>CM031469.1:20481808-21813587 GCA_018397935.1 Propsilocerus akamusi | reverse complement strand
CGACTCAAACAGAGAAAGAAAGGCGAGAACAAAAAAAAGACATTTGAGATGTCAGTTAAACAGGAAACAACAAAAGGATGTCACCTAATAGAATAACCTGCCTGGACTGTTTGTGGTAAACATTAATCAATTAATGTCATGACTCATGGCGCCAATTTTAATTACATTTCTCGTAAAAAAATGTTCATGATCATCGGATTGCATAAGCATCGGGATGCACAGATACACTGTTTCGATCTTAAATTTTTTTTAAGTTTACAAAGTTTTTTATTTTCCTCCTAAAATTTTGAATCTAAAAATATCACAATAAAAAGTTTTATAGTATAATTATTATAAGGACTTTATAATATATTATAAGACATTGATATAAGGACTGTAATATATACTTCCACCGGATGTTCCTTATATCATTTCCCCATTTTTGAGATTCTCAAGGCAGCAAGAACGAGAGCTTTATCAATTTCTGTTGGTGTACAACGTTCATTGTCGAGAAGAATTTCATTGCATCGATCACCAAAACGCGACATAACTCGAGGCCGATAGTCGACAACCCTTGCAATAGGATTTCCATTAAGACAAAGGACTTCAAGCACCGGCAATGATGAAACCTCATTCATTTCATCAATCTCGTCAATTTCATTCCAGCTAAGATCCAATTTTTTAATCGAAAGAAGTTTTCCAATTCCTTCGAGATGCTTAATTTTGTTGCCGGATAAATTTAATGTCTGTAAATTTCCCAATTCCATGTTCCATCCCCGAACAGTCTCGATGAGATTTCCGCAAAGATTCAAGTGCATCAAATGATGTAATGTCCTTAAATTTGCTATTGATCTCAGCCGATTATGTTCCAGATTCAATTCGCAAACATTCGGAATCAATTGCATTGATTGATCTAGCGTCCAAATGTCGTTTGAGCCAAGATGAACCGATATTAGACGCATCCATGCTTGATCCAACGGTATGGTCATCGTTCCGTTATGAATGGAATCACACAAAAATATCTGATGGCAATTCTGAACGCGAGTGTTATTTACATTTAAGCTACTTATGGAAGTTCTGAGAATGCCGCATTTTGTAATGTTTTGTGGGACAATTCCGCACATGTCAAGTTTGTCGCAATTTGTGAACGGAGCTAAATCAAACGACAGCGTTGATGGAAGAATGTTCGATGTTCCAATTGGATGAACTAGCTGTTGAAGCCATTCGTCTTTTGTGGTACAATTCGTATCAGTTGGCACAATTCGAAGTGTTTCTAGCTGTGAGCAAAAATCCAGGATGTGAGAAAAGTCAAATTTGCTATCATCGAATTCATGCGTTGGACATGGAAGCCGAATTCGTTCTGATATTGCGTGAAGCTAAAAATAACATTGCTTAGTGATAGAACTATAGGAAATTCCCTATTACAGAATTTCATACCTCTAATAATGTGAAAGTAAAACTTTTTCCCTTTTCGATCAGAAAATTTTCGCCGTACAGAGATAATTTACGCGCAAGATGCTGTAGCAGGAACATGATGTCATACCGATGTAAATCAAAGAAGTTCACAAGTTCAATGGGCATTGTATGCTGCATAATATGAGCAACAGTTTGAAGATATTTCTGTAAATCCGCTTGTCGTTGTTCCAGGAAACGAACATTTTTATTTCCTAAAACTTTCTTCCCTGGTAATAATTCTTTTGCAAGCGATCGCTGAATGAGACGCTCATGAAGTTCGTTGAAGTCTTTGTAGCGATGCCTAACAGTCCAATCAATATTGTGCCAACAGGAAATACGAATATTGTAATACGTGATGCCATCAATTGTTTCATATGAAGGAACTGTGACTTCCAAATGACTTGGATTTTGATGATAGCTTGACATCGTCTTCAATAGTTTAAATATTGTAATAATGCACTTTTAATCTTGTTCTTGTTACACAATCATAAGGAACAAGAAATTTTTAAGGATCTCACAATTAAGTAATGATTTTTTTTTGTTGTCAATTAAAAATTTTTCGATGTTTTTTTCCAGATGTTGGAAAATTTATAAAAATTTCTGTTAAAAATCTTGAAAATTGTTTTGCTTTACGAAGATTCCTTTTAAGCTATCAATAGGTGAGCATCTTTGGAGTAATAGCAATTTAATTTGAAATCATACATTTGGCAGTATCATTGAAGTCTGTTACCGATAGTTTTATGTCGAAAACTTAATTATTTCTCTGCGTGTATCAAGATCATTTGTTGTGTTCAGAAAGCAGAATCAATTTCGTTTTTTATACTTTATGAAACATAGAAAAACGTCGAAATTTATTATTTTTCGACGACGAAGTCGAAGTGAGCAAAGGAAAAAAAGAATTAAAAAACATTTCAATTATCGAAGTAAAAAAATAGAAATTATAATCAAAGAAATTTTAAGAAAGTCGAGAAATTTTAAGCGAACCGAAAAGCGGCGAACGAGTAAATTTAGTAAAGTCTTTCGCGTGTATTTTTTTTTTTTCGGTTTCGGGTTGTCGTGAAAAGCAGTCGAAATTTAATTGTAAATAAGTGATTTTAACGCAATTAACTAGCATCAAACGACGCAAAAGTGTTTATACATATGAAATACAATTGAAAGTAAGAGAAATTTCAGTAGTTGAATCGAAAATTTTGGAGTCTTTTGTTAGTTTTTTTTTTACAAATTTCATGGCCCCCTTCCAACAACCCCCGTAACGAAAAGAAAAAAACACGCAACATTTTTTAGTCGTAATAGTTGTGACTGTGTTTGTGCGATATCGTTTGAATTCTGAGAGAGGTTCTTTTTGTCCATCGACATTGATTGTTGAGGTGAAAAAAATCCGAAAATTAAATCTTTTAAGACAAAAAAAGTCAAAACAAAAATAAATGAACGAAAATAATTCGAGACAAAAATGTCGGAATGAAGTGAAAATTGAAACTGTGGAGAAGAAAAACGATTTCAAAACAAAAACAAAACGTCACTAATTGAAAGAAATCTCCATTGTGTATGTGTATATGCGTGTGTGTGAGTGAGAGATTTCATTCTTATCATAAAAGTTTATTTTTGTCCGCGGGGAATTCACGTGTAGGTGAATTGGAGTAGTAAAAATATTAAACTTAAAGATTGAAAACTACGAAAAAAAGAAAAAGAAAATGGAAAAAATTCATCCCTCGTGCGTGAGTTCCACGCGCGTCGCAATTTCCGGGAATAGAAAAAACAACAATGTAATGAATGACCGACGACGAGCGGTCACTGGATGTACAGACAAATAAATTGTGTGTGGATTTTATATAAATTTTTTTTATTTTATTGTTATTTTCGAATCAATTAGTAGCATTCAATTTAACATGACGGGATATTAATTAACCCAAATATTGGAAATTGAATTGTTTGTGCAAAGGGGTGCGTCGTAATTTTTTTTCTTCATCCTCCCTCTCTAACGTCGCAAACGTCAAGTTGTAAACAAATCGACGTAGTTACACAACTACATGCTTCAATCAGCTCAGTGTAAACACACAAAATTACATCGCCGCCAGTCTCGTAGCATTTACTCTTACACATAAAAAGTTCGCGCCGCTTCGACTTCGACAGTGAGGAAAAAAATTCTTTTCTCATTTTTTTACGACGTAAAAAAAAAAGTTACAACGAAAATAACAAAAACAACTCGGCTCGAAGTTTGTAAAATTTTCCGTCGCGCGCTGTCTGATGAAAATCTTGTTAAAATTTGCGCAATATTCATTTTCGGTCTCCAGTTTAACGACGTAAATGTGCATTCGATGTAATTGTGCATCAAGTAAATTTTGGAGTGAAATGAGCAAATTAATTGATGAGAAAGCAAAGGAAAATGTGTCTCCGAATTCTATCAACGAATGCGAAAAGTAATTTTTTTTTTATTTTTCCATTGACGAAGTTTCTTTTTTTTCTTGAATTTTAAGTATTTGTATCAATCGTAAACATTAAGAGTGTTGTGTGAAAATAACTTTACAGTTGTATCTTGTATGGGTGATAAGAATACGAAAAAAAAGTAATAAACCAAGGAATTTAAAACCATTTACAGCAACCATGAAAAGTGATTTAATTTTTTCTGATTAAGACAAAATAACACAAAAATTACGCGACACGAGTTTCATTCATGAAATTCCAATGAGACTCTTCTCGAGATTGTGTATGAGAGTGCGCGCGGCTAATATTATTGCGATGGCGATGAATGTGTCGGTGGGATTTGTTGTTGTTGGAGCCACATGATGTGTAAAATAAAGTAAAAATGCGACCAGTGTTGTTTTGATTCTCAAAAAAAAAAACCAATTTCTAAATATTTATTTTTTTAAACAAAAAAAAAATGATTCAACCAATAATTATTTTGGTGACTTTTTAATTTTCTTGTGCCTTGTTGTTCTGGAATTGAATATATTTCAATTTGATTATTTATGATGAAAATTCGAGGAATTTGTTTTCGAATGGCAGGCGAAGCAAGACAAAAAAAAAACAAAGTCAGTTGCTTGGTCAGTTGTTAGACTCGTGATTGACCGTTAATTTGGTCATAACTAATTTTTCCTAAATTACCCTAATTTTCCATCATTTAGCCTCCTTCATTCGTCATCCATCAGGCTACAGAATATAAAAAAGAGACTTTTCTTCTTATTGCGTCGTAGAATTTTTGTTTGCTCATCTATTTTCCTGGTTTTTCTCGTGAGTGTGTGTTTGCAATGTAACCGTTTCGTTGTGGACAATGTGGAATGTATTACAAATACGGCGAAGGCAAAAATATTAGGGGGCTTGTTGGGAGGTGGCGGGGAGGTAAAGAAATAGGCACCTGCACAATGAAAAATCTGTTGCGCATTTGAATTTACTTGACCTTCAGTTGCAAGTGTTTGGCTGTTCTCGATTTCGCATGAACTGACATTATTAGTTTAACGAGGCTTTCGGGGTGATAAGAAGAAATTGGGGATGGTAAACAAGATATGGATGGTGAAATTAAATTAGGAATTGAATTGATGTCTAATTGAAATTAATCAAATCGGTTGATTCATCTTCTTTTTCGTTGTTGTTGTTGTGTTGTTGCTGATTGTCAGACGATTTGAGATATAATTGGACAGTGGCGGACGATCAATGTATTTAGTTAAATTGCAAAAATTTAACAAAATGAATCACAAAACATTTCGCAAGTTCAGAATTGCGTCATTGTTGCTTTTTACTTACTTAGTATATTAATTTATTTTTCATGACGCTACTGCACTCTGAATCGATCAGTTTAATTGACATTCTGCAGTAGGAAGGGTCACGGCTGTCACCTCCACCCGCAGTTTAGTTGAAGTCTGTCACCAGTCTTTTCCTCAAATCATATTCAATCAATTATAATTTATTTTCCTTTAGAAAGCACTCGAAACTACTTAAGAACAAAATAAAATTCAATAAGTATTTGTCGTTTTAGTTTGTAACAGCAACTTGATGCAAGCGCGACAAAACGGTTCACAATGCAACAACGACGACAGCGCTATAGATGTAAACTCTGATGCAAATTATTAAACGCGCATCAACTTCAAAACAAATCATGGACATCAAACCGGATAAAGTGCTAAAATTGTCAAATTCTAAATGCTGAAATCAGTTTTATGCTTAAAAGTGCTAATAACAAAAGAAAAAATTTGTTTGAAAAAAGAAAAGGAAAAAATTAACAAAAGTCGAAAAAAGAAAAAAACAAAAAAAATAAAATGACCAAACAGACTCACAAAAATTCTAGTAACTGCAATGAGGGTGGTGGCATGGAGCAGATAAACAGATATACCACACACCTGCCGCGCGGCTATTTTAAGAAAAGAAAACGTGACATCACAAATGCTGTTGCTCGACCGCCTGATGGTGATGATGATGATGATGACACAAACTGTTTCACAAGCGACCATTCACGAAATGCACCATGCAATGGTTGGACGTGCGTTGATGTACGGCCATTGGTAGTGAAACGAATAAGAATGATCACAACATTGATGATTCCGTATCAAAAATTAGTGTGTAATTGTAGTTATAAGCGACATGTACAGGCGACCTTATTACGAAATTTTGTGTACATTCTGGCTTGCTATTTACTATTGACGACGACAATGCTCACAAAAAGCGTCAATGCTGATTTTACCACCGAAGCAAGCAGTTCACTCCTCACCAGCATACGCTCGAATATCGAAACGACGACGCCATCTGGCGAGCAAATTCCAACAACGGATGGAAGTGAGTTTAGTTGCAATGAACTTAATAACAAAAACTTAAGATTTCCACAATTATCATCTTACACAATAAAATGTTATTTTTACAGTTTGCTCAAACATTGACGTTCGTTTTGATATAAAGGAGCTTGAGGCGCTACGAGGCTGTCGCGTTGTTGAAGGGGCTGTACGAATCCTACTGATTGACGAAGTTACCGCAGAGGAATTCAGTAACTACACGTTCCCCGAGCTCGTTGAAATCACCGATTACCTCATGTTATATCGTATCAGTGGTGTCAGATCGCTGAGCGATCTCTTTCCAAATTTGGCCGTCATACGTGGACGGACGTTATTCAAAGATTATTCGCTTATAATTTATGAAATGATGAATCTTGAAGAGATTGCACTGCTGCGATTACAATCGATTGAACGCGGAAGTGTACGAATTGAGAAAAATGACATGTTATGCTTTGCAGATCGCATAGATTGGACGGAAATCGCAATAAAAAGTCTAACCGGTGGCGTTGATGAGAATTACATTTCTGTAAGTTAATTGGCAAATTATTTTCTTTTTGTTACATTATTTACCTACTTATTAATCAATTCATTTACTGTTCTAAATAGAAAAACAAATTCAGTGCATATTGTCCAGTATGTCCATCGGAGAAAGACAAAACTTCCAATAGCACCGTCAACGTATCATGTCCAGCATCAAAGCATGAACCGAAACGGAATCTTTGCTGGAATCAAAACCATTGCCAACAAATTTGTCCCTGTCCGAATGGTGTACAGTGCACTAAAGATGGAAAATGTTGCGATAAAAACTGTTTGGGTGGATGCGATGAGAACAATACAACGCGTTGCATAGCATGCAAACAATTGAGCATTGGGCACTATCCTGATATGAAATGTGTTGACGCATGTCCTGATAATATGTTTAAGGTAAGCTAAAGATGATAAAAAATGATGATAAAATTATTATTATTTCGTTATTAATAATTTGTTTATATCGTCAATAGCTCAGTGATCGTCGTTGCATTACGCTGGAAGAGTGTAGAGCAATGAATGATAAGGAATCGGAAAGGGAGGAAGTCGATAGAACGGGACAAGAGCTTAATACTGGAACAACATTTATACCATTTGATGGGCATTGCCGGAAAGGTTGTCCATCGTCATATGTTGAGCGTAAAAACAGCAGCGGAATATTTTGCGAGCCGTGTGGAATGGCTTGTCAAAAGCGCTGTAAGGTCAAATTGATTGACTCAATATCGGCTGCACAATCATTGAAGGGCTGTCAAATAATCGAAGGTCCGCTTGAAATTCAAATTCGTTCATCGGGAAAAACTGCTGATCCGTCAAGTAACATTGTAAAGGAATTAGTGAACTCGCTGTCGGAGATTGAAGTAATCGAAGATTATCTGAAAATCGCTCGCAGTTTTCCAATCGTGTCACTCTCTTTCCTTAAGAAATTGAAGGTTATCAAAGGCAATCACCTAGAATCAAATCGATATTCCTTGTTCATTTGGGACAATCAGAATCTTCAGGAACTGTGGGATGAATCTCAAAAGATCACCATCGAGAAAGGAAAACTTTTCTTTCATTTTAATCCAAAATTATGTTTCTTTAAAATCGAACGCCTTCAAACGAAACAGATAGTCATCGACAATTATGAAACGGCAAAATTATCAAATGGCGATAAAACTCCATGTAATGTTACATCATTGAATGTAAGTGTTGTAAACATTTACTCTAAAGCCGCTTTGGTACAATGGCAACCATTAATATTAGACGATGAACGATCACTATTGAGCTATGTTGTGTTCTATATACCAGCACCATTTCAAAATGTTACCCTTTGGGATGGACGTGATGCTTGTGGTAATGATGGATGGCATGTTGATGATGTCAATGATTTTTCGCATTTCGACACAATTTCGTTTCCTCTGACACGGCTTGAACCATACACACAATATGCTTATTATGTGAAAGCTTATACATTAGCCACAGAGAAAACTGGTGCACAAAGTGAAATCAGTTACTTTCGAACATGGCCAGGACGTCCTGAGGCCGTTACGAAATTCAAAGCTCAACCTAACTCCAGTTCTGAAATCGTAAGTGGCAGAACCTTTTTTTCTCTTTCTTATTCTTAACAACAATTGACAAACAACAAACATTCATTTCTGCAGATTGTAACGTGGGATCGGCCAAAGAAAATCAATGGCGAACTTGTTCATTACATTCTTAAAGCGCGTATGATTGATCAAACAGAAACAGTTAATCAGCGTGATTATTGTCAACATGGTAAATATCATTTTGTTACTTACGTTCTAAAATGTACCTATCCTAATTAAAAAAAATATTCTCTTCCTTCAAAAAAAGCACTCAATGAGGATCCATTGCCATCACCTAGAATTGTGGAATCACCACAAACGGCACCAGAAACAAATATGAATACACTTTTGAGCAAGCAACATACCATATGCGATTGCAATACATGCTCGCAAACATGTCAACCGCATGTGACAGATGGAGAAGAACGACAATCTTCAATAGATTTTGAGGACGAAATTCAGAATTTTGTTTACATTCGCGCCCCAGAAATCAGTGAAACTGTCGACAACAAAGAACCAACACGCGCAAAACGCGACATTAATCCGGAATTATTTCCTGAGAATGGAAAAATTGATGGTGACGACAAGAAAGAAAAGGAAAAGGAAATGAAAACAACGCTTAATTACTTTAATGAATATATTGAGATCGTTGAGACTATCGAACCAAATGCAACATCATTTAAATTACGTGATCTTCAACATTATTCATCATACATGATAACAGTTAAAGCATGTCGTGCAACAATCGATGCTCCGGTAGATCCCGAAAATGAAGAGCAACCATGCGGACCTGAGATGCAAGTCACATCTAGAACCTTCAAAAAGGAAGATGCTGATCTCATTAAAATGTTTGAAGTGGAAAAAGTAACAAACGGTTCATTAGGCGCCATAAAATTAACATGGCAGCAGCCTGAACGTCCTAACGGTCTCATTGTCGCATACACAATCACATTTCAACGTCACGATATCGATAATCATAAAGCAGAATCATACTGTATTCCGCATAAGGGCTCACATAATATCTCAACTCATTACTATAAGCTTGAAGGGCTATCAACAGGCAATTACAGCATTCGGATTGCTGCACATTCATTGGCAGGTATCGCAAAATTTACTGAACCAAAATATGTGCACATTACAGAAAATAGTAACTACAATTACTACTGGGCCATGAGTATTGGTTTGTTTTTGATTTTCTTCTGCATATTTATGACTTTCTTCATATGGTGCAAACGCGTTTATTTGCCATCGATGACATCAATGAAGCTTATTGCCAATGTGAATCCCGATTATGCAGGTGTAAGTTACAAGCAAGATGATTGGGAGGTGCCACGTGAAAATATTATACAGCTTCATGAATTGGGACAAGGCTCATTTGGAATGGTCTATGAAGGCATTATAAAGCACTTGAAGATGTCGGGCGATGAAATTCGATGTGCTATCAAAACTGTCAATGAAAATGCAACCGACAAAGAGCGCATAAGTTTCTTGAACGAAGCTTCTGTAATGAAGCAGTTCGATACGCATCATGTCGTACATTTGTTGGGTGTAGTTTCGAAAGGACAACCAACGCTTGTGATTATGGAATTGATGGCAAATGGTGATTTGAAAGGATATTTACGTTCACATCGCCCTGAATTTGAAAATGGTAATGAACCACCGCCACAACCTCCGACTCTCAGAAGGATTTTTCAAATGGCTATCGAAATTGCCGATGGCATGGCTTACTTAACAGCCAAAAAGTTTGTGCATCGCGATCTTGCTGCACGTAATTGTATGGTGGCAGAAGATCTAACAGTGAAAATCGGCGATTTTGGAATGACGCGAGATATTTATGAAACCGATTACTACAGAAAAGGAACAAAAGGATTATTACCAGTAAGATGGATGTCGCCAGAGAGCTTAAAAGATGGCGTCTTTGCAACAAGTAGCGATGTTTTTAGCTACGGTGTGGTTCTATGGGAGATGACAACATTAGCATCACAACCATATCAGGTTTGAATTAATCAGCAATTTTACTTTGGCTCTTCTTTATAATAATGATATTTAATGTATTTATTTAGGGATTATCAAACGATCAAGTATTACGATACGTCATCGATGGCGGCGTTATGGAACGTCCAGAAAATTGTCCAGACAAATTATATGAATTAATGCGCCGATGTTGGCAGCATCGTCCATCAGCTCGACCATCATTCATGGAAATCATTACATTACTGTTGGACGAAGTTAGTCCAAATTTCGCTAATGTTAGCTATTATCACACGCCGGAAGGACAAGAAATCTATAGACTTATGGTGCATGGAGATTTGGGTAAAGTCGTAATGAGAAAATTAAATATTATAGCATAATCTAATCTTTTCACTTTTCAGCTCTTCAAATAAATGATGACGTTACGACGCCTCTGCGAAATGATGAAGAAACGTCGAGCATCGATGGACATTTTCTAATGGGCGAAATGGATCGAAATCATCGCTTAGATGATGATGATGTGTAGTCCACAATTCGTGAGGCTACGAAAAGTCGATAACAAAATTTTGTGTATAAAGTTTTTGGCCATTCTTATTTTTAAAACAAACAAAAAAAAAAAAGTAAAAAATCTAAAATTTCGGTAATTTTATGGTTTCTAAATTTAGTTTGGACTTGTGTGGAACTGACACAAAAGTGCAAAATGTATAAAGAAAATTTGTAAAATGTTTGGATTATCAGAATTCTAAATTGATCCTTTTCGACTTCACAATCGGATATTTAATTAATTACTTTCGAAACACAACCAACGCAACAAGCCCAAAATTCAAATTCAAAAATGGAAAAAAAAAATTAATTTCAAACTTAAATTTTGCTAGAAAAAAAAAACTGAAGGAATTAAAAAAAAAATACTAAAACACGGGACTGAACAATAATTAAATACGAACTAAACAATATAAAAAAAAACCTTAACTAAAGTTTAATTTAAACAGTTTTTGACGCTATACACGAGAAGCGAGCCATAATTCAAAAAAAGGCAATGCTGATGGGTACAGCGTTCGAAACCCCGGTGGCTTTAAATAGACGAAAATAGTTTATTTTTTAGAATAGCTAATGAAACTCTAAGCCCTTTTTTCATAATCAATGATTAAATGAATTAGTTATTATATTATTTTTCTTGGTCTTGTCTTTTACCAGTAACTAGATAAATAGAGTTCAATGGGCGAGCAAGAATTGCGCAGGAGGATTTGTTTTTTTTTTTTTTTTAAATTGTTTCTTGCTCCATTTTTTTTTTGTTTTTGCGTATAAAAAAAAGGAAAAAAAATATGAAAATTCTATTAACTAAGTTTTAAGCAAATTAATCTTTGAGTATGCAAAAGAAAAGTTTGTAAATTAATTAACGTTTTTTTTTTTTTTTTGATTCGTAGAGAAAACATTAAGTTAGTGTAATTTTGTTGGTGTGTGGGTGTGACCGTCGAGAGGTGTGGCATCTCACCGAAGCATCGCATTTGATCGGCGCACAAGGGATGACTAATTATTTATTAACGATCATTATTATGCTTCAGCAAGATGACCACACCAGACAGTCAGTTCACAGACATAAACAGCGCTTCCCAGAATTCCCAACATACACAAAAAGAAATCACAATAACCACACAAATACATTCAAAAATCCGATAGATAAATTGATAAAACAAAATACACAAACACACGAAATAAGAAAATTCAATACACTGAAGGCTGATTTACATAGAATTAATTAAAAACCGGAATAATTAATTAAGGTCTCCTAAGATTCACCATAGATTTTAATTTAAAATTATGAAGAAAAAAAATTAAACCATGATTTAAAAGCTCCTCCTACTGTCAAGCTCCTCCTTTTTTCTGTATGTGGCTTTAATTTGGAATTGAATCAATTTTTCTTCGTGTATCATATTGTACTGTCCGACATTCAACCAATACAGGCACTTAATAATTTATATGCAATAGATATTAAAAATAGACTAATTTAAACAAAAACGAACTGATTACTACATAGGAAAATTGTCGCCTCCCCCCATTTTCCCCTCATTTACAATGACAACTCCCACACAACAAACAAAGAAGAAGAAGATATATATTTTTAAAACAGAATCATCACAAGCACGCGAGAAAAATTGATTGAAAAAAAAAATAATAATAATAATAAATAAAATAAATTGGCAAAAAGTCAGGTTTAATTGATTTCACAACAAAATAATTAGCTATAATTTTCCCCACCAGATTCATTCATCTCATCACATATTATAAAAAAAAACCCCCGTCTCAAACCCACTCATGTTGTCCGAATTAGAGAATTTGTAAATAATTATTTGTATTGAAGAAACATTTTGAGAAATACACTGCAGAAAACAAATGAATTATTTTTCTTTTTCTTAATTCAGGACTTTTTTCTTTCCTTGGGAACGCTTAATTGATTAATATTTAATCACATTTAAAAAAAAAGCAATCCTCAAGCTTCTCTTTACAATTCAAACCAGGACATCAAATATTGTGTTCACAATTTCACACCAGAAGGTCACTTTAACAGTAAAAGTTTCTAATTTTCTGTCAAACTGCAAATTTATTGAACTGTTGAAACGCCAAAAACATAGACCGCTTCAAATAAAACTATAGCTGAAGTAATTTTCATACAACAAATACACCAAGCGGAATGTTGTGTAATTTTTTTTTTTTAATTTTTCATCTGAAATGTTTTTTTTTTTTTTTTCGTTATCATTTCTTAAAGTTCCTCTTTTCAAAAAAAAAAAAAAAATAAATAAAAATATTCAGTAAGAAAAATGTAATTGTAAGTTTTATCGATCAAGAATTTCTTTCGATTTTTTCTTTTTTATTTACGATCAAATGTCAAAAATTGGAAGAAATTTAATGTCGAGGATAAAATGTATAAATACGATTTAAAATGTAAATATTTAAAATAAAATTTCTAGAAAAAAAAAAATTTAGTATTTAATGATTTTTCTTTAGAATTCGTTTAGTCTAGAATTGAGCTCAACATTGCTACCGAAATGTGTTAAGTTTTCTAGGCGAAATAAATGTTTCATTTTAATGTTATTAACAATTATCTGTCTTAAGTGGTATTCCGTCAATAATATTATCTAGTTGATTATTGGCACTTTTGGAAGTCCTACATTAACATGACAGAAAGCTCACATACAAAATAGAAGCTTTTGTTTATTATATTAGGAATATGGACGACTTCTTTCCCCCGACTTACTTAGCTATTTGAAGTGATTATTTACAATTCGCGAAAAGAAATTTGCGAAACATAAATTTCGGAAAGTGTGAACTGAAAAATAAGAAAAAGTAAAATATAAATCTATTTTTAGATTAAATATTAAAGAGATGTATAGAAGAGCGATCAAAGTACAGAGCATAAAACTCTGCTTGACGAGAACACGAACGGTAAGACCAAAAATGATTTGATTCACAATCTTCTGAAAAATGACGCTGATGTGAATTATCAAAACGATACTTGGGACAATGATTCACCACTACATCTAGCGGTATTGAAAGGAGATGCAGAATTAGTTTCGATATTGCTACGTCACGGAGCTGATAAGCATTTACTGAATGATAATAACGAAAACGCCTTAAAAGTGGCAAATGATTTGCATTCTACCGAAATTATCAAATTATTGAGCAGACGAGAAAAAAAAATTGAGCAAACAGATGAGAATTTTACTAAAGATTTAGATAAAAACTATATTTGTACACTTCAAAAATGAACCCAAGAATACACCATTTTCATTTCAATGTTTCCTAAATAAATTCGGATTTAAGAAAAGTCTACTTGACATAAAATTGAATACAAAGGAAGTAATGCAAAAGGGTCACGAAGGCGATTTTCTATATTATGCTGTAAGATCAGAAGATATTTTATGTGTTAGATTTCTAAAACTTTTCAAATGGATATTGTGTGAAAAATGTTTGTCATCCGATCACTCCTTACATGCCGCAATCATTTCAAATTCGAGAGAATGTCTGTTAGCAATTGATATTAATGAAAGCTACTAGAATGTGACTCCCTTTACCCATCATCAGTTAATTTTGCAATGGTTTCTCAAAGTCATTCAAAACTTACAAAGCTCATCGAAGAAAGAAATTATATTCATGACTTGATTGAAGCGAATGAATTCGATATTCTTAAAAATGTGGTTGATAAAATAAAATATCAAATGAAATTCTGTGTTGACTTGCGCAATAATTCGGCATTAAAAGCTGCCCTAGAAAATTATAGATATGAAATTTATGCTTATTTGTGGTCGGTATTTCGCTTTGCTATTATGAAAATTTTGAAGAAATTAAAGAAAATTTATTAACGCGTGACGAACAAGCGATGGAAAAATTAAAAAAAGCTAACGAAACATATTTTGTAGTTGAGTTCAATTGGTTACGTTCTCACATCTTAGCACTGAACTCATACATAGAGAATATTGTTTTAATCAGATCCGCAGATAATTTGTAGAACTTGATAAAGTTCCAGAAATTAATTTAATTCTTAGAACAATCGCAAATGCAAAAAAATTGAAAATAATCTTTGACTTCAATAAAAATTCAGTTATACACATGGATCCAACACAAGATGGACAAACGAGAGGTGTAACACATGCCGAACACATTTATATTGGTATCGGAAATCGTCTTCGATGTGACATTCTTGGAACAATGGCTCATGAGTTTGGACATCATCATCAAAATCTTAAATAACTTGTTTGGTCTAAAAGATGTTTTAGCAAAATTTCCATTCGTGTTTAACAGTCCAATAGCATTATCAAATTCAATTCAGTCTGATCGGAGCACCGTAATCATTACAAATGTTCCCATTATCGCGTTAAAGTATTTCGAACCAAGCATTAAGTTATGTTCGCGGGCGAGTCCGATTTATCTTTACTTTGAACAACTTTTTGATCCAAAGTTCTTTGATTCATCACGCGATTGCATCTTGCTTACGAATTGGAAGAAGCTTTCGAGCAGAAATCAATAAAACTGTTGCCATTTACAAAGGCAGATCAAGTAAACTTCTTGGTGAAATTCTGGGATCAAGAGGGAATTTCGATAAATGAATTAGCAATCATGGTGGAAAATTTAATAGATTCGCTTACGGTTGCAGAGAATTTTAATAATTTTCAAGAATTTATTGGTATTCCATTACGAATTCGAATGATGGCTGAAATGTTCAATAGTTTTTCAATAGTTCAATCGATAATTGAAAATAATTTTGTTCTAAAGACGATAATGTTTCGATTCTGTTGAATTCATTGAACTAATCGGATCAGAGTAAATCATTTGATACAACTGACGATTCTCGCTTTACTCAGCAAACGATTATTCATTTTGGAATTCTGCAGAAGAATTCTGTTAAAGATGAGAAATATCAATTCATTCTCTTAACGTTCACGGTTCGAGTGATATTATTAAAGTCTATTGGTCGAGCATTAAAAATGTATTTAGCCAAAATGAGGTTCAGAATATGCTCTTTGCAGAATTTAGGGATCGGAATTATAAAACTATTTCATATCATGCAAATCTGAACAAGGGCAGTAAAGCCGTTGATTCTGTTAATGTCGAGTATAAATACGATTTAAAATATAATTAAAAAAAGTTGTTTTTATTATACTTTAATTAATATAAAGTTAATTAATATAAAATTAATATTTTAAAAATCTTTCAAAATCAAAGTACCACCAAATTCTTCCATCAAAATTTGCACCATAAATCCCATTCAAAAAAACATTAACAGTGTCATTAGGTACCCGTATATTTATTTAAGTAATTCATATGCGACAATTTTCACATCATTTAATCGTCCTTTCTCAATTTTTTACTTGATGTTTCAATAGCTTCTAGCCACAATTTCAGTTCTTCCGGTTGTTCTGGTCGCTTTGCGCCGCCATCAAATTTACTTAAGAGGTCAATAACATCAACGTTTGTTATACATTGTCTAGACATAGCAACTGCACGTACAAAACCATCAAAAGTAATGAATTTCTGTTCCAGATAAATGGCTTTGTCATCCCACCAAACTAATTCTGTCGTTATCTTGTAAGGATTAAAAATTGGAATTGTTCGACGATAACGCACTGATGAAGCGCCTTGTACAGCACCACCACCAGCAGCCTTTATTGCACCATATATTCCCGTCAATCCATAATAATGAAAGCGCGCAAAGTCAAGCTCCCTCAGATATCGTGCATTATTCATGTGGCGAATAAAAATGTCAACATCTTGAGTTGTGCACAAACCTGAAAAAAAAAATCATTAAAATATGGAAACAGTGTCAGAGCATAATTTTACCATAAACCGTTGTCTTTTCGGTGATTTTGCGTTTCTTTTGGAAGAACTGTGCATATCCCAATGTAAAGACACATCTAAGAAAATAATTTACATCCCAAATTGCATAAAGCACGAGGAAGAACGCAATCAACGTGAATGCCATGACTGTTGAAATAAAAAAAAATTTAAATGACAAATGAACCTTGATATTCTATTTTATAACTCATTAATGTTTGCAATGTCACTGGGTCAATTTAACCATTTGCCCAACCGACCAGCACCAAATAAAAAATTACAAAACATTGAATTTTAAATGAGAAAACATCAAATAAGAAACTTTCACCATAAAAAGAGATCTTTAACTGCAGTCTGAGGTGGCTGTTTTAAGGTAAACTTGCCTATTAAAAACCGGGTTCAATTAACGTAAACCAATTGATGACGACTGCACGTCAGAAACTTCACCAACAGAATAAGTTTTCCAAACTTATTTGTAGCACTGTGAAATAAAGAAGCAGCAGCAATAATAATAATAAAAAACTTGTTTTGTTTCAACAACACACTCAAAAGCTGAAACGTCTTAACACCATTAAAGAAAAAAATAAATAAAGAAATGCTCATGTTATGCCAGTTGCGTTGTTTAGCAGGGCACATTCACATAATTCAAAAATCCCAACTTCAGTTCTTGAAATATTTCTGAAGCTTTTGTAATCGCCATGCAATGATGGTAAGACGAAGACGACTTTTGTTATTTGAGTACAATTTTGTGGCATCGAAATTAAATTCTCGATCAAGCTTCACTCGATTGTTTCACAAAACTATTCAGAAGCTTTCTGATATCAAAAACGTGCTCGCAATAAAAAATTTAATTGTTCACGCGCGAGATTTTACGGTATAAAAAGTTTTGCTTCTGGTGAAAAATTAGCATTCGATTGATGCCAAAAAATTGATTTCGGGATGTTGAAGTTCCAGCAAATAATTTGCATTTTTATGCTTATCAAAATTGCGGCGTCATCTCAAGCCCGCCGATTTGGAATTGTGAATGGTAAAAGGTCTGACATCAAAAACTTTCCATATCAATCAGCATTCTTAATTGATAATAAACTCAAATGTGGTGGAACCGTTATAAGCTCAAATTTTATATTGACTGCAGCGCACTGTACATCTGCTTTCAAGACCAACATCACAATACGCGTTGGATCAACACTCAAAAATGAAGGAGGACAAGCAATTCAAGTTATACAAGTCTATGATCATCCTAAATTCGATCGCGTTAAGCTTGTTTATGATTTTTCATTACTGCAATTGGAAAAACCAATTGAATTTAATGACAAAGTTCAATTAGCCAAATTGCCAGATCAAGATAAGATACTTCCTGATGATACCGAGTGCTTCGTTTCGGGTGAAATAATTAATTTAATGTTCGAAATATTATTCAGCGCTGATCAGAGTTTTTTTTTATTCTCAGGTTGGGGAAAAATTGAATCTGAAGAAAGACCGAAAGAACTTCGTGCCGTTAAAGTGCTCCTTGTTAATCAGCAATTCTGTCAAGATAGCTATAACACTACACGCGTTAAATTTCGAATCACTGACGCAATGACATGTGCTCAAGGATCTCAAAATCAAGATGCTTGCACTGGAGATTCGGTGAGATATAATTTATTTTCTGAATTAAATTGGTAAAGTTTTATTTTATAGGGGGGTCCATTATTATGCAATGACATTCTTTATGGTGTTGTTTCATCAGGATATGGATGCGGATTAAAAGAATTTCCTGGAATTTACGGGCGTGTTTCATTTGTTGTCGATTGGATCAAATCTGTAACGGGAATTTGAAATTTTATTTTGAAATAAATTTATGTTGATTGCATAATTTTCTTACAATTTTAAGATAATAAATTCCTCAAAATTTGTTGAATCGACTCATCCGAAAGTAATTTTGCTCTAATTGCGTCACGCTCGATTGACGAATGAGGTTTGCCTTCATCGGTATTTCCCAATTCAACCAATTTCTGCCTCTCGCGTTGTTCTTTCAAGTATTTCAAAACGGTATCGTACTGAAATGTTGTCAGAGAATCATTCATGGTAAGTGATTTAACTAGAGAAATAATGCTTTTCGGATGCTGTTGACCATTTTCAATGATTCCTTTTAATTTTTGATCGTAATCCTTGTACATAAATTTTATTCCGTCCATCGTTGGTATATTACGATGTTCTGTTGGATTACCATGAAGAACCAATATCGTCATGCTGTTTTCTATCAAGTTTTTCTGCGAAATAGTGATTGCATAATAAACGTGACGCAAACACAAATTACTCATGATTTCATTCAATGGAACTCCACGAATTGGATACAATAAATCAACATTAAAACCCAACATCTTAAGTTGTCTTCCAATTGTTTTTGCGTATTTCGTAAAACGCGCAGATTTAACAATAATTTCGCAACGTGTAACTTCATCGCTTTTAATTGCTTCCGCAATTAAAATATCATTTTCCCCGGTGTATGCATTAGAGGATGTAAAGTATTCTTAAATTAAAGAAGAGACAATAAGATCATTAATAAATAATTATTTATAATTACTTTTATTGAGCCCAATATCATCCAAATCATTTGATTTTCTCTTCATTCCTACTCTGCCATTATCGCTTCCACAATTTTTCACAATTAATTTTCGACTTCCCAATTTAACGCCATTTTCATGATTTATTGCATTGATAGCACAAATGGCGCTTTCAAACTCAATGAAACAATACGATGGTCCTTTCCTGCTATATCCAAAAATTTTTCCATGAACTCCAAATTTTGTAAGTAAAATCTTTTCTGTGACAGAATTCGTTAAATTTCCAATATAAACTCGATTCTTTGCTGTTCTGGGATTGTTCAAAATGCTTGTATGGTGATTAAACTGCATTTTGCTTTGTCATGCAAAAAAGTCCCAATTTTACCACAAAAATATTTTTTATGAACAAAATGAAATATATGGTGAAATACAGAAACAGTTATCATCAAACTGTTAGCTGTTTCATCAAGCAAAATATAACAAATATAGCTCAGCGTCAGCAGAACTTGATAAACTTGATTAATTCATGATTTTTAACCGCATTCTAATGCATAGATATGTCTCTAGGAAATTACAAGTGACAATTTGAAAAGCCTGAATGATAAAATTCAAATTTATCTTTGGTTTTTAAAATTGGAATGTCGGTGACGCATCGCTATTCTATAATTAACTGCTATTTTTTTTTTTTTTTTATAACAAAACTTGTTTAAACTTGAAAATTGGCAAATTTGAAAATTTTGAAAAAAACCACCATTCAATTTGATGTTCTATGTAGCTTTTGATGGCCATGCTCTTCCACGAGGACCAGAGGATCAAGTGTAGATTGTCGCCAAAATGAAATAGAGAAGAGAGAGACATAGTGACAAAACAAGCAAATGAAAATTAATCACATTTTAGATCGCGACCTAATAATCAAGTTCAGGTTCATTAGCACATTCAATTTTCTTGATGATTGTTCGGCACTATCCCAATCTCGTTGGAAATTGTTATAATTCTTATTATTCAAATATTATATATTCGAAATTCTTTATTACAGTTTATCTTCATATGATGAATTTTCTTCAACATCCATCTCACTCAACATTGAACTAATTAAGCATATTAATTAATCAAAACGAATATTTTTTTCGAATTATTGTAATGGTTCAATTAAAGCTGACATTAATCTATTGCTAAAAATTAATTTAATATTTTTTTTTTCTCGAAATCTCATTTGAAAAATCAAATTAAAAAAAAAAAATGAATTGTCTAAAAAACGATCGTCAGTGATTTTTTTTGTTGATTTAATCATTCAATTCGCACTTCACTTGTTGTTTCTTCATCATAATGTGCAAGCTTCAAAAACACTTGTTCGAGTGTCGTTTGACTGAAGGAATATTCCTCAATGCCGAGTGTAACTTTTGCTGCAAATAGAAAAATGATCAGAAACCAACAGTCAAAAAGTTTTTATCTCTTTACCTTTCTCAAGTCTATCAAAACATTGTGCCAATGAACTAACATTATGTTGCGGTATTGAACATACTATTCTGTCTCCAAAGCTCTCTTCAACACGAGCATCCGGAAATAATTCATATACAAAATTTCGGCAATCCTTTTTCATAAAATCACTCATATTATCGTATGAAAGATTGCTAGGAAATCCATCAAGATGTTTCAATTTGATTTCAAGATTGTAACCAGCTCCATAAAGATTCTTAAGATGTTGCGTTGAGCCAAGACACCTGTTGAATAAATTAATATTTCTTTAACTCTTTCATCATAACTCTAAAACGCAAAGTGATTTCTAACCTCAATTCACCTTTCACCATAATTCCGACACGTGAACATAAAGCATCAGCTTCTTCCATTGAATGAGTTGTTAATATTGCACCACGCGTACCTTGAAAGCTTGCTGAAATTGTAAATTTTTAAGATTTGTTTATTATTACATTAAATTTAAGGATTAACCTAAAATAGTATCCCAAAGGAATCGCTTTGAACGCGGATCCATTCCCGTTGATGGTTCATCGAGTAAAACAACTTTTGGTGATCCTAACATTGCAATTGCATAGCTCAATTTTCTTCGTGTACCACCGGAAATATGTTTTGACAATTTATTTGCATGCTCCGATATGTGCAGACCGTGAAGGTAAATATTGATCAGTCTAAATTTAGTGAGAAAATGAAAATATTTAATTTAACTCAACAGTAATTGTTTTGAAAATTCAAACCTTTTTCGGTCCCTTTCTGGAACACCACGAATGGCAGCATACAATTCGATATGTTCACGTACCGTTACATTACTCCATAATGCATCATGTTGCGGACAATAGCCGAGCATTTTGAAAGCATCATTTTGACTGCATGTTATATTTGTGCCGCCAATTTTCACTTGGCCTTTCGTTTGTGCTGTCTCGCCGGTCATTATTTTCATTGTTGTCGTTTTTCCCGCACCATTATGACCTAAGAGTCCTAAAACTTCACCGGCCTCAACAGCCAACGATAGATTGCGAACAGCAACACGAGTTCGGAGGGATTTATCATTTTGTGTGCAACATGATGAGCAAATGTCATCTTCCAAGTGGAATTCTTTCCGTAAATTCTTAACGACAACAACAGGTGGCACCATATCCCCTTCATCAAGTGAACTCAATCTTGTGACTTTTTCACGTTCAGTTCTAACATCATCATCCTCAAATTCGCCTTCACAATCTTCAGTCGTTTGATGATCATCAATTGTATTTCGCTTTGGCATTAAGTCCATTATGCGACCACCACTTTTCTTAACGTCAACAATTCTTAATCCAACATACCATATTGGAATGTGCAATAATACTCCAATTGCCATTACAATTATCTCTTCTGTCAAATAGTTAAAAATTGATAATTCAGCACATGCACTTGACAAACGGCATGTGATGTAAATGCGATCGACAAAGTAAATCAACGCATATGGTATGTACATTGGATTGAGAAGTGAGAAGACATAATGAAGAGTAATTGTTGCTCCTTCATCTAGAAAATACAAAATAATGAATTTTCAATTGTATGCGAGATTTTTTCAACACTCACCAATGCCCATCATGTCTAAGAATCCGACAAGTATGAACGGAATTAATCCAACGAATGTTAATATATTTGGGAGAATGCTCTGTGCTGAATCGGTTCGATCAAATAAATATGAGAAGCATGTTGCACAAAGGATTGCTGATGGCGAATATAATACAATTATTGTTCCAAGTGCAACAAGAGCTGCTGGTTGTTTAAATGATGGAATGTCCATAATGAAAATCATCATGAGCATCGCAACGCAAACGATCACCATCAATGCTGCCATAACAATGAAATATGCAAGGAAATAAATGCTCGTAGATAGACCATTAACACGAAGTTGATTTTTAGCTTTCATCTCACGATCATACACCATATCGACAGCCAATGAAACTGGAACAAGAACAAAGATCATGCCAACGAAAAGAGCCGATGAGAATGTTCCGATATTGAATTCTTGTGGTTGAGCAGTTTGTTGGAATGGATGTGAATTAACTTCAATTGGTGCTTGATCGCCAGCATAAACACGCTGCAAAGCATTTGCGATCATATTCATGACAACTGGCAAGCTATGTTGTGTCGTATCGTTGTATAATAATGTCAATGTGATATTACTATCAGTAAATGATGTAAAATTAAGTACAGCCATGTGTGGCGTGACATTGAGTAATGTCGCAAAATCGCCATCAAACGTATCATCAATTTCCGTCATACGGCCAAGCTCATCGACAAACGCTTGATAATCTAATGCATCGTCATCATTTGCCACATGTCCAATAAAATTTACAGCAATTCGTCCATAAACGTTTCCATATGTATCATTATTTAGTTCAATTGAGCGCATAATTGGTGTCAACATTTGTATGGAATTGAGATAAAGTCCAATTGCGACAAACACAAGCGGAAGAATTATCATCAAATAAAGACGCTGCAAGTCTCTCAATAAAATTGTTATGCGCAATTTTAGCAACGCTTTCAGAATCGAACGTAAACATGGCGTGTATACAATGTCATCGAGTTCCATCCAGTTGGATTTATTTTGACCCGTTATTGAGCTTGTTATCAACGGCGGTTCATCGCTCATCGTTATCTCAACCATATTGTTATCAATCAATGCCGTTGCATAATGTGGATAGGGAGATTTTTGCTCTGGGAGTGATCGAATTGTTCCGCGACTCGTGTTATCCAATTGATCAACATCCGAACTGAAACTTCCACTGCGTCCATTCAACGAGAGACTTCTGCTTAGTGCACGATTGCGTACAATTTTTTTACCATAATTTTCAATATTATTTGTCTCTTCATGTTCGCGATTATTTGATTCTAAATGAAGGAAAACTTCTTCAAGTGTTGTCATTGATACGCCATAACTGCAAATGCCCAAATGCTGATGTTGTGCATTAATCTCACGCTCAATATCATTGAATAGTGATGCAAAATTATCGACAGCATCGTGCGGTAAAATGTAACTCAATTCACGTCCATGACGTCGAGCGCGTTCTGCTTTCGGTACATGCAAATTCACAAGATTGGTTATGGCAGTTTCACGTGCATTCGTATCCAATACAAGCGTCAGATGGTAACCGATACCAAATTTATTTTTCAGAAACAATGAAGAGCCACAACATCGAAGACGTCCTTTGCTAATAACGGCCTTACGATCAGCTAAAATATCCGCTTCATCCATAAAATGTGTCGTCAATAAAATAACTTTACCAGCACGTCTATTTTGAAGGATCGACCAAAGTGCACGACGCGAATATGGATCAACTCCAGCTGTCGGTTCATCGAGAATTATAATTTTTGGGTCGCCAATTATTGCAATGCCAACTGAAAGCTTTCGCTTTTGTCCTCCACTCAAGTTTCTCACACGCATTTCCGCTGCCGTTTCAAATAAATCGCAATCTTTCAATGTTGCTTTTACTTCCGAATCAATTTTCGATGTTGCAATGCCACGAACAGCAGCAAAGAAATGTAGATGCTCGCGTGGGGTCAAATCGTCAAACAGAATATCGTGTTGCGGACAAACGCCAGTCATGCGACGAATCATTGTCATATCATTTGAATCACGAATGTCATAGCCAAAGATGTATGCAGTACCATTTGTTGGTGCTGTCAAGCCTGTTAATATGTTAAATAATGTACTTTTTCCAGCACCGTTATGTCCTAGAATGGCTGTTATTTGTCCTTCATAAATTGTCAAATTGATTCCATTGACAGCTGTCACTTGTGACGTACGTCGACATGAATTAAATGTTTTTACAAGATCAACAATTTTAATTGCTTCCCTTCCACGCATTTCTCGCGGAACTCCTTCAACATCGCAAGATGTTTCCGTTGAACTTCCATCGAAATTGTTATTAAATGAATTAACAGTTGATTCGCCATTCAAAAGTGGCACTTGCGGCGGTGATTTCCTTTGAAACCAATAGCGACGACTGAAGCAAAAGCATGGATGACGCTTTGTACCGTGTTCACTTGGTATAACGGAATCGAGATAGAATGCTGCAGCACCATAGAGAATGATATCAATTGCCATCATTATTATTGATCCACCCAATGAAATGCCAGGTCCGCTCCATAAGTTTTCCAATGTCACACCTTGTCCACTAATGTCGAGCACCAGAATCTTATCCATTGCTAATGCAAATCCAGTTGGTGATATAAGCGATACCATCCAAAGTGTTATTGATGTACTTGCGCTATCAAGAAATACTTGAATGAAATAAAATAGTGACATTATGTTGACAATGAAATTTCCAATAATTCCAGCAGTCCGTGAGCTATCAAAAAATGGCGTAATCATGAAGCCAATGAGTATGACGGAAAGACTATAAAGCTGAATGAGCAGAAATACGGGAAACCAATGAGTATGTTGAAAGACGTTCAATGAAAATAGCAACACAACAGCAATAAGCGCTAAAAATGTTACGAAAATTGCATAAATTATGAACCACGACATCCAAAACACTGAATCTCGAAGTCCCATTATCTTTAAGCCCTCCTTAATGTGTGTCTCCTTTTCGCCGACAATTAGAATGAGCAAATATGTTATAAATTGCGATAACGCTGCAACCATATAAATGGGAATGACAAGACGAAATGCTACAAGCCAATTTCCCGTGTATGCATCTTTTGGAAACATTTCCAATATAACTGTTGGCAAACGAAAGTCAACTGTGTTTGTTGATATCTAAAAGTGTGAAAAGTGTAAAAATTAATAAATATGGTTGCAATATGAATGAATTAAATAATTTACAGTGAGTTTTGTATAATCAAGCAATGCTTGAAGTGCAACGAAGCCGGAATAATAATACTGATTAACAGGACATGTGTCACCCATTTCAATTGGAATCATACTGCTCCAATAGCTTTCCGATTCACGACATGCAACAGGCGACGAATACAATTCCGTTGTCGATGGTGCAACGAAAAATGATGGATTCGTTCGGATTTCATATTTTAATTGTCCACCATAAGGATCTTCACTATGAAAGACGAGCGCGAGTGGCATTAAATGAGGTGCACGCCAATATGATGCAATTAATTCTTCTGGTGTATCATAATATGTCCAATTGATATTTTGTTCACCGGGTATTGGACGCATATTTGTCCACATACTATTGACGGCATTCAGGAACTAAAAGGATGAGAAGTAACAAAAAAGGTTTTCTATCATTGATTATCTTATTCTCTCTCACCTGTCCTGTTTGTTGTCTTGTTGAATTTGCATGTGGCAAAATGGCAATCGAATGCCCTTTCAGTTGATTAAAATGCTCGAAAAGTTTTCCATCGCCGCGCGGATCAAGGATTGCAGGAAAATTTGGATTTGGTATTAATATCTTAAGTACAATAAGCGTGCCGAGAGTGTAGAGCGGAAGAAATACTTCAGCCATTGTTTTGCGCGAATCGCGCCATTTAAGAAGCCAATTACGAATAAGTGTAGCCCTCAATTGACCACGAAACGTTGATGTCGTTACATACGGACACGGTGGCGATGATGCCATAGATGATGTCATTTTTCCTCCTCAAACTTTGATTTTTAGAATTTTCTCATTTTTCTCTAGTTTGAATCCAATTTAAGTGACACACAATTGAATCGTCGTCAGTTATTTATTTATCATTCTTGCATTCATTGTTTCATTTTAACATTTTTTTTCTTTCTTATTTTTTCCTTGGGATTTTTTCACAGTTTTCTTTTTTACTTTTTATCACAGCTCAATGCAATTTTTCACATATCAAACAACTTGCACCCCATAAAACGTTGCCCAGTGCAACTTATGTAACTAAAACGAATCAAAAATTCTCCGGAAAACTTAATCAATTTAACTTTTTTCCACTTTTTTCCTACCGAAATGGTGAAAAATTTTCACAGGGTGCGCAGCATGTTGAGGGTGAGTTGGAAAATGTGAAGAGGGAAAATATGTTTTCCCACCCACCTCCCACGAATGGCATTTTCGAAAACATGTAAACAATGCCTGAAAAATGCACGTGCTGTTAGAAAATTTCCTTTCGAACATTCAAATGTGGAAAATTTCGTTTTGTAATTTTCCTTTTTTAAATCATAACTTGAAGCATCAATTGAATTTGAGATTAGTTCCATTATCGAAGTACGATAAGAAAAGAAGATTTTCAAGTAAATGTTTTTGAACTTTGTACGCGATTGCGGATTGCCAAAAGTGTACATTGTTATCAGCAGCCTTATCAAAGCCACTTGACTTTTGTATTTACACTTTCTTATTTCAAATAATTCAATGTTGTGAACAGCACCGGAGAGTAGACTTCTCTTTTTTAAAATAGACAAACTTGCAAACGAAAAATAAAATTATGAAATCTCTTTCGAACGGAATTGCGTAAGCGAAACTTAAATAAGAGATCAAAACCTTAAGTAATGCAAATTCCTTTTCAGATTAAATGAAATCGAGAAAAATTCAATTCTCAATCGCAAAGATATTTTTCCGGATTTAGAGATTCTTGATGGACCGCTTCAGAGTTATCGTGCGAAAAGCTCTTTTGACTGGCGAAAGCTTCGATTGATTGTCGAAGATGAAGAAATTTTAAAGCTCAGATATAAAATTTGGAATTTTATTGAAGAGAATTCGCTGTTTAGTCGAACACATTTGACTCTGCCAGTGGATGAGCAGAGACATATCGCTACAAAAAGGATGTTTGCAATTCGCAATGAGCAATTCTTAACTGATGAAGATCTCCAAAAGAGACCTGATTTGGCTGCAAAATACATCACTTCATTACTTTACTACGATCCCAATTTGTGCATTAAAATATCGTTAGGTTTCGGAATGTTTCCCGATACAATTAAATCGCTTGGAAATGGTAAAATTTTGGACTTATTAGAAGGTAATAAGAACATGGAAAATGTGGGTTGTTTTGCATTAACTGAAATTGGTCATGGAACAAATGTGAAAGGCATGAAAACGACTGCCACTTATGATATCGATAGCAAATCATTTATTTTGCATACACCAAATTTTGAAGCAGCAAAATGTTGGGCAGGAAACATGGCAAAAACAGCAACACATGCTGTAGTTTATGCTCAACTCTACACTAACGATCGAAAGTATCATGGACTTAATGCATTTGTTGTGCCATTGAGAAATCCTAAAACTATGTTAACATATCCGGGCGTCACAATTGGAGATTTGGGAGAGAAAATTTCACTCAATGGAATCGATAATGGATTTCGTAAGTTTATGCGTCGTATCCATAATATGGAACATCCTTAAATTTTGTAATATTCTTTCAGTTATTTTTGACAATTACAAAATTCCAAAAGAAAATTTTCTCTCGCGCTATGGCAATGTCGATGATGCTGGCAATTTTAATTCTCAGTTCAAGGATCCAAAAGCTCTCATGGCAAAATCACTCGTCGCTGTTTCCGGTGGGCGTGTAAGCATATGCGAAATTGCTGCGAGTTATGGTACGCGGGCAATAACAATCGCTATCAGATATTCAGCAGCGCGAAAACAATTTGGTCCTGATAATAGCGATATTGAATATCCGGTGCTTGAATATCAAGCACAACAATACCGTCTTTTGCCGCACTTGGCATCCGTTTATGCACTTAAATTCTTTGCTACGTGGATTGTTAAAGAAAGTTATGATATTAAAACAGGGAAAGAAAGTGATGCTTCACTTGCTGAGATGCATGTTGTGTCATCAGCTACAAAGCCAGTTTGCTCATGGATTGTTCGTGATTTGATTCAAGAATGTCGTGAGGCTTGTGGTGGTCATGGTTATTTGAAATGCAGTCAACTTGGTGATCTTAGAAATGAACAAGAATCAAGTTGCACTTATGAGGGCGAAAATAATGTTTTGTTACAACAAGCGTCAAACTTCCTGATAGCCACTAGAGCAAAAGGATTTAAAAACTTTTCGAAACTTTCACCTTTAGATTCGTTTGGATTTTTAGCTGATGTTGAGAAAATTAATCAAATGAAATTCATGTGGAAAGAACCAGAAATTGCACTTGAACCTGAAAGTAAGTAAATCAGTTTTAAAATTTTCACAATCTACAAATTCAAACATTTTAATTTTATTGCAATAGATTTACTTCAAACCTTTAATTGGATTTGCGTTAATTTGTTGGAAAAATGCTACGAGAAAGTGAAGCAACTAAAATCTGAAGGTCAAACGACATTTGATACGCGCAACAATTCTCAAGTTTTCTATGCAATAAATCTTGCTGTCGCATATGGACAGGTAAGATGCACATGAAACAATTTAAATCAATTTAATTAACGAAATTATTTATAATAGCGAACAATATTCAACACATTCTACAGTGAGATTAAAAATTTGAATCATTCACCTGAGAAGAATGTTCTGGTGCGTCTTCTTTCACTTTTCGGAGCAAGTTTGATAGTCAAAAATTATCTTGGAATTCTATATGATGGTGGATATATTGCCGAAGGAATTAATGCTGGCGATTTATATCAGACAGGAATATTAAAACTACTTTCGGCTGTTAAAAATGATTCAATTAGTTTAATTGATGCCATTGCACCGTCTGATTTTATTGTAAATTCACCACTTGGAATGAGCGATGGAAAAGTTTATGAACATCTTAAATCAATACTTTATCAAACACCTGAAGCATTTGAAAGGCCAAAATGGTGGCAGGATATTGTTCGTCGTGATTATTTGAAAGGGAAAATGTAAAAGTATAATAAATAATAATTTGAGAAGTCGATGCCGCCATGTCTGTAAATTTCTATTGCCTGCCGGCTGCGATGTTAAATTTCACGGCTTCCGAAATTATTGCCCTTTCATATAACAATTACTTTTATTTCTTTTTAACGAATTAGTTATTAATTTATTATTATTATTATTATTGGTTTTTGTTTCGTGACGATCGTTATGAAAAGTTCATTTCGTGGAATAGAAAAAATGTATAAAAATAAAAGGAAAATCCGACGATGCCTCAAAGAAGTTTGAGGTTCATTCCTGCGTGCAGTACAGTGCAATTGAATAGTTGTTATACAATGAAGCAAATTTTAGTTTCACTAATTGTTGTTTTGATTTCCGCTAGAGAAATCAGCAGCGGCTCAAGTTCCTTCGCATCTTTTCCATGCAGCAGTAAGTAATTTTTCTTTTGTTTCTTGCGCAATTTTACTGAATAAATATTTGAAAAATTCTCAATTTTCTTAGTATTTTCTTCCGATTTGTCGGAACCGTCTTCAGTTACTTCGATTGAATTCAGCTCATCGAATCCATGTGATGAACTTAAACAGGAACTTCACTTGAAGTTTGATTCTCTTGAATCTTATTTGGAAATTATCGAGAACGACTTGCACGAAATCGAAGGAATGATAAACAATATTCTTGTAGCGTTAATGTCTGAAGTTCAACGATTATTAAAGGAACTTCAAGATTTGACAATAGCGATACAAAATCTTTTAGCAGTTGTTTTAGAAGCCGCTAATAATCTCACCAGCAATGACAAGATCATCAACTACATTGATTTGATGCGAACACTTTGCGATTTGTATACACGCTTAAATGAAACAACTTTTAATTGTAAATTGAGACTCCAAGAACTCAAAGAATTGACCACTGAATTGTTTGGCAAGTTGTCAAATTTAAACGTAAAAGTTCAAAAGTGGATTGAAGATTTTGAAAACTTTAGGATTGAGGATTACGTTCCATGCTATGATAATGAGCTGAACGCATTGTGGAATCGAATTATGAAGGTTTTAGATTGCTATAACAGATTGTATAATATGGTTGGTATGTCGGTTACCCCAAAATCATTAAAAAGCGCAATACCTAAATTCGATATCGACGCAGCCCGTTCCAAATTAAATGCAGTAATCTTTGATCCAGCTGCAGAAACGTTCGAAAATTTTAAATATCATTGGATTGCATTCGAAAATTTTATGGAAATGATGGAGAATGATGAAAATTTCACAGGATATGATATCGATGATATTGTTGAACGTTACAGAAGCATCGTTAATAACTTGAATGTTTAATTTCTTGAATTTTATAATCGAAATAAAAGTGACATTCAATCTACCAAAATGTCGAAAATTCCGTCAACTTTAGTCCGACATTTGTAAACGAATTTTTCCTTTAATTGTTGTTTGCCTAAAGTTATAATATTTGACATCTATTGGTGTGAACACTATTAAAAAATTTTAACGATGTGCTAGGTAATATCTTTGCGTTTGTTTTTCACGATTTTTAATTTAATGCAGGTGCAATATAGACATTAACAAATTTAGCAATAAATATTTTAACGATGTCTTGAATTCTTGAATCTTTACGATTTGCACGCGCTGCAAATTAGCTTTGGATACAAAAAATGACAAAACTAATTATGAAGTATAACAGATTTAACTACACCTATCAATTGCTTTCAGATGACATTTATTGATGAATTAAAATAGAAAATCTTATATTGAAATGTACCATCTTAAATCGATTGGATTGGTGGTCGCTGCATGTTAGGTGGTAGTGACATTGGAGGAAGACCTGGTCGCTGCATTCCGCCCATTGGAACAGCACCTGGAGGTGGTAGCATCGGATTAAAACCTGGCGCAATGGGCGGCATTCCAGGACGTGGCATAGAACCAGGTGGCATTCCTAAAGGAGGCGGCTGAGCAAAAGGATTTGCAGCAATTTTCCCAGCTTTAAAAGCTGCGGTTGTGGCATCAATGAGATGCTAAAATGTATTGTAAATAATCGCTGAGCGCATGGGAAGTTTATTCTATTTCTCACCTGAGCCTGTTCCTCCATCCATTTCTGATAATAGAATTTAACGTTATCTTTATGCTTCCTTCCTGTACAATGAGTCTTTCTAACTGAAGGTGAATCGTGTGTTAGAAACGTGTCACAATAATCGCAATAGTATTTCGGCATCTCGTCTAACTTCTTCTCTGCAAAATATTTGGTTTTTTGATTTGTTGTTTATGAATTGTTTACAAAAAGTTTTGTCAAAAAAATTGAATATTGATGAACTTTTTGAAGAAATTAAATAATATAAGATAATTTGGACGATAATATTACACTATGACTGATAATTATACTGCTCTCGTTTTTAATTCTATGGAGAAAAATGTTTCTTTTAATATTTTTGCCCAGAACGTTTTAAAGCGAAGTTTGCTCACTGAACATACTCAATCAGCAGTTTCCAGCTAAGTTCATTTGAGTTAGTTTTCCCTAACAAGTAAATTCTCCGGTTTAATAATAAAATTATTTTATGCTATTATTAGCGCAAATAAAATATTGCCTTGAATTTAACCTTGATTCGATCAAATAATATAAGTCTATCATGTCGCAAGACATAAAATCATATTTGCACGAATGGTGTTCGAAGAGTAAACTTGAACTAAAATTTGAATCGCGTCCCACAGGTGAAAAAAATTTAAATACATAAAATTATTCATCGACATAACCTTCTTACTATAGGGCCCAAACATCGTCAGCGCTTCCTCTGTGAAGTTCGCGTGTCTGGCTTTCCCTACGTTGGTGCTGGGAATTCCACCAATAAAAAAGACGCTGAAAAAAACGCCAGCAGAGATTTCGTTAATTTTTTGGTCAGAAGTGGAAAGATAAATGAAAATGATGTTCCAAGCTATGCGGTTGATCCAGCTCTTGCGCCTGTTGCCAATAGTCCGTATCCTGGGAATGTAGGACAACAATATTTTAATCAGGAGTCACCTTTTGGAGGAGGACCGTCTTCTTCATCATCAGGCAGTAATTTTAATCTATCAGACTTTCATTCACCAAATCAGCTCGGCCAAGCCTATCGTTCAGCTCAGTACGATAACAATGATTTTGGACCACAGTCTTACATGGATCGTGCTCAACAACAAGCTCGAATGGAAGAAGCTGAAAGTCTGGACGTCAATTCAGCAATTCATGGAAATTGGAGTATGGATAATGCCAAATCAAAGCTATATCAGTTCATGCAAACGAACAAGATTAACGCTGAATTCACTTACAAGAGCGTTGGTCCCGATCACAACAGGCAAGTTCTTATCATTCTCTTTTCATTTCAATATTGTCCATTATGGAGCAGGAATCAAAAGTTTTATCGAAATGTGAATCAGACCTGAATTAGATTTTGCACACATTTATTTCTCAGTATCAGTGATTAGCAAGAGAAAAGAATAATTTTTTTCTTATCAATCACAAAAGAAGCTTTATTTATTTTCAAAATGATGCAAGATCAAATTCTAAACAAATGTCTGAACTGTTGTCTTAGGTTGATGATTTCTGCTTCGTAATGATCGTCGGCATCGTTATAACTTTTACCATTCGCTTAAAAGTAAGTAATTTACACTTATGCATTGAATCCTTTAAGATGTTTACTCATAAGTTTTACCATTTGCAGGAGTTTTATGGCTGAAATGTCAATTTTCGTTCAACAACTACGACGCAATGTGACTGGACGAGAGACGGGAAGTAACAAGCAATCGGCAAGTAAATCATGCGCCTTGTCAATTGTCCGGCAATTGTTCCATTTAGGTGTCATTGAAGCTTTCAGTGGAACACTGAAAAAAGTTAAAACGGAAGACAAACTTGCACCATACCCGGTTAAAGTTGATCCGCAATTGATTAATCAAGCACGAGATGTTCTCAGAGACCTTAAGATGCAACCGATTCGCGTCGATCCAAATATAAAATCAGCAACGGCGATTAGCTTATTGATTCACGCTCATGAACCAGAAAGAAAACCGAAACCATTTGAAGCAGGAAATGTTATTCCTTGGTCACCACCAATGCCAAATTGGAATCCATGGAATGCATGTAACATTGATGAAGGCTATTTGTCAACAGCTTCATTAGACCAACTCAGCGATGATTTGCTCAATAATGCAAGAGATCGAAAAATTAACGATCGCGAATTGGAACCCCGAATTAAAGCCCGGGAGACACTTCCGATTCATGTCATGCGTCGTGAAATAATGGAAACAATAAATGACAATTCTGTCGTTATAATTCGCGGTGCAACTGGCAGTGGAAAGACAACACAAATTGCACAATTTATATTGGAAGATTATGTTGCATCTGGTCAAGGGGCTTGGTGCAATATTTACGTCACTCAGCCAAGAAGAATTTCAGCTGTAAGTGTTGCTGAGCGCATCGCTTATGAGCGCAACGAGCTACTGGGCGAATCTATTGGTTACTCCGTTCGTTTTGAATCAATGTTGCCGCGTCCATTTGGTAGCATTCTATTTTGTACGGTTGGTGTGTTACTCAGGAAATTGGAAGTGGGACTTCGTGGGGTTTCACATGTCATTGTTGATGAAATTCATGAAAGAGTAAATAAGTTTAAATTTTAATTTTCTACCAAAGCATAAATTAATACATGAAAATTTCATTGCACAGGATGTCAATAGTGATTTTCTTCTTGTCGTTTTAAGAGACATGGTGACAACTTATCCGGATCTTCGTGTCATTTTGATGTCGGCAACCATTGACACAACTCTGTTTTCTGATTATTTCGGAAATTGCCCAGGTAACGAAAATCACAATTTTAATTTGGATACATAAGTAATTCAGGGTTTTATTTCAGTTATTGAAGTTCCCGGACGAACGTTCCCAGTGAAGCAATATTTTCTTGAAGATGCTATTGAGCTGGTGAGGTTTATTTCACCGCCTGAAAGCAAAAAACGAAAACGTCCCGGAAGCAATGGCCCAGATGATGATGGTGAAGAATCAATGGACACATCGACATGTGAAGATCAAGATGCAAATTGTAATAAATTAATAGGAAATGAATATTCGCCACAAACACGTCAAGTAATGTCATCACTCTCGGAATCGGAAGTGAGCTTTGAGTTGATTGAGGCGATACTAATTTATATCAAGAACAGTCACATGGATGGCGCTGTTTTGATATTTTTGCCCGGGTGGAATCTGATTTTTGCTCTAATGAAATTCCTTCAAAACAATCCACGATTCAGTGGATCTGGTTACACAATTCTCCCATTGCATTCACAACTGCCTCGCGAAGACCAGCGCAAGGTTTTTGATCACGTCCCGCAAGGTATCACTAAAGTTATTCTTGCGACAAACATTGCCGAGAGCTCAATAACAATTGATGATGTTGTTTTTGTGATTGACATTTGTAAAGCCCGAATGAAGCTCTTCACCAGTCACAATAATCTCGTTTCATATGCAACGGTTTGGGCGAGTCGTACAAATCTTGAGCAACGTAAAGGTCGTGCAGGACGTGTCCGATCGGGAATTTGTTTTACACTTTGTTCGCGTGCAAGATTTCAGAAGCTCGATGAGCACAACACACCGGAAATGTTCCGAACACCATTACACGAACTTGCATTGTCGATTAAGCTCCTACGACTTGGCGCAGTCGGACAGTTTTTATCGAAAGCTATTGAACCGCCGCCGATTGATGCCGTGATTGAAGCTGAAGTGTTGTTGCATGAAATGAAATGCCTCGATAATGATGATGAATTGACGCCACTTGGAAAGATCCTTGCACGTTTGCCGATTGAACCGCGATTGGGCAAAATGATGATACTCGGAAATATTTTCCAAGTCGGTGATACACTTGGAATAATGGCAGCTTATTCGGGGACATTTTCAGAGATTTTCGCTCTCGATATGGGACATCGACGATTGAGTAATCATCAGAAGAACTTGGCCGGAATTCGGTGCTCGGATTATGTTGCAATGGCAAACGCTTCCCAAATGTGGTTCAGTGCACGTAATCGCAGTGAGGAAGAAGAAATTCGCTTTTGCGAATGGAAAGGTTTGCAATTGCCGACAATGAGAGTTGTGTGGGAGGCAAAACGACAATTGCTTGATCTTCTAAATCAGGCTGGATTTCCTGAAGAGACAATGCTAAGCTACAAAATCGATCCGAATGTGGATGATCCAACATTGGATATTGTGTTGGGTTTGTTGTGTGTTGGTCTTTATCCAAACGTTTGCTATCACAAAGAGAAGCGTAAAGTTCTTACCACCGAATCAAAAGCTGCACTCATTCACAAAACATCCGTCAATTGTTCAAATCTTAAACTCACTTTTCCGTATCCATTCTTTGTATTTGGTGAGAAGATAAGAACGCGTGCAGTTTCTTGCAAACAAATGTCTATGGTGACGCCACTTCATTTATTACTATTTGGATGCAAGAAAGTTGATTTTATTGATGGCTCAGTGCGCTTAGATAATTGGATTAATTTGGAAATGAATCCAAATGAGGCAGCAGTTATCTGTGCGTTTCGTAATGTTCTCGATGAAATTTTAATTCATGTCGTTTCCCAACCAGAGGAAGTTTTGCGTCTGAATGAATTGTATCAGAAGTCGATTGGCGTTATCAAAAGTTTTGCTGAAATTCGAGCAGGCGATTATCAGATAACACGCGAAAGTGGCATCACACCTGATCGCGAATCGAACTTTGGACGTGGACCATCAGGATTTGGTGGCGGACAATTTATGCGAACTGATTTTAATAATAGCGGATTCAATCGAAGTGGATTTAATAATAACCGCGGTGGTTTTAGCAATCGTGGATCATTTAACAATCGACCTGGATACAGTTTTGGACGTTAAAGAATGAAAATTTTAATATTTGATGTAAAAATTTAATTGAAAATGCTTAAAATCATTTCTTTAATCTTACAAAATTTAATTGATTGACATTTTTAATATATCCAGAGAGCTTATAAAACACCGCAACTGCAGAAGCCATAGCAGCGATAAGTGTGAAGAAAAATCGGAAAAGAACTTTTCCTGCCTCAATTAATCCATTTCCAGCTAATTTCATTTCATTAAAGTTGGTTCCCATCATCTCAGCTCAGCTTTCGATTTGAAATTCAATTTCTTTCCAACAAAAATTTATTTTTCTACTCACTTCAAGTGCAAATGCAAAAGCAAAGTAAATTTTGTGACATTCGAACAAAAAAATCACAGATTTTATCGCATTTCCAATATCAGTCGCGATGATAACACACAATCGAAGTGATAACAATTAATCAACATTGTAATTGTAAATGTATGCAACACAAAATTATTTCATAAAAATAAAATAAATTTAATCAATGCATGAAGCTTAAGGAAGATTAAATATCTTCCGTTTTTTACTGAGCACGATTTTCTTATCATTTTTGCCATATTGAGATAATGTCACTTGGAACAGAAAAAAAATTATTCCTTATTGAATTTCATAAGTACTTTAAAAAAAATTGTCTCGTATCGATGATCATAAATAAACTCCAATAGCAATAAAACAATTTACTTCGCTCACATTTTGCTCGTTTAATCTCTTTTTGATGTCTTATGGTTTCTAGCTTAAAACTTAATGCTCGCTATTAAAACTTCCAGTTGATTTTGGTACTTCATTGTGTAAGCTTCAAAGAACTTAAAGTGAATGAAAAAATGTTATCATTCAAAAACACGTGAACATTAAGTGAAGAAAGACAAAAGATAAGAAAAGAGTAGACAAAGATTAGACACAATAAATGGATGACTCATACCGTGAGAAGTGTCCTGATGTTACGGGTGCTTCTTTTAAGAAGCTCCGTAAATTGTTTAGCTTCAAAAGTTGCAAGAAATTTTTTCCGATTATTGAATGGCTACCAAGATATAGAAAATCATTTGTTCTACACGATCTTATTGCTGGCTTGACAGTTGCTCTTACAGTTATTCCACAAGCAATTGCTGATGCAGCTATAGCTGGTCTACCGCCTCAATATGGATTGTATTCGAGTTTTATGGGTTGTTTTGTGTATGTACTATTTGGAAGTTGTAAGGATATTACAATTGGACCAACTGCTATCATGTCGCTTCTTATTCAAACTGTCGTCACGAAATTGAATGTTGAATTTGCAATTTTAACAACATTCCTTAGTGGTTTGGCAATCTTTGTTCTTGGTTTAATGAATATTGGCTTCCTTATGGAATTCATCTCATCGCCAACAATTGCTGCATTTATATTCTCAGCAACAATTATCATAATCAGTGGACAAATGAAATCATTGCTTGGCATAAAAAGTGGAACTGCTCGAGATTTCATTGGATCATGGCAAAATGTTTTTACACATTTACATGAAATACGGCCAACAGATGCAACACTCGGAATCGCATCAATTGTAATTCTCGTGATATTGAGAAAACTTGGACGGACGAATAAGGATTCAACGTTCTTTAAGTATCTCTCGATATCTCGTAATGCGTTAGTTGTTTTCGGTGGAAGCATGCTCGCATTTCTATTGTACATGAATAATTCCGAACCATTCAGATTGACTGGTGATATTAAGGCTGGATTTCCACCAATTCAATTACCACCATTCACTGCAGAGTTCAATAATCAAACATACAATTTTCCTCAAATGGCAGAAGCAATTGGATTATCGCTTATCACAATTCCACTGATATCAGTTTTAGAAAGTATTGCAATTGCAAAGGCATTCAGCCAGGGCAAAGTATTAGATGCAACACAGGAGATGATTGCTCTTGGGATGTGTAATATTATTTCGGGATTTTTCTCATCAATTCCAGTGACCGGTTCATTCACGCGAACTGCTCTAAACAATGCAAGTGGCGTTAAATCACAATTCGGTGGAATTTTTACTGGTTGCATTGTTTTACTATCAATTGGATTGTTGACTTCGACATTCTTTTTCATTCCAAAAGCAACATTAGCTGCAATTATTATTGTTGCAATGTTCACGATGATGGGACTCGATGAAATAAAAATTATTTTCAGGACAAAGAAATTCGATATGATTCCATTTGTAGCGACGACAATTGCAAGTTTATTGTTGGGCATAGAATATGGAATTCTCGTCGGAATTGGAATTAGTTTGGTCTTTACATTGTATCAATCATCACGACCGAAAATTATATTCTTTGATGAAAAGGCATGAAATGAAATCTTAATTTGACATTAATGGAATCAATTAATTTATTTCTTTTAAATAGTTTGATGATTGTCAAATTTTGCTGTTAAAACCAGAACAAAGTTTAATTTATTCGTCTGCAGAATACTTTCAAAGTTTTGCTCTGAAGAAAGCGACAATTAATTTTCCAAATACTAATTGGGTTGTCATCAATGGTGAGCAAATTAGTTATGTCGATTCAACTGTTGTTAAGGTAATTGCGAAGAATTTTATCTCAAAATGAAAGTTAAAATAAAATCAAAATTTCTTGCATAATTCGCAGAAACTTTCAAGTATTGTAATGGATATGAAAGCTTGTGGCAAGAAAGTAATTTTCTGGAATTGGCAGAATGAGCCATTTCATGCAATGATGCGATTCAATAGAAAGAATCGGGATTTATTTATGTCAGCAGTCAGCTTAAAAGACTTAATACAACAAATTAAAATTAATGACAACATAATTCAAGTTTCGATCGTGGAATGAAAGTACTCTTAGTTCGTAGATTAGGTCACTTTATAGTCGTTGAATAGATTTAGAAGGATAATTATGAATGAAGCCAAAGATTAATTTTGACTATCAAATTTCGTTGTCAATTAAACCGCAAATAAAACCACAAACATTTTTTTTTATTCATAAAATGACATTAATGGTTCCATGTTTTCTTTATTTATTTTTTCATTTAATTTCTTATTTCACTTAATCCAGCACATCATTTATAACTATTATTTATCAATTCATGATTTTGTTGTGTAATTTTTTTCAATAACTTTCGGTTCAGCAATTTTTTTTCTTTATTTTTCTTGAATAAAATTTGTAACGATTTTTTTTTTCGTGAGATTGGAAAATTTAATTTCTGTGTTTATTTGTTTTTGGGGGATAAGCGAAGGGCGAGCAATATTTTGCGAATAAAGGAAAATCCTTCTCTCTTTCTTCGAAGCGATAATTTTTTCAAAAATTAAATTTGGTTGTTTTAAATTATTAAAAATTTATCAAATTTACATTTACCCACAAAAAAAAAAAATTCTGGTTCCATTTTTTGTTATTTTTTTCTTTTTTTTTAGAGTAAAAACAATCAACAGTCAGTTTAATTTTAATTAATTTGCATTTTTTTTCCACAAATTATTAATTTTTGTGTTAATTATTTGCCACATTCACATTGTCTTTTCATTTTTTTTTTGTTATGCAATAAATTTGTTTATGACTAACTAGTTCAATTCAATATAAAACTTTTATTCTTGGGTTTCAATTTTTAATATTTTTTCTTTTTTTGTGATGCCTTTTTCATGATTAATTTCTTTTTTATGCTATAATCGAAATTGAAACTCAAAAACTCTCGATGGGTTCGAATCCTGTTTATTTATTTAAACTTCGTGGGGAGGGGAGTAGTTGAAGTTGAATCGCTATAAATCTTGCTCAGGATCATTCGATTTTATTTTTCGCCTTTTTTACGATTCAGTTTTGAGAAAAAGGTTTTTCCAACTTTCACTCCATTAAGATTGACGATTTTGATATGTTCGTTAAAAATGTTTTTTTAATGATTTTTTTTTTCTCCATCGAATTTGAAACATTTTAAAAATTTGTGCAATTGCAGAATGAAATTCAAGATTTTTTTTTTGAAATGATGAAAATTCTAAATGAAATAAAATATTTCTTTGATTGTCACAATTAGGTAAATTCATGAAAGAGTGGTAATAAAAATGGAAACTCAATTTGTTAATTGACACTTTTGAAATATTGAATTTAAAAGTTTGTAGAATAATAAATAAATAAATAAATTTGATGCTAGAATTTCTTTGTTAAATGTACTTCATATACAATCAACTGCAAATGAAATTGCGCTATCAAATGCGATTGCACAAATTTTCAATTTGTTGCACAATCTCGATTTGATTTGAGCACAAAATCATAAATTTAAGGACAATTTACATTTACACGAATTTAGTTTCTTATTCATTTTATTTCAATGCAATTTGTTTAAGTTTTCTTTCAGGATTTACTTCTTTTTTTTTCAGCAATTCTTATGCAAATAGACATTTACAAAAACAACCAATTAATTAATTATTTAGTGTGACAATTTTCTTACAACTGTCGTTCGTTTTGAATATTATTGAAATTCGCGGGTTTTTTTTCATAACCGAACTAATTAAATGGCCATTCGATTAAATGTGTAAATTCAAATGGATTTCTTGCTTTTTTGCTTGAGTTAGACACATAATTAATTGTACAATACATCGGCGGCTTAACAGTATGCAAACAGAAATGTATATGTGTGTATGTCTCAATTTGTTTCACGAATTTACCCTAATTTGATATCCAGTTGATAATTGCTAGTGTAATGGACGTCGATTAGATAGATAGAAGTTTTTAAGAAGTGAAGCTGTTGAAGAGATCAATGTGAAATTAAAAAAAAAAATAATGAAAATTCTACTGAAAAGAAAAATTTACAAAGTGAAAAATAAAATTTTACTGTGTACAAAAAAAAAAATTTCTTTTACAGAATTTTATTCAAAATAAAAATTTACAAATAAAAATTTTGGCAACAAAATAAATTTTTACTGTTTTTTATTGTTAGAATGACACAAAAAACTTTTTCATGTGTTCACTATTTACCTACATCGCTGTGAAATGAGTTTTTTTTTTGCTTGTGTAATTATATTCGTGGTCGATATGTTTTTCACAAAGTTTCTCATTTCATTTTATGTCCATTCGTTCTTTCAAATCCGCTTTATTTATTTATTTGCTTGCAAAGCTTGCACAATTAAATCTCACTCGATTATTGGAAAGAAATGCATGATGAAGGAAAAATTTAAAGGACATAATTATCTTTTTTGGAACGCATGAAGAATAGTTAAAAATTAATCAAATACAAAAGTTTCTCAAGGAGTTATTGTAATCCGAGTGCGCAAATGTACTCAGGAAGAAATGATAGAAAAAAATCACAACGATAATCAGCAAGAAATTTAGAAACATAGGATTATGTGGGACAAATTTATAATTTAACCATTTCTAAATTTGTTAAAATATTTACAATAAAAAAATGATTTCACTGAGTTTTCCTCAAGCAGGGGGTGGAAATGGACTTTATTAATGCGGCGAGTGACTTTATTTATTTAGAAATACTCCACTAAATATTTACACAGGACACAATTTTTTTTTTCTTTTAATAAAATTCGATTTGAATACTTTCGAAAAAAAAAAAAATTACCCATTACTGCACGATGATGTCACAAAAAGTGTTTCTTTGCAAAATCTTACGGAAGAAAAATTAATATTTTTTTTTTGTTCTATAACTTTCTAGCATTTTTCAGTCTTTAGACATTTAAAAAAATATTTTTTTTTGTTCCTTTATTTCTTTTTTTTTGATATTTCTTTAACGATGATTTAAAAGCGATGATTGAAATGGATACGCGGCGGATGATTAATGGATTTTGCTAATACTTGATTAAAAGCTTTGCTAAAAAAAGAAGCATTTCAGCGATTAAAAAAAAGGGATTTAAAGCTTTATTTATTTTGCCACATTGAATAAAAAAAAAAACGACATTCATTAAAATAATTTTTTTTATCTTTTCGATGTCTTGGTAGATTTGGCCGAAAATTTTTCTGTTTTACATTCTCGACCCGGACAAAATTCAAATTCTATTTTATAAAAATATTTTTTGAGAGGAAAAAAAATGGCTTGAACGAATCTTGATAGCGTTTCTTATAACGATTATGTAACAAAAATAACATTTACACGCAATCACAACGTCTTTTTTTTGTTTGTCACTTAATTATTATTATTTTTTTTATCCCATAAATCGTCACTAATATTCTGTCCTTTTTCCCCGCAATGGATTCGTTATGCTCAGTAAAATGTCCCACATATGCTTTTATACCTTTTAAAAACTAATATTCACAATTGAAGAACAAAACATGATTACAAAGAACGAGATGAGTTTGAGTTGTCGAAAAAGGATGAAGGAAGATTTTTTTTTTTTCATCTTTTTATCTTTTTTTTTTGCATAATATTTATAATTGGAACGTTTGACAGACATTTAATACATTCAAGTTACGTTTTTTTTTCCTTCTTACAAATAAATGCGAGACATGGAAAGAAACCTTCTATTTTAACTTTTATCCGATGACACTTACAATCTTGCGGTTAACAAAATTTAAAAAAAATTGATGGAAAATTTCTTTTTTAAAAAAAAATCAAGAAAATTAAAAAAAAAATTGTTTAAAATCAAAATCATTGCTTGAGGTTCAAGAAGTTGAGTGTGTTTGTGTGTGAGTGTATATTAGTGAGTGTGATGTGCCTCTAGACCGGCTATTCGCAGGACATGATGCTGTGTATTTGACCGAGTTTCGATGGCAGACGTTGTTTCTTGCTGAATTCATCCTCAAATAATGTCACCGACAATTGCTCATTGTATTTAACGGCATACAAATACAGCTCGTGGAGGGCATTGTTGGTGTTGAATTCGTTGGTGTGTAACTGTCAAGGAAAGAAGGAGAGAGACATTTTAGAATAAAATATTCATCCAGTGCAATAAATAATAAATTTTGTTTATGCTGCAAAAATGATCATCACGTGACCAATCTTTTAAAATTTAAGCATGCAAATTTATAATGAATTGTAAAGTAAATAAGTAGTTGGTTGCACGACATTTAACTCACACTCACCCTCGACTCCTCATTGAGCATCGCATTCATGTCCTGATCTGATATGGCGGGCATGTCGCGTATATCATAATAATATCTTTCCACCCATTCACGATACGATGGAATGTCTTTGGCGTAGAGAAGTTTTGAACTTGGCGAATCTTTACCTGTTTGATTTAATTGAATGATTAAAGTTTTATTTGAATTGATGAAACTTAGAATGTTAAATTTACCTAAACGATGATCGGACGTTGAGCATGAATCCATGAAGGTTTGTGCAACAACCGATAAACACGAATCAACAATATTTGATTTGTGAATGTCAAATACGAAATTAGGATTTTTGATGAGATTTACCCAAAATCTAAAGAAATGAAAAGTAAATTAAATTAATTTTAATGTTTTCTTTACTTAATTAACAATTGCTCACCTCAATGGCAACGAATTTGATTTCCACGTATGCACAACCTCCGGATCTGTGATGCCATGTAGTAGCGCTTGATCATCGAGAAAATCAAACATATATTTAATCGCGAGCGGTAATGCTGAGCCGCGATGTGCTGTACTAAAGATTGTCTCGAAGAGATCATCAACAAACTTTTGTAGTGTACCTTTCGTGGCAAGAAGACGAGTCAGATAAATCTCACTAACCATTTTATTAACACGTTCGCCCTCTTTCTGTTCGCTATCGTGATGCTTCACCAAATGCCAATATTTAATTCCATTTTCATTTGAGTCATAATTGAGTGGACTTCCAGCGCGACTAAATGGCGGCGATGCCGAATTGTATTTGGACGAATTGAGTGTTTCGTATTTGTATGCTGATTTATCATTTTTCTCTGAAAGGATACTCAAATTGTAATTGCTCGACTGTTGCTTCGAGACGAGCGTGAGGAAAGCGCCATCGGGCACACGATAATGATGCAATGTATTCACTTTCTTCCATTCGTTGTCGGTTTTACTCGTTGAATCTTCATCGTAGAGAATAACGCGACCAGAACTTCCAGTGCGCCATTCAACATCGACCTCGTCGCGCTTCGGCCGTTGACTGTATGAGCAAGCTCGGTAAATTGTATCAAGAATTTTTTCTTTCACTTGTGAAATTGTGTCACAATCGAGAACTTTTACTGGAACATTTTCTGATGTCATATTATCCAAATTATTGCAGAAAATTGGCGGTTGTGCAATACTCGCATAAACTGTTAGCGGTTTATATTCAATTAATTGTCGAATGAGTTTTTCTTCGCTCAACGAATAACGCGCTTCATGTGTAATAGCATCGACGGGACCTTTGTCGACTTGACCTTTGACTGCTCTGAATAACATATATAATGGCTCACCGGCGCACTCTTTTAAGAACTTATGCAAGAGAAATGTGAACCATGCTGATAACATTTTCTCAGCAACGGATTCCGTGCGTCGCAACAAGAGCTTTGGATGTGATTTGCCATCGATGCATTTTTCAATGAGCTCTGCAAGAAGTGTCTTCAAGATGTCAGTACAATATTCTAGCTTCGATTGCAATGTCACCATAATTAATGATGCAACGTTTACACGTTCGCGCATTGAAAAGTATCTAAAAATAAAAATTTGCAAATTTAGTTTGAAATGAAAAACTTCCGAATAACTTTTTATCGATATGCTTACCGATTTGATTCCAAAGTTCTGATAAACAACAATAAGAATGTCTTATTCATTATCAATTGACCAAATAATCTCAGTCCTTTCTCTTTTCTCAACAGTTCCAATCTCTCTTGCAGCAATTTCTCATGATCACCGACATTCGGGAATAAAATATTCATCGCATATTTCTGATAATTAAGGAATGGAATTCCACCACTGGTTAAATCACCCGTTAAATCTGTCATTTCTGTTTGCAATTCTGCGAATGCTTCTTTACATTCAGCCGCTACACGCAATTCTAGTATGTCCATTTGCTCCTGCATATTCTTTAATACACGATTCGATTCACTCGTTTTCTTTTTATATGCTATCAATAAGCCAACAATGATGATAATCACAAAGACAATAGCAATTCCAATCATTATTAGCGTATGCTTATTAAGATTATTGATAATTGTCGGCTGGGCGTAGCTTAATGTTCCAATATTATAACTCAATTTGTCACCAATTCTTACGAGAACTTCTTGATCGTCGGACATTTCTGTTGGCGGGCGACATGTTAATTGTTGTCGACTGAGTGAAGTTATATTACAAATTCCGCTTCCAATTGTTACCGTAACATCAGAATCTTTACATGCACGATCCAAATTGCGTCCATTGATTGTTAAATAATCGCCATTGTAATATTTTCGTTCATCAAAGCTTTGGTATTCAGGATCCCGATAAAGTTCAAATTTCGTGAAACGTTGCGAAAGATTTCTCACCGATAATACTTCATCCATAATAAGTCCATACTCGAGTAAAAGTGGCTTATCGTCATCCAAAGCCTCAACGCCAGTTATTGCAGGCGAATCACAAAGCATTTCCTTGTTGCTGGCAATTTCGCAGAGCGAAGTGAAGACTTCACCATTGTGTTCAACATAAAAATATGGTTCTTGAATGGAATTGAAATGATTTCCTGTGATTGCAATTTTAACGCCACCGGAAATTATTCCTTTTGCGATTTTCTGTTGTCCATTGCCGCCACTTGAAACCCAATCAACTTCAGGATCATCAATATATTCAAATTGAACGCCATTCAATTGACGTTCACCAGAATCAAATTCCATCTTTAAGAAACCTTTTTTCGGCTCAGTATTTCCTTTCATTCCCGGTGATGTTTTACAATGTGCTTCGCGTAAGCTTGTGCTAATAATTTCACATGGAAGTCCATTTATAAAAGCTTTTATCGAACTTCCGGCATTTAAATGCAATCCACTTATGTTTACCCGTGTTCCACCCGATGATGGTCCCGATTTCGGTCTAAAATCATAAATCGCCGGATCGACAAATTCAAAGTCAGTCTTTGATTCACCACGGTAATCGGAAACTTGCACAACAATCTTTCCAGCACGATAAGCCATTGTTCCTGGTCCATCAACTTTACACACAATTTCACGCGTGTCAACATATAGCTCAGCATACGGCATACAATCAATGCCAGCAATCTTAATTCCTAAATAAATGTCAGTGAAGTTTTTTCCTAAATTAATTCCTCGAATTGTGATATTGGTGCCACCTTCCCATGGACCAGTTTTCGGTTCAAATGAATGAATCTCAGGATTTGGACAGGTTTGAAGACGATTAAGCCAATCAACTTTTCCCTCTACTTGCTTACTACATTGCTCGTCAACCTCGCAAGTATTCGATGAACTGCACCAGCCACAACCATATTTTGATGGAAGTGCCAGACACATTCCACAGCTGTCCGACATATCGCGACATCGATAAATTACAACATGAATATTGTGTGGATTATCGAGTGGCTTTGAACCGTCCCAAATGACAGCAAATGGTGCTGTAATATGTTGTGCACGCGATGCATAAAGAAATTCCATGCTATCACAATAAATTGTGTCCCCAAGAAGTTGAGCATTGACAGATGAGACGCGTCCTTCAATATTAAATTGACAAACGTAGCGTGTTTGCACAATTGAATGACCGATAACATGAACACGAACTTTTACTGAACGTTTGACACCAGCAGGAACAAGAATTTCCGTTCCAAGATCGGTGACATTGATGGCGGGACAAAATGCTGGTCCACTACGATAGCTCGGTCCCATTCGATTGACACCATTAACCATAATGTCATTGCGGCAATTTTCAGCTGTGTCGTGTGTACAACGATGCGTATCAACGCACCAATCGCAAGGGAACAGTGACGACACGCAACGCGTGCATGAAATGTGTGTTGAGCAATCGAAGAATGTGAAATTGGTGAATACTAGATCTGGCCCGCTTGCAGTTCGAACACTGAGACGTGCTGTGAAATGATCTAAAAGAAAGAAAAAACAAGTAAAACGATAAGAAATTAAATTCCACAAAAATCTGCAGCAACTTACGTTTTCCCGGTTCAATTTGTGGCAACAGATCGGTTCGTGGCGTTGTACAATTGACGATATTTCCATTTCTTGTGGCATTCGTAACGAGAACTTTTTCTTTTATCGTAAAAGCACAAACTAAATGCTCTTTGAGATTTGGTAAATGATCGATAACAAGTTCGAGATTCCTTGCTGTTGTTCGCTGAAGTTGATGTGGCGTAACGCTTGTGATTGATGTACATTTCCCTGTTTTATAGCTAACCCAAAATAAAGGATCGTTAGAATCATCTTGACAGTTGCCTTTCAAGCTGCACTTGTTTTCCAATGAGCACCAACCACAATAAGGATCTTTAGCTGCAAGACATTCACCGCATGCACGATGAACGCTACATTCATGAACGCGAACTTTGCTAATTCGTTTCTCACTCATCACGTAAAGAGCCATTTCCTTCTTGTCAAAGAACATGTCGGCATTGATTTTACTTCCAGCATCGACGGCAATGTCTGCATATTCAGAAGCCGATTGAGCACTTTCTACAACGAGTTTCTTTAAATGTCCATTTGCGGTTCCGATGAAAACAACTGTAAAGCTAGAAGTCGTTGTCGATGCAACAGCTGAAAGTTCTGTATTAAATGTTGCTGCCGCTTGCATTGTCACTGGTATTTCACCGCCAAATGGTGAATTCACATCGAGACCACAAAAATCTTCGCTAATTGTCTGAAGACGCGTCGAGACGCATTTCATATTTGGCGAAATAAAATCTAAGCCACGCGATCCATCACCATTAAAACAGGCTTTAATATTTTGCATGAATTTCTTTCGAATTGAATTGAGTGAATACACACAGAGAGCAGTACGGTTCGTTGTCACATTCTGATTGCTGATGCTAAAGACGGCAAACAGAACATCATCCTTAAAAAAGAAGAAGAAGAAATGTGTGTATGAAGTAAATTTAATCCAAAATTGTGAAATCTCAATCTTACGTTTGGTTGTATTTGTAAGCTTGCAGCTAGATCAGTTCCTGGCTTTCCTAAATATCCCGACTGAACGGAATTATATTTTGTTCCATCTTCGCCAACACATTCAATTGGAATTTCAGTGTATGAATAATAATTCGAATCATCCTGGCAAATGCGCACGAGCTTGCTGATATATTCACGTGTAGTGTGATGGTTGTTCTTCAGCTGGAATGTTAGGAAATAGCTGAAGCGTTCGGATGGAAAGCCATAAACATATTTCACTGGATATGTTTCTCTTGCATAATTATTAATGAACATTCGAGTGCCGGTTGTGACGTGAACTGCTGCAATTTGAAACATTTTCTCTTTCTGCAAGCTTCTGCTTGATACCGCTGGGATTTCACTACGATAGGGAGAATTGTTTGTGTATGTAACGCCAACATACATGACTTGAGTCGTTGGTGGTGTCGGTGGACCACTGGCGATAAATGCGACAGTTGATGCATGCTCATTATTTGCCACAACAGCTTCTTGCACTTCTTGCTCAATCATACTTATGTTCTGTAAATTCCTTACGCCACAAAGTCCTTGAAACAATGTTCCGCAAACGATCAATCGAGATGTTGACGAATCAATTAGTAAAACTTTGTTCGTATTGTCAGTGAGTTTTCGTTGAATCGGTGATGGACAATCGAGCAGTGCACATTCGGGTGAATCCTTTTGTGGACCCGTTATCACTTCAACTTTCATATCTAGATCAGGCGTGAGCTGATATAGATGATTTACAGCTCCAATGTAAACCTAAAATTAAATGGAACAAAATGTTTTTAGTATAAATTTTATTGCATTTTCATTAGGGCGAGTTAATTGGTTTGATTCATTCACCATATGCTAACTAATGTAACCGACCATGTGGGTGACAAAGAAAACACTTCCGAGAATGCTCGGATGATTCATTCATTGAATTCAGATTTCAGTTTTTCTTTTGTTTCTCTTATCGCATTTCATAAAATATTGAAGCGTTCATAAATACATCCAGAACACCAAGACTTGTTTTCAAGACTTGCTTATTGGGAGCGTATTGTATACTGAGTCAACCGAATTAATTCGATATTGTTTGTGATAAGAACAGCGAGAAAATCCATTAAAACAAATCCCTTTACCCATCAATTTCGTGTGGTGCGTTGTCGATGGGGATTGAAGAGAGTGGCAATGACAAAATTAGAGCGAGAGTGAGAGGGATAGACGAAGCAAAACAAAGGATCTATAATTAATTTTAAGTCGTCATTTTGTGGCAAGCAATTTATTTGCTGAGGTTTCTTGTAAGACATAAAAGAAAAAAAATTAGATCCCTACAACACCGAGGGAGGGATGTGCGACATAAACGGCGGGGTTCTTGAGAATGAATCTTAATCTCAGAAATTGAGGGGGTTTAATGGGCAATTTATATGAAGGTGCGCCAGATGGTGAATATGGCTAATCATTGTTATGACTCAGAGAAATTGCGTCGTGGGGCATTTAAGTGTGATTAAAAATGGGTCACTTTAAATTTTATACGATCCCTCCCTCGCATACAAGATATCCCCAAACGTACCGAAAACGTTGGAACATTTTTCTGTTCATTGATAAAAAAAAAGATGTTTTTCCCAATGAAAAGGAAAAAACAATTGTCGGAAAATCCTTTCGTAGAAAGAAGGAAAAAACCATTTTCCACCGATAAAAATAAACGGCTTGTTTGTGTTGGAGCACAAATGGCATGTTATATAGTGTTACTCGAAAGCCCAACAGGTGAATTTGACAGCGCCCACGCACTCATACATATGCAAATAAACCCTCTCGTTGATATTTTTTTCACTCTATTTATTATCCTGCTCCTCCAACTACTCCCTCCCTGAGTCAAACACCCCTTTTTCGGTATTACAAGAAAATTACATCGCTACCATCATGGTGCTTAGTTTCTCTTCCTCCCATTTCTCACCCGAAACCAATGAGGATTTTGTGAGCATTAATCGACAAACACAGTAGCAAGTACGTGACGGTTGAGGATATTTCGATATATGATGAGGAAGCACGAGCTGGTAAGTAAGAATGTTGTTTTTTCCTCCCTCCGTCACTTAATTTTTCTCTTTTTTTTTACATTCGGCTTCACTCACGAGACCGGCATCGCAACATTGTGTGGGTGAGAGTGAGTGAGTGATCAACGGCAAATGGTTGGAAAAGGAAAAACTTTATGGGAAAATCAATAAAACGGTCGCACGGGATTTCAAAAATAAAGAATTTACTGTTATTGCGTGTGTATTGGTGATAAGGATCAACGGCAACGACAATGACGACGTAGGGGGAATGAGTAAATAATGTAAGGATGTAATTATATCTAGCATGTGTTAGTATTATAGTGATAAAAGGAACTTACTCTGCCGGTAATTTTGTCCACCACCAGATGATTCAGTCGTGTGTCAAAGTCCATTGTGGCTCGTATTACACCCTTTACACCATTACCATTTGATGTATTCGCATTGTTGCTTTTACTGTTCACAACACTGAAGCTCAATGCCATTACTATCAGTCCAATGAGGTTCCACATTTTCATGTCAATTTTTCTTTATTTAATCTAATTTGTCGGAAATTATTTAAAAACACTAAGAAAAAAAAAATACAATTTTTGTTGTTTCTTTAAAATTCTTCTTGTAAATCTTCGATCTTTCTTTTTCTTTTTTCCTTCGTTTTTGGTGTAATTTTACAACAACACTTTGCGAGGGTATTTGATAAATGAATTTATTTCCTTCTTATTGATGCCTCTGTTACTTTGTGTTATTTCTGTTGAATGGAATGTTCTGCTTGTGGTTGTGTGTTTTCGAGGGGCAGGCGCGCACAGACACAATTTTGTGATAATAACTGAGCGCGGGGGGTTGCGCGTGGGAGGCGAACTATTTGTTGCTTTTTGATTCCTTTCTTTTGCCTTGTTTTTTTTTTTTCATTCATTCATTCACTGAATGCACTTTTTTTTCGGTCGCTCTTATCACTTACAACGGTAACATCATCATCTATCTCATTTCTCATAAATGCTTCAGTTGTGTCTTTTATGATCCAATTTATTTAAATTAATTTGTTTTTCTTCTTATCACTTGTGTGCACTTCCGGTTTTCTAGGCTGACTAATCAGTGATTTCCTGGAGTGCGTGATGAGGATGGTGAAGGAGGGCACAGAGGGCACATGGGCCCACACATACACACTCGCTTTCGTGTGCTTTTTGCACAATTGTTTATTTTTCCTATGGAGTTTTTTTTTTTGTTTGCTCTTTGTTGCTTAATTAAACTACACGCGACATTTTCAACGGACACTACACAAAATCACTGCTCGATGCCATTGTGAATATTGTTATTTTGATGGGAATTTGTCCCATTATGCCGGTCCTTAATCTGGAATTTTTTTTATAATTTCATTAGTTTTGGAATTTTTATTTTGTATGTATCCTAAAAAGTTGCACTGGATAATGGCCGAAAGTGTGAACATTTTGTTTTACAGATTCCTGGAAGCATCCCGAGTTTGTCTTTTTTTTACTACTTAGGCAATAAAGTACACACTGCTTAAAGAAAACGACAGCATCCTGAAGGAGTTGTGTAATTTTCTGTCAATTTTAATTACTCCCATGAAGTGTTTTATGGCCGAGCTGTTTTTCCCGAGTAGAAAGGGAAATGCGGGAGGGGTTGAGACAGAAGAAGGAAAACACTTTTTGCAAAAAAGGGCGAAAAAAATATATATATTTTTTTTTTCATGTAATAAGAAAAAGGAATTTCATTGCGACCAACACAATGAAAAGCGAAGTTACAATCGCCGACAAATACAAAGAAACTAAAATTCTTTTTTTCACTTTAAATTTTTTACATGAAGAATATTTTTGCACATTTTTGGAATTTTGGAGCTCGCGATGCGTTCGATCGAATGTTTCTGGGACAGATGGTGCAAGACGATTGTGGCTGACGGAAATGAATGATCTGAATGTATCGCGATTGGAATTTCTACTGGATCACAGTAAGAAAGTGTGAGTGTGTGGCCCAATCCGAAAGTTTTCATAGTGAAATCATTTTATGATAAATTTAAACAATTTTATGATGGACTTTGAAATTTTGGGCTTTTATTGATTAATAGCGGCAGCCAATATTCCAGTAACAACACAAAAATAACAAGAACTATTGAAATTTTCTAGAAGGAAATCGCTTTTTTGTTGTTTAATATTTTTTTTTTCTTTTTCGAGCTGCAAGAAACTTTTTTTATGGTCAAAATTTTTTTTTCTTCACTTTTAAGGTTTTATGCTGTCGACTTTTTGACACGATTACAACATATAGATGCACTTTGCACTTCTGACAATTCACTGTCATACAGATTTGTACCGATAGTTAGCTGAAATTGTTACAAAAAAATTATTTTAGCTGAGATTTTTTTTTTTTAAACTAAAAACTTTTCACTAACTCTCGCCCTCAAAACTGAACACGATTAAACTTGTTTGAATGAGATATTCAGATGACAGAAATCGTTTCATTTTCGACCAACAACTTCCAAGAATTCCCACCAAAGCGCTACAGTCGCTATTAGAAAAAAATGAGATTAAAACGAAACACTCATATAAATTTAAGTTTTTAAGAAAAAAATAAGGTTCACTAACGTGATAAAATTGCACCGTGTATGAGGCGACTCCAATGGCCGATCGTTCATTCTTTAAACGTGTCCACAATCGGATGTTTGCGCTAGTCGAAAAAGAAATTTGGACCTAAAAAAAAAGTTTATCGAAAGAAAAAATATTTTTTAATCATCATTTTTGTACATTTTAACATGAAAATTTTAATTGAATTGCTTTTTGAGTGAACTCAGTGTGTGATTTCCTGGAAAAGCTGATAAGGAATTTTGCGTTCGTGTAGTATGTTCCCTTGAAATATTTCTCCAAGTGAAAAGAAAAAAAAAAAAAAAAAAAAGTAAACACCAAAAGATAAAAAAATTTGAAGAAATTTGCATAATTTCGAGGTCCACTAGTCTATATAGACTCTTGTGTTTATTGTATGCACATCATTTTACGGGATATTGCGTGGGGACACCAACATTCAATTCAGGTTAGTTTCCAATAAGACAAGATTCGAGCTAAATTACAAAAAAAGTGTGCATTTAAGTGTTTTGCAATTCAAATTTCTGCAATTTTTCTTTTCGAAACGAATTGTGATGCAATTTTTTTCTTGCTTTTAACTGGCACTGACTGGAGTGGAAGCATTTTTCTTCAGTCATGTCTTTGAAGGTCAACTGTGTGTATGTGTGTATGTTTGAATTTTTATGCCTATTCATTGCATGTTGCTCTTCAATCGTTGTCCTGCCCTGAGGCGTCTTCTAGGTAGCTTCGAATTGATAATTAAGCCACTAATTCCCATCAATTATCCGTCATCGTACATCGTTCTCATTATCATGTCCATCCCAAAAAAAAGTGTCGTTGTACTTTGCAGGTGTTCTACATACATTTTTTTGCGGCTATCGTGACAATAATAGATACTAAACAAGGAGCCGGAAATGTTAGCCGCTGTATCAACATTGCCATAACTTCAACCTTTTTTTCTAAAGTATCGATGAACAATTGTAGTTATTTTTTCCACAATCCGAGTTCACAATATGTGAAAAGGCTGACTTCGTAGCCCTGAACCAACCGATGCTCATCACTGACAACATTACACAAAAAAAAAGCAACAAATGTTCAGAGATTGGATGTAATAATAAAACACATCGCTCAAGGACATTGACACAACAAAACAGAATTTAAGCCCCGCGAGAGAATTGAATTGGATTTTAATTAATTTACATTTGTAATATTATTATGTGAACATCATAAATATGAATCACGCTCATTTGTTGGCGAGACGCTTTTGTTATCTGGATTTTTAGATAGAATATTTATGTTGTATATATTATAAAAGGTGATTATTCCGTTTGAAAGTTTTTTTTATATATCAAATCGGATATCAGCTTACGTGGTTGGAGTGTACGTCATTGTCACATATTTCCTATTGTCGATCCCGAAGATATTTATTCGCCAATTCCTCTAGAATTCTTTTGTGCTTCATCTTCACATCGTTAAATCAAGAAGTTTCCGCGAAACTTAATGGAAAGAAATATAGAGAAGAAACAAACAAAAATGCTCATCGTTGGCAAAATCGAGCGCGCGATTGAAGACGCCAAGAATGTTCGAAGAAGACCATCAAGGAATGAAATAACCAACAACATAAAAAAAGCAAATAATAATTTTTGATGATTCAAAGCATTTGCGCTTCTTTAATTTTTTTTTTTTGATTGCTTGCGATGCGATGATGATTGAGAGAAGAACAAAGAAAAATCGGGGAAATAAATCGATGATGCTTGATGGTCAGGCGTCACTGACATTGCATGATGTAGTGGCATTAAGTGTGATGTGTAATTAGCGGAATATCTGTTTTCCATTCTGCGTATACGGTTCAACAATAAAAAACATATTTTGTGTTTATGAATTGATTAAAGGGGGAGTAATAAAGATATTTGATAATTTCGCCATCGGAATCAGGCCTCCATAATATTCTCTTTATCTATGCATTTAATGATGTGTCACATTAATGAATTCATCACTTATAGAAAAAATTTCTATGGTCCGCTTGCCATGTGTGCATAAATTTTTTAATGTCACTTTACATTCATTTCGTGCTTATCAACATTGCATGCATTTTTGAATATGACAAGGACAATTGTCGCTTCAAGTCCGCTCTTCTCTCTCAGTACCGTCTCTTCCCTACTTAGTGCTCGGCAATTAATATGTTTTTTCCTCAATAAATAATAATAAAAAAAAAACATTAATTATCTACACAATATTATTTTTTTGCTCATTCCAGTGTCGAATTTTTTTTTCGCTTGTGCAATCAGCCCTCAACTCCAACAACAATTGCAGACGGTACAACAAGGCAAGCAGAAATGGCTCAGTGCCATTCGATGGCACAATGTCGCGACCGTTAAGTTGATTTTTATTTTGCGGTCGATTAAATTAACGATTTGCTGCGAGGGGACAAATTGATTTTGCCAACACTCCCGTCCGTCACCGCGACTTTGTCCCCGTTCCACAAATTGTGCCAACAACAAAATAAAAAGGAATTCTTCATCAAATGACGGTCAACGTTCTCACCTCAATGCCAGTTATCAGACATATGTGAGTAATTTTGTCATGCGGGGATTTTTAAGTAAACGAACCACTTAAGAAATGCTCCTCTATTATTTACTTCTTATCAATTTGTCGCCGTCGTTCAAGCGCAGGAAGTTTCTACGATTTTTTTCATTTTTGGTTATTCGTTAGAAACATCGAATCGAAATATTTAAAAAAAAAATGGAGAAATTTATCCACTGATAAGTAACAAGCGGCATAAAATTTATTAATCCACTTCCATTGACTCACTCTTATTTTCGTGTTCGAGTGCTGCAGTGAGCGATAAGAAATAATAAAATACTAAATAAAACAACTCCAGGAAATTACGCCATAAAAAAGAACGTCCACGCATGGCGACACGAAATCTGTAAACAAATTTAACTAATTCGCATATCATTCGCTTGACACGTGATGCATGCATTAGCTTCCTGGAGTTTCCTAAATTAGCTTCGCATTAATCCCGGAGGTGTCGATAAATATCAACCACAGTAATAATAAATGCCCATAAATTGATTTGATTTCCTTTCATATTTCAGCAATCGACATTTTTAGTATTGAACGGTCAATTAGAAGTAGCAACGTAGAGATTAATTACAGTGTTATTGTGACTACCAAGATAGTCAAGTAGTTGAATAAATACATAAACAACCCCTAAAACAACATCCTGCTGCAACCATGGTGACCCAAATTAAAGCCACCCACTATATGATCTTTATGGCGAGTGCTTTCGCACTGTTCATACTAATGTCGTACTATGCTAGCAATAATACTATGCCAACAAGTTTGCATGGACACGTACATCAGCCGCTGATGTATACGTCTGATCGAAATAGCTCGAAGGTCGACACGTTTAGTACGCATGCAGGTAAGGAGAAAATAAAATTGAATTATACTCGAGGGTGCTAACGGATACTTTGTTATTTTTAAGAAGCGAAAACATCTCATTCAGATTCTGAGAATGTTGGTAATATAATATTCAAGGGACTTGTAAATCAGGCAGGCATAAATGGGACATACTACCAGTATTTAGTTAACCAGAGTCAAATAGAAATGGGTGAAGTGCCGAGTGGTGTAGTTGCTTTGCCTGGTGATATTAAAAGTAAGTGGATAGTAATAATAATACCCACATAAGTCCAGTGCATAATAATGTTCATTTTCTTCTCTCACTTTTTTTTTTAGTTTCAAACACATCATTAACCAGCACAACGACAACGACCACATTAGCACCCAAACAGCATTCCTCAATAATCCATCAGGTGCCAAAAAAGCCTGTTAATGTCACTTTAGATACAACGAAGGGCATCATTACTAGAAGTTTATACGAAACGGGCCATCTCGATTCGCCAGTTATTTGTCCTGATTCTGGCGAAGCTGTGAGGCTTTTAATAATAATAACATCTGCACCAGCACATCGTGATGCGCGCCTAGCCATACGCCAAACATGGGGACACTTTGGCAGTCGACGAGACATAGCGATTGCATTTTACTTGGCGCTGTCGGTCCTCAAACTGATGACGCGATAGCAGCTGAAAATTATATGTATAATGACATAATTCGTGGAAGATTTGTTGATAGTTACAACAATTTAACCCTCAAAACAATCTCCATGATGGAATGGGTTGATGAGCATTGTCCACGTGCATCATTTATTCTAAAAACTGACGATGATATGTTCATCAATGTGCCAAAATTATTGGCATTTGTTGAGAAGCATTCAGCCGATAAACGAACAATTTATGGTCGACTGGCCAAAAAATGGAAACCAATCAGGAATAAAAAGTCAAAATATTATGTCAGTCCGCAACAGTACGGGCCATCAACATTTCCACAATTCACCACCGGTCCAGCGTATTTAATGACGCATGACTGTGTGCACGACTTGTATGTGAGAGCACTAAACGAAACGTACTTGAAGCTAGAAGATGTGTATACAACAGGAATTGTTGCTCAAAAACTGGGCATTAAGAGAGTACATGTGAATGAGTTTCTCAATCGGCGCATTGCATTCAATCAGTGCAACATAAAGAAAGCGATAAGCTTACACATGATTAAGCCGCAAGAGCAATTTGATTTATGGAAGAAGCTTTTAGATGTGAATGTGAAGTGTAAATAGGGTTTTATGGGCGTTTTGAACTGGAGAGGAATCGGAGAATATAAATTAGTGGATGTAATTCACGACCAAAAAGTAAAAATCTCACGGAAATTCGTCGGTAGTTGGAAGTAGAAACCGAAAAAAAGCTGTAAACTTATTTTAGTCAAATCGAACATAAAGAAAAATTGAAATTACATTCGATTAAAAAAAAAATTAATCTGTGACAACACAAAAAAAAGATCAGAACCTGCTGATAATGAACAACTTTAGAAATTCTAAAGAAGTTTTAATTTGTCATCCATTGCAAATGTGAAGAAAAAATTTACCGAACGTATAAAAATGCTGTAAATAAGTTTAAAGCTACAAGGTTTGTGGGAAGGAAAAGTAATTTGGTAAAATTTACTATACTTAAGGGCTAAATTTACTAGATTTTAAATCAGAAAATAAGAAATATTTAAGCAAGAAAAAGTAAAAGAATAAAAGTTGCGTTAATTTTTCTAAGAAATTAAAAAAAAAAAAATGATAAAGACAAATCTGAGAAACTTTTTAGTGAAATTAAAAATTACTCAAAATATTTTTGAAATCAATTTTGACAGAGTCAAAATTGCTGGTGATGGACTTTTGTAATAACATAGAAAATCAAATCTTATCTTTTAATTATTTCTCTCGTTTCTTAATTTAATTTTCTCACTTCAAATTGAAATAGTATTTATAAATTAATTAATTATTTATTATTTAATTGTTTACCAAAACAAAAAGAAGCAGTCGCTTTAGTATCATTTATGCTCCATAAAAATATCTGATCAATTATTTAGTCAACATTGAATTATTATTTTTATTATTTCTTCGTAACGTTTTTATATAAGTTCGAGTTTTTAAGAAAATTTTCTCATTTTGTATTCACGTATTATTATTATTATTATTATGACATTATTATTATGATTTTTTTGATAAATTATTTCTCAAAATCAAGTGAATTTCTATGTTTGATTTTTTTATGTTTCAGGCTTGGTTTCAGAAAATCAGCATAAATAAAAAATTTCAAGTTCAATTTTCAACACGAGTTCACGACGAGTTGTTTTGAATCTTAAGCGCTCATTCGCTCATTCTAGTACAATTTCCAATAACGCTGGAGGGGAAAAGTTTCATTTTCACCACAAAGTTAGGCCAGGCGCATGATCCAGTAACAACAATAGAAAAAAAGTTAAGGAAAAAATGTGAGATGTTTTCTTTTCTGCAAAAGGCGTCCAAAGTAAATTAATTAAGGACAAAAATTACAAACTTCTAATTGAAATGTCATTGGAGAAAAATGTTGTGAGAATAAGAAATCGCCGCCACTGCCAATCGGAAAATCAATAGCCCCCCCGTTTGTTGCGTGAATGAGATAGGGCAGTTCTCAAGTTGCACCCCTCTCTTGTCGCCTCTCCGTCCCGTCGCCAATAAAACTCACCAAAACTGGAAAAGTGACATGAAATTTGGAAAGTTTTCCAAATTTTTTTAGTCACATTTCGTGCACCACCGCGAACAGTTCGAAATACGCGACAAGGGTGGAAAAATTCATAAACGACCCGCACTGAAAATTTCTCTTTTTTATGTAGAAAAAGAATCTTTTCACTTTCAACTTTGTGAAAATTTCACGGTAATTCAAGTTCACTTAAAAGATAGAAAAGTGTTGAAAGTTGTGTAAAAGTTCAAGTTTTTTTTGGAGCAAATTCGCTTCAAATGCGCGAAAAGAAAAGAGAGAAAATTTTAATAATTTGGGGAAAATTTGTCATTAACGCCGTGAACGAAAGCTTTTTTTTATAAAGATAATTTTGCTCCCTAGAGATCGCTGAAGATTCATTGCAATAATTAAATTTGAAGGAGAATTAGTGAAAACTTTATGAGTGACCATTAAAAAAGGATTAAGGATGATTTTTCATGTGTGTCTGTATTTGTAATTTTATCTTTTTCATTCTTTTTTTTTTCGTCTTGTGTCAGAAAATAATTCGATCTGGGTACACAGAAGAAAAGCCTCCAAAACTTCGAATCTTTAAAGCTCACAAATCGATTTCAAGTCCATCCAGCTCCAGGATTTTTTTTTTCTTTCGTCCTTGACGTTGTAGCAAGCAAAATGCAAATCCACTTGTGCTCCTATCTAATCATTAGAAATGCTAATTGTGTGTTTTTGTGGCTTTTTTTTCTCGAACCTTTCTCCATGCATGCAAATTAGACTTTCAGTATATAAAACCGAAGCTCATCGTAAGAGAGCGGTAGCTTTTACGTGATGAGAAAATTGGCACATAATTTATTGTTACTCAATTTTCATCGTGCAATTTGCGATAATTCATTTTTCGCACTTCCTGATAAAGTGGAAAGAGAGAAAGAGAGAGAGGGAGCAACTGGAATAGGAAAAGGGGACAATTGTCTCCCTGCAAACATATACACACTGGAATGAAGTGGAAACAAAAATGCACTTGTGGCTTTCCAGTCCGACAAAAGCAGCAGAAAATGTGAAAGCTTCAGGAAAAATGAAATGAAATTTTTTCTACTCAGTGATGGAAATTATCTCAGACAGGTTTAGAGAAAAAAAGTGTTTGCCTCGTGATAAACATTCATTTTGATAAAAAGTGCTATCAAAAGTTTTTCCGCTTTCTTTTTTTTTTACTCTCGCCATGCTCAATGGATTTGTAGAAAAACTTTTTGTTTTGTGCGTGAAAATTTTCAATAAGAATTTTTTTTTTTTGTGAATTTCCACCAAATTGTATTCAGCGAATGTCGTGAGCGAGGTCATCATCATTGGATTAAAGGATAAAACAAAAAAGAAATTCATAATCTGTTGAAAAAAAAAAAATTGATGACCTCGCTCCAAAACTTGTCACGGTGTCTTCCTTTTCACAAGTCATTCGCTGCTAATTAAAGTGACTCAAATTATAATTAATTTTACACATTTGCAAATTCATTTTAATTTCACTGATTTGTTTATGAAGTCGATAAAATGTGTAAAGCACAATTCCTGATATCATAAGTTCAATGTTAATCAATTTTGCCAATTGACAGTCGCATATGGGCAGGCAGAAATAAACTTCCGAATGTTATTAATGAAGTGTCAATTATTGTAAGCAACATAGAAATTAATTTTTTTTTTTGTTTGCAGAAAGGTTGCGACGTTATCAGTTCAAGGTTTTTACCACCAACAAATGTGCCTTCAAAATGTGTACGAGTGTTGTTGAGTGTGCTTTTGACGCGATATTTTATTGCCGTGTTACAATAGCATTAAATTTAATGTGACATTCGTCCTGAAATTTATGATACTTTGTTAAATTGAATGCAATTACCCGCCGAAATGCATTGAGACGGAATTGATTGGATTGAATGGATTATTGGCTATAGCTGCTGTGCATTCAGCCATTCAATAACTCGCTACTGGTGGTAATGCAGATTATAAAAGCATTTTGAGATTCTTTCTCTTACTCTCTACCACATTCACATAATGGTATAACTTTTAAATGCCTCCCATTGTGATGATTCATCGTTTGCACACTTCATCCATTGTATATTATTTAATTCCACGAAATTGAGCTTTTGCGTGCAAAACGAATCTCTTCTCTCCTTCTCTCCCTTTCGCTCGCAATCTATTACACTGTGTGTGAATGAAACATGATTTTTTTTTCGCACTCACTCTTTCGCGTCCAGTCACAATTGAAGGCTCATGAACATAAACGAAGTATTTGAAAATGCACTCAATTCATAATTAATACAAAAAAAAAACAGTAAAACAAACATTTTCAATATGACTAACAAGTTGCCATTGCTATGAATTCTGTCACGCTGCTGTTGTTATCATGCCCACTAACAAGAAAGCCACATTTAACCCGAATCAATACACTCAAATGAACTGAAAACTTCACTCACTTGCCATTGCGAAACGACATCATTTAGACGCGCGTCGCTCATAAGCACAACATTACGAGGAAATTTTTGGTTTTATTTTTATTTCCGGGAGTTTTAAAAAATTAAAATATTTTTGCTATAAAAAAAGAGAAGAGAAGAAATTAACACTCAAGTGGTGCCAGAATGGGCACTTCTAAACATTCACAAGCCAGTGCTGCATTCCATGGTTCATCGCAACTGCATAGATATTAAGAGATTAGGTTAAAAGAATAATTAATTAAAAACATGAAATACCGTTGTTGAAAGTGGTTAAAGAATTAACCGCAAGGACATGGTAAATGAACGGTTGCAAGAGTAATAGTACCTTCCAATGTTGTGCGTGATGAACATTGCCAGAAGTATCTGATAAAATTACTATTAATTTTTAAAATTCACGTGATCAGTGATATCAGTTTTAATTACGCAGAATCTAAAGATGGTAGTAAGATATGCTAAGATACGCATTCCCTTTGTGTCGGCATTCGACATTGACAATCAGTTTGGGCAATACTAAATAACGGAATTTCACGCCTGCAAGGCTCACAAGTTCTATTTGATTGACAAATCCAACACATTCCATGGCTGTCGGTGATTTTGGTCGGTTGAGTTTGTTTTTGAGCATATCCACATACCAATAAACAGACAGAAAGTACTGCGACTGTAAATTTATATCATTAATCATAATTATTTAATCGCAAAAAACGTCTTTTATAACACAGTGTTGTTATCATTTATGCGCAATTTATCAACCAAAATATCTACGTCGAAAAGTAAATCCACGATTCATTCCGCCGCAGCTCTATCGAAATCCTTAATTCATAACAAAAATATTCGCTAAAATTTTTATCGCAAAAATTGCTGTTTTTTATATGAAGTTGCTGCTTTTAATTTTGGGTTTTTTAAATATGTGATTGCGATGAAGTCAGTTCTTTTCTTTTGTTCGTGACAATTTAAAACAGCTGTCTTCATTCGAAATGATTTAAATGTATTTTACAAGCGCTACAATAATTGTCGCTTTCTGCTTTCTAGGTGCAATACACGCAATTCGACGTCGAAGCGATTTCGTTGTGTATCGAACGGAAATTAGGTGAAAATTAATAAACAACAAAAGAACGAAAAGCAATAAAATTGTTAAATTGAAGTTAAGAAGAAGAAAATAAAAAAAAAAAATAACTTTCTGTGAATGGAAGCGAATCAAGTGCAAGCATATTGGAGCTTTTAGTGAGCTAATTAACAAAAAAGATAAAAAACGAATATAAGAATAAGAAGTAAAGTAAAAGAATACAATGATTGATCCAAGTTCATCGGAAGAAGAGTCCGAGGAGGAGCATGGACATCATCATGGACATCAACAGCGAGGCGGTCGAAATGAAACGCCAGGCTATGGTCATGGCCTCGAAGTGCCCAATGCAGCACCGCGGTGAGTTTTTTTTTTTTTGATATATTTTTCTCATAAAGAAGCCATAAAGCGTTAATGGAGCTCATTAAAAGCTCTTTAGTTTGCGTCAATTTTTAAGGATTTAGTATTTACATTGAATCTCCATAAATCGCAAGCAATTGAATATTCAATGTTTTCATACATAAACTCATTAAAATATGAATTATAAATTAATTCGTCACTTTTCTCAAATAAATATCATTAGCAGCAATATATCTGCACGAACACTTTCGCCCGCCGTTCCAGAGCATGCTGCACCCACAGCATCATTGCGTAGTAATCAATTGCAACGACCAATATCACCATCACCATCAAATGCCAGCGAAAACAAAGATCCTGTTGAAATGGCCGAACGTCATGAGCGTGAGGAAGAAGAACGAAAACGTCGCATTCAATTGTACGTGTTTGTGTCACGTTGCATATCGTATCCGTTCAATAGCAAACAGCCAAATGATATGACAAAACGCCAACAAAAAATCACAAAGCAAAATTTGGACATCATAACGAATCGCTTTCAGGCATTTATGAAGGGCGAAACCCAGATAATGGCTGACGAGGCCTTTCAAAATGCCGTACAGTCATACCACGATGTGTTCTTAAAATCGGATCGTGTACAGAAAATGGTCGCCAGCGGTGCATGTTCACAGCATGATTTTCGCGAAGTTTTTCGTAATAATATTGAAAAGCGCGTTCGATCATTACCAGAAATTGACGGTCTCAGCAAGGAAACGGTGCTGACATCATGGATGGCTAAATTTGATTGCATATTAAAAGGAACCGGTAAGTTTAACTTAATGCAATTTATGTTCTTAATTAAACAGAACGAAAAAAAAAAATATCTCTTCATTAATGAATTAAGGTGATGATGAACATAAACGACCAACGAGAATGCAGCCTTTAAATAGCGAGTCGATACTCACGAAAGAGCAGCTTTTTGATATGTTTCAGCAAATTGTTAGCGTGAAAAAGTTTGAACATCAAATTCTGTTCAATGCTTTAATGGTAAGATTTAATTAAGACGATAATTAAGCAAAACGAAATGAAATTAATTATCATTCCCTTTTACAGCTCGATTCAGCTGATGAGCAAGCGGCTGCAATTCGACGTGAACTCGATGGTCGTATGCAACGTGTCACGCAAATGGAACACAATCGTAAATTAATGCCAAAATTTGTGCTCAAAGAAATGGAATCGCTTTACATTGAGGAGCTCAAGTCAAGTATAAATCTATTGATGGCCAATTTGGAGTCATTGCCTGTATCGAAAGGCTCAATGGACTCGAAATATGGTTTGGGAAAAATGAAAAAGTACAATCATGGGTAAGTTTTCACAATTCCCATTTTCACCATCACCAAATAACACAAAATGGAGCTTTTTTGAAAGCTCTTAATTTGTTATTCTTTCTATTTTGAAAAAAAAGGCTTCTTTTCAACATGCCCATATTACGAATCATTTCGAAGTCATTGAGTAGGAAGAACAGAAGCGATGAGAAGAGAAAAAGAAGAAGAAAAAAAAAAGAAAAGTCATTTTCAATTTATTGATTTCTTTTTTTCTTCTCACCTCAAACAATTCAATGCTTTTGCCGCAAAATCCAGCAGCAACAAACAGCAAACATACACATAAAAAAAAGAAAGAAACATAAACTTAGCTAATTTTCCCTTCAACGACACAGAAACTGATTTTTATTTGCTATCGATTTATGCTCGCGCTTTATTTTTATTTATTTATGGAAAATAAATTCGGCAATTTTCGTTATGTTCAGTTCGTTGGAGTCGCATGCTAAGCAGAAGCCTTCGATATTTTAACGGAATAAAAGCGAGAAAGCTTTAAAAATTCTGCTGTAACTTTAAATGAATTCTCATAGAAAATATTTATGCTGTGATTGAGAGTGATCTGCAAAAGGTCAACAATTGATTCTGCCATCAGCAGCATCGCAGATGTGTGATTTCGAAGTATACAAGAATTTATTTCAACTTTATTTCCACAAAATATTGCTTCGCAATGTGATTCGAATGCTAAGAAATCCATTCGAAGAGCTTGTTATGCGATAATACAGTAGAGATGGGGCGAATACCAGCATGCCCGCTGGTCATTGACACAAAAAGAAGAAGAAAACAATCGCTCAAAATGCGTTTAACGTAGTTGAACATTTTTCTAGCACTTCTTAATTACGTTGCCATGCAATCCTTTCGAGACACGACAGTGAACATTTGAATTCATATTTTGGTTGATTTTACTCGAGATCATGATACAGCTCTGGATCATCGCGAAGTTTGTTTTTGAGTCACTTGGGATGAAATTTTATTTGATTTTTTATCATAATTCCGATCTTTTGGACATGGAAAATATCTGAAGAGTATTTTTTGACACTTTTCTTTTTCGGTTTCTTACACTTCGTTCCACTTTGCCTGAGGTCTTTCGATGGGTGGGGATGCAAACAAAACAGCTCCCATTATAGGATTATTTGCTTTCCTATCAGAGATTAGATTTCTCGTATGTTGCGTGTCTTAATGCACATGAGACATTTCTTCTTAAACTCGCTTACGCAACTTCTTCACAGCTTCCAACTCAATCTAATTTCATTTCTATTCCAAATATAATCGCTGCTCAAAAATATGATGACAGCTCCGGAAAAAAGCACATAAAAAGCTCAAGTTCATTCAGGTGAGTGAATTGTAGACTAAGATTTATGTACTTTCTTAGTTTCTTCACGTTTTTCTTTTTTCGTTTTGGTGTTGGCTGATAAGAAAAAAAAAGTGGATTAAGATGAAAAATTTGTAAAACTCTTTTTTTTTCGGTGTTTTTCTTTAAGTTTTTAATTAATGAAACTTTAACTTTTTCTTTCTGTTTGTTTTTTTTTTTTTGTTTCTCAATTGGAATCTTTTAAATCGTCTTTACCTTGGTGTTTGTTTATTTCGTCCCATCTATCCTTTGTCATCATTTGTCTATATCTCTCTATCAACCATGAAAACCATTGATGTCTAAATGTATACTAACCGAAAACTTCTGGATGCTGCCCATAACAAATGTGTCATCATTCTGCTCCATCACTTACACTCACATAAAAAAAAATACAAAATAAAAAAAATTAAATATCACAAAAATCTCAGACCTTGTCCACCATCTGCCATTTCATTCCATATCACTTTTGTGGCGGGACTTTTTGGATGCAGATCGTGTAAGAGGTATGACAAAATAACAACAATCAGAAAAAAAAATATATACAAAAACACTACTAGTATCTTTATCCCCGATTTGTGTGTTTTCCTTTATTTTTGGTATGAGCATCTCATGTGGCGGGGGAGTGGAGGATTTGAGCTTTGATGATGAAGAAAAATCCTTTGTTTAAATTTTGGGTTTTCTTTATGTTTTCTTAGGTTTAAAAATAAAATTATTGTGGCATAGCATAGAAGGGAAATGTCGAAATGACAGTTAAGGCGCAGTAATTGATGTAAAGGGAATTATAATTTATAATTTAGCACAAAATCTGATTCGAACTTAAGAAAACTTTTATTTTCTCGTTCTTTTTGTTTCTTTGCAAATTCTTTGAGTAGACTTTTGAACTGTAATTTGTAAAATGCTTCAAAGCAAATTATTTCTTGTTGTTTAAAAATTGCACCTCAAGTCGATCATTCAATTGGGTGTTTGTACACATTTGTCGTTAACATTTGCATTCATTCATAAGCTTCAAAGAAAAAAAAAAGCTCGACGAGAAATTTATCAGTGAAAGAAGCAAAAAAGTTTCCTTTTTAATCTTTATCAAAAATTTGAAGTTTCATTCAACATTCTGCAAATAATAGAAACATGAAATGGAAAGAGAGTGTGAAAGAGAGAGAGAGAGAGAACACATCATTTATTCTAGAGCAATGTCCGTTACGGTGGATGGACAGTTCATTAGTTCATTAGGATCTCAAATTGAGTCCATCTCGAGATTCAATTAGTTTTCATGGCTTCATGGTTGATGGATTTTTTGCTTCATTTCTATTCACATTCAAGGACTTTTCTCATCGAGCTTTCGACACGTTGAAAACATTTTAAGTTACACCAAGAAAATATTTTTTTTTTTTTTGTTTTCCTTTATTTGACTTTTTATTTATGATTTAAATGCAACAAAAAAAAAAGTTTGGCAAAAAAAAAACACCGAAAAAAAAAGATAAAAAACAGTTTTACATACACATTTGCAAAACCACCAACCGAACCAAAGAAATATACAAAACAAATCATTTTTTTCTTAGGTTGTAATTAGTTATTTACAAATAAACAGCAAATATTTCATTTCTCTGTGTTTCTTTGTTTTTCATTGCAAAAAAAAAATGTCTGTTATCAAAAAATAAAATTCGTTTATTGACTGTTGATGTTGATGCCTCCTTTCCCCTTCACCAACAAAAATAAAAATTATAAATTTACTGAACTATGTGTCCGATGTGTCAAAATAAAAACCACTACACACACATACAAACACACGTACATTATGCCCGATTACATCAATGTAGAAAAATGATACTCAGGTCACAGGGATCGCTGGCAAAAAGTGAAGGCGATTCGGCCGATAACGACACGCAATTGACCAAAATGGATGTGGTGTTAACGTTTCAATTGGAAGTTGTTGTGATGGAGGTGAAGGGACTTAAGTCGTTGGCACCGAATCGAATTGTTTATTGTACAATGGAAGTTGAAAGTGGTGAAAAGTTACAAACGGATCAAGCGGAAGCATCAAAACCAATGTAAGTTGGGAGGGATCTACTTGTTGGTTTATTATCGATTTAAAAATGTTTTCAACTCTACAGGTGGGACACACAGGGTGACTTTACCACCACTCACCCGCTGCCATCAGTAAAAGTGAAAGTGTACACCGAAAATCCGGGCATGCTAGCATTGGAGGACAAGGAACTTGGTAGAATTGTTCTCAAACCGACGCCGCTTTCTTCAAAAGCACCCGAATGGCATCGACTTAATGTCGGGAAAAATCTTCCCGATCAGGATTTGCGCATTAAAATTGCATGTCGAATGGACAAGCCATTGAACATGAAACATTGTGGGTAAGTTTTATCGGTTTTTTGCATTGTAAAATGTCCCTGAACTTAATTTGCATTATTAATGAATAATTTTATTTTGCACTAAAGATATCTTTACGGTATCGGCAAAGGCGTATGGAAGAAATGGAAGAAGCGTTATTTTGTACTCGTTCAAGTATCACAATATACTTTTGCAATGTGCACTTATAAAGAGAAAAAGTCTGAGCCAGCGGAGATGATGCAATTGGACGGTTATACAGTTGATTATATTGAGGCGGCAAGTGGTTGGTTTAACAGCATTTTTAATTGAATCTTAAAATTGTAATTAATTCATGGATTTGTCAATTTCTAAAATAGCTGCGCTAATGGTTGGAATGGATCTCGAAGGCGGTCGCTATTTCTTTAATGCTGTACGTGAAGGCGATAGCATATTATTTGCGAGTGATGATGAAAATGAATGCAGTTTATGGGTAATGGCATTATATCGTGCCACCGGACAAAGTCATAAGCCTACGCCACCATTAACGCAAGATAAGAATTCATCCATATCGAAGCTACAGGGCGACGCCGATAAAGCACGTAAACATGGAATGGAGGATTACATCAGTGCCGATCCATGCCAATTCGAACATGCACAGTTGTTTAAGTTGTTGCAAAATTTGACGCTCGACTATCGATTGAATGATCCATTTGCATCGATGGTACGTTTTTTTTTTTATTTTTGCTATGAAAATCGATAATTTCACTACAAAAATAAAACGAAATCGATTAAATCTCATTCAACAGGGATGGTTTAGTCCTGGTCAAGTGTTTGTATTAGACGAATATTGTGCTCGTTACGGTGTTCGCGGTTGTTATCGTCATCTATGCTACCTTTCCGATTTGCTAGATCGTGCTGAGAAAAATTATATGATTGATCCCACCCTCATACACTACTCGTTCGCCTTCTGTGCCAGTCATGTACATGGTAATCGACCGGACGGTGTCGGCAGTATCACGCATGAAGAGAAAGAAAAATTTCAAGAGATCAAAGAACGATTACGTGTCTTACTAGAATATCAAATAACTAATTTTAGGTAAGGAAATTGAAAAGTCTTTCTTTGACACTGTTTGATTTGATTCACACATTAGTGAATTTAATTTAATTGAGCCCTCGACAAACTACTTAAAGTCGACTTAAAAAGAGCAATTTATCATTATGAAATTATATATGTTGGAATATTCAACGCAACATGGGTCGGATATGAATCACAAAATTTGGGTTCTATCTCTTGCTTTTCACATTCATCTTCACATTCATCTTTTTTGCCGCAATTTAAATATCCTTCCCTTCCCTGTCAACTTCTATATATTTTTTTATATTTAACCAACCAATTAATTTCTTTGAACCTGCAGATATTGTTTTCCATTTGGTCGACCTGAGGGTGCTCTCAAGGCCACATTGTCACTTCTCGAACGTGTGCTAATGAAGGACATTGTAACGCCCGTACCGCCTGAAGAAGTTCGTTCAACGATCAAAAAGAGTCTCGAAAACGCTGCACTAGATAACTATACTCGATTATCGGGTGAAGCAAAAATTGAAGGTGAGCTTTTATTTAAATTTCAAGTCAAATTTATAATAAAAACAAAATTTCATCCCCAAAACGATACAGAGGACCTTCGTGGTGAGATGATTGTACCACCAGCCAAAAAGCTCGAAGATTTAATTCATTTAGCAGAGTTGTGTGTGGATTTGTTGCAGCAAAATGAGGAACATTATGCTGAGGTAGGAAAGAAATGGGAAAATAATTTATTTTTGTTAATTTATTAACCACTCAAAATAACAAGGATTGTGTTCAATGCAATTCCATAAAATATGTGTTTTAATTTAATTTCTATTTCTTCATCCTTCAACTTTCCTTCTCCAAATTCACTTTCGTCTCTTAAAACAGAAAGAAAAAAAAAATTTTCAGTTTCATTGATAATTTACTAGATTTTATGTTTTGATCTTCTCATTTTCCACCACAATGCGTCAAATGTGCAATTACGAGATAAAACAAAATCTTATGTGAAGACATTTCGACAAAATGCGAAAAAGAAAAATATTTTTGTGAATGTTCTCGTTATTAAACATAAAAATTCTTAAGTTTTTCAATTAATAAAATATTTCTCAACATTACGATCGAGTTATACGAGAAGTCATTTGCATGTAAAGAGTTTGAGCTTTTGTCATTTATTTCTTCTTCATCTTGTTGTGGCAATAGCAATGGGAATTTTACCCCCTCTCTCTCTCTCTTTCTCGTCCTCCTTTTTTTTTTCATTACAATCGCAATCATTTTGCAATCTTTCATCATTTGAACTCGATGTGAATTCCGCGGAGACCGTAAAAAAGAACGAAAAATTCTTGTGCGAACATTTTTTTTTGATGGCACTGCTGAGATCCATCATTGCTCCATTTACAGTTTGTCATTTATTTTTTTTATTTCGTCAATTCGTTCGTGAATTTTTTTTTTGTTTCTATTGTAAATTGGACATTTATGGGCAAAATGTGGCGCGCCATTGAGGAGCTTTTTCTTCATCTTCATCCCTGAGCGCGCTATATCGAATACGATTCATTTGTGCTGTCGTGAGCGATATGGGCCGGGTTGGATTTTTTTTTTCTTCTTTTTCTTGCAAATGAGCTTACGAGATGTGACTTGAATCGAGGAGCTTTTTTATGATGTTGCTATTGCTATTGTTATCATCAAATGGATCATACGCCATTCCTTTATGACTTCTTTTTGCCCTTCCAATCAATTTAGACAAAAAAAAACCGAAGAAAGAGAGAGAAAAAGAGCCAATCAGATTTTTAGTCTTTGGAATGAGGGAATCATCGTGTGTATGTGTTTATGATGCATGATGCTGAAAGGGGGAGTGCGACGTGAAACCATTCTTTAAACCTCTAAAAGGCTCCCAACAGAGTGTCATGCCAGAAAAAGCTCTGTAGCTATAATCCGCTATTTCATTTTTAAAATGCGACTGCAGAAAAAGGAGCTGAAGACAGGGGGAGGGAGAAATTGAACCAATTTTAAAAGCAACCCTTATTCAATCCCCGACCACCACGACCTCAATTTTCAGAAAGCTTTCGATTATTAAAAAAAGATTCTTGAAAATTATTTGTCTTCGTTTTTTTTTTTTACTTTTCTCCGTTTCTTTGATTAAACGTAAACTGTAAGAAAATTTCCCCAGCTTTCCAACCCAGTTTTTCTCTGTCCATTACCCTCTTGATGTCGCTTCATATTTAGTTCTTTGATGTTGAGTGTTCGTGTGGCTGTGTCGCTGTGTCGCTGTGTGTTGGAGAATGTTTATCGTTGCGTGGAAAGTTTCCCATTTTCCGTCCCACTTTGTCGATTTTCACGCGGTATGGAAATTTCACTGGAAATCCTTTCTGGAATGTTGTTTGTTTTTTACACCTTATTTCGCTTTCCTATTCGAAAGCACTTTCCTCCGTATCACGATTTTTCTTGTTGATTGTTTTATAGCTCGTTGTTTCCCTTTTTCTCATTCGCTCAATGTTGTGTTTGTTGTTTCCTTTTTTTTTTTTTGATTTCTTTTCTTTGATGTAAAAAGACATTTCGGTGTTGTGGTGAATTTACTGTTGGGATTTGCAGAAGATAATACGAGCGAAGGATCTTAGGATATTACGAAAAGCTTCATCATTTCAATTTTTCATCAACTTTTTAGTTGTCACTAAAATCCCCCAAAAAAAAATTTTTTTATTGTTTTCATTGCTAATCAATTAGAAACAAAATTAATGCAAAACAAATAAAAAATTAGAGAATTTTCAAAATTAGCTAAAACTTTCCTTTTTTGCCCATAAAAGCCCTTTTTGAAAAAATAAAAATCCCTTAAGTCAAAACACAAATAACAAAAAAATACATTTCTAACATAAAATCAAATGTCGAGAAAACAAAAAAAAAAATCTTGAAATACGAAAATATAAAAGAAAAATACTCTTAAAGTTGCGAGTCATTGAACCGGACGCTCCAAAACAAGAGCCAGAAGAACTGCAGCAGCAAGCAATGGCCGGCATGGAAGCGGCCGCCGCAAACGGTGCAAAGAAAGACCCAAATCAACCGGCTCCATATCGATATTGCATGCCAACGCATTCCGTCTACACGCCCCCAAAGCCAACGGCACGTAAAAAATATTATAAATAATCATTATCGAACAAGTATTTTGTTTTACTTATTCAATTATTTAGTCACGTATAACATTCGCAATCTTTAAGTTAAGATTAAGAATAAGTTTTTTTTTCTCGTTTTTTTTTTAGCCTGCAGCGCAACTTTCATTTTGAGATTTTCTGCTTAATTTTCGGTTTTTTTCTTATTTTTTTTTCGTTTTTTGTTTGCGAAACTTTTACTTTTGTGCTCAAAGGACGAAGTTAGCTCTTTTGTTTCGTAACAATTCGCACCCGCTTTTTATTTCTAAAATATTTATTTCTATGTTTTTTTTTTTTTCTTAATTTCATTGCATTTAGAATTATTTTAAGTAACTCTTTAAAATTGTGTTTTTAATATTCTACAAAGCTCTATACATTGCTATACTTGTGTGGACCATTTAAGAACGTTTGTCGTAAAATTTTATTTCTAATCGGAATGTTATTCATATATGATGTTAAAAAATAATTAAATGTTTTGTGTTTTCTTTTTTTTTTGTTCAGTGGAAGTGAAAATATTACATAAATTTTCACAATTTAAACGTTAATTCGCTGAGCTATGCTATTAATCCGACAATATTTCAATCAATATAAAAAAATATATATATGTTTTGTGTTTGATGTATAAATAAGAAGATTCATTGTAAAACTCTAACCAATGAATCGAGTAATTCTTTCAGCATAGCGCACGAAACGTGTGTTGTTGTCACTGCAATATAGCTGACCGTAAATATGCTGACGACGGAAGGAAGGATGATGTATATTTAATTATGTTCTCTATGTTATTTTTCCTGCATTATTGTTTGCAATTTGCAAAAGCATTTAAAAAAAAGCTTCAATTGCGTGATTTAAACTGTGTTGACATGCATTTACCATATTTTTTTATGTTCGTTCCCTGACCTATCTAACAAATTTTTATATGTTTATAAATATAATTGTGTGCAACCAAAAAAAAAAAAAAAACACAAATGATTGGTGTTAATATTGTTTATTGCTGTTTTTATTGTGTGTGTCAATGTTCATTGAGCATGCTGTGGGCCTCAATCACAATTGGGTCGAATGCAAAAATCACGAAATCTGGCACCGAACAAAAAAAAAACCAAAGAAATTCAACGATAGCAAACAGCAAAATCGAAACAGTCAAAGAAATATATTGTTGAAGTCCTTCGAAATCCCTAAAATTCTCCACAAATGAAACGATAAATTTGAAAAACGTTGAAAATTGCAAAAAAAATCAATTGTCAAAAATAATATGTAATACACAAACACAAACATATCTCTCCAGAACTCTACAAAATTTAACGGTATTTTTTTTCTAATTTGAGTTCAATTTGATCTGGTCATTAATGAATAAAAAAAAATTCCCACTCAAATGAGACATCTGTGGGAACAATGATCAGTTTCATTTATAATTTTAATCCTTTTTCTCCACTGGATTAATTAATCGAAATTTAAGTTCACTTTTACTTGACTTCTTCTTAAATGGTCTTAAAATTAACTAATTTAATTTTATTTCGATAAGTTTCATTATGAAATAATTTATGAAACTTTATACTGTTAAAGAATCTTTTTAAAATCGCTTTGAAGCTTTCTGAAAAGTTTGCTCCTAATTTTCTTTCTTTCTTTTTGTGTTTTTCTAGTTTCGCAATTTTCTGTTCTTTGTTTTTTTTTTTTATTCTTCTGACTCTTTATAAAGAAATGCTAGCAATTATTTTTAAGTATCATAGCTTTTGAGTTTAGGGAATGTTTTGAATTTAGATTTTAAACATTTCCTGAATTATTAAATTTCAATTGGCATTCGAAAGCTAATGTTATTAAATTCTAACCAAATTAGGCATTCGCATGGTTTAGTGACTTGCTGGTCGAACATGCCGAAATGTTCTGGTCGATGTTTGCGTGTGATATGGAACGTGTTTTGGCTGAACAACCACCCGATACCTGGGACTCATTTCCGCTATTTCAAATTCTCAATGATTATTTAAGAACCGACGGTGAGTTTTCATGTTTTTATGTAATCAAATATGAACGTAAAATTTAACATCCTGTGTAATATATTTACAGATAATCTCAAGAACGGTCGTTTCCATCATCAACTGCAAACCATTTTTGCGCCTCTCGTTGTGCGCTACGTTGATCTCATGGAGTCATCAATTGCTCAGTCGATCCATAAAGGATTCGAAAAGGAGAGGTGGGAGAGTAAAGGGTAAATTGAAATGAGCTTGATGTCTATTAATAATCGTGTTATTTCCACTTTTTCTTTTCTTCAATATTCAATGGATATTTATATTATGTGACCTGCAAAAAAATATATATACATACCAATATAATTCATCCCCCAAAAAATACTTTATCACTCTTAAACTTTTGTAATTCTCATCTCATCAATTTGATTTTTATAAATTTCATTTCAATTAATTTTAATTTTTCTAAATATTTTGAAACTTTCTCTTTAAAACTAAAAATCCCCTCCAAAAACACTTAAAAACAAATCTCATCCTTGCTGAAACTTTGTTGAACTGTCGGCTTACCTTCCACTTTGTATCTCTGCCTTGCTACATTCTATATGTCACTATCAATTGGTTGTGCAAAAATATTGTTTGTAAAATACTTTTTCATAATTTCTTTCTTTTTTTTTGTAATCAAATTGATTTTATTGTTTTTAAATGTATTACACAAATTCCAAATTCCCAAATAACTTGTTCGCCTCTCGTCATGTCATGTCGTACCCGAACCAATCATTTTGTGATTCCCTTTTTTCTAAATGTGGTGTGAATTTTTGATCGTTGAATAATAACATTTTAATGACAATCTAACTAATATTAATCTTAACCTTCTCATTCGTCAAAACCTTCCCGTTTGTAAACAACGAAAATTCAAATTTTTCCCAAAAAAAAAAAAATATTTTTTTACAAAATTCAAATTTGATTGAATTCGCTCGAAATGATTATTGAAATTTTCCTCTCAATTTGAATCATCAAATTGCACAAACAATTTGCACAATGGAACACAATCATATTCATTCGAAATGCGGCACAACACACAAACACAACTTTGTCAAATTTTTCTGATTTTTTTTTTATTACTCAAAAAATTTTCAAATCACAAATCAACAAATCGCAAAAATTATTTCCGAAAAATTTGAAAAACATTTTCGTTGCACAAAACTTACAAAAAACCTCACCCCGCCCCCTAAAAAAAAAAATTCACGAAAAACAAATAACAGAAATGGCTGCGCAACATCAGAAGATCTTTTTTGGAAACTGGATGCACTGCAGTCTTTCATTCGCGATCTTCATTGGCCAGATGCTGAATTTCGTCAGCATTTGGAGCAACGCTTGAAACTAATGGCCTGTGATATGATTGAATCGTGCCTTCAGCGCACCGAACAGTCCTTCCAACAATGGCTGAAAAAGTCCGTTACCTTCATATCAACAGATTATATAATCAGCATCGAAATGGGCGCAATGGTCAATGTGATTTTGGATGCAAAAAATCAATCATTTAAGCTCTGTTCGGTGGATGGAATTGACGTGGTGAGTTCATTTGTTTTTCATTCATAATCTTTTCAGCGAAATACTTTTGAAATTTTTGCTAAAATGCAAGTTTTTCTTCCTTTTTCTCTGTAAAATTGTTAATTCTTCGTTATCCTTGAACTTGATTTTTTTTTTTTTCGGTTAACTTTCGATTGTTTATCTATGAATTTTTATTTCTTCTCTCTCGCTCTCTCTCTCCCTCTTGACATAAAAACAACGCAACAACAATACACATATCTCTATCCTATCTATTCCATAACAAAACCTACAACAAACACTCTCTCCATCTTTCTCTGTTTCTTCATTCTTCTCTTCGTTAAGCATCAATATCATTCAAAGATTGATGATCAAATCGACAAGGCTCTTGCGTCAATGACACAAGGACTTATCAATAAATTGGTGTCGGTGTTAGAGGCGACATTGGGAAAACTGGCGCGATATGATGAAGGCAGTTTGATTGGCTCGCTGTTGAGTTTTACGGTAAAAAATTTCTGCTGGGCGCTTATCAAAGCCAATGATTTATTTATATTTTTCATGCTATTCGTCCAGAATGTTTCGGGCTCGGGCAAGGAACTTGGTCAGGGCTATGTAAATTTTACACGCAACAATATCGATTTAATACGCAGCAAAATAAATGATGATTTATGGATATTGAACTTCTTTGAACAATGGTACACGAAGCAGATAACGATATTATGCAATTGGTTATCGGAGCGCTTAGATCATGGGCTGCATGTTTTCCAATGCACATGTTTAGCACACATTGTAAAAGTTAGTAATTGAAATTTTCTAAACATTTCCTGAAATTTTACTCCTTTAAATTTCTTGTTTACAGAAAATTTATTCAGATTTTGAGTTGCAAGGCGTGATGGAAGACAAATTGAATTCAAAGGCATATCAGACAGTTAGTCAACGAATGCAAGCGGAAGAAGCAACATGCCAGTTGAGCATGACTGATGCGGATGGCGAAGAAGAGTGCGTTTATTTAACATCAATTAATAAACCATATGATATTAATTGCTTTTCAAATAAATTCTTCTAGATTTGGAGATGGTGATGAAGATGACGGTGCAGCATCTGTAGCGGCTAGTAAATCTTCAAAAATTCCTGTACTCGATAAACTTGGCGATGAAGATGGCAACTTAAATATCAGTAATGTCACAAATGTAGTTAAGGGTCGTGTTGGAAATTTGATTGGTAAAGGCATCGGTGGATTGAGCACGAAATTTGGAAGTGGCAGTTGGTTTTAGGCTGGCATTTTAACACACTCATTCATTCTTCTATCTTTCTATTATTAACAGTGTGCGTGTGATATTAACTAAAGTTCTACATTAACACAAAACACTTTATAAAAATCTTCTTCTTCCTCAAGTATCATCAACCATTTAATTGACAACTTGAATATATATTAACAAACCTTAACTGAAGGAAAGTTGTATTTTTCTATTTAATCGCAATAACAACAGCAACAACTACAACAAAAAAAAAAAGAATAAGAAATTGAAAAAGTTTAAGATTAGCTTTCGGATGAACATTTTTGCTGAGATTTGTTTTATATTAAAAGAAAAAGAAGAAATTACCTAAGAGCTCTCCAACGTGTGGTTACAAGATTTAATGAATACAACTTAACTCTTATAATATAAATTTATTAAATATTGCAAAATTTCCTTTTTCCACGTTCACTCCTTTTCGATCTCTGTATTTTATTTGTGATAAATTGAAACTTAAAAAAAAAGGAAATGTTACAAAAGTAATTAATAAGAAAACGACTTGTTAAAATGCTTGAGTAATTTAAGCTCTGAACAATTGTCTGGATTACTCAAACTATTAAACAATCAATCATTGTAGCGAAACTCATAATAATGAACTCATGAGGAACAATTCGGGATTTAATTAATAATCATCAATACATTTAACCATCAAAATTCATAGAAAAATAACATAAATACGAAACATTTTTGGAACGAGAAATTTAACTTGTAAATAAGAACGAAAATGATGTTTCCGTATGTCCAGTTATTGCTGTCAAGTCTGTGAATTTTTGTATATTAAGCACAAAAAAAAAAAAACCAAGAAATAAAATATTAGAATAAAATCGAACAATAAAGTAAACCTCTCGATGGGACCTTTTGCACGAGTTCACAGACCAATTGATGGAATCATTAATGAATCGATTTCGCTTACATTTGAATTAATTTATTTATTTTCTAATTCCATTTTAGCAGAGCATACCGAAAGGTTTTGTTGTTTGTTATGCCCGATGAGCTTATTTGAATTGTTAAGTAGAACCATATGATAAATATATTTGAACCGTAAGAAATGATTTCGATGAGAGAGCATTTATAAATCTCGTTCTTTTATTTTGAGAGTGAGTCGTTTTTTTTTGTAACAGTCAGGAATTCCCACCCACCACCGTTCATTAAAAATTAAATAAAAATTCATTCATTGCAAAAAAAGAGAATAAAAAAAAAATCAATAAACGAGAAATATTTTTGCAAAAGTTCCAAATAATCACAACAACAATCTTAAAGATGCTATATACATTATATTTATTAATAGTTGAAACTAGTAAGAGTAAAAATATTGCAATCATTCGACGTTGTTCATTAGCATTGTAAAACTTATAAAGAAAATTTGTGAAAGATTTTGGTTTTTCCTTTTGTTTTTCCTTTTTCTTTCGAGGCCTAAATAAGGAAGTTATAGAAGAAAATCCAACAATCAGTGGTTAAATATGAATTAGATGAAAACAATTTAGTTATTCACAAAGCCTCTCCAATGTTTCAAACAATATTTCAAGTTGTCGCTCGTTGATTCGAAAAGTATTTAAAAATTCCTCAAACACTCAACAAACATTTAATTAAATTACGCTTTTAATCGCATCATTTATGTCAAGAGACACTAAAAAACATAAATGCATCATATTACACATTTCTCTTAAAGTTCGTTATTATCTTAAAATTTTCGGGCGACTTTAAACGTATGAAAGGATCCCAACTTATTCTAAAAGAAAACACAGAAACACACCTAGAGGAATAATTTAATCGAAAGGACTTTGAGTTTTTTTTTGGAAATATCAGAAAAAATGAAAACTCTTTATGGAGATACAAATTATACAAAAAAAAAATATAAAAATTGTAAAACTATTATTAGAAGATGAAAAAAAAAAGTTTATTAAAAATTTATTGCGAAAAAAAACTTTTCGTTTTGTTTACTAAATTGGTTTCATTGATATTTAATTCATGAATCGTTTGCTTATTGGAAAATATCATAGTTAAATTATCATAACTACATCATTAGCATGGACTGGCCAAAGATATGCTTATTTCATTTTATCATATCATATTGCAATGAATACTAACATTAAATATATAGATTGAGTGAGCTATAGAAGAAGATCCTTAGCTACGTTCTTGAGTAATTGCTCAAATGAAAACAAGCTTTATAATTAATTGTTTGCCGTCTCACTGTAAAAAAAAAATGTCAACAAATAAAAAAAAAAACACCTAAAAGCTTTAAAACGAAAAATTAGCAAATGAATCTAGATTGAATGAGAAAGGAATTAGCTTAGTGAAATATAAAATATTTATTGAACTTTACTAAACTTAGAAACTGAAAGAAAATTGAGAAAAACCAATAATTTCTATTTTGACAGTTTTTCCGTGGATTTCACCACAATTTCTAAACTCCTTTTGTGAATGTTTCATCCCGTTTTTCACATAAAGAAATTCATTCATTGTACAGTGTAATTGAGAAATTCATATTTATTATTGAGCACGAATGTCTCAATCTTTGCATTGTTTCTTTGAAAAAAAAAAAAAAAAATCTTTAAAATTCAAATCTATAAAAACTTAAACTAAACCCAAAAAAATAGAAAGAAAAATGTAATGAAACAAATTACTATCGAATCCTACCAAATGTTATAATAAAATAAAAATAAAAAAAGCAATAAATAATTGAAGATCTGGGAATTTTTTTAAATAATTTTTTTTCAAGCATTTTACAGATGAATTAAAATAATTGAGCTTTAAACCGTTTGATATAAACACATTTCATCTAAGTATTTGATCCACCCTTAAAAACTGTTGTACCCAACAAAATTTCATTCAGTTTTTTTTTTTCGGGTGGATGTGGAAATTTATTTCACTAAAAATTGCACCAGACTGTCGGGGAAATGGTTATGAAGCCATCGTGACGCCATCGAAAATGCACTCATTTTGCCGCCATTCCTCTCCTTTACCCTTCACCAGTGCTCGTCCTCCTTATTTTTTCAGATAATCTTAAAATTCTCTATTTTTGTTAATCTACAACCAGCAAAGCGCGTTTGATGCACCACAACATAAATTCCATTACGCTCTTTAGTATGAGGACAATTTTATTTACTATTGTTGTTGTCTGTACCAAAATAGAAAAGAATTAAATGAAACGATAGTTCCTATCATACTCGTATATAAACCATCAAATAAAGAGATCATTGTGAACCGGGATTTACTCCATAAGCTCCAATAAATGACCGGACAATTTTCTACAAAATCCACCGAACAATTTTTAATCATCGGATTATTTGGAAAATGTGAATTTGGTGATTTTCGATATTGTCGGCATTCGGATTAGAAATGGAGATCAGTAAAATGTCATCGATAAATTTCGGTAAATCTCATTTATGAATTCCAATTAGGAATGGAAAAAAGGGTGATGTCGATTTGTAAAAGGATGTAAAGCATTCGTTGTTGTTGTTATATGAGATGCACCAAAAAAAAAAAAAAACAAAAAGCATAAAAATATTGTCGGCGACATCAAAGTGCTCTCCCTCAAATTTTGTTCTCCCTGCCATCCCCCAAACGAAATGTTGAGTTTAGTTTTGCAGCCCATGTGGTACATGAACATAAAAAAATCGAATCAGAATTGCAAGAATGCATTTTAGTGCAAAATTTTCCTAAATTTTCATTTCCTCAATGCGTCTCTGTAAGTTTGCTCTCGCAACGATGAAAAATTTCTCTCTGAATTCTCTCTCGAAAAAAAAAAGAAAATTTCCCAAAGAAAATAGACAAAATTTTCACGTTGTGCATTTTCAAGCTCGTCCGCGTTTCAGTTTCGGATTCTCAATGGCCACCGTCACTTGAGCCATCGTCGGGCACGCAGGAAAAAAAAAGACTAAAATAAAAATAAATATTTTTTCTTTCATTTTTTTTTCGATTCGTTACGAGGCGCGTTTGCAGAAAAAAAAAAATATTAGGAAAAGTCAAAATGCTTGAAAGTTTCTCAGTGAAAAGTGTTTTCCAATAATTGTACATTGTGATTTTATCTCGTAATTAAATTGTTAAAATCTCCGTCGCCGTCCTTTCAACTGCAACAACAACAATTGTGGCAAAAGTGTAATTAAATTGATGAACTTCATTAAACGTTGCTTTGATTGCGTAAATGTTGTGAATCGATGATGGAAGTTCTTTCATATTTAACAGAGATTTTCGTTCATTTTATGCAGAAAAATTATTTTAGATGAAAATTCATTAACTAGTGAACGATTTATTTCGTCTATTGTTTTTTTTTTTGTCAGAAATTTTCATGAGAGAAAATTGAGAGCGAGTGAAGAGAAAATTGAAAAAAAAAAAAAATATTTGCGTTGTTTTTCTTCTGGTTTTTCTTTTCAATTTTATTTTAATTTATTTTCCTCATCTCATGACTGACTGTCTGTATTTGTGTGCTTGCAGTTAAAACAGTGACTTTTGACCGTTTGATGGGATTTAAGTTTTTGCGTCTTTAAACGGTCAATATTTTGATATATCGTTAAAATTACACGTCTACTGATTATTTTTGATAAATAAATCTCTGATGGAATGTCATTTTGTGACTTTAGTGATAATGTGAAAAGTGACATCAGAAATCAATTCGATAATCCTTGAAGATATTAACAAAAAAAAAACTATCAGTGAAAATGTATGAGGAAAAACCAAAGTGAAAATTTTATATAATATATTTTTTTGCTATTTGTGAAAGAAAGAAAATTCTGACAGCACACACAAAAAAAAAATAATAAAAATCCCACGAAAAAAATATTCAAAAGTTTTTCGTGAGCGAATTTTCGTGAGAGAAATTTTTAATTGAGAGTGCGAACACAAAATGAAAATTCAAATCTTCTTTTGAAGTAATTAATTCCTTTGAAGAAAATAAAATATTTTGCTGTTATTGTTTAAAACTTATTGAGATTGTAAAGGCATTCGAGTGATGATGCTCCAGTGCACACAGCATGACTCCATGAGAGACTATAAAATAAAATTGAGCAAAAACGTTTGGAAATAAATTTAATGTGCTACAAAAAAAAAATCTCCAGAACTATTTCACTCCATAGTCGCACAAATCCTCCTCTTCCCACTGAGGATTTTCGTCTACGAGACACGGAAAAACTACATGTGACTCAGTGGAAGGATGCAAGAATTGCACAGTCTCTGAATTTGTACATTTTGAGTAGTTTTTATTTTGGAGGGGGAGGAGGGATTGAGTCTGGGAGGAACTATGTTTGGGCTGGCTATGGGATGAAAACTTCCTTACAATCAAATTTTATTTTGCATTCAATTCATTTCACAAGTCTTGTTTGTCGCGACATAAGTCGCAGCATAGCAAATATTGACGATAAATGGGAATTTTTGCGATATTACATTGCAGGAAATTTAAAAAGTTCAATTGAATCATTTGAAAAGAAAAATCTTAGCTAAAAATTGATTTTTTTTTTCTGTAACATAAAAGTAGTTTGTGGGAAATTTTGATGTTCCGAAAGCTAATGAAAAACTAGTGAAAAAAAAGAGCGAGAATCTAATAATAACAACAACAAGAAAAGTTTTTTTTTCTGTCTACAAATCTCGTCCGTGGATGTAATTGTGGTAGTTTGAGTGAAATTCGTCTCAAGTTTTCCACCAATTTTTCATTTATTTTTATTATTTTTATTTTCTTTTTCTTTCTTCATTCAAACACTCGCGCAACGAAGCTGATGATCATGTTGAGTTGCGGGACATTGAAAACACATCTCATTCATTTGTGTGCGTTGATCAGTGTAATCAAATTTAGTGGGAAAATTATTTCTTCTTCTTTTTATTTCTCGTAGCAAGAAGAAGAAATAAAAAATAAAATAAAATTACGTAAATATTTGTATGGTGTGAAAGAAAATTTTGACTGTTTTAAAAGTGTGTGAAAAAAATTATTGAAATGATTAATTTAATCTGAAATTTTCAATTGTGAATCTCTCGATGTCTCCAGTAGGTCTGAGAGCTGGCTAGAAGGCACATCCTGTAGAGAATGTGAGTCAGTTTGACGGGGGATTTGCGAAATAAGTGGGAAGAGAAAGGCGAAGAGTGAAGTTGATGGATTCACTCATTCGATGAAATAGTTCCAGCGCGTAAAGTGGACAATAAAATCGATTGCTTTCAAGCAAGAGAAAACGAAAAAAAACGTGTGCAATTATAAAGTGTCAAAAGGTGCTGGAAAATGTAACAAAAATGACCAAAATAGATTGGAAAATTATTCAAATAAAATCAAGAAATTGTGCTGTGAAAAATTGAAGCAATAAATTTTGAAAGCAACAGAAAAAAAAGTTCCTCGAACCTTACAAAGTGACACTAAGCGACAAAAGTTGGTGTAAATTAAAATTACTTTCGTTGTGAAATTGTCAAATGTTCTTACCGGACACCATACGCAGCTGCATGATTGAAACGGACGTCTCATCTTACCTGCAAACAACATCATCTGGACAGGTTGGAAAACAATTCTAATAAACGTTGGGAGAATTTTTGGGTGAAAAGTTTATTTAAAGTATACTTTAAGTATACTTTTAAGTGCTTTTTTACTATTAAAATTCTCGAACGCCATTTTGTTCTTACTTAATTTTCTTAAAACTAATCCAAGATCAAAAAATTGTTTGCTTAAACTAAAAGTCAAAATGCAGACAGAGAGAGAGAGAGAGAGAGAAATAGAGAGAATAATGCGAGTTACTAACAAGTGGTGAATCTTAGACACCAACAACTGGCCATCTGATGATAACGTGCATCATTTTACTATTCTGTGCCAATTTTTATGAACCACAATAGCAAATCATGTGTAATTAATCCAAAAGAAAAGAAATTGATCAAAGTTGTAGTTGCATGCGCTTTTAAGCTTAATTTTGGATTCCGGACTTTGTTTGATGTTTGTAGATCATTCCAATGGTCGTGACCGACTAACGGTCATCCGCGTGAGCATGGTTGTGAATTTTAGATTAAAACCTGCAAACACACAAAAATTAACAAGAAAAAGTGAAATAAATGCACAAAAAATGCAAATTTCCATAAAACTTTATGCATTTTAAATTGCCCGACTTTTAGCGACATTCGCTCCAGTGCATTGAGCATTCGCATCACATTCGTGCGTTGCTGCTGAACTGCACCTATAGTGTGGTAAACATAAATTGCACTTGCTTGTTTCAATTTTGCATGGTTTCAGTTGTTTGCTGTAGTCGCTCTGAAGGAATGGAAGCGACGTTTTGAATATTAAGTAGCTCCTGTGCAAACATCCGTTAAGTTGAAAATTCCATGTGATTAAATTTTCCCACGATGCAGTTTTTTTTTTTCTTCTAACGCAAGGACTGAACAAATCGTTTATCAGTAACTTCTTCCACTCCATTAAGTCAATTTTCTTCTGCATTCAAACAAATTTTCCATTTATTTTTTTGTTCCATCTCATTTAATCGAGGAAAATTTTAGTTTTTAGAAAAATATGTTGCACAAAATTTGTGCTGAATTGGAATTTTTGCATGCCATCAATCAAGATGCAAATCCACTCCTGCCGAAATAAACTGACCTCATTCAAGAACTCCGCCCGCATAAAAAGTGCATCAAGAAATAAATTTGAAATTAATATTCCATTCCACACTCATACACGATATTGTAAATGCCTTCGATCGCGCATTTGTGTGCTTGTCGCGAGTGTCAATTTTCTTATATTGAGATTTATTTTGTTTGCTGTCTTTCTTCTTCATAGCAAAAAGTCGCTGCTCTTCTGTTGTCGAAATTTCCTTCTTCTTCATTTTTTTTTCTTCTTCTTATTTATTTATATTTTTCTTCGTCTATTTTTAATTCGCGCGAGAAACAAAAAAAAAAAGTTCTCAAAACCGATGATGGCTTGTAAGCGTCAAACTCAATGCATTCGATGTATGAATTCAAAGTGACGCAAAGAACGCTTCATTTGATTGAAATTTACAATTACAATTAGTTTTTGTTGCTTCTTAAAATTTCTCGACGGTCATGCACGCGGTTTGAAAAAAAAAAAATCCTTTCACACCTGTTTGCCATGAGAAGCGCCGCGTCCCGGGCCGCCACCTAGCCAACCTCTGGATGGCCTCAAACTTTTTTTTTTTTGCGGAAATATCAAATGATTTCAAGTTTGCGACAAAATGAAAAGAAGAATTTTGATTTATTACAAAATTTTCATCTTCCTTCTCATTCATGAAATGCAGTCCAGGGTATGGGAAAGCATGCACATAATTTTTTACTTTTCAAATTGAACTCATTTGAGAATTTAATTATTTTAAAATTTATATTTTTGAAAATATTTTTCCATACTCTGTTTCAGGTCTTTGCACTGGAAAGTCCTTTTTTTTGGAATGTTTCATGAATTTGTGACTTTTCGTTTTGCATGCATAATTTTGCAGTTATTTTTGTTTTATATTATATTATAATTTATTTAAATGAATTAATTTTCCAACATAATTTTTGCCATTTTAGTGCTTTCCTTGCCATTAAGTGGTTGGTGTGTAAGATACGTGTTATTAATTATTTTTCAAATTCTTGATATATCAGTAATTCGTGTGCAAACTTGTCCTTTATCTTTGATGTCTAAATTGCTGTATTGTTGTTACACAATCATTCAGACAACAGCAGTGAATTGAGAGAAATGTAGAAATTTTGATTGTTTCTTTTTCTCAATGTTTCTCAAATATTTGCAATCACTATAATTATATACACTGAAGAAGCTTCTTAAGCTCCTCACATACACACAGATGATCGCTTGTCTCAATGTTCGGTGTGGTAGAAGACTTTGTTTAATTAAAATTGTATAAAATATTTCCCAATTAATTCAGTTTTTATTTTCGCAGGATGAATTTCATCCCTTCATTGAGGCCCTTTTGCCATTCGTTAAGTCATTCTCCTACACATGGTTCAACTTGCAAGCGGCCAAACGTAAATATTACAAAAAACATGAGAAGCGAATGTCCTTGGAGGAGGAACGTCATTGCAAGGAAGAATTGCAGGTGAAGGAATTAAATTTTTTTTGGGGTTTTTTCAATTTATTTCAATAGAAATTTTGTCTCAAACAGAATGAAAAACCGGAAGTTAAACAGAAATGGGCATCAAGGCTATTGGGAAAATTACGCAAGGACATCACACAGGAGTGTCGTGAAGATTTCGTTCAAAGCATAACTGGCAAAAGGCAATCGATATGTGTTCTATCAAATCCCGATCAGAAGGGCAAAATGCGACGAATTGATTGTCTGCGGCAAGCTGATAAGGTGAATGTTGTGAATTTAAAATAATAAAACTTTTATAACATCGCATGACTCATCAACATTTAGGTTTGGCGATTGGATCTTGTAATGGTGATATTGTTTAAAGCAATACCCCTCGAAAGTACGGACGGTGAACGACTAGAGAAAAATCCCGAATGCTCACAACCCGGCTTATGTGTTAATCCTTATCACATAAATGTTTCCGTTCGTGAACTGGACCTCTATTTGGCGAATTTCATCAATAGTCATGGTAATGAAAATCTTCTTTTCATTGTTTTGTTGGCATAATGCCCAGGATCTAAACAGATGGTTGACCGACATTTTCTAATTTCGCTTGTTACAGAATTTATTAGCTCAAATTACACAAACAACAATAACAACAATAACAACAACAATAGCGCAAATAACAACAATAAGAAAGACGAGGATCGAAAGCATAAAGTATACGCACATAATCCATACAATGGTGTTGTATGCAATGACATCATTCTGGCGACAGGTGTTTTTTCGTCGAAGGAATTATGGAAATTGTCAAAAGGTGAGTGAATCATTTTGTGCGTAATTAAGGAACGTCTTTCGAACTGCAGCATTTCAAATGCTTCCCATGTGTCCGTACCGAGTACCAATCAGTTTGTGGAATTTGAATTCTCTTGAACGTTACAGCTTCAATATTACAAGATACGAGCGATCAGAATACAATGCAATCTGGCAGTAGCAGCAATAGCAGTGCAAATGGTGCTAGTAACATCAAGATTGAGAACACAAATTCATATTACTGCAATAGCTATTCTAGTCCATTGCAAAGTGCATCATCTTCATCAGGCATCACAGCTATTACTGATCGATCACCAAATTCAATGATCGGTTATAGTAAGTAGTTTCACATTAAATTGATTTCATTTATTTTTAATAAATTTCTTGTTTTCAGTTGATGCAAATACTGGTTTCTCAGTTATTTTGCGTCCAGGTGATCAGTTGAACAACAATCCCGGTCACGATTCACTTTCAATTCAACGTTATGCTAGTCATCCAACAAGTCGTCTCGTTAGTCAATCGCGTCAAGATGATGTGCTTTTGCATCAGCAGCAGCAGCACAATGTTTCACTCGCTCAACAAGCGGTTAGTCCAGGTTCAGTATTCTATCAACATAGTCCATCTGACGCACCAGATGTCAATCAAACGTCCAGTGGTGATACGCAAGCGCAATCAAATCAATCGCAACATGATGATAATGGCTCATCGTCAAATGTTTCAGCAAAATATGCTGATCAAGTCAATGGACATGATACGCTGTCAGATTTTGTAACATTTGTGTGCCAAGAAACGGAACAGAATCAGAACCAATCAAGTCAATCACATCGAAATAGTCCCAAATCTCAACAATATCCTCAGTATAATACGATGCTTCCGCCACCACCACTTCCACCAATGGCTCGACCTGTTGCGATCATTCGATCGAGTGATCTTTCAATGGTCAATTCCCCACCAGCATCTATAACACCGCCAACAACAATGTCATCGCCACATCATGATCATCAAGATTCACAGATGACAACTGATATTAATTCATCTCCACCACTAAGTCCTCAGACGCAAATGGATCGTAAGGGTCTTACACGAATCGCAAGCCCTTATGCATCAGGACGCGATTATGCATTCAATCATTTTCATGCACAACCGACACAGGTTTGATTTTCATTGTGCTTGGATATTCCTTCGATCAATCATAAAACATTTGTATTTCACAGCTTTTCAGTTATCCAAGCTCAATGTCTGGTGTCATAAGTCCAACAAATTTGAGTCTCTACTCAACGCCCGTAACAGCACCGCGCACAACTCCACGCACACGATGGAATAATCCATTCATGTTGGAGGAGGATTTTAGTATGATCACGCATCCTGTGTCAAATAATAATCCTGAAACAAATTCAGTGATTCTGATGGAAGAAGGTCGAGTTTTATTACGTTTTATTAACAAATTTTGTTGCAATAATAATCTATAAATAAGTCAATAATGTTTCTCTGTACTGTTTTAGATAGATTTTTTCAAACATCAACAGCATCATCTGATACTTCAGCCTCACATTTAGATCAACACGGTCTGATTGTGTCATCGACGGCTGCCATTACCTGTACGAGTGATCTCGCATCGACTATAAATCACCATACGGTGGATCATCAGCAGCATCAAATTGATAAACATGGCAATTTGTTGATATCCCCTAAATCTGAGGTGCTCTAAAATTCAATGACAGTCATTATGAATTGCGTTGAGTGATTTTCTGAATAAAAACAACGACAAACTATCCACATAATTACACACACACACACACCTATTTATTGAACATTGAAGCCTAAGGTATGTGCCTTAGTTCATTGAGACTTGAAAACATAAAAACATTTGCCGAATTATTGATTAGAAATTAAAAGAAAAAAAAAAAAAAAATACTGCGCAAATTTCAAGCGAAAAGAGGGGAAAAAAGTAATTTAAATATAAAAAAAACAACATTTAAAAAACTCAAATTAAGCTTTACTAGTCGAACTAGAAAAACTGTTTTCTATTTTTAATTTCCATTTCTTTTGTTAGTTGAATGTTGAAGTCATTTAATGTCTTCTCGAGATAAGTTCGATCATAATAATCCTTCCCGAAAAAAAAAAAATGAAATGAAATCGTAGTTGAATATTGTGGCTTTTGAAACCCTGTTGAATATAATATTGCAGGGTTGGCTGTTTTTTTGTAACATTATACATAATTATTAATAAAACTATTCATTATTGAAAGCATACAACGAAAAGAAAATAAAAAAAAGTTTTAAAACTTGATGCTGTAAAAACAAAAATATAAATTGAGAACCGCAGTCGATGACAGGACAGAGATTTATGATGAATAATCTTATAGCCAAAAATTGCCTTTTTGATGAAGTAAAAAAAAGAAGAAATTTTGAAAAAGGAAATAACTTTTCATAGTCAGCACTTATAACTTAAAATGTTTGCTCATTTCAAAAAATTATAAAATCATTGAAAAAATTATTGATTTAGACAATAAAAAAAATTAAAGCTCTTCAGGACTTTGATGAGTAATTGAAACTTTATAAAAGTGAGCAATTAAATTTAAATATACGTAATAACATTTTGATCCTGCACGGCCAAATTTAATTGATTGTATGTATGCGATCCTTCGAATGTGACTACATAGTTTGTAAATTTTTATTTGTTAAAGTTATTTTTGGTTTCTATTTTCTGTTATCGATTTGAATGTGACTAGAATGTAGCAATTACTCATAACTTCGGTGCTCAAAATGGAAAAGCTGAAAAAAAAAAAATTAACTTCAAAGAAGTTTCTTCTCGATTTGTTTTGATAAGAAAACAAAAATTTATATTGCTGAAATTTGCCAATGTTTATAATAGTTACGTAGTAATTCGCCAACCAAACCAACTAGTTTTTTCTTGATAATAAGTAGAATTTCTAGTAGCTTTACATCTATTGGTCCCTTATATATTTATCTAATAATGTCATCTATCCCATCTTCAACTTCTTATACCCAATCAATTATAACCAGAAAATATTAATTTCTCCTTTTGTCTGTCGCATAATAAACAACAGTAGGTGATATAATAAATAATAATTATAATATTTAATTCTATTGGGCGAGTGAAGTGCATATATAGGTAATAAAAAAAAACGTTATACAATAGACATATATTTTTTTAAAAATATATTAAGGACAAAAATGATGATAGAAATTCAAAATCAAATGAGAACTTAAATTGACAAAATATGCCAAAATATGTCTCAACTCTCCCCCGCTAATTTCCTTTCAGTAAATTTATATTTTCCTTATCGCGTTTTTTGAAAGAACTTTTTTCATATTTCGGTTGTTTTTAAATTGTTTTCCAAATCAATCGCGTTTATCTGATTATAGTTTTAATGAAAACATCTTAAAGTGCCAATATAAGCTTCACACGAGTTTTGTTAACAAATCGCACTTTGATTCACAGCATTAGAGATGATTCTAAACCTAAATAACTTCCAAGATTTCGAGTTGTTTAACTAATAGTCCTTGAAAGTTAGTAAATTTGTGAGAACTTAGTATTTTGATCCACACAACTGACACTTTTAAAAGGAATGTGTACGATAAAAAAAAAAACAATATTTATACAAAAAAAAAAAAAGTTATACAATAACCGAAAAGAAAAAAAAAAAAAAAAAAACAGTTTAAAAACTCATATACAGAAGTTATACAATAGTTACATTATATATTCAGATAAGAGCAACAACAAAAAAAGGTGATTATAATCCGAAAAAAAAAAGAAAAAACTTAAAATAATATAAAAAGCGGCAATAAAGGTCAATAAATTATTATTCTAAAATTTATATAAAAACAAAACTACATAGACTTAAACATTAGTAGAAGTTTAAAGCGATTAATTTCATCCCCCTCCCCAAAAACAGAAATATATGTACTTTTTTCAAGGTAGAAAATTCATGATGAACTCGAAGCCTCAAGTGACTTATATTGCAAAATAAAGAAAAGAAAAAAATTTGTTTGAAAATTTAATTTTAAATTTAATTGGATGGCAAAATAATGCAAAAGAAAAGAAATAAGTTGAGTTTTGTAATGTAAAGTAAATGAAAGCAATAATGCAATTATTTTACATGATATTTTCAAGTCCCAAACATAATTAAATTGCAGCAATAAAACAGTCAAAATAAAAAAAAAGTGCTGAACATTTTTTTTTTTCAGAATAAAGTTAAATATTTATAATAAAAACTTTTGATTTCTATAATTTTCATAAAGCATTAATTTTTAAGTGTACATTGAAACTACTTGTAACCCTCTTCTTAGAACCCTCCAAAAAAAACATAATAATTTAGAGAGAAAGACATAATTTTAGTAGATTTTAGTGATTAAAAACAGATTTGTGTTTATTTTATTTTTTTTTTTTTTGTTTTGACTTATAAATTTATGAAATCAATAAAAATGAAAGTTTTTGTGAAATTATTTAAATTTATTGAAAAAAAAGTTTAAATATTGAAAGTATTTCAGCAAATATTTTACAGTCTTAGAATGCAAACAAATGAATCACAGAAATCATCATTGAAGATCACTGATCACTGAACGCGTGTTCGCGTGTTTGCACTTGTTTACAACTTTTATTTGAGGAATTTTCTCTGTTTTGGTGATTTCGTAAAGAAAGTAGTTGATGTTGCCGCTTTTAAATCTCATGAGAATATTTTCTTAATGATCAAATCTCGGAATTTTGCGATCGATGATCATTAATTCATTTCTCACGCACACATAAATGCAATCACGTACAGAGATGGAAAATAAGAGAAATTCGAGAAACTTTAAAGAATTTCCCTAGCTAAAGTGCAGCGAAAATCGTTCAGTTAAAAAATAGATTTTCACTTAAACGGCGGAAAATTTTTTCAGCTCTAAATTTTTTCAGCTAAAATTTTCCTTCAAACTTTTTTGCCATTAAAACTATTTAAAGTTGAAATTCGTGATGATTTCCGCAAATACGGATGAAGGTGGTGCACAATTGTGATAATTTCAGCTTTTAAATCGTACGATTTTGAACTCTAAAAGCAATTTTTCTGTGACTTAAAGAAAAGGAAAATGGCGTAAAAATTGTGAAAAGTGAAAATTTCTGGTGAAGAAAAAAGTTTTTTTTTTTTTACTCGTTCGTGAATTTTTTTAAATTATTGTGTGAATCATCAGAACAGCAAATGCTCACACACATGCATGCTGCGAATAAACTACTTAGTGAACATTCGCGGTTAAGTGCATGTTTCGATCGTGTAAATTGTCAAATTCTCTCACATTCACGCACGAGATTAATTTCTTCAACCGACTTTTTCGAAACGGAAGTGAAAGTGGTTTTCACGACAAAGTATTTTTGAGCGAAAATTTAAGTTGTGAGTACAACGAAAAGTTATAAAATTAAAGAAAATTCATCGCTAAATTTATAAACGAAAAACTGATCATCTGCTGTTTTAGAGGTGAGTTTTTCATGAAAATTTACAATAACAAAGAAAAATCCCGGCAAGAAAAATATTTTCATTCACTTTGATGGGAAGAAAATTGAGACGTTTTATGGCTGAATTGTTTCTTTCAAGTTTTACTGTCGGTTTCAAGTTAATATTGAGGAATCATTTTCGAAAACTTGTTGAGAGTTTTTGGGTTAAAATGGTGGAGATTTGTGGAATTCATAAGTGTCGTCTATCATATAAAATATTTATAGAAAATTAAATGATAAATGACTCATATGTGGTGACGTCATTCTCCGAGCATCGAAAAAATTGTAAAACAATTAAATTATATTAAAGCCCTTTCCACTTTGCATCCTTCTTTTGAATGTCCATATTGTATTGCCACCATTAAAATCTGTAATGGAGCAAAAATCAGTTTTCGCAATGAAATCAACATTGAAGGGAAGGAAATTTCGTGGAATTCCCTTTAGGCTTTGAGTGATGAGGCGGCAAAGTGGGTGAGATTTGATATAGAATTCTAAAATGCGCCACAAGGACACCTGTTGGATTATGAAGTCAAAAACACTGCGAAAGAGAAGGATGAAAATGTTTGAACAATAATAAAGAAAAAAAAGAAGAAAATTGAGAGCACCTTAAATGCCTCAACTTCATCTTCCTTCAGCCTGCCACCCAAAAAATTTTCTTTTTTATTGTAATATATTTGAATTTTTCATACAAATTTTCGTTTGATTGTGTTTGTAGGGAGAAAATCTCATTTGACTCGGAAATGAGTGAAAAGAGATCGAGGGAAAAATGGAAAATTCTCATTTGCTCTCGCGGAAAATTTTGATTTTTGCTCTTTCACAACAAATTCACTAAAACATGTGTAAACGAAATGAAATTTACTAACAAAAAAATGTCATTTGAAAGCGATTCAATTGTTTTCTCTCGGAATGGATTTTAAATAACTGATAATTCATTTGTTTGCTTTATGGAAATCGCGTAATTGTTTAAAAATTCGGGAAAATATTTGTGCAGAATTAATTTTTAATTTCCTGTGACATATTATGTAATTTATGAATTATTCGCCACAACATAAAATTGGTTTTTAAATTTTATAATCGATTTCGGTATTTAAAACCGCATAACGAAATTTATGTTATGAGTGTGATGAGAGCTTTTAAAAAGTATATTGAAAGTTGTGAAATGATGACATTTTCCATTAAATATTTTTGTATGTGTCGTTGTCATTACATTTGCTCCATTATTCATCCATTCTTTCTCTCTGTTATATCGCGACGATGACGACAAAATGAAATAATAAAAAAAAAACATGCGCAAGTTTTTCACGAGAGAATAATTTTTCATTGTATTTGTTCAGATTCATTCTCATCCTCGCTCGATTACATTAAAATTTCACTCAAAACTCATGGAAAATTTTGTGCTCATCAGTCGATAATCATCCATCGCGAAGATCACACGGAAAAAACACGTTACGCTATTATCTATTTATTTAAATTTAAGGATAAATTCGCGCGCGCAAAAGAGAATAAGCCAATTTTTACCGTGAAAAAGCTGCAAATTTCTCCACAAAATCGCGGAAAAAAGTTTTTCATTTCGCCATCGATGCACCAATTAATCACCGAGTGAGATTAGATTTTCGGGACTATCAATCGTTGCCAATTTAGTTTTTCTTCACCATTAAAGAATTCTCATTCTCTTTCACGCTTACAAACTCCTCACGCTTTCCCCACCGTGGACGTGCCTCATACCCTATAAAAGCTTTTAGTTAAAAAAGGATTTTCAATTCAAATGGAACTTTAAGTGTCTCATTGTCGATCTCAAGTGGAATGTGACATCTAACATAGGGATATAAAGTGCGTGGGTGTCTCGAGTACTTATGATGGGTGGAAAATTAAATCAAAGGAAATATTGTCGATGTGCGTTTGACAATCAATGTGACTTACAGATGTGCTTTCAAAAAAATATTTGAATAATAGAAAAACTCAAACTCATTCCCTATCTATTCCCTATTGTGACATATGAGATTTTCGTAACAGACTTTAAAGAGTAGTCATTGTGTATTTGAGTGGAAATTTCTCATATTTTCATCATCCACCTTCCCCCTATCAGCATTTCATTTATTATTATTTATTTTGTTCATTCTTTGCTAAAGCTCATTTTTATTAATCTCATTTATGGTTGAGAATGTTATGTAGCCAGTGAATCAAGATGGGCTCACGGGGAGTGCACTAAAGGGAGATATGACGAGTTGAAGGACAGTAGCATAGTTGGGGATATGTTTATTATATCCTATCTATGTATAAATATTAGTTGAGGGGAAAGTTATTGTTGTTTTATTTGACTGACTGATGGACTCATGGTGATGAGAATGAGAAAGAACGAAACAAAAAAAGAAGAAAATTGTGAGCTTTCACTGAGAGACGCAGAGTGTCAAATGAAAAATTTTCAGCTTTTTAAAGAACCGCAAAAGGCGACATTTGATCAGAATGTGACATGCAATTGACTTCTGAATTTTACTTAAGTTCAACATCGCAATTGAATGGAATTCGAATGGACATTTCAAACCACCCCCTCCTCCCCTAAAATATTTTCATGATACTCAATTTGCCTCGAACAATGTTTCCTTTGTGCATTGTCATTTGGGGCTCGAAAAGTCATTGGCGAGATGGCTCCTTTTTTGTGTGTGTGTATATGTGAGAAACAAAAACAAATAGACATTTTATACAGGGATGGGCGACATGCGGCGTGGATGAAAATGCTTAACCTAATACGCAAGATATAAAAGTGCGAGGAAATTTTCTACAGTAACTTGAAACGGCAAAGCTTTAAAAGTGTCGTCGCTCCGCGTATGTGTGATTTGGCAATGGAACAGGACTCAATGAAAAATGGTAAGTTTCTATGTGGTGTGGTGGCGGCATCGACACAATTTGATTGTTGTTGGTTCAATATATTGTGAATGTCGAATAAATGTGTTTGTTAAAGTAGTAATAAGCACTAAGAGTGCCATATGGAATTGTTAAACGCACGTCTGAAGTTTACACGAATAATTTTTTTGCTTATTATCTCATTCCATATCGATAAACACCCTATTAAGATAAACCCTCCAACGCTCATCCACCCACCCTTCCCGTCAAGAAATATTCATGTCTTTATTAAGCAACCCCCCCGTAGAGAAAAAAAAGAAAAGCCCACACATACACATTGCACAGTCTTAAAGGCGCGTAGAAGAGCGCCAACAACAAATTACGAAATTTTGTGCTTTTTCTAGCGAAATTTAGAATTTCGCTTCTCCTCAAATCCCGTCAGCCATCTCTGGTTGTCCTTGTATGTCAATTATTGTTGTTGTATTGAACGACTATCTAAATATATGTCTCGGAGCAATGAAGCAACAAAATAAAAAAGAAAAAGCTCTCGCATTGTCTATGCGCTGCATTCTTAAAGAAAACCGAGCGTTAAAATTGAGAATTGCGATGATTTGTTTGTGTGTGCACAGCTCTGCGTTATTAGAAATGGAAAGAGAAAAACCAAAACAGAATGTAAATATGTGTAAAATGATGATGATGATGATGGCTACGGATTTTTTTCTAGGAAATTATCTTTAATATCTGCCTTGTGGATAAACTTTTCTGTTCACTTGACTTGACTTTCAGGACTTTTTTTAGGTTGTTGTAAAGCACTGAGATGTTTCTTCTTATTTTTTTTTTCTCAAGCATTGTTATTCTTATCTATTCCATAGGGGACCATCAACATTTTGATCAACTTCAATCAGAAACACAAGAAACAACATCATTTACGACTCAAGCAACAAACAGCGACGATAAATCGACTGAAATTATATCGGCAGCACCTCAAGAGCCGTCAGCCAATCAAAATCCTATCGCAGCATCACCTGGTGAGAATCTTTTAGCATCACCACCTCACGAACATTCACTATTGCAAGCAAGCGATAGTAATTCATCGTGCCCTACTAACAACATACTATTAACAAGACATCAACCGCATAAACGTTCAATATTCTTCCGCCGTCGGCGTCCATCATTGACGGATGTATGGCAAAAAACATTATCAGCCACAATGACAACGGCTTCAGCAGCACCAGCAACAGGAACTTATGGACAGCAACAACAGCAATTCACAAATCCAACAAATGACAATTCACAATTATTACAATCACAGCAATCACAAGTCGGCGATGGAACGCAACCGTTATCAAATGGTACATCAGGTGCATTACCAGGACAAAATGCAGCACCTGGCACTGTACCATCAACGCCAGCACCACCAAAGCGTCCCGTTAGACGTGGCGGTAAGCCACAACCTGATCGGCCCGTGCGTGCTCTCTTCTGCATGAACTTAAAAAATCCTCTACGAAAATTGTGCATTGACATTGTCGAATGGAAGCCATTTGAATATCTTATTTTGTTGACAATTTTTGCCAATTGCGTTGCCTTAGCCGTCTATACGCCTTATCCGAATGGCGATTCTAATCAGACGAATGCCTACTTGGAGAAAATTGAATATATATTTTTGGTTATATTTACGCTCGAATGCGTTATGAAAGTGATTGCGTATGGCTTTGTGATGCATCCGGGCGCATATCTACGAAACGGATGGAACTTACTCGATTTCACGATTGTCGTGATTGGGTAAGTAAATTGGAATGTGACTTTTTATGCAAGTCACAATTTTACTTATTTTATTTTTTCGTTACATATCATTTCAGCATGATATCAACAGTTCTTTCAAATGTCATGAAAGAAGGCTTCGATGTAAAAGCACTGCGAGCTTTTCGTGTTTTACGACCATTACGTTTAGTATCGGGTGTACCAAGTGAGTGAGCTTTTCTTTTCATTTCTTTATGCAACAAGTGCTTTCAATCATAAATGTATAAATTTTTAATTTTTATTTCTTTTTTGCACAGGTCTTCAAGTCGTTCTCAATTCAATATTGCGCGCCATGGTGCCTTTGCTCCATATCGCAATGCTTGTATTGTTTGTAATCATCATTTATGCAATCATTGGGCTCGAATTATTTAGCGGTAAAATGCATAAAACATGCTTCATTAATGGCACAGAAGAGTTCATGGCTGATCCTCATCCCTGCGGTGAGGGTGGCTTTCAATGTGATGATTTAGAGCCAATTGAAGGCGAATCTCTCGTTTGCAGTTTATATTGGGAAGGACCAAATTTTGGCATAACAAATTTCGACAATTTCGGCTTGGCAATGTTAACAGTTTTCCAATGTGTAACGCTGGAAGGCTGGACGGATGTTTTGTATGACATTCAGGATGCGATGGGCAACAGCTGGCAATGGATTTATTTCATATCAATGGTTATTTTAGGAGCATTCTTTGTTATGAATCTGATTCTTGGTGTTCTTAGTGGGTGAGTTGATTCCTGACTTTATTTAATGAATTTAGAAAGGCGAATACCTTGAAAACACTATGCATTTTCTTTATAATTGTTACTTATCTTCAAAGGTAGAAGTAATTTTGTCAAATCGCAAATTTATAATTGATTGCTACGAAAAAAAAATTAAATGCTTCGCACCCTAAATTTTATACAAATTTTTTGATCGCAGCAATCAATGCTAAATTTTGACAAAATTATTTCTGAAGATGATCTAGAGATAGACAAAAGAAGGTCGGAATGCGTTAAAAGTGAGATTTAAAAGTTGAAAACATACAAAAAGTGATAGTAAAGTAACAATTCTAGAGACAATGGCTTTATTTCTTTATTTGCTTATTTGCTTTTAACTTTTCCTTACAGTGAATTCTCAAAGGAACGTACAAAAGCAAAGAATCGTGGCGATTTTCAAAAGCTGCGCGAGAAGCAACAAATTGAGGAAGACCTTCGTGGTTATCTTGATTGGATAACGCAAGCGGAAGACATTGAACCGGAAAATGAAAACAGTGCAATGCAAGATGGTAAAGGTAAAATTATAAACGACATGGATTCAAGCGATCAGCTGGGCGATGAATGTGAAATAAATCAGGAGTCATGGATGACACGAAAAAAGAAAGATCTCGATCGTATTAATCGACGATTAAGACGATCATGTCGTAAAGCAGTTAAATCACAAGCATTCTATTGGCTTATTATTCTTCTCGTCTTCCTCAACACTGGCGTTTTGGCGACCGAACATTACGGTCAACCATCGTGGCTTGATGAATTTCAAGAGGCAACAAATATGTTCTTTGTTGCACTCTTTACGTTGGAAATGTTCCTAAAAATGTACAGTTTAGGCTTTCAAGGTTACTTCGTATCGCTGTTTAATCGTTTTGATTGTTTCGTTGTTATCGGAAGTATCGGTGAAATGATGCTAACAAAAACTCAAATTATGCCACCACTTGGCGTTTCGGTGCTACGTTGTGTACGTTTACTGCGTGTTTTTAAAGTTACTAAGTGAGTTAATGATTAATTTAACAATTAGCAACAATAATAAATTAATTCTCCTCCACAAGATATTGGCGATCTCTTTCGAATCTCGTCGCATCACTGCTCAATTCCATTCAATCAATTGCCTCGCTGTTGCTGTTGTTGTTCTTGTTTATTGTAATTTTTGCATTGCTCGGCATGCAAGTGTTTGGTGGTAAATTTAATTACAACAGCACTGAGGATAAAACGCGCTCAAACTTTGATAGCTTTTGGCAAAGTTTATTAACGGTATTTCAGGTTAGTTGCAAGCGCTCAAAAATGTATTTACTATGTAGTAGGTCCAGGTACATATGTGAATTGTGAAACTATTTTGTTGTATTTTCTCATCACACAGATTCTAACGGGCGAGGATTGGAATGCCGTCATGTATACAGGAATTCAGGCGTATGGTGGTGTCGCCTCAATTGGCGTTCTGGCGTGCATTTATTTTATTATTCTGTTCATATGCGGTAATTATATTCTACTGAATGTTTTCTTGGCTATTGCTGTCGATAATTTGGCTGACGCCGATTCGCTAACGACTGTTGAAAAAGAGGAAGAAGAAGAAGAGAAAGAAGAAGACGAAAAGAAATCACATAGTCCGACACCGATTGACGATGATATGAGAATGAATGACGACGAAATGGGCGATGATGTTGATATGTAAGTTTGTGCATGTTAATTGGATTCTGATATGCGGAAACTTATTTGGCACTTGTCTACTATAGGTCCGAACGTGACGAAACAGAATCGGAAACAAAAATTCGGATGCCAGAGCATGGTTACGATAACATGGAGAGTGCAGGTAAATCGATTTGGTTTGCGATTTCTTTACATTTCCATTTCCACGACAAATCCTATTTCCTGTTCCACCATACATTGAATTCTGAATTTGATAAAAAAAGCTTTTAAGCTTCTTGTCTGAGCTTTCAAATATTCCACCGCGCAATAGTTGCAAAATATTTTTACTCTTCACACCAAGTTTTTTTTTCTTTTAATTAAAATTTGGACGATGTGAGATTTATGAAATTTAATTAATTGAAATAATTTGAAGAAAAATCTCATTCATACCATAAATCACACATCTTTGAAAAATGTCCTTGAAATAATCTCATAAAATTATTCCCTAAAAAAAATGAATCAAAATTTTATATAAAAAAAAATTTGCAAACACCCGAAAAAAACAACCAACCAACTAATAAACGACTCAGACGAAGAAGAAGATGAAGAAAGTGATGAGGAGGAATTCGAAGCGGTAACGGCGCGTCCTCGTCGCATGTCAGAAATAAGCGTAAAGAAGAACAAAAAGCCAATACCGAAGGGACGAGCACTTTTCATATTTTCACCCACAAACAGGTAAATTTTGATTTTACATTGTTTCCTTTTTCTTTAAATTACAAACGAATTTGATGAAAATTGAAAGGGAAAATTAATGTAATGAACATATATGATGCATAATAATAATGCGGCATCATAAGAAAATTGTGCGGTGTGTTTAATGTGATTAAGAGGACGCCTACCGATTTGTGGGTGCCTTTTAAGGATAATTAAGGTGGTGCAAAAGATTTTCTTTTTCAAATTATTTATTATCTTATTATTAATTAATCACTTCCAACTGTCGTCATTAAAAAAAAGCATTCAAGTTCAATGTTGTTGTTAGCCAATTAGCCATTTATTAATGCCATTTTAGTATGTCAGTCTCTAGCTAGATTAGATGCATGACTGTAAATTGTTTTGTATTTCTCCACAATTCCATCAGCTCCTTAAAATCCTCCTCAAAAAAAAACATGTCGTACGTAGTTGTCTCTGTAGTGATCACAAGCAAATATTTTTTCTATTCATGCGAATAATTCTTATTATAAATGTATCTCGAAATGACACAACGTCTCTCTCTCTCTTTCTCTCTCAATTTCGAAACAAAACCCCCTCCCCGAAAAAAAAAAACTTACTTACTTGCAGACGACAACGAACTGGAAGGTTTAGTTGGTGAAGAGGATGAAAATGGTATTGTATCAGCGCGACCACGTCGTATGTCAGAAGTAAATGTTGCCACAAAAATTCTTCCCATTCCATCGGCTTCGTCATTTTTTGTGTTCTCACAAACAAGCAGGTTTTTAAGTTAATTTCAAGAAAACTTTAATTTGTTTTACTTTTATGTTGATTACTCTCCAAGTGAAAATGATATTTTGAAAAGTCATGAAGGAAAATTTGTTTGATATTTCCTTTGCGATGTTTCCAAATAAACCTTTTTATATTGGATTTTTTTTTGTGTGTTTGCATCCGTTTCCTTTTTCGTTCTTTCTTACTATTTTCTTATCAAATTTTCCATTGTTTTGACATTTCTTTTTGTGATGCAAACAACTTTCTTTTTTTTTAAGTATTTGTCTTAAACGTCCTTGGAACAAATTTTGAATATCAAGAAAAAAAAGAAGTTATTTGAGATTTTCGTTTCGTTATACGAAATTTATTCGAAGGACTCTAACTTTTAATTTCTTATTTTAATTTGAAATCTGATGCGTCCTTTTGTGTTTGATGTCTTGTAATTAGCAAACGCCCTTTTAGTTCCTTTCGACCTTGTAGATATTTGTATAGATATACTTGCAAGTTAAGTAAAAGCTTTTATTCCCGGAATAAATATAAATAACAGTCAGTCAACAATCGAATGTAATTTTAAAACATTTCAACCACAAAAAAAAAATACTTTTATGAATCAATTTCCGAAAGGTTTCCTCAGTAATTTTATAGGTTATATTTTAAAACTTTTCTCTACTAGGTAGCCACAAAAAGCTTTTTATATATCTAATATAAAGCTTTAAACCCCATTCAAGGATGGATATTTTGTCTATTTCTAAACCATTATGAAAAACTTTCAGTAAATGTTGTTTAATATTTAATCGTATACTTAAAGCACTTTCCACTCTGAAACATCATACCATAAGCTCACGCAATATGAAACCATCAGAATAAGTTTTGCACAGTAGAGCACCTGTTGAGAATATTTAATTAATTAAGTTACAACCTTATCCAAAATATTTTTATGATAGTCGTCGATTTAATGCGACAACATTTGTTTTGGTTAACGTTAAAGTCTTTTTGTATATTGCTTTGGCTATTTGAGGCAAATAGTTTATTTGTGTATTGTCATCAAATGTTATGTTTCTCGTTGTTTTAATTCGTTTCACCACGTAAATGATTCAATCATTTTTATTTTGTTGTTATTGTTTTGCATTTTTAATCAGAATAATGCTACGGGGCTCGAAGTAGTAAGCTCAGAAGTGTTTCCTACTCTGTACATAGCTTGGAAAGCCAATTCACACACTGGCACGCAATTTCGAGCGACTTGTTGAATAATTGACAAATGGCACGGAATGGCTAAATTAGTGGGAATGGTTTTGTATTTTATTTCATTTAGAATGTCTCTAATCAACCCTACCAAAAAAAAAACATCACAACACTCTTATTCACTCACCCAGTAGACTAGAGTCACTTATATTTGCTGTTGTCTCTCACAATCGTTCAATTTAGTATAAAACATTTTTATTTATTTTTTAACTTTTGACATTTAAATTTCTGTTTTGAAACAAAATTCATTGCACAATCTTTTAATCGAACGCACCTGAGCACAATTATTATAGCTTTTGATATTTTCTTCCCCAGTTTTTGTTGTTAAAACTTTTTTCTTTCATAACTTCTTCATATTACAAAGAAATGCCATGAGAAATTTATTAAAATGTTGCAAAAGAAAATAAATTGGAAAAACAAAAAATAATTTCAAAAAGTGAATTCGTTAATTACACTTCACTGATTTGATAATTGATCTAGGAAAAAAGAGAAATAATAAAATGAATGAGCTTTTTGTGAATCAATCAAAAAATTCATCATTTTATGTGGCACTGAATGGATTAATTTCGATTTAATTAGATTATTTGCATAAATGGCGTCAATTATCAATTCAGTCTTTGGGGGTGGAAAATTTGGCTTTCATCAGATAACGGAAAATCAAATTTATTTCGTGTGAAAAATAAAATATTTTGGGGAACGAAATTAACGAAATTAAATTAATTTTCCTGCACAGATTTCGCATATTTTGTCACAAGCTATGCAATCACAGTCAATTTGGCAACATGATATTGGCGTGCATCATGTTCTCATCGGCCATGTTGGCAGCTGAAGATCCACTCAATTCAAAGTCAGACCGCAATCGGGTGAGCGTCAATCAATGTCACGTCATTGGATCATTGAACCCATATCAAAATTTCATTTTTCCATTTTCATTTCAGATTCTCAACTATTTCGATTACTTTTTTACGACCATTTTCACCATTGAATTACTGTTGAAACTTGTTTCGTATGGCTTTCTATTGCATAAAGGCGCATTTTGTCGATCGGCTTTCAATCTACTGGATTTGCTTGTCGTTTGTGTATCGCTTGTTGCCATCTTTTTCGAGTAAGTTCGATTTTTATTGATACAATTATCCATTCATTGCTAATCCTTGTATGATTTTTGCTATTTTTACACAGCTCCGATGCGATCTCGGTGGTTAAAATCCTTCGTGTATTACGTGTATTGAGACCGTTACGTGCCATCAATCGTGCCAAAGGACTTAAGGTAAAAAACAAAAACTCATTACTAGTTCCAAAGAAACTTTTCAATTGATTTCTTTAAATTACATTTTAACATAAAAAAAAATATTGTGGAAAATCAATTTTCTTTACTTTTTATGCCATCGATAAAGTGAAAAAAAAAAAAAAACGCTTGAAATCGCGAGGCTTCCGATAATTTTTTTACTTTGGGAAACAGGATTAAAATATGACAACAATACTCTTCTTATTCGCGTGGGAGTCGCCGTGGAAATTCAAATGAAAAGCGCGAGAAAATAATGAATAAAATGAATCAAATTGATTTCGTACAAAGAATAAATTGGACTTTTCATCGCAATTTCTTATCACAGAAGTAGACACTTTTCAAAAGTTTTCTCATTAAGAAAAGAAAAAAAATATGTCACGCAAAATTTTTTCCATCGTCGATTGCTCCTTTGGAAAAAAACAATTTAAAATTCCGAAGAAAAAGGAAAAATTGCGTAATAAAAATCGATCGAAAATTTTTTTTTCAAGCTCCTTAAAATTAATTTAAATTATTTTATTAAGTATTAATTATTTATCTCTATAATTATTATTATATGATTAATTGTATAGCATGTAGTCCAGTGTGTTATTGTTGCTGTTAAAACTATTGGAAATATCGTACTTGTTACATGTTTACTGCAATTTATGTTTGCTGTTATTGGAGTTCAGTTATTTAAGGTAGGAAATTTAATTATTATTTTTGGTTTTATAATTTATAATCATCTTATACACACACATACATACACACACACATACACAAATCATAATTCATTATGGCTATCACAATGTGAAAACCTTTTATCCTCTCACATCTGGAAACCTTTTAGTGCTTGCTCTCTGACGGTCGCAAAAAAAAAAACTTTTTTACCAAAATTATATTTTATCTTGTTGTTCTATTGTCATGAGGCGAGCAGCACACATTCTATGACGTCCATACAGATAGCAACTTCGAATAATAAGAAGTTTAAAAATTGAGTGATTGAGTGAGAGCAAAAGGATGATAGAGCCATTATAGTTCACAGGACTAGTGGAGCACGAAATATTGAACAGATGGTCAACATCTGGAGCCTTTTGGGACAATTGACAAAAATACCACGCAGATTGAATTACTTTTGCTACTTAGTTTCCCGTGAAAATATATTGATTCATGTAACATTATTCACGAATTGCTCCCAAATTATAGTCTGCCAATTTATATCTCCACCAATTTAAATTTTTATCAAAGGCATTCACAAATTGGCCTTGGTGGCTGATGTCAATGAGCTTTATTAGAATTGTTCGGTATTTGCCGATTTTCCTTTTGCTTCATTTAATTCCACGTTTATACACACACACACACAAACATAAATACACACACATATACACACAAAGGACTTGTAAATAAGCTTTTTTTTCTTGAATAAAACAAATTAAAAGTTTTAATTTTGTGCTTGTCAAAAAAAAAGTTTGCATGAAGAAAAATTGCTTTCATTTATAAAATTATTTTAATATGCATCAGCAAAGAAGCTTCGAATTTCCACGACAAGAACCTTTTTGCAAAAATTTCATTAACTTTCAATAAACTTTTGGTACAAAATGACGCTTGTGTTATTTAATCGGTTTGAGGCATTTTGTAAGAAAATTTCATCGTTCAAGATTGCAAGCAAGTGCACGAAAACGCTTGTGAAATTTATTTAGCTCGAGCATGTTTTTATATCACTTTAATTGCTTTTGTTACAATCTTTTTGTAGGGTAATTAACATTAAAGATGAATGAGATATTTTCGTGAAAGCTTTTAAAACTTGATGAAGTGAAGAATATTTTAATGAACTTAGGAAGTTTCTCATATGAAATTCACATTGAAATTGATAAAAAATAAATAAATAAATTTGTGGGTGGCAAAGAGCATAAATTTTGATTGTGTATGTCAGTCTTAAAGTCAGTGTTAGGTTAGACGTAGTCAGAGAGCAAATGAGATTTACTTGGAGAATTAAAAGAAAATGAGAACTTTTAGAAATATCAAGAGAACTTTCTTAAGAATAAAAAAAAGAGAACGCTCTTTAGATTGTTATAAATTTTGCACAATCGCTTTACTGTGTTTGTCTTTGACATTCCTTATTCACGATGAATTAGCTTTTATTGTTCATTTGAAATATTTCTTTCTTATTTTTTTATTTTTGCTGTGCCGCCTGGAAACTTCTATCTTCCTTTGATCTCTGTCATATCATTTAATAACTTTTAATAATTATGCAAAATATGCAAAGATGGTTTTAAGCTTTCATAAGCTCATTAAACTTCAAACATGAATAGAGGGGAAAAATTAATATTACCAAATATCGGTTAAGAATAATAAAATAAACAAAAGCAAGACAAAGGATCCGAAAATCGTTCCTGTAGCAATTAAACATGAAACGAATCATCAAAAACGACCATAAAAGTTTTTTTTCGATACAAATCTTAACTGAAATTTAATTGAAACTTTAAAAATAAAACAAAAAATAACAAAATAAATAAAAGTTTTGTTGAAGTGAAAAAAAAAAAAAAATACTAAAAATTAAAAATCACTTTTTTTTCTTTTTCACATTTTTTTTCTTCTTCTCATTGCACAATTTTCATCAATCAATTACCCTTAATTAATTTGACGCCCTACCATATCATTTCCCTTAATTCATTTCCCGGCGCCCCCGCCCCAAAAACAAAAACCAAAAAACAATAGTATGTAGTGAAGTGTGTTATTGTGGCAATTAAAACCATTGGCAACATAATGCTGGTCACTTATCTGCTACAATTTATGTTTGCTGTGATTGGAGTGCAACTGTTTAAGGTAATCAGAAAGAAAACACACTCAATTCTCTATACTTCACACATTTAATTAATTAATTATACAGCACAAGACAAAAAAAAAGTTGTAAAATTTGACTGAAAATTTGGATTTGAGTTTTTTTTTTCTTTAAACAAATTAAAACTTGCACAATTCGAAAGCATCAAAAGCTGAACAAATAAAAATTTGAGACATTTTTCATTGTTGATTTTTCTTTGATTGATAAAGCTTGGGTTTTATTTTTCATTTACAATATAAACATAAAAAATAATTGCTAGAATATATTTTTTTTGGACCTCTGCTAGTTTGGACAAAACGACAGACAATTTTAACAGACTCAATATACATTTCTCACACTTCACTCGCGTTCATTTGCATCTTACATCTTACATTACTAATAAAAAAAATCATTCATTATGCGATTAAAGTTTAATTAATAATTTTAAATTCAAAAACAAAAACAGGGAAAGTTCTTCAAATGCAGTGATGGCTCAAAACGCACAAAGATAGACTGTCATGGAACTTATTTGGTGTTTGCTGATGGCAATACAGATAAACCTGAGATTAAAGATCGTGAATGGGAGAACAATCGCTTTCATTTTGATGATGTGGCAAAAGCAATGTTGACACTTTTCACGGTCTCAACATTTGAAGGATGGCCAAGTTTGTTATATGTGTCGATTGATTCAAATGAAGAAGATTACGGACCAATTCACAATTTCCGTCCCATTGTCGCGGCATATTATATCATTTACATTATCATTATTGCCTTCTTCATGGTCAACATATTCGTCGGTTTCGTTATTGTGACCTTTCAAAATGAAGGTGAACAGGAATATAAAAATTGCGATCTTGATAAGAACCAAAGAAATTGTATTGAGTTTGCATTAAAGGCAAAACCAGTTAGAAGGTGAGTCTGAGATTGAAGTTTTTTTTGTGCTAAATAAATTTCGATTCATAAATTTTTCAACAGGTACATTCCGAAGCATCGAATTCAATACAAAGTTTGGTGGTTCGTGACATCGCAGCCGTTCGAATACACAATTTTTATACTAATTATGATAAATACAGTTACGCTCGCAATGAAATTCTATCGACAACCAGAATATTACACCGATGTACTTGACGTTCTTAATATGATATTCACTGCCGTTTTTGCACTTGAATTCGTCTTCAAATTGGCAGCATTTAGATTTAAAAACTACTTTGGCGATGCATGGAATGTTTTCGATTTCATTATCGTGCTCGGTAGTTTTATAGATATCGTCTATTCGGAAGTTAATGCCAGTAAAAACATGGGCAACACTAAAACGGCATCAACATCAATCATTTCGATTAATTTCTTTCGACTGTTTCGTGTTATGCGCTTAGTGAAGCTGCTAAGTCGAGGTGAAGGCATTCGGACATTGTTGTGGACATTCATCAAATCATTTCAAGCACTGCCTTATGTGGCACTGCTTATCGTCATGCTGTTTTTTATTTACGCTGTCATTGGCATGCAGGTAAGTTTTAAAAAAATGTGTAAATATTCAAACATTTATTTAATTATACGAAATAAAGCGAAATGACAAATGACAACTTGCGGCATATTGTTGTAAAGCTAAGCATTCGGTCGACTGAGTCATGTTTGGGCAACGCCTGAACATTTCCGTTGTCAGACAACCGAACAAAAAACCGGAAATTGGATGACAAACGATTTCGCCGTTAAAGCTCTCGTTTAACTTGGCGCCCATTCGAAGTTCTCCAGACTTTTGTCGTGCTAAAATGTGGAAAAGAGAATTATCTTTAATTCCAAATTAGTTTCGTCATCAACTCACTCTCACTGAAGCATATATCGATGGCACTATTGATTATATCACCCCAAATCCTATTACCACTAACTGCATTCAAATACAGTCGAGTTAATTGTATTCGATCGATAAAACCATTGCCGCGATAAATTTTTGTTTGATTTGCTACACATTCGGCAACACAATTGCCTTTTGGTATTCCGCCTGTCGTTATATTTTGCGATTGCTTTTGAGTCATTGCACCATACCTCTGCATACACATGCCATTTATCGATTGGTCAATTGGTTTTGGATAGAGACAACAGTCATGAGGGTCCTACAAGAGATAAATTAAAACATTAATTAAAACATTAACAATTTATTTAATTACCCTTGAAAAAGTGGGTAAATAACTAATTTAATAAAGTCCCATAATTAACTCGATTGGTTGGAGGCTGCTGAGTACATAACCGCTGCATTAAAACCAGCGCAATGGAATTCAGCAAAATAACAAATGCGAAGATCTTTCTGTTAAACATTCTGCAAATTTATAATCGAAATTTTAACCTCGCACAGTGCGACACTTTAACTGTTTGTCGATTAACTGAAAGTTCTACATTAATCAAAATAAACCATCGCATCGTTATTTTGATATCAATTTCATTGTTACGGTCGCGACAATTTACAAATAAAATTATTGTCATTTGTCCATTTAACCTTCCCTCGTAAAATATTTCCGACATTTTTCATTGTTAAACCTTTCAAAGCTTTTAATTTGAAAAATTCCATTTTCAATATATTTCTCTTTTTTTACATTTGCACTTGACAGGTGTTTGGTAAAATTGCGCTCGATAATGAAAATGAAGATGGTGGTTCGGCGATCGATCGAAATAATAATTTTCAAACCTTTCCGCAAGCGGTCCTTGTGCTATTTCGATCAGCAACAGGTGAGGCGTGGCAGGACATCATGCTGGATTGTTCTAATCGTGAATATGTCAAGTGCGATATCAAATCGGACAGTGGACGCGATCCAGTCACAAATCAACCAACAAATGCTGATTGTGGCTCAAGCATTGCGTTTCCTTATTTCATATCATTCTACGTATTGTGCTCATTTTTGGTAAGATTTTTAATTACTGCGTGATAAATTATTTTGCTTCTTAACAATTATTCAACAGATTATCAATTTGTTTGTTGCTGTTATCATGGACAATTTTGATTATTTAACACGCGACTGGTCAATTCTTGGTCCGCATCATCTTGATGAATTTATTCGTTTATGGAGTGAATACGATCCGGATGCAAAAGGACGAATTAAACATCTTGATGTGGTCACATTGCTGCGAAAAATTTCGCCGCCTCTTGGTTTTGGTAAACTTTGTCCACATCGTGTTGCCTGTAAGCGTCTCGTGTCCATGAACATGCCTCTAAATAGCGATGGGACTGTACTTTTCAATGCGACACTTTTTGCGGTTGTTCGAACTTCTTTAAAGATTAAAACTGAAGGAAATATTGACACAGCAAATGCTGAATTGCGAGCTACAATTAAACAAATTTGGAAACGCACAAGTCCAAAACTGTTGGATCAAGTCGTGCCGCCTCCGGGCGTTGATGATGAAGTCACAGTGGGCAAATTTTATGCGACATTTCTTATTCAAGATTACTTTAGACGTTTCAAAAAGCGTAAGGATGCTGATTTAAATAATTGCGAGCTTGATGGCAACAACACAGTGACATTGCAAGCTGGGTTACGTACTCTACATGAGGCTGGACCGGAACTGAAGAGAGCAATTTCCGGAAATTTGGATGAAATAAGTGACGACAATCCAGAGCCAATGCATCGAGTAAGTCAATCGAGTTTAAACATTATCCATCCATCCTAGTCAAACTGATTCTTTAAACTGGCAGCGGTAAATTAATTCTTAATCTTTAATTATCATTTAGCGAAATCACACGTTATTTGGTAGCGTTTGGTCCTCGATGCGCAAACAAAAACCATTTGCAAGACCACGTATGCTAAAATCAGCATCAACTAATAACAACAACAATAGTTCAACGGTTATGAACAATAATACAATCAACTTGGCAACATCGGCAGTACATAATATGGCCACAACAGCCGTTGCCTTGTCTAATGACTATCTCGGTGCTGAAGGTATAACTAAAATAAGTAGTGGGCCTGCAATTTATTCTGCAAGCGGAAATCGTGATCGTCTAACTGAAGGTCTTAATAACATCTCAAAAAGCATTTTACAACAGCGCGGTGGGATGATGGGAAATCAAATTGAACAACATGATGATATTCCATTAAGACCTTTACTGCTTAACGGCCAATCACAAACTCTAAGTCCTGGAGCTCAATCGCAGAATAAAATGAATGAGTGAGTATTAATATTAATTATTTTAATTTTGATTACTCAAAAAGCAAGTTCCACGATTTTAAAAGTGTAATTGAATTTGCTTTTAATTAAAATATTTTAACTGAACTTCGGCGCAACTGAAGCTTAATCAACTTTCAATTAAATCGATTTAATGAAACTTTCTACATTTTGGAACAAAAAAATAAATTTTGCACGAACCAAATTAATGAGAACTTAACTGAATTCGTCACATCACAATTTTAATATATCATCGTAGAATCTTGCGAAAATATTCTAATTGCACAATATTTAGCATTAAACTGCTAGATAATAGATTTTTAGGACTAGAGAAAATGTTGAAAATCTACAATCAAAAAACAAAAAAATCATTTCACAAACTTCACTCATTCAAATTTTTATTTTTTTTTTATCTCAAAAAAAAAAAATATTTGAAAACCACAAAAAACCAAAAAAAAATAATAATATGTTGCAGAACAAAATTGATTAAACGGGGTTCATTTCTTCATCCATATAATAATGGTAAGACATCTCCTCTTTTTTTTTTTTTTGTTGAAATTCGGGTTTGAATTTTTTTTTAAGTTTTATCGCTTCGTTTTGATTGACATCACGCTTCTCCCCCATTTTTTTTTTCTTTTAAGTTTCTTCAAATTTTCCTTTGTTTTTGGCTTTAATTTGTTTTTAGTTTCACTGAGAAAAAAATGTATTTGTCACAATGATAAAGAATCATACAAGTAAAATTTATTGACGCAAATAAAGAATAAAAATTGCTCCAATAAAATTTTACTTGTCTCGCTTCTTTACGCAATTAAATTGGAAAATAATTTTTTTCGAGGAGATAGATTTTGATTTTGTGTTGTTTGGGTTTGATTCACGCAAAAACATAAATTTCATTCACACATTGAACTTTCTAGTTCGGCTGGAAAACAACAAAAATTCGATTTTAGATTTTGCAATTTTTTTGATTTATTGTGTGTCTCATAAAATTAATTTTGTCGTCAATTAGAGAGCTTCATAGAAAGAATTAGTCATTAGGCAATGAAAATCATTAGTGAAAGCTTTTAGCGAAATAGAGGAATTGCACTTTGCATCACTTGGTTTACTCGCTTTTATGACCAAGTATCAGATGGTTCGTCTTCGAGATTTCGTAATAAGATTTAAAAAATTAATTAAAGTTAAGAAACAAAAAAATGGCAAATTGAAATTCAATTAATAAAAATTAATGCGACTCATCTTCAAGTTCTGTCAATTCGCCATCGCGTGCATCGTTTTCATCACAACAATCTTCCTCGTTTGGTGGAGTAAATATTCCAACACAATCAATTTATCGCACACCACATCGGCAGCGTTTACTTCTTTTTCGCTATAGTCGAATGAATCAACGCAACAGTCAACGTTATGAGAATCTTATAGGACATTCATCGATGTCGAATCCATCATCGCCAGCTAATGTTGTTCGTAATAGTCGCAGTGCATCGTTGGAATCGCCATATCAGAAGCGCTTCTACTGTCGTAAAAATGATCAATATAATAGTATGGTTGATGATAATTCAATTGATGACTCAGATGGCTCAAACATGACAACTATCACGACAACAACAACCGGTGAATAATTCAATGCGCCTTAACATTGATGTGTCTAAATTCATTATTTCTTTTATCATAAATCTAACTATGGTTTAAATCATCATCTCGATCTATCCATCAAAAGCCATTGTCCTTTAATCATTCCATCCTTCATCTGTTTATTTAATAAATATCATTAAATCAATTTTTGACTAATTTCTAAAATGAACTTTTTCGAATTCGTGACTTTTGATGATCAAAATGTAGCATCGTCCTCACCGCCATCAACCACACCTACGCGCAATCCAGTTCTTACACCAGCACATCAGCGTCAATTGTTGTTTCGAAGGCGCTTACAACAGCAACGTTTAGCAACAAGCAATATGATGCAAGCGAATCGCAATATTCCACAACGTATTCAACATCAAAACCGTTCAGATCCGTCTTCGTCTGATGATAATGCACCATCACAGCCAATCATAAATCGATTAGCAACTAGTTTAAATATTTCCTTAAACAAACCAATGACACCATCGAGTTTATCAAAAGATTATTTTGAGTTAAAAATGCTTTCATCGCCGCCATCTTCAACATCATCAAACGACACCAATCGAAGATTACTCATACAACATGATGATTCCTTAAAAACAATTTCAACAATGAGCCCGAATACAACAATTAGCTCAGATCATGATACACTCGAGACAACATTGTCAATCACTCACAATGACAAATCAATGGATCAATCGATAACATATCGTCGAACACGATCATACCATGAAAAAGGTCAATTGATGCAAGAATGTCGCACGCACGCACGCAAAATAATATTTTTCTGTACATCTATCTCATGGCTCTGAATGCATTAAATGCTTCTCCTGGCTATCTATTGCAGCATTAAGTGCATTCTTTAAATATATTTGTCAAACATATTTCTCGTCAATATTATCAAATTGTTTTATAATTTTGCTGTAAAATTTTAAACTTTATATCGCCTTTGACCTATAACTAGGTAGCTTGTAGCTTGTACGGAATAATTTGGTTATTAAATAATTATATATGGAATTATAAAAACTATAATCAGGGATGGGAAAGTTATAAACGTTTCTTCTAATATTACGTTGTTTATCCTCGACTGAAGTAATCCTTAATTTTTATATGTTTTTAACAGTTTTTAACTTGATTGAAAGTTAAAAACGTCTATTTAGGTTTATAACACGTTAAAAACCATCTCTGATAGTAAAAGTATATGTCGCATGCTTATAAACTACTTTGACTTAAAGCCCCTTAGCAATAAAAAGGCCGCAACATATCTAACAAAAAGAAATTTCTTAGAAATTGTGCAGATAATTTTTTTCTGTTTGTTTGTAAAGTGCATGTGAAAAGTAATCGATATAACTCATATAACAGTCTCGATAATAATATGCTTAATTTCCTTTATTAATGTCAGAATTGGATACCAAAAAAAGAAAAGAAGAAGACAAATCAATGTTTGATGTGTATAAAATAACTCGTGTGTATAACTAACTTATCAAGTCACTTGTGTGTAAAACGAACTGTCTCGATATTCTCTGTCGTAAAATCTGTTGTCACAGAAACAATTTTTTTTTTCTCACAATCGGAATCATAAAAAAAATATTTAATTAATTCTTTTGTTTATTATCATTATAAATTGAATAGTGCCGAGCCACGAAAAGAACGGTTTTAATCCACGACTGACACTATCAACACCATCCAGTCCACAAGATCGTAAGCCCAGTTCATTCGAAGTGATTGGCTCGGCAGAAAATTTGGTTGGAAGGGTAAATGAATGAATTGCTAAATACACAAAAATAAATTATTAAAATATTTCTTTATAAAGGTGCTCGCTCAACAAGGACTGGGCAAATACTGTGATCCAGATTTCGTTCGGTATACATCGCGCGAAATGCAGGAGGCCCTCGAAATGACTTCTGAAGAAATGGACCTAGCCGCACATCAGTTGCTGCAACAAGAGCAACAACAGCATCATATCAAGGCGCCTCAACAGCCAAAAGCGCCGCCACGACAACATCGCACAGACAAGTTATAGCATCGTGATGATTCCGTTGATATTTGATTTCATTGCTATAACTTCTACTATATAGTAAAGGAACTTAACTATCATTTGCTAAAATCGTTTTATAAAGAAATTCATTTGCCATTTGCGAGTGATAAAAATGATGGCATTTAACAGATGATTCAACCAAATAATTTATTTGTGTCAGTTGAAATTAGGATCAATTTTAGTCGATGGCTGATTGATTGATTGATTGCTTACATTAAAATGGTGGCAAAACGTAAAAAAAAAGGAAAAAGACTTTTTTGTTAGAAAAAACTCGAATTAATGAATTTTGTCTAAATAATTGTTGAAATGGATGTAAATCCCAACCCGAATATAATTCGATGTCGCATAAAGTGTTTCTATATATTAGTTAATTTATAATGAATATATTTATAACACATAAAAGAATTAGCATACATTACGTATTTTGTAAAATTATTCTTGAACGCCCGTTTTATAGCGATTTGCGCAGTGGCAGTCGAAGGAGCACATTAAGGAACACAAAAAAAAAACATTGTTAACATTTTTCAAAACAAAAAACATTTTTAATACAATTTATATTGATATAGCAAAGATGACCATTTTCTTAGAAATTAGAAATTAAGATTTATTGTTTGGCCTATGGTCGGCCGTATGGTCGTTTTAGGCAAAAAATTGATTAGACAAAAATTTATAAACAATTAAGCAAAATAATGGCTATAGAATATAATTTGATTCATATTTATTTAAAAAAAAAATCTTTGAAATTAAATAAATAAGAAAAGTTTGTAATTGTTTTTTTTTTCTAGATGACTTATAAGAAGATTCTAAAATGTTATCATTCATATGTTAATTGTCATTGAATATAAATTCATGTTCACATATAATAACAAAATGTAAATTTTGAAGCTCAATTTCAATGGTCCATTTTTTGATAATGAAACGAGTTTTCCTTTTCTTTCATGTTTAAAATAATTATTGCTGTTGAAAAAATTATCTAAAATGAATGATAGTCAAAATTTATAAAGTCCGTCCAAAAATGAATGTGAGACATGATTGTGGGGATGTGAAAGATTTTAAGTCAGCTTCCAAACTCCTTTTTTTTCCTTTCAATTGAAAAACCAATTAAAATTATTCTACAGACGAATGTTAACGATAAATTCAGATTTCATAAATGATGCTGCATAATTTTCTGAATTTGCAGCACAGCATGCATAGCTAGAGATGCCAATTACTTGCCAAATGTCGCTCATTTGTAGTATTTTTTATTCGATCTATTCGAATTCATGATTCATAGATCAACATTTAATACTATGACCGAAACGTAAGACATTCATTTTGTAATTTTCCTACTAGACCACACATACACCTGTAACATTTCTGCCAAATTTTTGTTGCAAGGACATGCAAGTTCTTAGCAACGTTTTATGATGACACTGGATGAAAAATAGAATTTTGGTCTATTTAATTTCTAGAAATTTTGATAAAATACTTCTCACTCACCGATTAGCTAAAAGTCTAAGAAAGTAGAAAAGTCTCTCTAAAATCTTGTGGAGCACAGAAGCTTAAATATCTATGTCAATCTCATACATTTAGTTACACGATGTCCTGATTTTACAAAAGAAAGGGTGATCATTGGTCAAAGAATTCATTAGATATTCACGAATTTAATTCACACTCAATAAATTGAAGAAAATTGAAAAGAAAGAAAAACATTTTTGGTAGATAAAATTTGTAGTTGTCACTAGATAGGCGTCAAATTTAGATAACAATAAAATTGTTTTAGAATAAATCCATGCAGGAAATAAACAAAACACAAATTGGCTGATTTGGCGACCGAAAAGCTTTAAATCCAAAATGTTTTTGATATGAAAAGGAAAAAAAAAAGTTTAAATCTAAGAATTTTTTATTTTTTTTTTTCGATTAGATGACATTGTGCTCACTTGATTTTGCACTAATTTCTTGTAAACTTTAAGTTTTTTTTTTTTTTGCTTTTTAACTAACTAAACTTTTTGCAATTCAAAATTACTATTGTAGAATCAAAAATTTCATAAAATATTGATTTTGTGACAACTTTCAGTTTCCTTTTTCTTTTTTTTTGTACTAAAAAATGCAAATTAATAATTCAATTAAAATTTTCTTAATGAAAAATATTTTTGGGTAATTAACGGTGATCAACTTTAAAGCTTTCAAGTTCAATCTTAAAGCAAATCGGAGGTGTTTTTACAAGAACTTTCATTTTAAATCAATTTTAAATATTTAATAATTTCTTAATGTTTTTTTTTTTTTTTTATTTATTTATCTACATGCCCAATTGTTAATGTAAAACCATTAAACTCAAATGAAAAAAAAAATCCTGATGTTGTTGATGTTGGACATATATATGAACTAAATTACTACACAATATTTAAGATCCAATAAATTTACAACTAAAGAGTCAAAATTAATTTTCTTTGAAGGAAAACGAAAAAAAAAGTTAAAACAAATTTTTTGTCTATTTTTACTGTTACAATTTTTTTATGATAGCGATATAACCTGCCGATTAAAAAAAAAAAAAGAAGAAAAGAAACTGGTTCAGTTAAATACATTTGTAAAAGTTTATTTATTATGACGATATAGCGAAATCGCAAATTACAAATATATTTGTTAAAATGATGATGTAACTCGATTTGTAAAAGTGAAAAATAAAAAGGAACATAAAAGAAAATTATGAAAAAATGTTTATAATCGCATATCTTATCAGCAAGAGTCGTTTTGTACTAGATTCAATGTTCTTTCAACAAACACATTCTCAAGTTATAGAAGCTTCGCAGAGAGTTTTAAAACTTCTGAACTGAATAAAAATTTATATAAAACCAAACATAAAATTAAGAACTTGAAAAAAAAAAATGAACGCAAATCTGTCTCTGATCTTTCCAACATAAAATTTTTCAGATATCAAAGTTCCAAATGCAAAAGAAATAAAATAATCAGAGTTTCATATTTTACTGAAATATTTTGTGTTGCTGAAGTCACAAATAAAAAACAAAACTGCAGATTTTCATACACAATCATGACGACAGACAGTCTTATTAAAACTGTCTGTGAATAGGAATGTGAACAGAAAATCTTTCTTGCTTTTGAAATATTTATGAAAATCCTCGAATTTGTTGAATAATCGAAATCATAAAATTGTTAATTTATATACATTCTTTGGATTCGGGTGTAGATTTAACTACATTATTATATACAACACAGTTTCAACAATGAACATTTTAGTAATCATCGAGTAAAAAGATCATATTGAACTGAACCCAAAAAAAAAAAGATTATCTCAAAAAATATTGACTCTCATACTGTCAAATGAGCTTCTCTTTCGATTTTACATCCAATTCAAATGATGCATTGACTGACCACAGTGTTAGTTTATTGATTCTAAGAGAAATGTCGTTCTGGTGAGAATATTTTAAAGTTTCAAAATTTTCAGATTTGAAAATAATTAAAATTCAATCATTAGATAAAGAAAGAAAGTTGATCAACATACAAGTTCAACCACAAAAATGGTTGCGTTGAAAAAATTCAAGACCGAAAATCTGGTAAAAAAAATCAAAGCTAAACATCGGAGAATTTCAAGGACGTTGCTGCTTCATCATAAATTTGCATTATGGGATGAAGTTGAAATTGACAGCTGCAGTGGATTTTATCCATTTCTGAAAAGTTTTAGCTTAAAAATTAACAAACTTACAAATAAAGAAATCACAAAATTCACAACTCATTCAAATGGGAAAAGTAAAAATTTTAAATCTGCAGCAATTGAATCGAAAAGTGAAACAAAAAGAATTAGAATAATTAAAAATAAATATGAAACAATCGGAAAAACCAAGACGAAAAAACTCGATGAAATTGAAAAGCTCAAGAAGTTTCAAAGGAGATCATTAAAATCTTTCCAAAATCCACGAAAGCAAGATGATTCAACTGATAACGGTTCGATGCAAAGGAAACAATATCGTTTATCAAAATATAATGTTATCAATAAGAAAGACAATTGTCTAAGGCTTAAATCAATTCTCGTTAAGACCCAAAATAAATCGCAGTGCCATCAGGAACGAAAGAGAGTAAAATTTTCCGAATTTGAATATATTCGTTACTATGAGTGCGTTCATGATGATATCGAGCAACAATACTTAAATCCTGACTTGAATGGATCTTCATAGCAGAAATTGTAGAAATATTTAAATAATTTTAAGATTAAATAAAATAATATTTTTTAAGAATAATGACGACATTTATTTACAAAAATTTCTCTCCTTATGTTTAAGCATTTTTTAGTCTTTTGATTCAAATTCTTCATTTTTGATTTCATTTTCGGTCATTCCGTGAATGTTTATCTTATGTCTATCAACATTAAACTTCTTGTAGAAATTTTAAAGCAAAAATTACATTGAAATCGCTTCCTGAATTTCTTAGCAGCCGGTTTTGTGTTAATTTGAAAACATGTGGCTTTGTTGGTTTCAGTTCAATATTTGGAGTGCAATTTTCATTGTCTGCAGATTCATCAAAGTCGAAGAGTTTTTTAAACTTTTTAACCTTCTTGTTGCGCTTTCGAAATTTAATCTTGAATGTTGTTTTTTGCAGACCTTTCGCTGTACCTCCTTTTCAGCTTTTCCCTCTTCTTGACTTTCATTCTCGTCCTCATCAATGTTCATAGTTGCCCTCAGCATCTGTTCAGCTCTGTACTTCATCATTCTAACTGGATTCATTTCTGCTGAGTCGTTATGTGTAAGAGCTTTGTTAAAGTGTATTATGGATTCAATTAGATTTCCTTCGTTAAAGTATATCAAACCTTTAACATTATGAGCAAATTCATTGTTTGGTTGACTTTTGAGTATTCCATCGATGGTTGAGTGTACTTCAATTGATTCTGTTTTCATTTTCATCATGCAAAGTGTTTTGAGAAGACTGTATTGAGACGATGTCTTAAAATAGTCAGGCACCTTATGTACGCTTTCCAAGCAGCTCTTGTAATCACGTTCAATGTATGCTTCAATGAGTTCCATCTTTATCTCTTGATTATCGTTCATAGACTGATGATTTCCTTAAAAAGAACATTTGTCTTTAATTCTAATGGGCGTAGGCGCAGATACATTTTAATAACCGTATAGCATCTGTAACAACTTTTAAAGGTTCATTAAAGAGGCGGGTTGTCATTTTCAAGTAATCAGGTAAACGAAATATTACCTCGTAATGAATGTCACTGAATTTTAGAGCACCTCAGATTTCAGGGATATCAACAAATTGCCATGTTTATCAGTTTGATGCTGCTGATGATTCACTTTATGATGATTTATTTTATTTTACATTGTCTCTGAAAATGTCATTACCTAGAAACTTTCTTGTTGCTTCAATCAATTTAAGAATTCCAAATTTCCCGAAAATTTCCATTATTTTGAAGTATTTTGCCAGATTTTGATCTCGTTACATTTATCTTTTTATTGTAAATAAGAATTGTTTGTATAAATCAGAGCCCGAAAGATGAAACACTTGCAACATTATGGAATACAAAAATATATGTTAAAACAAAATTTTATTATGTACTTTTATGTAGTTAGAATTTAGAAATATTTCCTTCCGTTTGACGTACTAGATTTAATGCTTTTGTTTATGATCATGTTTCATTTCAAAACACACAAATTGAGAGTAAATTTATGATTTCTTTCTATGACATAGTTTGATTATTTAAAAGGCACACTGATAGGTTAGTTAACATTTAATTATTTATTTTTAGTTTACTATTTAAACAAAACTATTCGTAGGTCATTTGATTGATGGCTGTAGGTAGTTTCTTTTATTTGATAAATGTTTTTACTTCATTGTCAGCTAGTTAAATTTAATTATATTTATCAGGCTAAAAATGGGGTTTTCCCCAGTTTTTCCAGTATAAGTGTATGGTAAAACCCAGTTCGAATTAGGTATATAATATGTTTCGTTTACCTGATTACTTGAAAATGATAACCCGCCTCTTTAATGAACCTTTAAAAATTGTTACAGATGCGATATGGTTATTAAAATGTATCTGCGCCTACGCCCATTAGAATTAAAGACAAATGTTCTTTTTAAGGAAATCATCAGTCTATGAACGATAATCAAGAGATAAAGATGGAACTCATTGAAGCATACATTGAACGTGATTACAAGAGCTGCTTGGAAAGTGTACATAAGGTGCCTGACTATTTTAAGACATCGTCTCAATACAGTCTTCTCAAAACACTTTGCATGATGAAAATGAAAACAGAATCAATTGAAGTACACTCAAACATCGATGGAATACTCAAAAGTCAACCAAACAATGAATTTGCTCATAATGTTAAAGGTTTGATATACTTTAACGAAGGAAATCTAATTGAATCCATAATACACTTTAACAAAGCTCTTACACATAACGACTCAGCAGAAATGAATCCAGTTAGAATGATGAAGTACAGAGCTGAACAGATGCTGAGGGCAACTATGAACATTGATGAGGACGAGAATGAAAGTCAAGAAGAGGGAAAAGCTGAAAAGGAGGTACAGCGAAAGGTCTGCAAACAAACAACATTCAAGATTAAATTTCGAAAGCGCAACAAGAAGGTTAAAAAGTTTAAAAAACTCTTCGACTTTGATGAATCTGCAGACAATGAAAATTGCACTCCAAATATTGAACTGAAACCAACAAAGCCACATGTTTTCAAATTAACCACAAAACCGGCTGCTAAGAAATTCAGGAAGCGATTTCAATGTAATTTTTGCTTTAAAAATTTCTACAAGAAGTTTAATGTTGATAGACATAAGATAAACATTCACGGAATGACCGAAAATGAAATCAAAAATGAAGAATTTGAATCAAAAGACTAAAAAATGCTTAAACATAAGGAGAGAAATTTTTGTAAATAAAATTGTCGTCATTATTCTTAAAAAATATTATTTTTATTTAATCTTAAAATTATTTCAAATATTTCTACAATTTCTGCTATGAAGATCCATTCAAGTCAGGATTTAAGTATTGTTGCTCGATATCATCATGAACGCACTCATAGTAACGAATATATTCAAATTCGGAAAATTTTACTCTCTTTCGTTCCTGATGGCACTGCGATTTATTTTGGGTCTTAACGAGAATTGATTTAAGCCTTAGACAATTGTCTTTCTTATTGATAACATTATATTTTGATAAACGATATTGTTTCCTTTGCATCGAACCGTTATCAGTTGAATCATCTTGCTTTCGTGGATTTTGGAAAGATTTTAATGATCTCCTTTGAAACTTCTTGAGCTTTTCAATTTCATCGAGTTTTTTCGTCTTGGTTTTTCCGATTGTTTCATATTTATTTTAATTATTCTAATTCTTTTTGTTTCACTTTTCGATTCAATTGCTGCAGATTTAAAATTTTTACTTTTCCCATTTGAATGAGTTGTGAATTTTGTGATTTCTTTATTTGTAAGTTTGTTAATTTTTAAGCTAAAACTTTTCAGAAATGGATAAAATCCACTGCAGCTGTCAATTTCAACTTCATCCCATAATGCAAATTTATGATGAAGCAGCAACGTCCTTGAAATTCTCCGATGTTTAGCTTTGATTTTTTTTACCAGATTTTCGGTCTTGAATTTTTTCAACGCAACCATTTTTGTGGTTGAACTTGTATGTTGATCAACTTTCTTTCTTTATCTAATGATTGAATTTTAATATTTTTCAAATCTGAAAATTTGAAACTTTAAAATATTCTCACCAGAACGACATTTCTCTTAGAATCAATAAACTAACACTGTGGTCAGTCAATGCATCATTTGAATTGGATGTAAAATCGAAAGAGAAGCTCATTTGACAGTATGAGAGTCAATATTTTTTGAGATAATCTTTTTTTTTTTGGGTTCAGTTCAATATGATCTTTTTACTCGATGATTACTAAAATGTTCATTGTTGAAACTGTGTTGTATATAATAATGTAGTCAAATCTACACCCGAATCCAAAGAATGTATATAAATTAACAATTTTATGATTTCGATTATTCAACAAATTCGAGGATTTTCATAAATATTTCAAAAGCAAGAAAGATTTTCTGTTCACATTCCTATTCACAGACAGTTTTAATAAGACTGTCTGTCGTCATGATTGTGTATGAAAAATCTGCAGTTTTTGTTTTTTATTTGTGACTTCAGCAACACAAAATATTTCAGTAAAATATGAAACTCTTGAATTATTTTATTTCTTTTGCATTTGGAACTTTGATATCTGAAAAATTTTATGTTGGAAAGATCAGAGACAGATTTGCGTTCATTTTTTTTTTTCAAGTTCTTAATTTTATGTTTGGTTTTATATAAATTTTTATTCAGTTCAGAAGTTTTAAAACTCTCTGCGAAGCTTCTATAACTTGAGAATGTGTTTGTTGAAAGAACATTGAATCTAGTACAAAACGACTCTTGCTGATAAGATATGCGATTATAAACATTTTTTCATAATTTTCTTTTATGTTCCTTTTTATTTTTCACTTTTACAAATCGAGTTACATCATCATTTTAACAAATATATTTGTAATTTGCGATTTCGCTATATCGTCATAATAAATAAACTTTTACAAATGTATTTAACTGAACCAGTTTCTTTTCTTCTTTTTTTTTTTTTTAATCGGCAGGTTATATCGCTATCATAAAAAAATTGTAACAGTAAAAATAGACAAAAAATTTGTTTTAACTTTTTTTTTTGTTTTTCTTCAAAGAAAATTAATTTTGACTCTTTAGTTGCAAATTTATTGGATCTTAAATATTGTGTAGTAATTTAGTTCATATATATGTCCAACATCAACAACATCAGGATTTTTTTTTTTTCATTTGAGTTTAATGGTTTTACATTAACAATTGGGCATGTAGATAAATAATAAAAAAAAAAAAAAAACATTAAGAAATTATTAAATATTTAAAATTGATTTAAAATGAAAGTTCTTGTAAAAACACCTCCGATTTGCTTTAAGATTGAACTTGAAAGCTTTAAAGTTGATCACCGTTAATTACCCAAAAATATTTTTCATTAAGAAAATTTTAATTGAATTATTAATTTGCATTTTTTAGTACAAAAAAAAAGAAAAAGGAAACTGAAAGTTGTCACAAAATCAATATTTTATGAAATTTTTGATTCCAAAATAGTAATTTTGAATTGCAAAAAGTTTAGTTAGTTAAAAAGCAAAAAAAAAAAAACTTCAAGTTTACAAGAAATTAGTGCAAAATCAAGTGAGCACAATGTCATCTAATCGAAAAAAAATAAAAAATTCTTAGATTTAAACTTTTTTTTTTCCTTTTCATATCAAAAACATTTTGGATTTAAAGCTTTTCGGTCGCCAAATCAGCCAATTTGTGTTTTGTTTATTTCCTGCATGGATTTATTCTAAAACAATTTGATTGTTATCTAAATTTGACGCCTATCTAGTGACAACTACAAATTTTATCTACCAAAAATGTTTTTCTTTCTTTTCAATTTTCTTCAATTTATTGAGTGTGAATTAAATTCGTGAATATCTAATGAATTCTTTGACCAATGATCACCCTTTCTTTTGTAAAATCAGGACATCGTGTAACTAAATGTATGAGATTGACATAGATATTTAAGCTTCTGTGCTCCACAAGATTTTAGAGAGACTTTTCTACTTTCTTAGACTTTATCGGTGAGTGAGAAGCATTTTATCAAAATTTCTAGAAATTAAATAGACCAAAATTCTATTTTTCATCCAGTGTCATCATAAAACGTTGCTAAGAACTTGCATGTCCTTGCAACAAAAATTTGGCAGAAATGTTACAGGTGTATGTGTGGTCTAGTAGGAAAATTACAAAATGAATGTCTTACGTTTCGGTCATAGTATTAAATGTTGATCTATGAATCATGAATTCGAATAGATCGAATAAAAAATACTACAAATGAGCGACATTTGGCAAGTAATTGGCATCTCTAGCTATGCATGCTGTGCTGCAAATTCAGAAAATTATGCAGCATCATTTATGAAATCTGAATTTATCGTTAACATTCGTCTGTAGAATAATTTTTAATTGGTTTTTCAATTGAAAGGAAAAAAAAGGAGTTTGGAAGCTGACTTAAAATCTTTCACATCCCCACAATCATGTCTCACATTCATTTTTGGACGGACTTTATAAATTTTGACTATCATTCATTTTAGATAATTTTTTCAACAGCAATAATTATTTTAAACATGAAAGAAAAGGAAAACTCGTTTCATTATCAAAAAATGGACCATTGAAATTGAGCTTCAAAATTTACATTTTGTTATTATATGTGAACATGAATTTATATTCAATGACAATTAACATATGAATGATAACATTTTAGAATCTTCTTATAAGTCATCTAGAAAAAAAAAAACAATTACAAACTTTTCTTATTTATTTAATTTTAAAGATTTTTTTTTTAAATAAATATGAATCAAATTATATTCTATAGCCATTATTTTGCTTAATTGTTTATAAATTTTTGTCTAATCAATTTTTTGCCTAAAACGACCATACGGCCGACCATAGGCCAAACAATAAATCTTAATTTCTAATTTCTAAGAAAATGGTCATCTTTGCTATATCAATATAAATTGTATTAAAAATGTTTTCTTGTTTTTTTTTTTTGTTTTGAAAAATGTTAACAATGTTTTTTTTTTGTGTTCCTTAATGTGCTCCTTCGACTGCCACTGCGCAAATCGCTATAAAACGGGCGTTCAAGAATAATTTTACAAAATACGTAATGTATGCTAATTCTTTTATGTGTTATAAATATATTCATTATAAATTAACTAATATATAGAAACACTTTATGCGACATCGAATTATATTCGGGTTGGGATTTACATCCATTTCAACAATTATTTAGACAAAATTCATTAATTCGAGTTTTTTCTAACAAAAAAGTCTTTTTCCTTTTTTTTTACGTTTTGCCACCATTTTAATGTAAGCAATCAATCAATCAATCAGCCATCGACTAAAATTGATCCTAATTTCAACTGACACAAATAAATTATTTGGTTGAATCATCTGTTAAATGCCATCATTTTTATCACTCGCAAATGGCAAATGAATTTCTTTATAAAACGATTTTAGCAAATGATAGTTAAGTTCCTTTACTATATAGTAGAAGTTATAGCAATGAAATCAAATATCAACGGAATCATCACGATGCTATAACTTGTCTGTGCGATGTTGTCGTGGCGGCGCTTTTGGCTGTTGAGGCGCCTTGATATGCTGCTGTTGTTGCTCTTGTTGCAGCAACTGATGTGCGGCTAGATCCATTTCTTCAGAGGTCATTTCGAGGGCCTCCTGCATTTCGCGCGATGTATACCGAACGAAATCTGGATCACAGTATTTGCCCAGTCCTTGTTGAGCGAGCACCTTTATAAAGAAATATTTTAATAATTTATTTTTGTGTATTTAGCAATTCATTCATTTACCCTTCCAACCAAATTTTCTGCCGAGCCAATCACTTCGAATGAACTGGGCTTACGATCTTGTGGACTGGATGGTGTTGATAGTGTCAGTCGTGGATTAAAACCGTTCTTTTCGTGGCTCGGCACTATTCAATTTATAATGATAATAAACAAAAGAATTAATTAAATATTTTTTATGATTTCGATTGTGAGAAAAAAAAATTGTTTCTGTGACAACAGATTTTACGACAGAGAATATCGAGACATTTCGTTTTACACACAAGTGACTTGATAAGTTAGTTACACACACGAGTTATTTTATACACATCAAACATTGATTTGTCTTCTTCTTTTCTTTTTTTGGTATCCAATTCTGACATTAATAAAGGAAATTAAGCATATTATTATCGAGACTGTTATATGAGTTATATCGATTACTTTTCACATGCACTTTACAAACAAACAGAAAAAAATTATCTGCACAATTTCTAAGAAATTTCTTTTTGTTAGATATGTTGCGGCCTTTTTATTGCTAAGGGGCTTTAAGTCAAAGTAGTTTATAAGCATGCGACATATACTTTTACTATCAGAGATGGTTTTTAACGTGTTATAAACCTAAATAGACGTTTTTAACTTTCAATCAAGTTAAAAACTGTTAAAAACATATAAAAATTAAGGATTACTTCAGTCGAGGATAAACAACGTAATATTAGAAGAAACGTTTATAACTTTCCCATCCCTGATTATAGTTTTTATAATTCCATATATAATTATTTAATAACCAAATTATTCCGTACAAGCTACAAGCTACCTAGTTATAGGTCAAAGGCGATATAAAGTTTAAAATTTTACAGCAAAATTATAAAACAATTGATAATATTGACGAGAAATATGTTTGACAAATATATTTAAAGAATGCACTTAATGCTGCAATAGATAGCCAGGAGAAGCATTTAATGCATTCAGAGCCATGAGATAGATGTACAGAAAAATATTATTTTGCGTGCGTGCGTGCGACATTCTTGCATCAATTGACCTTTTTCATGGTATGATCGTGTTCGACGATATGTTATCGATTGATCCATTGATTTGTCATTGTGAGTGATTGACAATGTTGTCTCGAGTGTATCATGATCTGAGCTAATTGTTGTATTCGGGCTCATTGTTGAAATTGTTTTTAAGGAATCATCATGTTGTATGAGTAATCTTCGATTGGTGTCGTTTGATGATGTTGAAGATGGCGGCGATGAAAGCATTTTTAACTCAAAATATCTTTTGATAAACTCGATGGTGTCATTGGTTTGTTTAAGGAAATATTTAAACTAGTTGCTAATCGATTTATGATTGGCTGTGATGGTGCATTATCATCAGACGAAGACGGATCTGAACGGTTTTGATGTTGAATACGTTGTGGAATATTGCGATTCGCTTGCATCATATTGCTTGTTGCTAAACGTTGCTGTTGTAAGCGCCTTCGAAACAACAATTGACGCTGATGTGCTGGTGTAAGAACTGGATTGCGCGTAGGTGTGGTTGATGGCGGTGAGGACGATGCTACATTTTGATCATCAAAAGTCGCGAATTCGAAAAAGTTCATTTTAGAAATTAGTCAAAAATTGATTTAATGATATTTATTAAATAAACAGATGAAGGATGGAATGATTAAAGGACAATGGCTTTTGATGGATAGATCGAGATGATGATTGAAACCATAGTTAGATTTATGATAAAAGAAATAATGAATTTAGACACATCAATGTTAAGGCGCATTGAATTATTCACCGGTTGTTGTTGTCGTGATAGTTGTCATGTTTGAGCCATCTGAGTCATCAATTGAATTATCATCAACCATACTATTATATTGATCATTTTTGCGACAGTAGAAGCGCTTCTGATATGGCGATTCCAACGATGCACTGCGACTATTACGAACAACATTAGCTGGCGATGATGGATTCGACATCGATGAATGTCCTATAAGATTCTCATAACGTTGACTGTTGCGTTGATTCATTCGACTATAGCGAAAAAGAAGTAAACGCTGCCGATGTGGTGTGCGATAAATTGATTGTGTTGGAATATTTACTCCACCAAACGAGGAAGATTGTTGTGATGAAAACGATGCACGCGATGGCGAATTGACAGAACTTGAAGATGAGTCGCATTAATTTTATTAATTGAATTTCAATTTGCCATTTTTTTGTTTCTTAACTTTAATTAATTTTTTAAATCTTATTACGAAATCTCGAAGACGAACCATCTGATACTTGGTCATAAAAGCGAGTAAACCAAGTGATGCAAAGTGCAATTCCTCTATTTCGCTAAAAGCTTTCACTAATGATTTTCATTGCCTAATGACTAATTCTTTCTATGAAGCTCTCTAATTGACGACAAAATTAATTTTATGAGACACACAATAAATCAAAAAATTGCAAAATCTAAAATCGAATTTTTTTGTTTTCCAGCCGAACTAGAAAGTTCAATGTGTGAATGAAATTTATGTTTTTGCGTGAATCAAACCCAAACAACACAAAATCAAAATCTATCTCCTCGAAAAAAATTATTTTCCAATTTAATTGCGTAAAGAAGCGAGACAAGTAAAATTTTATTGGAGCAATTTTTATTCTTTATTTGCGTCAATAAATTTTACTTGTATGATTCTTTATCATTGTGACAAATACATTTTTTTCTCAGTGAAACTAAAAACAAATTAAAGCCAAAAACAAAGGAAAATTTGAAGAAACTTAATAGAAAAAAAAAATGGGGGAGAAGCGTGATGTCAATCAAAACGAAGCGATAAAACTTAAAAAAATTCAAACCCGAATTTCAACAAAAAAAAAAAAAGAGGAGATGTCTTACCATTATTATATGGATGAAGAAATGAACCCCGTTTAATCAATTTTGTTCTGCAACATATTTTTATTTTTTTTTGGTTTTTTGTGGTTTTCAAATATTTTATTTTTGAGATAAAAAAAAAATAAAAATTTGAATGAGTGAAGTTTGTGAAATGATTTTTTTGTTTTTTGATTGTAGATTTTCAACATTTTCTCTAGTCCTAAAAATCTATTATCTAGCAGTTTAATGCTAAATATTGTGCAATTAGAATATTTTCGCAACATTCTACGATGATATATTAAAATTGTGATGTGACGAATTCAGTTAAGTTCTCATTAATTTGGTTCGTGCAAAATTTATTTTTTTTTTTGTTCCAAAATGTAGAAAGTTTCATTAAATCGATTTAATTGAAAGTTGATTAAGCTTCAGTTGCGCTGAAGTTCAGTTAAAATATTTTAATTAAAAGCAAATTCAATTACACTTTTAAAATCGTGGAACTTGCTTTTTGAGTAATCAAAATTAAAATAATTAATATTTATACTCACTCATTCATTTTATTCTGCGATTGAGCTCCAGGACTGAGAGTTTGTGATTGGCCGTTAAGCAGTAAAGGTCTTAATGGAATATCATCATGTTGTTCAATTTGATTTCCCATCATCCCACCGCGCTGTTGTAAAATGCTTTTTGAGATGTTATTAAGGCCTTCAGTTAGACGATCACGATTTCCGCTTGCAGAATAAATTGCAGGCCCACTACTTATTTTAGTTATACCTTCAGCACCGAGATAGTCATTAGACAAGGCAACAGCTGTTGTCGCCATATTATGTACTGCCGATGTTGCCAAGTTGATTGTATTATTGTTCATAACCGTTGAACTATTGTTGTTGTTATTAGTTGATGCTGATTTTAGCATACGTGGTCTTGCAAATGGTTTTTGTTTGCGCATCGAGGACCAAACGCTACCAAATAACGTGTGATTTCGCTAAATGATAATTAAAAATTTAGAATTAATAAACCGCTGTCAGTTTAACGAATCAGTTTGACTAGGATGGATGGATAATGTTTATACTAAAGAAGGGCCAAAGAGTTGTTAGCTCGAACATGTTAATAAATGACTTACTCGATGCATTGGCTCTGGATTGTCGTCACTTATTTCATCCAAATTTCCGGAAATTGCTCTCTTCAGTTCCGGTCCTGCCTCATGTAGAGTACGTAACCCAGCTTGCAATGTCACTGTGTTGTTGCCATCAAGCTCGCCATTATTTAAATCAGTATCCTTACGTTTTTTGAAACGTCTAAAGTAATCTTGAATAAGAAATGTCGCATAAAATTTGCCCACTGTGACTTCATCATCAACTCCCGGAGGCGGCACGACTTGATCCAACAGTTTTGGACTTGTGCGTTTCCAAATTTGTTTAATTGTAGCTCGCAATTCAGCATTTGCTGTGTCAATATTTCCTTCAGTTTTAATCTTTAAAGAAGTTCGAACAACCGCAAAAAGTGTCGCATTGAAAAGCACAGTCCCGTCGCTATTTAGAGGCATGTTCATGGACACGAGACGCTTGCAGGCAACACGATGTGGACAAAGCTTGCCAAAGCCGAGAGGCGGCAAAATTTTTCGTAGCAATGTGACCACATCAAGATGTTTAATTCGTCCTTTTGCATCCGGATCGTATTCACTCCATAAACGAATAAATTCATCAAGATGATGCGGACCAAGAATTGACCAGTCGCGTGTTAAATAATCAAAATTGTCCATGATAACAGCAACAAACAAATTGATAATCTGTTGAATAATTGTTAAGAAGCAAAATAATTTATCACGCAGTAATTAAAAATCTTACCAAGAATGAGCACAATACATAGAATGATATGAAATAAGGAAACGCAATGCTTGAGCCACAATCAGCATTTGTTGGTTGATTTGTGACTGGATCGCGTCCACTGTCCGATTTGATATCGCACTTGACATATTCACGATCAGAACAATCCAGCATGATGTCCTGCCACGCCTCACCTGTTGCTGATCGAAATAGCACAAGGACCGCTTGCGGAAAGGTTTGAAAATTATTATTTCGATCGATCGCCGAACCACCATCTTCATTTTCATTATCGAGCGCAATTTTACCAAACACCTGTCAAGTGCAAATGTAAAAAAAAGAAGAAATATATTGAAAATGGAATTTTTTTAATTAAAAGCTTTGTAAGGTTTAACAATGAAAAATGCCGGAAATATTTTACGAGGGAAGGTTAAATAGACAAATGACAATAATTTTATTTGTAAATTGTCGCGACCGTAACAATGAAATTGATATCAAAATAACGATGCGATGGTTAATTTTGATTAATGTAGAACTTTCAGTTAATCGACAAACAGTTAAAGTGTCGCACTGTGCGAGGTTAAAATTTCGATTATAAATTTGCAGAATGTTTAACAGAAAGATCTTCGCATTTGTTATTTTACTGAATTCCATTGCGCTGGTTTTAATGCAGCGGTTATGTACTCAGCAGCCTCCAACCAATCGAGTTAATTATGGGACTTTATTAAATTAGTTATTTACCCACTTTTTCAAGGGTAATTAAATTAATTGTTGGTGTTTTATTTAATGTTTTAATTTATCTCTTGTAGGACCCTCATGACTGTTGTCTCTATCCAAAGCCAATTGACCAATCGATAAATGACATGTGTATGCAGAGGTATGGTGCAATGACTCAAAGGCAATCGCAAAATATAACGACAGGCGGAATACCAAAAGGCAATTGTGTTGCCGAATGTGTAGCAAATCAAACAAAAATTTATCGCGGCAATGGTTTTATCGATCGAATACAATTAACTCGACTGTATTTGAATGCAGTTAGTGGGACATGTGTATGCAGAGGTATGGTGCAATGACTCAAAGGCAATCGCAAAATATAACGACGCGGAATACCAAAAGGCAATTGTGTTGCCGAATGTGTAGCAAATCAAACAAAAATTTATCGCGGCAATGGTTTATCGATCGAATACAATTAACTCGACTGTATTTGAATGCAGTTAGTGGTAATAGGATTTGGGGTGATATAATCAATAGTGCCATCGATATATGCTTCAGGAGAGTGAGTTGATGACGAAACTAATTTGGAATTAAAGATAATTCTCTTTTCCACAATTTTAGCACGACAAAAGTCTGGAGAACTTCGAATGGGCGCCAGTTAAACGAGAGCTTTTTAACGGCGAAATCGTTTGTCATCCAATTTCCGGTTTTTTGTTCGGTGTCTGACAACGGAAATGTTCAGGCGTTGCCCAAACATGACTCAGTCGACCGAATGTTAGCTTTACAAACAATATGCCGCAAGTGGTCATTTGTCATTTCGCTTTATTTCGTATAATTAAATAAATGTTTGAATATTTACACATTTTTTCAAAACTCACTGCATGCAATGAAAGCGTAAATAAAAACAGCATGACGATAAGCAGTGCCACATAAGGCAGTGCTTGAAATGATTTGATGAATGTCCACAACAATGTCCGAATGCCTTCACCTCGACTTAGCAGCTTCACTAAGCGCATAACACGAAACAGTCGAAAGAAATTAATCGAAATGATTGACGCTGATGCCGTTCCAGAGTTGCCCATATTTTTAATGACATTAACTTCCGTATTGACGATATCGATAAAACTACCGAGCACGATAATGAAATCGAAAACATTCCATGCATCGCCAAAGTAGTTTTTAAATCTAAATGCTGCCAATTTGAAGACGAATTCAAGTGCAAAAACGGCAGTGAATATCATATTAAGAAAGTCAAGTACATCAGTGTAATACTCTGACTGTCGATAGAATTTCATTGTGAGCGTAACTGTATTTATCATAATTAGTATAAAAATAGTATATTCGAATGGCTGCGATGTCACGAACCACCAAATTTTGTATTGAATTCGATGCTTCGGAATGTACCTGTTGAAAAATTTATCAATCGAAATTTATTTAGCACAAAAAAAACCTCAATCTCAGACTCACCTTCTAACTGGTTTTGCCTTTAATGCAAACTCAATACAATTTCTTTGGTTCTTATCAAGATCGCAATTTTTATATTCCTGTTCACCTTCATTTTGAAAGGTCACAATAACGAAACCGACGAATATGTTGACCATGAAGAAGGCAATAATGAAATGTAAATGATATAATATGCCGCGACAATGGGACGGAAATTGTGAATTGGTCCGTAATCTTCTTCATTTGAATCAATCGACACATATAACAAACTTGGCCATCCTTCAAATGTTGAGACCGTGAAAAGTGTCAACATTGCTTTTGCCACGTCATCAAAATGAAAGCGATTGTTCTCCCATTCACGATCTTTAATCTCAGGTTTATCTGTATTGCCATCAGCAAACACCAAATAAGTTCCATGACAGTCTATCTTTGTGCGTTTTGAGCCATCACTGCATTTGAAGAACTTTCCCTGTTTTTGAATTTAAAATTATTAATTAAACTTTAATCGCATAATGAATGATTTTTTTTATTAGTAATGTAAGATGTAAGATGCAAATGAACGCGAGTGAAGTGTGAGAAATGTATATTGAGTCTGTTAAAATTGTCTGTCGTTTTGTCCAAACTAGCAGAGGTCCAAAAAAATATATTCTAGCAAATTATTTTTATGTTATATTGTATGTTCAGCTTTTGATGCTTTCGAATTGTGCAAGTTTTAATTTGTGTAAAGAAAAAAAAACTCAAATCCAATTTTCAGTCAAATTTTACAACTTTTTTTTGTCTTGTGCTGTATAATTAATTAATTAAATGTGTGAAGTATAGAGAATGAGTGTGTTTTCTTTCTGATTACCTTAAACAGTTGCATCCAATCACAGCAAAAAAATTGTAGCAGAGACATAAACGTGACCAAGCATTATGTTGCCCATGGTTTTAATTGCCACAATAACACACTTCACTACATACTATTGTTTTTTGGTTTGTTTTTGGGGCGGGGGCGGGGCGCCGGGAATGAATTAAGGGAAATGATATGGTAGGGCGTCAAATTAATAAGGGTAATTGATTGATGAAAATGTGCAATGAGAAGAAGAAAAAAAATGTGAAAAGAAAAAAAAGTGATTTTTTTTTTTTTATTTTTTTTTTTTTTTTTTCACTTCAACAAAACTTTTATTTTTTTGTTATTTTTGTTTATTGTTAAGTTTCAATTATTTCAGTTAAGATTTGTATCGAAAAAAAACTTTATGGTCGTTTTTGATGATTCGTTCATGTTAATTGCTACAGGAACGATTTTCGGATCCTTTGTCTTGCTTTTGTTTATTTATTATTCTTAACCGATATTTGGTAGTATTAATTTTTCCCCTCTATTCATGTTTGAAGTTTAATGAGCTTATGAAGCTTAAAACCATCTTTGCATATTTTGCATAATTATTAAAAGTTATTAAATGATATGACAGAGATCAAGGAAGATAGAAGTTTCCAGGCGGCACAGCAAAAATAAAAAAATAAGAAAGAAATATTTCAAATGAACATAAAAGCTAATTCATCGTGAATAAGGAATGTCAAAGACAAACACAGTAAAGCGATTGTGCAAAATTTATAACAATCTAAAGAGCGTTCTTTTTTTTTATTATTAAGAAAGTTCTCTTGATATTTCTAAAAGTCTCATTTTCTTTTAATTCTCCAAGTAATCTCATTTGCTCTCTGACTACGTCTAACCTAACACTGACTTTAAGACTGACATACACAATCAAAATTTATGCTCTTTGCCACCCACAAATTAATTTTTTTTTATCAATTTCAATGTGAATTTCATATGAGAAAACTTCCTAAGTTCATTAAAATTCTTCACTTCATCAAGTTTTAAAAGCTTTCACGAAAATATCTCATTCATCTTAATGTTAATTACCCTACAAAAAGATTGTAACAAAAGCAATTAAGTGATATAAAACATGCTCGAGCTAAATAAAATTTCACAAGCGTTTTCGTGCACTTGCTTGCAATCTTGAACGATGAAATTTCTTACAAAATGCCTCCAACCGATTAAATAACACAAGCGTCATTTTGTACCAAAAGTGTTTATTGAAAGTTAATGAAATTTTTGCAAAAAAAGGTTTTGTCGTGGAAATCGAAGCTTCTTTGCTGATGCATATTAAAATAATTTTATAAATGAAAGCAATTTTTCTTCATGCAACTTTTTTTTTTGACAAGCACAAATTAAAACTTTTAATTTGTTTTATTCAAGAAAAAAAGCTTATTTACAAGTCCTTGTGTGTATATGTGTGTGTATTTATGTTTGTGTGTGTGGTGTGTGTATAAACGTGGAATTAAATGAAGCAAAAGGAAAATCGGCAAATACCGAACAATTCTAATAAAGCTCATTGACATCAGCCACCAAGGCCAATTTGTGAATGCCTTGATAAAAATTTAAATTGGTGGAGATATAAATTGGCAGACTATAATTTGGGAGCAATTCGTGAATAATGTTACATGAATCAATATATTTTCACGGGAAACTAAGTAGCAAAAGTAATTCAATCTGCGTGGTATTTTTGTCAATTGTCCCAAAAGGCTCCAGATGTTGACCATCTGTTCAATATTTCGTGCTCCACTAGTCCTGTGAACTATAATGGCTCTATCATCCTTTTGCTCTCACTCAATCACTCAATTTTTAAAGTTCTTATTATTCGAAGTTGCTATCTGTACAGACGTCATAGAATGTGTGCTGCTCGCCTCATGACAATAGAACAACAAGATAAAATATAATTTTGGTAAAAAAGTTTTTTCTTTTTGCGACCATCAGAGAGCAAGCACTAAAAGGTTTCCAGATGTGAGAGGATAAAAGGTTTTCACATTGTGATAGCCATAATGAATTATGATTTGTGTATGTGTGTGTGTATGTATGTGTGTGTATAAGATGATTATAAATTATAAAACCAAAAATAATAATTAAATTTCCTACCTTAAATAACTGAACTCCAATAACAGCAAACATAAATTGCAGTAAACATGTAACAAGTACGATATTTCCAATAGTTTTAACAGCAACAATAACACACTGGACTACATGCTATACAATTATCATATAATAATAATTATAGAGATAAAAATTATACTACTTAATAAATAATTTAAATTAATTTTAGGAGCTTGAAAAAAAAATTTTTCGATCGATTTTTATTACGCAATTTTTCCTTTTTCTTCGAATTTAAATTTTTTTTTCCAAAGGAGCAATCGACGATGGAAAAAATTTTGCGTGACATATTTTTTTTCTTTTCTTAATGAGAAAACTTTTGAAAAGTGTCTACTTCTGTGTGTAAGAAATTGCGATGAAAAGTCCAATTTATTCTTTGTACGAAATCATTTGATTCATTTTATTCATTATTTTCTCGCGCTTTTCATTTGAATTTCCACGGCGACTCCCACGCGAATAAGAAGAGTATTGTTGTCATATTTTAATCCTGTTTCCCAAAGTAAAAAAAATTATCGGAAGCCTCGCGATTTCAAGCGTTTTTTTTTTTTTCACTGTTATCGATGGCATAAAAAGTAAAGAAAATTGATTTCCACAATATTTTTTTTTATGTAAAATGTAATTTAAAGAAATCAATTGAAAAGTTTCTTTGGAACTAGTAATGAGTTTTGTTTTTTACCTTAAGTCCTTGGCACGATTGATGGCACGTAACGGTCTCAATTCACGTAATACACGAAGGATTTGGACCACCGAGATCGCATCGGAGCTGTGTAAAATAGCAAAAATCATACAAGGATTAGCAATGAATGGATAATTGTATCAATAAAAATCGAACTTACTCGAAAAAGATGGCAACAAGCGATACACAAACGACAAGCAAATCCAGTAGATTGACAGCCGACGACAAATGCGCCTTTATGCAATAATAGAAAGCCATACGAAACAAGTTTCAACAGTAATTCAATGGTGAAAATGGTCGTAAAAAAGTAATCGAAATAGTTGAGAATCTGAAATGAAAATGGAAAATGAAATTTGATATGGGTTCAATGAAATTCCACCCCCAAAGACTGAATTGATAATTGACGCCATTTATGCAAATAATCTAATTAAATCGAAATTAATCCATTCAGTGCCACATAAAATGATGAATTTTTTGATTGATTCACAAAAAGCTCATTCATTTTATTATTTCTCTTTTTTCCTAGATCAATTATCAAATCAGTGAAGTGTAATTAACGAATTCACTTTTTGAAATTATTTTTTGTTTTTCCAATTTATTTTCTTTTGCAACATTTTAATAAATTTCTCATGGCATTTCTTTGTAATATGAAGAAGTTATGAAAGAAAAAAGTTTTAACAACAAAAACTGGGGAAGAAAATATCAAAAGCTATAATAATTGTGCTCAGGTGCGTTCGATTAAAAGATTGTGCAATGAATTTTGTTTCAAAACAGAAATTTAAATGTCAAAAGTTAAAAAATAAATAAAAATGTTTTATACTAAATTGAACGATTGTGAGAGACAACAGCAAATATAAGTGACTCTAGTCTACTGGGTGAGTGAATAAGAGTGTTGTGATGTTTTTTTTTTTGGTAGGGTTGATTAGAGACATTCTAAATGAAATAAAATACAAAACCATTCCCACTAATTTAGCCATTCCGTGCCATTTGTCAATTATTCAACAAGTCGCTCGAAAATGCGTGCCAGTGTGTGAATTGGCTTTCCAAGCTATGTGCAGAGTAGGAAACACTTCTGAGCTTACTACTTCGAGCCCCGTAGCATTATTCTGATTAAAAATGCAAAACAATAACAACAAAATAAAAATGATTGAATCATTTACGTGGTGAAACGAATTAAAACAACGAGAAACATAACATTTGATGACAATACACAAATAAACTATTTGCCTCAAATAGCCAAAGCAATATACAAAAAGACTTTAACGTTAACCAAAACAAATGTTGTCGCATTAAATCGACGACTATCATAAAAATATTTTGGATAAGGTAGTAACTTAATTAATTAAATATTCTCAACAGGTGCTCTACTGTGCAAAACTTATTCTGATGGTTTCATATTGCGTGAGCTTATGGTATGATGTTTCAGAGTGGAAAGTGCTTTAAGTATACGATTAAATATTAAACAACATTTACTGAAAGTTTTTCATAATTGTTTAGAAATAGACAAAATATCCATCCTTGAATGGGGTTTAAAGCTTTATATTAGATATATAAAAAGCTTTTCGTGGCTACCTAGTAGAGAAAAGTTTTAAAATATAACCTATAAAATTACTGAGGAAACCTTTCGGAAATTGATTCATAAAAGTATTTTTTTGTGGTTGAAATGTTTTAAAATTACATTCGATTGTTGACTGACTGTTATTTATATTTATTCCGGGAATAAAAGCTTTTACTTAACTTGCAAGTATATCTATACAAATATCTACAAGGTCGAAAGGAACTAAAAGGGCGTTTGCTAATTACAAGACATCAAACAAAAAAGGACGCATCAGATTTCAAATTAAAATAAGAAATTAAAAGTTAGAGTCCTTCGAATAAATTTCGTATAACGAAACGGAAATCTCAAATAACTTCTTTTTTTTTCTTGATATTCAAAATTTGTTCCAAGGACGTTTAAGACAAATACTTGAAAAAAAGAAAGTTGTTTGCATCACAAAAAGAAATGTCAAAACAATGGAAAATTTGATAAGAAAATAGTAAGAAAGAACGAAAAAGGAAACGGATGCAAACACACAAAAAAAAATCCAATATAAAAAGGTTTATTTGGAAACATCGCAAAGGAAATATCAAACAAATTTTCCTTTATGACTTTTCAAAATATCATTTTCACTTGGAGAGTAATCAACATAAAAGTAAAACAAATTAAAGTTTTCTTGAAATGAACTTAAAAACCTGTTTGTTTGTGAGAACACAAAAAATGACGAAGCCGATGGAATGGGAAGAATTTTTGTGGCAACATTTACTTCTGACATACGACGTGGTCGCGCTGATACAATACCATTTTCATCCTCTTCACCAACTAAACCCTCCAGTTCGTTGTCGTCTGCAAGTAAGTAAGTTTTTTTTTTTTCGGGGAGGGGGTTTTGTTTCGAAATTGAGAGAGAAAGAGAGAGAGAGAGAGATGTTGTGTCATTTCGAGATACATTTATAAAAGGAATTATTCGCATGAATAGAAAAAATATTTGCACTACAGAGACAACTACGTACGACATGTTTTTTTTAGGAGGATTTTAAGGAGCTGATGGAATTGTGGAGAAATACAAAACAATTTACAGTCATGCATCTAATCTAGCTAGAGACTGACATACTAAAATGGCATTAATAAATGGCTAATTGGCTAACAACATTGAACGACTTGAATGCTTTTTTTTAATGACGACAGTTGGAAGTGATTAATTAATAATAAGATAATAAATAATTTGAAAAAGAAAATCTTTTGCACCACCTTAATTATCCTTAAAAGGCACCCACAAATCGGTAGGTGTCCTCTTAATCACATTAAACACACCGCACAATTTTCTTATGATGCCGCATTATTATTATGCATCATATATGTTCATTACATTAATTTTCCCTTTCAATTTTCATCAAATTCGTTTGTAATTTAAAGAAAAAGGAAACAATGTAAAATCAAAATTTACCTGTTTGTGGGTGAAAATAGGAAAAGTGCTCGTCCCTTCGGTATTGGCTTTTGATTCTTCTTAGCGCTTATTTCTGACATGCGACGAGGACGCGCCGTTACCGCTTCGAATTCCTCCTCATCACTTTCTTCATCTTCTTCTTCGTCTGGGTCGTTTATTAGTTGGTTGGTTGTTTTTTTCGGGTGTTTGCAAATTTTTCGTTTTATATGAAATTTTGATTCATTTTTTTTAGGGAATAATTTTATGAGATTATTTCAAGGACATTTTTCAAAGATGTGTGATTTATGGTATGAATGAGATTTTTCTTCAAAATATATCAATTATATTTCCTAAATCTCACATCATCCAAATTTTAATTGAAAATGTTTACCCAGAAGAACATATTTCTGGAACCGAGAACCGGGTTCTAATAAAATCCTCAGAACCGCGTTTCGGTTACAGAAAGAAATCAGTGTGCATTCATATTTTCAACACAAAAAAAAAATCTGCTTTACATAGAAGAGCATGCACAGTGCACATTTTTCTCTCAACCCATTGAAAATAATGTCTCTCTGTGAAAGCAACCACGTTTTTATTTTTATTTTTTTGTAAAGCGCAGGTGATGTTGGGAAGTAAACTTACATACACAATGTGTCCCGAAATTATACTTCCATACCAAAGCAGCACAACATAGTAGAACGTGAGGTTCAGAATGACTTATTGGTCATTTGGCATAACCCATATTTCAACAGTGCTTTCCCGCCAAAAATCGAACTGAGTAAAGTTGGGCGTAAAAAATTCTCTGAGAATAAATATTTGTGTTTTGATGATGACAAATTTCAACCTGCAACATCGATTGCAATGTTTTATTTTGGTTTGGGTATTGAATGCATCGTTTTATTGGCAAAATTAAAACTAAATGCGTCAAAAAATGTTCTATTTAATAGATTTTTTTTTCTCAGAACCGATTCCAGAACCGGAAACCCGGCTCGGAAAATTTGTCTCGGTTCTGCATGCTCAAATTTTGAAAGCTCAGACAAAAAGCTTTAAAGCTATTTTTTTTATCAAATTCAGAATTCAATGTATGGTGGAACAGGAAATAGGATTTGTCGTGGAAATGGAAATGTAAAGAAATCGCAAACCAAATCGATTTACCTGCACTCTCCATGTTATCGTAACCATGCTCTGGCATCCGAATTTTTGTTTCCGATTCTGTTTCGTCACGTTCGGACCTATAATAGACGAGTGGCAAATAAGTTTCCGCACATCAGAATCCAATTAACATGCACAAACTTACGTATCAACATCATCACCCATTTCGTCGTCATTCATTCTCATATCATCGTGGATCGGTGTTGGACTGTGTGATTTCTTCTCGTCTTCTTTCTCTTCTTCTTCTTCTTCCTCTTTTTCAACAGTCGTTAGCGAATCGGCATCAGCCAAATTATCGACAGCAATAGCCAAGAAAACATTCAGTAGAATATAATTACCGCATATGAACAGAATAATAAAATAAATGCACGCCAGAATACCAATCGAGGCGACACCGCCATACGCTTGAATTCCTGTATACATGACGGCATTCCAATCCTCGCCCGTGAGAATCTGTGTAATGAGAAAATACAACAAAATAGTTTCACAATTCACATATGTACCTGGACCTACTACATCGTAAATACATTTTTGAGCGCTTGCAACTAACCTGAAATACCGTTAATAAACTTTGCCAAAAGCTATCAAAGTTTGAGCGCGTTTTATCCTCAGTGCTGTTGTAATTAAATTTACCACCAAACACTTGCATGCCGAGCAATGCAAAAATTACAATAAACAAGAACAACAACAGCAACAGCGAGGCAATTGATTGAATGGAATTGAGCAGTGATGCGACGAGATTCGAAAGAGATCGCCAATATCTTGTGGAGGAGAATTAATTTATTATTGTTGTTAATTGTTAAATTAATCATTAACTCACTTAGTAACTTTAAAAACACGCAGTAAACGTACACAACGTAGCACCGAAACGCCAAGTGGTGGCATAATTTGAGTTTTTGTTAGCATCACTTCACCGATACTTCCGATAACAACGAAACAATCAAAACGATTAAACAGCGATACGAAGTAACCTTGAAAGCCTAAACTGTACATTTTTAGGAACATTTCCAACGTAAAGAGTGCAACAAAGAACATATTTGTGGCCTCTTGAAATACATCAAGCATCGCTGGTTGACCGTAATGTTCTGTCGCCAAAACACCAGTGTTGAGGAAGACGAGAAGAATAATAAGCCAATAGAATGCTTGTGATTTAACTGCTTTACGACATGATCGTCTTAATCGCCGATTAATACGATCGAGATCTTTCTTTTTTCGTGTCATCCATGACTCCTGATTTATTTCACATTCATCGCCCAGCTGATCGCTTGAATCCATGTCGTTTATAATTTTACCTTTACCATCTTGCATTGCACTGTTTTCATTTTCCGGTTCAATGTCTTCCGCTTGCGTTATCCAATCAAGATAACCACGAAGGTCTTCCTCAGTTTGCTGCTTCTCGCGTAGCTTTTGAAAATCGCCACGATTCTTTGCTTTTGTACGTTCCTTTGAGAATTCACTGTAAAAAAAAATTAAAATTAGTTTTGATTATTATAAGCAAGCAAAGAAATAAAGCCATTGTCTCTAGAATTGTTACTTTACTATCACTTTTTGTATGTTTTCAACTTTTAAATCTCACTTTTAACGCATTCCGACCTTCTTTTGTCTATCTCTAGATCATCTTCAGAAATAATTTTGTCAAATTGAAAATTTAGCATTGATTGCTGCGATCAAAAAAGATAAGTAACAATTATAAAGAAAATGCATAGTGTTTTCAAGGTATTCGCCTTTCTAAATTCATTAAATAAAGTCAGGAATCAACTCACCCACTAAGAACACCAAGAATCAGATTCATAACAAAGAATGCTCCTAAAATAACCATTGATATGAAATAAATCCATTGCCAGCTGTTGCCCATCGCATCCTGAATGTCATACAAAACATCCGTCCAGCCTTCCAGCGTTACACATTGGAAAACTGTTAACATTGCCAAGCCGAAATTGTCGAAATTTGTTATGCCAAAATTTGGTCCTTCCCAATATAAACTGCAAACGAGAGATTCGCCTTCAATTGGCTCTAAATCGCCACATTGAAAGCCATCCTCACCGCAGGGACGAGGATCAGCCATGAACTCTTCTGTGCCATTAATGAAGCATGTTTTATGCATTTTACCGCTAAATAATTCGAGCCCAATGATTGCATAAATGATGATTACAAACAATACAAGCATTGCGATATGGAGCAAAGGCACCATGGCGCGCAATATTGAATTGAGAACGACTTGAAGGCCTGTGCAAAAAAGAAATAAAAATTAAAAATTTATACATTTATGATTGAAAGCACTTGTTGCATAAAGAAATGAAAAGAAAAGCTCACTCACTTGGTACACCCGATACTAAACGTAATGGTCGTAAAACACGAAAAGCTCGCAGTGCTTTTACATCAAAGCCTTCTTTCATGACATTTGAAAGAACTGTTGATATCATGCTGAAATGATATGTAACGAAAAAATAAAATAAGTAAAATTGTGACTTGCATAAAAAGTCACATTCCAATTTACTTACCCAATCACGACAATCGTGAAATCGAGTAAGTTCCATCCGTTTCGTAGATATGCGCCCGGATGCATCACAAAGCCATACGCAATCACTTTCATAACGCATTCGAGCGTAAATATAACCAAAAATATATATTCAATTTTCTCCAAGTAGGCATTCGTCTGATTAGAATCGCCATTCGGATAAGGCGTATAGACGGCTAAGGCAACGCAATTGGCAAAAATTGTCAACAAAATAAGATATTCAAATGGCTTCCATTCGACAATGTCAATGCACAATTTTCGTAGAGGATTTTTTAAGTTCATGCAGAAGAGAGCACGCACGGGCCGATCAGGTTGTGGCTTACCGCCACGTCTAACGGGACGCTTTGGTGGTGCTGGCGTTGATGGTACAGTGCCAGGTGCTGCATTTTGTCCTGGTAATGCACCTGATGTACCATTTGATAACGGTTGCGTTCCATCGCCGACTTGTGATTGCTGTGATTGTAATAATTGTGAATTGTCATTTGTTGGATTTGTGAATTGCTGTTGTTGCTGTCCATAAGTTCCTGTTGCTGGTGCTGCTGAAGCCGTTGTCATTGTGGCTGATAATGTTTTTTGCCATACATCCGTCAATGATGGACGCCGACGGCGGAAGAATATTGAACGTTTATGCGGTTGATGTCTTGTTAATAGTATGTTGTTAGTAGGGCACGATGAATTACTATCGCTTGCTTGCAATAGTGAATGTTCGTGAGGTGGTGATGCTAAAAGATTCTCACCAGGTGATGCTGCGATAGGATTTTGATTGGCTGACGGCTCTTGAGGTGCTGCCGATATAATTTCAGTCGATTTATCGTCGCTGTTTGTTGCTTGAGTCGTAAATGATGTTGTTTCTTGTGTTTCTGATTGAAGTTGATCAAAATGTTGATGGTCCCCTATGGAATAGATAAGAATAACAATGCTTGAGAAAAAAATAAGAAGAAACATCTCAGTGCTTTACAACAACCTAAAAAGCCCTGAAAGTCAAGTCAAGTGAACAGAAAAATTTATCCACAAGGCAGATATTAAAGATAATTTCCTAAAAAAAAATGCGTAGCCATCATCATCATCATCATTTTACACATATTTACATTCTGTTTTGGTTTTTCTCTTTCCATTTCTAATAACGCAGAGCTGTGCACACACAAACAAATCATCGCAATTCTCAATTTTAACGCTCGGTTTTCTTTAAGAATGCAGCGCATAGACAATGCGAGAGCTTTTTCTTTTTTATTTTGTTGCTTCATTGCTCCGAGACATATATTTAGATAGTCGTTCAATACAACAACAATAATTGACATACAAGGACAACCAGAGATGGCTGACGGGATTTGAGGAGAAGCGAAATTCTAAATTTCGCTAGAAAAAGCACAAAATTTCGTAATTTGTTGTTGGCGCTCTTCTACGCGCCTTTAAGACTGTGCAATGTGTATGTGTGGGCTTTTCTTTTTTTTCTCTACGGGGGGGTTGCTTAATAAAGACATGAATATTTCTTGACGGGAAGGGTGGGTGGATGAGCGTTGGAGGGTTTATCTTAATAGGGTGTTTATCGATATGGAATGAGATAATAAGCAAAAAAATTATTCGTGTAAACTTCAGACGTGCGTTTAACAATTCCATATGGCACTCTTAGTGCTTATTACTACTTTAACAAACACATTTATTCGACATTCACAATATATTGAACCAACAACAATCAAATTGTGTCGATGCCGCCACCACACCACATAGAAACTTACCATTTTTCATTGAGTCCTGTTCCATTGCCAAATCACACATACGCGGAGCGACGACACTTTTAAAGCTTTGCCGTTTCAAGTTACTGTAGAAAAATTTCCTCGCACTTTTATATCTTGCGTATTAGGTTAAGCATTTTCATCCACGCCGCATGTCGCCCATCCCTGTATAAAATGTCTATTTGTTTTTGTTTCTCACATATACACACACACAAAAAAGGAGCCATCTCGCCAATGACTTTTCGAGCCCCAAATGACAATGCACAAAGGAAACATTGTTCGAGGCAAATTGAGTATCATGAAAATATTTTAGGGGAGGAGGGGGTGGTTTGAAATGTCCATTCGAATTCCATTCAATTGCGATGTTGAACTTAAGTAAAATTCAGAAGTCAATTGCATGTCACATTCTGATCAAATGTCGCCTTTTGCGGTTCTTTAAAAAGCTGAAAATTTTTCATTTGACACTCTGCGTCTCTCAGTGAAAGCTCACAATTTTCTTCTTTTTTTTGTTTCGTTCTTTCTCATTCTCATCACCATGAGTCCATCAGTCAGTCAAATAAAACAACAATAACTTTCCCCTCAACTAATATATATAGATAGGATATAATAAACATATCCCCAACTATGCTACTGTCCTTCAACTCGTCATATCTCCCTTTAGTGCACTCCCCGTGAGCCCATCTTGATTCACTGGCTACATAACATTCTCAACCATAAATGAGATTAATAAAAATGAGCTTTAGCAAAGAATGAACAAAATAAATAATAATAAATGAAATGCTGATAGGGGGAAGGTGGATGATGAAAATATGAGAAATTTCCACTCAAATACACAATGACTACTCTTTAAAGTCTGTTACGAAAATCTCATATGTCACAATAGGGAATAGATAGGGAATGAGTTTGAGTTTTTCTATTATTCAAATATTTTTTTGAAAGCACATCTGTAAGTCACATTGATTGTCAAACGCACATCGACAATATTTCCTTTGATTTAATTTTCCACCCATCATAAGTACTCGAGACACCCACGCACTTTATATCCCTATGTTAGATGTCACATTCCACTTGAGATCGACAATGAGACACTTAAAGTTCCATTTGAATTGAAAATCCTTTTTTAACTAAAAGCTTTTATAGGGTATGAGGCACGTCCACGGTGGGGAAAGCGTGAGGAGTTTGTAAGCGTGAAAGAGAATGAGAATTCTTTAATGGTGAAGAAAAACTAAATTGGCAACGATTGATAGTCCCGAAAATCTAATCTCACTCGGTGATTAATTGGTGCATCGATGGCGAAATGACAAACTTTTTTCCGCGATTTTGTGGAGTAATTTGCAGCTTTTTCACGGTAAAAATTGGCTTATTCTCTTTTGCGCGCGCGAATTTATCCTTAAATTTAAATAAATAGATAATAGCGTAACGTGTTTTTTCCGTGTGATCTTCGCGATGGATGATTATCGACTGATGAGCACAAAATTTTCCATGAGTTTTGAGTGAAATTTTAATGTAATCGAGCGAGGATGAGAATGAATCTGAACAAATACAATGAAAAATTATTCTCTCGTGAAAAACTTGCGCATGTTTTTTTTTATTATTTCATTTTGTCGTCATCGTCGCGATATAACAGAGAGAAAGAATGGATGAATAATGGAGCAAATGTAATGACAACGACACATACAAAAATATTTAATGGAAAATGTCATCATTTCACAACTTTCAATATACTTTTTAAAAGCTCTCATCACACTCATAACATAAATTTCGTTATGCGGTTTTAAATACCGAAATCGATTATAAAATTTAGAAACCAATTTTATGTTGCGGGGAATAATTCATAAATTACATAATATGTCACAGGAAATTAAAAATTAATTCTGCACAAATATTTTCCCGAATTTTTAAACAATTACGCGATTTCCATAAAGCAAACAAATGAATTATCAGTTATTTAAAATCCATTCCGAGAGAAAACAATTGAATCGCTTTCAAATGACATTTTTTTGTTAGTAAATTTCATTTCGTTTACACATGTTTTAGTGAATTTGTTGTGAAAGAGCAAAAATCAAAATTTTCCGCGAGAGCAAATGAGAATTTTCCATTTTTCCCTCGATCTCTTTTCACTCATTTCCGAGTCAAATGAGATTTTCTCCCTACAAACACAATCAAATGAAAATTTGTATGAAAAATTCAAATATATTACAATAAAAAAGAAAATTTTTTGGGTGGCAGGCTGAAGGAAGATGAAGTTGAGGCATTTAAGGTGCTCTCAATTTTCTTTTTTTTCTTTATTATTGTTCAAACATTTTCATCCTTCTCTTTCACAATGTTTTTGACTTCATAATCCAACAGGTGTCCTTGTGGCACATTTTAGAATTCTATATCAAATCTCACCCACTTTGCCGCCTCATCACTCAAAGCCTAAAGGGAATTCCACGAAATTTCCCTTCAATGTTGATTTCATTGCGAAAACTGATTTTTTGTTCCATTACAGATTTTAATGGTGGCAATACAATATGGACATTCAAAAGAAGGATGCAAAGTGGAATGAGCTTTAATATAATTTAATTGTTTTACAATTTTTTCGATGCTCGGAGAATGACGTCACCACATATGAGTCATTTATCATTTAAATTTCTATAAATATTTTATATGATAGACGACACTTATGAATTCCACAAATCTCCACCATTTTAACCCAAAAACTCTCAACAAGTTTTCGAAAATGATTCCTCAATATTAACTTGAAACCGACAGTAAAACTTGAAAGAAACAATTCAGCCATAAAACGTCTCAATTTTCTTCCCATCAAAGTGAATGAAAATATTTTTCTTGCCGGGATTTTTCTTTGTTATTGTAAATTTTCATGAAAAACTCACCTCTAAAACAGCAGATGATCAGTTTTTCGTTTATAAATTTAGCGATGAATTTTCTTTAATTTTATAACTTTTCGTTGTACTCACAACTTAAATTTTCGCTCAAAAATACTTTGTCGTGAAAACCACTTTCACTTCCGTTTCGAAAAAGTCGGTTGAAGAAATTAATCTCGTGCGTGAATGTGAGAGAATTTTGACAATTTAAACTATCGAATGTTCGCAGCATGTATGTGTGAGCATTTGCTGTTCTGATGATTCACACAATAATTTAAAAAAATTCACGAACGAACAAAAAAAAACTTTTTTTTTCACCAGAAATTTTCACTTTTCACAATTTTTACGCCATTTTCCTTTTCTTTAAGTGAAAAAGTCACAGAAAATTTGCTTTTAGAGTTCAAAATCGTACGATTTTAAAGCTGAAATTATCACAATTGTGCACCACCTTCATCCGTATTTGCGGAAATCATCACGAATTTCAACTTTAAATAGTTTTAATGGCAGAAAATTTGGAGGAAAATTTTAGCTGAAAAAATGTGGAGCTGAAAAAATTTTCCTCACCGTTCAAGTGAAAATCTATTTTTTAACTGAACGATTTTCGCTGCTCTTTAGCTAGGGAAATTCTTTAAAGTTTCTCGAATTTCTCTTGTTTTCCATCTCTGCATATGATCGCCATTTATGTGTGCGTGAGAAATGAATTAATGATCATCGATCGCAAAATTCCGAGATTTGATCATTAAGAAAATATTCTCATGAGATTTAAAAGCGGCAACATCAACTACTTTCTTTACGAAATCACCAAAACAGAGAAAATTCCTCAAATAAAAGTTGTAAACAAGTGCAAACACGCGAACACGCGTTCAGTGATCAGTGATCTTCAATGATGATTTCTGTGATTCATTTGTTTGCATTCTAAGACTGTAAAATATTTGCTGAAATACTTTCAATATTTAAACTTTTTTTTTTTTTTCAATAAATTTAAATAATTTCACAAAAACTTTCATTTTTATTGATTTCATAAATTTATAAGTCAAAACAAAAAAAAAAAAAAAAAATAAAATAAACACAAATCTGTTTTTAATCACTAAAATCTACTAAAATTATGTCTTTCTCTCTAAATTATTATGTTTTTTTGGAGGGTTCTAAGAAGAGGGTTACAAGTAGTTTCAATGTACACTTAAAAATTAATGCTTTATGAAAATTATAGAAATCAAAAGTTTTTATTATAAATATTTAACTTTATTCTGAAAAAAAAAAAAATGTTCAGCACTTTTTTTTATTTTGACTGTTTTATTGCTGCAATTTAATTATGTTTGGGACTTGAAAATATTATGTAAAATAATTGCATTATTGCTTTCATTTACTTTACATTACAAAACTCAACTTATTTCTTTTCTTTTGCATTATTTTGCCATCCAATTAAATTTAAAATTAAATTTTCAAACAAATTTTTTTCTTTTCTTTATTTTGCAATATAAGTCACTTGAGGCTTCGAGTTCATCATGAATTTTCTACCTTGAAAAAAGTACATATATTTCTGTTTTTGGGGAGGGGGATGAAATTAATCGCTTTAAACTTCTACTAATGTTTAAGTCTATGTAGTTTTGTTTTTATATAAATTTTAGAATAATAATTTATTGACCTTTATTGCCGCTTTTTATATTATTTTAAGTTTTTTCTTTTATTTTTTCGGATTATAATCACCTTTTTTGTTGTTGCTCTTATCTGAATATATAATGTAACTATTGTATAACTTCTGTATATGAGTTTTTAAACTGTTTTTTTTTTTTTTTTTCTTTTCGGTTATTGTATAACTTTTTTTTTTTTTGTATAAATATTGTTTTTTTTTTTTATCGTACACATTCCTTTTAAAAGTGTCAGTTGTGTGGATCAAAATACTAAGTTCTCACAAATTTACTAACTTTCAAGGACTATTAGTTAAACAACTCGAAATCTTGGAAGTTATTTAGGTTTAGAATCATCTCTAATGCTGTGAATCAAAGTGCGATTTGTTAACAAAACTCGTGTGAAGCTTATATTGGCACTTTAAGATGTTTTCATTAAAACTATAATCAGATAAACGCGATTGATTTGGAAAACAATTTAAAAACAACCGAAATATGAAAAAAGTTCTTTCAAAAAACGCGATAAGGAAAATATAAATTTACTGAAAGGAAATTAGCGGGGGAGAGTTGAGACATATTTTGGCATATTTTGTCAATTTATAGTTCTCATTTGATTTTGAATTTCTATCATCATTTTTGTCCTTAATATATTTTTAAAAAAATATATGTCTATTGTATAACGTTTTTTTTTTATTACCTATATATGCACTTCACTCGCCCAATAGAATTAAATATTATAATTATTATTTATTATATCACCTACTGTTGTTTATTATGCGACAGACAAAAGGAGAAATTAATATTTTCTGGTTATAATTGATTGGGTATAAGAAGTTGAAGATGGGATAGATGACATTATTAGATAAATATATAAGGGACCAATAGATGTAAAGCTACTAGAAATTCTACTTATTATCAAGAAAAAACTAGTTGGTTTGGTTGGCGAATTACTACGTAACTATTATAAACATTGGCAAATTTCAGCAATATAAATTTTTGTTTTCTTATCAAAACAAATCGAGAAGAAACTTCTTTGAAGTTAATTTTTTTCTTTTTTTCAGCTTTTCCATTTTGAGCACCGAAGTTATGAGTAATTGCTACATTCTAGTCACATTCAAATCGATAACAGAAAATAGAAACCAAAAATAACTTTAACAAATAAAAATTTACAAACTATGTAGTCACATTCGAAGGATCGCATACATACAATCAATTAAATTTGGCCGTGCAGGATCAAAATGTTATTACGTATATTTAAATTTAATTGCTCACTTTTATAAAGTTTCAATTTCTCATCAAAGTCCTGAAGAGCTTTAATTTTTTTTATTGTCTAAATCAATAATTTTTTCAATGATTTTATAATTTTTTGAAATGAGCAAACATTTTAAGTTATAAGTGCTGACTATGAAAAGTTATGTCCTTTTTCAAAATTTCTTCTTTTTTTTACTTCATCAAAAAGGCAATTTTTGGCTATAAGATTATTCATCATAAATCTCTGTCCTGTCATCGACTGCGGTTCTCAATTTATATTTTTGTTTTTACAGCATCAAGTTTTGAAACTTTTTTTTTTTTTTTTCTTTTCGTTGTATGCTTTCAATAATGAATAGTTTTATTAATAATTATGTATAATGTTACAAAAAAACAGCCAACCCTGCAATATTATATTCAACAGGGTTTCAAAAGCCACAATATTCAACTACGATTTCATTTCATTTCATTTTTTTTTTTCGGGAAGGATTATTATGATCGAACTTATTTCGAGAAGACATTAAATGACTTCAACATTCAACTAACAAAAGAAATGGAAATTAAAAACAGAAAACAGTTTTTCTACCTATGAAGTTTTTTCAGGTTAAATAAAAACAATATTTTTTAAGAATAATGACATTTTAATTTTATTTACAAAAATTTCTCTTCTTATGTTTAAGCATTTTTTAGTATTTATTTTGATTCAAACTCATTTTTGATCTCATTTTCGGTCATTCCGTGAATATTTATCTTATGTCTATCAACATTAAACTTCTTGTAGAAATTTTTAAAGCAAAAATTACATTGAAATCGCTTCCTGAATTTCTTAGCAGCCGGTTTTGTGGTTAATTTGAAAACATGTGGCTTTGTTGGTTTCAGCTCAATATTTGGAGTGCAATTTTCATTGTCTGCAGATTCATCAAAGTCGAAGAGTTTTTTAAACTTTTTAACCTTCTTGTTGCGCTTTCGAAATTTAATCTTGAATGTTGTTTGTTTGCAGACCTTTCGCTGTACCTCCTTTTCAGCTTTTCCCTCTTCTTGACTTTCATTCTCGTCCTCATCAATGTTCATAGTTGCCCTCAGCATCTGTTCAGCTCTGTACTTCATCATTCTAACTGGATTCATTTCTGCTGAGTCGTTATGTGTAAGAGCTTTGTTAAAGTGTATTATGGATTCAATTAGATTTCCTTCGTTAAAGTATATCAAACCTTTAACATTATGAGCAAATTCATTGTTTGGTTGACTTTTGAGTATTCCATCGATGGTTGAGTGTACTTCAATTGATTCTGTTTTCATTTTCATCATGCAAAGTGTTTTGAGAAGACTGTATTGAGACGATGTCTTAAAATAGTCAGGCACCTTATGTACGCTTTCCAAGCAGCTCTTGTAATCACGTTCAATGTATGCTTCAATGAGTTCCATCTTTATCTCTTGATTATCGTTCATAGACTGATGATTTCCTTAAAAAGAACATTTGTTAATTCTAATAGGCGTAGGTGCAGATTAATTTTAATAACCATATCGCATCTGTAACAATTTTTAAAGGTTCATTAAAGAGGCGGGTTATCATTTTCAAGTAATCAGGTAAACGAAACATATTATATACCTAATTCGAACTGGGTTTTACCATACACTTATACTGGAAAAACTGGGGAAAACCCCATTTTTAGCCTGATAAATTTAATTAAATTTAACTAAGTGACAATGAAGTAAAAACATTTATCAAATAAAAGAAACTACCTACAGCCATCAATCAAATGACCTACGAATAGTTTTGTTTAAATAGTAAACTAAAAATAAATAATTAAATGTTAACTAACCTATCAGTGTGCCTTTTAAATAATCAAACTATGTTATAGAAAGAAATCATAAATTTACTCTCAATTTGTGTGTTTTGAAATGAAACATGATCATAAACAAAAACATTAAATCTAGTACGTCAAACGGAAGGAAATATTTCTAAATTCTAACTACATAAAAGTACATAATAAAATTTTGTTTTAACATATATTTTTGTATTCCATATTGTTGCAAGTGTTTCATCTTCGGGCCCTGCTTTATCCAAACAATTCTTATCTGCAACAAAAAGAGAAATTTAACGAGATCAAAGTCTGCCAAACTGGAATCTTGGTAGTCTTAAATTGATTAGTTTTCCATTGAAGCAACAAGAAAGTTCCTACCTACATTGCTATATTTTCAGAGATAACGTATAAAGTTCAGAACATACTGAAAAATATTTTTGAAAAAAAATTTGGTCTTAAATATTTTTCTATTACTGTAAAAAATTCTAGAAATTCAGTGCGCCAAATGAGTTCAGTTGAGCTGAAATGAGAGAAGGAAAAAAAAAAACATTTTTTCTCCCTTTCTTTCGCGAAAGAAGTAAATAAATTTTCCGCAAACATTTTTTTCTTGTTGATTTGGAAAATTTTTGTGATTGCAAAATTTCGTTGAAGTTTTCCGGTTTTTTAGAATCAGTGATTAAAAGTTAAAAACAATGTCGCAAGACGATGCATCTCAAAGTTTTGTGGATTTCAAACAGCAAATAATTGCAATACCTAATTACGGATTAAAGTTCAAGTTCAACCATAAATTTCCAGAGAAAGCAAATTATTCGCAAAATCTAAAACCGTCATGGAAGCAATTGTGGAATTTAGTTCCGTTGATGTTTCGTTATATTCCGTATTATTGGAGAAATTCGAGAACCGGCAATCCGGTTCTTATGGATTACTTTTATATGCAAGATAGCCTTGGTATTTACGGTTGTCCGATAGGTGGAATCGGTTCTGGTGTGTGACCTTCTGCAAGGATTTTTTTTTTATCTTAAAAAGAAAATATTTTTATTTCTCATAATTTTAATGCGACACAGGTTCAATTGGGCGAGGATTTGCCGGTGAATTTTGCCGTTATCAGCTTAAACCCGGTCTTTATGAGTACAACATCATTCACGCTAATCAATTCATTATCAATATTCGCGATGAAAATGATAAAACAATATTTCAAAGTCTTCTGTCATCTTACAGGTAAGATTGCCGGTTTTTCCTTCTTTTTTTTTGGTAATTGTGCTTGCATGTTGTTCAGTGACGCCAGTGAGTCTAAGTACTCAGTAATAGCAAAACAAAAAATCAATGTTGCCTTCAACATTCATTGACGATGTTTGAGTTAGTCGTCGAATGTTGTTTTTGTTGCCTTTTTTTTTCGCGTGAATGTGTATTTTCATCACGCCATCACATCGTGAAAATAATTAATTGACAGTAGAAATTTAAAGAGAACATTTTTACATATTCAAATTCTAGTCGCCCAAAGAATGTTCTTTCATCATGGGAGAGCAAATTGAATGCATCAAAATGTGAATATACGGCATTGTATCCCCGTTCATGGTCTGAATATGATCTTAGTGAATTTGGCATAAAGCTTATTTGTCGGCAAATATCGCCAATTATACCGCATAATTATAAAGACACTTCGCTGCCATGTGCTGTTTTTGTGTGGCAAATTGAGAATGTCTGCGAAAAAGAACGCAAAGTTTCTATTACATTCACATTCAAGAACGGAACGGGAACTAAAAAGCAAGATTTAGCTGGAAGTCCAAAAACTTCGATGTTTGACAATGAAGATGTGCGTGGTGCAACAATAATTCAAACAATTACTGACATGCAATGTAATTACACAATTGGAGTCAACAAATCAAATGAACAAATGAATGTTGGAGCGATAAAGTTTGATCCTTTGGGCAACGGTGAACCATTGTGGAAAGATTTAAATGAAAATGGAATCTTAACTGACAAAAGCGATGATAAGAATTTGAAAGAAGGAAAAGATGTTTGCGTTGCTGTTTGTGGACAAAAAACAATTCCACCCGGCGTATGTGACGAACTTGAATTCTGCCTTGTCTGGGATATGCCAAAGGTCAAATTTCCAAAAGGAACTAGAACATTTTCACGATATTATACTAAATACTTTGAAGCTGATGCAAATGCTGGACCCACAATATTGGACTATGCCTTCAAGAACTATTCAAAATGGGAACAACTGATTGCTGATGAATGGCAGCGACCAATTCTTGAAGATGAGTAAGAAGTTTATAAGAAGTTAATTGATATCTACTTATTTAACATCATATTAACTATAATTTAGAAATCTTCCGGATTGGTACAAGAGTGCAATATTTAATGAATTATACTTTATTGCTGATGGAGGAAGTATCTGGGTAACGATTGACGATGCCGATCAACTGGACGCTGATGATCCAAGGTGAGTTTTAAGGAAAAAAAATTTTAAATTAAACAAAATTTTGCGATCACGATTTTGATTATTTGTTGCTTCTCAACTAAATTACATCCAATTGTTGTCATGCCACGAGCTGTGTAATAAGGAAATGAAAAGCTTTATAAACAGCTTGATAGTAATTTTGTATATAAACCTATGATTGGAATTAAGTGTCGATTAGTCTTCAAGTGATTTTCAATATCAAATCTCAAAATGAAATTCTTCGCTGCTGCTATTCTTATTTCGTCATTAATCGCTGGCATCAAAGCCGGTGGATCGTCATCAGAAGATCCTTGTAAGCATAAACATAACAGATATTAGAGAACTTCATAAATCTAAGAATTGAATAATTTTTTTAGTTGCAATTTGTGATCTTCCATTTGACGAAGGCTATTGGTGTCCACTAGTCGAACCAGTTCCACGTTTGATGTATGGTTTCAATCCCATTACCAAACATTGCGATCCATTGGTATTTAAAGGATGTGGTGGAAATAAGAATCAATTTTCTAATGAAATGCTTTGTGAAGTCTTTTGTATTGTTCAAGGCAATGCTAAACCAACTCTACTAACTCGACTAACTCGAAATACAGAAACAACAGAAAGTCTCGATGATGAAATTCTATAAAAAAATGTATTAATTCCATTCAAGCGAATAAATAAATTCAGTATTCATTAAGCCAAATTATTATTTTACATTTAATTTTGCGTTAAGTTAAGATGATAAAACGAAATATTTGTTAAACATAAATTACAATTTTCATTGCAGACATGCTTATGGACGCTTTGCATATTTGGAAGGACATGAATATCGGATGTATAATACATACGATGTACATTTTTATGCTAGTCATTCATTGATCAACTTATGGCCCAATCTCCAGGTAAAGATAAAAATTTTAATTGAAAATAAATTAATTAACATTAAATGATTGTCTAGGTGAGCCTTCAATATGACTTCAAAGACAGCATTGCAACCGAAGTCGCAGAAGTAAGAAAGCATTTGTACAATGGTAAATGTTGTGCACGCAAAATAAAAGACACGGTACCGCATGATCTTGGAGATCCAGCTGAGAGCCCATGGGATCTAATTAACGCCTATCCGATTCATGATGTCTCTGAATGGAAAGATCTCAACACTAAGTTCATTTGCAAGTGTATCGAGATTACTTTACGCTCAATGAATTTGAACAATCGAGCGCTGAAAATGCAAGCAAATTCAGTTCAATTGAATTCATTGATAAGGAAAGCTTATCAGAGATGTACATTTTGGACAATCGCAACAAACTCTTCGAGGACAAAAGTAAGATCAATATTCTATTATTAAATTCAATTTGTTGTTTACGATTATTTCACAAATATTAGGTAAAAAATCAGCTTCGATGTACATTAATGAGACAAATGGCAAAGTTTATTTAATGAACGCTATGAAATATCTCAAAGATATGTATCAATGTTGTAAAATTGTTATGGATAAAACAATTGAATTTGATTTGGACAAAGATGGTTTGATAGAGAACAGTAACGAGCCAGATCAAACTTACGATACTTGGATTATGACTGGACCGAGTATCTATTGTGGTGGACTTTATCTAGCGAGTCTACATGTGATGTCGATCATGGCAAATATTCTTGATCAACCAAACGATTGCATTAAATACCGTGAGATTCTTGAAAAAGGAAAACAATCAATTGAAGAGAAGCTGTGGAATGGAAGTTACTATAACTTTGATACTAGTGGAACTAAAAACATTATGTCTGATCAGTTGTGTGGTCACTGGTACTTACGTTGCAGTGGTTTTGATTACGAAATATTCCCTAAAGAAAATGTTCGCTTGGCTTTGAAAGCTATCTACGAGAATAATGTTAAGAAATTCTGTGATGGTGAAATGGGAGCTGTCAATGGATTTACACCTGGCGAAGATGGTCATCCAGATACTGCTAGCATGCAATCTGAAGAAGCTTGGGTTGGCGTTGTATATGCACTGGCATCATGTATGATTCATGAAGGTATGAATGAAGAAGCATTTAAGACAGCTGGTGGTCTTTATAAGTCGATGACGGAAAAGATTGGACTAGCATTTGAGACACCAGAAGCAGTTTATGGAAGAAATGTCTATCGTAGTATCGGATACATGCGACCATTGTCAATTTGGTCAATGCAGGCTGCTTACGAACGCAAAAAGAAAATTCGTGATTAAGAAGCATCAAAAATTGCTAATGCCAATCATTAACCAAAAAAAAAGGAAAAAAGAGAGCATTCTCTTAATCTGCTTCATGCTTCATTTACTATCAAAAGAACACATTTGAAAAGTACAAAATCATTTGCATGGAATCAACCATTTGCAATTATTATGCTTCTACCACCTCCCTCAACCCCCACCCCTCAAACAACAATCTTTTTGTAACATCACATTTTGTTTCCCTCAAATCAATCCAACAAATATTCTCACCACATAAAATCTTTTGATATTACTTAAAATTAAGCTGAAACTTCCTTACACTGATATTATGTACTTAAGCTTACCGCCAAAATGCTTTATATTGAACTTAATTTTTGTCAAATTTTTACGCAGACGCTAATTTAATTACGTCTCTGATTGATTCTAAAATTGCCTCTTCGCATTTTATTGATCCCACAAAGTGTTTGGACGCAAGAAGAAGAAATTTCGAAGAAATTCGTCAATCATTAAATGATGTAACAGATGTTAGGTGACATAATATTTATTGGAGTCAAGATATTATTTACTGGTTTTGATTGGAATAAAATCAAAGCCAAAGCTTTAAATTGAAATCTGGTTTTAAATGTTTAGAAAAAATTTCCAGTTCCAGATGTGAGGCAAATTTGCTTCTGACGACTCATCATATGACAACTCATCAAATTAACCGTCATCGTTCGACCTTTGTATAAGCAAAGGTTGACTAAATTAGAACAGTTTACCAAATGCAAACTTTTATAATAATCTCATAATTATGACATTCATTGATGGTCTCAAAATGATTAAAAAAGCATTTTTGTTAATTATTCAACGGAGAGGAAGCAAAATTTGGTATAAAACAAAGAGCAATGTTGAATTGAATTGATCAGTTTCATCAGAGAGCTTCACATTATATCCTGCAGTTGAATCAAAGAGCAATGAAGCTTTTAGCTTGCATATTATTTTGTATTGGATTCGTTCAATATTCGGTAAGTTATGTGCGATAATTGTAAGGCAAAAAAAAGATAACTTTATTGAACTCCTTACAAAGCAAACAAAGATGCTTTCGATTGATAAAGTCGAAATTGATATCGATCCAACCTATATAAAAGTTAAACCGAAACTGGAAAAAGTCGACGGTATTAATACCGTGAGCCTCGATATTGAAATATTAAAGGAGGAGAATGACATTTCATATCAAGTTGTGGTTTGGCGTCATAATGTTGATCACTATGAATATTTCTACAAAAGTGAACTTACCAGCGGCTGCACCCATGAAACGATTAAGGATCCTATTCTGACATTCATCTTCAAGGAATTAGATAAATATGGAAATATCACAGCAGCATGTCCATTGAAAGTTGGTTTCTATTCAGTACGCGGTTTTAAAATTGATAACGCTGATCTTCCACATCAATTGCCAAGTGGTGAATTTCGCTTTGATTTTTCATCGTATATCAAAATTGGCGACATGCCCCATGAAATCTATACCGACAAATATTATTTCACAACTGAATAGATAAGAATGAAGTCTCATTTTGATGTTTCTATTTTAATGAACTTTTATTTTCAAAATAAAGCAAATATTTAAATGCATTTCTTCATTGTTTGAGATTTTATGATTCGACACAATGGAAATAGATTCACTGAGTATTCGAAAAGGAACCATTTGATGCTAAAAAAAATATTAGATATGAATAATGAGTGCTTTCATTAAGCGTTTTTAAATGTTCTAGAATTGTGCTACGAAATTGTATGATACCAAATCTATCTAACTGTGAATGAATTTACTGTTTCCAGGAAAATTCACATTTCTTTGTGAACTCCATTTTTCAGCATTTTAGAACTTCTTACTTTTAAAAATAGGTGTCAAACCTGACTTGATATAAAATAACGAAAGCATCAGTCAAAATTCATAGCAAATCAGCTAAATTTTCTTCGAAACGTTGCGTAATACTTATATGTATGTGAATGTTGCTTAAGATTTCGAATAAATCAAGCGTGCGCTCTTCAAGATCAATTCTCTTTTAAATTTAAACTCCATTCTTTTGATTTGTTAGTAATAAAATATTGTTTATTTTAGAGTCCTGGGGAAAATGAGTCACTTAAATTGGAATCAGTTTGTCACATCAAAGAAAAGTTCACTTGTAAAAATTTTTGTCACTGCATCGCCTTCGGCTACCGAAGCGTTGATGTCAACGCGGAAAGATCCTTGTGGCAAAGGCATTGGGAAATCCTTCTCATTGAATTGAAAGTCTTTCAGGACATAAAAATTTCCTTTTGTCAATGGACATGCCTAGCAAAAATCATAATTAGTGATTTATTTAGTTCGTGAATACTTATGTTAAAAGCTGAGCAAACCTTTGTCACATTTCCAAATTTCAGGATTTCGTCATGCATGAATTGAACTAATGGATCGTCATGTTCATGAATTTTGCAGATATGAATCGGATCCGGCTTTGCTAAGGGATTGAAGTCACCGCCAACCTTTGAATAAATTGAGGCTTCAATCTGAATGCAAGAAAATTGATTTTGAGCGTAAAGTAATAAAAATATCATCAGCTATTGAAACTTACAATAACATCATCAGCATCCTTCATAGTTGTCGCTTCAATACTCATCAGAGATCCACCACTAAATGAATGCTTCATTTCAGCATACTTTTTATCCATTTCATAATCAAATTTCTCGAATATTATTTTGCCATTTACCTGACAAAATGAAAACCATTGAATAAAAATATTAAAATGTTGAAACAATAAATAAACTCACAGCTACGATCAACAGCAGAACAATCACCTGTTTCATGATTGCTTCAAATTTAAAGCGATCACTGAACATTTCAATGACTTTTATATGTTTTTGTTTTCACTTAAAACAGAAACAATTAAATTCGACTCATTTGACATTTGCGGAATTTAAATTAATTCGACAATTATTAAAAAAAAATTGCAAATAATTACAGCAAAAAAAGAGTGAAATTGCGAGTAATAATCATTGCGTGACTTTGAACAAAATGTTTTCGGCCCTCAATTAATCCTAAAAACATTAGGAAGGATTCTAAAATTCAGTTAATTATGAATAATTGAACACATACATATTTAAATTGCTCATTAAAGTTTATTTATTTTTCTTTTATCAAAAAACCCTAATCCCGCCGTAAGTCGTCGCCGTTAAAAGAAGTCGCCGCAGTTCAATTTTTTTTTACTTAAAGAATTTAATTTTGCGATCTTTTTGATATTCAATTTCAATGAAAATTGTCATCCTCAAAACAGAAATTTCTTCGCCATCGTCGAGACGATTGAGTTGCACATTTGACATGAATTTTCCTTCTGGTAAAAATGGTGGCAGAAATTCATCGTTGAGCGTAAAGTCCTTCATGTGATAAATTCCTTTTTTAACTGGACATGATGATGGAAAATTACTTGTTTTCGTTAATTCTTTTATGATAATTCTCAAGATTGGATGAGTTTTAACACGCGATAGAATGTTGCAGATATTTATTGAAGTGTTTACCAAATGCTCGTAATCATTTTTGACCTTTTCATAATGCGAAACATGAGCAATCATTTCCTCATCGATATTCTCATATAGCTCTGATTTGACATTCACAACTGTTTTATCGTCATGTTTCTTCATTTGCAGATCGATATTCATCAAATTTTCATCGTACTCCAAGTCACTGTATTCGAAATTGATTTTGTAACCGCCCTGAAATGACAATAGAGTAATTAAAAGGGAAAAAAACGAAGCAAATTTTGATTTCAAACCCATGACAAAGCGCTGCTGATAAAAAGCGATAGAATCACAAACAAAAACTTTATGACGTTCATTTCTTATATTTGTTGTTGTTGATCGTGGACTGAATGTGTTGAATGAATGTGACAATCATTTAAATACTCAAAATTCAGTGAGTAAATTTTGACACATCCTGCTAATGCTAATTATTTAATAATCGATATCGTGACATTAGAATGACATTCATGCAAAATTGCAAAACAACATCAATTAACAGTTTTAATATTAGCGGAAGAAATTAATAAAGTTTTTGTGCAAATTATCACTTAAACGTTACATTAAAGAACCAAATGTTTAATATCCGGCGAAATTTTCTATTTAACCCTTGGTTCAATCGAGCTTGAAGTTTCATTTTTGTTTTGAATTGATTTGAAAGCCATGAAAATTGCAATTTGCTGCGTTGTTGGATTTCTCGTTGCGCACATTTTTGATTTGTCATTTGGATCTGTGACAGTTGATAAAATTGATGTCAACGTTTTGGAACCATCAGCTGGAAAATGTGCAATAAAAATCAACGATGGCAAACAAAAATCTGTCGATGTTGATATTGAATCTCACATTGAAGCAAAGGACATCACAGTAAGATGTTTATCATAAAATTCATTTGATTCTAGATAATACATAAATTAATTAATTCATAAAGCTTACATTTGGCGCATTTTCGCTCATCGATGGAAAATTCAATGAATTCATTGAAACAGACTCGATAAGTATTTGTGGCATGAAGGAATCAGATCATCCTCTTGTAGCATTAGTCTATCAAGAAATGCTACGTTATGGCAACTTAACTACTGCATGTCCTGTTAAGAAAGGATTATATTACTTACACAACTTTATGATAATGGAATCAGATTTGCCAACAGTATTACCGAAAGGTCGTTTCAAGGTTGAAATTAATGGAACACTGCATAGCAATGATAAAGATATTCCTTTATTTACATCAGATATCTATTTCTCGGAAGCATAATTGAATCATTAAAATAAAACAATAAAAAAACCTGATTTAAAGAGTAATTTGAAAATGATATCAAAATGATATATTTGGAGTTTTGTAGTGGTTTTATTTTCTTTTCATAAATGGCGTAAATCGAGTGAAATATAATTTTTTAATCTTATCAGATGTTTAATAATTTTCTTATCACACTCGATAACTACAGAAATGTGCAAAATATTAACAACTTCTAAGCGAATTTTTACTTCGAAACTTTCATTCATTTAGGAAAGTTCAGTAGATCAATACACAAAATGGTCAAATCTTCATCACAATTCGGGATGATGATAATTGGCATCATCATTGGTGCTTCTGTCGTAATTTCGTGTCTCATTTTTCTGTGTGCTCGTATATATCGACGAAAAAGGAAACGCGCAATTTACTCAAGTACGCCGGAAGTCAATTAAAATTTAGATAAAGTTATCAAGAAACATTTATTTTTAGCACCAATTGTAGTCACTGGACAATCATTTCAACCTCCCGGAGAACAATTATTTACAGTTCCGACATATGTGCATTCTCATCCTCAAATAGTGCAGCGAGAAACTTTCCAAATGAATTCGATGCCAATGCCTTATGACAGTAGAAATAACTTGCAATTTCAAACGCCATCAGCACCAAATTTTGAAATAAACGACTTTCCATTGACTTACAACAGTCGAACTCATGTAGCTGACAGCAGTTATCCACAACAAGCTTCTTATAATCCTGACTTTAAAAGTTAAATTTATAATGTCTAACCTTGACGAATTTGAGCAGATCGCAGTCAGTTAGTTGCCTTGAATTGCTCTCAAACTTTGACAATGAATATTTTTATGCAATTTCAGCAGATTCGAGAAAGAAGAAAAAAAATTAAGAAAAATTTAGATTTTATAAGAAACGTTTCAGTTTCATTTTGCATCTCGCTGGATTTACAATGTTAACTTCATCGTTGAGGTTTGTTTGTGTGCACTTTTCAGTTACAAAATAATTAATTAACTTAAGTTATTCTATTTATAGGAAAATTTTATTTCTTTTTGCTGTTTTAAATGGATTGTTTAAAGCAAATTCATCATGTGAGCATTTAAAGTGCAGATATGTTCAACAAACTTTAACATCTATTGAGGTGAATGACCCAAGAATTGGAGAAATTTCAACGTCTCGTCCACGCTCAATGTCATCATCAAGTTATTGCTTCAGCTTCTTATCTTCAGTTGAATTGAATAAAAGTGATATGAAAAGAATGAGCGACTGCACAGTTATCGATTTAAGTGGAAATTCAATTGAATATTTGGAAGAGAATTTATTTTTAAACCTTTCGAAACTTCAAGTTTTAATACTTGATAATAATTTGATAAAAACTCTACCAGTCGACACATTTCGGGATCTTGTAAATCTGAGGAAGCTTTCAATGAAAAGCAATCAACTTGAAGCTCTTCCAGATTCTAATATCTTTATCAACAATAAGCTGTTGGAATTTTTAGATTTTTCCAATAACAAACTCGTGAAAATTTCATCAGAAATTCTTTTCCCCTTGAGAAATTTGAAAGTTGCAAATTTCACCGGAAATCAGTGCATCAATGCTTCACATCCTGAAAAATCACTGAGCGAAATTTCACTGGATTTATGTCAAAATTGCGATGATAGAAATATTTACGCATTTATTAAAAAATTATTTAAGTTAATAAATATTTACAGATCCGATGAAAGTGACGTCGAAATGCTGATAACAAATCTTTTCTGGCTCATTGTGCCAATTATTTTAATTTTATTTGCAATTTTAGCAATAATTTCTTACACAATTTTTAACAAATATTTTGTTTATAAAATTAATATGGCACATCGACGTTCTTAAAATACCATAATAAGAAGTCAAAACATCTTTAAATTTAGGAAAATATTTTTATTTATTTGTATTTTTAATGAATTGAATGAAGAACATCGGAAAAACATTAAATGATTCTTTTAATATGGCGATTAAATGATTCCTCATAAGAGCGTTTCTGCCGAACTTATTATTTCCATCAACAAATCGGGATGCTCGAGCATTAAGTTCCAAGAAGAACTTATTTTAACATCTTTGAAATTCTGCCTGATGCAACTTATTGCCTTCGACACAAGCTTATCGTTCCTTTGTTGTCTTGCCAGGATCAAAGTTTCGATCGCATTTTCAGTGATTAATTTTTTTTCCATTTGCTCCATGCAAGCATCTTCAAGGCCTTCAATTTCAAGTTTATTCCCAATCTTTATAAGTTCTTCCTCAATACCGTGAATGTCGCCAATTGTGTTCGTATAAAGATATCGAATCATTTCTTTAATCGATCGTTCCTGCATGTCGACAAATTTAATTTCCTTATTGCGACCGCTGTTTCGTTCGTTTTCTAATGCTTTTTGAATCGCTGGGCTTCTGAGTTCCAAAATAAATCTATGAACTCTTAAAATGGAACCATTTTTGCAGTGAATTGAAAAGTCAGTGAGGGAGTCAAGTGACAAATTAGAAGATGATTCCACTTCTGTTTGCAGAAGATCTATGCCATTCATGGTTCGATTTAATGACTGCATTTGTTTTGCTGGATTCTTAGGTGGATGCGGCAATAAGGTTATTTGAACTTGAAATTCAAGCGGCTCGTTTGATTCCCAATTGTATTTTTTATGCAATGCATGAACTCCCATGAAGGATTCATGGAAAATTGTCAAATTAAACTCTTTGTTTTCTACGATTTTTCTTGATGAGTTTCGTGAATATTGAGCAACAAATCCTGCATCGAGCATTCTTGCATAAACATTGACCATTTGAAATGTTTTTGACCAATCCTTGTATTTTGATGAGCCTATTATTGTTAAGGAAATCGCATTCCTTATAGTTCCTGTACTGATGTACATTTTCCTAAGGGCAAGTTCAAAATGTTTAACCTACATGGCAATGATGGCGTTAGACAACAATTGAATAATTACCATTCCATTTCGTGTCCATCGATAAACTGTTGAGTTCGAACGGCATCATATATCTTTTCATTTTGAACGATAAAATCTTCATCTCGTGGATGAATCCGCGATGAAAATAAAAATTTGCTTTCAGCCATCAGGCTTTATTGTTCTCGATTGACTGCAGTCGACAAATGACAAACAAATACTACTATAGTTTGATTTGTTCGAAATCCATGTGACTGAAAGAGAAATACATATTTGGAGACATACATAGTAAGTAGTAGTATTGTGTGACGGTTTTTGTTGACATCATCATGATGAGCTACTTAGTAAGCTAAAAAAAAGTCTTATATACACGCAAATGAATACCGATATAGATAAGGATCTTTTCGAAAAGAAAAATAAATTTTTACTGTTACGATATCGATATTATCATAGATATTTCCGTACATTTATCTGTATCTGGTTAGAAACTGAACGAAAACTTTTTGTCAAAGAAAAAATTGTTGGCTTTTGGGAAAAATATACGAGTTATCGATTTGATGTTACGCGATTTGACACGAGGCAATGCACTCATCTTATTTATTCTGCTGTCGAAACGGATTTGAAGATTTGAATGGCATTTGGTCCCTTTCCCGAAAAAGGGAATTATCATGAGTACGTGATGTCATGAGACAGTATTAAGGTACTGTTAGTTGTCAAGAATCGGCTACAACCAAATAAATATTTCTCTGTTGTTGTTGATCGTTCATTCTCTTTTACACAAGCTGCTTTTGTTGTGCATCTACATGCACCGTCTGAAAATTTTAGCATTTAAGTTTGCTTTCTCTCATGAGTTTGCTTTCAGTGGAAATAAAACACAATTCCGTAAAAACGGAAGCGACAATCCTGGCGCTTGGCCTGGCGACAAGCGAAGCACATATGATATCATATTCGGAACAGATTTCGACTTTCGACACATGGGAAACAAATTTTTAACAGATTTTTTTCCCCTTGGCGATATGTAGTGATACCCCTTGCGAAATCTTCTGAGTGGTGGAATAATTTAATTAAGTACCCTTTTCGCCTTTACTGATTTGTTTATTGATTATTTATGCGGGATATGATGATATTACTTTAACGTAATATGCTTATATTTCATTAATGTGGAGTGAAAAGTTAATAAAAAAAGAAGTTCTTTCGTGGATGGCGACGACGCTCGGCAAAGCTCTTAATTCAGCTGCCAGTTCGCGCGGTTAATTTTATGTGGAGTGTTAAGAATCGAAACGTCAGTGAAACTGCGGAAAATGACAGTGATGGTGATAAATCGGAATTAATTTTAAGTGGCTTTTATCTCACTTTAGGATTGGCCAGAGCTTATAGTAATAAAACATCTCTGGATTGACCACTGAAGAAGCGAGCTGCTCGATAATATGAAAAAGTGGAAAAGCGGCATGTTAACAGCATGTTTAATATAATAATTAGAACTTCGTGATTTAAATAGTTAAGCTAAAAGCCTGACTGAAAGTGAATCGATGAATTTGAGGTTAGGAAATGAGAAAGACATGCCAACGACAGTTGAAGAAGCATCAAAATATAATACAGAAGCGAGTACAGAGGAAATATTTAGCAAGCAATCAAGGTTAGTCAGTAAAATCAGAATTGAATGTAGATTATATTTAAATTAACACTCCAAAAGAATCATTCGATCGCCTCAGTAAGGGTTTTGCCATAATCTGATCTGAAAATGATCCTAGGGCCGTTAAGGCCATTTGGCCGGGGCCTCAAGATTAGAGGGTCCCCGAAATAATTTATTATTTTTTCTTTATTTTCAAAAAAAAAGTGGTCAGCTTAAATATCGTTTTCGTTTTGAAGAGTCCTAAAATTTCAAGTGACCTCTGCCCCGAGATTTGAGATTTCGGGATCGTGATCGATAGAACATCGCTTGATATGTAATTCAGCTAAAAATGCAAGGTCATCGTCTCACAATCAATGTTGAATTAAAGTTTGCATAAGTTTTCATGAAACCTTAAGTTCGTGGGTCTTTAAAGTTTAAACAACAAGCTCGTGCGTTTCAAATCGACTTTGAAATTTTCATTTGTGACGCGACATTAAAAAAAATGAATTCAGCATTAATCAGAACTCGTATATACAATAAAATGATAACAAAAATTGTAAGCTTTTTATTGTTCAGTTAAAGCAATACACGAACTTACATTTTAAAGCTTCTGCTCGACATAGATAGCAATAACTCCCTCGCTCAATTCCCCAGGTTGAAGCTTAAAACGAGCCTTTCCATGCATATCAACATCAATCCACTTTCCGCTACATAAAGGTCCGCATTTTTGTCCAGAAATGACGTCACAATATGTGCCCATCGGTAAATTAGTAAACAATTCGACATCTAATGCACCATTAAATTCGCCATTAAAGACAATAAATCCGCGATTGCCGCGTGAAAATGCAATTTGATTGTTGCCATTGTCCCACCAGTTATCAACATTCGTTCCCTGCACTGCATTTCTAAAACGAACCATATTTGCGATTTGACGCCATCTATGTTCACAAACGAATCCATTCTTGCATGTTCCGTCACCATTCATTTCTGGCGTTAAGATATTAAAATGATCATCATGCGGTGGGCCATCATTAAACTTCTCGAATGCATATGAACTCATGACCTGTGGAATGCCATAAGGCCATGCAAGGTGAAATGCAGTTGCCATTTTATATTCTCTCGATTGCTTGTAATTCAAAATATTTGCATTTCCATCGCGTTGATTATCGTGATTGTCAATAAATGTCAAAGCTTTTTCGGATGGCAAGAAACCCCAATCGGGTCCAAGAGTTCTAAGCCATTTCAATTGTTTGTTATCAAGACCCTTGAAGTGCATTCCAATTTCGCGGGAGAATTTAAATTCTGTAACGACACCATACGGTGAATATTCGTAAGATGAGATGATGTCACCACCATAATCAATAACTTCTTGATAAATGAAAGGTTTCGTATTGCGTGGAAATCCAAAAGATGTGTCCAAGTCTTTCAGCTTGTTATAAATTGCTTCCAAATCTCCAGGCCACATGTGTTTAGTTGCATCTATTCTAAATCCTGCTACACCGAGATCAATTAAATGATTCATATACGCTACAATTTTATCACGAACATTGCTACTTCCTTGATTAAGGTCCGCTAAGCCAACTAATTCACAATTTCTTATGCTTTCCTTGTTGTTATAATCAATGCTTTGACAATGACGATTATTAAAATCTCTTGAGTCATATGGCACGGCTGGAAATAATGGCGCATCAGGATTTGAAACAGATCCGGCTGTGCCTAGGCCTCTTCCACTTGTCATATGATTAATGACAGTGTCAGCATAAATGCGAACTCCAACAGCATTGCAACGACGTGTCATGTCGAGAAAATCTTTTTCATTGCCTGAACGCGTGTCAATCAAATATGAAACCGGTTGATAGCGCTCAAACCATGGACGTCCCTCCATCACCAAATTTTCATTGGGCGGTGAAATTTGAACTCCTCCATATCCATAATAAGAGAGAACGTTCTCACACTCTATGGCAATGTCCTTCCATTTCCATTCAAACAAATGTACAATGACACTTCGATTTACTGCTTGATTCGTATTAAATTGTGCTGCTGATAAAGCAATCAAAGCAGCACAAATAGTCACCAAGCGAATCATTTCGAATGACTTAACGGGACTAAACTTCGCCAAGTTAAATGTATTTCTACTTTTATAGAAATTTGAGAAAAATGAGAGGAGAATCTCGTTGACTGAGAACTGTAAACATCTTCATCGAGTTTAATAAACAAACATATGCTGACTTTGCCACATTTGAGTTCATCATATACATTTCTCGAGCGATTGCACAACACAAATTGATAACGGCAGTTGCATTGTAAATATTTTCTTTTATTAACTTTGTATGCATCTAAACTTTCGGATATACGGCAAACTCAGCTATTCCGCAATGATTTTTTTTATTTCTTGCCATTTTGATGTAACCTTTTTCACCCCATGAGTCACCATAAGAATTCTTAACATACCAATAATCTTGCTTTGTTTTCTTATCAATGCCATAACCAACCAGAAGCATCGCATGATTAATATCGAGTGAACATTTATGATCATAGTATGTGCCAGATTTATAACTTTGAAATGATGGCAGTGAAGCATCAACTGCAATCGATATCGGACCGATTTGTACAAGGGCATCTTTAAGAAGAATTTCATTGCCCGGCTCAATTGACTCGAATCCCACAACCGATCCGCCTGATTGTGATTTCTTATAATTGCATTCATAAGTATCTCCGGCTTTGTATGCATATTTTGATGCTAACGAAATTCCATCTTGATTCATTACGTAATTGAAAGCGTTAAGCATGTCACCTCCTTGACATCCGTAATTGCCAGACGTATCATCACGATTGCAGTCAATCAAATTTTGTTCTGATAATTTTCTCAGAATTCCCGTTTTCTTAAACAGTTGTCCCTCAATTGAGCCTGTCGTTGAAAATGACCAGCAGCTACCGCACAGTCCTTGGGTTTCAACGGGATTCACGAAACCTTTTGCAGTCCAATTTAGGAATTTTGGCGCTTCAAAATCTGAAGCTTCTTCGAGTTTTGCCAATTTTACTTCTACAGGTCGAATGAATCCATTCATATATTTATTAATGTCATCACTTGCCAAATCAGAAAACTCCCAAATGCCTCTTATGAACGTCACAAGTCCTGCTGAATATTTCAAATTGTGTGCAACAATTTCACGATTGTTCAGCAGAAAATTCATAAGCGCTCTCTGCTCGTCGATTATGGTCGAGTATGTTTTGTTGAAGTTTATGCGAAAAATATTGAACAAATTAATTTCTTCTATACTAAATTCCTCCAAAATTGACTCCAAATCGGGCAGTTGCTGAAGATTTGCTAAATTCTCATCAATGACGTCATCGAGTGCTTTTGTAGAAATCTTAAAAGAAGTCCTTTAATCAAGGAATATTTATTTAAATATTTTAAATATACTTGTAACTTATTCAGCAGTGGCTTCATAGCACTGCATTCATTGCCGATAAGCAGCAATGCAAGAAGAATTGTAATGAAAATCCGAAAACATTTCTCCATGATTCAATCTCGAGTGACCAACTTGCTATGAAAAATTTCGAGAGGCACCTGAAAATAGACAGTTTAAAGGAAGCAATTTGTTTCGCCAAAACATCACGATCGATCGTGAATTTATTTTTATTGGCAGCAAGTTTTAAAATCATTAAATTTGACAATGAAATTGTACATATTCAGCAAAAATCGTCATCGATTGAGCACATTTCAATAAACCATTCTGTATGATGACGATTTTCTGGCGAGAGTGAATCAAGGTAATCATCACTAAATGCATTCATGTCATCAATTGGTGGCGGAAAGATTCGTTTAAATGCTCCACGATTCTTCATTTCACGATATGCAAGATGTTGATCGTGCTTTTGATTGACCGATAAACAGCTCCAGCAATGTTCGCATTCCTTCGACGAACATGTTTCATTACATGGTCGATTTGCACAAGTCTCCGGGAAGACAGTTAAACTCTCTTCATGACAAATCATTTGCTCCTCCAGTTCAGATCCAAATTTAAAGTTTTCTCTATGAACATATTTTCCAACTCCAATCAGTGTGAAAGTGTTGAAAAGCAAATTCTCGAAAAGTCTTTTGTCACGATAAAGCTTTCGTGATGGATTAATGTTAGGACTTTGATTAATTTCGATAAGGAACAAATTCAATTGATCATCAAGTATAAAATCAAAACGATAAAGCTCAAAGAACGTGTATTTGAATTTATATCGTTTGACCCAGTAGATGAAAGTATTTTCCTTCGACAGCACAATTTCTCTGATACAATCCTCAACTTGAGTCCAAATCTTGGCAACGTCGTAACCTTTCTTTATGAAATAAGCATTCATTGCCTGTTTATAAGTGTACGCCTTATCGTAATACATTGACAGTGCCGGAAAGTCCCATGGAAATAAACAGCTGTCACTGATGACATAAGTGTCGAGATTTTCAGTTTCATTTGGATCATAAGGAAGCGTACAAAGACGAATTAGTGTATTTTTAACATAATAGTAAACACGCAATGGATTAATCGATGTGATCACAACATAAATGCCAAAATCAAACTTATGTCTATCGATTAAAAGTGGATTTTCAACATAAACTTGCGCGAAATATTTGTAACCAGGTCCAAAAATCTCAAAATTCATGTCGGAAATGTTCCTCAATGCCACGCCGCGATTACTCCAAAGCTTTTGCACGTAGCGTGTATTTGGATGTTCGGCTGCATAATTTTTCAATATTTCCGTATCATTGAATCCCTTCGGAATGTATTTTGAATCCGTATTGATGGCAAGATTGTCCTTCATTGTCAAAACAAAATTTCCCGGAATGTGATTAATGCGCTGATGATACGAAACATTTTTGAAGTCTATTGGAATTTCATTATGATAATCGTAGCTCCAAAGTAAATCCCAATCATTGTGTACTTTCTTGTCATGCACAATTTCCATTTCAATTTTCTCTAATCCAAGGCGTTGCAAAACTGTATCAACCGATAGGAAGATCCACATATACTTTCGTGCCATATAGAACCAATACTTTGGCTTTCGTGGTTCCTGACTGATGCTCGTTAGTGATGAGTTGGCTTGCTGAATGACGTCAACAACTGTTTTGTTGCTGTCATTCTTTAATCTGATATCAAATGTGTAATGTCGTTGAAAATCGACAGCAAAAATTGCCAGAAAAATCACGAAAGCCGCGATAAATAATTTCTTAAAAATTCCCTCGAGCCGACTGACTTTCGACGCTTTTGTTGTCTTTTTTGCCATCACTTCAACTCACTTTGACCACTCGATTACGACAAATAACAATTACTTGTCACTAGCGACAACGAATGCAAATCGTAGATATTGCGTTAGTTTCGTGTTCATTGTTTCATTTAAATACACCACGATTTTGTAATTAAACATTTTTTTAATGATTTGTTAGAAAACATAAGAACGCGAACAAATTGCAAAAATTCTTATCATTAGAGAGAGAAAGAAATAAAGAAGTATGGATGGATGACACAGAGAGGAAACTGAGAGAGAAACTGATTCAATGAAATGATATTGCGCAAAATAACTAACTATCACATTGCTTGGCTATTAAAAATATATTTATTTTTGCCTCAATTTTGAGATTTGAGAAATTTAATTAATTTCATTGTCAGGTTCTTTATTTTGGTGCGATTACTGTTTTATTTGCTGTGGACAATTTTATACATAAATCTGCTCATAATAATTAAAATAAGGAACATAATAATTACAACATAAGTTCATTGTGCTCATAAAGGAGTTCATTGCAATGACTTGACTTTGATTCTCTGAAGTTATCGGCAATTTTATAAATTTCTTCGAGCTTATCATAAGCTATTTCCAGTTCTTCTTCCAAAGTTGTTTTTCGTTACAAATTTCTCATGAGCTCAATTTTAAAAGTGATTCCGTCAGAAGAACATTCTACAAGCAATAGATATCGCATGCATCAATGGAACATGTGTTTTAAGAGTCTCCTAGTTCCATTACTTGTTCATGCAATCATTCAATTACTTCTTAACAATTCCAATTTTCTTAATTTCTTCATCACTCAAAATGCCATTCATTGCTGTGCAAAATTTTTCTTGTTTCCTTTTGTTTGCACGATCTAAAAGAACTTTTGTGATGTCCAAATATTCGATCATGAATAAATCTAATATGAAATTCTTATCATACCACTTTAACAATATCTTAAGACATTCTTGAAATGCTTTTGTTGATGTCTTATTGAGCGTTGCATAGAATAAAACATTTTGCTTATTGCTATCTTTATCCCAAAAATGAGTTTGCAGCGTAGTTTCATCAAATAGTTCTTCGAATATTCTCCAAATTGCACTAAACGTTCCACCAATTCCACATTCTGCAGCATCGTGTAATATCGTTCGGTTATCGATATTCTTATGTAAAACGAAAGTTTTTAAGTGATCTGCATAGAACCTTTTGGCTTCTTTTACCATCAGTTTTCGATGAATGCTATTTGTTTTAATTGCGAGATCAAAGCATGTCTCATTCTGATTGTTTCGCGTTGTAAACAATATTTCGCAGTCAGTTTCGTCAAGATTCTCCAACATGAAATTCCAAACATAAACGAATACTTTTTCACTCTCACATTGTACAGTTTTATGAGAGAAATTGTTTCCATCATCGTCTGACTCAAGAATGAAACGATTTACGAAGGTCTGTCCAATCATTTCAGAGATCTTTATGAACAAGAATTCAACTGATTTATGATCGTCATTGCGTGCTATCGCTTGCAAAATATTTCGCTTTTCAGAATCTTTTCTTATTAATTCAATTTTTCTTGATTTCTCATCGAAAAGCTTACAAAAGGTCTCCCAAAACTTCTCACAATTGACGCTGTTGATGAAAAGAAATGTCTCATGCAATCGCGGCTGTCCATTCTTATAAAAGAATAGTGATTTAAATGCATCAATTTCACAGAAACATTCTTCAAGACGACGCTGCCACGCTTGATAGACATTTGCTGTCTTATTATGTGCGGCCATTGTAAGAATATTGAATGGTTTGTCATTGTTCCTTAACATTCGTTTCATATCATCAAGAGGAACATTATCAAAATAAATTTGCCAAACCTTCTCAAAGCTTTCAACATTTTGACATTCTCCTGCTGAATGCTTAAGCAAACTTCTGCCTTGCCGATCCTCGTAGCACAATAGTGCCTTGAATTCCTCGCCAATAAAGAATTCACTGTGTAAATTAAGAAACATTTCAAATGTTTTAAAGTTTCGATTCTCAACGGCGCATAATAAAACGTTCTTATGACAATGAGCGTCTTCGAATAAGAATATGCGTCTTTCTCTTTTCTTAAATGTCTTGTCAATATATGTCCATAATATCTTGCAAATTTCATCTTCACCTTCTGCCGATGCAAAATGAATGAACGTTCGTCCTTTATACTCGGACACGACCATTTTCTTCAATAAAATCTTATCATTAAATGCACTTTCCATTACGATTATCATCAAATTCTTTGTGTTTTCCTTGATCATATTGTGAAGTATACGCTCTCTTCTAACGATGTCTTCCGGAACAGTTTGTAGAGCATACAGTGCACTTGCCAGTTCCTTTGAGTAGAGAATGTTTCTAAATTCTTCATCATTCAATGCACCATTTAAAAATGTTCTAATTATGTCACAGCTCTCATCATTCAACACATGAAATAACAACAATAATATTCCATCATGACCTCTAAAGTTTTGTTTTCCTCTAATGTTAATTAAAAGATATTCAGCGATGAAGTATTCCATGAACGTTTTATGCGCAAATTGATAGTGGCATGACGCTGCTGTCTTCTGTAGAATTCCAAAAGTTACTATTAAATCATCCTTTAATACATTTAAGTTTAAATTCTTTGCAATATTATATCGCGGTAAAAGATGTTGAACAGCATCATCAAACTTCGGATCATGTTCGATCGTTGGTGTTTGCACATTTTCAGTAGTTTTCTCATTATTTGTGAATAAATTTGTTACTTTGCTGAGAACAGATGTTGAAGTATTCTTAGGCTTTGGAGCTACTTCAACTGATGGCAACTCAGGATATTCAACCATCATTGCTAGCCTCTCGATTGTTTTGTAGCCAAATGTTTGTATAAGTGCATGAAATTGATGATGCTCATGAATGTTTTTCTCTCTCTCAGCAAAGCTAATAGTTTCATTAAAGGCAATTGGAGCTTTTATATTTAAAATTGCCATCAGTTTATTGATGAAGAATTGATAGAACTTGTAGAGATTTATTTTTCCTTCGAAGATCAATGATTCTTTTAATGTTTTCGTGACTTGTGATTGATCTTCATTTGAATTGAAAATTTCACCCAACATACGGATCTGTAGTGGAATGCCAATAAAGTCTTTTAGCTTTTCAAAGTTTGTTGTTTCAGAGAATTGTCGAATCAATTCTTTGGCCCTTTCATGTAGATTTCTTTCAACGGAGCTTTCGATTCCAGAACTCCAAAATCTAACGAGAAAATCAATTTGGTTTTTCTCAGTAAATGGTTTTAAACGAAAGATTCGTTTACTGAGCGCAGCTTGAATTTCTGTAGCGTAATGCGGACGTGATGCGATCCAGAGTTGATTTTTTTGTGAGCTTGTAAAAGCTTTCATTAGTTTCAAAACAAACTTTCGATTGTTCTCATCGATTTCATCAAAGCCATCAAACAGCAAAATTACTTTTTCCTCATTTAGAAATTTGACAAATAATTTCTTATCAAATCTTTCCTTAATGTTAAGAATTTGCTCCAAATATTCTCTCATCGTAACATCGTCAAACTCTTCGCTTTCTTGTAGTTTACTTATAAACTTGTCGGTATATTGTTTCAAGTCAATTAACGATATCAAGTGATAAGGATATTTTTCCAACAATTGCTCTTTGATTTGAACAATTGTCGTCGTTTTGCCCATTCCAGCAATATCACTGAGAATAATTGTTTTTAATTGATCTGCTCGTTCAATAAGTGATGTCTCATCTAAAATGTCTGCTTGTTCTTCATCTTCAAGCATTAATTGAAAAGTACGTTTGATATAAACGGATGTCATCAAGTTCGTTTTGATTTCTTTCTCCTTCATATTCGCAAATATCTTTGTATGATGAATGATTTCGTCAAGTGGCATTTTAAGTAATATTTCCGAATTCGCTTGAACAAAGTTCTTCAAGGGAAGTTTTTGCCTTTTGAATTCAACCATAGATTCAAGAATATCTTTTTGAGATTCGGCCGATAAATCGCTCCATGTAAATTTTATTTCCATCTCGAATTTCTCAATGTTCACGTCAAAAAGTTTGTCTTCATGAATTCTTTGATTAACGATGATTGTTATATTAAATTTCTCGAGAAACTTTTGCGTCACCTTTTTAATACTTCTTGAGTCAATAATGTCATTCAATAATAAATCAACAATGTAAATTGTTGGCTCCATTTTGAGATTGAAAATTTGTTTAAATATCTTTTGGCATTTCTTATTTTCGAGTTGATCGAGTGCGATAAAAATGTTTGAAGACTTTACACCAGACTTTTCAGTTTTTGTCAATTGTTCATGAATATTTCTCAATGCCAATAGTGGAACATTCGATTTGATTAATAAGATTTTCCTACCAAATTCAATCTGCTTGTGAGTTTTGCAACTCATTTTTCCAATTTTATCTTTTTCGAGCTTTTCATAAACACCCAATAAATCATTAATCTCTCTTATTGCCGTTATATCCTTCATATTCTTGTGAGCGCCTGTCAAATCAATTAATGTGTTATTTTCAAAGTAATCAAACAATTCCTTGAATTGATTCTTAATTCCATGAATTTTCTCGGCATTATTTTTATACTGAGCGAGTATATGAGGAACTCGAACAATTAGTTCAGGTGTTCGAGCATTTTCATTAACATAACATGTATAAACTTTCTCGATAATTGCTTCTTTTGAATAGAACTCTTTGTCTTCGTATTTCTTAACTATTGTTGAAAATTCATCGGCTCGCTCAATTTCATATGAATGATATGGTTTGCAGCAGTTTTCATACAAAAGTTGCATCGCATAATGAGTTAATTCATGTGCCAAGGTTCCCAAAATTTCAAAACGTTCTCGATTTGCTCCGATATAAATATGACCTGACACGAAATATGCATTTCCCATGGATCCTTCTGGTGCTGTCGGATCAACATCGTGAATTGATTGGTGTTTGAAATCAAAAACTATATCGGCCGTCTTGGCATTTGCGATCGTTTTCAGTATTGGACGTATTTCTTCGATTTCATCGAGCTCTTCGAAAAATCCTTTGATCAGTTTGAAACTCTTCTGCTTGTCATCTGTGTCGCAACTAAGTTTTGAGAATGCAATTAATTGTAAAATATGAGTGTCATCAGGATTCTTGAAGTAATTTAACATTTCTTTTCTCAATGAAATGTTCTCAATTTTACCAAAAACATTCTCGATGGTTGATGGAGTTTCGTCAGGACTGAAGGCAAATAGTCTCGATCGTAAATAAGCTATAATTTTGAGCTTTTTCTCAATGTAAGCAATCTTAAGTGTTGAATTATTTGACGCATCAAATCCAAACTTTATATGAGAATTTTCGTCCACAAATTTTTCGATCTTTTCCATTTGATCATTTTTGATGGCTTCATGGAATTCCTTTCGATCTTGTAGGAAGTTTTCAAAGTCTCTGCGAATCTTAATGTCATTGATTTTGTTTACATCAAACCTTCTAGGGAACATTGCATCAAATTTTAACATTTCAAGCAAGAATTCGTAATTTCCATTCTCCCAAGCAATATCTGAAGGTAACCTTTTATCATTTGCCTTCTCATTCACATCAAGACCGCATTTGATTAAAAAATCTAGAATATTTATGTTGCCATATTGCGCCGCAATCATGATGAAATTATATCCGAGATTGTCTTTCATCCTGAGTAATTTTAATTGTTCTTCAATTAAATTGAATGCTAATTTCTCAACATCTAACGGTAAATGAAACAGCGCCATTAAGTTTTGTTCTGTGCCAAATGCTAATGACGTATAGAATGGATTATCAGTCGAGAGTATGTCTTCATAGAGATTCCAATTAAATAATGTGAGAAATCTTAAGCATAAAATGTTCTTTGATTTTGCGGCATAATACAGAAGACTTTTATCCTTAAATAGCATTTTATCTTTATCCAATTCAATTTCAAGTAAATCCATTCCCGGTCCAATAAAGTTTATCAGAACCGAAAATGATAAGTCACAGTCCCATGAATGAGTGAATATTTCCGTTGCTATATCTATTCGGTTTTCCAACAGAACTTTGCGATAATCCGTTGAATGGAATTCTTTGTAAAATGTTTGAGTTTCATTTGTTGTTAGTGATTTAACCTGAATAATCATAACTTTTGCCATTTTGGTTCCTTTCAATATGTCCATGTTAAAATGTATGTGATTTTCGTTGTGCATTTCGAATAAGATCACAAAACAATTTAGGGATTTATTGAATTGATGTTGAAATGTTTCATTCTTTAATAGTTGAACAACTTCATCGGCCGAATTGCAGCCTGTTATTTTCAATATACTCGATTTGTTATTGATGTTAAGTTTTTTGATGTGATCATCTGTGCTGTTGATATGAATGAAATGAATTTTTTCATAACTTATCTTGTTAATCACTTCTACATTGCAAGTGGATCTCTTTTGGAGCAAATTGTAGATCGTCACATCGCCAATTTCCTTTGCAATATCAACAGGTGTTTTGTGTTCCTTATTCTCTAATGTTAGATCAGCACCGTGCTCTAGAAGAATATCGATAACTTCAATGTTTCCTGATCTGACACCTAAGTGAAGTGGCGTTTCATAATCCCAGATATCATTTTGAAAGTTTATTCTAGCACCGCTACGGATTAGACGTCTTATTTCTGTCGTTTTCTTTTCATCGGCAGCATCTTTATTTTCATCAATCGCAAGACACAACAGATTACTCAATTTCTTACACTCCCGAATATCCATAATCCTGAGACAACAAGATTTCTTAATAGAAAAACATCTGTAAGAAAACAATTGACAAAAAGTCAAGCAGTTGAGCAATGCTGCGAATTGAATAAACTTTATACTCACGCAATTTGTTTTCATGAATGCTGTGTCACTGCATTTACACAAGTGTACTCGTCACTTTTGGAAACCATAAACTATCACATGGAGAAATTTAAATTAAATTCTCAGATTTCAGAATCAGTAACTGTATGACTAATAGTTTTAGTAATTATTTTTTAGTCACTATTACGTCTACAATGAATCAGTTGTGTCACTTCAAAAGTTAAAAGTTCGAAGAATTTTGACTAATCCTCCGTTTCTAAATTACACAAAACTTTAACTTTTTATAAAATTATGTTCTAAAAACTTCACCTCCATTCCTGTTAGAGTTTCTCACACATTTTAGAGTAGTGTAGCAATTTGAAAACTTATGATTCATAAGTTATGATTTACATTTAGAATAGCCAAATTTGCACAATCCGATTTTACGATCCTTCTAGCTTGGTGGCCTGTGAGTTTCTAAAAAATAAAAATTCTCCTTGAACAACGCGAGACTAACCGTTTCGAGCGACTAACCGTTCCGAGAGAAAGCTAAAATCGACTTTCTCATTTAAAATATATTAAAACTAAAGGACATGATAATTTATGCATATAAATAAATGTTGAATCAAAATTGTAAAGTACTCGTTATTAAATAGACGTTCCAGCTTTTTCAATACATTGTTACAATTATAACATTATTCATGCGATAATAAATTGCGGCTTGAAGAAACATGTAAATTTTTATTAGGCATCAATATCAGAGCTATGTGGAAGATTAGTGAAAACGCCACATAGTGAAGAAACTCCTTTTTATTTCAGATTTTCATATGCTTACGGTAAGCATTTTGGATTTTGTATAGTATTGAATTATCGCGATAAGGCATGCGATATTTTTGCCTGCAATGGAATCCTTTTCAATCACAAGTCACGAAGACGAGGTAGTAAATTCATACGTATTTTGATCTCTAGATCGTCTTCAGAATTTGTTTTTGATGCCATTGCTTAATCAGGGTTTGCTGCTTTCTTCTCATCATTATACTGTTCAGTTGACCTATAGGATTTTTTTAAAAATACTCATTTGTATCCATGCTCGCTGACACTGGTTTATGGAGGATTACAAGTAACAAAATTAGATCAGTGGAATAAACAGCTTTCACTGATAGCATAAGTATCGAGATTTCGGTTTCATTTGGATCTTAAAGGAAGAGATTCCGTACTGATGGCAAGATTGTGTACAACTTCCATTTCAATTTTCTCTAATCCAAGGCGTTGCAAAACTGTATCAACCGATATAGGAAGATCCACACATACTTTCGTGCCATATAGAACCAATACTTTGGCTTTTGTGGTTTCTGACTGATGCTCGTTTAGTCAAATGTGTAATGTCGTTGAAAATCGACAGCAAAAATTGCCGGATAAATCACGAAAGCCGCGATGAATAATTTCTTAACGATGAATAACAATTACTCGTCACAAGCGATAACGAATGCAAATCGTAGACATCGGCGTTAGTTTCGTGGTCGTTGTTTAATGATTTGTTAGAAAACATAAGAACGCGAACAAATTGCAAAAATTCTTATCATTAGAGAGAGAAAGAAATAAAGAAGTATGGATGGATGACACAGAGAGGAAACTGAGAGAGAAACTGATTCAATGAAATGATATTGCGCAAAATAACTAACTATCACATTGCTTGACTATAAAAAATATATTTTTTTTGCCTCAATTTTGAGATTTGAGAAATTTAATTGATTTCATTATCAGGTTCTTTATTTTATTGAGTGTGAATTTCTTTAGAACACTTATTTTTTTTTTCTTAATTTCTTAATCGCCCGAACGAAATAATTTCACAGCTTTGCTGATAACTGCTATTTACGCATTTCACAATAAATCGTTTCGCATTTCACTCCAACTGTTGTTGTATTTGCTGTGGACAATTTTATACATAAATCCGCTCATAATAATTAAAATAAGGAACATAACAATTACAAAGTAAGTTGAAAGACGTTGGAAAACAGGTCGCTCGAGAGGCCCATTGCATTGATATTCTAAGCTTGCCCTTAGCTGATAAGTTCCATCGCAGCTCTTACTAATTTCATTTTTTAATTCAGGAATGAGCAGAACATCGTCACCACGATAATCAATGCAAAGATTATATTGGAAGTGTGCTTCTAAAAGGTTGATTAATGGATCGAGAGCATCCTTATCGATAGCCTTCAAATGACAATCGTAGAATGAAATAGTTTCAATTGAAGAATGTCCTTTAAAGAACTGGCGACGCAAATACTCGATCGGATTGTGTGACACATCAAAAGTTTTCAACTTTGTAAGACCTTTTAAATCGTCACTAATTAATTCTCTTACGCCACTCTTCATAATATAAAGAACTAGAAGATTCGGAAAATGCATGCCAAGATTTATTGGCAAATGCGTACAGTCTTGTTTCTCAACAAACACTTCAAGAACATCATCATTGTTTTTGCCATCCTGATGAGTTCCAACGATTTCAGTGATCGTTCGATAGTTAATTGTCGTTTTCAAATTTTGACCAATGCAGCTGTAAAAGGTTCCCCAAAGTGACGGACGATACTCAAATTTGCATTCCAGTTCTATTGCCACTGATTGTTGGAGTATACCAATTAACAAAATTAAAGCAGCGCTAAGATTTTAAGTAAAAAATTATGTCAGAAACGAATGAAATCCCTTAACGCTCAACCTACATAAACTTCATCTTATGATTATAAATTTTACGTCCTAATTCAAGAAAATCTTGGCGGTAACTGAGAATATATAGTAAGTTCTCTAAAGGCGAGTACCGAAAACAGTCGAATTTATAAGTGCTTAAAACTGTCGCGAGATTAATGAGCAGTGAGCGTATCATTTATTAATTCGCTTATTATCTCCGCAATATAAAGTTTAAATTTGCCGTTGCAGCTTGCGATATTTTTATTTATTAAATAACAAAATCAATTTTATATTGAATTATTTATGATATAGCCTGCAATACATTTAAAACGCCTGTTGTTCATGAAATCCAGAAGGAAATATCCTTCCAACATTTTTCGTTAAAAAATTGTTTTGCGCTCCTTATCTCTCTCTATATATAGCGCCTGCATGTTATGTGACATAATATTTGTTTGTTTCCGTGAATGATAAAAAGTAAAACAACATTTGTGAATCGTTTAGTCAACTTATTTTAGTATTAAAATGTTTAGAAAGTCTTCTGTCTTTTTACAAACCAACAAAGGATAAAAAAATGACTAACACATCTTAAATCATCGAGAAAAAGACAGCGAAAGTCGAATCAAAAGAATCGTTCCAAAACCACATCCGCGCTCTCATCAAGCTTATGACAGGATTTCAATTCTTCAAGTATTCAATTATTGGAGCAATTGCAATAATAATAATAAAAACATAAAGTTAGGAAAATGACTTCTCACATCAACGATTTCCAGTTAAATCAAGTTCTGCAGACAGTGTTACGTTCTGTTACGAAGGCGTTGTCAAATTTGCATAAAAAGAACGTTATGGAATATTTGAATGACCCCACATACCAAAAATTATTGCGGAGTGGCAGCATATCTCAAGCGGGATCGTCTAATAATAAAAAAAAGTTAGATCACGAGAATTAAAATGGCTCATCAGAATGCAAAAATTATTATTATTGGAGCCGGTATAAGTGGTATTGCGGCTGCTTCAAAGTTGGTAGAATGCGGCTTTAAAAATGTCACATTGCTCGAAGCTGAAAAAAAGATAGGAGGCCGGGTCAATACGGTTGAGTTTGCTAGTAACCGTGTCGATTTGGGAGCACAATGGTAATTTATATTCATAACATGTTTCAATCTAAGGACTACTTCAGCAGCAATATTTTTTCGATATTCAAGGTGCCATGGGGAAAAAGACAATGTAATATACGAGTTAGTTAAAACCCATAAAGTGCTCGATAAAACAACCATATCATATCCTAATGTGAACTTCTTCAGCTCTTCTGGTCAAATAATTGATAAAGAAAAGTGTGAAAGGCTCATGGCACTATGTCTTAGCATTCTGCATGAAAGTAAACCTGATCTAATGAATTATAAAGGTTCACTTGGAAGTTACATTTTGTCCAAATATCAGGAAGCGCTGCGAACGAAGGAATTTGAAGATATTGATTCCGAAATTAGTCATCAGCTACTGGAATACTTTCAGAAGTATGAAAATTCCATTGAAGCCTCTGACACATGGTTCGATACATCAGGAAATGGATACTTGAGTTATTGGGAATGTGAGGGACATCCTTTATTGAATTGGAAAGATAAAGGTTACGCGACTGTCATCGATTACATTACGAAGAAAAAACCTGATGTATCGAAGGCTCTTAATATTGAAGAGAAAGTGATTTTCGATAAGGAGGTAACACACATTGATTGGTCAAATGATCGTTCTATGACAATCAAATGTTCTGATGGAGAATCATTCCTTGCTGATCATATAATAACAACTGTTTCCCTTGGCGTCTTAAAGGAAAATTATAAAACTTTATTTTCACCACCGCTTCCAAAACTAAAGATAAATGCAATTGAAGGCCTATCGATCGGTACAGTCGATAAAATATTCCTTGAATTCGAAAAACCATTTTGGGAGAAGGATTGGGCTGGTTTTAGTTTGTTATGGAGCAGAAAAGATTGCGATGCTATAAGAGGAACAAGAGACAGTTGGCTTGAGGATGTTTTTGGTTTTTATAAGGTTGACTATCAACCAAATATTTTGTGTGGATGGATTGGCGGACCGAGCGCAAGGATAATGGAAAATCTTGACGATGAAACAGTTATGAATGGTTGTCTTTTGTTGTTTGATAAGTTCCTTGGCAATCGTATGAACTGGAAAAAACCAGTGAGAATACTTCGTTCAAAATGGTATTCAAATAAGCATTTCCGTGGATCATATTCATTCAGAAGTGTGACAACAGACCTATTAAGAACATCTGCAAATGATTTAGCTCTTCCGCTCTATGATAGTTTAGGAAGGCCTGTCATCTTATGGGGAGGTGAAGCTACAAGTGAGCATTACTATTCGACGGTTCATGGCGCTTGTGAAGCGGGTTGGCGTGAAGCAAAAAGACTTGTTGATTTCTATTCAAGGTTAGTTCTTATTAATACATATTTGATTGTCGCTTATTCTTGTTGCGTTTCACATGCATGTGTTTTTTTTTTTTAATCTCATACTTAATCCGTAATCATTCAGTTGTAAGCTTACGCATTTTCCACCATTCAAATATATTTTAAAAAATTTATTCTTAATTTTTCCAGAAAATCCCATCTTTAGAAAACAATCTGTGAATCGGTTGATACTCAAATACATTTCCTTTTTGTCACCATAAATTATAAATTGATGGATGATAAATCCTTATTAAATAATGCTAAATAAATAAAACTGCATGTGAAAAGCATCGGATGCATGTTTCATGCGATCTTTAAATCTTTTCATCTGGAAATATTTTTAGACAAACTACAGAAAACCTGAAGTCAAATTCTTCATTGCTGTCAAAGCCTGCCAATTACGATGTGATTGTTCTAGGATCTGGAATAAGTGGACTTGGAGCAACAACAGTTCTTAAAAAATCTGGCAAAAGTTTTGTTGTGCTCGAAGCGCAAGGTTATGCTGGTGGTAGAATAAAGACGGTTGAGATGAAAACTTTGAGAAGGTGCAATGGAAATCGAGTTCGGTGTGAGGCAGGTGCACAATGGATTCACGGACGCGATAATGAATTCTACAGGATAGCAGAAGATTTAAAATTGATACGACCCGAATTATCAGAGGAAGCTGAAGGTGATTACGTTTGTGAAGATGGCGAACGTCTTGATGACTTTTTTGTTAAGAAAATTGACTTTAGGTTTGGAAAAATTTTGGAGGAATGCGAGCAATTTGTCGGTCGCAAATCTGCTGACGATTTCGAATTTCCTTCATCACTTGGTTCTTTTGTTGATGAGAAATTTGAAAAATGTCTCGATGAACTCGAAACGCGTGACGAAAAGGAGAAAGCATTGCAATTACTAGATTGGCATAAAAGGTTCCAGATCATTGACAATTCCTGTTCGAATTTTAATGACATTTCAGCGAAAACGTGGGGGAATTATTCTTTTAATGGCGAAAGTTGTCAAACTCATATAAATGTTTATAAAGGAATGAGTGCTATTAGTGATGAGCTTTATGAATCAGTTAAAGAGAATGTAAAATTGAATCATGTGGTTGATTTGATCTATTGGAAAAGTGAAGATTATGCAACGGGCTCAAACAGGATTTTAGTGCAATGCGAAAATGGTTCATTATTCCAAACCAACAATTTGATTTGCACATTCTCACTGGGATTTCTAAAGCAGCAACATTTTAAGGTTTTTTGTCCACCATTGCCGGAAGCCCATCAAAAAGTAATCGATACAATTGGCTTCGGAACAATTAATAAAATATTTCTGAACTTTGAATCCAAATGGTGGAGCGATGATTGGAAGGGACTTCAGCTCATATTCAAGGACTCACTAAATGATGTAGGCAATAAAGAACAATATTTAGTTAAAAGCAACTCATTTATATATTTAATTCATTAAAATTATTTCAGAATTCACATTGGACGAGATTCATTTCCGGCTTTGATGTCGTCTATCCTGAACCGAAAAATTCTCTCATTGGTTGGATTGGTGGAAAAGGAGCTATTGACATGGAGAATCTTCAAGATGAAGAAATCGCAAACGAATGTATGAAGATTATAAGAAGATTTTTACGTCGCACTGATATACCGGATCCTTCTAATTTCTATTGCTCCCGCTGGAATAGTAATGAATTTGTAAAAGGCGCTTATAGCTTCACATCAAAATACAGTGATAAAATATTACACTGGGAAAAGGAATTATCAAAACCAATAGTTTTCAAGTTGCCACATCAAGCAAAGGCGAACACAATACTTTTGGCGGGTGAAGCCTGTCACGGGCAATTCTTTTCAACCATTCATGGAGCTTTCTTGTCAGGAATTGAACAAGCAAAAGCAATTCTAAGGACAATGTCAGATAATTCGAAAATTTCCGCTAAAGAAACTTCATGTCAATCAAAACTTTAAATTTTCGAATAATTACTACATAGAAACTTAAAGTAACAGATCCGCCAAATAATCATCAAAATCTTCATCGCGAGCTTTGATTTCTTCATTGTTGCAGCTTTGCTTCCATATGTTTTCATCGCCTAAAGGCTCAGGAAAATATTTTCGACATTACATTTGCTGGTTATGACGAGCTGCTGCTGAAATCTTCTTGTGTTATTTCAGCAACAAACACTGATCCTGTTAGGTACTTGTTTCGCTCGAGTCCTTTCAGTTCGCGTTTCTTGGAATGATAGTTGAGTTTGTCAGAGCATGTCGGGCACTATCATAGAAGTAATAAACTAGTTACTTAATTGTACATTAAAAATTTATCGACTCAGATAACAAATATTCTCGAAACACTGTTTCGTAGTATTTTTTAGCTTATCTTTTTTCTATGGTCTTGGTATGCGTTCGTCATTCCAGATACACCTCATATTCTCTGTGATGACATCTGTGTCCATTTTGTCTTAAAATTATGTATAATCCAAAAAAATAAAATTCATTTCATCGGTTTATCAGCCGTTGGCACTGCGATCTTAAAGCGGTTTTTGTTAGCGCAAATTAAAACCTCACGTGATGAAGACATGACGACACAATCGAACTACCAACAGGTTTCTAAGGTTTTCTGTATTCTATTGGATTTAATATTATTCGTTCTTCTGCCTCTGGCTTATCTACGACTTTTTCTTTTTCTTCCTTAAATTTTAATCATATGTAAGATAATGATTATCGAAAGAATTATATCGATAATTTCTAATTTCGTCATCAGGCATATTTAGCGATACGGAAGGTTTACTAAGTAGAAGTAAACAAAAACGGATATATGTTTTACAAAGCAGATAGACTTCACTTGTTTTGTTGAAATAAGTTATTTCCAGTTCTTCTTCCAAATTTCTTTTTCGTTACAAATTTCTCATGAGCTCAATTTTAAAAGTGATTCCGTCAGACGAACATTCTACAAGCAATAGATATCGCATGCATCAATGGAACATGTGTTTTAAGAGTCTCCTAGTTCCATTACTTGTTCATGCAATCATTCAATTACTTCTTAACAATTCCAATTTTCTTAATTTCTTCATCACTCAAAATGCCATTCATTGCCGTGCAAAATTTTTCTTGTTTCCTTTTGTTTGCACGATCTAAAAGAACTTTTGTGATGTCCAAATATTCGATCATGAATAAATCTAATATGAAATTCTTATCATACCACTTTAACAATATCTTAAGACATTCTTGAAATGCTTTTGTTGATGTCTTATTGAGCGTTGCATAGAATAAAACATTTTGCTTATTGCTATCTTTATCCCAAAAATGAGTTTGCAGCGTAGTTTCATCAAATAGTTCTTCGAATATTCTCCAAATTGCACTAAACGTTCCACCAATTCCACATTCTGCAGCATCGTGTAATATCGTTCGGTTATCGATATTCTTATGTAAAACAAAAGTTTTTAAGTGATCTGCATAGAACCTTTTGGCTTCTTTTACCATCAGTTTTCGATGAATGCTATTTGTTTTAATTGCGAGATCAAAGCATGTCTCATTCTGATTGTTTCGCGTTGTAAACAATATTTCGCAGTCAGTTTCGTCAAGATTCTCCAACATGAAATTCCAAACATAAACGAATACTTTTTCACTCTCACATTGTACAGTTTTATGAGAGAAATTGTTTCCATCATCGTCTGACTCAAGAATGAAACGATTTACGAAGGTCTGTCCAATCATTTCAGAGACCTTTATGAACAAGAATTCAACTGATTTATGATCGTCATTGCGTGCTATCGCTTGCAAAATATTTCGCTTTTCAGAATCTTTTCTTATTAATTCAATTTTTCTTGATTTCTCATCGAAAAGCTTACAAAAAGTATCCCAAAACTTCTCACAATTGACGCTGTTGATGAAAAGAAATGTCTCATGCAATCGCGGCTGTCCATTCTTATAAAAGAATAGTGATTTAAATGCATCAATTTCACAGAAACATTCTTCAAGACGACGCTGCCACGCTTGATAGACATTTGCTGTCTTATTATGTGCGGCCATTGTAAGAATATTGAATGGTTTGTCATTGTTCCTTAACATTCGTTTCATATCATCAAGAGGAACATTATCAAAATAAATTTGCCAAATCTTTTCAAAGCTCTCAACATTTTGACATTCTCTTGCCGAATGCTTAAGCAAACTTCTGCCATACCAATCCTCATAGCACAATAGTGCCTTGAATTGTTTGCCGATAAAAAAATCTCTGTGTACATTAAGAACCTTTTCAAATGTTTTAAAGTTTCGATTCTCAACGGCGCATAGTAAAACATTCTGATGAAAGAAAACGTCTTCGAATGTTAAGAAGATGCGTCTTTCTCTTTTGTTAAATGTCTTGTCAATATATGTCCATAATATCTTAAAAATTTCATCTTCACCTTCTGCCGATGCAAAATGAATGAACGTTCGTCCTTTATACTCGGACACGACCATTTTCTTCAGTAAAATCTTATCATTAAATGCACTTTCCATTACGATTATCATCAAATTCTTTGTGTTTTCCTTGATCATATTGTGAAGTATACGCTCTCTTCTAACGATGTCTTCCGGAACAGTTTGCAGAGCATACAGTGCACTTGCCAGTTCCTTTGAGTAGAGAATGTTTCTAAATTCTTCATCATTCAATGCACCATTTAAAAATGTTCTAATTATGTCACAGCTCTCATCATTCAACACATGAAATAACAACAATAATATTCCATCATGACCTCTAAAGTTTTGTTTTCCTCTAATGTTAATTAAAAGATATTCAGCGATGAAGTATTCCATGAACGTTTTATGCGCAAATTGATAGTGGCATGATGCTGCTGTCTTCTGTAGAATTCCAAAAGTTACTATTAAATCATCTTTCAATACATTTAAGTTTAAATTCTTTGCAATATTATATCGCGGTAAAAGATGTTGAACAGCATCATCAAACTTCGGATCATGTTCGATTGTTGGTGTTTGCACATTTTCAGTAGTTTTCTCATTATTTGTGAATAAATTTGTTACTTTGCTGAGAACAGATGTTGAAGTATTCTTAGGCTTTGGAGCTACTTCAACTGATGGCAACTCAGGATATTCAACCATCATTGCTAGCCTCTCGATTGTTTTGTAGCCAAATGTTTGTATAAGTGCATGAAATTGATGATGCTCATGAATGTTTTTCTCTCTCTCAGCAAAGCTAATAGTTTCATTAAAGGCAATTGGAGCTTTTATATTTAAAATTGCCATCAGTTTATTGATGAAGAATTGATAGAACTTGTAGAGATTTATTTTTCCTTCGTAGATCAATGATTCTTTTAATGTTTTCGTGACTTGTGATTGATCTTCATTTGAATTGAAAATTTCACCCAACATACGGATCTGTAGTGGAATGCCAATAAAGTCTTTTAGCTTTTCAAAGTTTGTTGTTTCAGAGAATTGTCGAATCAATTCTTTGGCCCTTTCATGTAGATTTCTTTCAACGGAGCTTTCGATTCCAGAACTCCAAAATCTAACGAGAAAATCAATTTGGTTTTTCTCAGTAAATGGTTTTAAACGAAAGATTCGTTTACTGAGCGCAGCTTGAATTTCTGTAGCGTAATGCGGACGTGATGCGATCCAGAGTTGATTTTTTTGTGAGCTTGTAAAAGCTTTCATTAGTTTCAAAACAAACTTTCGATTGTTCTCATCGATTTCATCAAAGCCATCAAACAGCAAAATTACTTTTTCCTCATTTAGAAATTTGACAAATAATTTCTTATCAAATCTTTCCTTAATGTTAAGAATTTGCTCCAAATATTCTCTCATCGTAACATCGTCAAACTCTTCGCTTTCTTGTAGTTTACTTATAAACTTGTCGGTATATTGTTTCAAGTCAATTAACGATATCAAGTGATAAGGATATTTTTCCAACAATTGCTCTTTGATTTGAACAATTGTCGTCGTTTTGCCCATTCCAGCAATATCACTGAGAATAATTGTTTTTAATTGATCTGCTCGTTCAATAAGTGATGTCTCATCTAAAATGTCTGCTTGTTCTTCATCTTCAAGCATTAATTGAAAAGTACGTTTGATATAAACGGATGTCATCAAGTTCGTTTTGATTTCTTTCTCCTTCATATTCGCAAATATCTTTGTATGATGAATGATTTCGTCAAGTGGCATTTTAAGTAATATTTCCGAATTCGCTTGAACAAAGTTCTTCAAGGGAAGTTTTTGCCTTTTGAATTCAACCATAGATTCAAGAATATCTTTTTGAGATTCGGCCGATAAATCGCTCCATGTAAATTTTATTTCCATCTCGAATTTCTCAATGTTCACGTCAAAAAGTTTGTCTTCATGAATTCTTTGATTAACGATGATTGTTATATTAAATTTCTCGAGAAACTTTTGCGTCACCTTTTTAATACTTCTTGAGTCAATAATGTCATTCAATAATAAATCAACAATGTAAATTGTTGGCTCCATTTTGAGATTGAAAATTTGTTTAAATATCTTTTGGCATTTCTTATTTTCGAGTTGATCGAGTGCGATAAAAATGTTTGAAGACTTTACACCAGACTTTTCAGTTTTTGTCAATTGTTCATGAATATTTCTCAATGCCAATAGTGGAACATTCGATTTGATTAATAAGATTTTCCTACCAAATTCAATCTGCTTGTGAGTTTTGCAACTCATTTTTCCAATTTTATCTTTTTCGAGCTTTTCATAAACACCCAATAAATCATTAATCTCTCTTATTGCCGTTATATCCTTCATATTCTTGTGAGCGCCTGTCAAATCAATTAATGTGTTATTTTCAAAGTAATCAAACAATTCCTTGAATTGATTCTTAATTCCATGAATTTTCTCGGCATTATTTTTATACTGAGCGAGTATATGAGGAACTCGAACAATTAGTTCAGGTGTTCGAGCATTTTCATTAACATAACATGTATAAACTTTCTCGATAATTGCTTCTTTTGAATAGAACTCTTTGTCTTCGTATTTCTTAACTATTGTTGAAAATTCATCGGCTCGCTCAATTTCATATGAATGATATGGTTTGCAGCAGTTTTCATACAAAAGTTGCATCGCATAATGAGTTAATTCATGTGCCAAGGTTCCCAAAATTTCAAAACGTTCTCGATTTGCTCCGATATAAATATGACCTGACACGAAATATGCATTTCCCATGGATCCTTCTGGTGCTGTCGGATCAACATCGTGAATTGATTGGTGTTTGAAATCAAAAACTATATCGGCCGTCTTGGCATTTGCGATCGTTTTCAGTATTGGACGTATTTCTTCGATTTCATCGAGCTCTTCGAAAAATCCTTTGATCAGTTTGAAACTCTTCTGCTTGTCATCTGTGTCGCAACTAAGTTTTGAGAATGCAATTAATTGTAAAATATGAGTGTCATCAGGATTCTTGAAGTAATTTAACATTTCTTTTCTCAATGAAATGTTCTCAATTTTACCAAAAACATTCTCGATGGTTGATGGAGTTTCGTCAGGACTGAAGGCAAATAGTCTCGATCGTAAATAAGCTATAATTTTGAGCTTTTTCTCAATGTAAGCAATCTTAAGTGTTGAATTATTTGACGCATCAAATCCAAACTTTATATGAGAATTTTCGTCCACAAATTTTTCGATCTTTTCCATTTGATCATTTTTGATGGCTTCATGGAATTCCTTTCGATCTTGTAGGAAGTTTTCAAAGTCTCTGCGAATCTTAATGTCATTGATTTTGTTTACATCAAACCTTCTAGGGAACATTGCATCAAATTTTAACATTTCAAGCAAGAATTCGTAATTTCCATTCTCCCAAGCAATATCTGAAGGTAACCTTTTATCATTTGCCTTCTCATTCACATCAAGACCGCATTTGATTAAAAAATCTAGAATATTTATGTTGCCATATTGCGCCGCAATCATGATGAAATTATATCCGAGATTGTCTTTCATCCTGAGTAATTTTAATTGTTCTTCAATTAAATTGAATGCTAATTTCTCAACATCTAACGGTAAATGAAACAGCGCCATTAAGTTTTGTTCTGTGCCAAATGCTAATGACGTATAGAATGGATTATCAGTCGAGAGTATGTCTTCATAGAGATTCCAATTAAATAATGTGAGAAATCTTAAGCATAAAATGTTCTTTGATTTTGCGGCATAATACAGAAGACTTTTATCCTTAAATAGCATTTTATCTTTATCCAATTCAATTTCAAGTAAATCCATTCCCGGTCCAATAAAGTTTATCAGAACCGAAAATGATAAGTCAGAGTCCCTTGAATGAGTGAATATTTCCGTTGCTATATCTATTCGGTTTTCAAACGGAACTTTGCGATAATCCGTTGAATGGAATTCTTTGTAAAATGTTTGAGTTTCATTTGTTGTTAGTGATTTAACCTGAATAATCATAACTTTTGCCATTTTGGTTCCTTTTAATATGTCCATGTTAAAATGTATGTGATTTTCGTTGTGCATTTCGAATAAGATCACAAAACAATTTAGGGATTTATTGAATTGATGTTGAAATGTTTCATTCTTTAATAGTTGAACAACTTCATCGGCCGAATTGCAGCCTGTTATTTTCAATATACTCGATTTGTTATTGATGTTAAGTTTTTTGATGTGATCATCTGTGCTGTTGATATGAATGAAATGAATTTTTTCATAACTTATCTTGTTAATCACTTCTACATTGCAAGTGGATCTCTTTTGGAGTAAATTGTAGATCGTCACATCGCCAATTTCCTTTGCAATATCAACAGGTGTTTTGTGTTCCTTATTCTCTAATGTTAGATCAGCACCGTGCTCTAGAAGAATATCGATAACTTCAATGTTTCCTGATCTGACACCTAAGTGAAGTGGCGTTTCATAATCCCAAATATCATTTTGAAAGTTTACTCTAGCACCGCTACGGATTAGACGTCTTATTTCTGTCGTTTTCTCTTTATCAGCAGCACCTTTATTTTCATCAATCGCAAAACACAACAGAGTGCTCAATTTCTTACATTCCCGAATATCCATAATCCTGAGACAACAAGATGTCTTAATAGAAAAACATCTGTAAGAAAACAATTAACCTTCAAAACAGCTGAACGATGACACGAATTGAATAAACTTTATACTCACGCAATCTGTTTTCATTCTGTTGATGATGCATTTACACGCTTTTGGAAACAATCACATGGAGGAAATTTAAATTTAATTCTCACATTTCGTAATCATTATCTGTTTGTGACTAATCGTTTTGAGTGATTATTTTTTAACCACTAATTGAAAAAGGAAATTTAAAATGTTGTTAATTACAAATTACAATTAATGATGTCTATAATATGGTTCATAGCACTGCTCATCAATCAAAAATCAGTTGTGCTACTTTCAGCGATAGTACCTAGTTCGATAAATTTGTTTAGTCCTCCGTTTCTAAATTCTTAAATTGCGCAAAACTTTAACTTTTTATGAAATTATGTTCGCAAAACTTTATCTCCATTCTTGATAGAGTTTCTTACACATTTTAGAATAATTGAACAATTTGAAAACTTAAGAATTCACAATATAAAAGCTAATTAAAATAAAATACGCTAAAATTAAATTTTACGATCCTTCTAGTTTGGTGGCCTGAGAATGTCTGAAAAAAAAAATTCTCTGTGAACAACGCGAGACTAACCGAGAGACTAACTTTGGTTTCGAGAGTAACGCTCACCAATATTTCTGAAACCGACTTTTTCATTCATAAATACATTAAAACTCAAGCACGTGGAAATTAATTTCACTCTCAAACACGATCAAGCAACATACTATAACTGTAAATGTATTCCTTGCAAATACATGCATGCAATGCAACCCTGTTAATAAAGAAGAATTGAGTTGACCAATTGCACGATCAGTGGTATCAGCGTTTTGAAAATGATATAATCAATTAAAAATTGAAACGAACTCGCTTTTAAGTGAACGACACTTTTACGATGACCAGTAGTTGACGTTTAGTAATTGAAGTTGTCATAAGCACTTAGAAATGCTAGCTCTTGTAATTCTCTTCAGCATTATTGCTGCAAGCACATATTATGATGATCGAATGAATCGAAAATCGGGAAAGCCAAGAAAACTTTTTTTAGCTTTCTCAGTAAAGGAAAATTTTAAAAATTTAATGATTATGGATCGAAATGAATCATCATCAATATTTAGCTGCTTTCATGGAATTAAAGCAATTTCAATTGCTTGGATAGTTCTTGGCCATCGATTCTCACGAATGGAATCAACTGTTAAACCAACAATACCGGAAAACATTCGTCCGACACTTGTGAGCTTTATTAATTCATATCCAGGTTGTGTCGACACATTTTTTGCCATCGCTGCAATTCTCATGGCACAATCGTGTCTAAAATCATTCGATACGTAAGTTCCATTATCTAAATCTAAATCAATTTTACGATTAAACGATATAATTCATTCTTTTAGAGGAAAATTTAATTTATTGAAAATTTATGTCGCTCGTTATTTACGATATGGACCAACTAATGCAATTCTTATTTGGTTTTACGCAAGCTCTTTTGCTGCTAACTTTATTTTCGTAAATCCAGTGCCTCCCAATTTTCTATGGGAGCTTGAAAGTTGCAGACAGCATTGGTTGTCTAGTTTACTTTTTGCTCAAGTTTACGTCAACCATCATAGAACTGTAAGTAACGAATGCTATTTTATAGTTAACCTCATATGCCACGAATACACATTTCTTCTTTTAGTGTCATGGCCATTCTTGGTATCTCTCAGTTGATTTTGAGCTTTTCATCATTTCACCTTTAATCATTTACCTTATGTGGAAGTGCGGTCGCAAATTTGTGTATCTCATGCAAATTCTTGTTGTAATAATTGCAGCAATAATTTCTTATCGTCTTCGTTTGTAGGTTATTTTTACTGAATGTTGGATAAGTTTTTAATTTGATTGAAAATTTTAATTTTAGTGGACTTGTTTCTGGCTTTGATGTATACCGAAAAACTCATCATCGATTTGGTCAATGGTTGCAAGGACTTATCGTTGGTTACATTATTTATCAACTGCGAGAAAGAAAATTTCAAATGAAAAGTGTGACCATAGCTGCTGGATGGCTCATAACGATTTTATTTTTCATTATAGCTATTTTTAATTTGGCTTATTTAATGCCTTTTTATACGAATATCATTTATGATGGAATCTTTTATAGAGTTTTCTGGACATGGGCAATTGGATGGATAACATTCTCATGTCAAATTCTTAGAAGTGGTGGATACATAAGATCATTTCTATCGCATCGCTTTTGGCAGCCAATCGATAGAATGTGTTTAAGTATTTATTTATCGCACTTTACGTTCATTGAAATTGATCACTTCAATCGTGTAAATCCTTATTTGAATGATTTTTGGTGGATACATTTCATTTCAGACTTTTTCATTTGCTTTTTTATCATTGGGCCTCTGTTCTATTTAATAATCGAAGGACCAATGCGACAGATCACAGTGTCAAAAGAGTTTAATAGACTTTTCGCGGTATCTAATAGTGTTGGTTCAAGAAAAATAATTCTTCTGAAACACAAAATGTTGTTTTATTTACAAAAACTTAATTTTGAATTGAATTTATCCAACCTACAATAACAAAAAATCCTTTAAATTTCTAACCTTTGGTAGATTTTGTAAACATTTCTGCCTTGTAATAAAAAAAAGCCACACGCGTCTTGTTCCTTGTCATTATCATTTAAAACCACACGCATAAAATCTATTATAACATAAACATGTTTTCCAATGCAGTTTTATTTGTGATTTAAGACTGCTTTCAATCGGAAGTATATTTTTATTAAGTGTGTACGGAAAATGTCAACTCCATCATTGAGATACAGCGGTAGGTTCATTGAAATCTTTCGTTCATCAAAATAATTGGGATAAAATTTTTATAGAGCTAGTGAATGCACTCAGCAAATTCATGAGTTTTTCTGGATTTAATCCATTTGATAAGTCATGGAAAATGAATAGATTTGGAGTTATGAAGATTTGTTCGATAGTGCTATGCTATATCATGACTATTAATGCCGCGACTAACGCTTGGCCAAATTATATTGAGGTCTTTCAATCATGCATGGGAATTGGAATCTTAACGCAATCTGCGCTCAAAGTGTTGCATATCTTTCACAGTTCCGTGACATTTCAGAAGTTAAAAGATCAGGTCGATGACATGTACGATCATTATAAGAAAGCAGATGCACTTCGACAAAAAATCTTGATGAAAAGCTTGAGAACTTCGCGACTCATTTTTAATATTCTTTCTATCGTTGATGCATCCGCTGTTCTTATTTTCATTGCTTTTCCATTTTGCAGTTATTTTATTTTTAACAAAATTAAGTTAATGTTTCCATTCTATTGGCCTTTCTTTAATCACAAAACTGTTTTTGGTTTCTTTTTTAATTCCATAAGTCATGCAGTTATTATTTTATTCACACTTGTATTGCATACGCCGTTCGATTGTACTTTTGGATTATTTGTCACGCAATATGTCGCAATGGTTGAACTTTTCAAACTTGAAATGAGAGATTTCGAAAGCCATTTGTTAAATGCGAATTCTGGCATCGATGAAATGGATGCAATGAAAAAATTTCGAGAGCTCATCATTCGTCAAAAGAGTTTATTTGAATATATTGGAAACTTGGGAAGTTATTATCGTCGACCATGTTTCATAACATCATTCACAAGCATTTTTTCAATGTGTTTTGGACTCATATTGATGGTCGTCATGCAAGAAATTGTGTCATATGGATTAGTTTGGGCGCTTTTCGGTCAACTTTTTGTATATTATCTGTTTGGAACTACCATCTATGTTAAGGTTTGAATATTTCATGACGGTTTAGTTTATTAATATTTTACTTAATCATTACCTCAACTTCAGAATGAATCCCTAATGGAAGAAATGTGGAGTTTTCCATGGTATTTGCTAAATCAACGTGATCAGAAAGATTTTCTTATGGTTATATTGAGGAATCAGCAACCACTTAAAATGGAATTATTGTTTCTAGGACCATTGAACATGGAAACGTTTACTTCTGTATAAAATGAGAGTACAATTTGGAATTATTTTAATTGTTTTGTATTTTTCAGATAATGCATGCAATTTATTCGTACTTCATGATTTGTCGTAGTTTCATGATATAAAGCTTCATGATACCTCGAAGTTGTTTGATTCTTATTGTTAAAGATGAAATAATTGTTGCATCATTAGATGTTGTATTTATTCATATCATTAGATAGAAGCGGATTGTATAATATTATGTCCGCTAATTATTGCATTTGATGACAAAACAATTCTAGAACCTGTCAATGATTCAATCATATTGCACGCAGCAATTTCAGCAAAAGTTATACCGCCCACAATAAAAATGAAGAGTGTTCGTGGCCTCAGCGGGAAGATGTTGTTTTCGTGAGGGGTTACGTCTTTTAATGCCTTAAGTTCTTCACCAATCTTTTGTCCCGTAACTTTGATTCCTTCAATGTGACTCATCTTGCTACCGATCTCGGTGAAACTTTCGCTTTTCAATAAAATATTTGCAATTTGTGCAATAAGTGGAATATAATTGCCATTAAAAACATAACTTGCACAAACTTTACTTCCAGTCACTTCCTTACTACCACCCGCAATTGTTCGAGTGCCGTCAGGAATTAGCTTCAATTTTGCAGCATCGATTTGGAATTGCGTTTTCTTCGGCAATGCTGACGAAATATTCAATAAATTTTTTGTCGTTTGTTGTAAAATTTCCGGAAAAAGTTTTGCTTTGTAAAGATTTTGAAAGATTTCCAAATGTTTGTGACCAAAAGTGTTTAAATAAGTTGCTATAAATCTGTTAACTTCCTCGGTCGTCAAACCTCCGATGCATATGTGAACTAAACATAGTAATCGCAAGGTATTCCATTTGTGTGGATTTGTGTGAAGTTGCTCATCGATGTAAGACAAAATTTGCTTCTTGTTACCATTTCTGAGAATCAATTCTTCGAAATTTTGTTGACGTTCAAAATTTTTGCTCATTTCAAGAACAATTTGCTCGCACATAATCAGATGCTTGAACAGAACTTTCTTTTGTGCTGCAACTTTCGGTAAATTCGTCTCAACAAAATCCTTCATTTGATCAATATTCATATCACGTGAGTATTTATTTTTCTGCTCTTCGAGATTCTTTGATTCTGATTTTATGAGATTAACGACTTCTGAGAAATGTCGATATTTATTGTATGTGTAAAGCTCATCGGATGTTCCGCAGATCCGTAAATTTCTTATTTCTTTATCAGTCTCACTTGGTTCCTTCCTATCATTAAAAATTTCCAAACGTCCAGATTTGATTTTATTGTTTTCGGGATCGATTGATAAGTTTCCAGCTTTGATATCAAACAACTCAACCATTAAACCTGAATAAGTGACAGGCGTGAGTAGCTACAGAATATGAATTGTGGTGAATTGAAATATATTTATTGAATCAAGTGAAAAATAATACTCACGCATGATGGATAATCTTTATCACGATCCATAATAATCATTGCGTTGAAATCGGAATATTCAGATGGTTCACTGCTCGCTGAGCGACGCCAATTTTCCATCCTTGATACCATTGATAATATTTTATCAGAATTTTCGCCAAGCGAAAATATTACATTTGGTTTCTTGTGAACCATATTAAAGATTCTGATGCTGCTTGCAATTGCGCTAAGTAAAGTTTTATCCCGTTTCACGAAAATATCTTGATACATTTGTGGAAGCTCAAGAGAAAGAAGATTACTGTCAATTTTAACCCAATCCCAGCTAAATCTATAAAGTGCAACAATTCCTTCGAGACCTTCGCTCTCTACAAGAGCTTTGCAGCTATAAATGAGATTCGGAATTACAATAATGTGATATTCTTTGATGCTCTCAATTTCCGGCAGTGGATTTCGGGTTTGGAGATAGTTGATTTGATCAAGAACATGTTTGAATGTGATTAGATTTGCTGAGATGATAAACACCAATGGCTTAGTTTTTACTGGAGGACTTGATGTCAATTTGAAGATTTTATCAAATCCTTTCGATCTAAAATTATTTGTGTAATTTTTTGTTTTCATAAATCGATGTTCGAGGTTTTAAGCCGAGTGCTTACTTGAGCCAGGTCATGGTGGCAAACGAGTCTAGAATCTTAATCAAGTCGGCTTCAATTACCAAATCCTTCTTTCCAAATATCGTGAGAAGAATATTTTCGAGCTAAAATTGGGAAATAAATTAGCGAAAAGGCAATAAATTATGTCATTATTTAAATAACCTTCTCTAAAGCAATATGCTTATATGCTAGAAGCTTTTTTTCTAGTGCAATATCCATTATTTACGATTTTTAAGAAATTTTTAATATTTTTGTTCCAATTTGCGATGAATAAGTAAAACTCACTGCAAGAGTGGAAAAGTAAACAAACAATGCGAGCAACAAGTGTGAGAAGATGCGAAAACATTCAAAGCGTTTGAAATTGAATAACGAATGTTAAAAAAAAAGTCGTTAAATATTATTAAATCGATTCCCGCGATTGATTTTAGAATTCAATTCATAATATTAAAGAAGGAGCTATAGCTGTGTTTCGTTAAGTGTGAGTTCATTAATTGAGACCTTAGGTTTTAAGGATTTTAATTACATTGCAAAACACGAAAATTTCTAGATTTGTTAACAACGTGGCGATGCTTTCTTGTTCTGGTTGCATTTTGTGCCAGTATTAGCATTGGAGTTGCTGATGGTAAAAATACCAGTCCTAATGATGGTACGGGTACTTAAAATTTGAGGGAAAAAAAAAACATTTTTATTTATTGACTTATTCATCTTCAGCAGATTTGACAAGGTCAGGAAAGATAAACTATAGATATTGCACTTGGAACATTCCAAAGGCGGCGAGAAATGTAATCTGCAACCAGTGGTGCAAAAAATGCTCGGAAGACGCAGTGGATTTTGCTCGAGTGCTAAACAATTTTCTAGCGACAACAGTTATTATTTGAATAATACTGATCCATAAAACTCGCCATAAAATCGCAAATATGATAAAGTTTAGTCGATCGAACATGTACGTGATTTTCAATTGCCTCGATAAAAATGGAGTGCTCTATCCTCTCTCAGCGAAAAAATGTTGTTTCCTTTCGAACGTAAATCTTGTAAAGTCACCTGACGTCATTAAAGGAAAACCAGAGCTTAGTTAATTTCATGCTCGTGAATTTTAATTACCTCTATTACTTATTAATGTATACAAACATTTGACTCACAAAGTAATTCGATATAAAACGCTTTAAATTAAACAGTCACGACTTACTCTACAATGTCGATGTCTTTGATGGCACTTTATTCAGAATCGTTCAGGTGTTTCAAGGGAAACGAAGTAAAAGTGAAAATATGCTAAAATTAATTATATCAGCTGTCATTGCATGTAAGTTTATTTTGAAGATTCAGTTTTAAATATATGATTAGATGAATGTTTATAGCTTTCATTAACTATGCACAATGCGGTGGTGCATCTAGAGAAGTGACGTTCACTCTTACTTTGTGGTTTGGCGATAAAATTGACCGTGAATATTCAATACACTTGAATTCACCGCATGGGTTTAAGCTTTATGATTCAATGCTACAAGCATCCATGCGGGATCCAATGTTCAGATTTAAGACTGATGAGCTGCGAAATGGAAAAGCTATCACAGAAATTTCAGGATTTGTTAACAATCCGATGGAGTAAGTTTCGTAGGTTTCTACTTTTGTCGTGATATTTTAACTCTTTTTCAATTGCAAGAAAACTATGCTGGAAGTTTTTTGTTCTACAATCGCCAGCTGACAGTCTCCGTCCTCCTGGAAGTAACCTTGAAGTGAAAAACAGCACTGAGAGCATTCCGATAAAAAACGCCGAACATTATTTATTTTGGTATACATATGAATGATGATATCGTTAGGGAAATGAATTAAACAAGATAATAACAAAATTAACTTTATTACACGCTCAAATAATTTAACGCCGTACTTAATTCGCAACTCGTTTGACTAAGCAATAAAATGAGCAATTAATACCATTTCATACACCCTCAATTTAAAAGGCACTAATAATCGCACACAAAAATTTCAACTTGTAAATCTATTCATTGAAATGAAATTGAATCAAAATGATTTCATATGTCAAAAATGTTGCCAGGATCTACTTATAAAGAAATATTCATTAAAAATCGCATCAAAATAATGTTATTGCAAGAGACACACCGAGACAAGAAGGGATGAATCTATGTTGAACCATCCAGCGGCCTTAAATTCTACTTTTTGTTGAATTATTTGAAGTGAGAACCTTTTTATCACGTCGTTTTCATCTTCATGATCGATACAATGCAGCAGCGCACCGACCATGCGAGACTTGAAAGAAATAATATTTAATTAGAATTTATGTATGCAGAAAAATAGCAAATTACTTCATTAACACAACGTTGTGCTGCTGTACAAATTGCAATGATCGGAATAACAAAGCCAATGAGTGCACATAAGTTTCCTGAAAATTAAAAAAAATCGTAATGAAAACAATAAAAATGCAAATAAATAGTTAAACGTACGAATAATTGCACTCAATGATTTGCTGGTTTCAAGTTCTATAAAGAAGCTGTACCCGCAGAAAGTTGCATTCAGAAAGGACGAAAATATGATTAAAAGTAATGGAATTCCAAAGCATTTATTCATCAGTTGAGAAGTTCCGCTCAATATGTTGAAAGCTTTTGTTAAGCGAATAATGTAATTGTCAATGAATGCAATTTCCCGTTCAGTTCTGTAATTTCGTATGTCGGAGCTAAATCTTTCGTGACTATTGATATTGTCATGCAATATCTTTTTAATTAATACATTAAGTGTTTTAAAGCTTAGTTGAAGATTATCTAAGAGATCGATAAAGTGAATAGAGCAAATTTTAGCAATGCCTATCGGAGCCCAAATAATTATCCACTGAACATTTAACGGGTCACAAAGGATTGAAGTAATAAAAAGAGAAAATAAGAGCAAAAGTGTGACGCTTAAGAATATTCGACGTAAATAATTTTTCTCAACATTTTGGCTGAAATTAGTGGAACAATATTCGCGAAACTTAATCAATCTGTTGTAAATTTCACATTCTGCTGTGGCCGTTGCATAAGCATTGCACATGGTTGTCATTCCTGAACTGATAATTGCGAAAATTACGAGCTTTGTGTTAAAGTTATCTGAAGAAAATCCAAGATTCATAGTTTTCCGAATTCTGAAATGTCCACTGATTTCCACAGAAATAAACACTGACAAATAAGCTGCAAATAGCGTCAGTCGAATACCTTTCTGCACAATACCATGATAAGAAATGCCGAAAACATGATAGAAAAATCTCAACTGCATGCTTCAATAAATTTAAAACAACTGCAACGATGTCCATTGAAATGTATCAAACGCGGAATTAAATTTTATAATAAATTAAACATAAATCACAGGTTGCATGAGCTGCAATTTATTTAATGCCTTCGAATTACACCTGACAACAAATTTGTTAATATTATTAACACATATAACATCTAATCAACCCCCCAAGTTACATGTATGCATTTTGTTTCGTATCTTCCATTTAAATTTAATCGCAAATGTGTCATGGGAAGTTTATAAATTTTGCAACGAAAGCTTTGTGAAACATTTCGATATGATCTGAAAATAAGATGGCACCACAAGAAACATTTCATTCATAATCAGTTTCATGTTAACTTTCTTATGGTTTCATTCTGACATTTCCAAGAAGTGTTTTGTATTATTTTTTTATCGTCTCAAATCTTTATTTATTTATTTTGGTGGTATCTTTAATCAAATCCTTTGCACTGGAATGGACAGCATGTATAAAGGTGAATTGTGCTTTGCTTTCCATCCACAAGTGAGATAAACAAGCGACACATTGCAAACACAATTTTTTTTTATCATTTGATATTTGTTTGTCATTTTCCCTCCACACTTTTCCTGCATCCTCATCTGGATTATAAGAAATTTCCATGAAACTGAACATGAAATAACGACAAACAGCAGCAACAAAAGGCACCAAAAACTTGAACATTTCTTTTCTTCATATTCAATCAAAATAAATTGAGCAGTTCAATAACTTTTTTTCTTTTCCTTTGCTCCCCTCTTCCCTCACTGCTGGCATAACTTTACTTTATTCAATTGATTTCACAAAGGAAATTGTGTTTATTGTCAAGCGGGGAGATTGTGGGAGGAAAGAAGCAAATAGATAACGAGAATAATAAAGATGTCCCACATATCGTGGCGGTATTGATTTTCAATCGAAAAATTATTTCAAGCTCAATTTAATAAGAAAAATTCTTGCAGGCACTTTTTATGCGGAGGTCACTGGAAAATTGGAACGACCTTGAACCCAAAAAAAAACTCCCAATTTATTGGCCTTCGACCGACTTCAAACTCAATTTAATCATTCAATTTTGTTTTTCATTCTCCGGTAGCTTCAAATTGCGCCGATAAATGGTCGTCTGTCATCGCCTCACGGTCTTTGGGGAGAGGGGAAGAACTATCATCGGGAAAAACTAGTTTTTCAATTAAAGTGAAAATTGAAATGTTGAAAAAGAAAAAAAATATTTCCCGCATTTTCATTTTTTTCCACCGGTTTTGGACTTTTTAATGGTTTTGTTTGTTTTTCCTCCATTGCCATGGCAGACGACGACGGCAACGAATGGACCTTAATAGTTTTCAGTTATGATACACAATCAACAACAAAGATATCGCAGTTCTTTTTTTGCAGTTCTCTTTGTGTTGTCTCGTCATTAATGTTGTTTTCGCATTTCTTTATTTTCGATAATTTTTATAGCTTCATTTCGAATTTTGTGTTATTTATTACAGTTTTGATTTCAATATTGCAAATTGTTTCATTAATTTTGTTGACTTCAAAATGCTTAAGCACCAACGGATTAGTTCGATCAATAATTTAAGAATTTGAGGATTCAAAAGCGATATCGAGTTCAACACAAAATGTTTCATTGTTTGACTGACGACTGTGATTTGTCTGCAATAGTCTCGCGGAGTGTGAAATGTTTGTCATTTACTGATTCAATAAAAGCAAATTTTGCTTCCTTTTTTTACCTTAATAGTTCAGTTGTGTTCAGAATTTAGATTTGCATAACATTCTGGCTGGTTTTAGCCTTTTTTTTACGAGTCGTTGAATGTGTCAATTTGAGAAAATGCTAATGAATCAACAAATTTTGAAGTCCATCAGCAAACTAAAGCGCGTTAAAAATTAAAAGGGGTGTTAAATTATACAAATGAAATGTCCAGTGCAAAATTCAATAAACAAAGAACAATTTCCACATTGTACAACAATTGTCTTGTCCATCCCGCATTTTTTACTATTTTTTTTTTTTAGAAACGTCAACACATTTTTTATGTCTGTTTGTTTGTGTGTCTCATGTTGTATCACTTTAGTGCTTGATACCCTAAAAAAAATGCGAATTTGCAGCAGAAAAAAAAGTGAAAACATGACAGAAAAAGTGCTAAGAATCACAGCCACACATTTCAACCGCCCCATCATCTCTCATCCTCCCTGTAATCCACAATAGAAACAATTTGAAACATGAACCACAACAACAAAAAAAAAAACATCCAGTGCGAGAGCATTTTTAATGAAAATTAGGAAAATTCGTACATTATTTTTACTGTGTCCATCCCCTTGAAGAAGAGCATCCAGATCTTTTTTTACATGCCTTGATATCTCTGCACCACTATAAAAAAGCATTATAATATATCTGATGATGATTTTTCTGTTGTGTCCATTAAAGGAATTTTCCTTCTCTCTTTTTTTCTGTGTGCTTGTCCATCGTTTGCCTTTTTATGGACATTTAACGCTGACTCAGATTATGGTACAATTTTTCTGGTGTTGTGGTGGACTGAGAGCATGAAGGAATTTTATCCGATTCAGGATGTTCCATAGTAAGGTGCGGGAGGAAGAGGGTTGTAAGGGACCTTTTTTTGTGGTGAAACAGATTTAATGCTTAGTTTAGTGATTTCGGTTTTGGAATTAAAAGAATCACAGCGCAATGTATCCAGTGAAAAAAGGACGGGAAAGCCGAGCTGAGCTACTTCTAAATAAACAAAGATTAGCAATTAAAAATGTTTTAAAACTTAAAAATTATCATGAAAAACTTAATTAGGGAAATTTTCTCCCTTCCTTAACCTTTACAAACAATTAAAAACCAAAGTCATAAGAAAACACATAAGGAAAGTTTTCCTAATGGCACAACAAATTGGATTTGAAAAGGTTCAGACTCAATATTTCCTGTGTCATTTCGTTACAGCAAAAATGCCTAAAATATTAATTTGACAATGATGTCAGGGAGGCAGTGAGACAGATTTTACGTGTTACACAAATGAATTCCTCACACTCCCAGATCAAATCTAGTCAAATAGATCGTTTAACATTCCGTCGCATTTTGGTTCACTTTTTTAATTGTAATTAAAACAAATATAAACTTTTGCTGATGTTTAATTGCCGGGCGAATATTATAAGTGATGTAACATCTTTTTTTTGAAAATAATATTAAATGTTTATACCAAAATTAATTCTCCCCATAACAGAATTTATAGAAATTTAATGCTATCGTCACTTGAGTAAATCGTCGTTTAAGCAAATTTTCCGAAAATTGAATCAGAATTGTTTATTTTTTTTGGTGTGCTCATGATATTCCTTTTGCCTATTTTCCAATTTACCTCTGCATGGAGATATTTTATTGCTGATTCAGATGGAAAAGTTTGAATGTTTAGATGATGAGGGTAGTTTTAAAAAGTAGGGATGAGAATCTTTTTTTTTATAAATCAAATTAATAAAATGAGTTTCTGTAAACGAGAAATTTGATAATTAGGCATACGAAATTTAGACAGCATGAAAGTCAATTGAATAATTTCCTATGATTTGTCAACATTTGTAACCAATGAAAAAAAGTTAAGCGCATCGTGAAGATTTATTAAAATTTCCAAAAATAATTCAATCGTCGTAAAAAGATGAAAATCGATGAAAATCGTTTTTCAATGGAACATAAAAAAAAAACAACGGAAGCCAAAATTGTGATACAAAGACAAATTTATTCATGAAAAATCTAATAAAAAACACTTTTCCATGCTCCGCGACATGCCGTCGAAAAAAAATTCGTCGCTCCCCTAGAAAATTTCAAATCAAAAAAGTGTTAAGCAATTCGCGATTTTTTTCCATTTTCACTTAAAGTTTTTCCACCGAGTCGCTCTTTCTTTGAACTAAATTCCTGCAGAGTGGATGGAGGTCGAGAGGGGTAAAAAAGAAAAAAAAATTGTCTGACTGTTTTTCTGTATTAAATATTTTTCCCACGTCAGCACTTTATAATATTTTTTATACACGCGATCATCATTTATGATAACGAACATAAAAAAAATGGTACACATACACACACAAACACGTTCTGGAGTGATGATGGGCTTGTAGATGGTAAGGAAATTATGTGGCTGCGAGGAAAAAAGGGCGCAATTGGGGTTTAAAAGAATTTTGAAGTCATAAGAGGCTAATAAAAGACGCGAATTTTTGCACAACGAGTGGAATGAGAATGCATAAGATGAAGATGGAAACAGACTTTTTGATTTATTTCAGTCGAATAGACCCATCGAAATGTATTTTTATTAATATTTTCTTTTTCCAAGGTGCAAAATTTTTCCTGCTCGATTCCCGCCCCACGCATTTAAGAGCTCTTTGTTTATGGAAAATTGTTATTTATGCGAGTTCTTAAATGTTCTTTTTTTCACACTGCGAGACATCTGAAATATTTCTGCTATAGTTTGCGAAATAAAAAAAAAAAGAGGAGAATTGCTTGGCATTTTCAAAGGGGATGATACATCGTAATGTGAATATTGGAAATTTGTTTCTATAACGGAGGAAGAGAAGACATGCAAAATGAAATAAAAACAAGAGCAGAGACTTTATTTGTTTTAAAAAGTATTTTTAGTGCCACTCCGTTTCAACCCTCATCTCCCACTCCTTGGCGGAACTATTTTTACAACAGAAAACATTCGTTCGTCGTAGTCATGTCTATAACTAATAGATTTTTATTAAAATTTATATGTAATTTTTTTTTTTGAGTAAATCCTTTCCAAGGGATTGGGAAGTATGAAAATTATTTCATGAATTTAAATTCATTTGCGTATTTTCAGCAATTGCAGTCCCTTTGCGTTTTGAATATAAATCATTTGCACTTAGTGAGTGGCAGAGACTATAAGCAAACCTTGTTTCATTGGAGAAACTATTTTAAAATTCGTTTTTAAATGGAAAAGAATGAAACGTCCAAGAGGGAAAATCACAGCATGATGCAAAAATAAAAAGTTTCTCATTCCTAAAGAGCAAGCAAGAAGAAGTGGGAACTGATAAGTCTGAGTAAATAGTAATCTCAATCAGACATTAAATTGCCGTTCAATATTTGTCCATTCCGAGTCTCAATACTTCGTTTCCCAGGGCTTTGGAAACTCCAGAGAAATGCTTAAAACAATAAACATTAACAAACGGAATCAAAAGGAATGAGTAATAAAGTTGAGCTAGTTAAAGTAAACACATTTTATTCTCCATCTATGTATGTTATGTTGGATGAAACAATATTTTCGCATCCATATATTATTGTTGGTGGTGTCCATTGTGTCCATCGGGGAGCAGAACAGTTTTGGGGATGATGTTTATTTACTTTCGATTTCACTTTCTCGCTCTGTTTTCATTTTTGGGCATTTAATTTCTGTAGAAAAATCGTTTTCGTGTTGTTTATTTATACAATTTCACAGTTACCCACCCACCCCTCGGCTAGTGGTGAAACAACAATAAAAAATAAACTTTCGGACTTCCTAGGAACTATAAAAAAAAACGCCCAGAAATACAACTCGGGCCAAACTCAATTTCCCAATTCTTTGTTATTTTAACATTTTCAGGGAGCAAATTTCCTGGGTGCCTTCGTCCACAACAACAACAACAAAAAACAAACCTTTAACAAAATTGAATCCAAAAAAATCATCAGAAATTGAGCATTTGACCAGGAAACCTCAGACTCGAGGGATTTGTTGTCATCGTTGTTCGCCTAAGAAAAGTTGTCGAAAATTTTCAGATTCATTAATTTATGGTTTAATTTGATTCCCGTCACTGGTCATCTCCCCATGTTTTAAATGGAATCATCATTCATCCAGGTTCATCCTAAAGTTAATACTGAATTCATAATTATTTTAATTCATTTCGTTCTTCCACGCTTCGTACGATGTTAATTGCAACCATCACGTAAATAAATATCACGAAAAAAAGATTCAAAATTTGATTAATAATTAAATTTTCGCAATTTTTCTTTTCACACAACGAATCCCGAGCTTAAAATACTCCGACATGGCACGTCTTGACTCGCAAAATTATTACCCACCTTTGGCTGTATTAAGACGCCTTCGCTGAGATTCTTGGCATTCTCGTTTTTTTTTTAATATGCACGAAATATTTATTAGGCATGCCAAGTTGAATATTCATGGAGTTCTTTTTTTCCCTTCATCCACCACAATGTACCTGCCTGCTTGCCTCCAGACACTCATTCACAATTGAATGAGGAAAAATTTCTCGCATTTTTTATACGCAATGATGATGTTTATTTTATGTTTTATTTACGCGCCACAGAGAAATATGAAGATTTCGCGAAGCGGCATTTTGTGATGAATTATTAAGATCTCGACGAGCGGCTTTTGTGTGAGGGGATTTTGATTGTGGAATTAAATGAGCTTATAAACCTTCTCGCAATTCTAAGCTACTTTAAATCATTCTAATCACTCGATGATTTACTAACAATCGCAATAGCAATTAAGCACTCAAATTGAATTTCTATGGATGCAAAAAAAGTAACTTCGGGAAAGCATAAAGTGAAATTTCGGTCAATATTTGATTTTCATCATCATCATCAATGTTCACCATCAGACAGAACAGACGAAACATTATGTTGACTTAACAATGAAGCATCTAAGCAAGAACGAGTAGATGCATTTTTCGATAATCAAACATGAATAAATTAATTCCATTAACAATCGACTGCAACATGCAATCTGGAGATGATGAAGTCATTAATAGCATCAGCAAAATATGTGACATGAGTTCAAAAAGCTTTAATGAGTTTTAAGCCGTGCAGATTTATGATTTAATCCAATTAATAATTTTAGCCATGAACTGTCGATTTAACCCCTTTTCTGTGGTTCGGGTTCGGTCTGCTGTCGCTTAAAATTAAGGAGCAAAACAAAAGAGAAAGGATAAAGGGGTTGCTTTGAGGCTTCTCCCTTTTTAATATCTGCTTTGTTGTTAATTGCTTAAAGAGGTTTCTCGTGTCAAGGGATGTAAAAAAAAATATTTCAACGGTTATTTCAGCGGTTTAGCAGCGCCTAAATGACCAGAAAAGTTCATCAGTTAACGAGAACTTTTGATTTTTATCGCCAACATTTTCAGAAGAAGATCAAATTGTTGAAGATGTTCTGCTCAGTATATATCCAGATGTAAAAATGAATCTGGTGAGTGAGAAAAGGCGCCATTAAAAAAATCCCATTCCTCCCCCGCAATCTAATTATATTTTCTCTGTTTATATTTTGATACAATTAAGATTTAAAAAAATATTCCCGGAGCCAACAAAAGAACCAAAAGATGATGGAAATTATGGAGCAAATTGTTGGAAAATGAGGAAAATTGCTATTTGTAATGGAGCCTACGGCTATATGGCAATGGCAAAGGCGCGCACGAGAGATGCAAACAAACAATAACAATAAACAGCAGCGGCATTTTTAAACCCCTTTTTTTTCGTTTTGGCAAAAAACTTTGATTTTTTTTATTTCAGTTCTTAAAAAGTTTTGTGTTGTTTTTCCGGAAAAGTTTTATTTTATGACTTTTTATGTTTTGAAATCTCTTTTATGCAATTTGAAAGGATGAAAAGAAATTGAATGAGGAGTTTTAGTTAGCGAACGATTTGAAGAGTTGGAAACAGAGATTTTCCCATCCCTTTGTCTTTAAATTTGGCAGGCGTGCATTGATCAACGATTCTTATGAATTTGTAATTAATTTACATTTTCCTTGAGCTTGCTTCACACTCAAGATGTTTCTTATCAAAAAAGCGTTTTCGTTTATAAATTTTTGTGATTTTATTAGTCTTGGAATTTTCCCTTAATTTCACTAATTGAATTTTTCTCCTTCGTTTCAGAAACAGATGGCACATGACTGAAGAATTGTGCCAAACATCTATCGATTATCCTCGAAAAATTGAATCGAATGCTGGTGAGTCTCAAAATTTTTATGCAATTTTCCGAATTAAAAAAGAAAATGGCCATAATTTAATTCCGCTCTTAATTATATTTGCATAACAACATGCAACATAAGAATGGGAAGAACATTACCAAAAGTACATCATGAAGCACTTTTCTATGTTTTTAATTTCATTTCGACTTGTCGTTGTCGTCGGAAAGTCCTTTCAATTCGATATCCAACCAAATGATTCTGATTTTAATTTTATCGGACATTCAACTTCTTCCACGAAAAATCGCCCTCCTGAAATATTCTCGACTGTGCACCCCTCATTCGAAAATTGCCAATTTTTTTTGCGTTCCTTTTTTCAAGCTCGTTTTTATTAAGAAGTCATTAAAAGCAGATTTGAGGTGTGAACTGTGATTGTTAAGTTCTGCAGTAGGTGAATTCTAGTCGAGAAGTATGAGAAGTAAAATTATCGAGGGTGCGAATGACCGAAGTGCTAAAAAAACTGTTTCTAATTAAACACAAAAGTCCCCCATTGAAAAAATAAAAATAAAATGCGAAGGAATGGAAGTGAAGGTGGACAAAAAAGCAACATCAATAACCTGAAGGTGCTTAAGGACTGTTGACAGCCAAAAGGGACAAAAACAAAAGTGGCCAACAGATCGGACCTGAAATATTGCGGAGGGATTTTTTTTTTATATCCTCGCAGTTGTTTTTCATTCTCCGAATTTTTTGTTATTCCTTAAAAAAAAAATGTCGAAAGAGATTTTCATCGGAAAAATGTTTTTCTTTTCCTTTTTGCTGTCCACTTTTATCACCTTTCGCAACCTCAATTTGTGCAGAAATGTCTTTTGTTGTGATTGATTATGGAGTGGGGGAAAATATATAAATACTGCAAAAATAACTGCAAAATCCATTCTCATGTTAACTAATCGACACTGTTCAGTCGACAAACTATTGATTAACATTCAAACGGAATTTTCTTTCGCTTCCTACGAGTTGCAAAATTTTTCCATTTCTCCCCCTTTTGCAGCCATAAGTCGTTATAATTTATTGGTGTTATTTTTGCAGTCAGTGTTTGTTGTTTTTCTTTTAGATCATCTTCCATTGTCTTGAAGATGGGAGGTGGGGGAGAGGAGGGATGAGGCGAATAAATTTCTCCGGAGGAAATACGAAAAAGAAATCAACTTTCGCATGTAAATTTCATTTCGATATTATTTTTTTTTTCCACCGGAGATTGTTCTCAGTCATGTCCTTCATTTGCATATCGCAACGATCCATTCGTTGTTCGTGTATTGGAAAATCATGCTTTGCATTGAAACGATCTTAATTAATTATCAATTTCTTAATTTCTTTCCTTGCCGAAGAATCTTCAGCATTCATTTTGAGGCAATAAATTTTAACAATCTGCGAAGATGTTTGAAGGAAATGTTTTACTGGTCGTTTTCCTCCACTGCCGGAAGTCATTTAAATGAGATACCAAGATGCCCACTCCCTCATGCGACTATCGATTATGTTCCAAATCCTTACGCTAAAAAATTCGCACGAAAAAAAAAAAAATTGTAAACAACACAAAACACGCAGCAGCAACATTAAATGGGCAAATAAATAAATTTCACGTCGATGTCGAGCGCGCGAAATGAATTGTTGTTATTTTTATGGGATTTTGATTATAAATTGATGATGTCACGTCATGACAGCCACGTTGCTAGTGTTTATCATCGGCAATCATTGGCATTATTATTATTGTTGTTGCTGTATGTTGTTTTGTACGCGAAGGAGGGAAGATTAGAACAGCCAGCAGCTAAGACGCTATAAATTATCATACTCAGCATTTGTTTTTTTTTGTGTTTGGTTCTGTTTTTTTCCTTTTTTTTGTGACACTTATTCGGGAGGGAATTGAAGTAAATCCTCTCTCCATCTTCTCGCCTTTATCACTCGCTGACAAATCGATGTGTTTTTTCTTGTGAAATGTCAATAATGAGACATAATGCATGCAGATTTTTCATTCAGGTGCTTACCATCGAGACACAAAATAAGATGTGTTGCGGGATTCTCTTGTCAGATGGACGAATTCCGCTTGCGAAATCCGGAAAATGACCACAAAATTCATTGCGCATGATTCAGCGAAGAAATTTTAGGAAGCTGTTGCAATGCAAATTTAACGTTATTAAAATTATCTTAAAAAAAAATCGAAAAATTGTTTCTTTATTTTTAAAACCATTTTGAAGTGATTAACAAAGACTTAAGTGGTTGAATTTTCGTTTAATAAGCTTTAGAAATTATATCTCCATGCCGACACCTTTTTGCAGTTACACCCAAATCTAGAATTTTTCATTTCTAATCCACTTTTGACCATCGTATAATCCTATTACCGTGCCAGCAATCCAACGATGGTCGAGTTGTCAAATGTATGCTCGTTAAAAACTTGATGGAAAACTATTCTTTTGAATTAATAAAATTCTGTTTTGTTACAAACAGAAAAATAATAGATTTGATGTTATTGTGTTGTGAATAATAAAAACTAGCAATGCAACAATCCCTACATGATAAATTTTCATCCGATTTTTATTCAAAACAATTGTGCAGGCAAAAGTAGATTTTGCTAATCTGGAAAAAGGTAGCAAAAGGAGACTTGTGACTTAAATGTCACTAAATCATCGTCATCATACGTGATGTTGGACCAGAGAAATTTGCATGCATGCTACGAATGAGATAACCAACCATTCGAATGGAACTGTTCTGGTCCATCGTCTTGTTGTGGTTCTATTTCTGTCTTCCAGTTGCAGACTCAATAAAAATTAAAGCCACGAAATTCTCGACGAGATTCAAAAATTCCCTCGCAAAATTTAATCGCATCTTTTTTTTTTTCATGGGATCAAGTCTCCAAACCCACTCGAATGGTGGAAGCCGGAGAAGTTGAGTGCTAATAAAATTAACCCTCTTAAAAATTCCGCCACCAAGAACAAACCACACACACACACGCACACACAAGCCGCAAAGTGTTGTCGACGATTTTGCTTTGAAAAAATAAAATCCAACAAGAGGCGAGCGCTTTTTGATCTTCTTTTTATTCACTGAAACTAATTGGATGGTGTGTACGATGGAAGTAGAATTGTGAGGAGACTTTTCAGTGTTGGGCATTATTGTGGAGGAAATTAAAATGAAAATTGCTATTTTTATATTCTGAAAATATATATTTTTTTACGTAATGCCACAATAATTAAGGGACTGAGGCAACTGGCAATTTAAAGCGCGCAATTCTCATCCCAATATTATGTCGTCATCTGCCAAGATTATAAAAGCCAAAGAATTGCTGTTGGATATGATAATTATAGGTCCATGACGTTCCATTTCATTTCAGTGCCTCCTTTGGCGTTTCATTCATGTGGAACCATGATCCCACCACTACCCTTCCCCCAAAATGAATTTACTCAGTTCTCATCTTGATGAAGCCGCGCGCGCCTGGATCATTAAGAATCAAAATGGCATAAAAGCATCATAAACGATTTTCTTCTTCAAGTCAGGAAAACCTTTTTGTTTATTTTGCATTGGCTTTAGAGAAATGAAATCTTTGGCGCGCAAGAGGAAAATGAATAGCAAATAATGGCAAGAAACAATGAATGCACTGAAGTAGCTTTTTTGTTTATTTTTCATTCTTTTTTTTCTTGATTTTTCCTTTTTTTTATGGTTCGAGAAATTTTCATTTTTCGCAATTTTATTTATTTTTCCATAATCAATGGTTGAAATTTCTTCTTGGGGGGCTTTTGGCGTTAAATTTTGTATTCAGTCTTGTGGCAAATGGCAAAGAAATAAATATGGCACAATGAAGGATGGGAAGCGAGGGGAATTTTTATTGTTTTTGTTGATAAATTTGAATTGTTATTTTGAGGCAATTTATTGACTTTCTTTTGTAATTTTCATACTTTTTTGTTCCAATTCAAATCAAGAATTTTCTTCATTTTCCTTATGCTGAGCCTAACACGAGTTTGACTTAATTTTCCTGTAATGACTGAGCAAAATTAAAAAAATTCCAAGTAATAAAAACTGTTAATTTGTCAATGAACATTCCTGACAGTTTCCATTCCATTCCGTTGAAATTGAATCGTACGCACCTGTACATCACCTGATAACAAGCACAGAAAGCAAAAGGGTTTTTTTTTCTCTTGCGATGATGTTTCTCGTGCAATTCTTTTCGCATTTTGTCAAATGTTGAATCAGGAGATGAAAAAGTTAAAAAATAACGAGGGTCGCATCGCATTTCTATGCTGCAAAACATTGGAAAATTTATGTATAAGAACTGCAAGAAAGGAGCTGGAAAAATATTTATTAAATTTTCATTTGTTTCTTTAAATGTTTTTAATCTCTTTGCCATCTTTGTCCTTACCAAAGGACATCCAAGGGTTCTCTCCACCTTTGTCACAATTAATTTTCCATTTCCTTCATTAAATTGTATGACATTGATTAAAATTCTTTAACGTTCTCTTAATGATTTTTGATATGAATCAAGGGATAACTGACGCTCAATCGCTTTCTGTCCAGTCTCATTACAATCCTTTTTTTTAATATATCCTCAGCTGTCACGGGATGAAAAAAATTACGAATTCAAGTGACACTTTCTCGGACAGTCTTTGCTTAGCATCCTTCTCATCCCTCATGTTGGTCCCCTCGCTATATTAAACGCAGCGCGTCTTTAGGGCTTTTTATTACTGTAAAACAAATAATAAACGAAAATCAACGATAATTAAAAAGTTCATTCTAGTGCTTTTTTATTATTATCATTTCTCGCGAATTACAAACAATTTCTCGGGCACCACACCTCCCTTCCCCTTAGTTATTCTAAAGAATTTTTAATCTCCAGAAAATTTCCTCATTTAGTTTAATTTTTTTTTCTTAGCGCAAAGATAACAAAAGGAAATGAGTGAAAAGTTTTTCTTTTTTTTTTCTTGCTCCGAGTGGATGTTGATATTTTGTCCTTTAACTTCACGAAATGGGACAATGAGGGCGATTCTCATTCCTCTGAGTAGACACTTTCGATGAGTCCTTCAAAAATCTTTAGGCATCCTGAACGCTCTTTTCTTGTTGATTAAATTATTTCAGGGGAGGGATTAATATGAATTTAATAAATTGATTGTTTTCCAAAGCAGTCCTTTAGACACAGAAGCCTCTCAACGGGGCGAACGAAGTTTTAATAAAAACAAAAACAATGTTGACGGAAATTAACTTTTGTTCCTTAAAAATTGATTTTTAATTAACTGGTGGAAATGAGTTTTGAAAATTTGGCAAAATTTTCTCAAATTTTCGATTACAATTTGATCCCGAATGTCTTAATTGACCACGAAAGGTCAGTGCATGAAACAAGATCAGACATCAACAACAAATTTGTGAATTGTCCTTAAAATTATTCTCACGAAAATAGTTTTCAAGAATGCATGAAAAGTCGCTCCGGAAAAGAACTTCCGATAATCCCCAAATGCTCCTTAACAACTTCTGATTGTGTGTAATTTCCCTTAAATAAGGGTCGCTTAAGAGGTTGATTGTTAATTTATTTTTTCTTGTTCCTTTTCCTCTAACTTGGAAAACATCAAAAAAGAAAGGAAAAAAAAAAGTTTGTGCAAAAAAGCAATAATCGAGCGCCGTTTGTCGTAATGTAACATAATACGATTCATCTCAGAAGGGAAATTCACTATGTAGCGATCGACCCGCTTTGAGATAAATTGAATGGAAATCGCATTCATGAGGAGATAGAGTCACCAAGCAAATATTCTGAAGAATCGAAACAAAACTTTTTTATGCTCTTCTATTGCGATTCGCAATATTTTTTATGTGTTTAAATGCTCAATAATGCGAAATTTTCCGAAATAAACAACAACAAGGGAGAAACCAGCTGTGTGGAAACTAAGTGGGGGTGGGAGATCGGAAAAAAATATATTTTAGCGCATATATATAAAAAAAAAACTTTTATTCTTTCAATGAACCAAACAAATAAACCGAAGAAATGTGGAAGGAAAGCAACAAAAGAAAAGCAAAAATGTAAACACAGCGAAAGAATTTCTAAAGACGATTTTATTCTTTCTTTTTTGGTCATAAATTGACGTTTTATTCATTGCGCTGCTGTGCTTGTGATCGAAGTTTCAATATTCAAAAAAAAGAAACAGAAATTCAATACAGAGTCACGTCACCTACCCCTCGATTTTCCTTCTTTGTTTCGATAGAAAATGAAAAAAGTTTTTATTTTATTGTTTATTGTTGCTCGATTCCTAGCTTAGATTATTGATTCCATTTACACTAAGCTTGTAAGTCGTCAATGTTTACTAAAATAGCTTCACCACAATCATGAAATGGAATTTAGTTTCTTTTCTAATAAATAGTTCATCTGCAGCTAAATCCTTTGTCTTTCCTTTGTGATCAAATATCGTTGGATCAAACGAGTTTGTCATTTAAAAATTTGTGTAACGAAAAATTTCATAAAGCATTAAAAATTATGCGTTCGTAATTGTTATATGGCAGCATGGTGTGCTATTAACAGTACCAGAAAGAAACAAAAAACCGCGTCGTGAGAGTTGTAAAATCGTCTTTTCCTCTATTAAAATTACCATTTTCTACTGCTGTTGTTGCCTTTCTTAAATGTTTTATAATGTTTCTTAACAGCAATGTAAATAAAACTAATTTACTTGGTTTTTATATTTCTCCGCGGCAAGTTTCTTCTCTTTTTTTATTGTGCGGTAATGACGTCATTAAAAGCGTGTCTTGAACACCGATAATCGTGAGACGTCACGTCACTTTTGCCAAAACAATAAACGACTTTTGCCGCGAGCAACTTTTTTTGTGCTTATCGCGATTTTTTTAATTTCCATTTTTCGCTTTTTCTCAAGAAAATCGCAAGAAACGACAAAAGTTTTTGCGAGATTTTTTTTTTCCTTTTCGTTGTTTTGTCATTAAATGGTTGTTTGGATATTTATTTTTTGCTCTTATACAAAACAAATCAGAGGTTTTGTTGGTGAACGTTAACGAAAAATTTAGGCTGAAAGATTTTCTGAGAGATAAGAAAAAGTCCTTGCGGCTTCCGAGACAAACCAGTCCGCCAAAAAACATCATCAATTTCAAGTTCGCTGGAAAACAAAACCAAAAAACTTTGACAATTTTCCTTCCCTTTTATTTTCCACTCGATGATAAAACGAAAGAAAAGCGAAGGAAGTGAAACATTTTTAATTTCTTTTTTGTTAGTTTAATGTGAAATGTTTAATTGTTGTTTTGTTTGTTTGTTTCCCTTTCGAGTGTGGTTCCTCTCCTCCCCACCTCGGTTCCTCAAAGTTCGCCCTCTTCTCTAAAATTGCCTTTTAGTAACTTACTTTTTAGTACATAGATAGAGAGTGTTTATCAAATATACCTTTTTTTTTGCATGCTTCACCTATCCATCCATTGTTCAATTTACATTTCTTTTTCATGGACGAGCACCGTCTCGCCAATTTGTATGCAGGCTCTCTGTAAACAAAAATTTCTATCCGAGAAGTGCAGAAGCAGAAGAATAAAATAATTTATTTTTTATTTTTTTTTTATATCAAATATAAATAATTTTTGTCCATTTACTGATGAAACAATGAGCTGAGCTCAGCTCGCCCATTGACAATGTTTGTTTATTTTGGCGATCGTGTTCATAGGAAATTTTGTTTATTTTGTCCCAAATTTTTTTTTTACACACTTGAGCACCTTTTTGTGTGAATCGTGACGGTCCCTGCTATCGTATAATTTTTACCTTCTTTACATCACATTCCGAGAATGCTGAGAGAGAATGTGCTGAATAATCCTGAGCTTAAATGTCCATTTGCTGGGCGCTAGAGCAGATCTCGCTCATCCTCGAGAAATGAGTTATCTCGCATTCATGGACTCGCACGGAGCTGAATCACAATTGCGGTTTGGTCCTGATGATGTATGGCGCTTCATATCCGTGAAATGTTTTTGTAATGACCGTAAAAAAAAGAAAATCCATCCAAAAGCTTCTATTTATGGGTGATGGAATCTTTAGCAGTTTGGCCAGTTACCTACGGAAGTAGAGTGAGAACGAAAGGGTTGCTTTTATCTTTAACTCGCAAATGTTTACATAAATCACTCGACTATGAAAAAAAGAATACATTTAATTCAGCAGAAGGCTATAATACTTTGCTATGATGAACCCAGTGAGCCTTAAATATCTGAAACCATAGCCAGATGATAAACTACTGATAACCACTTTTTAAAATACTTTTAGCACCATTGCTGCATCACAACATCGCATAACAAAACTTTTCTCTCCGAATAATAAAAACAACAAACAAACCAAACAACTTTTCCACAAAGCATCCGTTGCTTCATGTTCCATCATTCGGATCTTTTTCTGTGCAATGTGTACCAACGAACATTACATTAATTTATTTTTTTTTTTTTCGTCGTTCTGTTGCTGATGATGGAAAAATATTTCTCTCAAATAAACATCATGAAAAAAAAAATTAAATTAATTTTTCCTCATCTTTTGCTCTTCTTTCTCCACCAACAACTTATGTATAGACTTGTTTGTCGGCAATTTTTTTTATTTTATGGAATCTCCATGAAGTTGAATCAGCATAAAGTACATGCATACATATAGCTCACACTCATTTCTGTCAGGAATCTCGGAACCAACAAGTATGCCACTAATTGAATTTCCACCGCTGCTTCAATCCTTTAGTAGCACATTAAACATCACAAAAAAAACAGTTGCGCAAAATGCTTTAGCATAATAAATATCGTATCATAACTCGTTAATTTGGCTGGAAGGTACAGATGATCATGCTTTAATGGAATGGGGAGGGATTTGAATAAACAAACATCATCATGGTATGAGAACTCAGAATTTTTCTAAATGGTTGAAAAATCATTGAAGCTCCAAGTTGTCAGACCTTGAAAGGAGAATGTTAAAAAATTATATAAATAAAAAATGTTAAATAAACGAAATAAAAAAAAATTATGAGCCCTTTTTTTGCCTGTATTCTTCATGTTCATCATGTTGGTCGTTGGTACATTTCAGTGAATAAATGATACTTACACGAGACGGGTAGCAGTGGGAGTTTTCGACACATTGAAATTAAATGTATGTTACAGAGCGAGAGAGAGAGAGAGAGAAAAAGATTACAACAAAGGCACTTTTTATTTGTGAACATTTTGCATGTCGACGTATGACGAACGTGGGTTGGGGACATGCTGAAAGCTCAAATGAGCGGAAATTTATGATGGAGCAACAACAAAAGGCATTGAAATTATTATCAATTATCATGTGAACAATGTTTGGTTCATTTTTATGAATCAAAAAAAAAAATCAAAAGGATGAGAAAAATGAACATTAAACTATTAATGCTCACTTGAGCATGATGAGCGGATAATTGTTGAGTCCATTAAAAGCTGGACTCGTTAAGTGTCAGGTTCAGGCAGTTTTATGCTCATCCAGTCATATATATATTTCACAATCATGATTTTTAAACATAAATCGAAACAACCTAAATGTTGATGATCCAACTGACCCACATGATTATGTCGAAAAATTCCTAAACAAGCAAATATTCTAACGAAAGGGACGAGAGGGCACAGTCTGCTTTTTGTGTAAAGATTCTCATTCGACAAGAACCATTAAAGTGCCGGATGTTGGTGCTACATGAAATGATGAAGCTTATAAAGTAATTTGTTTTCCCATCGATACGCTTCAATGATACATTCAGCGAATTTCTTTTATCGATTTCTCCTTCTTTGGCATGTTAATGGCTTGCGATTATTTACGTTTGAAGAGGGTTCCTTTTGGGATGATTCTTGTGAATCTGATAAGAATTGTTTACCTGCTTGCAGGCCAATGAAATGCAATTTATCATATCGACACCCAAACCATGACTTTAAATAAATTGATACTGCAATTACCTTACTTTCCTTCCTTTTTTTTTATCTCTCTTCCATTTGTGACCAAACGAAAATTTAATAAAAAAAAAAAACTTTTTCCGATGAAAATCTTTGTGACCGTTTTTATTTTATATTCGAAGCACATTTCGCAAATAACCAATGTGATATCAAGAATGAGGAAATTCAGTACCCAGTCCATCTACCCTCTTAATAATACTGCAGCATTTTTCGTCCTTATCACGTCATAAAATTCAATGGACTTTGGTCATTTTCGGCCCAAATAACTCCTTGAAATTGGCATCACAATGAAAGTCATCTCAATTTGTCATCAACATCCTTAAAGTATCATTCAAAATGAAACCTTCAAAAAATATCCCAAATGAACTTCTTTTCCCCTTTCGATAATTCCCAATGAAGGGTGTAAAACGCCACAAAAATATGAAAAAGGGTATCGAAATGAAAGTTGAAGGTTTATTGAAAAGTGCGTGTTTGCAGTCAAGTGGAAATAAAAAAAAAGAAAAGAAAAACACGTGAAGAAAAACAATAATCCCGTTGAGGGTTGGATGGTTGTTTATGTCATCTTGCTTACAACACCTGTCTACCCGAACTCTTATCAATATCCCTTCAAATGATGGGGAAAATTGCTAGAAAAATCTGAAATTTCTTTCTTTTTTTCGATCACCTTTATTATTATTTGTCCCCCGTCCGCACTTTCGCAAAATGCTCTTCGATACAATTTGAATTTTATTTCATCACACATTTTCGATACTCTTAGAAAGGGGAGGAGAGAAGGAGTAGGGTCGTTTATTGCAAAAGAAGTATAATAAACATAATAAACACACATAAAAATATACAAAATGTGAAATATTTTTCCATTTTTTTTAAATTTCCACATTTTTTTGCATTCGCAGCACGTTCTGAATTTCCCATTTTCCGCACACTTTTCGCCAATGACACTGAAGTGAATGGGAAGCGGAAAATCATTGAACAAAATGATTTTCTAAAGAAAAAGTTTTTTTTTGGTTTTCAATTTTTGCTACATCACCGACAAACTTTGCCCAAATTTATCATCGAAATAAATAATTTATTTCTATTTTTTTAAAGAAAATCTTAATTACAAGAGTTTTAAATTCACTCCTTCACCCACCGTGAGGAGCTGATTTGAATATTCATTGGAAAAGCCAAAATCATCTTTTAAGAAAGTTTTTTTTTTTTTTCGAGGTGCCGAAGAAGGTGTCGCGTCATATGAATATTCATTAGGAAGAAAAGTTAAGCAAAAACCTTTCATTAGCAAGCATTTGGTGGTCTGTTGTCTATCAAAGAAATGAAATTTATTTCCTTTTCAAACACAAACAGTAATCCCAAGATTTATTAATAAAAATGGTTTTTGGTGCTCGATTTATTAAAATTCTTCATGCACCGACCATTGAATGGACTGATTTTTAATTATAAATCAAAGCTCCCCTTAAAAATATTCAAATAAATATTCGAGGGTAGCGAAGAATAAACTTTAGATATGACGAATGCGTAAGGAAGGAACGAAGAGAGATGATTTAAACAACGAAACATGTTTTCCTTTAACTTTATTGTTGTTTTGTGTGAAATATTTATGCAACATCTTATGAAAATATGCGTGTGCTGAGCACGAATGTAAACATTTGCTTTTCCGTGTTTTGTTAATAAACAAACCAAATGCAAAAAAATATATATTTTTGAATAAATATGTTCAACTTCTTTTTTTTACAAATGTGCGGTTTTGTTGTTCTTGCTTCAAGTTTTTTTTTTTAATACTTGGCATGTGACGTGTGCTAAGAATTAAAGAGAGAAAATATAATATAATATGAAAGGAGTTGACTTTTAATTATTGAAATATCCTGAAATGTTCTAAGAAGGTCTCATACGCCAATTTTACTGCAGCAGTGAAGAAACATTGAACACATATTTGCCGCAAACAATAAATTAGCAAATAAACGAATTTTCCGCGTCAATAGAAAAACACAAAAACATATCGAAAAGTAAAACAATAGAAGGATGTTACAAGCATAACTTGCCAGCGATATGTTGAGCATGCAAATTTTCGTAGACACTATATCCAGCAATGATGCATTAATTAATTGCAAAGAGTCGCTAAAGTAACATTCTTGTATCCCTCTATCCATGCGGGGGTTAATGGAAACTTATGGTAATTAGTTAAATGCAAATTCACCAAGTTTACATGCTAAAAATACTGCGAGGGAGAAATGTGGAAGAAGCTGAAAGAGTTGATAATCCAGCATGTAAATCTAACAGACATCGTTGACATTAAAGTCATCTAAGGTCGGCCAAGAACGAACGCAGAAAGAATTTCGCGATGGACATCTTAATAAATCTTAAGTCCTTTACAAGGCGAAAAATTCATTAAATAAATATTTGCAGTTGTTTCATTGCACAACAAAATCCCAGAAAGGCGCGCAGAAACTCTTGTGTGCTAAGAGAAGGGAAGGAGGGTTTGGTAAGATTTCTTTCTCTCCTTTTCCCCTTAGGCATAATTTTAATTTAATTAGAAATTCATCGTTAATTATTAAAATTATTCAAGGCAAAAAACTTTTCTTTTTTTTTCTTCATCTTACGTGTAAACTTTTGAGACTTTCAGCCCTCTTCAGCCGCCCATCATTGGGGATCTCGTTTTCATTTAAATCTTGAATAAATACAACAATCGTGCACACATATCGTAAATTATACATGTTGACTTAAAAATTTTCTTCCAAAATTACGATTTTCTTGAAGATGTTACTGGCTGCATGTCGAACTGATAAACTACCCATATTGTGTTCATATGATAGTTGTTGTGGAGTCTCCAGTTTAAACATGAATTTTGCGCAAACGGAAAACTGCCACCCACAAAATTCGACCTTTCCCCGAATCCTCAATCGCTCTAAAGCATTTAAAATTTTCCCCGTGCGGTGAAAAATAACCACAAAATTCCACACATTTTCAACGCACTTTGGCGTCGAACGTTTCGATCGTATCCATTTCAATGTTATGCCCAATGAAAGTGGTGTGAGGAGGTGTACGACGAGTGTTTAAATGATTTTTTTTTTCAAGTGTGCCGAAGGGAATGAAAATTTCTGCCGTTTTGAAAAGTGAACAAACATTTTCAAGATTTCTTCAATAAAGTTTAAGAAAGCGAACAACAAAACTTATTGCTCGTTTCTGGGTATTGTTGAAAGTCAAGAGGTTTGGAAGGCGGAGAAAGAGCCGCCAGGATAAATACTGGTAAATCCACATTCGTCCCTTTTCCTCCCTTGTCGCCAGTATCACTAACATGCTTTGGGTTTCACCATTTAAACATAGATTTGCTTGTTAAATTATTTATTATCACATTAGAATAGTTTTGACAATCTTAAGAGTGGGTAGAAGGGGGAAAAACTAAGTAGTTAAATGGTATTTCAGCAACAACTTATGTGGACTTTTCTGGGATTTTCACCACTGAGTTGTATGAAAATTGATTTTAATTGTTAAAATATGAAAATGAAAATTTCATAACTTTTAAATGTATTAAAATGTATAGTCGACAACTAGCGAATAAAAGAAATAACTAACATAAAACAACTACAACATATGAGAAATCATAAATTGTAAACATTGAACTACTAATGAATATTTTCTCTAATGAAATAACCAAATTTTGTTGCATCAACAATCTATCAGCGCTGAAAAATGAAATGGTTATTGTTACGCAACCAATAGACTCGAGTACAAACTCGAAAGCATATTTTCGCCCCATAATCGAAGATGAGTTTTATGCTCTCAGTGCCATTCCGTTATCGTCTGCTATGTTTATTGCTTTGCTTTGGTGCTGTTTTGCTGCCGCTTTTACTGCTGAACAAACAGAATAAATAATGTAATTACAATAATTAATAGCCAAAAATGCTATTTGTTCTTTCTTGCCACATTTAGTTTTCTGAATCAAATGGAAGTTGCACCATCTAAGAGATTCTCTCCCTCAATACCATCCTGAATGTTGTTGATTGAAATTTTTCTTGCTCTTCTTCTCATAGGACAACGATATTTAGTAAATTATAGAACATCTTTCCGATTCCAAAACAAATCAGTCGATCAGTAATTAATTGAAACATAACAAAGGGATTGGAAAATTAATGCATTGCACAAAATACGATCTCTGAAAGGAATTTACTAATTGAGCTGCCAGTCCCTGATTTGTAAAAAGTGCAATAAATTTAGGCTCATTGCCCGGATCTATGCTGTGCGATATCCGGATTGTTTAGTCATGTTCATTGTTCACGTTTTCCGACTTGTTTCTTGTTACGCAATATTTCTTTGTGCTCTTTTACCGACAATCTGTGCCACGTAGGCAAATTTCGGCATTTTTTTTTAACGCACAGCAAATTTTCCAGCGAGACGAGGCCAACGGTATCGTTAGGTGTGAGTTGAGGGTTAATAAAATCAATAGCGAATTTATTTTCCCCATCTCCAGATTATCATCTTCTTTCTACATTTTGGGTGGTTGCCTAAGAAATGTAAATTGAGCAAAGATTTTTGATTCCGACTTCTGATGGAATTAAGAAATATGCGAGAAAATTTAGCGCATTTGTGAATTGTGCAAATTTAAGAAATTTCTCAAAAAATAATAAAAAAATAATCAATAATTGATTGGCACAATCGAGAGACGGAAAGATTTAAAAAATACACAATAAATATAAATGTTCGTTTTCATGACTTTTTCTTACCTTTCCGCGGGCTAAGTAAAATATTCCCCTAACGCCAAATCGGCTCACGATTATTGAGTGTTTGCCAAAATGAGAAAATTAATAGGCAATTCTTATCGATAGATTTGAACGCAGAAATGGTTGCATAACGGGAATGATAACTCACCCTATCATTTTTCTTTCTTATTTTTTTTTTATGCAATTCAGTCGCGCTTTGATGATTATTCTTCTTCATTTCGATTATTGTTATTTAAATGCTATTTTCCTTCATAATTTTTCTTTTATTTACAATTTTTCTCTTTCCATCCGTCCCTCAGAAGCATCTTAAGAAATTGATAAGCTAGCAAAAAAAAAAAAGAATGAACATTAAATTTCCGCAAGCTTGAATTGGATCCTTCCTGCTAGCGGGGAATGTAATAAAAAAGCATAAATAATTCGCTCATTCTGTGTAATTTCATAACAATTGAAGCTAATAAAATAGAAAAAATTTACCGCGAAAAGAAAAAAAGTTCATCGCGTAATTTTTGCATTGCGTTGCATTTCTTTTTTCTAGCCAAAGGACTTTTATAAGTGGATAAAGGAAACGAGGGGATAATGATATTGTCGTTTATTTATCATCTGCCTTATTATGACATCAACAATGAGAATTCGCCTTCATGCAGCATAATGTGGGACCAATGCTACATTTGAAACTATTCACAATTTACAAAAGGGAAGAAAATTTGGAGTTTTCACCAGAATCTTAAGAATATTACATCATTTATGATTCTTCCCGATTCACATAAAAAAATATTTTCACATTTTTATATTTCGGGTGCCACTAAATCATTTTTTTTTCTACTTTTAAAAAAAAAATCTTGAGGAAATGGAAGAAGAGTGAGGTTACATTTTTATTATAAATAAATTCCAGCACATATTCATCGCTTGTTACCTGCTTGAGGGTGGTTTGGTTTCAATGTTGTGATATTTATGACACCATCTTTTTTAATATTTTTTTTTTTTATCCTATTCTTGTTAAATTTTATGGAGTGAAACAATTTTCCACAATTTTTTATTATGCAATTTTTTTCTCCTTCATTTTTGTCCTTTTATGACTGATTGTTCTGGTCACTCGACACATCCAAATGGTGCAATTTCTCGAAAAACTTGTATTTTTTACGAATATTATTTGCTTAAATTTCTTGCTGTTCATTCACCGTGAAAATTACTTTAGAAATTCACTTTTTAGCTCAAACATCAAATGCACATGTTGCTGGTGTCCAATTGTAAATGACCAACAACCGTCAACGGTAAGCGGCGCTTCAAGTTTAAATGAAAAATGATTCCATAAATTAAGTTGATTCCTTTCATGCTTTGTGCGAATGATTTTTTTTATTACGATGTGTGGAGGAAAATTTCTTACGAAAATAAATTTGATCCACGCGAAGACAAAATTATTGAACTTCATTTTATTGAGCCTTGAAATCGAAGCCCCAAAAAAAAGCTCAACGTTTGACATTGAAAATCTCTTGGAAATGAAAAAAAAAAGAAACTTTATTCACTTCTTATTATCGCTGCGGAGATGGTATGAATTCCCCCCACAAAGTTTGCGGCCAGAATATATTAAAAGGCATAAATCTTCATGTGAACATCGGAATGAAAAAAGTTCTTGAGAACGTTTTATTTTGCTTGCGAGAATGTTGCGCAACTGTTAGACGACATACAACATTGAGTGCGTGCATGTGGTGGGGATAAAACGATAAAACACGTGCAAAAGCATGGAGCATGCGTCAATTATGGCGAAATTCCGCAAAGATTTTCGTGAAAATGTCCATAAAGTGGGAATGTTTCAAAAACATTTTATTCACATGAAGGAAGTCGCTAAGAAGCCTTCAAATCGAACGGTTCGTTTTTCGTTGATTGTCAAAAGGAAAAGAAAAATCGCGGAAAAATTTCCATTTTCAAAATTCTCTACGCGTCACAAATTTTTGAGAATTATAGGAAAAGTTTGAAAAATAAAAAATGAACAGCACACGTGGAAAAATTCTTCCTTCACTTCCTATCCCGAGGAAATTTAATTTCCCATTTAAGGGTTGAAAATTTCTTCTGTGAAAATTCTCGGTGTTATTGTACAATCATTGTCTTAACAAATGAATGTTTTTATTAATGAAATTTTCCTCCCTCCACTCAACGTCAACCCTCACATGAGGTAATGAATAAACACTCGAGAAATGATTCCCATTCCCTTCCATCGGGATCGAAGGAAGACATCCTCACACATATATGTTTCAAGAAAATCCCAATTTCTGGGCAATAAAAAAAAAATCTCAAACCAGAATGAACGTCTCAAAAATGTTTTCGTGTTGTTTTTGTTCGATGAGACGTGTTAAGACGATATGCGATAAAGGGGAAAAACTGAAGGGATGGGTTAATGAAGAAAACATCTTTTATGATTGTTTCCCGCATCTTTACGACATTTTCTCTGCTCAGGCATCCTTATCTAATTATTAAATGCCACAGAGTCCCTCATATGTTGTTGTTGTTATTGTCCTATGAATTTATTTTGTGACTTAATTTTTATTTTTTGATCTGCTTGGATGGACACAACACATCCTTCTGCCTCACACCATACAAATACAGCCGGTTAATGTTGCGTAATTGATTGGTTTGATGTTTCATGTTGTCAATTGCAGTAATTAACATTTCTTTGGGAATCGTTTTTTAGTTGTTTCTCCCCTTTTTTAGATTTGGGAACGAAATTGACATCAGTGAATGGTTTTGTGAGAATTTTATTACGCACATCAATTTAAATTCACATGAAATATTTTTATAATTCACTGAGAGATGTCGTTGATTTTAAATTTTTTCCTGATTTTTCATTTGCCATATATTCGATATTTGATACCAAGAGCTGACAAAAATAAAAAAAAAGGCATTTTGAAGGGCAACACACAAGTGATGATCCAATAAATGCTATCAGCAAGCATAAAACAAATCGAGCTGGGTTCTCATTACGACGAGAAAATAAAAAAAGATTTCTGATCGCTTAAATGACATGACGTCATTGCCATTGTTCTGATTTATGCAAATTATAAAACAAAAAAGAAAAGTGCACAACAAAAATATTTGATTCTAATTTTTATTTATTAAATCTAATCAATCACAAGCTAAATAATTTCAACACAATTTAGTAATTGCATTTCATGTCCGACTGTTCTATCAGGAACATCAAATAATTCAAATTTCACCATCAAATGTCGTAGCTGATCCCAAAACCATGGATCGCCCCATCGAATGCTTTTCATGTTCCTCAGATTAATGTCTTGTGTCTCGAGGAATTTTGAACGTTTCACAATCATAATCACTTGCGTGTGAATATTTCCATAGTTAAATCGATTCCAGTCGTCAATGTGAAAATGCTCTGATAACACAACAATAACACGTCGTGACGATCGAATGGCACTAAGAACATTCATCTCGAGGTCTTCATCACCTTCTATCATAAACATGCAGCACTTGAAGTTTATTGGTTTGCTCATTAACTTTCCAACAATATATTTACTAAAGACACAATCATATGTTGATGTGATTATGCAAGCATCATGAACACGCCACAAGTTCATAAGATATTCCACGAAATAATGAGAATTGTGTTCATATAGCCAATTAAGCCACAAGTTCCATCTTTGTGTTTTTATTATATAAATCATCCAAATCATTGCTGCGGTCAAAGATAATAGCATTAAAATTGCCATTAACATTTTTAATGTATATGCGCAACTGTTAAGATTAATTTCCAGAAAAAATCGACCGTCACTGCATTGAATATCCTTAAAATCACGAACGATTGTTCTGTTGTCCTGAACAAATCTTATTAGGTTTTCACTTCGTTTACAATCCCATTGATTGTCGCCCAACATAATGCTCTCCAATTGTCGGAAACGTTCTACGACATCATCGTCAACATATTGCAATAAATTAAATCGAATGTCCAGCACACGAAGATTTGCTGGTAAATTTTCTGTCGTTAATTGTTTAATTGTGTTGCCGAATATTTTCAAATTTGTCACGTCATCAAAGTTTTTCATATCTTTGCGGTTTGGCAGTTCACGAATTACATTATAATTCAAATTGAGTTCAATGTGATCAGTCTTGATGTCATGAAGATCTTTATAGTTAGGCAACACTGGAAATTTGTTAACATTCATACATTCAATGATGAGTGCACTATCAATAGGCCTTCGATTGCAGGCACAAAATTTTGGGCAACGTTTCTCGGTTGGAATGTCAAGTGGACATAGAACACTATTTAACACAGGCTTGATGTCCTTTAAATATTGAACATTTCCATTCGCTGCTTCGGGAATGCAAGAAATTTCTTGAGGATTTATTTTAACATTCCAAATGTTTGATGAGTAATTCATCATGAATTTGAATAAATTTATCGTGTGACAGTTGCAAGTGATGCCTTCACTACCAAGCTCGATGGACAAATTATATGCAACATGATCGTGCGACACACTTTCAGGCACACGGAAGTCGACACTTTCAATATGATTCCCCGTTAAGTTAACAACTAAATTCCTGGAAATATTCGCGAACTCGTAAATGAAGAATCTTGTGATGAGATTGTTGGCAAGATTCAATGACCTCAAACGAATGAATGGCAGATTTCCGTATGTTGTTGTTATTTCATTGTTACTGATATCAAAATGATGCAACGACGAAAGTTTTTGAAATGTCTTCGGAAAATCCAACACCGTAAAGAGATTATTGCTGATACTTAAATACTTCAGAACTTCAAGATCCTCAAATAGCAAACTAAGAAATGAACAAATTGAAGTCAGCAAATCTTTGTTTTAAGCAATTTCTATGTGATCTTCTTACCTGCTAATGAACTTTAAGCGATTGTGTGAAATGTCAAGCCACTCTAAGCCGGTATTTTGACTAAGCATCGTGGAGTGTAATTTGGAAATATTGTTGTAGCTCAAATCCAATTCGATGAGGAAATGTTGATCGCGGAACAGCTTTGATGGCAGAAATCTTAATTGATTCCTACTCAAGATTATTTTTTCAATATCCACTGAATCCTTGAAGAAGCTTTCCGAAATATTCTCGATTTTATTTTCTGTAATTGTAACATTCACAAGCTCACGACGATAGGCAAGAAAATTTGGTAACAAAATCGACCTTGATATTCCTTTCAACTCAAAATCGTTCATTCTTGTGCAATTCTTAAATTCAAATTGTAGAATTGTGTCATTTGATGTGAATGAATCTGTTGATTTTGCGCTGACAATTGAAAGACTTTCAAGACTTTTGAATGGCATGAAAAGTGCTTTCGACAGTGCAAATACATCTAAGACATGCATTTTGACGCGTGTTGTTTGATCGAGCGTCTTGAAAGCACTTTCTGAAATGAAAAGTTTCTTCTTGCTTATTATTTCTAAGCTTTTGAGATTATGAAATGCTCGGAAATGTCTTCCAGTCAAACTTTCACCATCAGTCTTTGTTAAATGTATTTTCAGTTCTTCAACTTTTGTCATGTTGAATTTTTTCATGAGATAATTAAAGATCGATTCACTTTTAAGCGAGCAGTCCTTGAATTCAAACGATTTCACATCACTAAAATCATAAGTTGGCAACACAATGTGAGGAGCATCGAGTTGTAAAGAATGCGGACAAGACAATCTTAAATTTCCATCAAATGTCTTAACAATTTTCGCTGATCTTATGCTATAAGTACATGAAATCACAATTTGATCATCTTGTGAGATGCAGTAACAAACATTGTTGTTATGATGCATTTGCTCATTGATGGCACGACACACTTTAACATTGGAATTGTTATCTGGATATGCGAGTCGATCTATTAGCACAGCATTTGATTGCTCATTGCTCGATGATTCACTCAGCCCATTACACGAGGCAATTAAAGCCAAAATTAAAAACACTTCAACACCGTTCATTATGTTTAGTTCCTTTATGTTTGTTATGATCTTCACGAAAGTAGTCACTCAACTGACTTAAATTTTGTCAAATGCTTTTCAACTGTTTTGAGCGAATCAGAAATGAAAAAGAGGGAAAATATCTGATTACAAGTTTTCTACTGGCGCTTGCAGTATTTGCCGGTTGCACAAAATACATCAAGAAACTTATGTCAAGTTTTCACCTATAATTGATTATGATGCGCGCTTTGTATCGTTGTTAAGTAGTAATATTTTTATGCTCAAAGAAATTTGATTCAAGCATGGAAAACGTAATGTTTGTGTCGAAATGAATTAGTGATGAGCACGTGCCTCTTACGATTTAATGAAAAAAGCTCGTAGACTTTTTGAATGTTGCTGAATGCCAAGACTGGCAATTTTACTATGATCAATAAATCGAATTGTAAAAATGTATAAATTTGATGTAAATATGATAAGTATGCACTTGGGGAGCTTCCATAAAATCCGTTTTTTTTTTTGTAAGTCATCCGCTAGTTAAAAGTAAGCAATTTTTAATAGGACTACTTAAGGTCTTGTGAAGATATTTGCAGCAAAAAGTTTTTCCCATTCACTTCCATTTGGATATTGGTATTTGTCAATGCATTCTTGCTTCAGTTCAGTATGATAACCTGGAGACAAAGGAGCGATGTATTTTCCATTTTCAACTATTGCTGGATTGACAAAATGATGGTGCTGCTGATCGACATATTCAATGAGTCGACCTTCATTACTTCCAGAAACAGATGCAAAATCCCAGAATTGTAAATTTTGAACCATTTCTGATAATCCGACACCTAGAAACATTCAAAAAAAATCTGAATCAGTCTCAAAATGAATTAATTCGCATTCTGATTTCTTACCGCCAGCATGAGGACAAACTTTGACGTTGAATTTGCGAGCCATAAGATAAACTATGAGCACTTCATTAACACCTCCAATACGTGCTGCATCAATCTGACAAAATTCAAAAGCATTTGCTTGGAAGAATTGCTTAAACATAACACGATTGCACATCATTTCACCAGTGGCCACTCCAATATTATAATCTCTATAATGACATGAATAATGGCACCGAATTTATCAACACTCAAATTCATACTTCAAAGCATCTGCAATGCGAGCATGTCCCAAAATGTCATCGGGGCTCGTTGGTTCCTCTATCCATAAAGGTTTAAATTCCTTTAGCTCCTTCATCCACTCAATAGCTTGTGGAACATCAAACGCTTGATTCGCATCTACCATAAGAATATTATCATCTCCAATTTGCTTTCTCATTGTTGCAGCTCTCTCAACATCGCGTTGCAAGTTTTGTCCGATTTTAATTTTAAATGCTAATGGAAAAAAATTATTTTAAGGAATCACTTGTACTATTTTGTCACATAAGTTTACAATCAAATCCAAGGTTCATATATTTTTCGGTAAGTGCAATCATTTTATCATCAGTATATCCGAGCCAACCAGAAGCTGTTGTATAAGCCTTATATCCATTTTTCAACAATTGAGCAACTCTTTCGTCTTTTCCAGCTTCATTATGTTTAAGGAGTTGGATTGCTTCATCCTTCGTTAGAACATCGGTGCAATAACGAAAATCTATTAAATTCACAAGAAACTGTGAGAGAATTTGGATTATTATAAATCAAGCCGTGACGTTCTTAAGTATCTATGCTTACTTCTGGTTCCAAGTCGGTGAGCAACTTCCAGACTGGCTTTTTAGCAAGCCTTCCCCATAAATCCCAAATTGCATTCACAATTGCTGCAGTGGCGAGATGAATGACACCTTTTTCTGGTCCAAGCTTCGAGCATGAAAAGAGTTATATTTAAGGTTTCCTCGAATCATTTGACTTACCCATCTCAATTGGGAGTCACTCGTTAGCTTCCTCCAAAAGTCGGCAAAATTATTTATAATCTCATCAAGTTCTTGCTTCTCAATAAGTTTTCTCATTACATCAATTGTCTTTACGATGATATCGGTTCCAGTTCCAAGAGTAAATGTCATTCCATATCCTTTTCGTCCACTTTCTGTTGTTAGAATAACATAACAAACAGCATAATCGGGAGCAGTGTGCATTGCCTTAAAAACAAAATTATGAATTTCATGTAATATTCAAAAATGAACAATAATCAAAAGACTTACGTCGCTTCCATCACTGTCAAGACTTGTTGGAAAGCGAATATCTAATGCCTCAACTTTGGCAATAACTTCATTGAAATTTACTTTCATTTTATTAAATTTCTTTAAAATTTCTTAATTTTCCTTCAATGTCGTCTTTGTGGAACTGATAAGAAAAATGTAAACAAACATGCCTTGGGTATGTCGCTTGCAAGGTCGCTTAAGCTTCTTTTTAATTTCTTTTTAAAATGAGTTTTTAATTTATGATGATTAAGATTTGAATTTGAGAAATACTAAAAAAAAGAAACTTTGACTTTGAATTTCTTCCTTTAGTTTCAAGTTCTTAAAAAAACATCAAAATATATTTTAATATGCTGCTGGGAAATACCCAACCCTGAGAAATGGTGGCTCAATCACGAGTAATTTTCATTCTGCTTCGTCCACTTCCTCTTCTGTTGCTAGATACTCAGTAATAGATTCTTTAGGCGAATCGCATACTGAAACATTTGGAGTATTGCATTTTAAGGTTCTGGCATCAAAAATAAGGTTCTCGGCACATATTTGTAGATATGAAGATCCTCCTATGCATGCGAAGTAAAATTCGCATAATTCTGGATGAGCATGGAATTCTAAGAAATCGTTGTTTCCGGGACAATCGAAAAATATCTTTTCGGGAATGGGAGGTCGGTCATCTGGCAAAGAACTCTGAGGACAAAGGATTTATTTTTTTTTAATTTAATAATATATCGAATCTCATTGAAAACACTCACTGTGCAATTTGCCTGTTCCAGATTTGTTGTGCACCAATTATTTTCACGATCAAATTGAGAGCCTGGTTCGCAACGTAGCCCAATAATTTCTGAACCAACACAGATAAAGAACGATTCACAATCACGTGAATTGGGAACAAAAATTGGTTGTCCTGCAATTCCACCAACACAAACTGATTCGCTAACTCTGCAATCAGCTAAGAATGGATCAATGCAATCTCTATCGAAGTAACTGAAATGAAGTCCTATTTGACACTCGCGGTCCTCTTCGATTTCATTGAAGCAAACTGTGTACTTTTCACAAGAATATGGATGTGGGAGAAGTCCAATACCAAGACGAGGGCAACTTGCTGATCTTCCATCGTCTATCTCGCATTCAACACTATCCGGAAAATCGCAGTTTTGCTCTTGTTCATTAAAATAAAGATCTCCAGGGCAGCGATTTGGAATCGCTTCATCGTTGAAACATGTATAAAACCAACTACAACCACGAGGATTGCTCATGAAAATATTGTTTTCCATTCCAACACAAGGATTGACCTCAATCCTTTTTTCTGCTCTATATTCGGCAATAGCAGCTTCCAAACCGCCGCGTTCACATTGAACGCCAAGTGCAGAAATGGCCACGAAAATTAGAAATTTAAACATTTTTCTTTTACTGAAATTGAGGTCACGTCTGACAATAGACTAATGAATAACTTGCCAAAGTTGCAAAATATATACAAATAATCTCACGATATAAGGACGCAATTGATAAGAATGTCGATAAGATTATTTTTCTTCAGGAAACTGCATGAAAGCAAAAAAAAAATCATGTCGTGGAAACGATGACAGAGCATGCAATTTGATAACTTATTAACGGCCCACTTAAGGCTTTGAGTACCTTAATCATTATGAGGTAAGCTGATAAGAAATTGAGGATTATTAAAAAATTTTCGATTTGTGACGTTAAGCTTTCTATAAATACTTGATAATAATTTTTATTGCTACTGGAACTATTTTTTTTTTTGAATAGAGCTTTTGTATATCTTAAGTATAAAAAGCTTTGTGATTATAATAAGACATTTTTCCACGATTTTCTAAGATGGTTGCAGAGGTTTCAAGCGGATATTTTCAAAGTTGTAAAGGTACTAAATACTGTTTCGTTTGTAGGAGAAAGAAATTGCATTTCTACAATAAATCCAACTAACATGATACGACACGTCAATTCTAAATGATAATAAATGACCTTCATTTGTCGATTTATTTTCCCAAATCCGATGTGGATCAAAAGACAAAAATGTGTGACTAAGTACATGTGATCTTCCGCATTGTCATTAGCGATAAGAAAATATTTATTTTTTTTTATTAGACCAATTTTTTTTATTATGATATGTAATTAAACTTCTTTGACTTATTCGTCGACAATGTCTTGAATGCACCGAGCTGCATTCGGTAAAGAGCAACGACGTGTTACAATATCAAAAAGTAAGTCATTGCCACAGACTTGCAAATGTGATTCGTTTCTAATGCATGCAAAATAAAATTTACAATCTTCTGGATGTGGATGGAATTCTAAAAAGTCGTTGTCTTCTGGACAATCATAGAATATTTTGCTAGGAATTTCAGGCTGATCACTGGGCAAAGAGCTCTGCAGAGAAAAGCAAAATTATTTATTCAATTTTTAACAAATACTAATCGAAAACTTACTGTGCAATTGGCTTCTTCTGGGGGTGCGCACCAATTATTTTCCGGATCGAAATGAGAGCCTGGCCGACAATGCAGTACAGTGCTTTGTGAACCAACACAGAGGAAATATGATTCACAATCCCGGGAATTGGGAATAAATGTGGGTTGTCCTGCAACTTCGTTATTACCACAAAGAATTCTGTCAGCATCGCAATCAGCTAAGAATGGATCAATGCAATCTCTATCGAAGTAACTGAAATGCAAGCCTCCCGGGCAATCGCGATCCTGCTGAATTCCATCGAAGCAAACGGTATATTGCGAACAAGAATAAGGATGTGGAATCAAGCGGAGACCATTACGTGGGCAAATAACTGATCTTCCATCGTCAATGTCGCAATTAACATTTTCAGGAAAATCGCAGTTTTGCTCTTGTTCATTAAAGTGATAACCAGCAGGGCAACGATTTGGAATCGCTTCATTGTTGAAACATGTATAAAACCAACTGCAACCACGAGGATTGCGCAAGAAAATATTGTTTTGCCTTTCAACACAAGGATTGCTGTCACTCTTTCGTTCTGCTCGGTATTCAGCGATCACTGTTTCTAAATCACGTTCACATTGAACGCCAGCTGCAACTATTGCAATGAAAATTAAAAACTTCAACATTTTTAACACCTTAATAAGGTCTTCACGTCCAATCACTGACTACCGAATATTCCGACTGACTTCGCCAAATAAATAATATTCCAGTGTTTGTGGTACGCAGCTTATGATAAGTGTAATCTCACCGCTACCACGCTTTGCATTAAGGCACGGCCATTATTGATAAGATTTTCTCCATAGAAATTTATTGAAGTTTTGAGAAACTTTTGCTGAATTTTATTTATTTTTTTTTCTTAAGAAATAATAAATGATTTCATCGGCGACAATTGGTATTTACACAAATATTTGTTATAAGGAGCCACAATAATACCTGCCTAAATTGAACGCAAAAATAAATAAAACGATATTTATTGCGTGCTTAGTTCTTAGCGGAAGTGAATTAATTGATTTGCTTCAGTCTTTTTTTTTTAATTAATGGATCTTTGATAAGGAATTATCTTTGGGATTTATTAAGCACACTAGTTGCGGAGATTCAAGGAGCAACTGAAAACAAAATTAAGTTGTGAGCTTTGTAACTTTTTAAAGCTCTCAAAAAAATGTTTTGCTAGTTTTATGTACGATTCAATTCATTAAAATCTTCAAATTGGCAATTTTAAAGAAAAAAGAAAAACAATTTGTACAATTCTCAAATTAATTAGGCAAATCTTTATTTATTCGTTGGCTTCAGTTAATTTCTTCAAATTAATTAAATAATAATATTAAGTTGGTAACCTTACGTCCTACAAGTTATTATGCTGCATCAGGAGCTTTCTTTCTTCTAAATATAATTACAAGTTTTCTTATTTAATTACGTTAAAATCCATAATTGTGAGTCCTAGTTCCTTTTCTATTTGTTTGTCATGTGCATTGAAGACTTTTATGTTTAATTGTGTTGAAAGATTAACACAATTTCTAGAAATTAATTTACTTAAATAGTGATTTTAAGATTAATGCTTTAAAGTTGTATTTGGTTATAAAGTTCAACTCTCGAATTCTCAAGATATTTTCTTATGGATCCTTATTGGCATATAGTAAGTCACTTAATTAACGAGTGTCAGGGCGGCAATAATCTTGAGGCATTTGTTCCTACCACTACTAAATATTTGTAATACACTCACACACACATGATATACAATTTCATTTCATTCAACATTTATAACTTTTACTATATAAATTACAAAATGAGTATTCTCCTCTGGGGGGGGGGGGGATTACAAATTAAAACTTAAGCTTGGGGATTTTCAGTTTTGTCGCAATGATAATTTTTTTCCTCCTTAAAAAATTAATAGTGAAACTGTGGCAAAATCTGATTTTTGCTTTTAATATTATTAAGCTAAGATCACAATGACAATAATTCATACTTGGAAAGCATATTTTTGTAGAGTAGCTTAAGGATCTCCCTAATTGAATTATTTACACGTTTTATCATAAATAGTCAACTTACAATATTTTCGTTTGTTTTTGTTCATTGAATTTTTTTTTTTGATTTGTTTTGTTAAATTATTATCAGTCATTTTGTGAGTGTATCATTAACATCAGCTCATCGATTCTGTTGTTGTGGCTGTTGCCGTCGGGCCGTGTGTTGTGAATTCCAATTTAATGTTGGCAGTAGCCGTTACTTTGGTATTCTGGTGATTGCCATTGTGATGCGTCTCAACTGTCACTTCTGGCTGCACAATTATGCTTTTAAATGCCGGTTGAGTGGAAGGATCAATGTTTATATTACTCGATGTTCCGTTCTCTGTTGTTTTTGACTTTGGCGTTGAGCCGCTCAAATTATTGTGATGAACACGCGGCGGAATTGCAAAATTTCGTGATTTATATGAAGCATTGCTGCTGTCACTGATGTTACCGTCTCTATATGTGACATTTGATATGGATGATGCAGATGATTGCCATGATGGCTCTTCAGTTATTGTTGTTAGTGACGGTTCATTATTCAAATTGGTATTTTTGACATGACAGTGATGTGACTTCTTGCGGCATTGAGGTCTTTTGCCATTTAATGTTATTGCTTTATTTTGTTTATTCACACTCTTCAGTTGTGGCGATGGCGTCGATATACGATTCACATGTTGAAGTGGCACAAGTTCAGGCGAAGCACCAAATAGCAATAGAAGCATTGGATAGTGAAAGAGACTATTGACGGCACACAACATCCAGAATGCAATCAAAAGCCAGAAAAAGTGTTTCACAATGAACTCAAAGCGCGAAAAGTTCAATATGAGTAGAATGATTATGCTCGTTGTTATCCCGTGAAGTATAAATGGCATCGTATGTTCTAATGCGAGTCTCAAACGTCGTTCGCGATTTCCGATTGAAGTAAGAAAACCCTAAAATTGTTTAAAAAGCAATTAGTTAATTGTTTATTGATTACAGTTTCATAAAATAAATACTCACCAAAGTTATATTAGCAGTAAAGCAAATGCTGAGTCCAATGCTAGCAACAAGAACTACAGCAGCAATAGCTGACAATTTAAGATCGAGTAAGAGCATAACACCAAATAATTGTGCAAACACATAAAGTGCATTGATCACAATTAAGGTTGCAGCGGGAATTGATTGTAGAAAGATTAAAGCCAAAATGAACGTAACGACGCATGATCCTCCCAGTGAGATGACAATGAGCAAATCCAAATTAGAATATTGCGCCCAATACAAGAATGGAATTCCCGAAGGATAATTTGGCAATCCTCGGGCACTGAATCGATTACAAAGCTCTCTAATTTCTTCGATTACCATCTTAATATCGCTCGTTTTATAAAGTCCATGGAGATAAAATGGCAACTGAGTGTAAGTTAGTGGAGCACTTTTCGGTATTTCCATGTGCTTATCTTTTGGTGAATGAACCCACATGCGTGGCGATGGACGTAAGTTACTCTGTGATGCACCATAAGCGGCATCATTCCATGCCCACGCTGATAAATAATTGTAAAATGCTTTCGGATTAATTATTCCATCACCATCCACTAAACGATTGTGCGTGATTAATGATTTATCAATTGGATTGTCGACATGTCCAGTTTGAGCGAGCAATTTAAATGCAAGAATGCCATCGATTGATGCATTTCCATACCATCGTTCTTTTGAAATTGCACCCGATTCATAATCTCGATCGAATGCACGTTGTAGCGTTATTAGCCAATTGCGAAACAAATTCAACCAGAAATCAGGAAGTCCGCCATTGTCATTCTTAATTATGTTCGGTACACGAATGAAGCTTTCATGATATTCTCGCAATAATCGTTGATTTTGTGGATATTCAAAGTTTCCCTGAGTCACAGCAAAAATGTTATAAAATCCGAATAATTTGCTTTGTGCCGAAATAAAATTGTATTCGCTCGTATTGCGTGGAATAAGATCAGTTAGCTCGAAGCCGTCTTGTAATTTAACTGTCGCATAAATTGATGCACCAAGCAAACAAACAATCGATACAATTCCTAAAGCTTTTGTCTTTCCATTCAACAGAATATCAATAAACATTTTAATGCTTATTCGTTGACATCGCAATTTCTGTCGATGCAATAAAGGCTCATCAGTTACAGATTCAGTTTTTCTATCGCCATTAATCTTATTCATCATTGTCACATGTTCTCTATTAATCATTGGCTGATTAAAGCGAGGCAAACAACAAAGTATGTCAATATGATTACTTCGCCTTCGCCTCAAATCGAGTGTTATAAATGCTGGAAATACAAGCAACACTGCGACGAGATTGAAGCTTATTAATATTGCTGCTTGTAATGCAAATTGACGAAGTACTGGTATCGGTAAGAGCGCTGCACCAAGGAAGGCTGTTGCTGTTGATGCTCCGTTGAATAAAACACTTAGTCCATATTTCTTAAGTATTTGTGCTGTATGCATTTGCTCGTTGCTATTTCTTCTTGAATCATAACCATGAGTAAGAATGAAAATCTGGTCAACAGCAAGACCGAGTGCAATCAATGGTACAACCTGTGTCGTTGCAACATTAAATGGAATACCAAGAAGTGAACATAAACCAAGACCAGCTGCTGTTGACATACACAACAATAAAACGCCAAACATTCCAACTCCACTTTGTCCATTGACGGGATCGCCATAGCGATAGAGTACGAGTCCAGTATAGATAAGAATTATCACCACACAAAATGTTAAATGATAAAAATCGGGCTTCGAATTTAAACGCAAACTGTTGTTAAGTGTTGTTGAGCTGAATGCATTAAAATCATATGCTGCATATGTTGAATTTCCTTCTTCGCGCATTAATTTCTTTACCTGCAATTTAAGAAGAAATTTTTTTCGAATGATTTTTGTGATATAATAAATTAAATCTCTTATTGTTACCTCATTTGAGAATTTCTCCTGCCATGCGCTCAAGATTTCACGCGCAATTTTAATGCTCCATCCGGCATAATGAGTTTTGTAATTTTCATTCCAATGATCATATAATTCTCTTTCACTCATCAGTTGAATAACAGTTTGAAGAGCTTTTGCTTTGCGAATGTGATTCGTTGCATTCTTTTCTGCTCCACCGACAATAAGTTCTTCCGGCCAATGCATAAAATTCACAGCATATCCATAACAACCACCGCTAAGTATCGCTCCAATATCGGGAAGTTGTCGCGTTTTCTTATTTGGTGCCGTTGCTGGACATTGTGGATCATAAGGATTCAAACATGGCTTTTTAATGTAACCCGTCGATATTCCAGCTTGCTTCATATATTGTTCAACTTTTGCAATTATTCCCTGATCCATTTTTCCAGGTTTTTCATTCATGTCCTTCATTGCGTCATCAAACAATTTCATTGGATTCAGTGATGACCAACTGATTGTTCCATACTTTTCATTGATCAATCTGAAGTAAGAGAAATAAAATTCAAATCATTAATTTCTTTGATTCAACGAATGTTCATCATTTTGGCTTGTGATTAATGGCACATGATCAGCCACAAAAGATGCCAAAATTTATGGTTTAACTATAATTTCAACATTCCTGAATGACTAATCCACACATCAATTTCATTTCTTGAATGGATCATTTCGAAAAGTAATTTATTAAACAATTGCTGAATGTGTGGTCTGTCTTAAAGTTCTTTGAATGATTCTAATTTTCCAGGAAGGTTCACGGTGAAGACTTTCTTGATTCATCAACTGAAATGTGTTTGTGGAATTTCCACAACTTTCAAGCATTTAGAAAACAAATTTGATAAAGTCGCAATATATTCATTAAGTACAACTCATTTAGTTGCCCGCACGCACGCAGCCAAGAGACCCGTTTTATGAAATTTGAAATGGGGAACGTCAAGAAATCTTCCATCGATTTGGAACCCAAAAAAAATATAAAAAATCTTTTCATTATTTATTGCCGACAATCGTCAAAAGAAAGAAAAAAAAAATCTTTTCTCATTTTCGTTTTTTTCTTCTTACTCATCGCCGTGAGACCCTTTCATGTCCGTTGTTCATCATTTCTTAATTTCTTTTTTTTTCTATTACAACTTTATACTTCAATTCTGATATTTCTTCATCAAGAAAACGAAAAGATTGAGATGTAATTGAGATAGAATTTCAGATGTTCTTGGGAGTTTTTTTTGTTCTTCTCTTATTTCAACTGGTTTTTTTTTATTTGGTAATATCAATTAACTTACGGTATATGCGGATCACGATCGGGTCCTAGAAGCTTGCTGCCCTCCCAAAAGCAATCGAGTGGCGTTATAATAGCGCATGGTATCACAATCTCAAGAATTTGTTCCATAAAATGTTCATCAAATCGTGGTATCGATGGCGATTGACAAAGATCTTTTAATGTCCACGTCACTTCTCCAATGTATACTTCTACTGATAATGCTTGTTTGACGACTTTAAAATGTGCTAGTAGCGCCTGATCATTTAAGATTGTTGATTGATCAGCACTTTTGACAGTTTGTATAAGTAATTGGTTATTCGTCGATGCGTCCATATATCCAAGGGATTTCTCTGTATACGCAAGCTCCTGCTCTAGACTTCCTCCTACCTCAAGCCATAGTTGATTCACATTCGAATGGATGATGACTGATTTGAGACCAACACAAAATGTCCCAAGTATGAGGAAGGCCATGAAAATTATGATACCCGCATGTTTGTCAATACTGCGGCCTAGTTTAAAGAAATGTGATTGAAACATATGACGCAGGTAAATGGATGTTCTTCGACCATCAGCTTTGCCCTGCAATGAGAAATAATTAACAAAGATAAAAAGGAAATTCTTTTATTACATAAATTTTATGAATCATCAGACAAATGATAAAGCATAACATCAGAATCACTTGAACATTCCAAAAAAAAAAAAATCTCATTCACTGCTGTTCACCATATTTAGAGAAACATGAAAAGAGTGACAAAAAGTGTAGGACCGGAAATTGTGTGTGCGTTGGTGTTTCAGAATCGTGATCGCATGAATAGAAAACGAAAATTTTATGCTCAGATCAGATTGAAAATACTTCAGAATGGTACGCTCGACGGAGTCTTCAAGCAAGCACAGTATGGAGAAAATTAAAGAAATAATAATCAAGACATTAAAATTGCATCATGAAAATATTTCGGGATGGATCAGGGAATAAAAGCGAATTGGAAAAGTAAGAAGAAATAATTTTAAAGCCATAAATCATCATCATTGTGAAACCCATGAGGGCCATTAAAATGTGTGCGCACACACACACAATACTTTAAAATGAAGATATGTATTTTTTTCCTGTCATAAGAAAAGATTTTCAAAAAAAAAAAAAAAAAATTGGGAACCAAGCGAAAGGTCATTTGACGTTTTGTTCTGCATCAGTGGCATGGATGTACTTTAAAAGGCTCTGGGCCGATGAAACATGTGCAGATATATAAAGGATCATTTTCAAATTCTCTTGCAAAGTTAAGTTTCTTGCTACGCAATAAGAAGTAAACAATAAGCATCTCCTTGTGTGGGTGCATAGAGAAAAATAAAAGGAAACAATGAGCTGCAGGACCTTTTTTTCTTTGCTTGTGACGTTTGGGATAAGTTTAAATTTCAATTGAAATTGTAAAATCATAAAAAACTTAATGCGTTTTTTTTTTGTATATTTTGACTTTTTTCAAAAAATATTATTTACAACTTTAATGCATATAATTGCTACAATGCGACAAGTTCAAGGCTAATATTGGAATTCTAGGAATCTTCAAGAATCACACATTGTTGTAAGCATATTGAACTAATGAAATGGATACAATTTCATGATTTCTCTAACGGCTTTACATTTAAATGTAGATTTTGGAGTAAAAGTTGCGATTCTATTGTAACATGAGAAGTGCCGCAAACATATATATATGTTTTTTTTTTCTCCCTTTCGGTGGCTCCTGCACGGCCGTCAAACAACAAGAAAATAAATAAATAAAACAAATCACCGAAAAAGTAATCAAGCAACAAACTTAATGAAACCGAAACAATTTTTTAGCTTCCGACTTGAGCATTTTTTTTTTTCGTGTGAGTTTCTTGTTTCTTATGCTGTTTTCTTACTCTCTTAACAATGTCTCAGTTACTCTCTCTACTCACATCTGATCCAACGATCTGAGAAATGAGAATTTCTTGGTGAATTTCCAAAGGGATCGTTCTCAATGTGATTCATTTCTCTGAGAGATGTCTTTTTCTTTTATTTTTAACTCTGTAAATCTTTGGGGGTTCCGTCAATCAAAATAAATGAACAAACAGAAAAAAAGTAGAAAATTTAATGGACTTCATGATAGAATCTATGTTGGATGTTGATATTTTTTTGGCAGCTTTATCATTGCTAATATCGTTTGCTTGCATTCACTGCGCTCGTTCACGTACATTTTGTGCATCATGGCCCCGAACCAAATAACACAAAAAAAAAATAAAATAATTATATCGACAGATGTTTTCGATCGTCCGCTTTGTGGTTTTGTGGTCCATTCAATTGCAAAAATTTCGAGTTTTCTTTTTCCTTTTAACGAAACTAAAGTGAAGCTAAAATTGTAAACTGGCATATGTGCGATTGAGTTCATCAGGTGAATCCATAAAATGCTCTCTGATGGCACCACATTGAGGGAACTCCATACACGTAGAAATCTTACATTTTGGACAACAACAAGAAAAAGATAGGAAAAAAAATCCCAAAAAGAAATTGTTAAAGAAAATGAAAATAAAGACAGCAACAACAACGGCAGCAGCAGCACTGCGGCGATCAAGAAGAAGACAGAAAAGGAAAGGAAAGAAACACGTTAATGAAGATATTACATGGCGGTCTTCAATGGTCTTCTTATACATAACAAAACCCGCGATGATGATGATGATGCCATCACAGACCTGGACTGAGGTTCAGAAATATCAGTGGAAGAAAATCATTCTCGGACTTTTTATTTTTGTTTATCACTGAAGTATTTGAGCTTTTCTTTAAAGCCCCAACCGAAGTAAATAAACGCGACCAAACTGTTAAAAAAAAAACCGCCGATAATAAATCGAATCGGAATCGATTAAGACATCAAACCGCGAGCCTGCACGGGGTATAATTCGCTGTGTGTGCGAGTGAGTGAGATACGATGAAATCTAAAAGAGAATGATTGCGCTCGCGGTATGATGAAGCAATTTTGATGATTCGTATACGGCGAGCGAGCAACGATGGGGGAGAGGGCAAATTGGGCCACAGAAATCGTGTGTGTTTTTTTTTCTGCTTATTTTTTTTTTCTTTTATAGCGCAAAATGAACAATCAAAAAACCAACAACTTCATTAAAGAAACAGAGGAAAAAAAAGCAGCAACAAGACATCACCGTTTGTTTGCATTGTTGTTGTTGTTGATGATGAACTTGCAAAGCGCGCGGCGGGTCTAAGCATAAAAGCATTTTACGACACTAAACATTTCACTTTAATTAGAGAAATTGAATCGTAAGAAGGATCCATTCATTTCTGCCACTGGGAAGTGAAGAATTTTCAATGGAATTTAAGGAATTTCATATAATTCGAAATGGATCATTGACAGTCGGTCAATCGGACAAAAGTCTCTTTAATTGTGTCACTGATCTGTTCACATTTAATTCATTCACTCATTTCAATCAATTGATTGTGTATGCCATGCATCGTCTATTTCATTTCATGTCATTCGTGGAGCCCCCCGCCGAAGAATTCGTATCGTATCATTAAAGTGCTGAATGGGGGGGCCCCGTACCGCACATACTCTCACATATACTCTGAAACCGAAGGAAACCTTCCAAATGGAGACCTCATCGATAGTTTTTTCTCTCTCTCTCTCACTCCACAATCTCCATCTCACTCTCCACCGGTTCAATCTTCTTATTGAAGTTTCATTCTCGTACGTAAAGAAAAGAGGCAACAACAACAGGAAAAAAAAAACAAATGTCTTAATTTTTTTTTACGGCGCGTTTTACTACGAAAATTAGAAGTCAACTGGTGGATTTGTGAAGAAGATATTTTGTTGTTTTTCTTTTCTTTACGATTTTTTCTTTTTTTGGGGATTTGTGTGTCGGGAGACCTTTTTTTTCGGTGTCAGGTAGAGAAAAAGAAAAACTTCTTGTCCAATGAGTTCCAATCAAAGGGCACCAAAAAAAGAAATAAATATAAAAAGAAGAAGAAGAAGAAAAATCTTCATATTTTAATGGTTCAGGTCAGAAAATGTCTTTGGAGTTCAAGTGTTTAAATTTCATGATGGCTCACTTTTGCTTCGATTTATTGATATTTATTTCTTGAACGTCATTAACGAAATGTGTCCAACAAACGAAATTGAAATATTTCAGAGAAAAAAAAAAAAGATTTCTTTTCGTTATTATTCAGATTTTTAGAGAAATAGTGAACATGAAACGTTGGCACACCTCAGAGCCCACCAGCGAACATTAATTCTCGTTTCAACGACGACAATATACATAAGAAGTGATAGAGGAAGTCACTGATTTTGTTGTGTGGCTTTAAACATTCCAAATATGAGCATTACGGGGATCCCCAATTAGTGGGATCATGCGAACTGTTTCTCTCCGTCGCCGACAAACAAAACAAACCACAAAACTACAGCGAATTATTTTATTTTTTTTTGCACGACAGCACAAAGAGCACTTTTATGATCACGTCCATTGAATAATGTTCCTTTTGTGTGTTTTCGTTTGATGTTTTTTTGATGTCTTCATCTTTCATTTGCAATATACACATATAAGAGATCCATAAAATTAAATTTCAAAAAAAAAAGAAAAGAAACTGGAGCCCATCAACTGCCTAATTACGTTTGTTATTTATCGCTCTCTTTTCTTGGGTATTTTAATTCAATGCCAAAACTTTTGAAGTATTTTTATTATTTATTTATCAATTGTCGGTCGATCTCTGGAGATGGCCTCAATATTGTGCGATTGATCATCAACTTGATATACAACAAACAACTCAGGATGAGAAACTCAGAGCTTAAATGTGTAACCGAACACACGAGAAATTCCATCGAAACAACATGAGAATATCGTCATGGGGTTCATAAATAAAAATTCCTTCGTGGAAGGTCATGAGCATGCAAATTGAAGTCTTTTGCAAAAAAAAAAAAAGAAGGAATGTAGCAAATCTTCACAATCACATTTCCAACAAACATTCACAAACTCAGCTGATTTATGCACAATAACTCACCTTCTCAATCTGATCGAGTGCCAATGCGGCATCGAACCAACTCGTTCTAATGTACAAATCCGAATAAAGTTTCTCATCCTCAACGGTCACTTCAGCGTGCGGTTCGGGCACGCGTGGCACTGAATCATTTATTGGTAGACCCATTGTTTTGTCACTAATTTCATGAAATAATTTCACAATAACCAATTTTTTCTTTTCCAACTTTTGTGGAACTTTCACTAATGCCTATTTCTTCTTCTTCTTCTTAAAGGTTTTACACAAAAAACTCACAAATTCGCAGATCGCACGATTCATTCATGATGTTTTGCATTTCAATTTGTAATTGTCGATTTGTGTGTGGTCGAGTCATATGAAAAAGACTTTAATTAAACTTTCTTTACATTAATTAATCTGACAATTTCATTTTCTCGCGTCGTTTGTTGTATATTATGCAATGTGCGGCAGATGGTAAATAACTTTAACAACTTTTCAGCTCCGTCGAATTTACTTGAAAGTAATTCAAGACTTTTTTATGATTTTTTTTTTGTTGTTGCACAATTTAATTTTATTTTTTTGCTTCTCTCTCGTAAAGAACTCACACGACGCGTGAAATTTTCTTTTTTTTTCTGTTTGTTTGACAGTTTTTTAATTCACGTGATAAATTAAAAGGAAATTTTCTTTCACACTTTTAAGGATGGACGGAAGTTTTTCCTTTTTTTCCCCACTAAATGAGTTTCTCGGCACTCGTTTTTCTGGATTTTGGCCTTAAAAATATTTTTTTTTCTTTCTTATGAGCCAGCTTCACTTATTGTGCCTCATATTCCTCATGTTTGTTTGCTTGTACGTTCGTGTGTGTTTGTCTGTTGCTCCATGTCTCGAACAACACAAATTTCATAGAATAGAATTTGAACTTTTCTAAATGCTCTTTTTTGTAATTTTAAGTTAAAGATCTGATTTTTTCTTTACGACTACTGATCAGATTCTACTGCATTAAGTTCCTTTGCTGTATCTGAGATTTCACACAACTCAAATTTCAGTTCAATTTTTGTTGAGATATTTTTTTTTTCTTTCTTGAATTTCTGCACTAATTCGTGAATTTAAAAGTCACTTTTGTGAACCTCACGCGATAATTTCTTCACTTTGCACACGTTTAAGTGATTTGAGGTTATTTGAAAATTATTTAATCCAACTTTGTGCCTCAAATGATTTCAATAAAATGCTAAATATCGCGATGACGACTTTTTCGCGTGTGTCTTACTTCGACGAATGTCTCACACTTAATGAAAAAATTGCCACAACGATGAACGAACTCTCGACTCGGAGTATAAGAAATTAAATGATCGCGAGATAGAGAGAGAGAGAGAAAACAAGAAATAAGAATGAGAGAGAGACGATCGTTATTCTCTCTTAAAAATAAAGAAATTTATGATGTTACATCTTAATTTTTGGAGCTTTCCCCTTTTTGTATTTCAAGGGGTCAACATTATAAAAATAGTTTCGGGTGATTCTAAATATGAGATTTCCTGAAGAATCCATAAAGAAATGCCTAAGTCGATTTTAAAGATTTCTCTCAATTTGTTAATTTTCGAGCATTTAACAAAAATTTTGTTTTTGCTTTCTTGAAGGTTTGATTTTGTTGTTGTCTTATTTTCGTTTTTTTTGGGGCCCCTAGGAAAAGTAAATTTTTGTCGAACAACTTGGAGAGACGAAAAAAAAATGTAAAGGCCGTTGGGAATAATTTATAACTTGCGTCACAATTATGAATCTCTGGTTTTTTTCGGCTTCATCATTATTAGGCGCTAGAATATTATTTTTCTTAGTAAATCTTGTAACGTGATGTGTAACATCATTGCCACAATCATCCCCATCCAGTGTGTGTGTGGCTTTGAATTGTTTGGTTTTTTTTTTTCATGTCTTTATTGTTGTTCCCTTCTTTTTCCGTTCCTTCCATCCAACAAACTTTAAAATCTTGGGCAATATTTTTTCTTCGCTCTCGCTGACTGAATGTACAAACAGCATCAAACAACAAGCATCGAAAACAAAAATGTGTTTTTAAGGTTCTTCTTCGGTTCCTGACCATTCTCCGAGCTTCTGAATGGATTCTCTTTGTTACAAGCATTTTTCAATCCATTCCAGAATTATCCAGTGAAATGTGTTTGCTGCATTTTCGTTGCATTTGCATCTCTTTTCGAACATTTTTTAACCGACACTTTCTTACTCTCGCGACTCTCATTTTCGTTTTCTTGATATTTTCACGAAAAAAAAAATTTTTTTTGATCCAATTTTTCTTCATCCACTGAATAATTTTTTTGAAAATCAATTTTTTGCTTTATTTTTGAATGGGATCAGTACATTTATGATGTAACATTTGAAATAATAATTGTGACGAATGCAAAATAAATTTAACGATCATCACTCGGGAATACCGCAAGAAGATTGTTGCATCTTGATCAGTTTCGCAGAGCACCGTTGTGGGTTTTTGTTTTCATGTTTTTGGCGCGAGTCATTTAAAGTTTTTATTTATTTTTTTTTTTTTGCTTCTTCTCACACAACTCTGGTTTGAATGAGATTTTGCTTTCGACGCGCGGGCGTTTGTTTGTTGACAAATGATGCTTTCATTTTTATTAATCAATAGATTTCTCATATAAAATAAAATAAATCACATCATTTAGTTATTTCCCCCCAAACTTGGAGCCCATCACAAATTAATGTTCAAATCCATGAATTTATGGTCGTTCAAATGTATAAAAAAAAATATATTTTTAAGGTTCAAAATTGCCGATCATTCCTAATAACTCTATTAGAAAACGAAAGATTATATGTTCATATCCCTATCAAATTAATCAAAGAGCCAAAGAAATATTTAATATTATAAAAAAAAATCCCTCGAAAAGCGATTTGAAGTCAAGAAAAGAAACAAAACGAAAAAAAAAAAATAAATAAATATATTTGTGGAATAGAGAAATCATAAACAGAATTAATGATCAACTCGAACGGAGCCTCCATCATCATACAGACAACACAACAAATTTCTTAATTCCCGAAGACCCCGAAAAAAAAAAAAAATAAAGAAAAATATAATAAAAGGCAGCACACTGGACGTAAAGATTTTTTTTATAACGAAATGAAAAATGTACAGAAAAATCATAAATAACTTTATTTCTCGAGAAAAAAGAGAGAATTTTTTTTAGACAACTCAAATAAAAGTCAACTGATATCGAGTATAAAAATTGTGTAACGTAAAAAAAAAAAAAGTTATAATACTCAGAGCGAATGAAATGGAGATAGAGATGTAGAGCGAGATGGGATGATGGAGATCTCCGAATGAGACCACCCACGATGGAACCACAACTTTTTTTTTTTGAGGAATAAAACATAAAATTAAAAATAATTTCAGTTCTTTTTTTTTTCGGGGCCAACTTCTGAAATGGAGCCCTCGACAGAATAATTTCACATGCGATCACTGATAACCGACATTATCATTATCAACTGTCCAACGATCGCAAGTCAATAAATTTGAATGCTTTAAATGTTCCATCGCACAGAACGCACCGAACCATCATCAGAAGCATCAGATGGAAATGAAATATAGTTTAAGATTCGAAGACCACCCACCACGACACAAAGAGAGAGAAAGAGATAGAGAGAGACAATCGACGATCTACAAGCCAGGCCGAAGGGGATTTACGACAACAATCAACCGAAACCCGCAACAACAATATCCAAGAATGAAGAAAATAATAATAATAATAATAATAAAAAAAATTAACTATCCGAAATACAAAACCCATCATCAGAATTGAATACATTGTTTGTGTGTCTCTTGCTGAATTTTTATTTTCATATTTGCTGATAAATTTATTGTGCAATGAAGTGCGAGATTACTTTTAACTTGATAACAGTCCCGAGGATCATCTGGCAAATGATCCATCGTCGCTTCCCACACAATCGAAATCTTATGAATTATGTCCCAGCGGATGTTTAACGCTTTTGGTACGCTAACGGATCATGAAATGCGACCAGATGGTCATCGATGAACGCAAACAAAAAAAAAAAAGTGAAACGGAAATTTATTTGCCAAAAAAAAAAGAGTATAATCACAAGTATTGAATGGACACAGATTTTTTATGCTTACATATAAGCCATAAATGGTGATCATCTGGTTAATGGCTCGAGAATGTGAAATCAAAGCATCGAAATGATCAAGATACGATTTAAAATTAACTTTTCGTTTTGTCCTTTTTGGCAACTTAATTAAAATTTCCCTGCGATGCACTCAGATTAAAAGACGCAATTCAAACGAACACAGTCAAAATTAAAATGCGCTTTGAACGAGGGGATTAAGATGTCACTTTGATGACGATGGTGCCAGCGAATGATTTATCTACAGAAATTTTCTTTTTCTATCTTTGGCTAGTTCTTAAATTTCTGAATAGAAATTTTTTTTTTTATTTATTTTATGGATTTTCTATTTCGTTAAAAAAAAAAGATCAAATAAAATATCTTTGAATGGATTTACATGATTCTTTATACTTTTCTCTAGCATTATTTTTGATGTTTTATTTATTTTCCTTTTGTCATCATTACACCCACTGTGAATTATTTGACTGATTATTTTCGAATCACTCGCGATAATAAACTTTAAAAAGTCTTTTTGCTATTTTAGCAGCACTAGAAAGTATAAGAAGGCAAAGCATTGAAATTATATCGCGTATCAATAATGTGAGTCCAAGAGAAGCAATATCAAAAATCCAGTCACGGTGCTTAACGAAAATTTATGATGATCATAAAACTAGCTTAATCTGATTTCCCCCTTGCGATCCATTCCCGAAACACATCGGCTCGTTCGTTCGTCGTGTGTGATGCTCATTGTTATATGGACAAAGAAATAGGTGAACTCTCGCGTGAATCTATATTGATGATCAAGTTTGTGTCTTTTTTTTTTATTCTTGTCCCCCATCTGTTGTCTCCATTGAATATTGGGGTTCGATCTTACGTCAAATATATATATTTTTTTTTTCGCTGTCTTGTCGATATAAAATCTGAATGGCTTTATGTTCTTCCATCGCGTTCCATTCCGACATTAATGAAGACATTTTCTATTGCCTTTGAAGAAGAATTTCATTTTCGTCTAATCCAATCATGATCAAATATTTCTTTTATTTTTAGGTAACTCGAAGCGATTTCGGCCAATTCATGAGTTATTTAATACATTTTGCAGATTTAATGTCTAGTCGATCAGTAACAGCGCCTTACTTCCTGCGTCTCTTGAAAACATAACGATCCATACATTGCCCACTCAAGTAATATTGTCCAACTCCAATATTTCAAGCCGGTCCAAAGCCGAAGAAATGAGACATAAACCACGTCAAAGATTGTGTAAATTTACATTTCTCATTTGTCATGGGAAGTTGACGCTTCAATGAGGCACTTTGTTGTGTCGCTCGATTTGAAATGGACACATGTTGAATGTCTAATGAGCTGGATGCGAGATATTGAAGTGACAACCTATTAAATTTTAACATTTTTTTTTTTTTTGATAAGAAATTCATTCGCATAAATCACATCTGCCATCGAATCAATCAATTTTTGTCCACAAATAGAACGTAAAGGAAGGAAAAAAAATTGTCTACAAATTCGTCGCGAAAATAAACTTTTTAAAAATAACAAATTTCGTTTCTGCTGAGCTGAGACTTTTTTGAGGAAAAAAAAATAAAATAATAAAATAATATCACTGTGGCAGCAAGAGCAACAGCAGCAGCAAGAGCAAAAAAAAAGCAGCAACAAGCAAAGCAAGGCAGTCGAGGCTGATGTTCTGTAATATGTGAAAGAGGCCCCGTGAAAGACCACACACGAAGGACCACACACATGGAATTATACAATTTTTATTTCATTTTATTTTTATTTTTTTTCTTCTTCTTCTTCTGCCTGAAATTTTTGTTGTTGTTGTTTTGATGTTGTTGCTTTTTTTTTTGCCTGCTCACATATTTTTTTTTGTTGTTGTCGCATGCTGCCTTTCTTCCTACTCGCATTGGTGAAACTGGATGGGATTATTTGATTATTTGTCTCCGCATTAACATTGTTTGTCGCAACGCAATGCAGCTTTGAGTCTTTAAGAAGTTTTTCTTCACTTTTTTTTAGCGCGCTTTATTTTTATTAATGAATTTCTTAAAACAACGAAAAAAAAAATCATCAATACAAAAACAAATATAATTCAGTAGCAGCCTTGGTAGCAGCAATTCTACGAAAGGAATGAACAAAAAAAAAACTATTCAAATATTTACGAGAAATATTTCATTTACAAATAGCGCCTAAATCAACAAAAGTTCAAAACTGCATTCAAGTGTGCAAATAAATAAATAAATAAAAACATTGTGAATTCGAGGAATTCGGTAGCACTTTCGGCGGAGTGAAGGGAAGAAATGTGTAAATTATTTTATGATCAAATTTAATCGTTCAAGCGATGGAATATTAATAAAGCATCAAATGATTTCAGTGTGGTCCGTTCAAACATTAACTTGTCCATCATTTCACTCCGTGATCCATCTAATTTTAAGTTTTCATTCGCAACATTTCAATGAGAGCGAACATACAAAATAAATAAATTGTTCATAATTATGATCCATTTCCATTCTCACTTCCATTCGATTGGTCATGAAAATAAAATTGTCATCGTTTCGTTACGAGAAACTACAACAACAGCAGAAAAAAAAGCTCAACGCATGAATCGCTAAATTTAGCGTCAAATTATTAATTATGATGGTCCATGTAGCATGTGCTCGATGTTGGGGATCATTGCTAAATAATGTGTGTGCATTTTATGTCATAATTTCATTAATATCTATCCGGAATTGACAGACTTTGGAACTGTGGAATAATTCCAATTGTGCCACCGTGATAAAAAAAAACTTGTTTGTATGTGTGTGTTGTTTCGATTTAATTTCTTAATTTCTGATTGCGGCATTTTTCGTTTGATCACTTTTTCGTTCGGTTGGTTTTTATTTTTCGTTATATGTTGCTTCGAGTTGATTGAGTTTGTTGCTGCTGCTGGCTACTTTGTGTATGATTTTATTTTCTGATTCATTTCGGAAGAGCAAATAGCCAGATTTTCGAGGGGGAGGAAGGGAACGCATGCGGCAAAGATCAATCGATGGTGACGTATAAAAGTATACACTCATGTGAGCAAATACAGACAAACAAATGCATGTATAGTATCTGCGCGGGGATGAAACGACAACAATCTTAAAGTCCGTCCAATCTTAAGTCGTTAGTCTTTTTTTGTTTTTCGTTCCATAAAAGTGATGGAGAAAAATTCCGGTAGCTGACCAGAAATTGATGATCCGCACTCGGGCTTTTGTGTTGCTTTATCTCGCTCTTTTTGGCGGCTTCGTTCGTTTGATCGTTTCGAGCGCATGTTTGAGGCAAAATAAAAATACTGAAAAAAAAAAAGCCAATGAAATCGGAACCGCCGTGAGCCGGTGATGGAAACATCTCTTTAAAGAAGCTTCCGGTGTTTATTCATCCAATTGGCATGTCGCAACTGGATGCGGCACTATTGGAATGGAAAGGAATTTTCAGCCCAATTGATTGTGGTGGTCTGAAGAAGAGAATTGTGTTTGCTTAGTTTTATGGCCGTTATGCGATAATTGTTTAATGGAATTGGACTTAAATGCAATGGTAAGTCAAAGAGGGAATACTGTAATTGAGTTTATTGCACTTAAAGCCTTTCTGTAGTCTTTTTAAATAAAAATATTATGCGATTGAATTGATAATAACAACAAAATAATTAAAAACATCAAAGTCAAAAGCAGCAAATAAATAAAAACTAGTTTCCAGGAAATCCTGGAGAAACCGCCCATTTTCTAACAATCACAAGTCCATCCTCGATCCTCGACACAATGATTGAGCCATCTCAATATGCCCACAAATTAAGAAATCACCGAAAAAGAAATGTAACAAAAATGATCCCTGAAAAAATAAATAAAAAAAAGATCCACAAACGAAAATAGCTGTCGGCAAAAGATCAAGAAAAAAAAGTAATATTCTGGGTGCTTCGATTCGATTCGTTTCTCTGAGACATTTCGATGAAAGGCTGTGACTAAATTGGTGTAAAAGAATCTCTTCTTTTTGCGCAAAATTAAAGTTTTCGGCAAACTTTTTTTTTTTCTTTTTTTCATTTCTTTCCTTCGTTGTACAATTTAATGAACCTAAACCTAAAATGACTTAATTGTCCTCAATTTCCCATAACTGGACAACTAAAGGAGAAAAAAAAAAAATTCGTCACCGTCAGGTTCATCAATTCAGGTTCGATCGGTGCTCATCACATGGCAGCCAAAACTAATTCGTTGCGCATTAAAATTTAAAGATTTGTGTGTAATTTCTTTTGTTGGCTCTTTACGAATGTTTTTCACCGAGAAACTTTTTTCTTATGTCGTTCACTTTAAGAAGCGTTTCGAGACTTGTTGTTGAGCTTTTGTTTTTTGAGATGTGTCTTGGATAAATTTCACAATTACTTTCAATGGAAACATTTTTTTTTTCTGTTTTATTTCACATTTCAATTGTCAAACAATTTGACGAAGCTAAAAAGTTTCCAAATTAATTAATTATTCAGCTTCTGCTTCAATTTGAACATGATGTCCACGATGTCCATGATGTCCATGTCCACGACGGATTTGTAGACCTTCTTGGTTATCTTCTTCTTCAACTTGAACACCAAGTTCCTGAGCTCCAACCATCGAAGCCATTAATGCTCCTGAATATTTTTTTATTTCATTGATGTTATAAATCATTTATTTAATTCATTGACACCGAACTCACCCAAAATTGCCCAAAGCAAAACATTCAAGAATTTCATTTTTACTTAGTAGAATAATTTTTTCTCAGTTGATATTGAAGGTTCTGGCTGTACTATGGTGGAATGAACAGAAGTCGATCATTTTTATTCCAACCTGCAATCGTGATGCACATTTAAAATGACCGTAAAATATTTCCTACATGCCGTTAAATTAAAGCTTTATCGTTATTAAAAAACATATATCACAAGGAAAGTCGTGAAAGCATTCGGCCTAAATCATGACAATATTAAATGCAATTATTGCAAGCTCCATTTATCGGTAGCGAAGCAAACCAAACGTGAATCGTGAAACAAAAATATTTGTCAAGCAGAAAATATTTTTAAAAAGTGAATAATTTTAGACGTAATTATCATCAACTGTCGATGAGATCACTTTGCAAGATTTACAATGTAAGTAAAGCTATGAAATGAATGACAAAACCTGAGAAATCGTGACTAGAGGAAAATTAATTCTCATTGCAAAGCTCGGACTATGAAACTAAGTTGCATATATTCAAGGAGTAAAATCAAATAATTCTCGTTTCAATATGTGCAGTTAAGATTTCGATTTTCGTCTTACGACAAACATCAAACACCATTTCAATGTATCCACTGAATCATGTTTAATATTGTTCCATTCCTCCCACGCACCCGCTTCTATTTCTTCTTACAAGAAACGAACGATTCGAGTCGGGAAAAATCTATAACCATAAATAAGTAGTCGTTAAAGGTCGCAATGGGAAAAGATGGCACATATTTCTGCTACGGCTTGTTCGCATTACACAAGAAAGTGTAAGAGAAAGGGAAGGAGTGGAGGAAAAATCTTTTGTGACATTGAACCAAGAACAAAAAAAAAGTCATTCCAGTACTTACGAGAAGATTGTTTACATTTGCGATATTTTCCGAATAGTCGTCGATACATTTTGAAAGGGGCGATAGGGACAATTTAGAATAAACGTCAATTGTTATATTTTGAATTTTATCTGCAATCTTCACTATCGTCACAGATACATGACTTTCAATTTACTCCCACAATATCGTTACCAATCACCTCAAGGAACTGAAACTTTATTTCCCGCCATGTTTGCACTTTTTCTTTATTACTCCCCTTCTCCCTACTACCAAAAGCATCTCTTCAGGAGAGTCCATTCAGTGTCTCTATCTTTTGCCTATCGCTATTTTCTCACTGACTTTCAGCTGTAATTAAAGTTGACTTTTTGTGCCACTTCCATGTGAATCTTTAAACTTTTCCCACAAATCATTCAAATCCCTACCAGTAAGAAAGTAAGAAACCGCCTGCAGTGCTGCCAGTGCTTAAAAATAACTTAAAGCCAGCGGGACACTTTAAAATCTTCGTAAAAAGTGCATTTGATAATGGCAGGAAAATTTGGAAAACTATTAAAATGTAATCAAGTAGAAAACTTATTGTCCATTAGAAATTCAAAAAGGTTATTTGGAAATGAAGACAAAAGAAAATCGTTTTCATAATTTTCCCATTTTCTTTCTCCCCTAACACGTGTCATATTGCTTTTATAAATCTTACGCAAAATTTCGCCCTAAAACATGGACGATTGACCATTCTCAACTAGAGTTCACTTCATTAACAGTCGACAATTTAATTAACATCCATCGCAATTATCACTTAATTAAAGCGTGAAATGATATCAACATGTTGGAAGCTGCAAATGGCAAACGGTAAATGTGCTTGTATGTCTCATGTCTAGTCTTTCAACTATTCGGCAACTTTCATCATAATCCTGAGAGCGCATTTAAATTTGCTCATTATGAGAAATTCCCTTCAAAGTTCTGTTGTTCAACGATAGACATCAACTGGTTGATGGACACATTTAAATGCACAACAATGATCCAAGAAAAAAGGAATAAAAAAATAGATGAACAAATTGCAAAAGGGAGAAATCTATTAATATTTTCTCAATGGACAAAACTTTCAAATCACTCCCATAATGGTCCTTTGTGCTGCAAGCATTATCATCTGGCATTTTCACATGAGTCCAACAAATTGAGTGAAAATGTGTGTGAAAACAAGTTCATTATTGATCCCTTGAGATGTGACCAATAATCCCCCGGAAAATGATGTCCATTTAATATAGGGATTGAATAACTGGAACTGGATGTTTTTAGGAATTCTCCTCGTTCGTTGGAGGGGAAATGAAATAATATTCAGGTTATAGTGCCAATAAACGAGCACTCGAGCACCGTAAGTAAGTTGATCCCTTCAATTACTCGTCCGCCAATTTGTCGGCAGGCATTTATTGCGCTAGATGGTTGTTATTGTTATCCTTAAGGATATAGAGAGAGAGAAAAGGACGATGAGAAAGGGTGTGAGAAAGAAATCATAGAGAATCGTTTTATGGACTCATTTTTTCTCACTGATGGCCAATCTTGGATACAGTATTTATCCAGTCACTCCAGAAAATTTCTCCATGTCGTGCTTAAACATCAATTGCAACATAACACAAATTTTGCTCACATTACAAAACTTCCAGGGGAGCAATAAACATAAAAAAATGTGCTGCGGAACGAAAAAACAAGCGGCAAAAGTTAACGAGCAAAAATAAAGAATTTAACCCTTTCTTAACATGTTTTCTGGCGAGGGGTTAATATTGGGGTATGTCAGAGGCGGGAGAAATGTTGAATGTTTGTTTGCATAGGCATCTCATTCGTGGGGTTTATTTTTTACAACAATAATTATAAAATTTTATGACAAAACATAATTTTTTCCTTTTGCTTAGGGATTATTTGTAACTAATGTAACGGGAAATTCCTTAGAAAGTAGTTGAGAAGAACGAGACACCAAATTCCCCCCAAAAGAGATTTCTCGCGTTGTCGAGAGATAAAAACATTGTGAGAAGTTAATTGTAACTTAGAAAGGAAACATAACCGAAAACGTTTAATGAGTGGAACAGGCAAGTGAAGCGTTTATGCTTGTGAGATTGAATGTACAAGCGCCATGAAGAAAATTATTTATTCTCAACTAGAATTCATACAATATAAATTCGATACTCTGACTCTCACCTCAAACCCCCAAAAGTATTGTTATCAAATTATCTCATTGTGTCACTGAGAATTGTCATAAACTTACCTCCTCCCACTCATCTCTCGTTTAGCATCTTAACTGTTCGCTTTGTCGCTTTTTAATTTCATCTCGCTACGCAATTTGCCATCGTGAGTTATTTAATTGTTTTGAGTGTTGTTTGTTGTAAATCTGTTATAATACGAAATGTTTTCTCTACAATTAAAACTTCTTATGCATACAACAACTCTAGGAAAGTTTAACTAACTAAATACTTTGTTGCATTTTATATAGATTTCTGTTTTTATTTCTCTGATGCAGCATCAATAATTACAAAATGATAAAAAATTTGATTAAATATTTTAAAAATTAATAATAATTCAGTTTTTGAGCCAGAAGCTTCTAACAGTAATAAGCTTGACAATTGCAAGTACTTCCTGAGCACCAGGCATCAACGCAATTATAACAGCATGGTCTATTGTTCCAGCACCAGACAGCGCATGCCGAAAGTGAGCATGATTCCATTTGGATGCTTTTAGTGGTTCCTTGTAGTTTCGGAAAAAAAGAAACGAATAGTTCTCAAGTGCATTGATATGACAAAACTAAATTACCTGGCTGGAATGCAAATGGGATGGCACCTGAGACTTGAGCTTTTAATGTCAAGACTTCCTTTTCTTCAGCACTAGCAAAAGCAGCCAATGCAACGACACAGATGAAAACAATGAAACGCATCTTGATTGATTTCACAATTTATAAATTTTTCACTTTGAATTTTGTTTGGTTTGTCTTTTGGACTTCTCGTTAAGGTTTGATACATTTCGAGACATGTTTTGGGCTTTTATAGCAAAATCTATATCAATTAATGCATGCGATAAGTCTGCTAGTACTCGAGGTTCGTGTATGTTATCACAAGTGCGTTCTCGCGTTCTCGTAGCTTATCCTAGCTTTGCAATAGGTCATTCAACAAAAGGAAAAGGAAAAAGAAATCGATATCTATCATTTAAGCGTGGTAAATAAAATTATAAAACACTCATTATTCTCGAAAGTTCGTTGATCGTTCCACTTATTTTTTTATCATTTGCTATAAATAGAAATCTTGATAGAATTAACTTAGATAATTCAATTAAATAACCTTACATAAAACATTATTTCACAAAACAGTAAATCTCTAATCGCTTTAATATATTATCAGTTGATGAGATAACTAGTTCAGCCTTTCAGTGTAAATGACATTTATAGGAAACATATCCGCGTTGTCGACTTTCCGATATTCTTCAGAAATTTAAAAGTCGGATGCAATTTTCGACAGATGCATTTTATTTTAACAATTATTTGGTGCGTATTAAAATAATTAATCAATTTTACCTGATAATCGGTCATTCACAAAATGCACTGATAACATTTTTGACAACAACGTTAAGTGTTTTAATTTCAAGTGTTAATTTGAAGTGGTTTATGATGTTTACGTATTATGATGGCTTTGTAAAATGTAGATTTATTTCCTTCCTTCTTCGCGAAAATGATCACGTACGCGGTTTTCGATTGCTACCTGACTCATTTCGTTTATTTATTAATCTTGCGAATCAGAAATAGTATAAAAGCCATAATGCTTTACCAAACAATTATCAAACCCAATCGAGAAGTCCTAAAAGATAAACCATACAAAATTCAAAGTGTAAAAAAAATTAAATTGTGAAATCAATCAAGATGCGTTTCATTGTTTTCATATGTATCGTTGCATTGGCCGCTGTTTATGCTGCTCCTACTGAAGAAGAAAAGGAAGTTTTAACATTTAAAGCTCAAGTTTCAGGAGCCAATCCATTTGAATTCTTGCAGAAAGGTAATTTAGTTTTGTCATATCAATGCACTTGAGAACTATTCGTTTCTTTTCTTTGGGAAACTTCAAGGAACCACTAAAAGCATCCAAATGGAATCATGCTCACTTTCGATTGCGCTGTCTGGTGCTGGAATAATAGACCATGCTGTTATAATTGCGTTGATGCCTGGTGCTCAGGAAGTACTTGCAATTGTCAAGCTTATTACTGTTAGAAGCTTCTGGCAAAACGACTGAATTAATCTTATGATTTCTGTTTAAGTAAATAATCAAAATATTTGTTACAAATGATGCATCATCATAAAAGGAAATAAAAATGAAAAACATTAAAATCAAAGTTCATTTGCTTTTATTGCATTTGGGATTGAAATATTTTTGCACGAACAAAGAACGAAAAAGAAAACAAACTTAAAAGAAAAGAAATCAATGTATAAATAAGCGATATTCAAACAGCTTCAAAAGCTCTGCATTCAGCAAGTAAATAATGTTCTGTATTAGCAACAAGGTAACTCTTATTTGCGCACAGGCGCAAGAATTTAATTTAACATTACCTAAGAAATAACTGCAATATTGGAAAGCTCAGAAAGAAATGTGAACCTCAAAGATACTCATAATTTCAATCAATGGGAAATGCTAGGGTGACAAAAAAACTAGTGAAGGACGAAATGCAACGAGAAATATAATAAGCCTGCTCTCAGAAGTCATTAAGTTGAATTTTTTTTCCAATTCTAACGTTTTATAATCACTAAGCGAGGTTCCGTTACCGCTTAATATCCTTCATTTCCTAACTGATCCGAGAAATAGTAATGAAAATAAATTTAGCAAGCTCAGTTTACCTACGACAATGAAACAGAATGTATGAGGGCAATGGAGATAATGTATTATGAAGCATGATCAACATATATCGACATCAGAAAATGCTTGTTGTTTATCGATGTCTGTTCTATCGACCGATACAAAATGTAACTATTTTGTATTTTCACATCCCTTACTCGGAAAATGCAAAAAAAAAAAAACAGCAAATTTTCCACTGTTGACCATCAATTTCTGTTCTCTTTTTTATTCATCCATTATCGAAAAACTATTGATCGCTTCGTCTTATTTTCTTGTCAGTTGATTGCTAATTCACCTAAAATAGTAACATTATGCTTAGTTAAATCAAAAACTAAATGCTTAAGATATTGTCAGTTGATGAGATTAACAAGTTCAATCGCCGTATTTATTGTTAACATTTATTATAGGAAACAGTTCCACGTTGTTCGTTAGTAAATTTTATCTGGCAATCGATCACAAAACACATTGATAAAAATTTGGTCGCAAAACAAACAATTTGAGTTGCGTTCAACTTTCATAATAAAAGGTGATATCGCAGGCGATAGTATCATGTAATCCCAGTCATGTATGCCCAGGTTTTAGCGATTTGTACTTATCGTTTGGTAAGTGAATTTCCCATTGATTGAATGTATGAGTATCTTTGAAGTTCACATTTCTTTTTGAGCGTTCCAATATTGCAGTTATTTCTTCCAGACTATTCACTTTTTTGCAAATCCGCTGCTATGTTATCTGCAAAATCACTGTGGGCCTGTGTGCAAATAAGAGTTATCTTGTTGCTAATGCAGTACATTATTTATTTGCTGAATGCAGAGCTTTTAAAGCTGTTTGAATATCGCTTATCTGTACATAGATTTCTTTCCTTTTCAGTTTGTTTTCTTTTTCGTTCTTTGTTCGTGCAAAAATATTTCAATCCCAAATGCAATAAAAGCAAATGAACTTTGATTTTAATGTTTTTTATTTTTATTTCCTTTTATGATGATGCATCATTTGTAACAAATATTTTGATTATTTACTTAAACAGAAATCATAAGATTAATTCAGTCGTTTTGTCAGAAGCTTCTAACAGTAATAAGCTTGACAATTGCAAGTACTTCCTGAGCACCAGGCATCAACGCAATTATAACAGCATGGTCTATTATTCCAGCACCAGACAGCGCAATCGGAAAGTGAGCATGATTCCATTTGGATGCTTTTAGTGGTTCCTTGAAGTTTCCCAAAGAAAAGAAACGAATAGTTCTCAAGTGCATTGATATGACAAAACTAAATTACCTTTCTGCAAGAATTCAAATGGATTGGCTCCTGAAACTTGAGCTTTAAATGTTAAAACTTCCTTTTCTTCTTCAGTAGGAGCAGCATAAACAGCGGCCAATGCAACGATACATATGAAAACAATGAAACGCATCTTGATTGATTTTACAATTTAATTTTTTTTACACTTTGAATTTTGTTTGGTTTGTCTTTTAGGACTTCTCGATTGGGTTTGATAATTGTTTGGTAAAGCATTATGGCTTTTATACTATTTCTGATTCGCAAGATTAATAAATAAACGAAATGAGTCAGGTAGCAATCGAAAACCGCGTACGTGATCATTTTCGCGAAAAAGGAAGGAAATAAATCTACATTTTACGAAGCCATCATAATACGTAAACATCATAAACCACTTCAAATTAACACTTGAAATTAAAACACTTAACGTTGTTGTCAAAAATGTTATCAGTGCATTTTGTGAATGACCGATTATCAGGTAAAATTGATTAATTATTTTAATACGCAACAAGTAATTGTTAAAATAAAATGCATCTATCGAAAATTGCATACGACTTTTAAATTTCTGAAGAATATCGGAAAGTCGACAACGCGGATATGTTTCCTATAAATGTCAATTACACTAAAAGACTGAACTAGTTATCTCATCAACTGATAATATATTAAAGCGATTAGAGATTTACTGTTTTGTGAAATAATGTTTTATGTAAGGTTATTTAATTGAATTATCTAAGTTAATTCTATCAAGATTTCTATTTATAGCAAATGATAAAAAAAAGTAAGTGGAACGATCAACGAACTTTCGAGAATAATGAGTGTTTTATAATTTTATTTACCACGCTTAAATGATAGATATCGATTTCTTTTTCCTTTTCCTTTCGCGGAATGACCTATTGCAAAGCTAGGATAAGCTACGAGAACGCGAGAACGCACTTGTGATAACATACACGAACCTCGAGTACTAGCAGACTTATCGCATGCATTAATTGATATAGATTTTGCTATAAAAGCCCAAAACATGTCTCGAAATGTATCAAACCTTAACGAGAAGTCCAAAAGACAAACCAAACAAAATTCAAAGTGAAAAATTTATAAATTGTGAAATCAATCAAGATGCGTTTCATTGTTTTCATCTGTGTCGTTGCATTGGCTGCTTTTGCTAGTGCTGAAGAAAAGGAAGTCTTGACATTAAAAGCTCAAGTCTCAGGTGCCATCCCATTTGCATTCCAGCCAGGTAATTTAGTTTTGTCATATCAATGCACTTGACAACTATTCATTTCTTTTTTTCCGAAACTACAAGGAACCACTAAAAGCATCCAAATGGAATCATGCTCACTTTCCGATTGCGCTGTCTGGTGCTGGAATAATAGACCATGCTGTTATAATTGCGTTGATGCCTGGTGCTCAGGAAGTACTTGCAATTGTCAAGCTTATTACTGTTAGAAGCTTCTGGTTCAAAAACTGAATTATTATTAATCTTTAAAATATTTAATCAAATTTTTTATCATTTTGTAATTATTGATGCTGCATCAGAGAAATAAAAACAGAAATCTATATAAAATGCAACAAAGTATTTAGTTAGTTAAACTTTCGTAGAGTTGTTGTATGCATAAGAAGTTTTAATTGTAGAGAAAACATTTCGCATTATAACAGATTTACAACAAACAACACTCAAAACAATTAAATAACTCACGATGGCAAATTGCGTAGCGAGATGAAATTAAAAAAGCGATAATCAAAATTTTTATTAAAAATGATGCATTATCATAAAGGAAATAAAAGATACACTAAAAACAAAATTCGTTTGCTTTCGTTGCCCCTGGAAAGAATATTTTTGCTGTATTAAGAAATTATTGCGAGAGCACAATTTTTCGTATTCACAATTTCAATCAGTCTATCTAGCTGCAATTTTCTTCAAAACACGAAACAATTTTTAATCTAATCGCAAGAATGAAAGTTGTGACACATTGTTATTTCTGCTATTATCATATTTGCATAATTTCTAAGCTTTAGAAATGCAGGTGGTGATGCATGTTTCTCTGAAACCATGCAAATTATATTCGATGAACCGATTTTTGTGCAAGTTTAATTAATATTTGTGATAAATATTTACATTTTAATTTTAACATTTCCTTTAAGAATTCTCCCAGGAGACAATCCTCAATAAAATGAGGCCCCTGATGCCGTCAAAGAAATAATTTAATTGATTAAAAATTCATACCGCATGCAACAATTGCAAACAGTTATTTTTATTTTAGGCTTTTAAAGTGACTTTTTGCACTTGAAATCAGTTTATCGAGCTAATTGCGCCATCATTGTGCTTTATTATTTTCAATGAAATTCGATATTATTAAGGCACACACAAAAAAAAAATTGTAATCTGACATTTAACAATTTTTAACATAAAAAGCAGCTAGAAAAAAGTGTTTGCACATTCAGCAGATTGTTGATATCGATGGACAATAAAAGTACGGAAAATAAACATGAAAAAAAAAAATAAAATTAATAAACTCAATTTGCCTCCGACAATGAAACAGAATTCAAATTGCTTCGGTTGAAACTTTATTTTGTATACTGCACGTATGATGGCAATGGAGTTCTGTAGTATGAGGCATGACAGCTGATCAACACATATCGACATCAGGGTATGCTTTGTTGTCTACTGAAGTCTGTTCTATCCACCGCTAAAAATTGCCACTAATTGGTATTTTCACATCCCTTATTTCGAAAATGTAAAATATACCGCCAATTTTCCACTGTTGACCGTCAAGTTCTGTTTTCTTTTTTATTCATCGGAAAATTCCTATGTGGAAAATGAATATTTGTTTTTCCCAAACAATGTATCAGAATCACGCGATGTGATGAGTAATCGAACCGCCATCGAATGGTATCGATTAAATTTGCACTTAAGACACACGTATACATCCATAGTAAAGGAAGGGAAATAGGGAAATGCTAGACACCAAGAATGGGTGTGAAAAGGGATGAAAAAATTCCGATATTTTAAATGCTCATCGGTTTTCACAGTTTTAAAATTGCTTGGGCAGAACTGACGTGGTGAGGGAAATACAACTACATTATAATGGATGGAGGAGAAGGACATTAAAACGTCCATGAATAATATTCCTTTTTAAATCATTATTCGCTTGAAGGTCTTTGTGAAACTTGCGCAACTATGATTGCATTCCGCTTTTGTTGTCTGGTGTTTGTGCACTGAAATGAAATAAAAGAAGTTAAAACTTTTCGCATGAATTTCTGAATTTTTATTCACACAAGGGGTAGGTGGGCAAATGAGGGAGTTTAGTATGAAAATAAGAAGAAAATCACTCATGGGGAAAATCGAGAGGGAAAAAAATCAAATTTAAAACAAAAGATATCGCGTGAGAGTGTGAGTAAGCTTTTTTATTGTGACGCTCTAGTGCTTTCTGGTGGCTTAATATTTTCCCCTGCACTGGACTGCTCATTTGAATTTCAATTCTGATCCCATTGATCCATCAATTAAATGCCTTGTGCCGATGCCGATTCCCTTTCCTTATCAACCTCCGCCCACAATAAACCATCAGAATTACACAACACACGAACAGCTCTGTCCTGTCACAATTCGAAGCATCTTAATTTTATTTTATTTTTTCTTATTCAGTCCCAATCTTGTGTCTTCATTGAAGCATAGGACTTCCGATGGGTGAGTGTGCGGGCGGAAACATCTTCATTCGTTATTCATTTTTTTGTTCTTCTTTCTTCGATTGTTTTGTTGGATAAAGAAAATTGCGACAGTTTATTTGTTTTAAACCGAAGCCGGGAATAAATGAGTGAAGAAAATTGGAATGAGAGCGAGATCTTGAAAGGTGGCAATCAGTTTGGTTATCGGAAATTTTGGTGTGATGCGTATGGAATGGGAAAATTTAAGTTCCCCCAAGAAAAAACGATGATTCAAATTGGCGGATTTTTAGTGCGTTATTTATTGAGTTTAATTTATTTTTATTCTGAGCTTCTTCCACCTCCGCACAATTTCTCGAGATTATAAAAATTCGTGTGCTTTCAAGTGATAAATACCTTTAAGTGGATCAAGCGTTTGTAAATGTCGGATGAGAGAATCACGTGAAACTCTCCATTACTTCCCCCGCTCACACTTTTTTTTCGCACATTCGCAATTTTTTTTACCTGCATGGAATTTTTCCTTTTGTTCGCATTTCCTGGATTTTCTGTCACATTAGCCAGCGCGGGAGTGGGCAGACAAAGGTAATGGCATTAGACATGTGTGTGAAAATTTATAGCATACTGTTAGTCCGATTTGCAAATGGACTGAGCAATAAAAAATTGAGAGTGCTGCCAGACCGTCATAACTAGCTCATTCCTCTTTTTTATCCACTTTGAATCAATAAATTTTGACTTAAAAAAAAACACTTTTAACAAAAATTACGAAAAGATAATTTTGATGTTGTGTGTAGGTGTTTGCGATTTTTTTTAATCAATTGAATTCCTAAATTGCATAATTTTTTAATAAAATGATGAGAATGTGAAGTCAAATGATATCGACAAGAGCCGAAATAAACTTCGTAAAAATATCTTCGTGATTTTCCATCCGAAGTCTTCCGATTGGTAATTTTAGGGTTGTACCTTAAGAAATTCCTCCGACACATTTCACTGTTAGGAGAAATTTCGCATTTAAATTTCTTTATTTGCGATTGCACAAGAAAAAAAAATCGATCAGAAATTTTATTTTCGATTTTTATAACAAGAAAGCTTTAAAATTTGCTCTAGACAGAAGAATCTACATCATTGTCCAGGATATCTGTATCAAATTGACACAAATTCCCTGTTTTTGTCTTAGCAATTTTTCCCCTCTTGCAAAAACGTTGCGCAACATTGAATGCCACACATCACATGCGTCACACGCATAGTACCGCTGAGCGCATTCATTCAGTACCACTAATAATTGACGATTAGAAAAGCTTTAATAATATATCGCAGTTTGTTACCATCACACTGAATTGTGCGTTGCCGTCTTGCTCGTGACGTTGTTGCGTGTCTGGTGCGCGAATTTTTATTTCAATTTTTTTTTTTCTTTTTATGTTGTTATCATTTTCACTCTGAATGTAAATTTTTCAAACATCGACCTTTGTTTTGCTGTTTAGTTGTTGTCTTTTTTTATTCTTTCGTGACGCACAACGAGGGCACACAACAACAACAAGACGCAGGGGAAGTTACCTTTTGAAACCAACACAAAAAAAGAAAGAGCTTGTGAACAAACTCCGGTACAGAAAGAGCAAAAAAAAAATTACACAACACAACAATCATCCGGCAAAACAACACAACAACAACAATTTCCTTTTTTTTTTTTGTTTTATGTTTTTCTTTTTTTTGTGTATTGCTGTTGTTTCTCGGGTTCTGCCGCTGCTGTTTGCCTGCCGGAGAAATATTTTTTTCGTCAGTACGGGAAAATAATCAAGCACGGGCGGGTGTCTGTTGATGTTTTTCCGTGAGATTTTATTTTTCCATCACTTTCTTGAGGACAAATGGAAATGTGAAAATTCTTAAAGACATTCGGTGCGACTAGAAGATAAATTCGTGACAAATGGAAAAAGTGCTTTCTCAGTAGTTTTCATTCACTTATAAAATTAAGTTGTGTGTGTCTGTCTATAAGTAATTGTGCAACACAAGTGCAACACAAAGTACATGCTGCAATACCAATCTGGATGGATAAAAAAAAAGTGGTGGGAAAAATAATTGAAGAATTAAAAATTTTCTGCACATTGAAGTTTGATGAAAAGTAAATTGAGAAGTTTTTCTTGTGAAAATTAAGAGTGAAATATTTTGTTAAGAAAATAAAGTTTTTTCTTGTGGAATTAAAGAAATGTTGGAATCACGCTGGCATCAGATTCAGGTGAGATTTTTTCTGTTATCATTAGAACAATGAAATTAAAAAAACAAAATGCGATGAAGTGAATTGTGCAAATTTGATCATTAAAATTTTGTCCACGTCTGTTGTTCAATTTTTAGATTTTTTTCATTGAATTATTTTTAAATTTTAATCCTTTTTATGAGATGGCTCCATTGCAAACCATCGAAATGTTGCATGAACATTTCAGAATTGTGTTTCATTGAATAATATTCAAACAAAACGAAAAAATCTGCAACAACCTTTTGTACGAAAGGGATTGAAAAAGCGATGAAAAAAAAATTTTTTTGAGGGGATTTTCCGGAATTTTTTCCGGTTTTTGTATTTTTTTCCCCCTCGAGGGAAATTTCTGAAATTGAATAAAACAATTGTTATGATATCAACATGAAATGACATGAAACATCATTGACTTCATAAATATGAATACTGATTCCATCCATCAGAGATTGTCCATCATGTGTTTGACTAGCGAACTATCTCTTAGCTCGCGGCTCAAATTCTCCCCTTCGATAACCTCAATAATCATCGCATCGCTCGATGAAATTAAATTCCAAACAATAAACAACGCAAATAGCAGCAAAAAAAAATTGATGGAAAATTTTCTTTATTTAACTTTTTTTGTTTATTTTAAAGAAACAAAAAAAAAAACTCACAAACAAAACACAAAAAATTGCCTTCAAAATTCTTTCAGTTTTTTTTTTTTTTTGTTTTAAAAGCCGAAAAAATAATTAATGGAATTTTATCGAAGAAAACTTGTGCAATATTTATACAAAAAAAAAAAAAAACCAACAAAATAGTTCAAAACATGGCACTGTCCATTACGGAACTGCTTCAATCTCCCTAATTCAGTTAATGAGCTTGAAGGCAATTCACAGTAAAAACGGTCACGGCACTGGAATGAACACATTTTTTTTTTGTTTGTTTGTTTGTTTATTTTAGATTGAGAAAATAATTTTTGTTGTTGAGAAAAAGATGGGAACGTGAGCATGCGGGGTTTGTGTGTTACATTTGTCAATAGTATATTTTGTATTCAATCATAATCATTTCGAATAAACTCAAAAAATAATACCTAGAACATAAAATAATGACGTCACCTTCACACAATCTCCGCCTACAGTAAAATAACAACAAAACAAAAAAAACTTTTATCTGGCACTGGATGGTTTTTGTGTGTTTATTCTAAAATACATAAACTGGAAAAACAAAAAATAAAAATTAAAGAAAAATAAAAGTTTTGTTTATTTTTTTTTATTCGCTGGATGTTTGTTAGATGATGTAATGGATTTGCTATTTGTGCAGTGGATGTACTTAGGAGATTTTGTGGTTTGCTATTATCATATTACTTTGCATCATGTTGGGATAATTTTAATGGGAAACCTTTGTCGGATTTATGAAATCACTGATGAATTAATCCTAAATTATTGTTGACTTTATTTTCATTCGTAAGCATGTTGCAACTGCACAACATCAGTCATTCTCAGTCCACTTACAAAATATTCCTGCAACAATCATTCGTTGCATTTTTCTTCTGAGACTTTTTAATGCGAAAAATAAACAAAACTGTCGACTCAACAACAACAAAAAAAAAATATACTGTGCGTTGCTGAGGCAATATGAGGCAAAATATTTCTCAAATAAATAAAAAAAAAAATGAGAAATGTTTACAGTTGAAAAGAAAAAAGAATTGAAATTAAGTACAACAAAACACTGAAAAAAAAACGCATAAAACTGAGAAATAATGAAAATTTTTCGAAAAAATAAACAAAACATGAAAATTATGATGAAACCAAAAAAAAAAAAGCGGCGACGAAAATATTTTATTTGAATGAACTGGAGAACTTTGGATTAAAGTAATGTTAACATTATAAAAGGATGAAAAAAGTCCTTCAACTCCTTGTTCATAGCTTTTGTTATTTTTTCATTATTTTTCGCATCCTTATTTCACAATCTCAATGTTTTCCATCTCTGTCCAATATATTATGAGCCCGATCAACAAAAACATGTGTTTTGTTTACATTATAAACACCATCAAACACAACATTGAACACATTTTCATCATCATCGGTAATCGAGTGAAGGAATTTCCCGCAAGCGATTTTTTTTTCTATTTCGGACCATCCCCTAATGCGGATGTGAGGGAGAGAAGTTCAAGAAAAAAAAATATATATATAACTCGTCTTAAGACAGCCTTCATGGATCATTTGCTCATCTGGCGAATGGATCATCATCACTCCATCATGTCCAGTGCCGATCATCCATGAATGTAAGTCCATTGCGAGCTCATCAACAACTATTTTTGTGCTGTGTTGTGTTTGTATTTATTTATTATTTTTGGACAAACATTGTTTTGTTGAAGTTTCATATGGATGTGACTGCTATGGGGCTTGTGCAAAAGTAATATCTCATAAGATTTTCATTTCATTGCCTTCAGATTAATGCAAACACCTGTCGCATTAAGCCAACCCCGCCAAAGCGCGCACAGTAAGATTCAGAAAAAAAGTACACAAAAATAATTCAACAATAAACATACAACACAGGTCGCATTTTTTCCGGGGATGGTTTGTGAGTGATATCAGAACGTTTTTGAAAATGTTTTGATCTAAGTTCATTTATTTGCATTCAATTTTCAATTAAACAATTTTTATTTTAACTAAAAATAATCTCTGACATCATTGGCGATTTTATCCCTAACGTTCATGTGTGCTGCTTTAGAGAGAAATACAAACAATTTTAAAGATAAACATTTTAATGTTTTTTAGCTTTTTTTCAAGTTTTTTAAATCAAAATAAAGCAAAAAAGGCGAAAAAACGTTTCATTGGAAAACAAATACAAAAGAAAAAAAAAATTAAAAATAAATAATAAATAAAGCCAAAGCAACAAAATACCAGAGAGACCGCCGGACGTGCTCTGATGGACTTGTTCAGGGTCCCTCTCTCTCTCGATCTGAGATGATGATGAATTTAGTAGCATTCAGTCGGTGATGTTGTGATGTCGCATCTGGCAACTGTGAAAGAAAAAAAAAATCTTGAGATCCCTTAAAAAATAAAAAAGTTAAAAAAAAACTATGAAAAAACAACAAATCGAGTAAATAAAAAATAAATAAAAAGTCAAAATTTTCATGAGAGTGTTGGTTGAAACAAAAAAAAAATGTATGTTTGTTTATAGTCCAAACAATGGGAATAGTTAATCAGTTGAGTAACAACTTCTTAATATACTTTATTAAATGAAGCTTTTAAATCCAGTCAAAAGCTCAAATCAGTTGATTATTGTTTCGCGGGCATGTGTCAAAATTTGTCGATGCAATCCAATTCATATGAACCTCTACCGACACAGACAAAAACAATTTTCTTAAATAAACTTTTACAAGTTTTTTTTTTTCGTGTTTCAAATTTCTTTTAGTTTCATTTCAATTGTGCAAATGTAAAGATCGCTACGAAATCCATAATTTTGTGTGCGATATCTAAAGTGAGACTTTCTGGCTAAGAAAATTGTGCAAAACAAAATTAAAGATTAATAGAAGAAGCTTAAAAGAAAGTGAATTTGAAGTGAAACGCTAAGGATATTAAAAAATTGTATCAACTAAGAAAGATCGTGCAAATCATAAAAAAAAGAAGGCGGCGTTTATTTTGTCATAAAACCGGAGTCGCTACATATTAAAAAGGTGTTGTATGAAATTTCCTGTTTAAATAAATACTCATTCAAAACTGAAGAAGGATAAAAAAAGCTTAAACAACATCACAAAACTTCTTAAAGTTTCTAAGAAATTTCTAAATTTAGATTTATCTGGAAAAGAACAATTTTACCTGAATTAGATGTTAAATTCATCTCGAGTACTTCATTAAATCTCAACTCGACTGATGGCGCATGTTCTCCAACCCCCTTCGACGTGAAACGACCAGAAAAAAAAAAACATCAGCGAAACTTTCGTAGCTTTTTCCACGTTTCTTTTATTGTTGTTGTTGTTTTATGTTTCATTTATTGAAGGAAAAACGTTCATCAAACTGATGACTTTCATTGGAAAATTACTGAATTAAATATTTTATAATTTGCACTGAAAAAATTTTGATAATTTTTATGACAAAAACTTTCTTCATGCTTCGCTTTTGCACAACATGTTTTCTTCTTATTTCTCCTTCTTGCCATTGTTGTTGTAACAGAAAAATGTATTTTTGTGTTGTTGTTTTGTTTTGCTGTTTTCTTTTTTCTTTTTTTTTCTCGGCTCCGCCCACAAACTCACAAAAATGTTTTGTTGTTTTTTTTTTTTTGGGGTTTTCTTGCTTCAATCATGGAGCATAGGAATGAAATAAGAAGAAGTTCGCAAAATATTTAATAATTTTCAAAGTCTCCTTCTGACGTTTCTCCGGTGAGATCTGCACTGTTTGTATGTATGTTTGTCTATTTGTGGCGTAAAGTTTACATTTCATAAAACAAAAAAAAAAACACACACAAGTCATCACCGGGGAAGCAGAGTCTTAGTTAGGGGGGGAAATAATTAATAAAATTATTACTAAATTGAATTAATTCTTCACGCCACTGTTCTGTACACACCAAACAACCTGATTTTGATTTCCTGCCCAATTATCGGATGAGTTTGTTTATTTATTGGCATCGATGTGTGGCTTTCTCGTGTGGTGTCGGGGAAAACAGCAGAATTTAAAAAAAAAGTTAAGCTGGAACAATGTTAAATCAAGTTGATTGTGTCGGATGGCAACAGCACTTTATTGTGGACGAAATTTTAGGATCAATTATTTGTGTATTAGGAATTTATTCCATTTTTCCTAATGAAATTTCCATCTTAATTTTCATTCCTCTCATGGAAATCGCACCGGAAATTTGGCAAATTTTGTTTATCATACACATTTAAACAAAAAGAAAAATCGTAGAAAAAAAGAAGAAAATCCAAAATTTTTCCCCCAAGAAAATATAAAATTTATAGAATTAATTTATTTTCGACTTTTTTTTTGTGTTTGTTTATTATAAACAATTAATTGAAAATTTGTTTACAAATCGAACGCCCCGAATATTAATTGCGAAAATGCGGAAAAACGTGAAAAACAAAATTTTCCACTTGTTTAAAAGAAAAAAAAAAAAAATTTGCCGACAATTCTTTTATTCACAATTGGCAAGAATGTAAAAAAAAAATGTCCGGAAAACAGTCAAACAATCAAACGAAAATTTTCTACTTTGAAGTATTTTTTTTTTTCCCCTGCAAAACATTTTCCGAATGTCTCTTTTATTTCTTCTGTTTGCAGGAAAATGGTGCAACAGATTTGCGTCACGTAATATCAAATGACCTTAACAATAACAACAGCAACAGTAATCAAAGTTTTTGTAATGAACGTCGTGATTTTCATAGCGAAATTGTTGATCTGTCAAGTGAGAGCATGATCAAAAGAAAACTTTCGGTGAGTGATATGACTTATGAATGCTTCCGACATGAAACCACAAATTACACTTAACATGCAATCAATTTTCGCGCCAAAAGTGCTGAATTTAATTTTATAAAAATAGACTTTAGGGCAAAAAGAAATGAACTAATTTTCATTTTCGCTAAGGGAATCATTTGGAATTTACGGAAAGTGATTTGAATGCCCGACTTTGAATAAAAAGAAAATTTATTAAAGAAATGAAGCATTTACTAGCTTGATGAAAAACTTTAAATTCCTTCAACAAACTTAGAGCTCATCAGTTGCATCGTAAGGGAAAGAGAGAGAGAGAGAGAAGAGATATAGAGAGAGTTTACATAATTAAAAGGGCGGAGTTGAAATGTTTTGTTGTTATCGTCAAGAGACGTGTGCGTCTGAATTATAGCTATAAAACCATCAATTGTCTCATGCGGGCTGTTGAATCATATCAGGTGGTTTTCAATTCCCTCATAAGGAAATCTTGAACGAATCAGCAATTTTCTCTTTTGTGCGTCTTCTAATATTTTCTTCGTCTTACTATGTCTGGATCTAGAAAATTTGTGATTCTATTGATTTTTCTTTTCTCTAAAACCAAATTGATAAATTGCTGTGAATGGCAGTGAGGAAGTATGTGGAGCTTTTGTTTATAAACTACAAAATCCAACAAGCTCCAATAGAAAATGATGCTAAAAGCATCCAATCCCAGCAGCCATATTCCGGCCAAAAGGTTCTCACTCGGTACATAAATAGTTTTGCAATTATTGTTATGTATATTGCACAATATTTTTTTTTTTTTTCATTCTTCATCCCCCCAAGCCCCGAGTGGGGTCTAAGTGTGCACAGCATAGATGAATAAAATACTTTCATTTCAACGAATCGCAGGCGAAGATAACGAAGAACTTCGGCTTTTGGCGCTCCCCTTTCCACCCAAGGGTGGCAATTTACGAATAACAACAAACATTCGACGATGGAATGAGAGCTTTTTTTATATTGTTTCACGAAAATGGAAAATAAAAGAAAAATAACAAAAAGAAGAAGCTTTTTTTTTCGCCCCAGACAATACAACTGCAGCACACTAGAGCTTTTCTGTCGTTTCCTCCCTCTCTGGTACTTCCTCGGCTCTGTTTCTTCAATCCCCGCATGCAGCACAAAAAAAAATACACCTTCGCAAAATTTGTGTGGAGGGAAAAATAACAACAGCCAGAGTTCGAATGGATGAAATCTTTTTTTTTTTATATTATTTTTATATTTTATTTTGTTTTTAACTTTTTGCTCTCATTCGTTCGGCTTTGCTTTCTGTTCGTGTCTCGCCGGCGCAGTTGCGACATTGGAGCGCTTTCAAGTAATCATGTGCAGCTTGTTGGTTGTTGTGCAATTGTTGTTGTTGATGTTGCTGTTTAGGAGCAACATTAAAAAAGCACGCCCTTCTCACTCTGTCACACACAATACGAAACATTTTGCTTTCTCATTTGCTCCTGCCAAAAGCTCTTTTTTCTTTTGCTCGCTGAACGAAGCTTTTATTTAGTTTCGTATTAAAATAAAAAAAAAATATTGAAGTAAATTTTTATACATAAAAAAGGAAAAATATTATTGTGCAATTCCCGCCCCTTGAATTGATGATACAATAAATATATACAATACAACACATACATCCAGTGCAATTTGATCTCCCCTTTTGAGAAAAGGGTCGATGGAATAGTGGGGGGGCTTGCATAATAGTTTTGTTATTTTACTATCTCCCCCCAAAACGAATTGGATTTCTGTTTTTCTGTACAAATGTTGCACAATATAAATATGAAAGCAAGATTGTGGAGTGTTAAAGGGTGGTTTTTAAGGGGTTGTGGGAGAAACTCGAACGGCGTTTTTGTACGAAAAGCAACCAATGAGACACTTGGTTGTATGACTGGCACATTGCACAAAATATTTAGTGACTGTGTATATGTGTGATATAAAAAAAATATAAAGCTCATAAAAGTTGCACAACCGTATGCTTATCATTGAAGGAACCAACATATACACACACATACACAGCCAATGCATTTATTATTATTGCTATTTCATTATTATTATTATCTGAAATGCTTCGTTCGCTGTGTTGTTGATGTTTTGTCATCATACACCTTATTGCTGTTGCACCCTCAAACCCTTCTCGAGTTTTGCACGAATGAGAAAATTTGTGTTTTTTTTTTCTTTCATCTCTCCCCGGAGATTGTGCAATACGATAGCGATGCTTCGTGCGCTCCACAAAAATAACCCATACCTCACCCCACGCCTTGTATACTTTTTTTTGTGAGGGAAATAAATAAAAACATACAGAAACAAAAATAACAGAAAATGGCGCTTGCGGGGGGCAGCAGGAAGGGTTTGTTGGGGGTGTTGTAGCAGTAAGCTGCAAAGAAATAAGCAATAAGCAGACAACATCCAAGTGCAGTAGCAGCAGCGCGAGTGAGCTGATTGCACAAAATTCAAGTGCGAGAAATTTAATTTATTTTGTTGTGCAATTAAAATTCAATGTGAAGTTCATCAGAAGTCCATAAAAGAATTATTAATAAGCAGTGAAATCTAGTGCAATAGGAATAAAAATGTAAGAACAAAGATTTTGTGCAATCGAAATTAAATTTTTATTTTTATTTCGATTGAAAATTGCCATCATTGATAAAAAAAGACGCGTCGCGCGAGGCCAATTCAAGGCCGTTGAAGGCCGATTAAAATTGTGTGTGTGTGTGTGACATACATTTCATTCATGCGGTTCCCTCTTCCATAATTCGCCGCAAGGGGAGTGTAAGTGGTGAAAATCATCCCTCTTCTCCAATATTATACGCTGCTTTTACGCATACATGCGTGGGACACATCGCAGTCGAACGCAACAAATGGTTTCAGTTTGATGGCCTGTAAAATGCTGTTTTACTATGACATCGTCCTTGAAACGCATATTTTGGAATGTGGGAGAATTTTGTGCAATTTATACGGGGAGGATTAAATAAACCGCAATTTTTTTTTTATTGTACATATATCGCCGCGCCGGGCAATGAAGTTCAATGATCGTGGGAAAAAAAAAAAAAAAAAAAACATTTAATTTATGATTTATCTCGATGGGAAAATTGCTTGAAGTCAATTAATCACTTGAGTTTTTCTAACTGATAACAAATTAGCAATTCCATACAAATTGCCTATAAATCATAAACTTCTCTTGATGGCTTTTGAAGTCGGCAGTAGCATAATAATTTCATCATTAACCATCTCATTCTTCCGACCGCCTGAGAAATGATACATTACGCAATTGTGCTGTATGCGGGTGGTTCCCGCAAATTTATTGCAAATTTATTACGCAAAAATCATAAATATCGCATGTTTATAAAATATAAAATGCGAGCGGCTGCCGTCGTTATTCATGAAAATGGGCGAAGAAAAAAGTGAAATATCAATAAATTATTAGGAACAAAAATTTATGCAATAAAAAAAAGAAATCATGCATCGTTATACGATTATTGGATGTAAATTTAAAAATATATTTCAACCAAGTTGCAATTTAATCCCATTATCGATTATCCTATCTATGCCGTCGGTGATTGTGGTGAAAAAAAAAAAAATCTTCGCCATCTCACTCATCCTTCTAGAAATCCTTTGACGGAATTTTAAGCATCCAGACGTCGAGAGTGTAACAATTTCGCCACATCTCTCTACATCTACAAGCACAGAGAGTAAAAAAAAAAGTTCGTCAACGTGCGGGGGATTTCTTTTTTTTTTTTTCAAGAGCATTAAAGTGCTTTTGAACCCATCTCACACGCACCATAAATTATCGATAAATTGCGCAATTTTTTTTTCCTGTGTGTTGTATTGTTGCTTTATTGGCATTTTATTGGTGCTTATGAAATTTGTGTGTAAAAAATAAAATGAATTGCATTGAAAATTGGGGGAAAACGGATTTTTGTAGAAATCTGGACATTTTCGACAAGAACCAGACGTCATAAAGGGATCATTAAAAGGGTTAAAGGAATCGAAACCTGACTGAGTTCATTTGCCACTTATGATCCACTTAATTTTTTTTTTTTCAACTCTCCCGACGGCAGAAAAATAAACTTTCAATTGATGCCGTAAATTTGCATGAATTATTGCTGATGGTCCAACAAAATACACAATAAACATTCGAGCCCATCTCTCTCTCTCTCTCACACTGAGTCGTTGTCTCTTATGTTATGACACGATACACGCATAATTTTTATTATCGTCAATTTAATTTGAATAAAAAGGCAATTTCTTTGCTTCACGCTACAATGCAATGAATGATACGTGCATAGAAAAAAAGGAAGAAACGTGAATTATTTGTTTTATGGGTGCATTGAAATGACAAACGAAAGAAGGAAAATAAAAATTGAATCAATTTTCTTAAAGAAAATTATATTTTTTTGTTCGAATTAATTCATTTCTTTTTCTTTCCCTTTTTTTTTAAGATTGATCAACAATTGAATGACAATAATCACGTGGAAGCGACGCTTGTCACAAGCGATGATGATGACGACAAAAAACCAATGGACACGAGCGACGAAGGAAAATCACAATTGAATTTTAATATAACGGACGCAATACGGAAACGTGTTCGCGAGAATTGTGCAAAGACATTAGACGGAAGTGATCACGAAAGCAACGAATTGAATTGTCATCAGCAATTGAGTGATTTAAGTCAGCTTTTATTGCATCAATCAGCCGATCCTAATAACAACGACAGCATCGATATAAAGTGTAATAATAGTCCAGTATTATTGCGTAGTCATCAAATGCATCAGCTGCTTCAGCAGCATGTCTTTACACCCCATCAATTACAGCAAATAATTTCCCAGCAACAGCAACATTTGAAGCATCCACTCGATGCTGTGCCAACAATGGCATCATCCAAAGAATCACTTTATCACTTTGAACAAAAACGTAAACAAATGGAAATTTTAATGCATCAAATTCAGGAGCAAATGCATGCGAATATTTTGCAACAAACGCATTTACTCCAAAGTCAATCGCAAGCGAGCACAGTGCCCGGCGAATCAGCAAATTCCAAGAAATCAAATACATTTCAATTGCAAAAACTCGCCATACAACAACAAGAACTTGCACAACAATTTCAATTGGTGCAACGACAGTATTTACTTCATCAAAGTGGCATGCAACTACTGTTTCCACAACATCATCAACAGATGCAAAGTGAGTTTATTGATTAATTATAAAAGCAAAACAAAAAATTTAATTTCATTAATTTTTATCGAAAAAAAAAAAAAAAAAACAGATCTCAATCATTTGAATGAATTCTGCTCAGACGGTGATAGCAATAAAGTTCATTCATCTGATGCAAAAAGCCATCTGTTTGATGGCGAAATGAACAAAACGCCAATGAATTTTAAAAATGATACGAACAACAATAGCAGCAATCAACAGGACATTGGAACGAGTTCAATGAAGGAGCGTGATGATTCGCCATCGGTTCCATTAAATGATCAAAAATCGATGGAAAATGGTACTACAAGTCCAAAATTGAAAACCATCGAACCGAGACCTAGCGAGAGCCCAACCAACAGTATCAGTCAGTTCCTTAATTCCATCATAAATTTTCGTCGCGACGAAATGCAATTAAACTTAAATAATCTCTTAAGTGGTGGTGCTAATCAAATTCAGCCGACATCATCGGCCGCAATGCTCAACGATCTCAATCGTAATTTTTTAGCGGCGGGTTTTGGTGCTGAGCACATGAATCATGCTCTTACATCTCTGGTTGCTGGACATCAGCAATATTCAAAATATGGACGAGGCACATGCAAATGGCCCGGTTGTGATATGATCTTTGATGATTTGCAAACATTTACAAAGTAAGTTTGATTAATGAAATTTATGATCTATTGTCGCTTTAATTACTTTGATATCATGCTATCAGACATCTCAACACAGAACATAGTATGGATGATTGCACAACAGCACAAGCGCGAATTCAAATGCAAGTCGTTTTCCAACTTGAAATTCAACTTCAAAAGGAAAAAGATCGTCTTCAAGCGATGATGCATCATTTACACATGACAAAAGAATCACTAGCAGCTGCTCAAGCTGTCGCCAATATGGAGCAACGAACACAAAATCATGTAAAAATTGAAACAAATGGAAGTAAAAATTCATCATTAATGGATGAGCCCTTTAATGTTCAACCACCAACACCTACAGCACAACCATCACCGACAAATCAATCGATGCATCAATCAAGTCGTATACGATCACCACTGCATTCATTGGGACCGATAAGGAGACGAATTACTGATAAATCAGCAATGTCGTTATCAGGTAAGAAATTTAATTAAAAAAAAAAAACTTTTAAAATTCTGTTTAATTAAAAAAAAAAAACTCTTAAAAAAATGCTTACAAAGGACTTCCATATATGCTCGAAAGAGCTGGATTAGATGTTCAGCAAGGTACTCAAATTTGCCCATCGTCACAATTAAAGTTAAAATGAAAAATGTTATCAATTGAAATTGTTAATTTTGTTTTCAACTTTTTGTCATTTCAGAGATTCAAAGAAATCGTGAATTTTATAAAAATGCAGATGTTCGTCCGCCATTCACATACGCATCACTGATACGACAAGTTTGTAGTCCAAAAAACAATCTTAAAGCATTTCAAGAAATGAAAAAAAAAAATCTAATTTCGAACATTTTTTTTTTCTGTCCCCTCAAAATTTAGTCAATTATTGAATCGCCCGATAAACAATTAACTCTCAACGAGATCTATAATTGGTTCCAAAATACCTTTTGCTACTTTCGACGTAATGCGGCTACATGGAAGGTAAAGAAGAAACTTCCCGGCTGGGAGGTAAACAAAATCATCAATTCTTAATAACAGAGAAAGAAAAGTTTGCAAAATCGCTTTGCAAAAAATTATTTGGGGTGGGGGAGAATTTTTCATGATTTTAAACATTTTTAACTTTGTTTTGTTTTGGGGAATTTTTCCAAAAAAATTTAGTCAAATGAAGCATTTGAAAAGAATCCTTCTAAGAAAATATTTCTTTCAATTGCTCCATTGCATATATCCTTTGTTTGTGGTTTGTCTGAAACATTTTTCTTGCGTTTCCATTTTTTTTTTTTGCGAGGGTTTCTTCAAGGAAAATTCACGGGAGAATTTTTTGCTTCTTTTTCTCCCTTTTTTTTGCACATTTCCTATTTTTTTTTGTGATGGCGAGAAAATTTTCTTTGTGAAAATTATCCCACAGGGGATAAAAATCAAGATAAATATGCGAGATACAAATGAGATTATCACCTTTAACAACTTGCCGACGATTTCTTTGCTGTTTCTGCAAATTTCTCATTTTAATATTTATCACAAAAACATAATCATAGCATAAGATGCTCGCGATTTCTTTCTTTTGTAAACTCTCATTTCTGGGGAAAATTAATGCTGACAAACATGTCGCCCAATTCTCCCATCTAACGAATCAAATGAAAACAAATTCCGAAAATTGTAAACAGAATGCCGTCCGTCACAATTTGTCGCTCCACAAGTGTTTTATGCGCGTGGAAAATGTGAAAGGAGCAGTTTGGACAGTGGATGAAATTGAATTTTACAAGCGTCGACCGCAGCGCTGCACATCATCATCAGCGGGTACAGCAGGTGGACAACAGGGTCAAAATGTCAATGCTATTGAAAATGTCGGGTATGTCCAGATGAGCTTCTCAAAATTGGAGTTTATACAAATATTATTGCGTAGAAATTTTAGAAATCTTTTTTCCATTAATTTTCAAAAGAACTCAAAATTAACCAAAACTTTCTCGACACTTTCAAAAACTCATTAAAAAAAATTCTATTTTTTTATTTTAACATTTCAGTTAAGTTCTTTTCCTTTCAACTTCTTTTAATTTTTCCTTTAACAAATTCGAATGTTGATTTTATTAATCTTCAAAAATTTACCTTCAAAATTCTAAGCACTTTTTCAAATTCTCAAAAGTTTTCAAAATCTGGACTAAAAGTTTACAAACTTTCGTTTTTTTTTATTTTGGTGATTGAAAAGTATTTAAGTTTTTGTTTGAGATTGGTGATAAGAAATTGATTGCATTTGATTTCACGTAAATTTTTGAAGTAGATTTTTAATTTTCTTTTTCTTGTGGTCTTTGAATATTTTTGACAAAGATTTTCATTTATTCTTAAATCATTTGTTAAGAAACAATTTGAGAAAACAATTTCACAATCATCATAAAAGAAAGTCGAAAAAGTTCAAGTACAGTAAGCCTTTTAGAAGAAGTTCGAAGCTGTATGCAAGGTAAGTAAATCTGAAAGCTCAGTCACATTGTCGGTCAAAGGATTGACCTACAAAAAAAAAGCTCAGTTCGAAGGCGTTGACATGGTAAAATGAAAAACGAATTTCCAACATTTTCTTTCTTCTCTCCCCAGATTAATATTTTTAAAAACTATTTTTGGGTGGATTAAGGGAAAAATAACCATTCACATCGAGAACATTTTTTAATGGTGAAAATTATTGTGCAATTCTTTTTTAATCTTTCTGTGATTTTCCTTGGATGAATGTCTGAATGTGTGCGAGAACTACTTAAGCAGAAAGCATTTTTTTTTAGATGAAATGAAATTGAATCAAAAGATGATAACATTTCTCCATGCATTTTCCGATGCAAATTTTTGATTCAATTTCTAACCTCAAAATTTTTCTTTCGCAACACTTTCTTTTGATTAATTTAAAATTTAATTAATGATAAAAACTTCTGGTGCTGCCATAACGCTCTTCAAACGATGCTCCCATATACAGAATGCAATTCGCACAAATTTATCATTGCACAAGTGTTTCGTGCGCTATGAAGATGACTTTGGATCTTTCTGGATGGTGGATGACAATGAATTTGTTAAACGTCGTCATTTATCTCGAGGACGACCACGCAAGTATGAACCATCGACCTCACCGCTAGGCGGTGACCAGTCGAATGCCACAAATCACAGTTCGTGTAGTTCTCAGGCGCCATCAGGCGGTGTAATGAACAGCGATCATCCGAGCGGACATGAGCAAGGTGTAAGTGGAGCTTATGCGTCACCATCGAATTCAACATCATCATGTGATCCTTTACCGGTAGCTACTTCTGGGACGAATAATGGCGGCAGTAGTGTTGCACAGTAAGCGCACGCACGAGATATAAATTTAAACAGAAAAAATAGTGTAAAATTACACTTAATTTTAGTGTAAAGTTACACTCCATCCACACATAAAATACACACAATTTAACTTCGAATCCTCCCAAATCAAAAAAAGAATTAAGAACTTGAGTTAAACGATTGTAAATACAGTTCGGTTTATCTCCAAATCACCGCATTATGATTTGTTTTGATGTGAATTAGTTGAATTATTATTATTTTATTTTAATTCGATTAAATTATGATGCTTCTATAGGAGAGCAATTGCATTATAATCTAAATTTAGGGCTACATGCGGTAATGATGAATTAATTTTATTTTGCCTGCCGAATTCCGTTCTCAATAGTTGCAATTTTTTTGTTAAAATTATTTTACTCTAAACATGCTTTAGTGGGTCACTAAAAATATTGATGATATATATATTCGCCACATGGATGTTTGTTATTGTTAAATCGAAACAAGAAAAAAAAAATCATCGAATAAATCCGGTGGTAATGCAGTTGCAGACAATAAATATTTACGAACATTTTGTTACTTATGCGATGTTTATTTATAAAAAAAAAAGAATTCAATATGAAGCATTTAATAATTTTTTGTTCAAGCTTTTTCACTTTTGCATGTTTTTGATCTGAATGAAGTGCTTTTGAATGTTTTTTTTTTTAATGTACGCATTTCTCATGTGTTTAGAAATTTTGTTTTGAAACATCTTAATCTTATGCATGCCGCTTTTAGTCCAAATCGCTTTTCTTACTTTAATTCTATCTCGATGTAATTTTTTTTTCATGTCCTATCTCCGTTTTTTTTTACTTATCTATCATCTAAATGTTCTAAATCTCTCTTTGTCTTTTATCTCTCTAACTAATTAAATAATTACTTAATGCTTTAAGGCCAATTTTCAATGATAAAAATTAATTATTTTATTTTTCATAACTGAATTAAACAGAAATCATCAACGGAGTCCACGAGCTATGCATAGTCCATCACAGAATATTTATGGTGAAAATATGGCCATAAATTTTCAGGTAAATATATGCCGAAGACATGAAATTAGTTACCAACATTTGAAATTAATTGATTTCTTTTAGAATTTCTGGCTCTCACCAACTAATTTACTTGACGACAATTTACCAATGTCGGGACATCATATCAAAACGGATAAATATCGTTCACAATCATTGAGTCCATCAAGACGGTCGCCATCACAAAATCAGCAACATTTTCAAACGTAAGCTAATTATTTTAAGGCAAATTAAAATGAATTAAAAGATCCTTCTCTAATTTAGACATGAAGAAAAATTAGATATGATGTCAAATCCATATAATTTTGACCGTCGCAAAACACGCAATGAACGACGAATGAAGGAGCGTCAATCAAGTTATTATCAGTCGCGTGGAGGAGAAGAAGAAAATTATGAAGAAAGTGGCATTTCTTATTCAAATCACCACGCTGATGGTCGAATGGTTAAGCACGAAGTACTGAGCAATTATGGTGACGACGACATTGGAGATGGCATTGGAGATGACGAACCCGCCGAAGACCTCAGTAAACCCAATCATATATCCAGTGATGTGTCGTGAACGCCATCAAATGGTCATTGAATGAATTTAATTCATAGGAAAGCACTTTTTTGCCATATCAAGAAATCGTTAATAAGATAAAAAAAAATAATAATAATAAAATCTTTCTCTCTCTCTCTCTCTGGATGAATGTAGAATACAAAAATAAAATCTGTAACACAAAAAAAAAATAATCTCTGTACTAAGTTGAACGTTTAATTTTATGTAAACAATGTATTTATTATTCTATCTCCCCGATCTTCAGATATAGACGATTTAAAAAATTATATTTTTAATTAATTTATACGCACTTTTTTATAAGTTTTAAACTAGTGAATTTATCGATCATAAATTGAAAATAAATGGATAGTAACAAGAAAATTAATAAAATTAATCAAAAAAAAATTAAACGAATCTTATTTCTAGACCAATTTCTTTTAAAAAAAAAGGAAGAAGCTCAGAAGGAAGCAAAATAAATATTCTTGGCTTTTTTTTAATATAAAATATTTTCTAATCTATATTTTTTTACGTTCGTTATAGAGAGATTTTACTGAACAGGACTGTCATTATGGGAACTGGTTTCCACTCTACAGGCTTATTACTATATAGTGATTTCACTGTATAAACTGAGGCACCACAAAAAAAGCGAAATTTAATTAAATAGGCATGAACGGGAAAAAATTAGTGAAACAGTGGAAGTGAGCAAGTGAAACGATATATTCGCTAGTGGCTAGAATCATATATTTTGCGGGCCTCAAGAAAAAATTGCAAAAGCATCGGACGATAGGAAAAAAATAAATTCCAAAGAGAAAAGCGCCTAATATAAGAGAGCGACCGGGCCGTCCAAAATATAAGCCCAAGCGGCCGCTCGCGGTTATTGTGAATTATAGCATCAAAACGAACAAAGTCGAACAATTATAAATACAAAAAAGAGCTCCGAGTGTTAACCAATTGGAAGACAATAGACTGAAGGCGCATCAGGAGCAATGCTAAAGTGGAAGAAGGTTTCTAACACAACTGGTCCACAACCGCGACCGCGACATGGCCATCGAGCAGTTGCAATCCGCGACTTGATGGTTGTTTTTGGCGGCGGCAATGAAGGCATTGTTGATGAGCTGCATTTGTATAATACGAGTAAGTAGAACACTCTTTCTAAGCTGCATTGGCGTTCTCATTCCCTTGAAAATCCAATATGGCGGAAACGGTCGAATAAGAATTTAAAAAATCCAAAAAAGTTCGTATGCTCTTACCGAGACTTCAGCACTTATTATTTTTTTCTCTAAAGTCGCCCCAAACATTTGGTCCATTTATGAAATATATCTTTCAAAGACGTCAACTTCATATGTATTGCTCTTTTTTCGAATATTTGTTATAATTAGTAAGAAGCAAGTAGCTAACATAAATTTCTTCGCTAAGAAATGTCTTGAATCACGCGAAGTTTAATAACAAACTGTTTCACTCTACATGATGCCGAACTCATGTTGGCACATGAATGTGTTTGTTAGTAAGGGACGCGTTAGCTTAGCCGCCGCTAGCGGCCCACGGCCGTAATGACCATGAGCCCCGAAAAGGCTGTATTTGTTGTTATTTATCATTCATCCGATAATGTTCGCTTTTGATTTTAACTATTATTATCATTTTCAGCTTCCAATCAATGGTATGTACCAGCAACGAAAGGTGATGTGCCACAAGGTTGTGCTGCTTATGGATTTGTCGTCGATGGTACAAAAATTCTCGTCTTTGGCGGTATGATAGAGTATGGCAAATATTCAAATGATCTTTATGAGCTTCAGGTGTGTAAAAATAAATTCCTTAGTAACTTCGTCACTAATTGAAATAATTAATTAAAATTTGTTCAAAATTGTTTGCTTTACTTTTATTTTGTAGGCCACAAAATGGGAATGGAAACGTCTTCATCCACAACGTCCACTGTCTGGTGATGCACCATGTCCGCGACTTGGTCACAGTTTCACATTGGTCGGCGACAAAGTTTATCTATTTGCGGGTCTTGCAAATGAATCGGATGATCCCAAGCAGAATATTCCGCGCTACTTGAATGATTTATATACTTTATCCATCAAAAATGGCCAGTATTCATGGGAAATGCCTGTTACATATGGTGAAATGCCGCCACCACGTGAATCGCATACAGCAGTTGCGTGGCATGATAAAAGTACCAATCGAAATTATCTAATTGTTTATGGTGGTATGTCGGGATGTCGGTTGGGTGATTTGTGGACATTAGATACAGAAACAAATGTATGGAATAAGCCGAAGACCCATGGAACGGCACCATTGCCACGTTCATTGCACAGTGCAACATTAATTGGTGATCGAATGTTTGTATTTGGCGGTTGGGTTCCATTGGTTATTGAAGACTTCCCGTGCGAAAAAGAATGGCAATGCACCAATACATTGGCATGTCTCAATCTCGCCACAATGACATGGGAAGCAATTGATTTGGGCGTGCCACTGCCAGGGCCGGGTATTGAATCCGATGATGTGCCGAGAGCTCGCGCAGGACATTGTGCCGTTGGTATTAATGGACGTTTATATATTTGGAGTGGACGTGATGGGTACCGGAAAGCATGGAACAACCAGGTCCGGGTGAGCGTTAACTATAATGCGCAATTAAATTGTTTTTCTGTTACGTTAGTCGATAAAAGGATTTTTTTTAAAGCTTTTCTCTTTACCGACTCATGAAATGGAATTTTTTTTTACTTTCTTATCAATCACAAGCCCAAAGCCCCATAAAAAATAACAAAAGTTTTCATCGAAATTTTTTTTCTCTTGTGGAAAAATTTAATATTTTAGATATGCTGTAAAGATTTATGGTATCTTGAGACATCACCGCCGGCACAGCCACAGCGCGTGCAATTGGTACGTGCAAGCACAAATGCTTTAGAGTTGAGTTGGGCATCAACAGCGAATGCCGATTATTACATGCTGCAAATCCAGAAACTTCCGACGCCGGTTAAGGAAGAATCAGAAGAACCTAAAGCTATAACACCATTGAAAACAATGCGTGTAGTTCAACCGCCGGCAGTGCAAGGAAAAATTATCTATTCACCAGCACAACCAATAGCATCAACAGCTGAACCGCCCGCAAAGAAACCTATGATAATTATTCAACCGAAGAAAACAATTCAGCTTTCCGGTGCAACAATGCAAACATCAACAGCACAAGGCTCCTCGCCGATGTTTAAAGTTCTTCAATCGGGCGTCGGTGGTGTTGGTACAACACAGCAGCATACAATGAAGGTCATTCAAAAGCCAATTACGCCAGGAACTATCCAAGTACAACGGCCAACATTTGCTGGTAATGTCATAAAATTAATGCCGGGAACAATTTTATGCGGCAATAAGATAATTATGAAGCCACAAATGAAGCAGGATGGCGATAAGACAACAATGACAGGACAGCACTTAACAGTCGTTTCATCAGCAGGCGGAACTATTGTAAGATCAATGGCGCCAGTAATACGCACTCAAACTGGAACAGTTATGGCTACGTCGAGTGGTCAACCGCTAAAAATTAACACAATGACTGCGCAAGGTCCGCGCATTGTGACGCCAATAAATGTTCAGCAATCTAAGCCGATAACAATTGGTGGCAAGACAGTGACACTTCAGCTAATGCCACAAAAGAAAATGACGCTGGTGGGAAGTCCAGCTGGCACAATGCGCGTTGCTGGTCCACAAAAATTCGTTATGATGCCATCTGGTATCGTTAAATCGGCTCAAGCTGTTGCAACATCACAAGCTCAGTTGCAACACCAACAACAACAGCTGCAGCACCAACAACAACAGCTGCAACAACAGCAGCAACCGAATATTGAACAAATGGATGGAACATTTGATGGAATCGATGACGATGATGAGCCACTAAGGCTTCGAGGTGGAGCACCTTCACCAATAGGACCGCCCGAATTGGATGGAAATCTAATGGCACAAGACGATGATATCGAGAGTCAAATAAGTACCGTAAAAATTGAGAAACATACCGATGGCGAAAGTGGCGATGGTTGTGTTAAAGTGACCAAAAGTGGACACGACAATGATAAGATTGAGGACAATGAAGCGGCAGCAATACTGACAACGATACGAGAACAGAGTCCACTGGCATCACATTCAGTCAACACAATTATACCGATGCACGATGAAAAGTAAGTTGATCATTGAAATCTGTGAACGAAAATTAATTAAACTCTTTTTTTTTCTTGTCTAATTACAGAGCACTTAGAAATTCCCTCAATGAGAATCTTCTTGCATCACCAATTATTACAAATTCAAATAATGAATTCAATGGAAAGAGCAATGAATCATATGGACGTCAATCACTTGATGCTCTTGCAGCTGCTGCATTACAAGCGTCAATCTCAAAAACCAGTATCGATGATTGCGATAAATGGATGACGGTTGGCGTATTCAAGACACTCACACATAATGTTGTTGACTATGTTGACTTAGATTGGCAGGTGGAGAGCAATAAAATAACTTCCGAAAATTTACCGGAACTGAATGGTGAGAAAATGACACTTGAGCCAGGACGCGCTTATCGTTTCCGTGTGGCGGGAATTAATGCGTGTGGCATAGGAGAGTTTAGTGAGGTGAGATGTGAAAACAATAACTGTCTGTAATTTATTTCCTAATATTCCATTTTCTTTACAGCCAACATCATTTAAGACATGTTTGCCCGGCTTTCCTGGTGCACCATCGCAAGTGAAAATCTCAAAGTCAAATAATGGCGCGCATTTGTCATGGGAGCCGCCGAGTAGTAGTCACGGTGAAATTATTGAATATTCTGTGTACCTGGCGGTGAAGGCCTCAAATGACAGCGTCACTAATCAACTGGCCTTTGTAAGACATTGAAGAAAATAATACTAGAGCTTTAAAATTAACAACTATGCTCATCATTTCAGGTTCGTGTTTACTGTGGCGCCCAGAATCAGTGTGATGTCGATAATTCCAGCATCAGTACTGCACACATTGATACTGTCGCAAAGCCAGCAATTCTTTTTCGTATTGCAGCTAAAAATGAAAAAGGCTACGGACCCGCAACACAAGTTCGATGGCTTCAAGGTGCGTTATGACAGTCCCAATCTTTTATTTCGATAGTTTTTGTTATTTTTTTTTTTTTTCTTATTACAGATCCAAGCGCAAAAACCGCAACACCAACAGCTGTACAAAAGAGACCTATGCCCGGCTCAGTGCAAGCTCAAAAGCGCTTCCGACCATAAACACACAGTTGGTGATGGAATGTCAGCAAATTCGGGAATCATCAACAAGTTACATACAATTTTTTTTTCTAATTTGTAAGTAAATTTAATTAAAATTATAGAAAAAAAGAAGATTTATTTTGAAATTCCTCAATTGATACAAGTTTCTCTCTTTGTTTTGTCCTTCACTAATTAACTTATGTTCATTAAATCACTCACATAATTCATCCACACAAACTGGTTCTGCGACTAAAAAAAAATATATATATATTTTTAAAAGACTTTCTCCTCAACGTAGTCTAAATCTTTGTTCTGGCAAAAAAAAAGAAGTTGAACAAAATTTAGTGAAAAAAAGATATAAAAAAAAATTTATGGAAAATTTGTAGCATGAAATATTGAGAGGAAAGTTATGAATCGATTTGACCCCAAAAGAGAGAAATTGACGATTTTTTTTGTTTCTTTATTATCGACGATAAGCACTAAATAAAATTATAAATTAACGTGAAGAATTTGAACGATGCGCGGACGCGAAAACAAAAAAAATTTGATGGCAAAGAAAAAAAAACTTCACATTTGATTAAAGAAAAAAAAAAGAAATGAAAATGAAAATTGACTTCTATTTCAAATCTCACATTTTGAATTAGATGATAAGAACAATAAATTGCATAATTTGTAAATAAAAAGAAAATCTAAGAAGAAAAATTACTAAACAGATAATAAAATAATTTATTTTTCTTTATTTTCCAGTGATTTCAAGAAGAAAAAATTAAAGTTAAAGCATTGTGCTGTGATAACAACGTTGTTGAACTAACTGTGAATATTTTTCAAGTGTCCTTTCAAATGATGCTTTAATGAGAATCTCAAATCACATTCTGGACATTTCCACGGCTTGAGTTTCTTGTGAATAACATTAACATGTGTCAAGAGGTGCTGCTTAAATTTGAAAGCCATCCCACAACGTGGCTCAGAGCATGGAAACGCTTTAAGATTGGAATGTGATCTCATGTGTCGCTTCAACATTGTATAGGTGAAAAACATTTTTGAACATAAATCGCATTGAAAATCGCGCTGATTACGTTCAACTTTTTGATGATATTTTAAATATTCCAAACTTCCGAATTGAGCACCACAATTTTCACATTCAAAGCGAACTCCAAGATGATTTGTGATGATATGTCGCTTACAATATTTTGCTTTTAAGTAGATCCTTCCACAATAGCTGCACGTCTTGCCATCGCTAATTAAATGAGACAAAAATATTTGATTATAGTTGCCGAAACCTTTGAGAGTTTTCCAACTCACTTTTCCATTTTGAAATGTATCTCGTCCATGTGCTCTGAAAGAGCATTGTGATTGACGGCAACATAATCGCACACAGAACAATTCAATCGAGGTTCACGGTATTTTTGGTTCAATTTCAGCTTTCCCGGTTTCTTAATCTTTTCAATTAATTTCTTTTCTTTTGCGCCATAATCATTCAGATAATCTTCAGTATTTTCATTTGAATTGGGACTTGCTTCACTCAGCTGATAATCATTATCGGAAATATCTTCTAAAGCTTCAACTTCGAGATATTCTTCGTCAATTATTTTCTGGTTCTTAATCTCTGTTGTATTATCCCTATGAACTTGTTCAAACTTTTGCTCCTCATCGTATAGATTTCCACAATCAACGGCATATTCAAGCTTTTCTTCCTGGAGTTTCTCTTTTAAATCTTCCTTTATCGAATATAGCTGATGAAGCTTCATGAAATATTCATCAGAATTGATCGCTAACGTTCGAAACTGAATGGCATACTGAAGGTTGATTGAGCATCTTGGACATAGAAGAGCTGGCAGAGATCTCATTTCCGAAATCTACGAAGATTTTCTTTTAAGGTTTCTGATTTTCCAGAATTCTTTTTAATTCGTATTTACCTTTAAACTGCAAATTTGATAAATTTCAGCAGCTTTTTGTCCTCCGTCTTCAAAGATTGAATTGAATGCTATCAAGTCTTCAGGCTCCAAGCAAATTCGACAAATCTTTACTAATGGTAGCATCGTTGTAACTCGGCAAGACTTACTAAGCAATTTCTTTGTTTACTTTTCATTTCTTGCTCGATCCACGTCAGTGACGTTTTCGGCAAATCCATAAAAAAGTTGCTAAAATTGGAGGCTACCTATAAGCGGCACAAAACTTTTAGTGACATGAAAAATGTCCATTAAAAAGTCGTTTAACTGAAAGTTTCAAAAACAAAACTGTTGCGTACTTAAATTCTAATATATTGATTTAACATAAAGTTCCTGTTGTCGTAATTTGAAATACATTTTTGCTGCCGCTAAGGCTTTTAGCTTGAGTGTTTAGTTGGATAATTTGCCATGATAATGAATTAAAGAGTTTTCGTTGGCCTAGGGAAAATGTGTTTAACAAGCTTAATTGCAATTTCTATAATTTCATTCTTGAGCGTGGTTGTTGGTCAGCTGCCCCTGCCAATAAATGGGTCATGCAGTGACTTTTGTAGCAATAATCACCATGTTGCACCATTTTTTCTCTCTTTTGATAAAGCTAATTGCCTAATTGCCCTTAAATATCAATTTTTTTTAGCATTCTGGCGTTTGGTATTATCAAGCGCTCATTCCCTACTTTTTTCATTCGAATGGAACCGGAAGTATAATCAGCAACGAATAATTAATACTTTAAGCTTCTCACATCTCCATTATTTTTTCATTAACAGTTTACGTTTATATCCTGACACGTCTTAAAGAAATTGATTGTGGAACATTTGAAGAAATTTTCGGTGCTTTAGCAACTTGCAATATTCCGAAAGATGAACTTCACCATCACGATCAGCAAAATTGCGACTTATCTCAAATTTCTTTTTAATTTGACTTTCTCTTAATTGAGTTAAAAGTAAAATAGAAAAATCTATTTTCTTTATAATTTGACAAGGTATTTAAATAATATAAAAGTAGTCACGAGACTACGAGACTTAATGGTATATATAAAAGTAAAAGTCTCGTGACTAATCTTTGATAAGCATTTGAGCCAAAATCAACTTTACCGACATTGATTTAGATTTTCTTTTCAAATATTGAAATAAGTTCCTTAGTTACATTTCAGATGCGAAGCCATCAAGATGATTTTGAAAGTTTTCGTTATCAGTTTTCTGGCAATTGCTTCAAGTTTCATGATAAATCCATTCAATGAAAATTATTTAAATTCGTTTCTCAGCACAATGCATCAGTCGAGATTTCGTCTTGAAGATGATTTAATGGGAAATTCGATTCCTGGTGAATTGTGCAATCGCAAATGCTTTAAAAAGGATCAGCGCGTTTGTTACTTTAAATTTGCACTCGAATATTATCAAGTGTTGGGCGGGTAAGTTCATTATTCAGCAATTGATTGGTACGTTTGAGTAATTTTTCGAATTCCTTAAGTGCTTGCAATGATTGTGCGAAAGGAAATCTATCACAATGTTTTAACGAGCAATGTGTCACTGCTGATGGTGTTGAGCGCGGATTCATGTCCGTTAATCGCCGTTTACCGGGCACGCCAATTCAAGTGTGCGTCAATGATATTGTGGTGGTTGATGTAGCAAATGAAATGGATGGAACTGCAACAACAATTCACTGGCATGGCTTGCGACAACTTGAGACACCATTCTGTGATGGTGTTCCATTTATTACGCAATGTCCAATACAATTTGGAACGACATTTCGTTACTCATTTTATGCACGCGATGCTGGAACACATTTCTATCATTCACATGCGGGACAACATAAAACGAACGGAATTTATGGCGCATTGATTGTAAGAATTCCAGAATTAGCGAAAGTTAATCAATTGTATGATTTCGATTTGCCCGAATTTACGACAATCGCAAGTGATTGGATGCACGTTCCAGGCGAGCAATATTTTCCAGGTCTTACGAGTCATTTATCAATTTTTGAGAGCCTTCTTATCAACGGCTATGGACGTTTCCTTAATGTAGGTTATAAATGCATATTATGAGTACTACACAAGATTAACAAAGTATCAAATTCCTTATAGAAAACGACATGCATCTTCTCTGATGCTCCATTGATGGTTTATAATCTTGAATATTCAAAGCGTTATCGCTTTCGTCTCATAAATGCCGCTTCAAATGTTTGTCCACTTCAATTTCAAATTGAAAGCCATGATTTCACTATTATCGCAAGTGATGGAGTGTCACTCGAACCTTTTCGCACGGACACTTTATATTTCATATCAGGTGAACGTTATGATTTTGTTGTGAAAGCAGATAAAGCAATACGCGATTACTGGATTCGTATTCGAGCATTGGCGCCATGCACGAAAGAAATTGAAGAATTTGCTGTGCTACGTTATCATGATGGTCCAGTTCCGAAGGATGCAGCAACATTTGAATTGAATGAACGTAAACCACCTAGCTGGCTGGCGACATTCGATTTTGGAGAAGTGAATTTTATTTTATCGTGGTTTAATTTTAGTGTTAGATTAATTTAAATCCATTTTAACACATTTACAGACGTTCAATGCACCAACGCCGAATGCTTTTCCGATTTCTAATGCTGTCACAGGGGCACGAACTATTGTGACTGATAAGAAAATTGTCGCAGCAAAACCCGACTACACATTTCACATGTTTATCGGAACGTCACAATTAGTCAACGAAGTTCTGTTCGCTGGCACAAATACAATCAAATTTATGGGTAATTACAAATTCTTATAATCGCCAATTTCGATGCTAAAAGGTTATCAATAATTTATTTATTCTTTTACATTAGTAACATCAGCGCAAGCAAATGCAAATAATGTCGGTGTCTTCAACAACATCAGTCTAACGATGCCACATATTTCATTACTTTCGCAACGTAGTCAAATTGACGAAAGTATGTTTTGTGATGTGAAAGTTGGAAACGACAAAGAATGCATTGATAAATCGTCAGTCTGTCGTTGCATTCATCGATTGAAAGTTACGTTGGGATCGATCGTTGAATTGGTTCTAATTGATATTGATGATTCACTTCAGCATCCTTTTCACTTACATGGACATAAATTCTATGTTATGGATATGGGAATGTTGAAGTATAAAGCAGATGTCGAAAAAATTGTGCGTGATGGAATTCCGATTAGTGAGAAACTAAATGAAAAGCCAGCACACAAGGACACAGTTGTCATTCCAAATCCAGGCTATGTTAAGATTAAATTCCGTGCCGATAATCCTGGATTTTGGATAGGACATTGTCATTTTGATTGGCATCTTGCAATTGGCATGGCTTTCGTTCTGCAAGTTGGTAATATGAGTCAAATGCAAAAAACTCCAAAGCATTTCGGCACTTGCGATAATTACCAATCCAATAAAATGTAAATTTAGCCATAGACATTTCGAATAATTGATGAGAGAAATCTAAAAGTGACTTATGTAGTTCCTTCTAATCAAAACGTAATAATAAACCTGACCAGCGACAACATAATTCATAATTTCGTTGTGAAAATGCGTTATCATCGTTCAAGCTTAATTTACTCAAAACCATAGAAATGTTTTTAATGTGAGCTTTTTTTTTCACTTGTTGTAGCTTCAATTTCTTTACGATGCCGTCGTCTCTTTACGTGTGAAATGAAAAATCAATTTAGAGCATCAATCTAGAACGAACATTCATCTATTGAATTTGTAGTAGTTGAGTAAATAAAACTTATCAAAATGTTTTAAAATTTTATAGTAGTAATACAATGTTGTCATTTCATCAGACATGAGACGAGCATCAATACTACTTAGTTGGTATTAAGTAAGTTTATTATTAACATTTTTTTGTTTGCATTTTTCAACAAATTTCATGTCTCTTTAGTTCATCGTTGTATGTTGAATCAGTAGGATATCGGTGATCGCTCGTGTGAGACGTTTATTATGTGACGACGTGATTTCGATCAATAAAATTAAGTTTATCAATTCATTTTCGAGGATTTCGAAGAGAAAAAAAAAAAACACCAAAACCAAAAAGTATGTAGACCATTAATTGAAACAGTTCATCGATTGTTGTGAGCATATATAATCGCTGACCCAATTTTTATAATATTTATCGTGTTACGAGTTCAAAAGAAAGTGAAAGAGAGTTTCGGTTTTTATTTGTTTTTTGGTTCGGTGTTAAATATAAAACAAATTTCTCACATAATCAGCGACAGGTTATCGTCACGATTGTATCTTGTTTGTCACATCATAAATCTATACGCTGACTGCAAATATTATTCATTTCGGAGTAGTTTATTAAGCTTTCTTTTCTGATAACAGACAAAGTTTATTAAACTGTAATGTCTAATGAACTGAATTATGTGATTCACATGTGACATGTCTCTCTCTTTTTTTATCAACTCTTGATACCATTGATCGTGAACTTGTAAAATCTTTTAGTCTCTTTCATCTCGAATGCTTTGTGTTTGTTGCATAATTTTACGTTCAGACCATCGGCGAGTGTTATAAAGATGTAATACGAATTAAGCGAAAGTGAAATAGTAAAGGAAAACAAACGCAATAATTCCAATGAACCAATTCTGGTGATGTAATGTGTTTTGAAAAATAAAGTGAATTTCATAAGAAAATTTGCGCAAAAAACACATAAAAATAATTTTGTTTTGGTAATTTTGCAATTAAAAATTCATTAATTGCATTTTTTTTCTTTTTCGACCAGAGTTTAAATAATTGAGGACCATGACAGATAGCTCAACAAGTTCATCAAAGTCTGACTTCAGTGGCATGGATAGAAATGAGCAAAATTTAATTGAAGGTCAAGAGACACCTCAAAGATTTTCTCCATTATGTCGACAGGTGATAATTAATTGCGATTATAAAAAAAGAAGAAGAAAACTTGAGTAATATTTGTTGGTTTCACATTAATTACAAACAGATCATAACTGCTGGGGCCCCGATTTTGGCAACGGTCGCTGCAGGCTTCACTACTGGCTACTCTGCTATATTTCTACCACAATTACAATTAAACACGAGCACAATTCAAATTGATGATGAACAAGCATCGTGGATTGCGAGCTTAGCTGCATTTGGCATGGCACCTGGATGTTTAATTGGTGGCTACATTATGCAAAGATATGGAAGAAAATTTGCTCATTACTTTCTTTGCATTCCGACAATTCTTGGCTGGTTGGCGATTTTAACGGCGGAAAATGTTTTCATGATTTTAATTGGACGCTTTTTAACGGGACTTTCAACGGGACTTTTAGGCGGCCCAGCGAGTGTTTACATTGCTGAAATTAGGCAAGTGTCGTTGATACGTTAATTGACTGAGTTAGTTTTTAAAAATGTTTAATTTTCTAGTGAACCAAAATATCGTGGATTCCTTCTCGCATCGATAACGCTCTCAATTTCATTTGGGATACTTCTGTGTCATGTGTTGGGAACATTTTATAGTTGGAAAATTGTTGCATTAATTGCGTCAATTTTTCCCGTTTTCATTTTCCTTATTCTTGCTTTTGTTCCGGAATCGCCATCATGGTTAATGACAAAGCATCGAATTGAAGACGCAAAAATATCATTTCGATGGCTTCGCGGTTATAGCAGCGAGGCAACAAGTGAACTTAAAAGTTTATTAAAAAAACACGATGCCCAAAAGAAGGAAGAAATTGCCAGTAACATTAAAGGCGATTCCATTAAAATGCTCAAAATGAACATGAAAAAGCGCGAATTTCTCAAACCATTTGCAATTATTTTGTTTTTCTTTTTTACAATGCAATTTTCGGGCGTTAATTCTGTTGCATTTTACACCGTGAGCCTAATGAAGAACATTACAGGACCTGGATATGAATATTTATCGATGATTGTTATTGATACAGTTCGTGTTTTTATGTCATTTATTGCGTGCATTTTACTACGCTTATGCTATCGACGCACTCTTGTGATTTTTAGTGGAATTGGAACTTCACTTTGTATGATCTCAGTTGCAGTCTTTATGTACTTATACAAAATACATCCGGAGAATTTTGCATTCTCATTATGTTCAATGGGATTTCTTATCGGTTATATATGCTTTATCAGTATTGGAATTTTTCCACTTCCGTGGGTTTTGCAAGGTGAAATGTTGCAACAAGTGACTCGCGGTCTCAGCTCAGGATTAACATCATCATTCAATTTTATTTGTTTCTTCATTGTCGTTAAGACGTTCATGCAAATGTCTGAAGCACTTGATACGTATGGAGTGTTTTTGATTTATGGCATTGTTGCATTCGTTGGAACTTTAATTCTATATGCAATTTTGCCCGAAACAAGAAACAAAACGTTGCAAGAAATTGAAGACAACTTTAGTAGACAATGAACAAATTAAGAATAATTAAAATATATTATTAACATAAATTATTGTGATCTTTATAATGAGAAATCATATTTTACACTTTTGTTATTAAGTTGAAATAATTGAATAGAACTACATAGCGAGAAAATGATATTTACACTTTTAGCAAGCAAATTTGAACAAATATTTCATTTGATGTAATTAATTGATTTGTAGATTTTAATTCATGATTTTTTAAGTTCGATTATTACTTTTTCCAATGTCTGACCATTTTCAGAATGATTAAAATCTTTAAAAACACAATTGCAAACCTTTTTTTTTGTGATATTACGAAAAACAGTAAAACTTTAGAATCGTGATCACATTAATGTCACCACTGAACACTTTAACGTCAAATTATTTCATCGAATGTCTTTTAGTTGACATTTTTCAACGTGTCAAGATGTCGTTGCGACGTTGTTTAGTGAAATTAAATTTTATATTTCGTCAGGTAAATTAATTTGATATCATCGCTTGAGCCTTTGAATTAAATAAAATCTTTTTAGTCTCTAAAGCACAAACGCAAAAGCTTTTTCGTTCTCATATGGACAGCACTAATTTGCTTTTCAATTATTTTCGTTCTTATCAAATGGAACAATGATCCGATGGCAATCGAGAAGCCATTTTACTACATTGAGCCAATTAATTCATACTTTCGTTTCAAACATAGTCAAGAGACAAAAGACTGGCACGATTATAAAATGATAGAACGTGAGGCTCTTCGAGATGGACCTGGCGAACAGGGAAAACCAGTTATGTTGGAAAAGGATGAGGAAGAAATAGCACGAAAAATTTTCGAGGAAAATAAGCACAATGGACTTGTTAGTGACAAGATAGCGCGTGATCGTGCAATACCTGACACACGTCCCACTGAATGTCGACAAAAAACTTACTTAAAAGATTTGCCGAGTGTTTCTGTTATTATTCCATTTCACAATGAAATTTTGTCAACATTAACAAGAACAATTCATAGTGTAATTAATCGATCGCCATCAGAATTACTAAAGGAAGTGATTTTAGTAAACGATCATTCGGACAAAGATTATTGTTACGGTCCTCTCGAAGATTACATTCGTGAACATTTCGATGCAAAAATTGTGAAAATTCTCGTGATGCCAATACGTTCAGGTTTAATGTGGGCACGACTAGCTGGTGCACGGTATGCAAGCAGTGACGTATTAGTGTTTATGGATTGTCATATGGAAGCGAATGTGAATTGGCTACCGCCATTAATTGAACCAATCGCTATCAATTACAGAACTTGCACGTGTCCATATATCGATGTCGTTGATGCGAAAGATTATCGATATCGACTTTCGGGTGGATCAAGAGGAGCTTTCACTTGGAACTTTTTCTATCAATTTCTTCCATTGCGTCCTGAAGATCAAAAGTCACCATCGGATAATTTTAAGTCTGGCGTGATGATGGGATGTATTTTTTCGATAAGCGCTAAATTCTTTTGGGAATTAGGTGGCTACGATACAGGACTTTCGATATGGGGTGGTGAACAATATGAATTGACATTTAAAGTTTGGCTTTGTAATGGTGAACAATATGACGTTCCATGCTCGAGAGTTGCACATTTATATCGTCCAAGGCCATTTACTAACGTTCGTAATCAAACTGATTATTACAACAGGTAATTGTGGAATGTTGTAATCTTATCGGGTTGTAAATTAATTACTCTAATTCCAGGAATTATAAGCGAGTCGCTGAGATATGGATGGATGATTATGCGCAGCATATTTATTCAAGAAATCCCGATCATTGGAACAAAATTGATGCGGGTGACACAAGTTATATGAAAGGAATTAAGAAGAAATTAAATTGTAAACCATTTAAGTATTTTTTGGAACATGTTGTGCCGGATATGCTCGATCGATTTCCGCCTATTGAGCCTCCTGAATTTGCATCTGGTGCTGTAAGTTATAGCTTAAGATTTTTTTTTTTTTTTCATTAAAATATTTTCAATTTAATTAATTTGTAGATTCAAAACGACGCCCATTCACGATATTGCATTGACACACTCGGTGTTGAGCGCGAACAGCCGGTTGGACTTTATGCATGCAAGGAGCCACTTACAAATCCTGGCTATAGACAAATGTTTAAGCTGCGAAATCATCGCGACATTTCAATTGAAGGCTCGAACAGCGATTGCTTGGACTTGAGCAAGAATCAAATTGTCGTCTATGCTTGCAAGTTTGAGCAGTCAAATCAATATTTTCGCTATGATTTGCAGACAAAACAAATCTTTGGCGGACCGAAGAGAGACAATATGTGCATTGATATGGATCTTAATCAATTGCGATTATTCACGGCGCCATGTGATGCTAATAAACTCACACAAAAGTGGACTTGGGGCTTTGTTAATGAGACGATGTTGGAAAATTGGGCATCATTTGGGAAACCAATAAGAGATGAACTCGAAATGAAGGAATTTGAAAATTGAATTTTTGCTCATTAATAAAATTATCTTGCACTGCACTGACTCTTTTATCGCGCTCAGTTTATTCTCGGTAATGACCAAATGTGTACATAATATGTCGCATAAACACAAAAATATTTCCATGTCATAATCTTAAAACCTTCATTGCGTTATCTTTTAAAAAACAAGTTTCCATTCGACTCGTGCCTATTTAGTTCTTATCTAAAAACTCTTTGAATTGAAGTAATTTGTTTGGTTGTGTTGGTGAAAAGAATCACTCTTTTTTATCTCTTGTAGTATTCAGTAGATTCCCGCTCGTCGATCAATATGGTTCAGTATAAACTCACGTATTTCAATATTAAAGCTCTTGCTGAGCCAATTCGATGGATTTTAAAGTATGGTGGCCTTGAATTTGAAGATATCCGCGTAGAGCGCGAAGATTGGCCAAAATTGAAGCCGTGTAAGTTGTTTAAAATGAATTAAAGAATTTAAATTGTTTATTAATTTATATTCATAGCGATGCCATTGGAGCAAATGCCGGTTCTAGAGGTCGATGGCGTTGTTCTGCATCAGCATATTCCAATAATGCGCTATTTGGCAAGCATCACTGGACTTGCCGGAAAGGAGGATTGGGAAAACCTTCAAATTGATATCGCCGTCGCAACAGTCAATGATTTTCGTGGAAGTAAGAAGCGAATTTAATACTTAATTTATTACAAGGTCAAATTATCTTATGTGCTTATTACAGAACTTGGTGATGCCGGCTACGAACAAGACCGAAAGGTCAAAGATGAGAAGTTGGCGGCACTCAATTCCAATATTCTTCCATTTTATTTAAGCCGATTAGAAGCAATCGCTAAGGAGAATGATGGACATTTGGCATTGAAACGTCGAACGTGGGCTGATTTGTATTTTGCCTCACTCTATGAATACATGAACTGGATGACAGAGCAAGACATTTTGGCTAATTATCCAAATTTGAAAAAGATTGTTGATGACATAACATCCGTTGAGAATATCAAGAAATGGATTGCGGAACGTCCGGTCACTGCTTCATAAAATAAACAAATCACTACCTATCTCAAATTCACAAGTTTGATGCAATAAAATCTGCAAAAATTTGTTTAATTGAGTTAATGCTCCTGAATTTTTTCATTGAAATCTTATTACATTGACGTGATTCAACTTTTCATCGGCTAACGCCTGTCGATTTTAATTAAGCGCCTTTATATAAAACCCACAGCCCCAATTCAATCCACAAGTTTCAAGTCTAAACGTAAAAAATGGTGTTTAATGGAATTCCACGAAATACTTTTGTTACCGTTCGCTGCTTCAAATTTTCCGGTTGCATAAACTGATTTTAAGTTCCTTCCACTTTCACATTTGTCCATCCATAATAATCAATAAACGAAAATATATAATTGACAAAGTTTGATAAAACCATACTAACAAACAGCAGTTTTAAAATGTTTAAATGTTCTATAGTTGAAGCTATTAAATAATCGAATAGTTATCTCTCTCTTTCTTGAAAGAAACCATTTGCTTTGAATGGCACGTGGAAGCAAGGTAATTTGCAATATTCCACTAGGTTTTCATATCTTAAACTACTTAGTTACATGGAACCTTTGCGATTTCTTAGAATTTTCAAGTAAAATTTGTGGCCATCAACAGTAAAAAATGTTAGAATTTGCACTGGATGATAGCAGCATGTTTAAAGTTTTTTTGCACTGGATGCATGACGACGAACTCTCAAAGTTCCTGCGCTCCTGTTATTTTAATGGCATTTTTTAAAAAGCAAAATTTGAGAGAATGAAAAAAATGTTTCACCTTTGTGGTATGCAATCTGCATTTAGAATTCTAAGTAATAAAAAATTACAGTTGAAAATTAGTTTAAAGTATTAGGAGCGCAGGATATTCGGGAGCTCAACCGTCATACCTCCAGAGCAAAAAAACTTTAAACATCCAGTGCGGAAAACTGATAAGCACTGGAACTAACATGATCCAACATCGAATGCATTATCATTCGATGACAACTCGCATGGCTTCGACGATGACGGGTGGCAATGCACCAGTTGCACAGACAAATTTAACCAATAAGAATTTTAGTAATGTAACTGATCCCAATGAAAATAGCAATAATGAAGCGATCAATAAACTAGATTCGAATAACGTTGAAATTCAGCAAACTGAACATCGGACAAATGACGAGAACATCGCTGGTGGCAGTCAGCAAGACGGAGATCCCGAAATGTTATTTAGCGTGAAACCCCAGCTGCAAGGTGTCAAATTTGAACGCATTCCAATGCCAGTCAGACGTGGCTATGAGAATTCGGGAGCATTTTTACAGGAAATACAGAGAAATCGATGAACTAAAAAAAAAATGAATTCTAAGTAGTTTTAATTACTGTAGTGTCATATCTTTTTATCTTCTCCATTTTTATCTAGCAGTTGATGGATTTAATTTCAAGATGTTGAATCGAGTGAGCGTCTCCATTCCAGTCTTTAAACTTCTTGAAATGAACAGGATCACAAAGGTCGGGCATTTCTATTCCACCACCATTGAAATTTGTCTTTTCTTTCTGAAGATTCATGTTAATAATCGATTCACGTGCCGCATGCTGGTTTTTCCTTTTTGAATTGATATCAGATTTAAGTTTGATCTGTTCTACGAAGAAGAAAGTTACATTTATTTTCTGGTGCTAATGATAATGTCTTTTACATTTCTTAATTGATATATTCTAACATTAGCCTTTTAGGCTTTAATCTAATTCTTAGTGACGGAAATAGTTGATTATTAGATTGAAATGTCACAGTTTACTGCAAAAGTGATAAAGTGCAAGGAAAAGTACGGAAAAACCTTGCTTAGAAGAAAGAAAGGTCATTTTTAAATAGCCTTTGGGAGTTTGTGTTTCACTCTGAACGGAAGATTGTCGGACGTATAGTTCCCGAGTGAATTATCAATAAAACTTTTTATATAGGGAATATTAGTTTCGCGGTGCAGATCTGTAATCCTTGTGTAGTATGGTGCATTAAGTACCATTCTTAAACACTTATTTTGCATTGTTTGTAACTTATTGAGATGGGTTTTTGGACAGTTGGAAAATATTGGACATGCATATGTAATGATAGGTCTTATGTAAGATTTGTATATAATAGTTTTAGAATGAAAACTGACAATACTGTTCCTTCGAAAGAGGCAAAAAAGAGCAGATATTGATTTGTTAGCTTTTGCTAGTGTGTAGTCAAAGTGAGGCTTAAAACTGAGTTTTTCATATATTATAACACCTGATGAACACACATTTAACTGATGATTTCCATTCGAAAATGTTACCGTTAATAGTTGGTGGATTTTGTGCCTGATTTTCATGACTCGGGAGTGGAGATCTGTTCTAGTTCTGTTCTGTTCTGGATCTGTAAGTGTCAATGGTTCAGCTTGATCCTCAATTCGTTCGGCAAAAAATACCAACTTCTTTCCTTCAACATTTGACTGCGATAAAGTGGAGCAGGATTAGGTTTATAATGTAAATATATGTGAATTAAGGAGATCTTACTTTATTTGCATATTCCTTCTTTATCTTTTCACGTTTGTTGATTTTCTTCAAATCTCTGATTACTGAAAGCGTCAAATAAACGTTTACGGCGAAGCTTTTTAATTGCCGTTGTAACTGGATGAATCGGTTTACTATTCAGTGTTCTGAAAACAGTGTAATAATCGGGATTACCAAAAACAGAGAAGAAAATGCCGCTACCTGCAGCCTTATTAGCTCGATTAGCGAAAAGAGGAATTGTCAACAGCGAACAGAAGGCAGCAGAAGAGACATTCGCTGAAGATCCAGAACAATATCAATACAAGTCCAGTAAGCGGGATGAGAATGTTTGGTTGGATAAAGTCAAACGTCGCTTCAAAGAAACAACCAAAGGTGAAACAACCAAAGAAACAACCATATCTAAAACAAATAATCATCAATATTAAGTGTTTTCACGATGTTCGCCATTTTAAAAGAATTAAATATGCAAGACACAGCAAAGAACATCAAAAAGTTTCGAAAATTAAGATTCAAAAAGGTGGCTCTATCAGAAGAAATATTTTTCCTTAAACAATGCAAACGAGATAATGTTTTTCCGAATTTCATCAACTTCAACATTCGAACATCTATCTATAACTCAAGATCATTGAATGCTGTTAAGAAAGCGAAAAGGCTTTGGTTATGCAACGAGATCAATTTCAAATATTTCCAACTGGATCAAACTTCTAAAGAATTATATCAATTGTATTCTTTGATCTATCAAAAGGTTAAAACAATTTGTTTGGATTCGTGGTTTTATGAGATTCAAAGTATAGAGAACTATTGCCATTATATTCGCTTAAACAAGAAAGCAAAATTAAAGAAGAAGTTCCAAAAATTGAAACCTGTGAAAGAAATAGTAGAAGATTTGCAAGAACAGAATGTCTTTCAACATGTGGTAAATTTATCAGACCAAGAATTCACGATGAATCAATTAACGCTTTTGAACCAAGGACTCAAATTCAAAGTTGAACCCAAAAAGCTTCCAATTATAGATGTTGTGGCAAATATTGAATCCAGTCTGAAATATATGAACTATACAAAAAATGAAAAAGAAGTAATCAGACATGATTGTTTAAAATCAATGCGGCATGGTATATATGCTCACAGATTCCATTCAAAACCAGAGATGGAAGTCATCAAAGAATTGAAAGAAAAGGATGTATATTATCTAAATTTTGATAAAGGGGAAGGTGTGGCGATAATTTCAAAGAAAGATTATGATACAAAAATATATGATGCGCTACAAGAAGGTCCTTTTGAAGAAATCAAAATTGATGGAAGGTGAAGAAATGGAACGCCACTAAATAAAATTCAAAATGAAGTGATCATGACATTGAAAGAAATGGTGAAGAAACATGGGATGTCACAAAGATTAATGCGAAGTTTGATTTGTTCTAATCCAAAGTTACCAATTGCCTATGGAGTTCCAAAAATTCACAAACCAGAAAATAAGATGCGTTTAATAATAAGGTACTCACAGTCACCAATTGATAAAGTTTCAAAATGGGTTGCGAAAGAGATCAACAAATTAAATTATCCGCAAGGTTTCTCGATAAATAATTCAATGGAATTGTCTGAGAAATTAAAAGAAATGGAAATTGAAGAAGATGAAGTACTAGTATCATTTGATGTCACATCTATGTTTCCAAGTATTCCTATTGAAGAATCACTAAAACTTCTTAAAGTATTTTTGGCATAAAAAGACATCACAGAACATCATAAAGAAATTATCTACACACTGTTGAGAATGTGCATGTATCAAAAGATCTTCCAATTCCGAGACAAGTTTTACGAGCAAAAATCAGGAGCTGCAATTGGAAATGCTGCATCATGTCTAGTCTCGAATTTAGTGATGGATCATTTAGAGAGAAAGGTCAAATTCAAAAGAAGTTTTCCAAAGTTTTATTGTAGATATGTAGATGACAGTCTTGGCATCATGAAGCGCAACTTAGTACATGAATTCCTTAAGGAACTGAATTCAATTTACCCATCAATTAATTTTACGCTAGAATTAGAAGCTGATGGAAAACTCCCATTCTTGGACCTTCTTTTAATCAGGCGAGGAAAGAAAATTGAAATGGAAATTTACAGAAAGCCAACAGATACAAATCTTCTCATTAAAGAAAATTCTTTTCATCCATTCCGTCACAAAAATGCAGCAATTCATTCCATGGTTCACCGTATGATAAATAATCCATTATCGGTGGAAAGTTACGAGAAGGAACTGATGACAATTATTAAAATAGCACAAATTAATGGATACAGTGAAAGTTTAGTAATGAAAATCGTTAAAAATCACCAGAAAAAGAAGGTCCTGAGAGATATAACAACTTTGTCCAAAATTCATGATGGATCAAATTGCAAGAATTTCATGAGTACTCCATATTGTGGAAATGCATCTATTTATTTCTCCAATACATTGGAAAAAATTTGGGATAAAATTAACTTTTACAAACCCGGGACAGCTTAAAGATCTTTTGGGAAATCCTAAGGATAAAGAAAATGACAAAGGAAATAAATCTGGAATTTACAAGCTATTTTGTGTTGATGGGTGCCAAGCAACTTACATTGGTGAAACAAAAAGACAAGCTATTGAACGTTTTAAAGAACATTTGAATAACAATTCAGATTAATTAATTACATTTAATTGCCATGTAAATTGTATCTACACAAAAATTAATAAATTAACTTTCATCTTTGAAATCGATTTTCTTTTTATAAGTTTCCGTCGTAAACAAATTAATTCCTGTAAATTGTTCGGAAAAACTCTTAGTAGAGCACTTATTAAGAAATCTGCAAACTAATTAATTACGTTAATAGTTGATTGATACTCTAAATTAAAAAATAAAACTTCACTGGATGCATAACGCAAAAAAATTTACTTTTTCCATTGCTGCGCTCCTGGTACAAAAAGTGATTTTCAAAAACTGACAAATTTTGTCATTTAAAACTGGTCGCATAACTTGAAGGGGCAAAAAATATTTTATATTTTTCATTGCATTTTTAAAAATTGCCTTTTTGTAACAGGAGCGCAGAAATGAAGACCAGACCTTTCTAGGGGAAATTCAATAAATGACGTCAGGAAAATCAGATATGTATTAACAATTCAAATATATTTAAACCAAGTAAGATGTGGCTATCTACATAAAAATTAATATAAAATGAATCCTCTCATCCTTGAGATCGATCTTCTTTTTCTTGTTTCTTTACTAATTCAAAGTAAAGACCTTGACGACGTATTAAATCTCCATGTTTGCCCATTTCGATGATATTCCTTTCTCAATAACAACAATTAGATCAGCATTAGGAACGGTCGATAGCCGATGAGCGATAACTAAATTTGTTGTATTTGCCATGGCAACATCTAATGCTTTTTGCACTTACAGTATTGGCTGCTGATCGATATATCCAATGACATTACTGCGCAACCAAACTGGCGAAATATCCTTTAAATTAACGCCATCGATATAAATTGAACCACTCGATGGCTCATAAAATCGTTCTAATAGAGCAGTAATCGAACTTTTTCCAGCACCACTTTGTCCAATAAGTGCGACTGTCTGACCAGGCTTTAAAACTAAATTAAAATCCTTTACCACAATTTGATCAGGACGTGATGGATAACAAAAGGTTACATTCTCAAAACGAATTTCGCCTTTAAGATTTTCATCTTCAATGATTAGACCATCAACGAGATCTATTTTAGGTGTAACAGAAAGATATTCAAACACTCTCCCACCAGAGACCATTCCGCGTATAATCTGACACATCAAAACAGATCCTTGACTCAATGATCTTTGAACACCATCGTTGAGACGAAACCAAGAAAGACATCAATTGACCAATTATTTAATAATAAATGCTTCAAAATGATTTCCAAATTATAATACTGTCATGGCGAAATAAAATGTTCATTTTATGCGCAATAAACATAAAATTGATGTTTTTAATTGTATAAATATTTCATTATCGAATTTAACAAGTTTATTCAACTACATATTATTATTTTGCCTGCATCAAAGATGCGTGTTTTTCATGTTTTATTGAAATTTATTTTCTACTTGTCCATTTGTTCATCCATAATAATTAATAAATGAAAATAAATAATTGACAAAGTTTGAGCATACTAACAAACAACAGCAGTTTTTTTTATACATTTTAAATGTTCTATAGTTTAATTATTAAATAATCTGTTGCCTACCTAGTAGGGGAATGAAGGAACGAATGAACTCACAGGGAACCCAAAACGATTCCCTAAAATATTTTAAGTACAAACCAAATGCTACTAATTATTTATTATTATACTAATTATTTACTTCAAATTTTTTTTCTTATGTTATCTAATTAAAAAGAAACGGAAATATAAATATAGCTGAAAAATTTCAATATTAAATACATCATTTACGGAGTGATACTATCGGGGTTGAAGATAAAATTATTCAAGGTAATTTGCAATATTGCATGAGATTTTCATATCTTGAACTAGTTACATGGAGCCTGTTACTTTAATGCAATTTCGCAGAATCAGTAAAAATTTGTCATAATATGTTAGAATTTGCACTGGATATAAGCATGTTTAAAGTTTTTTTGCACGGATGCATGACGACTCTCAAAGTTCCTGCGCTCAAATATGGCATTTTTAAAAGCAAATGAGATGAATGCATTTGTGATGCAATCTGCATTTAGAATTCAAGTAATAAAATTCAGTTGAAAATTATTAAAGTATTAGGAGGCAGGATATCTAATATATAGTAAACATCCAGTGCATTGCACTGTAAATAAATGAAGTTCAAATAAGTGAATGCAATCATTCATATAGTAATAATAATAAAAGTAGTAATATGGTTGACAATAATATATATAATATATATAGTAATATATATGTATTGTGTTTGCAAGATATTCGGCAATTTAAATTCATGTGTTATTGTTCACGGCAAAATCGACTCATTTTGGCTCGCTAAATAAAATTATATGGAATTTGCAAATTACGAGCAAACGGCGACGAAAAACAGATCAATTTGCAATAAGCTTGCATGCGCTTCCCACCTTCACTAAAATTCATGCGCTTTTTCCAAGAAAAATGCTGCTTGATCATCATTTAAATTACCAAGTTGAATGCAAATGCAATTGGCTATTCTCGAGTTAAACTCACGTATTTCAATATTAAAGCTCTTGCTGAGCCAATTCGATGGATTTTGAAGTACGGTGGCCTTGAATTTGAAGATATCCGCGTAGAGCGCGAAGATTGGCCAAAATTGAAGCCGTGTAAGTTGTTTAAAATGAATTAAAGAATTTAAATTGTTTATTAATTTATATTCATAGCGATGCCATTGGAGCAAATGCCGGTTCTAGAGGTCGATGGCGTTGTTCTGCATCAGCATATTCCAATAATGCGGAAAGGAGGATTGGGAAAACCTTCAAATTGATATCGCCGTCGCAACAGTCAATGATTTTCGTGGAAGTAAGAAGCGAATTTAATACTTAATTTATTACAAGGTCAAATTATCTTATGTGCTTATTACAGAACTTGGTGATGCCGGCTACGAACAAGACCGAAAGGTCAAAGATGAGAAGTTGGCGGCACTCAATTCCAATATTCTTCCATTTTATTTAAGCCGATTAGAAGCAATCGCTAAGGAGAATGATGGACATTTGGCATTGAAACGTCGAACGTGGGCTGATTTGTATTTTGCCTCACTCTATGAATACATGAACTGGATGACAGAGCAAGACATTTTGGCTAATTATCCAAATTTGAAAAAGATTGTTGATGACATAACATCCGTTGAGAATATCAAGAAATGGATTGCGGAACGTCCGGTCACTGCTTCATAAAATAAACAAATCACTACCTATCTCAAATTCACAAGTTTGATGCAATAAAATCTGCAAAAATTTGCTTAACTGAGTTAATGCTCCTGAATTTTTTCATTGAAATCTTATTACATTGACGTGATTCAACTTTTCATCGGCTAACGCCTGTCGATTTTAATTAAGCGCCTTTATATAAAACCCACAGCCCCAATTCAATCCACAAGTTTCAAGTCTAAACGTAAAAAATGGTGTTTAATGGAATTCCACGAAATACTTTTGTTACCGTTCGCTGCTTCAAATTTTCCGGTTGCATAAACTGATTTTAAGTTCCTTCCACTTTCACATTTGTCCATCCATAATAATCAATAAACGAAAATATATAATTGACAAAGTTTGATAAAACCATACTAACAAACAGCAGTTTTAAAATGTTTAAATGTTCTATAGTTGAAGCTATTAAATAATCGAATAGTTATCTCTCTCTTTCTTGAAAGAAACCATTTGCTTTGAATGGCACGTGGAAGCAAGGTAATTTGCAATGTTCCACATATCTTAAACTACTTAGTTACATGGAACCTTTGCGATTTCTTAGAATTTTCAAGTAAAATTTGTGGCCATCAACAGTAAAAAATGTTAGAATTTGCACTGGATGATAGCAGCATGTTTAAAGTTTTTTTGCACTGGATGCATGGCGACGAACTCTCAAAGTTCCTGCGCTCCTGTTATTTTAATGGCATTTTTTAAAAAGCAAAATTTGAGAGAATGAAAAAAATGTTTCACCTTTGTGGTATGCAATCTGCATTTAGAATTCTAAGTAATAAAAAATTACAGTTGAAAATTAGTTTAAAGTATTAGGAGCGCAGGATATTCGGGAGCTCAACCGTCATACCTCCAGAGGAAAAAAAAACTTTAAACATCCAGTGCGGAAAACTGATAAGCACTGGAACTAACATGATCCAACATCGAATGCATTATCATTCGATGACAACTCGCATGGCTTCGACGATGACGGGTGGCAATGCACCAGTTGCACAGACAAATTTAACCAATAAGAATTTTAGTAATGTAACTGATCCCAATGAAAATAGCAATAATGAAGCGATCAATAAACTAGATTCGAATAACGTTGAAATTCAGCAAACTGAACATCGGACAAATGACGAGAACATCGCTGGTGGCAGTCAGCAAGACGGAGATCCCGAAATGTTATTTAGCGTGAAGCCCCAGCTGCAAGGTGTCAAATTTGAACGCATTCCAATGCCAGTCAGAAGTGGCTATGACAATTCGGGAGCATTTTTACAGGAAATACAGAGAAATCGATGAACTAAAAAATGAATTCTAAGTAGTTTTAATTACTGTAGTGTCATATCTTTTTATCTTCTCCATTTTTATCTAGCAGTTGATGGATGTCGAAGAAAAAATGCGCAAACATTTATTAATTTTATTACATAAATAAAAAGGAATTGGAATTAGGAAGATAAAATAATAATAAAAGCAATTTTTGAATGAATTCATTTGAATTTCAGTTGTTTTTAATGAAGCTCATAATTTATTGATCAATGATAATTTGCATATTAAATAAATTATTTTATTCTATTAATCGCTTCATGATACAAAAATGATTAATTGCTCATGAAATTCTCAAAAATTATGAAAAAGAAATGTTAAAATTATCGCACATTTTGAATGTTTATCCTTGAGATTTCTATCTTGATAAACTTGTTTTGATGAAACCGGTAAATAGTCAAAAACATTTTATTTCTTTTGTATATAGATAACAAGGATTTTTTTCTATTTGGTGCTGACAGAATCTATGTATATTTATTGAGCTGTTATCTACCTAGGTGTATTGGAGTTTATTCAAAACAAGAGAATAATTTCAGATGTTGTTGTCAACTCTCAAGTATAAAATTTGTTGATAATTTCGAAATTTGGCTTCAGTAGCTCTTTATTTTATAAGCAACGAATATTGTGGCAACGTTAGATTAATTTTAATTAATTTACAAACTTTTTCCCTATAAATTGATCTTAATTGATCTTTAATTTGTTCTTTATCTAATAAATTGGTTCCCGACATAAACAAAATTGTTGCAAACAGGTTTGATATTTGCACGTGATTGATAATAAATTCGTTCTTAGTTTTGCTAAATTAGGATTCGTTCGAAATCCGGGTCCAATATGCAAATTTATTGCGATGGAATGAAAATTAAACTGTGAGACTTTGTCCAATATTAGACCACCTTATCCAATAATACTGAAAACATGGATGGAAAATGTCTTAATAACCATCAGATTAAACGCCAGTTTTGTGGAACGTGCAGACAAATTCGAATATTTAAATCTTATCATTGACAAGAAACATAATATTTAACTACAAATCTATTAGAACACGTCCACGTATTTCAAAGTAATAAATGAATGACATTGAAATAATTTTGAATTTTCAATACAAATCATGCTATCATTTTTGGATGTTAGTTTTTTCTCAACATATCCTTCATCGAGGATGTAACTAGGTAGTTCCTCAAAATGAAATCTCAAAAGCAAATTCGACACTCCATTAATGATATCATTCAATTTGCTACTTTAACTGACGTCATAGAAAATTCCTAATGTGTTTATCTGAGCTGAGTTTCCCACATTACCAAATTGTCTTCTCTCAGGTTTTATTGCTTCAATGTCCAAACATCGCAAAAATTCTTTGTTTGTATTATACGCGAATTGAACACGACACGACGATGAAGTGAATTTTCGACTTCTCAGTCGCTTCACGGTCGTTGAATTGATAAAGTGCTTAACAACTTTTATGTAGAAATTATGAATTCACTTTTGAGAATTTTTTTAATTGCAGCTTGTCATTTGATTATTTGTGAACAAATCGTTGATGCAATTTCTGTGGAATGTAAATTTGGTGTTGATTCGTCTTTTGGATATTACTGCGAATTGAAAGAACAAAATATTTCTGGACATAAAACTGTTACAAAAGTCATTGGCGTTCATGAATCTGGACGCACAAAAGAGGATGTGAAATGGATTGATTTTAATCTAATGAAACTTGATCGTATGCCAAAAGGTTTTAGTAATTTTTTTACAAATATCGAAGTAATTGATTTGTACGGCACTGGTTTAAAAATAATATTGAAGGAAGATTTGGAGAATTTCCCGAAATTAAAGGGCTCGGTGCAAGCAAAAACGAATTGGTGTCGCTTGAGAGCAATTTGTTTGAAGGGAATCCAAATTTGGATTCGATTGGTTTTTACAACAACAAATTAAAATCGATTGGAATTGATTTATTAAAACCTTTAACGAAGTTGAGAACTGCAAATTTTAAAGATAATCTTTGCATTGATAAAAATGCGAACACAAAAACAGAAATTGAAGAATTAAAGAACGAATTAATTGCTAAATGTCCGCCAACACCTGAAATGCTTCAACGCGAAAATCTTTTGAACCAAATTGAAAGTCTTAAAGCAGAAAATACTCGACTGGAATCTGAAATTGCTGGTAAGTGAATTTTAAGGATAAAATAATAAAAACTTCAATTAATTTGTATTTTTATTCAATTTACTTTTTGACTTACGGAATTAAATTTATTTTTATCGTGATCGTGAACCTTCATCGGGTTGAACCGATAATTAAGTATTGTTCACGTTTAATGAACATTGATCTTTATTATATATTATATCGACGGCTCGCTAGTTATGACCTTACTGATCTTCATAAACGAGATATTTTATGACATGTTGTCTTTAAGCTCAATTTTCTTTTTGCAGATGGAACACATAAACTAGAAAGCACCTCAAAAAAAGGCGCAAAGAAATTTATTTTTCTCAATCTGTTCCACCGTAACCAATAAGAATCGTCAAGGAATCATATGGCGAAATTGAACATGCTGGCCATGATTTGCTGTGACTCACCTGACTTAATACCCGATTGGAGTCTTCAAGTTTGAAATAAACCGCAATATGTGATGATAAGCTTTTTTTTTTGAAGAAACTTTTTAAATTTTTTTTTATGTTAATTTTAATGGTAATAATAATAAAAAGAAGAAAATTATTCATAAGATAGAAAAAAAAGAAGAAAAATATTCATAAGATAGAAAAATCAAACTTTTCGACATTTGCAGAATCGAATGTCAAAGAGTGACTGCTGACAAAATGGAAAATTTGTTGTTTGAAATGCCTGATTGGAGTCCATAAAATATTGGGTTCTTAAGCAACAGTCGCCTTGTTGTGTGTTTTTTGTTATGCTTTTCGTTCATAGCGAATTGGTTTTTATTAATTTCTTGGGGATTTTTAGTAATTAATTTAATAATAAATAACATAATAAAAAATCATAGAAATAAAAGAAGCACTTGATATTTAAATTATCTGCTCGTACCCATGAATTTGGTAAATTGTTATAAATAATTTGTTACTGTGGTCGTAGTATGAATGAGGTAATTCTCTATTTCTCAAAATGGCGAGAAGCGATTTAAAATTCCTAATAAAAATAAATTAAAATTTGTTTTACTTAATAAATGCTCAAGCGATAAAGACTGTGAAGAAGCGTTTTCAATATGTCATATAGTCACATTGATAGAAGAATTTTAAATTCATCAAGATGAACAAATCGTTAAAGTCTTCATTCTGGTCTGTTCTATTTCGATTGGAATAAATTAAATAACTGTTTTGATAATCTTTTTTGCTTGTTGTTTACTTTATTTTTTAAATATAAATTATTTTTCTTCATTTTTTTTTTGTAAACAATCAGATAAATTAGCCAATGATTAGCTTATTGCCGTCATGACGACTGTGCAGTAGGAAGAAAACGTACCAACAAAGCATAATTAATAAAGAAAACATATTGTTGGATATAAGGGAGGCTGTAAAATAAGTTTTTCTGCAAGGAAAAATGTCTTTTAATGAGATTTATTGCGACTTTTATTATAGAAGATTTTTTCTCGGACTGACTACAAATATAATGTCCGGTACACAATTGGATTTTCATAAACGACACAAACATATGCATATAATATTATTATTTAGTAGAGATTGAACATTTTGAATCTATTTTCTTAATGGATATTAATTTTATTAAGATGCACTTGCAATAAGCTTATATTACTGTCTAAACCATGGAGAAACGTAAAAAAACCCTGGTTTCATCACCGGAAAAAAGGAAAGAGAAGGCGAGCAACAAAAGAAGCAATAACACCAACGCAATTTTGGCAAAATCAAGAATACAAAGTGCAAAATAGCAAAAACAATAAAAACACAAAATTCATCGATGGATTATGCTATTGGATCCCAGTATGAAAAACCAGAAAAATCGCACATCCGCAATCATCATCACAAAATTTTCAAATTTTATCGCAAAATGCTAACGACAAGGCAGCCAAGCCAGTTTTTGTTGATAACATCACAATCAACACTATAAAGAAAATTATTGAAAATATCCAATTCAACAATAATTGACAGACTCAAGAATCAAAAGTTATCATTCTACACCAGAACCATTCTCAGAACCATCAACAAAGCCATCAATCTTTGAGTTATTGGACATATTTAAGCCGAATAGCATTTCTGCAATTAAAGTTACATTCCTTGTGGATAAGCCGGAGAATCCTATTTATCTGGTTCATTTTCTAACATCTAGAATGAACTTGAATATTCTCAAGCATCAACAAAATTCATTGGATAATTTGATTGGGATCGATTGATCGATTCGAAAGGAACCGTAAAGGGCCGACTCAATGTCGCAATAGCCAGCTCTGGGGGCATTCATTCCATTTATCTCAAAATTCTTGATTCGGGTGGGGATTATTCAGTTTATTCTATTTACTGTTCTCCAGCAGCTTCACGTACCCAATTTCTTGTTTTTTTTTCTCTAAAGTACTTTCAGTCAATGGCGTTGGTAATTTTTTTTTAAAATCAAAGCCATTACTGAGAAATCGGTATCGAAGGAAGACCCTTATAAATTCAGATACCCTTATTCCCATGATATACACATTTTAACAAAGTACAGGAATCACAATTGGAAGAAATTTGAAGTCACCGGTGACCATTCGTTCAGCTCTGTCAGGGATGCAATATTCAAACTGAATCAAAAATCCTTTAATGTTAAAATTGCCAGTCTACATATCGAGATCCAATGGACAACTCACATTACCGCTTTTGTAAGTCTTTGAAATTCAAAAAATCCCAAGCACCGCCAATTAAAATTCCAAATTCTCAGACTGCTAAATCAGACAAAGATAAAACTAATGCTTTCTCCATAGCATCTCATTCTTGTCATCAAATAACAAGCGACATGATATCACTTCGTGATCGGGAGGTTGAAAAATCTTTACTGAAATTTTCCAGAGACAATAGCTTCATACCGAAAGAAAAACTTATTAAAGATAAACACATTCTTGAGATAATTCAGATGTTGAATTTCCGCGAAGCTTCTGGCCCAGATGATGTCTCCAATATAATCATAAAAAAATTTCCACGTAGAGCGATTTCATTATCATGTTTCATTTACAACGTTTGTCTTAGTTTTTGTTATTTCCCGTCAGTTTGGAAGTTTGGCAACGTTATTCTGATTCAAAACTAATCGTAGTACAGTAATGGACTTGTTGGATATTGAGGAAGCTTTTGACTCGGTCTGGCATGACGGATTGATCCACAAATTATTGAAATTGGGATTTCCGATATGCTTGAATAAAATTATCCAATCTTACTTACGGGATAGGAAATAATTTGATGTCTAAACTGGTTGCTTTTCGAATCCATTTGATATTCCCGCAGGATTCCATCCTATCTCTATATTTATTTAATATTTTCGTTAACGATATTCTAATCCATAAAAGCTGTCAATTAGCAATGTATGCAGATGACACTGAACTTATTTAAGATGTTCCTTGGAAAAATATCAAAAAATTACTCACAACTTTAGAGTCAAGCTGCAAATAGCAAGCTTCTTTAATAGTTGGAAAATCAAACTGAATGATACAAAGACAGAATTCATTGTTTTTACCAACTCTCGAGTCATGAAAACCCGAATGGCACAACATCTTCCTACCATTAACGGCAACATTTTCGAATGGAAATCTTCAGTTAAATACCTAGGTGTTATAATATATGAAAAACTCAGTTTTAAGCCTCAATTTGACTACATAGTAGCAAAAGCTAACAAATCATTATCTGCTCTTTTCTACCTCTTTCGAAGGAACAGTAATGTCAGTTTTAATTCTAAAACCATTATATGCAAATCCTACATAAGACCTATCTTAATGACGGGTCCAATACATCCATTACGTATGTCCAATATTTTCCAACTGTCCAAAAACTCATTTCAATAAGTTACAAACAATGCCAAATAAGTATTTAAGAATGGTTCTTAATGCAACATGCTACAAGATCTGCACCGCGAAACTAAAATCCCGCACATAAAAGGTTTATTTGATAAAATCACTGAAAGATTTCATCAAAATAAGCAATCTCATGAAAATGAATTGATTAATTCACTCGGGAACTATACGTCTGATACATTTCTGTTCAGAGTGAAACACGGACTCCCAAAGTAACTTTCTTTCTTTCTTATATTATTATTTTCTGGAAAGAGAAAAATGTTGTTCTGTTTCTTAAAGTTGATTCTGATTTGATAGACGGACTAATACTTAATTAATTATTTTTATTTTCATTTTAGTTATTTATTTGAATTTAATATTGTGGCTCTCTTTCAAATGGATAAATCATTCAGTCATCATCATTTGACTCTACATCAGTTTCCCTTCGGGTTCTGTCTATTCATCGGGCATACTCATTCGTTCAGACTTAATTGCTACTTGTGCCGCTATTGCTGCTGCTTGGTCTCTTTCAACCTGGCGACCCGCTTTAATTAACTGTTGGACAGCTTCTTGTCCGAGAGTCGATTCGATCAGCGATTGAATTATCCATACAACTTCACCAAACTTTTTTTTTAGCCTATTTCAATCCAGTATCGGATAAAAGGCAACTCGACAGAAAACGCATGTAATTACAAAAAACCAAAATTTTAAGGCCACAGAGTGCAGGAAAAAAAAGAATTGATTGCAAATAGGACAAATTTCCTTAATTTTTAGTCCACAGAAGCCTTCCTCTCATGTTGAAATATTTTTCACGGGTCATCTTCTTCCGTTTTGTTCAAGATTCTTGTACACTCAATTTCTTTCAAAAACAACAATTATTAATGTTATAGCTGTTGCATCTACTGTTGTTATTGCTACAGCTGTTGAAACTGCGCTTGTACCTGCTACATGGTCCTACTGCGGCTGTTGCAGCTGGTGTACTTATTCCTGCTGTATCTGCTACAGCTGTTCTAGTTACCCTTGGCCCTGCTACAACTGTTTGCGGTGAAATGTTTATTGGTCCTGCTTGGGAATTATTTTGAAGAACCTCCGAGGACATCCCGCGAATATAATTTTAAATGTCATTATAATTTTGCGTTGTTCTGTCGATCCTTTCTTTATATAATAATTCTGGCTCACCAACTTTGGCTACTGAAATCCAATGATGGACGAATATACTAATACTTTTATTAAGCCAATTATGTTCGACATCGTCATAAAATTCATTAATAATTTTCTAAATACAGGTAAAATAAAAAAAAGGTTGTATAATATTTATTGTCAGGCGAAATTTAGCATCATCCCTCAATTGAGATTTTATTTAACGTCCTTACAGCTCATTTTAGGATCTAAAGGAATTTCTTTTTCTTTTCAATATCTTATATGAGTGGAAAGCCAACTTTATAAGTGTTTACATCCCCCCTCAAATAATGATATTTTCAACAACCAAAAATTTCTATGGTATTTAAAACTATTTAACCTTAATATTACATTAAATTAATTTATTATACTTATGTAGAATATTAAGCAAAATTGTATAAAAACTAAAACATCAGATCAGTAAATCAGATTCTGATATTGTCAAACTTACAATTTTAATCGCATTTTGATTCAAACAAGAGACAGATTGCATAATTCATATTAACACTAGCCCCAAACATGTTAATTAGATACAATTTCGGTTGAAACAAGGTTTTCGATGGACTAAAATTAATAACGAATTTTCTAATAAAACATCTTTTGTGGGATGAAATAATTTTGTTACCATTATCATGGCAATAAACTTAATTGAACTTATTGTTCTTTTAAAGGATTCGACAAACCTACAAATTGTGAGGTCATATTTCTCGGATTTGTTTAGATAACTACCTTAAAAAGAAAAATAAGTTACATTAATATCCTCCTCAGTTTTTGACCAAAATTACTAATAAAATTTTTTGAGGGAAATGGAAGTGCCTTAAAAGGGAAAGAAAAATAAGTATCCTCCTCAGTTTTGTAGAAAATGAATAACGAATTCGAATGATGAATAATTTTATATAGAAAAAACAAAAATATATAGAAACTTGAATAACAACAGCGTATTTTAAAATTTATCGCCCTTACGTGTTTCATGTAAAAACTATCACACTTTTATTTGTAAAAATCTTTTATTTTATTTTTTTTTTTATAAAATTTAAACTCCTTCAATAATTGCTTTTTTATTTCACTATAGTACTTCATATTTAACTACCTTTTACTATATTTAATAATAACTATTTCAATAAGCAAAATATTATTTCTTTACATGACGAATGTAGACTGTCAAATAATATTTCTTATATAATTAATTGCTTTACGTAAAAGTATGTAAATATGAAGCAAGAATTTTTATAACTTTAATAAAATGTAGACTGTCTGACTTTCTTGCTTCTCGTCTTCTTGTCATTCTTTTTAACTCTCATCGTCTCTCTCGATTTTTTAATTTCTCTCACGAATTTGCTATAAAATTTTCTATAAACTTGCATTTGCTTATAAATGTCATGAATTTCTACCGAATTCATCATAAATATTTCTAATCTTGACTGAAAAATATCTACTGACAGTGACAACATGAAGATGCCTCGCGAAGCAACTAAAAAAATCGAACTCAGAGAACTGATATTGAGAACTGCACCAAAAGCAAGATCAAAGAAACGGAAGCCAAAAAAGAAATCCACCAAGTATCCTGGTGTAAGTTTATACGACGCTTGTGGGAAGATTCGCAAAACTAAAGAAGATATCTGTGACTGCTCTGACAAACAATGTTCTGGCTGCTTTTTCCCATGTGATTCCTGCAAGTCCTTAAAGTGTGGAAGCATTTGTCGTGTTAACAGACGATTCACATTTGATGAAATTGAATACAATGGGAGCACCAAAATTGAACAAAATCCTCTGTCGCAAAGAAGGAAAACATAGTTCAGTCATTAACTTATAGGTTGTTTGCTTGTGTGCTTCAAGAACCTGAAACAAAGTAAATTTCTCTTTTGTAATGTTAAATAATATGTGTCATATGTAATAAAGTTTATTTTTAATTTTCATAAGTTAAGAGAAACAATTGATTGTTAAGTTGTTAAATGGTCGAACATCTTAAAAACCACTCCTAGATCATAGTCCTAGACCAACTCCTATACTGCCATGGTTATTTTCAGGTCGAATTTCTTGAAACATTGTTTGGATTGCTGTTTTTTACATTTTATGTCTTAATAATTTTTAATTTATAACATTCGATAAATGGTTCTACTGTTTCACGATGTTTGAAGAGCTGAAGGTGCTTGAGCTCGAATGAAATAGCAACCTGGAGCTTCTTGACGAAGGACTTGAAACATGAACTGATAATTTGAGGATCTGAAGGAAGATTGGTTTTTAGGTGTTTCGGCTTGAACATTCTACTAACATTGAATAACAGTTATTTTGAAGCAGGATCATCTGTTGTTGTTTCATTTCTGACAGATCCAAATTATACACCAACGATTCATATACATATGCACAATGCTGAGCCAGAGATCTTTTAATTGAGCAAATTTAAAACATCAGGAAGTGAAAAAAAGTACCAAAAACCGATACTTGAAAAACTTTAATTGAATTTGTAAACATTTATTTTGCATAAGAAACAAAAATTGCAAATAAAATTTTAATTTCGTATAAAAAAGCTCACCGAGCTTTCAATGAAAGCTTATGCAGAAGTTTAAATAATTCGTTGACAATGTTAATGAAGTTTATCATCAAATGGAGATCTTAAAGGTTTTCTTCACCAATGCCGTAGAAAATTATTCGATCAGCTTCAATTATTACGCAATAAACTAACGGATCCCTGATGAGAACTGGATAATTTTGTGGCGCATTCCATACCATCGGCGACAGTTTTGTTGACTTTTCTAATTCATTCAATGATTGTGTACGTTCGGATTCCATCAGTTCATAATATTTGTCAATTATGTCAACATACTTTTCATCGCGCTCTGATTGAGTGAATGCAGGATCATTTGCCAGATCATTAAATTCATTTTGCTTGGCCGCTAGAAGGATATCCGCTTGCTTGATATATGCTGATGAAATTGTCGATGCAATTATACACGGCTCGTTGTCTCCACCTGTTGATATATGACCGATAATTGTAAATAAGCAAATCAAGTGTTTAAGCATTTTCAAGTCGCTGCAATTCAAATCACTCGCCTTTGGTGAACTAAACGGCACTATTTGTTGAATAACAAACAAAACAAAAAGTATGAAGTTGTCAAAAGTCGTGACATTTTGAAAGGCAATTCGCAATTCCATGAATTTCTACTTGAGGGCTTTTATATAATACAAATTAAATTATAATTTATTGGTTTCACGAGCGATGATTTTTAAAAAGGGTTTCAATAATTGCAACTTTATTTGGTGCAAAATAAGGAAACGTGCATAAATAATATCTATGCAGCGAAATTTCAAATAAATTAAATTGTAAATCGCAAAAAGCTCATTTTGAATCAAATTTTGCAGTTAACTCTAAAAGCAGCACATAGTTTATGAATGCTTGAATGCTCCTCGACACATAGATTAAATATTGACCTACATCAATATTTGTTCTAAATGTTATTGGGTGTCGCCAAAAAGTTAAACGTCACGATATCAAGTTTCTGACTAAAGACTAAAGATGTTCTGAGATCATCTTGGATCATCTCGTCGATCGTCCAACATGCATCTACGACATTTTCATTGCTGTCTTCGAGGTCGTTTAGTTTTTGTCAACTCTTTGGTTATTTACTGAAATCAGTCTTCGCTGAGATTTTGGTGAATCGAGTTCGGTCTTTAAATCATGTTGAAATTATTCATTTTTGTGTTTTTCGTAACAACTTATGAAGCTTTTCAGCTCAATGAAGCATTGCTGGCGAAGCCGAAGCCTGAAAAATGTCAAAATCGTCCAAAACATTTCACGCAAAACGGTCGTAATTATTTTTTCAGCCGTCGCCATGCTGAAACAGAACACAGAGATGTTTCGTGGTTGGAAGCACGCAACATTTGCCGAGAATATTGCATGGAAACAGTTTCAATTGGAACCGAAAAAATGTTCGATGTAGTCGTCAAATTTCTGGAAGACAATTTAATTGACTATATTTGGACTTCTGGACATGTTTGTGACCCCAGTTTCCCAGGGTGCGAAAATGATCTTAAATTCACACCGCGTAACATAAATGGATGGTTCTGGGCTGGATCAAACAATGCAAAAATTCCGCCAACAAATGCAAATCCACCGAATTGGAAACAAAATCCTTGGTCACCAACCGGCCATAAAAATTTGCCGCAACCTGATAATGCCGAATACGAAATCAATCGTAAAAGTGAGTCATGTTTGGCAGTGCTACATAATGTTTACGGTGACGGAATAAAGTTTCATGACGTTGCTTGCTATCATAAGAAGCCATTTATCTGCGAGGATTCAGACGAATTGCTAAAGATTGTTGCAAATTAATTTCACAAAAAATAATAATAATTTTGTTAAAATATTTTCATAATAAAAGCTTTAATTCAAAGCTCTTTTTTTTCTCAAAAGCTTGGACTTTTTTTTTCAAATATTTCATCTCCGTTATTATTTTCTACTCGACTTTGATTATCAGCTGACATGCATTTCTTATCAAATTACGAATTTAGCATTGTTTTAGAAATAAAATATTTTGTAAATGAGAAGAAAATGTTGCAATTTATACTTTCATTGATTAATTAAAAAATTGCTGACTTGAGGGAGTTCAACGATCGATGAGGTCGTTTATTTTATTAGGTTAGCAACAACGAATATGTTTTGGTAATATTTGGACGAATATTCATCGTCAAGGGATATTAATTTCCTTTTTTCGTGATTTTTTTTTTTTTTTTAAATATCAATGTTAAATTTGTTTGTTGGCGTTTAATTTTTGGACATAAATTTGTTAGGATCCAAAAGAAATAATTAAATAAAAAGATGAAATTACAATAATCAGTGTAATAAAATATTGCATGTAATAACTGAAACATCAGCGCATCAGCGACTAATCCATACAAAGTGAGAAAAGAAGAAATAAAAAAAATGTCTACTCAGGATATTTGCGACGATTCATAAACATTATCATCATCGATCGTCAATGAAAATGAACCCAAATGAAGGACAAATGGAAAACTTTTCGTCCGTCGACGTGTGTTTTGTTCGCATGTGGGAGTAGGTGGGAGAGGCGCTCTTTCTAGTATAAATAGTTCCCGATTCGACATCAAACTTCATCATTTCAGTTTTCCGTTTTTTGTAGAGACATCTCAACAATAAACGATGAGGACATTTTTGATAGTTTGTACATTATTCGGTAAGTTTTAAAGCTGCTTATTATGTAAGCAAAAATACTCATCATGTTACTTCACATTAGTTCTTGCCTTGGCAAGTCAGAATGATCAGGAGTCATTGAAACGCCGCTGGTATGGAGCCTGGGATCAGGACAAGGAATATCGCTATGAAGTCAATTCACGCACACTCGCCGCTCTACCTGATCTTAAAGATCAATGGACTGGTGTCGTAATGAAGGCAAAGCTCACTGTTCGACCACGTGATCGTAATTCACTTGTCATGAAGCTTGAAAATGCTCAATACGCTCGCATCAATCAGCATTTGCCTGATGGATGGGATGCTGAGTTCACTTCATCTGATCTTGTTTACCAGCCAATGAAGCTCAGCGCTAAATACTTTGAGGTTTATTTGAAAAATGGTGCAATCAGAAACATTTCATTCACTGAAAAGACAAGCAACGATGATGCAAACATCATCAAAGGAATTGTTTCACAATTGCAAATCGACACACAAGCTCAGAATGTCATTAAGTGCAGACATAATCAATTCCCAGAAAACAACACTCTCAATGGCGTCTACAAGACCATGGAACCATCAGTCACTGGTAAATGCGAAACAATGTATGATGTCTCTCCAATTCCAGAACATCTTATTGCATCAAACCCTGCATGGGTTCCATTGCCAAAACTCAAGCGTTCAAATGATCACTTCTTTGAAGTCGTTAAAACAACCAACTACAGCAATTGTGATTCCAATTTGGGATATCATTATGGTGTCACTGGCATGAGCCATCAAAAGCCTGGATCTAACAATATGGGCGAATGGTTGGCACGCTCAAATATCCAACGGGCTGTCTTGACCGGAACACTCCAAAATTATACAATCCAATCATCAGTTACTGTCAACAAGGTCATCGTTAGCCCAGAATTGTTTAACACTCAAAGGGCAATGGTTGTATCACGTGTAAATTTGACATTGGTTGAAGTCAGGCTCGATGCTCCTGAAGCTCAAGCTACTCCACCAAAAATGATTCACACAAGTCTTTACTATCAATACAACAATGTCACTGAAAATGATAATCAAGTTCAACACTATGACAGCTCATCCAGTTCATCAAGCTCGTCATCATCATCATCAAGCAGCTCAAGCTCATCAAGCTCATCATCAGATAGCAGTAGCTCAAGCAGCTCAAGCTCATCAGATTCAAGCTCATCATCATCTTCATCGTCGAGCGAATCACATGAAAACAACAAGCTCACACCACAGGAACGTCGCGCTTTGAAGGAAAAGAAGAAGGAAGCTAAGAAAGCTGAAAACAAGAAAATCATCAACTCACGTTCTCGCCGAAGCATCTCAGTTGCCACACAAAAGGATTTATTGAAGGAATACAGCAAAGATCGTAAGACCAAGAAAGCTCCATCATCAAGCAGCAGCAGCAGCTCAAGGTAAATTAATTTATTCATATTGCAATAGCATAAAAATCTAATTGCTACTCCTCTGTATCAGCTCATCAAGCTCATCATCATCTTCATCATCAAGTGAAGAATGCGATATTGCCAAGAATGAAAACTGCAGCAAATCTTCAAGCTCAAGTTCAGGTAAAAATTTTCAAAAAAAAAAATAATTATTTTCAATCAAATTTCAATTTCTTCATATCATCGTAGACTCATCAAGCTCATCAAGCAGCAGCTCAAGTTCCTCAAGCTCATCTTCATCATCGTCATCTGATTCATCATCCGATAGTGAATCATTCAGTGACTCAAGCGAAGAATTCCATCAGGAAACACCAAATATGAAGGATGCACCACAAGCTCCATTCCTTCCATTTGCACTTGAATCACAAAGAATTGAATCACGTCGTGCAGTTATTCAAATGGCACAAGAAATCGCTGATGAAATTCAAGATCCAAACACAATGCCAAAATCCGGAACTCTCGGTAAATTCAGCATTTTAGCTCGCTTGGTTCGCATTATGCGTCAAAAGGACATTTATGAAGTTGGCCAACAATTGTATGCTCCAAATTCTGATGAAGATTTCCATTCAACAAAAGCCACTAAGCGTACCACTGCCTGGAAAGCCTATCGTGATGCTGTCGCTGAAGCCGGTACACCAGCTTCATTTGCAGTCATTGCACAATGGATTGAAGAAAAGAAAGTCCGTGAAGGTGATGCCGCACGTTTAATTGCCACACAAGTTAAAGCTCTCCGTTACCCTACTGTTGAAGTTATGAATAGATTCTATGAATTGGCAACAAGTGAATTAGTTCAACGTCAAGAGAGTCTCAATGTCACAGCATTACAATCACTCGCCAGCTTCTTGAGCCATGCCCAAGTCAACAATCGCAGTGCATATTCATTCTATCCAACACACGCCTTTGGACGTCTTGCTGATGCTAAATATCGCATTGTTCAACGTAAAGTCATTCCATATTTTGCACACCGATTGAATCTTGCATCACAACACGAGGATAGTCATAATATGCTTGCTCTTATTCGTGCTGTTGGAAATTTGGGACATCCTGAAATTCTTAATGTCTTTGAACCTTATTTGGAAGGTAAAATGCCAACAACTGAATTCCAACGTTTGGCAATTGTCGTTGCACTTAACAAACTCGCCATCAATTATCCAAAACTCACACGAACAGTTTTGTTCAAGATCTATCAGAATGTTGCTGAGCGTGAAGAAGTTCGTGTTGCTGCAATTTTTGCAATTATGCGCACAAATCCACCAGCAGCAATGCTCCAACGCATGGCCGAAATGACAAATATTGAAGTCGCACCACATGTTGCATCAGCTGTCAAATCAGCTCTTGAATCTGCTGCTAAATTGGAAAATCCTGATGATTATGAATTATCAGAAAATGCTGAAGCCGCACGCAAATTGCTCAACCCAAAGAAACAATCACATCATTTCTCACGCACATACCTCAAAGATTTCGTTATGGACAATTTGAATTTGGGTTATAAAATCCAAACATCATATATCGGAAGTGATGATACATTGATTCCAAAAGCACATTTCATCCGCACAACAAAGAACATGGGAGGATATAAGAATAGTTTCAATGAATACTTTGTCATGGTTAACAGTGTCGATCAATTGATGACCATGGTCCGTGATCAATTCAAGCGATCAACACCTAAAAGAAATGAAAATGCTCGCGATCAGAAACACAGCGAACCAAGGGATCATCCAGAATTGAATTTCGATAAGATCGAAAAATTGTTGAACATCCAAGCTGAAGCTGCTGAAGAACTCGAAGGTCAAATCTTAATGAAAATCTTAAACACAAAGAGATTCCACTCATTCAACAATGAATCAATTCAAGATTTGCCACGCAAACTTCATCGCGCTGCTAAAGCTCTCCGCAATGGACAACAATTCAACTGCACAAAGTTCTACAATCAAGAACAAATCACAATTGCATTCCCATTGGCATCTGGCTTACCATTTGTATTCACTTACAAGACACCAACAGTAATGAGAGCCGGTGGTGAAGTTCGTATGCGCACAACACCAGAAGGAAATTATGGAAAATCATACAATCTCAGTGCTGAATTTGAAGTTCTTTATGCTACACAAACTGACGCTAAAGTTGGATTCTTGACACTTTTCGATCATCAACGTTATGTTGCTGGTATCCAGAAGAAGATTCAAATTCAATTGCCACTTCGTATGTCATTGGATCTTGATATGGAAAATCGTCATGTCTCTACCGAATGGGAACCATTAGAACAAGGCAAAGATGTCACATTATTCCACATTAGCTCATGGCCATACACTGAACGTCGTAACATTCAAGCCGCATGGCAAAAGAACAAAGATCAAGATACAAAAATCATCTCAGTCGGTAATGTTAGGGAATATGATGCCAGATACGGAAAGGACACAACTGGCTTAGTTCTTCATGTTAATGCTAAATTCGAACGCGGATTCATTGATGGTGCTCGTGTTATGGAATTCTTGAAACAACATAATTATGTTTCACTTCTTATGTATGCAACAGAATTCGAAAAGAACGAATATTACAATGTTAATATTGAATACGATAGTCAACGATCGGAAGCTAAAACTGTCAAGTTTGCACTCAATATCAAAACAGAAGATTCATGGGAACAAGATGGCGATAAGGTTCAACATCCAAGATGGCGTCACACCGAAGCTGGTCATAACGAAAAAAATCTCGCTCAACCTCATACAGCCGCTGCACAATCTGAAGAACGTCACCAACAATTCATCCAGAATGCTGGTGCTGGAATTCCAAATTCCGATGTCTTCGCCATTGATACCTCACTTACATTCGCTGGTAAACAGAAGTGCGCTGAATATATTTTGACTTTCGCTTATGCTGACAGTCAAGTCAACAATCAACAACGTTTATTGACATTCTTGCATAGTAGCCCAATCGCAAGTGGCAGACAACAGCAAATGTGTCTTCATGCCGACTGGAAGTATCCAAATATTCCCGCTTTGAACTTCCAAAATATCTTGGCCAAACAAGAAAACGGTGAGATGCGTGCTGAAATTGAATTCGGTGAGAAATGCCAAGGTGGACAACACATTAGCTTCCGCACCAAAATGGCTCGCACTGATGAACGCATTAAGGCAATTGAAGAATCTGCTGCTGGTAAACTCTGCATGGAAGACATGAAGAAAGGAAATTACCAATCACCAGTCTGCAAATATGTTGCTGGAACAGCCTCAATTTACAATCAATACAAACTCTCAATCAACTACGACAATTTGACAAAGGAAACTAAACAAGCCGCATGGAGATTCTACGCATGGTTGCGTCATTTCGGATTCCGTTATGTACAAGAAAATGCATTGAAACCATCAGGCTCAAAATCCGTCGAAGCTGAACTTGAATTCTCAAACATGTTTGGACGCGTCAATGCTTCAATCATCTCACCAGCTGTTGATGCCAAATGGACAAATGTTCCAGTACCAGTTAAATGCGCTTATGCAACTGTTATTCATCCCGAATATAATTACATTGATCGTGCTGGAATCTACGCAATGAAGAACGATTACAATCGTAAGTTGATTTAAAATATTTGTAATGAGTTACCTTAAAATGTTTTTCGACCTTTCCAGCTTCATGTATCATCGATGGAACCCAATCAACGACATTCGACAACGTTACATATCCACACAACATTCGCAATTGCTGGCATGTTGCTTTCTTTACAATTCCTCATGGAAAGAATGTCTCAGAAATCGCATCACACTCACAAGAAGATGTTGATGTTGCCGACAATGAGAAATTGGCCGTTTTGGTTCGTGAAGTTACCGATAAACAAAAGGAATTCGTAATTATCATCGGTCAAGTTAATGGTGCTGATCAAATTGTTCGTTTGGTGCCAAATGGAAATGATTATCCAAAATTGTTCATCAATGATAAGGAACATCAATTGAAATTAAATGAAGCTCTTGAACATCATGGACAGGATGAAGGTGAAACTCCACTCGTCCGCGCTTACAAATTGCCAAATGGTGAAACTTATGTTGAAATCCGTGAAGGACAACTCGAATTGACATCAGATGGCTATCGTGCAAAGATTTTTGCCGACTCTGAATTCCGCAATCAAATTGGCGGTCTTTGTGGCACATACAATGGACACAAATTCGACGAATTCTCTGTTCCCGACAACTCAATTGTTCGCGAATCAGAAGACTTTGTTGGTGCATGGACATTGATGAATGGCGAATGTCAAAGTGATACAAACAAATTGGCTCATGAGAATTCATTGAAAGCTAAGCGTTACGAACATGAAACTATTTATGGAAACATCATTAGCGAACGCGAAGCTGGACGTAAACAATATCGCTGGCACAAGGATTTCTCTCTTGAATCATCATCGTCATCATCAAGCTCAAGCTCAAGTACGAGAAGAAAAATTGTTTTAACTATCATGAAATTTTTAACATTTTTGAATTATTTTCAGGCTCATCAAGCTCCAGTTCAAGCTCAAGCAGCTCATCATCTTCTTCGTCGTCATCATCTTCATCAGAATCTGGCGAAAAAGCACCATGTGATCCATTGAAGGTTAAATCATGCTCACAAGCCTCTGCAAGTGAATTGAGACAACGCATTCAATACGTTGAGAAAGATGGACAAATCTGCTTCACAAAACGTACAGTTCCAGAATGTCCAAGTGGTTACAAATCTCAGGAAAAATCAATTAAATTCTATGATGTCCACTGCTACGATGCTAAGGATGGCGCTGCTAAAGAAGCAAAGAAACAAATCAAGAAAGGACAAAATCCAGACTTCAGCAACAAAACCGTCCACAAGACTCTGAAGTTCTATTATCCAACCAAGTGCACGCGCATGACAAAGTCACGCCAATAAGCGTTCAAAATGAATTTCATCAACTTCATTAGCTGATGATTTACTGATAATGAAAATCAACGGACAAAATGAATTTGAACAAAAATGAAATTTATAATTTAGATTAATACAAGCATCCAAAAAAGGAATCAGCGTCAATGCTGCATCCACCAAAAAAAAAAAATTAAGAAATAACAAAACGCGCTGAGGCGATTTCGATTTTAAAAAATAAATAAAACAATTTAATTTGAATTTGAAACATACTTTTTTGGAATTTTATTAAGTATTCAAAACCTGAACTTTAAAGTTCCGCAAAAGCTTCAATTAAAAAAATAGCTGAACATTGCAGAATTACGAGCAGTCAGAGTGAATAGTTCAAGTACTTTCCTTTAATAAATTTTTACTATCAAAATTAATTAAGTAAATTAAAAAATGACTTCTCAATTAAGATTCAAATGTTGCAGCAAAGTTTGATTGACGTAGCCAAAAGTCCATTTCTGGTTGTCCTTGGCTGTGTCGCATTCAGTTAATGTCAAGTTCATTCTATAAATGTCGGCACCAATGCAAAGTTTTCCGCTGCTGTGCATTATTTGACTTGTTATCTTAAAAAAAAGGAATTAAAAGTTAATTAAATCAAAATTAATTAATTAACATACAAAATCGTAATTCCAATGATTCTTTCCCTTTTTGTAGTCGGCAAATTTAGTATAATTGCGATTTTCAAAGCACCTTGCACTACTTAGCACGATCATGAAAAATACCGGCATCGAGACTGTAGTGTAAATATTGTGACCTTGTTGTCAAATTTGGCGGGTTTTTACAGTCACTTGTTATCGAACATCGTCCGGTTTTTTCGATGTGATCATTGATTGATACAATAATCAGTAGAATTGAGGAATGTTTTAAGAATTCCATAAGCAATGTCGTCAGGTTTTGGGATGGAAATAGTTTTAAGAATATCTGGCGCAATAAAGTAAATAAAATTATCGAAAGGTCGACAGTTGAGTTGAGCGCGAATAGCTTTCGCTTTTGTAAGATCTCCTGGATCGATGTCCTTGTATCGTTGAGTATTTGTTTTATACAAATAATATTTCCATCCTGTGTGTTCATCCATCCATGTCTCAGCCATTCTCATAAAATTACGCCCAACAAAATCGACACCATCGAGCTTTCTAAAATGATTGTGAAGTCGGAAAACATGAGCGACACGTGAACAAGGAGCTCCCAAATCCCAAAAATACTGTCGAAAGCACAACCTGAAAAACAAAATTATGTAAATACATTTGTGTCATTAATAGAACAAATTTTATCACTAACCTAGCATTATTGGAGTCGCCATTTTTCGCATGAACTTCATATTCCCATGTGAGCCAATTGTATTGATCGATAATTGGTGTTGTACACGAACGCGGATTTAATGCAATTGGTTCGAGTAATGGCGGCAACCAATTAACATTACCTTCAATATGAGCATCTAGAAAAATTAAAACTTCACTTGTTGCCGCTTTTGCTCCTTTCATTCTTGCCACAATTAATCCGACACGTTCTTTGAGCTTCAGAAGCTTCAATTTTCCATTGAAGTGTTGTCTCAAATAATCTTCAAATTTGTCTTCAAGTTCATGCTTTGTGCTCGCATCATTCACTAAAATAATCTCAATCAACTCAGGTGGTGACCGATTGAAAATTGCATGCAAGCTCGGATGCTCATTATGAAATATGACAATAACGGAAACGTGAGGCAAATGCTTTAGATACAATTTATTTTTACAGCTTTTAAGGCAATAAATAAAAGTTATCAAAATATTAATAATAAAAAGCAATTTCAAACCAATTGAGTGCTCACCGCTCATTTCTCACATCAGGGTTCCATACCTTTTAATAGAAATTTTATCCGAGACTAAGACATTTAGTCCTTCAATGTCACGCAATGCTTCATTCATTTTGATCTCCTCAGTCGGTGGTTCATGTTTAAAAGTGCACTGAAGGCGGCTTTTTCCCTTCGAATAATCAGCACATTATGACAGCTGGGATATGATGTGAATAATGTCGCAATGAAAAACGAAATGTCTGTCACGATTTTTAGGGATATAATAAAACAAAATTATAAGAAACTTTCTCAAAGTTAACAGAAAACACTGAAAACATTCAACGATTCAACGATTGTTGTTCAGTTGCGTTAAGGCCTTTTTTTATTTTGAGAATTTGTGGTTTAATTTCATTTCAATACTCTCAAAAATTCATTTTATTTTTTGTAAAGTATTGAATTCCTCTGCTGCAATTTAATTTGCTGTATTGAAAATTGACTGAGGGAAAAGCAACATGAGATGTCAGATAATATTACTACAAGTTATAGTAATTGAGAAACAGCTGCAATTGATTGTGAATAATTTATAATTTCAAATATTCTTCTGCATTATAAATTTTACAAAATGCTGGAACAAAAATAAGAATTGACAGAAAGGAAATTGCATATTAATATACAAAATATAAGCATTGAGATTTTCTAGTTTGATAACATTATTTTGGTTTTGATATGAGGAACGTGAAGCTTCTGCTATTACATGGTCAATAAACATTTGACTCGAAATCAGATGTTTCTCGAATTTAATTTTGTTCCCTCTAGATGAGAAATTCTGGTTATAGTTTAACATAAATATCCTCAAAAAGGAATAATTTGATATCGTTATAAACCGAAAATAATTAACTTTGAAACATATTACATTTTGCTTGTAAAGATTGAAAATTTTATTTTAGACATTATTTTCATTTCATTATGACAAATTTAATGATTTCACAGCTTTGATAAGACGCTTATTTATTAGTCACATTCAGTTCAATGAAAATACTGGAGCAGATCGATTTGTAAATTAAATGTAAATTTATATTGGTTCTAGGATTAGAGGAAATTTTTTATTTTGAAATATATGCAAAAGATCACAGCATTTGATTTTTTGAATTCATGTTGTATGTCTTCATTAATCGTGGAACGTCTGGGTGTACATATCACATCTAAAGAATATACAAAGGAGCATGTTATAATGCCTAGTTCTGTTTATGTGGCTTATCAAACATCGCAGTCCAAAACAAAATAGTTTTGTTGCATAAAAATCGCTCACAACTTTTATAGAACTTGCTGTTTCTGTTCATGGTTCTGTTTTATTCTGGCGATGGAATTTTATTTCTTGCAACTTTGTAAGAAGTTACGCGTCTTAAAATTTTTTATTTGTTAGTAATAAGGACCCATGTATACAAAAATTATCTGAAACTTGTTTGCGATAATTGTTGAGAGATTGTGTGGAATAAAGTTTAACTACTTTGTTACATTAAATGTTCTTCTTTTCTTGTTCTGCTTACCCATAACTGATAAACATACTGACATAAAAATTAAATTTTATTATTTTAGTTATGTTTTTGTTAAAAATAAAAACTTGTTTGCAAAAGAATATTGCAAAATAATCAAAATAATTAATTTTAATTGATTAAAAAATGATCTGAAATTTCTCGTGCCGGCAACTTTTCAGCAGCTTTAATTTCTCCTTCTTCTTTAATGTAAAAAGTGTTAAGACTTCCATTTACATTAAGCATATCATTAAGAAATCATTAGACCTTTCCTTCTAAGAAGAACGAAAACAGTCATTACATAAATAAAAAAATGCTTCCCTTCTTCAAAGTTGCTTCTTGTTTGCCTCTGTGCTTTCTTTGCGTTTCTTCATCTTAACAATTAAAGTTGATCTTAATGATACGATTTTAGTCTTATTATTGCAACCGTTGACGGTTTCAAAGGATGGATTTGTGAATGTTATTAGGCGTAAAATAATAACTCCCACATAGTTATACCTGAAATAACAGTTGATAAGCAGTTAAGTGACTTTTAATGTTTGCAAAGTCATTTATTTCCTTTCGTGGTTTGAATGAAAATGTTTTTGTATCTTTTTTTTTATATGTTTCGCTGTTTTTATACATGCGAGGGATGTTACACAAAATATATTTCATTGCATAATCTCTTCTTTATTGTGGTTATTTCGCTTACTTACATAAATAAATATTTTTGTAAAAAAAAGGGTGGAAATAATTAAATCGTTTGTGAATGACAAATGAAATTAAACAAATGCTAAACATCTTAACAATAAACAAAGTACATATAATCACTTGAAATTTACCTGCTGAGCTTGAACCGTAAAACAAACACATTTTCTCTCGCTTCAATGAAAATTGTCATCACTTGAATTTACCAAGTCACGTCCTACACATAATCTACACAATTTACACATGTCCGTTGTCATTTAAAAACAAGAATGACTAGAGATTGAAAAAAGAGAAGAAAAGGAATTCAATTCTACCCTCGAGATTGGACGAAAGTAATAAAATTTTTAACTGACTTGAGTGGAATCATTAAATAAAAGTTGAATTACATGAAAAGTCAATTAAATTTAGGGAAAAGCTTTTGAACAAAAACAGCAATAAAACTTTCATTTTAGTAAAAAAAATTGATATTTCTTTCATTTAAAGTAAATAAAAATTAATGTTTTAACTTTTTCATTCTCATTTCATACACATTTTCTAGGTTAACTTTCTTTCCTTTCATAATTCCTGACGAAGGTACAAAATGGAAAAAAGGCCTGAAGCTTAACCTGAAAGCTTTATTTGGTATGCATGGAGAGAAATATTTAGAGGTATACAATAACTTGCTTTAAGCTAAGCAGCTACTCTTTATAGCTTAAGCTTTAATGATAAACTACACAAGTTCACTTGGAATAAAAACGACCACTGATAAACCTCAGATGTATGAAAATATTTTAATAACATTCTCTCTGTTGTATGTAAGAATCAAATCTCATTATCCATCATTGTTCACGCTAGCACTAATAATATTTGCTGTTACCACTCTCATTGATATTATAAAAACAAAATTAAACGAAACGAAATATATTACAAAAGACTTATCTCATTTCTTGTCATGATTCTCTAATGGAGCTGTAAGCTTTAATACAAAATTTTACAACAACAATTTGCATATTCATAACAGAAGAAAAGAAAATTTTCTTACATGAAAATTATTATTTTCTTTTTTTTCCATCATTACACATTACCACATAATGGATCAGAGGAAAAGAAGCACAGAAGCTAGCATCGCATTAATTTTCTCTTTACAAACTTGCTTTTATGATTCATGTTCACAATGAAATCTTTAAATTTATTGGAAGGTTTACTCTTGATGCGATCGATAATAAAATATTTCAAGAGCCCTTTTGTCAACCAACCAACTGTTCAACATTAAATATATTTCACAAAATATGAGCAAAAGAAAGCAATTAACATAATGGTTTTGTATTATTCACATCTTGGGTTTCATTCAATTTTAGGCTAAAGCAATCGTCTAAGATATGCCATCGAGGTATGAAATTGAACCTTATACCGCAGAGGCAACCAAAAGTATAATATGTGACCTTAAAACCACAAAATAGCAATTTTCTAAAGCGTTCTGTCGAATATTTTTAAAAGTTATTAGTTTTCCTGGTTTCCTTTCAACAGAAGTTTTCAATTTTCACATTCATGTGGTGTCAACATTTAATTTTGAATTATTAAATTTTATTTTTAACGAGATTTCAGCTTAGATTTATTATGAAAATAATTTTCTAAATCAAATCAAATTCCATAAAGTTTTAGTATTTGTTGATATTTGAAGAATTTTTTATGCCTTTTAGTCTGTTTTTGTGTCACTTCGAATTATTAAAACTTTATCGTGCGATAAATTGTACACTTACCTATCTCTATAACCAATTATTTAACCCACTATTAACCCATCCAAATAAAAGAAAATCGAGATTATTTTACAATTTTAATTTGTTGTTTTATAAATATGCCACAAATCACAAATGAGAATTTTTGCAACTTATTCTGAAACAGAATAGCAAAAACGTTTAGAAATATATCAGTTCGAAAATATTTTAAAAAAATCATAACCTAAAATTCTATGCTTTGTATTACGTAATAATATAATAATATACAATATGTTCAATATAGTTTAAAATTTGTCCGCTTTTTTCTGGTTTCCTTTATAAATATCATTGAAAATTTAAATTTTAATATAAATTAAAGAATAAGTTAACGCCATATTATTAGGAATTTAAATGATTTTTGAGCGTTCTCTTTGGAATTTAATTAAAGGTATTTTTTTTTATTGAAACACTTACAAATGTTCGTCCAATTGACGTCATCCAATTCGTTGTTTTAATGAAAACTTAAAATTCCCTAAAAGTTTTTTTTCCAATGCCTTTATTTGCTTATTAACATATAATATTTATTAATATTGAACAATAAGCCGACAGCCTGTCTATGCTCTAGACGAATAAATATGTACCATAGTCTCCCCATTCACTCCTCAGTCTCTTCCTGTTTCCTTAAAATTATATTCAAGCTAACCGAAATTCCAGGAATTTTAAATAAAATGAATCGAACGAGAAAGAAACTTGAGAATAAATAAATAAATCGCCGCAAGAGTTTTGGGACACTAAAAAAAGTCCTTTGGTAAAAAGTCCATTAAATAATTTGTTTTAAATATATATTTTCAGCTGATGACAATTTAGATCTTTAAGATGAAAAATAAAATTGAATGAAAATCCGCAAAACTCGAACCCAAACAACTCGGAAACAAATTGTAAAAAAAAAAATTATTCAGTGAAACAACGAAAGCTCAATGTGCTAATTGGGTGGGTCTATTGTGCGGTGTACAATTAAGAAGGGTTTAATTCTTTCAAATGCTTTAATGATATAAATTTCAATGAACTGAATTTTTTTCCCTTGAGGGAAATTTCTCATTGTCCTCCCAATATTCAACACAAGAAACTTAATTGAGCACCTTTGTCTGCAAATTTATTAAACACCAAAATTAAAGAGAAATGCCCGAAAGTTCGTCGAAACTTAATTAAAATTAAATAATTTCCCTTTTTCTCTATTTTTTTATGTAAATTTTATGTTCATCAAATGTTTTTATCTTTCTTTTGTCTTAACTAACTGTTAAGATATAAAAAAAATGAGATGAATGTAATGAAATGAATAATAATTTTCCATTTAAAATGTTTCATTATAATATCTAAAGACATAAAAAATCACTAAACGCGAGAAGAATTAAAATTATTATTTAAATTTTATGTAAGAATTTTTATTTATTTATTCAGAATATTCGCGTTATAAAATTAATTTCAGCACTGTGTATCAGAATTTCGCAAAACGTTTTCCGAAGATGAATATTTGAACGAAGTCGAATTAAGCATTAAATATTTATTATCAGAAACATAAAACTATTTTTCGAGTTGACTTTTTTTATGTCATTCTTGCACATCTTTTATTTTCATCTTTCAGCTCTCAAAATGGCAAAAAAGAAAATAAAAGAAAGATGACATGATAGGCATATGATGAATTATTCGAATTAAAGTTGCGCGTTACTTCATTTTTGCTGGAATAAAAACGTCGTAAAGATTACAAAAAAATATGTTTCTATTGAAATTTGGGTCATAAAGAAACATAAATCTTAGAGTGGTTTGGTTGTGTAATGAAATTTTTCAACATTTTCAAATTGTCCTTTCCTAATAAAGCTTCCGACCAACAAATGAAATAATTAAACTTTTAAAGTCAAAAACATCTGACAATGCAGAAGATGTGAAGGGAGCTTTAATTGTGATGTCAACTAAAATGAAATCTTCACCTGTTCGTGACAAATGAGACAAAAAATTTCAGCTTTCATTGCTCCCTTAAGAGGTCTGTGACAGTTAAGGCTCAAAAATTGTAATCATAAATCTTATTGACATGTCAACAAGAGAATTCTAAAGTGCTTTAAATGAAAGCTCTACTTTGAAAAGTTGTGAAGAACATAAAAAAGAAATCTTTTCAAAAGTCGTCTTCATATTTCATTTAGGAAAATACAAGTTAAAATGAATTTCTTGTTTTGTTTCTCATGAGAGATAATTTCCATGTATTTGCAAGCTTCTTTCTTAAGGAAGCCTCAAATTCCACCTTTTCGATTTCTTCTTACTATTTTTTAAAGATTTTCTTATTCATTTGCATAATTCGATTATTTGTAAAACTTTCCAGTTGCTGGAAAATCAGTGAGGTTATTTGTGTGAACACAGTGATTAAACAAAAGGACCATTCTTGGATATCATGAACGTGAATGAAAATTAAATAAATCACAAATGTAAGTAATAAGATTTTCTAGTAAGTTTTGTTAGGAAGGTAAATGTAAACTTTCGACAGATCTTTGATTGTTTAAAAAGTTTTAACTTTTAAGGTCTTTTGTCAACTTCAAAACATCAGATGGGTAGGAAATGAATATTAATGAACGGCTTACAAGACTTTTGTAAAATTTTTGCAAATTTCTTCAAATACTTAAAACTTTTCTTCTTAATGAGCAAAGATAAGAGAAATTCATTTATATCTTTCCAGTGTTATCAGAATATTTTTAACTAAATTATTTTTTTAGAAGAAATTTAAGACCAAAGTAAATTTGGAACGACACATTGGTGAATTTATGATGGTAAAGGAAAAGAGTTTCTTCATTTATATACAGCAAGTGAGCGCAATAAATTCTGAAGTATTTTAGTTTCAATGTCATGGGAAAATGTTGTGTTCACTCGTCTAATAGCATCCAAGACTCACTCATTTAAAATGACTTGAAGTCTGGAGCGAAATAAAGATAAAGCTTTCAAGGTTCTTTTCAAAAGTTTCCATTGTACAAAAAAAAAACCTTTTTTTCTGTTGATTTAAAGCTTAATTTTTTTTATTTTTCACATTAAAGCTTCCAGCATGTGCGTAGCTTAGAAATGACAAATTGTCTGTGATTTTTTTTATGAAATAGGAGACATTTTTATGGAGCCGAGAATATCTCGAAGGTTCATTAGTTCATTACAAAGAGGTCTCAAAGTCAAAAAATTAGATATTCACATTTAATTTTCATCTTTTTTTCGCCAAAAGAACTAAGTTTAATCTTGAGCCTTATCAGGTGAATCAAAGAATGATGATGCCTACTATAAAGTGATATTTATGCCCATCATATATTACCTAAGAACTGTTCTTTTTTTACGAATATTTATGAATGTCATTGAACAAACTTAAAATTCATAAAATCTACCAGTCACTTCCTTAAGCTCTCTCTCTCGTAACATGAAAATCATGATACAAATTATTCTTAAATCTTATGTAATTTTTCCTGCTCTTTATTCATGCTAGATATAATAATTGTCAGTTAACTCTATCGTGATGCTTATATTTTGTGTCCATATTATTGTTTTGTGAAGGATTAACTCGATGTTGCAGCATGAAAAGTAAGTGAGTTAATTTATCAGAATCACAACCGCTCTAGATCTCTGCTTCCTTAGATAAAAAAGCAATTTTGTAATCGAGGAAACTGGAGCAATGGAACATACTGCATTCCAACAAATTGTCGTTGCTACAAACTTTAGAATGAGTAACCAATTTATTATCATCAAAAGCGACAACTGCTCACCATAAGTCAGGAAGATTTCTCAGTTTCATTCTTTCCATTGCTATGTTCAAACACAATACCACAAAAAAAGTAAACAATGAGAACTGCATCATGAAAATGGAACAACAAATATATTATGTAATAAATCATTTCCTATAATTTTCTTTTAATCGCGGTTGAGAAATTCGAGAATGATGCATCACGATCTAATGTTTTTAATTGTGTTGATATAGATCGTGCAAATGGCTGCAACTGTGCAATTCTCATGTCTATTTTTACCTAGATGAGACACTAAGGAATTTCCTTGTTATAAATTCAGCAACAAGATGCATGCAAATTAATTTCATCTCGATACGGGAAATAATTTAATTTTAAGATACTGTTTTGAAGTAGAAATTTCGTTAATTATCTCCTCAAATGATGCATAGCCTCATTAAAAATAAATTGTTATCGAATTTCACTAGAAAAATTGTAAAAATAAAATTAAAATTGAATGCAAAGAGATTAGCAAACACTTAAGAAATATATAATTAATTCTCAAGAGCAATTTACATTTCTATTTAATTGAAGAGATTAAGTAGAAATTTCCATTTAATTTTATGATATAAAAAATTTCATGGTGCAATAAATCTATTCATTTATTGCAAAAATTTATGAAAATATTTTCAATGTTGAATTCAATTGATTATTCAAATAGACTGTGATTTCAATATTCTATTTTATGTGTTTGATAAAGCTTGAGCATTAAAATATAAAATGTTACACGAAACTTCAATCAATTAAAACTTTAAAATAAATAATTTTGAAAAACATAAATTTAGAAAAAATTGCATCTGAAAAAACTTTAGGAGAAAATGAAGTTAGTTGCGGATACGGAATAAAAACATAATTTTCCAGTTACATAATTATTTATTTCAAATTTAAATTCTGTAGTAAAATTACAACTCATTAATTGTCTGAAAATGACATTGAATGTGAAGCTTTACAGATATTGCGAGAAGTGCCAAAACCGACACTGAAAGCAAAAAACCAATGAACGTGACTTGAAAATTTATCGCTTGGTTATCAATGATTGATTAATTTATTGAACTGCCGGCATCAGGCTGTGAAGCAAAAAAAAAAATTAAAAAGCAGCATAAAGCTCTCAACGGCGATGGTGTATGCGATGAAAAATTGACTTTATGCTTGTGAATGAAACTTAATTGTATAACAATATTTGCGTATTTCATTATCTGTCAGTTACAAGCATCATGAAGAAGCTTTTTGAATAAATGTACAAACAAACATTTATGTTTCCTCTTTTTCTTGTGTGTTTGATATTTGTTTGCAACTCTTTTTTTTTTTTTTGCTTCATTGGCAGTCAAACAGAAAACTTCCTTTTAGGAAATTGATGATTAATTAGACGCCGAAAGTTCTAATAACATTAAGTGTGAGAATTAATCATTAAATTGTATTTAACTTTAACCCATATTATGAACATGTTCACACACTAAAGTGTAAATGAATAAGATCCAATAATATTATAACAACCCGCTTTCCTTTCATTAAACTTTGGCGCCTTCTGAATATCATTTTTGATGCTTTTGTTTAATTCTATTTTGGTTTTTTTAAATTTTATTCACTGCTTTTATTATTTTGTTCAAGTTGCTCAAAAAATCTGCAATGATGTTATTGTCGCAATAGCATCAAAAGAATTTTTTTGAATATATGTGAATTTGGGGAAGATTCGTAAGTTTTGTTTTTTGACATAAATCATTCAAAACATAGAGCAATAGACATAATTTAGGAAATGATCTCTTCGACATTTTCACACTACATTCATGAGAAAATTCCATTGAAGCTAAATCGACACAATCAGAAGAAGGAGAAGAATAAGCGAATTCTCTTTGAGAAAAAAAAGTTTTTGTTGCTTTTCAGGAAATTTTCGCAAATCTCATTTGTATGAATTAGATAAAAGCAAATCAGCTTCGAGTGAAAGAATCATATCAAATAAATGGCAAAAATGTTTATCGAATTCATTTGAGATGAATCATCAGGAATTCTTCTGCTTATGTTTGTTTGGCAAGAAGAAGAATAAAAAGTAGAAGAAGTAAAAGTCTTTAGCTTTATCAGCTCCGTTAATGAATTTTCTCTTAAGGAATTTTCTCATCGATATTGCTGACTCATTAATAGACAATTCCAATTGTGAGAAAACTAATAAACTTGATCTTTGTCGATTGTCATTTACTTTCCATCAATAAAGAATTAAATGAAAATATAAAAACACTGATTGTGTATAAGAATTGCTTTTAGATGCAATTTTTCTTTTATAAAATTTCTTCCTAAATAAATATTTCAAAAGTGGAAAATTTTATTTCATAAATATTCTTATAAGCTTATCTCTTTGTTTACTTTAGACGAAGCTCATAGACAAACTCGTTTCAAGAGATATTTTATTAAAAAATATTATGTTTTCAGCTTTTTTTTATTCATTTTGGGTCCATTCGATGTTGATCTAATTCAACTCATGTCATGATAATCGGGTTGTTTACAATGTAAGCACAAACCTCTTTTTTAAATGAAAGATCAAATACAGATATAAATCTTCAAACATGAAAGCGAGGGACATAAATTTTCCAAGCATGTGCGGAAGCTTTGAGTAATTTGATAATTAGGTAGCTCCAGATAGAAATGTTGTGATCATAAACAATGAATAAATGTTATGTTCTTGTCGAAGTTTCTAAATGTGTATCTCTTCATTAATTATCTACTCACGATTCACGTTAAGAATATACGCAATTTGTACTCAGTTTTGCTTTCTCTGGTCTCTGTAAATTCAATTAATTTTATCACTTAAATTGCCTATAAATGTCAAGATAAATTTCCCAAAATTTTCTCTCAATAATATTCAATATTGCCATTCTTATCTTTTGGGTTGTCTTGCGATTGCTTTATTTGCACTTTATGAACTTTAAGTTGAAAGAACAAAACTTTAAAGGAAAAATATTCAACAATGGAAAAACAACAAAACATTAAGCAACAATTGAAAACATTCCAGTAAAACATTCAAATCTATGTTTTAAAATTCTTCAAGAAAATAATAATATTCAGTGTTTGTGCGCCTTTGCTGGTAAAAAGGTGTTTCGATATATTGAAAGATTTTTTCTACAAATAGCCGATTTTTCGGATTACTATAAGTGCTTGAGAAAGTATAATTGCTATAAAATATTCAGAATAAAAAGGAATTTAACCTTAATCTTCAAATTTATATGTTCAATAAATTTTTTTTTTAATTTAATCGCCGAATTTCCGTCTATTTTTACAATTTTCCGCTACAGTATTTTATAGGATCCTGAAGAGTGTCTTACGTTGGGTTATTCTTGACACCGTTTGCTCTCAAGATATAAGATTAATATACCGTCATAATATTTTTTACAAGGTTTCTATTGCATTTGATTTATTTTTCGCTTCCTTTCGATCATAAATCACATTTACATTTCAGCTACTCGAATATTGGAAGCAATCTTAACAATATTCGGAGAAATCGAGAATTATACAAGGGCGTTTTATATTTTTTTGTAACAATATTAAAGCTCAACTGCTCATTTAATAATTTATGAACATACAATATGAATAATTCCAACGAGAGATATAAACAAATCAAATGCAAATAAATAATGGAATAAAATTGTTAATAATTCATGTAATTCTTTTTTATCTCAATTTCTATTTGCGCGCCGTTATCATTGAAATATTTGTTTGATTAAAACAATTATTCATTCCAATTCATTTTCATTGTTATATTCTCACATTTTATAAGGAGTCGAAAACAAAAATTTATTGAATATCAAATTATTGTTATAATTCAATTTGAAGCATGACGCAATCAGAAGCTGCCAATATACAAAATACGAAAAGAGCAATGATTGGTATTGAAAACGGTGGAAAACAGGAAAATGTACCCCCATTGTGTATATTGACTGAGGGAAAAAGCACATGAGATGTCAGATAATATTACTACAAATTATAGTTATTGAGAAACAGCTGCAATTGATAGTAAAAACCTTCATAATTTCAAATATTCTTCTGCATTATAAATTTTACAAAATACTGGAACAAAAATAAGAATTGACAGATAGGAAATTGCATATTAATATACAAAATAAAAGCATTGAGATTTTCTAGTTTGATAACATTATTTTGGTTTCGATATGAGGGACATGAAGCTTCTGTTATTACATGGTCGATAAACATTTGACTCGAGATCAGATGTTTCTCGAATATTAATTTTATTCCTTCTAGATTGGAACATTTTGGTTATGGAGTGACACTCAAAAGAGAAACAATCCGCCAAAAAAATTTTTTGATATTAAAATCGATTATCGCAGGTGGAAAACTTAATAAAATTTTTTATTTATTTATCCTTGGAAACATCTGCTGTCGAAAACGGGATGAGTTTTAAGCTCTTATTATAATACATTAAAATGATACTTGTTGCTTCAGATGTATATTGAAATAGATGGCGGTTTATTTTCAAACGGCCAGCATAATAAATATCCTTTATTTGGGTTACTGAATATATACATAACAGCTGTTTATTACATAAAAGCGATCAAATTGACCACATCATGAAATTGGATTACTGAATATAATCGTTATAATAGAGGGCAATAAAGCTTTTAATCCATCATATAATTTCAGACGTTTATTTAGATTTCAACAATTTTTCAGATAATTTCATTCCCGCAAACAAAAATGAGCTTATTTAGGTATCAATAGAGATATCATTTTTGCCGAGCAATTAGGTGTTGATAAAATTTCAAGGCTACAATGCGCATCAAATGTCAAAACATTTCCCACAATAGGAAAGATTGCCAACATAAAGCTACACAATGATTAATTAATTAATTTTTCATTAATTAAATTCACGCTTCGAAAATTCATCACATTAATCACTCAATTAAATCATCACCAACTATTTAATTTTAAAGCGCAATGTGAAAATTTTATGAGATTATTTAATGGCTCAGAAATTTAGAGCGATTATAAAGACTCACAAAGGTTTTATTATTAGATTAAATTATGAACAGCACGCTTTTGATGTTCTCTTGCTGATAACCGAGTTCAGTGCTCACTGAACTGAGATTGCACAAAAGCTTGTAAATTATCTTAATTGTTTAATGCATAGCGAGCGAGTTCGGCTTGTTTTCATAACCACCGAAAAGAGGAAAATAATGTAATTAAATATTTAATTGCAAGCCACATGAAAGGCAAACACAGGGAAAAGACTGGACTGCACATGTTGGGAAAATGTTGGGTTATGCTTTCACTTTTGAAGACTTTTTTTTTATCAATGTGTGATCCTTTATTAAAAAAAAGAAGGGATTTGTGTAAAAACAAGCCGATTACCATAACATGAGTCGTTTCAGAACAACATCGAATGGACCCAAAATGTAAAAAAATGCTGAAAACATAATATTTTTTAATAAAATATCTCTTGAAACGAGTTTGTCTATGAGCTTCGTCTAAAGTAAACAAAGAGATAAGCTTATAAGAATATTTATGAAATAAAATTTTCCGCTTTTGAAATATTTATTTAGGAAGAAGTTACAGCAAATTTTATGCAATATTTGAAATTATGAAATTTTATAAAAGAAAAATTGCATCTAAAAGCAATTCTTATACACAATCAGTGTTTTTATATTTTCATTTAATTCTTTATTGATGGAAAGTAAATGACAATCGACAAAGATCAAGTTTATTAGTTTTCTCACAATTGGAATTGTCTATTAATGAGTCAGCAATATCGATGAGAAAATTCCTTAAGAGAAAATTCATTAACGGAGCTGATAAAGCTAAAGACTTTTACTTCTTCTACTTTTTATTCTTCTTCTTGCCAAACAAACATAAGCAGAAGAATTCCTGATGATTCATCTCAAATGGATTCGATAAACATTTTTGCCATTTATTTAATATGATTCTTTCACTCGAAGCTGATTTGCTTTTATCTAATTCATACAAATGAGATTTGCGAAAATTTCCTGAAAAGCAACAAAAACTTTTTTTTCTCAAAGAGAATTCGCTTATTCTTCTCCTTCTTCTGATTGTGTCGATTTAGCTTCAATGGAATTTTCTCATGAATGTAGTGTGAAAATGTCGAAGAGATCATTTCCTAAATTATGTCTATTGCTCTATGTTTTGAATGATTTATGTCAAAAAACAAAACTTACGAATCTTCCCCAAATTCACATATATTCAAAAAAATTCTTTTGATGCTATTGCGACAATAACATCATTGCAGATTTATTTGAGCAACTTGAACAAAATAATAAAAGCAGTGAATAAACTTTAAAAAAACCAAAATAGAATTAAACAAAAGTATCAAAAATGATATTCAGAAGGCGCCAAAGTTTAATGAAAGGAAAGCGGGTTGTTATAATATTATTGGATCTTATTCATTTACACTTTAGTGTGTGAACATGTTCATAATATGGGTTAAAGTTAAATACAATTTAATGATTAATTCTCACACTTAATGTTATTAGAACTTTCGGCGTCTAATTAATCATCAATTTCCTAAAAGGAAGTTTTCTGTTTGACTGCCAATGAAGCAAAAAAAAAAAAGAGTTGCAAACAAATATCAAACACACAAGAAAAAGAGGAAACATAAATGTTTGTTTGTACATTTATTCAAAAAGCTTCTTCATGATGCTTGTAACTGACAGATAATGAAATACGCAAATATTGTTATACAATTAAGTTTCATTCACAAGCATAAAGTCAATTTTTCATCGCATACACCATCGCCGTTGAGAGCTTTATGCTGCTTTTTAATTTTTTTTTTTGCTTCACAGCCTGATGCCGGCAGTTCAATAAATTAATCAATCATTGATAACCAAGCGATAAATTTTCAAGTCACGTTCATTGGTTTTTTGCTTTCAGTGTCGGTTTTGGCACTTCTCGCAATATCTGTAAAGCTTCACATTCAATGTCATTTTCAGACAATTAATGAGTTGTAATTTTACTACAGAATTTAAATTTGAAATAAATAATTATGTAACTGGAAAATTATGTTTTTATTCCGTATCCGCAACTAACTTCATTTTCTCCTAAAGTTTTTTCAGATGCAATTTTTTCTAAATTTATGTTTTTCAAAATTATTTATTTTAAAGTTTTAATTGATTGAAGTTTCGTGTAACATTTTATATTTTAATGCTCAAGCTTTATCAAACACATAAAATAGAATATTGAAATCACAGTCTATTTGAATAATCAATTGAATTCAACATTGAAAATATTTTCATAAATTTTTGCAATAAATGAATAGATTTATTGCACCATGAAATTTTTTATATCATATAATTAAATGGAAATTTCTTCTTAAACACTTCAATACTTAAATTAAATAGAAATGTAAATTGCTCTTGAGAATTAATTATATATTTCTTAAGTGTTTGCTAATCTCTTTGCATTCAATTTTAATTTTATTTTTACAATTTTTCTAGTGAAATTCGATAACAATTTATTTTTAATGAGGCTATGCATCATTTGAGGAGATAATTAACGAAATTTCTACTTCAAAACAGTATCTTAAAATTAAATTATTTCCCGTATCGAGATGAAATTAATTTGCATGCATCTTGTTGCTGAATTTATAACAAGGAAATTCCTTAGTGTCTCATCTAGGTAAAAATAGACATGAGAATTGCACAGTTGCAGCCATTTGCACGATCTATATCAACACAATTAAAAACATTAGATCGTGATGCATCATTCTCGAATTTCTCAACCGCGATTAAAAGAAAATTATAGGAAATGATTTATTACATAATATATTTGTTGTTCCATTTTCATGATGCAGTTCTCATTGTTTACTTTTTTTGTGGTATTGTGTTTGAACATAGCAATGGAAAGAATGAAACTGAGAAATCTTCCTGACTTATGGTGAGCAGTTGTCGCTTTTGATGATAATAAATTGGTTACTCATTCTAAAGTTTGTCGCAACGACAATTTGTTGGAATGCAGTATGTTCCATTGCTCCAGTTTCCTCGATTATCTAAGGAAGCAGAGATCTAGAGCGGTTGTGATTCTGATAAATTAACTCACTTACTTTTCATGCTGCAACATCGAGTTAATCCTTCACAAAACAATAATATGGACATAAAATATAAACATCACGATAGAGTTAACTGACAATTATTATATCTAGCATGAATAAAGAGCAGGAAAAATTACATAAGATTTAAGAATAATTTGTATCATGATTTTCATGTTACGAGAGAGAGAGCTTAAGGAAGTGACTGGTAGATTTTATGAATTTTAAGTTTGTTCAATGACATTCATAAATATTCGTAAAAAAAGAACAGTTCTTAGGTAATATATGATGGGCATAAATTTCACTTTATAGTAGGCATCATCATTCTTTGATTCACCTGATAAGGCTCAAGATTAAACTTAGATAGTTCTTTTGGCGAAAAAAAGAAAAAAATTAAATGTGAATATCTAATTTTTTGACTTTGAGACCTCTTTGTAATGAACTAATGAACCTTCGAGATATTCTCGGCTCCATAAAAATGTCTCCTATTTCATAAAAAAAAATCACAGACAATTTGTCATTTCTAAGCTACGCACATGCTGGAAGCTTTAATGTGAAAAATAAAAAAAATTAAGCTTTAAATCAACAGAAAAAAAGGTTTTTTTTTTTGTACAATGGAAACTTTTGAAAAGAACCTTGAAAGCTTTATCTTTATTTCGCTCCAGACTTCAAGTCATTTTAAATGAGTGAGTCTTGGATGCTATTAGACGAGTGAACACAACATTTTCCCATGACATTGAAACTAAAATACTTCAGAATTTATTGCGCTCACTTGCTGTATATAAATGAAGAAACTCTTTTCCTTTACCATCATAAATTCACCAATGTGTCGTTCCAAATTTACTTTGGTCTTAAATTTCTTCTAAAAAAATAATTTAGTTAAAAATATTCTGATAACACTGGAAAGATATAAATGAATTTCTCTTATCTTTGCTCATTAAGAAGAAAAGTTTTAAGTATTTGAAGAAATTTGCAAAAATTTTACAAAAGTCTTGTAAGCCGTTCATTAATATTCATTTCCTACCCATCTGATGTTTTGAAGTTGACAAAAGACCTTAAAAGTTAAAACTTTTTAAACAATCAAAGATCTGTCGAAAGTTTACATTTACCTTCCTAACAAAACTTACTAGAAAATCTTATTACTTACATTTGTGATTTATTTAATTTTCATTCACGTTCATGATATCCAAGAATGGTCCTTTTGTTTAATCACTGTGTTCACACAAATAACCTCACTGATTTTCCAGCAACTGGAAAGTTTTACAAATAATCGAATTATGCAAATGAATAAGAAAATCTTTAAAAAATAGTAAGAAGAAATCGAAAAGGTGGAATTTGAGGCTTCTTTAAGAAAGAAGCTTGCAAATACATGGAAATTATCTCTCATGAGAAACAAAACAAGAAATTCATTTTAACTTGTATTTTCCTAAATGAAATATGAAGACGACTTTTGAAAAGATTTCTTTTTTATGTTCTTCACAACTTTTCAAAGTAGAGCTTTCATTTAAAGCACTTTAGAATTCTCTTGTTGACATGTCAATAAGATTTATGATTACAATTTTTGGGCCTTAACTGTCACAGACCTCTTAAGGGAGCAATGAAAGCTGAAAATTTTTGTCTCATTTGTCACGAACAGGTGAAGATTTCATTTTAGTTGACATCACAATTAAAGCTCCCTTCACATCTTCTGCATTGTCAGATGTTTTTGACTTTAAAAGTTTAATTATTTCATTCGTTGGTCGGAAGCTTTATTAGGAAAGGACAATTTGAAAATGTTGAAAAATTTCATTACACAACCAAACCACTCTAAGATTTATGTTCCTTTATGACCCAAATTTCAATAGAAACATATTTTTTTCGTAATCTTTACGACGTTTTTATTCCAGCAAAAATGAAGTAACGCGCAACTTTAATTCGAATAATTCATCATATGCCTATCATGTCATTTTTCTTTTATTTTCTTTTTTGCCATTTTGAGAGCTGAAAGATGAAAATAAAAGATGTGAAAGAATGACATAAAAAAAGTCAACTCGAAAAATAGTTTTATGTTTCTGATAATAAATATTTAATGCTTAATTCGACTTCCTTCAAATATTCATCTTCGGAAAACGTTTTGCGAAATTCTGATACACAGTGCTGAAATTAATTTTATAACGCGAATATTCTGAATAAATAAATAAAAATTCTTACATAAAATTTAAATAATAATTTTAATTCTTCTCGCGTTTAGTGATTTTTTATGTCTTTAGATATTATAATGAAACATTTTAAATGGAAAATTATTATTCATTTCATTACATTCATCTCATTTTTTTTATATCTTAACAGTTAGTTAAGACAAAAGAAAGATCAAAACATTTGATGAACATAAAATTTACATAAAAAAAATAGAGAAAAAGGGAAATTATTTAATTTTAATTAAGTTTCGACGAACTTTCGGGCATTTCTCTTTAATTTTGGTGTTTAATAAATTTGCAGACAAAGGTGCTCAATTAAGTTTCTTGTGTTGAATATTGGGAGGACAATGAGAAATTTCCCTCAAGGGAAAAAAATTCAGTTCATTGAAATTTATATCATTAAAGCATTTGAAAGAATTAAACCCTTCTTAATTGTACACCGCACAATAGACCCACCCAATTAGCACATTGAGCTTTCGTTGTTTCACTGAATAATTTTTTTTTTTACAATTTGTTTCCGAGTTGTTTGGGTTCGAGTTTTGCGGATTTTCATTCAATTTTATTTTTCATCTTAAAGATCTAAATTGTCATCAGCTGAAAATATATATTTAAAACAAATTATTTAATGGGACTTTTTACCAAAGGACTTTTTTTAGTGTCCCAAAACTCTTGCGGCGATTTATTTATTTATTCTCAAGTTTCTTTCTCGTTCGATTCATTTTATTTAAAATTCCTGGAATTTCGGTTAGCTTGAATATAATTTTAAGGAAACAGGAAGAGACTGAGGAGTGAATGGGGAGACTATGGACACTATGGTACATATTTATTCGTCTAGAGCATAGACAGGCTGTCGGCTTATTGTTCAATATTAATAAATATTATATGTTAATAAGCAAATAAAGGCATTGGAAAAAAAACTTTTAGGGAATTTTAAGTTTTCATTAAAACAACGAATTGGATGACGTCAATTGGACGAACATTTGTAAGTGTTTCAATAAAAAAAAATACCTTTAATTAAATTCCAAAGAGAACGCTCAAAAATCATTTAAATTCCTAATAATATGGCGTTAACTTATTCTTTAATTTATATTAAAATTTAAATTTTCAATGATATTTATAAAGGAAACCAGAAAAAGCGGACAAATTTTAAACTATATTGAACATATTGTATATTATTATATTATTACGTAATATAAAGCATAGAATTTTAGGTTATGATTTTTTTTAAATATTTTCGAACTGATATATTTCTAAACGTTTTTGCTATTCTGTTTCAGAATAAGTTGCAAAAATTCTCATTTGTGATTTGTGGCATATTTATAAAACAACAAATTAAAATTGTAAAATAATCTCGATTTTCTTTTATTTGGATGGGTTAATAGTGGGTTAAATAATTGGTTATAGAGATAAGTGTACAATTTATCGCACGATAAAGTTTTAATAATTCGAAGTGACTCAAAAACAGACTAAAAGGCATAAAAAATTCTTCAAATATCAACAAATACTAAAACTTTATGGAATTTGATTTGATTTAGAAAATTATTTTCATAATAAATCTAAGCTGAAATCTCGTTAAAAATAAAATTTAATAATTCAAAATTAAATGTTGACACCACATGAATGTGAAAATTGAAAACTTCTGTTGAAAGGAAACCAGGAAAACTAATAACTTTTAAAAATATTCGACAGAACGCTTTAGAAAATTGCTATTTTGTGGTTTTAAGGTCACATATTATACTTTTGGTTGCCTCTGCGGTATAAGGTTCAATTTCATACCTCGATGGCATATCTTAGACGATTGCTTTAGCCTAAAATTGAATGAAACCCAAGATGTGAATAATACAAAACCATTATGTTAATTGCTTTCTTTTGCTCATATTTTGTGAAATATATTTAATGTTGAACAGTTGGTTGGTTGACAAAAGGGCTCTTGAAATATTTTATTATCGATCGCATCAAGAGTAAACCTTCCAATAAATTTAAAGATTTCATTGTGAACATGAATCATAAAAGCAAGTTTGTAAAGAGAAAATTAATGTCGATGCTAGCTTCTGTGCTTCTTCTCCTCTGATCCATTATGTGGTAATGTGTAATGATGGAAAAAAAGAAAATAATAATTTTCATGTAAGAAAATTTTCTTTTCTTCTGTTATGAATATGCAAATTGTTGTTGTAAAATTTTGTATTAAAGCTTACAGCTCCATTAGAGAATCATGACAAGAAATGAGATAAGTCTTTTGTAATATATTTCGTTTCGTTTAATTTTGTGTTTATAATATCAATGAGAGTGGTAACAGCAAATATTGTTAGTGCTAGCGTGAACAATGATGGATAATGAGATTTGATTCTTACATACAACAGAGAGAATGTTATTAAAATATTTTTATACATCTGAGGTTTATCAGTGGTCGTTTTTATTCCAAGTGAACTTGTGTAGTTTATCATTAAAGCTTAAGCTATAAAGAGTAGCTGCTTAGCTTAAAGCAAGTTATTGTATACCTCTAAATATTTCTCTCCATGCATACCAAATAAAGCTTTCAGGTTAAGCTTCAGGCCTTTTTTCCATTTTGTACCTTCGTCAGGAATTATGAAAGGAAAGAAAGTTAACCTAGAAAATGTGTATGAAATGAGAATGAAAAAGTTAAAACATTAATTTTTATTTACTTTAAATGAAAGAAATATCAATTTTTTTTACTAAAATGAAAGTTTTATTGCTGTTTTTGTTCAAAAGCTTTTCCCTAAATTTAATTGACTTTTCATGTAATTCAACTTTTATTTAATGATTCCACTCAAGTCAGTTAAAAATTTTATTACTTTCGTCCAATCTCGAGGGTAGAATTGAATTCCTTTTCTTCTCTTTTTTCAATCTCTAGTCATTCTTGTTTTTAAATGACAACGGACATGTGTAAATTGTGTAGATTATGTGTAGGACGTGACTTGGTAAATTCAAGTGATGACAATTTTCATTGAAGCGAGAAAAAATGTGTTTGTTTTACGGTTCAAGCTCAGCAGGTAAATTTCAAGTGATTATATGTACTTTGTTTATTGTTAAGATGTTTAGCATTTGTTTAATTTCATTTGTCATTCACAAACGATTTAATTATTTCCACCCTTTTTTTACAAAAATATTTATTTATATAAGTAAGCGAAATAACCACAATAAAGAAGAGATTATGCAATGAAATATATTTTGTGTAACATCCCTCGCATGTATAAAAACAGCGAAACATATAAAAAAAAGATACAAAAACATTTTCATTCAAACCACGAAAGGAAATAAATGACTTTGCAAACATTAAAAGTCACTTAACTGCTTATCAACTGTTATTTCAGGTATAACTATGTGGGAGTTATTATTTTACGCCTAATAACATTCACAAATCCATCCTTTGAAACCGTCAACGGTTGCAATAATAAGACTAAAATCGTATCATTAAGATCAACTTTAATTGTTAAGATGAAGAAACGCAAAGAAAGCGCAGAGGCAAACAAGAAGCAAGTTTGAAGAAGGGAAACATTTTTTTTTTATTTATGTAATGACTGTTTTCGTTCTTCTTAGAAGGAAAGGTCTAATGATTTCTTAATGATATGCTTAATGTAAATGGAAGTCTTAACACTTTTTATACCAAAACAAAGAGAAATAGAAGATACCAAAAAGTTACCGGCACGAGAAATTTCAGATAATTTTTTAATCAATTAAAATTAATTATTGTGATTATTTAGCAACATTCTTATGTGAATAAGTTCACAATAACAATGTTTGGCTTGACTTCATTCATTACTTATATTTAACGAGCTACATGTTTTTATTAATGGGAAGTTTCTGAATGTTTCAATGTTTCACTGGAAAGCTCATTAAATGAAGCAGTAAAACATTAAGATGAAGGAAAGCATTCATTTTAAGAAAATACCCAAAATAAAATAAAGAAAAATTATGTTTTATGTCGGAATTTTATTCCTTTATTTATAAAACAAAAAAAAACCATGAGAAAAATATAAAAAAGCGCTTTTCTGTCCATTAAATAATTTTAATTAAGTAAAAATTATCTCATCAGATCGCCGAAGCTAAACATTTTATGCCAGAACAAGAAGAATAAAATTTATCAAATTTGACATTAATTGGGGTGGAACAAACGAAGCAGAAAATTCCAAATAAATTTTCAAATCACTTAGACACTGATGGAATATTTTAATGTAATGGATTGAAATAGCAGCAGATGATTGCCAAAGTCAATAAATTTATTTTAATGGTTCAATGTCGTTAACGTCAAAATAAATTTTTTAATTTATTGCAGTTTGATTGACATAATGAAATTTAGTCAATATCGAAATTAACTACCAGAAAAAAAAAATCCTAGTGATAACAGCGATAAGCTTAGGGCATCAAACGACCGTGAAATTCATTCTCCATTTAAATTGCATTTGTTTATTTACACAAATTTAATTAAAATTCAAAAATTTTCTGTTCCATTTTATGTTAACAAAATTTGCAGAATTTATTTTTTGTTAACTTTCACAGAAAGACATTTTTCATTTTATTTGTTGACGATTTTTCATCTGTTCTTTTTTTTTGTCGGTTCCCTCGTCTCTCATTCTCTTGATATTTACGATTCCATTATTTCTACATCTAGGAGTGCTTGAAGACAGTTTGCTTCAATTTGTTATTGTTATCTGTTTGCTCAGGTACTTCAACTTAATTCCACATAATTTCGCAACAATGAGCAGCCATCAACGCTCAACAGAATATCCCACAAAAACCACAAAACTTCTTCTTTTGCGGTTAGCTTTAAATTCATCAAATTCAAGTTGGATCTTTATGGACAAAAGAAAATCTGTGACGAGAACAATTTTTTTCCATTTTTCGGTGTAAATTTATGGCTGACACCGATTTTATTCACTTGTCTTTGTCGACCGCTTTCACTTGCTGTCTCAGCTTAATAATCTGTTTTTATGGAATGGCACGGGAGCGAGAAAAAAAAGCCATAACATTTAAGTGCTTGCCCATTTAAGTGTTCTTCAGTTCATTCCTCTAAACATTGTTCAGTGTTTCTGTACTTTCCGTTAAGATTTTCCACGTTTTCTTGCTGATTTCTGGAGTGAATAAAAAAAATGGTTTATGACTTCAAGATGGTATTGTTGGGTTTATATATAAATATGTATTGTGATAGTAAATTGTCATCGCTGCTCTTGTGCCCTTTATGATGTTGAATAATAACAAAACAAATAGGTATAACGCGAATGCTTAATGAAATAAAATAAATGGAAAATTCGCTATAATTTGATTACTTATCTCTGAAGCTGAATTATGAGGTCAAAATTAAATTGACGATATTCGCAAGGCTAGAAGGCGAAAGCATTTTAAAAAGCTTTTCGAAATACGATGCTTATTTGAGTGATGCTTTTCCTAACCTTACTCTAGACGCTAGAGTCATTAATAATTTGATGACTGTCGAGGGATCGAATGAACATCAACAATGAACAAGCAAGACACCGGAAATTTATGATAAATTTACTCAAGAGCTTTTTATGAAAGCTCAACGCTGAATTTTTCGCGCCGAATTTTTTTCTTATATAAATTTGTGATTACCTTCCAAAGTCACATCAATAAGGTTTTGCTATCAAATTTAATAGACATTTTACAACATTCCCCCGCGCTATAAATCAACATTTTCTCGCCTTCGTTAATTATTCACGGCTGAATTAATTTAATTTCCTCGTTGAGTGCTTCACAAATAATTATTTTTAGAAAATTCTTCAACTTTTCGACACTTCATTGGCACTCTATATTGCCACTTTACATCTGTCTTTCTTTAGAATTAATTATTTTTGTACCGGTTAACTTGAGATGTATTTTTTTTTTAAACGAAAGAACTATGGTTACATGTTACTGCTACCTGCAAAGAAATATTCATGAGATTATCAATCATTCTCCGACACGTTATTTCAAGAGAAATTTTCAACGAAATTTTTATCAAAAATAAAATTTTAAATTATTTCACAGTTAATCATTTTGTTTGGAACTTCCCCTCAACCCCACTGGATTTCTCCAGTGTTTGCTGTTTTACATTAGCAGCAATTAGAAAAAGGTCTCTCTTCAAAAAAAAAAAACAAATGTAAATGTTGAAATGGAGATAGAAAGAAAAAGTCCTTTTTATGTACGAAACTGTTTTTTTTTTTACATTTTTCTTTTTTTTCTCTTCATATTTGAGTTTCAAAAGCTTTCAGAGAATACCGAATCGAGCGATGATGAAGCTGATGAGATAACTCGTCAATGGCAATGAGCAAATAAATGTAATGAAAAAAAAAATTTTTCTGCACAAAATAAACGCAAGAAAATGATGAAAAGATTTTTCAGAACAAATATTTGATATTTAGTTAAATTCAAAATATTTTCATTTAATATCTTTTTCTTTTCCTGAAATTTTTTCATATTCCAAAGCAATTTTTCCTTTCCCCCCTCGGATTCGAAATGTTGAAACGACCTAAAGTTTGTAAATAATCTACGGTCAAAGGTTTTCTTTTTTTCATCATAGATATTTAATCTTGGCGAATTTTCATAATTTCTGCCAAATAATTTCCACAACAAGAGAAAATTCTTGAGATTTTCAAATTGTTGCGAAATCAGTAAACTCTTAAAAAGCAGCTCAACAATTTTATCACGATTCCTAACTGAAAGTGATTCATGAGCTTTTAACTGCCGTGCTCTCGTTGCTTATGAGAATTTTTCCTTCCAGAGCATTCAACTTGCTAGAAAATATTATCACATTACTTTGTGCTTTATATTAATTTACAACCATCACTGACAGAGTCAAAAGCACTCGCATTATCTGGAAACGATCTGTCTCTCTCTCTTTTCCTCCATCTCGTACACATGAGCCGCGCAATGACATTGTAAATTTTAAGCATGATATCTCTTCTTTTTTTTTTGGTAAACATTTTCTCATGAATACATCACAAAAAAAAATTGTTATGCAGAGTGGAATTTTATATTTGTTTGCGAGTATGAAGTGCTGCAAAAGCCCTTTATGAGAAATTTATTTCGGGTTTCGATGGGTAATTTTTGTCATTCCTTTGTCGTATGCTATTTTGTTGCTTATCATTGCTGCACATATCGGGAGAGAATGATAAATAAATTTCATTAATCATACAATTTGCTGGAGAATATGAATCAAGTAAGTTATAGAACATACAGACAACAATGAGCCAGTAGATGGAGACAAAATTGATAGCAAAATTTGAAGTTAATGAATTAAATTTTTGTTTTCTTTTTTGCTTCTTCAACGGTTTTCCTTCATTCGCTTAATCCGGCAATTTGCTGTTTTGCTGTGTGCCATCTAACAGCCCGAGACTAGATCTTTTTTTTCCATAATATCCATTAGTGGTTGATGCTTTTCGGATATTACAGATATTGCTTTTATTTGCTTGCGACACATGCAAAGCGGAAGATTCATATCGTTACATTAACTTTAATAGAAATTGTGTCGTTCTGCGGGTGAGCGAAAAATTTTCGTTTCTCGACTAACAGGGAAAATCTTTGAACGTTGTTTTCGAAATCTTAAGTTGTGCTTAGAAAATCGATGAAAAAATTCAAAATCATTTGTAAATTTATCAGCGAGAAGTCACAAAGTCATTGCGCGAATGTTTCGCGGGAAGAAAAATTCACTGAGCTTTACTGAGAAAATATTTTCTTTCTTTTTTTTTGTCTTGGGGTTCTCTTGCGTGATCCTGTGGAAATATGCGTGATATTTTTGCTTCATTTATCAACGATTTTCATGCGAAGACAAGCTGGAAAATAATATTCAAAGCGAAAAAAAAGAAGAAAATAAAATATTTCCTCATGCAGAATGTTTTCATTTCCTTTCACTTGGCTCATTTTCACTAAGTTTGGTCTTTAATCTTTAATGATGATGTGAAATTGTGTAAAACGAACAAAAATCCATAAAAATAAATTCCTTTGTACACCAACAACAATACCATGCGAAAGGACTTAAGAATTTGTGGGTTTTGAGGATTTAAAAGTCTCAGAATGAAAATCTTGTCGGAGGCGAAACATTTTTATTTTGTTTCCTTAAAGCCAAATAAACAAAAAAAAAATCGTCTAAAGTCGAAAATGTAAAAAAAAAGCTTTAAACATTTTGAAACAATGAAAAAGAGAAACATTCAATGAAAATTTTCCAATATTTCCAGCATTTCCAATTCACCACAAAAAATATCCAAAAGAAATTTTAGACATTGAAAAGCTCAGTTCATCAGTGACATTGAGATGAAACAACAAAGCGCCAACGAATTTTGCCACAATAAGAATTTTTAATTTTACGTAAATTTTCATTTTCTTAACTTCATTTTTAAACAATTAAAGAAGAAAATTCTAACTTTCCTTCTCATTACGAGCAAATTAATTAATTGAATTTATTTATGATAATTTTGGACAAATGAAGATCATGAAGCGAAAGATTAAAATTTATTTGAATAACTTTCCCATTTAAGATTTAATAAAGATGGCAAAATTGGCTGCAAAATGTTATTCACCCTCTGGACGTTCAACATTCACTCGGCGGCTCGTGAAGAATTGTTTGCAGGGGGTAAAGAAATTCTTCCTAAACAAATTCCATTTAAATAAAGAACTCCAACAACGAGCGAACGAGCAATTTCTACACCGCTACAAGTTTACAAAACAAACAGTAACATCGCCCTTTAATCTTTCACCTATATCCCACCATTCCATTACGCAATATGATAAGAGAAAATGTTTATTTAAATAAACACAACGAAAGCGAGAGCTTTATTTAAGAAGTTTGCAGACCAAAAAAAAAATAAAGAAAGAAAGAATCTAATGATTTCAAAATTGCTTTTCACCGTTCTTGCAAATCTTGCAAACGAGACGAAAAGAAACCAAAATAAAAGTATAAATGAATTTTTTTTTTCTTTTCCTTTATACATGAAGACGATTTCTCATTCAGGTTTTTTTTTATTTGTTTCCTTCTTCTTCTTTAAATCTTTTAGAAAAGCAGACACACACACGAGAGAAAAGAAAAACGCGCCGGAAAATGAAAAACGCGAAATTAATTTACATTTTCTTGCTCTCTGACACTGAAAGTGAAAAGTTCTTGCGGGAGGGGAAGTTTAAGAAGAAATGAATGAAATTGCGTGGAATGATGGTTTCGCTTTGTTGTCGAAAACATCTTTGTTATGGAGCGAAAATAATTGTTGTGAAATTTTTTTTTTTATATTAAAGTCTTCATTTTCAAGAAAATTTCAGACGTTTTTCTGCGGCTCGCGCTCTTGAATAAAGAAAAAAAATTATGAATGATGCAAACGAGACAAGATTTGATTTTCGGTTCCGCTCATGGAATCTTCAATTATTTCTAAATTAAAAAAGTTACTTATTTACACACTTTTATCTTCCTCCACATAGTCCATAATATACCACAAGCCACGATCACGCTAATTTTTCGTGATTTTCATCATTTTCGCCCGAGAGCGTGTGTAATTTTCTGCTAATGGTATTTTTTTTTCCTCATTCATTCAATTTCTCTTGATTCTGCTTCTTTTAGGGGCGTAATTAAATTATATTCCTTTCCTTTTTCCCATTTCTTCATTCCTCCTCAGTTCCTCAGTTGTTTCTGACACGAAAGCGATTCAGAGTTATGATAGTCGAATGTTATACGTTATAGTCATCATATGACGTTGTCCAATATTTGAAATCATTTATAACGTAAGACTAAGGAGAGCAGAGCATTTGGAAGTTATTCATAATTTCGATAAGCGTTTTTCTCATCAACCAGTCAGTTAACCAGTTTGTTTGGCTGGTGCCAGATTGGTGCCGAAGTAAAATATAATCAAGATGAAAGAGAAGAATATTTTTGAAAAGGAAATTGAGTTAATAATGTGAATGAATGGAACAATATTTTTGTCGGCAAGTCAGTTAACTGTTAGTCTTGTTTCATGAATGAGTTCTCCTTGATAGCCATTAATCATTGAGTTTAAGTAGAAAAGTAGAATCCTAAACAACTCTTAATGGAATCGATTTGGCAATAAACTGATTGAATGAAATCCGACAGTGAGATGATTAATCAGCATTTGTTATTGAGTCTGTAAGCGACCTCACAAGTCAACTCTTAAATTCAATTTTTCATTAAAACTCTTCCAACTAAATTTATTTCATGGTAATTTTAAAAAATTATTTTTCATGTTTATTTCTTATGCTACACAAATGCATAATGAATGAAGAAAATTTATTATTACTGTCAAGTCAATATATTTCGTGGGGATCATTCATGTGTGATATTAAATATAATAATTTCGAATAGTATTATCGATAGATATAACCATCGGAATACAGTAATTGAATTTATAGATTTCCCATCATGATTGTATTATTATTATTATTATTAAAGCTTTCCGTGGTTTGAAATGAATCATATAATATTTTTGCAGAGACAGTAATGATGGTTAATAAAATGATGAGAGTGGATAGAGAAACTATAAGGATATTCTGCAGTTCTGCAGGGTCGCACATTGAAATATAGATGGACATCATAAATCTTCGTTTCCATGGATTATTATCGTCACTCCAGATCTGGTGCGCATCAGAAGATATTTTGAAATATTGGGAAAAAAAAGATAGTTGAAATGAGCCATTCATGAGCATTCATTTCTCACGAGCGTAAACAAAATCCCAATTTTTATAACATCTCCAAAAGAAAAGCCCGAAAACAACCGTCCAAAGATGTTACACAATAGTGATGTAAAACAAGAAAAACTTGGCAATGATATTATTCATGATCCCATCAAACTCGATCCTAGAAACAACCATAAACCATAAACCACATTGCATAATACACTCGACAACACAATTGTTTCAAACAACAACAAATAAAGTTATGTATGCTCTAAAGCTATTATTTCCATCATATGGCACCCTGCTCCCGATCCGCCCTTCATTATTCTTTCTATATCTCTCAATAAATAGATATTTATAGTTTTCTCAGCATTCTTTCGGTCGGATGGAATTCGTAGACAAGGACGTATGTGTATCATGAGGTACAACCACACATAGAGATATTATCATATGTGACATGAATAATTTTATGGTTGCGTTAATATTACAACTATTGGAGATTTTAGGAAATGCTAAGGAATATTTAAGGTTCGATCTTGGAGGGACCAAAAATATTTTTATGCTTGTAATGCTTTTATTATTTCTCCAACAATATAAAGGTGTCTTGTCTTTTATGCTGTATAGAATATTTTAGTCGCTAAGCTGGATTTGTAAAACAATGTAATAATGAATTATGGGTTCGGCAATATAATTCCTACATGATACGACATAATGACGTAATGATGAAACTATATTAATATAAGCTGTCACTTTACTATCAGAGAGACAACCCTCTATGTCGGTTCATTATAATTCGCCTTTTTTAGTCGTAAGAAAATTTCATAAAATATCAATAAATAAACCGACTTCTTTTCCTAACTCTCGTTTTTATATTTTCAAGTCAATTCAGAATTCTTATCGCGCATGAACAACATTCATTGTTAATCATGGTCTACTTAAAATCCCATGAGCAAACAGCCAACCGACCTCGATTATCATATGCAATATATTATTTTTTTTTATACCAACAACTGTATAACTGCAACACGTTTTCGCGATAGATTTACTTATTTATTTACTTGCAGCGTCGGTGGTTGTGGGAAGATAATTTACAATCGCATTTCGCAAGCAAAGCAGTCTCTGAATTCGGATTTTCTTAGCAAATAAATCAATTAAATTCACTTTTTTTTGCACACATACACACACACACTGTCGCTGTAAGAACTCCATTATTTTCACATTTTTATGTCAGTTAGCTTCTTTTTCTCACGACGAGATCGAATGGAGCAAAATGAAATGTCATCATCTGATACCGTGAAAAAAATATTGTGTTAAAGATCTAAAGGATGAAGTCGTTTAATTATCTTCATCGACAGCGAAAAGCAGAATTTATGGCTTCAAGCCATTTTGAGCTGGAAAATTGTATATGAAAGCTATAAATTTTATTTCGAAAGAATTTTGCTGCGGAATGGAAAAATCTATTGAAACAGAAACTTGTTGAATTCCCTTCAACATTTTCAGATGCTTGTTCTTTAACCTCACGAAAGCTCTTTCGTTGCCTTTACTATTTTTGTCTCCTTTACGTTTGATTACCTGCCAGTCACCTTCTCTTGCCATCGTTGTCATCGCCCACCAGCGCCCGTCATCACCCATCAGATGGGATTTATCGTATCGTTTATGGCTCTGCTGTAAATTGAAGAATCGTGTCACATTGCTTTTCACGTAATTCTCTTCAATTCACATCGTCGTTGCCTTATGATTTTTATCGGATTTTATCGCCAGTCGAAATAAGAGAATAAAATAAGTTTTGAGTTAACACTCTCAGCAATGCCATAATGTGTAGATAAATTGAATCTTTCAGTTGGGATCAACATACATTGAAGTCAAAATAGAGCTTTTGACATTAGCAAAAGTTGAATTGAAAGTCAATGAATTTTGCTTTCATTTTTCTTTTATGGTTCGTTATTTTTTTTTTGTTTTTCCTTAACGATTGAAGGTGCTTAATAGATGTAACAACATTATGTGCTACAAGTACGATGAGCAAAATACGACACCGATAATGATAATGGAAAAGCTTTTGATGTTTCGCAATTTTCATTAGATAGATTCCGAAATCACAAATCTCTTGATGATTCAGAAATTTGTCCCCAATTTATCTGTCATTGATTTGAGGTGTTCAATGTTATGACCCCAAGGACATAACAAACAAACCATTAAACAGAAAATTGGATAGATATAATGAAAAGCGTTTGATGTTGTTGGAGCTTTTTGTAAAGCTTAAGAGTTCTTTGAAAGAAAATTAATCAAAACTCGTAGAAATAAATGCTCACAATCACCTGTTTGATGAGTTCTCTTTCCCCATCTCTCAAACTCTCAAATCACATAAAAAAGATCCTAAAGCTCGTTATATCCTAACCGATTTCATTTCAATGAGCTTTCAGAGATTTATTGTATACATGTTCGCACTTCTTCGTTTGCGTATAATGGTTTAATGACGCCTCATACTCATCTAAAGCCACAAAAAATCGTCTGAATTCATCTAATGGGTCCATTTAAATAAAATTTTCTCTTTTTTTTCTTGTCTTCTTAATGCTTTTGTGGTTGCAACCAAAGTATTCTTTATAAAAGTTCCTTCTTCATTCCTCATTAAAAACTTTTTTTTATTATTTTTTTCTTCGTCCTTTTGTTGATGTCCCGCAACGGAGGAAAAGTTAAAATGAAACAAAAAAAGAAGAAAATATTTAATTGCAAAGATTTTGCTTTGTTGTCGTCAACGAAAAAATCCCCCAAATTGCGACCAAAGCAAACAACAACGGAAAGTGTCCCACCGGCCATTGTGGGCCCTGTCTGCGATATGAATCGTCTAACTAACGAACGAAGGTAACAAGTTAGCTCTTACATTATTCATTCCTATCAATAATTTCTACTTTTGCATAAGCGCCGAGGGAAAAATGATGAAAAGCCCCAGTTAGAGCTGTTCTTGTGGAGCATTCAAGAAAAATAATAAATAAAGTTTCTATAACGAGCTTTAAAAAAAGCCTCCTTAATACTGTGGACTCACTTTGCTGGAATAGAGAGATAGAGAAGGAGAGAGAGAGATATTTTGAGCTATTGAGCCGAACATACAAGCTACAAATTGAATAAAACATGAATGTCAATCCATTAAAATATTCATGAAAATTATACATCCCGCTACTGTCTCTCGTTCTCTTCTCCAGCAATCCCCTTTTCGCATAATTGCTTCATTTGAATAATACAAATTGATATGCTTCATATAAATCCTTACTTCACTTTTTTCAACGCACTCAATTTATTTTCAAGCCGCGAATAGCAAAACGAAAAATGGAAATTCAAATTGATTTTTTTTTTCGCTCAAGCCTCAAAGTCAATTGTGAGAAGAGCTCGTTGATGCATTGTCGAAATTAGAAGGATCGAAGATGAAGTGAAGCCGTAAATACAATTTTCACCCGATTGAATTTCATTAAATTTTCAAAAAAAAAAAAGAATCCTTCCGCGAAAAGCTTTGAATTGATTTTAGGAGCTGTTTAAATATTCCGTAACGAAGAAGCAATTTCTTGGAAGAACCAAAAAATAGAATAGACGTAATATTTGAATAGTCCCTTACTTCATAGAAATTTATGTCGTTCAATTTTGGATCGAAGCGAATATTATCATACCTGCAAATAAATTATGCAACGAGCAATCAATATATATGTCATTTATGAATTATTTATCGTATTAGAGACTATAAATCGCATCGACATCAAAAGCCGTCAAGTCATTTACAATTGCGACATTATCGCGATCAGTCAGGAAATGGCAATTGCAAAAACGCCATTAAAGCAACCACCGAAAGAGAGTGGAATCTTTGTGCGAGCTATAAAATTGAGTGCTGAACAATTTGCGGCACATACAACAATTCACGGTCTGAAGCACGTTTTGGATTCACGTGGAAATCGTGGATCAAGAGTTTTTTGGATTCTCATTCCATTGATTTGCTTCACACTTGCGATTGTTCTAATGGTGACATTTCTCATGCGCTACAAATCAAATCCTACACGAATTAATGTTGAAACGAATTTTGGACCAATCAGTGAAATTGAATTTCCGGCTGTGATATTTTGCAATCCAAACTTCATTACCGATTCCCAAATTTATGGTTTGGTGCATTCGCTGCAATCATTCCCGGATAATTACAATGAAAATATCACAGACCACGAAATTGCGGAACGCTTAAAATATATTGCCGGTTTCACAAACAACATAAACGCATTCAATGAATCGGAATTACCGTTTGTGGAAGACGTTTTGAGCCTTAATCGTTTCGATGTGCCACTAACGATGAAGAAAGTCATGTTTCCGTGCTCAAAGTTACTTTATCGTTGTCGATGGGAAGGAAAAATTGTTGAATGTCGTGACATATTTAAAATATCTGAAACATTTCAAGGCTATTGTTGTGGATTTAATGTTCAAAAGCCCACCAGTGATTTGTCAAAAGTGAAAATTGATAGACCAAAATCAACTCAATATTTTGGACCCGACAATGGACTTTCAGTGATTTTAAATCCATTAATTGAGAAGCATGCAATGACGAGTGTCAATTCTGAAGGAATTAAAATCATAATTACTGAACATAATTTGTATCCGGGTGAGCGTGCAATTGAACGAATGTTACCGCATCGACAGGAAACTTTTGTAGAAGTTCGTCCTGAACGAACCGATTGCTCAAATGCCGTTAGGTCATTACCAATTAGTGATCGTGGTTGTGTGTTCTCAAATGAGCATCAGTTGAAATTTTTTCCATATTACATGGAAGAAAATTGTCGCATCGAATGTCGAATGCAAATGAACATCAAGACATGTTCATGCTTGCCATACTTTTACTATAACACTGAGAACATTGAAACATGTAATTTCTTGAAAATCCCTTGCATCATGTCACTCCGTGAGGCAATAAAAATTTCACAAACTGACAACGACACAAATTGTATTTGTCCGCCACAATGCAATGGACAGACATACGAATTACGAATCAGTTCAACAGAAATCAAGCTCAATGGTCCGCCGGTTATTGATCCATTTCAGTGAGTGTTAATTGAATAATCAATTGACTTTTCGATTAATTAATTATTGTCCATTTATAGCTTTAACCTCACCGATAATCATATGATCGTTCATGTCTACTATGTGTCGCAAGTTTATCGCGTTTTCATCAAAAGCTTACTGACAAATTTCATTAGTCTCATTTCGAATTTGGGCGGTGTTTATTCGCTACTAATTGGCATGTCAATTATTTCAACTGTCGAAATATTCTACTTCTTTTCCATACGATTGTTTGTCAACTATCGGCAAATTAAGCAAGAAGACATGAAACCAAAAACATTTTCACAACGTCTCGACAATCTTCAAGTGCCATCGATGAAAATACCTCGCTTAGACACCGCAAAGTCTTCAGGTTCCGATGGATCAATGCGTATGACAGCTATGTCACATTTTTAATGAGCAAAATAATATTCTTTTTTCGAGATTCGACAAATTTTGAACACTCAAAAAAGTCTGAAAACTTGACATAAAGTACACTCAGCTTTCAACAAATTCAAGATTTATTTATTGGTAGACTCAACGACGTTTGATAGCCACATACATAATATCAAGTTCAATTTAAACATTTTCCTGGAATAAAAAAAAAGAAGAATAAAATGAAACATTTTTCCGTTTTTTTTTTCTCATTCCTTTATACATCGTCCAAATGCCAAATGATGCATATAAAGTTCTCAAGCGTGTTGGTGATTTTTTTTTATCCATCGAAATGGAACAATCGTAGCCAGGATATATGTTTCCAGTGTTTGTTTTTTCATGGTCCACCGAGGAAAATCCATCCGCAATTCCAACGAACCGCAATTTTGCGCTAAACTTTCACATTCCGGAAAAAAGCACAGAAAAAAGTTTTCACTTATTGAAAATGGAAACAAACAAGCAATCAACAGTAAAATTGCAGCTTATTGCAGAATACAAAAAAAAATTCAACGCTTAATATGTTTTGTGAGGCGACTTATTGACGTTGTAATTCCCAACTGGCGGCACGAGAGGGTGAAAAAAAAAAACACTCGACACATAAAAAAAAGGAATCGTGCAAAAATGCCACACAACTTTGTCGACAGAACAATATTTATGAAAATATTTTTTTTAAGAGTTGAACTTTGAGAAAATTATTGCACAAGGGAATGTTTAAAATTCTGAATATATCTCATGATGACGTTCATTCTATGTCAGATAAATTGCGCCATGTGCAAATTGTACCAGGATAAATGGCTTTAAATGCAATCCCTGCACAGTGAAATTATAATTTTAGAAAATCCAACGGCAACGAGGGTAAATTCTTTAATTACGTAACGTTTTGCGGGTGAGGTTGGGTCTGAATATTAAGCGTTATCGTGGCTTAGAAACACTTTAAATGTTAGGGGGATGAGAAAAATTTCGAACAAAATCGTTACTTAATTTAAATATTTCCCTTAGCAACGTTAACTACTAAAATCGCATCCATTTCCGGAGAAAATGTTGGTGCAATATGAATATTGAACATAAATAACAAAGTGCTTACAATTTCACAGCCTGTTTACATCGTTCATGAATGTTCAATTGACACAGATTCGAATATAAAAAAAAAACAATGTCAATGCCCGAGTTTGGGTTAAATATAAAAATTTCATCAGTAATCTCTCGAGCTCTCGAGGGCCGATTTAAAATTACGAATTCTATGAAAAAAAAAAAGAAGAAAATATAAGATCAAGCTAGTTTATAAGCAGAAGAATGAAAAAAAAAATCGGAGCCAAGATTACAAGATTTCCCAGCTGAGACATGACGTTTGGGAGTTCACTTCATTCATGTGTAAAACATATTTTTCTACATTCTTTACTTTTGCTTCCAGTTCAAGAAATTTTTTCACGGAAGAATCACAAAAGAATATCTATTGAAAGCTTTCAGTGAGTAGAGCATTTGATTGATAGCAAGCAGTACAAGAATAAAAAGGAAAATAAAAGGATTTTGTTCCGCTGTTATCGAACAAGAAAATATGCTTTGAGCACTTTTCTCATTGACATTATGTGTTGCTGAATATTCACAATGAATGCATCGTTGAATGGATATCAGTATCGGTTTAATGTGACGAATTTTGGAAGAAGCTTTGACTCAAAAGCATGAGAAACTTTCATTCATCAGGTTTTGCATTGTTGCTTCCGTTACAATTGAATGGCACCACATCATTTAAGTGACAATCTTCAAACATGCTGAGCTTCAACAAGCATCACAGAAAAAAAATCCCTAAAAAGCTTTTTGCCTTTATGAATAATCAATTGAGCAGAATAAAACAACAAAAAGAAGAAGAGACGAGACGAGAGAAGTTTGTGCCGCACCACCAAACGACTTGGTCTTTGTAGCCATTCTCAATAACAGCAACTTTGTCGTTTTTGAAAAGTTTTAAGCTCTTGCAAGTCATGCTAAGTTGCATGTCATGTTACAATGAACGAAAGCTTAAACGTTCAGCAAATAATTAAAATGCTTTTCAAAATGAATTTCTGGCCACTCAAGTAAATGCTCTTTTTATGACTGACGACTTTAAGTGTGAAGTGATTGTGCTCTCATTAAAGTGCATTTAAGTACGGAGAAGAAAATTGTTGTAAGAATGAAAGAAATATTTTCCGGTCTGAAAATAACTGTGCAATGTTGCAATGAATGGAAAATTCCCCTAAATCATAAAAGTGTGAAAGATTTCCGGTTTTTGTGTTTTTGTCCATCTATTTTGCTGCAAGATGGAGAAAATATTTTCAGGGATTTCCTGCTTCATTCTAAAATTGGAGAAAAATTTCTTTTCAAATCCCAGCATCGGAATTTTCAGAATTTTCTGATTCCGATGAACATTTTTTTTTTTGCATCCTCAATTTAATTTCCTGTTGCAATTTTCCTATTTGTTTTGTTCCAACGATAACTTTTGTAAGAAAATGCTCCTTCCTTTGGAATTATCTTTCAATATCTTCTTTCAATAAATACTTAGATAGGAAAATTTTGCTAATTCATTAGAATTTTCAGCATAATGGGAAATATTTGTTCTCTATTTCTGCAATGATATGTAAGAAATTTATGTCTTAAAGAATTCAAATAAAGAATTTCCATTAAAATGATTTGAACAAAAACTCTTGACGGAAGAAATATTTAATCTTCATTACGATGAAAATTGTCAATTTTTGATAAATTTTCCAATTTCCGAAATTGAACTTTCTGAGAAGATTTTCCACTTATTTTCTCCCATATTTGTGTTTTTCTTCGGTCATCAAAACGAACCTTCTTTAGTTCATCCGCCCATTAATCATCGTCAACTAGCGATTCAGTGATGGACCATTAAGAGGAAATTGTGAAGGAAAAGAAGCTTTTCTCAGGCTTTTAAATGGAAAAACACGTTGAAAACAGCAAACAAGATAAATCACATGATGCTCTCGAAAAATTTGTTATCCTGAGAGCTTGCAGGACGAAGTTGGTTTAATTCTATTGCCTCACAAAATTTGCAAAAGAGTGCACAAATTTGCGATTTATGGTTTTGGCTTTTTAATGCAATTTGCGCTGCCGCGCATAGGACAAAAGTTTATAAAAAAAAGCTCTCATAACTTACGTCGATGACAAAGTCAGTTATAGTGTAATCAAGAATCGTTCTGCCGTGGTGCGCCATTGAGCCGCAAATAAATTTTGCAATTTTCAATTTTCTAACATGATTTTGATGAGATTAAATTTTCAACGATCTAACCGCATTTTCCACTCCTAAAAATAAATCCTCGTAAACAACATAACAACATTCCAGTGCATTGCTTTTCACTGCGAAATATAAAATGTGGAATCACTGTGCATGGCGCGCGAATTGATTTATGACACTTTGTGCAAGTGCAACATGCCCTTGTTATTTATGCTTTAACCAAGGTTTTAACGATTCAACAAACCTCTACAATCCTTCTCTTTCTTTCTCTCTCGTTCTCTGTTTCTTGCATATGAGTAACGAGTGTAAGTGTGTAGCGTACTAGACCTGAGTTGTAGGTCAGGAAAAGGAAATAATTTGTAAAATTTATGAATGCATTTGTTGCACAATTTAATGATTTTTCGACAAATCGATTTTCTCTACAATTGTCATGAAAAACAATTTTCCTTTCCGTCATCATCATCGTCGTTGTTTGATTTCAATTAGTTGCTTTCTCATTTTGCGCCATCCTTTATCGCTTTATCGGGTATTTTATTGAGACCTTTAATTTAAAATAAAAGGCTCAATAATAAAATGATTAATTTCTTTCGTTGATTGCTTTTGGGTCAAAATCAATTAATTCCGGACATTGCTGTATCGAATGATTAACTAACTTTCTTTTGCTATGCATTCAATCGATTTCACAGAATTTGCATAATTGCTTGTCTGCCTGAGTGAACAACAAATTGGTCGCAGCGGCAAATGTGAAACGCAAAATTTCATTAAATAATTACAATTCCATTAGTTTGCGACAAAACTTTGTCATTTAATTCAATTAATTCTACAAACGTCCTGTGAATGATTCAATCCAACCGATGTAGGATGATGTACGAACAAGAATGTCAGGAGCACCGCGAGCACAACTTAGGCCGAAAGACACGACAGCAACGACTTCACCGCGCGCAATTAAAGGGCTTCCGGAGTCTATAAATTTAATTGATTCAGTTAATTTTGAGCTTGAAATTAAAATAATTTGTAACTAACCACCAAAGCATCCACCAATTCCTCGCTCAGCTAATGTGCAAATATGACCCGAATAAATGACGGGACGATATTCTGGCTCAAAGAATCCTGCTAAAGCTGTTCTCCATATACTACGTAAATCGTAACGTAATGAATTGAATGCTGAATCAAATGTAAATTCGCAAATTCGCTATATGGATTATACATACCATTCTGTATTTGTCATAATTGTCGTATTTTTATATTGCAAATGCTCTTTCGATGTCCATGGTGGTCCCTGCGTAAATGCTCCCCAACCACTCAATTGGGCTGGAATTGAGCTAAGCACACGACGACGATTGATTGGTATCGGAGAAACGAATCGATTGTATTGAATGTCACGGCCGACTCTAACCATTCCAATATCGTGCCAGTTAGAAGTCGTTACAATGTAACGAGGATGTGGAACACTTTGAACAATTTCGTAACGGGTTCCTTCATCAGTCAAACGAATTGCACCAGCGACAATAAGACGCTCGTGTCCAGACATGATGCAATGAGCGGCAGTTAAAACCCATCGAGTATTTAAGATGCCACCACCACAACCGTGACTCAATTGGTCAAAGAATCGTATCGAAACCATATGCGGAAACTGACCCAATCTTGCATCTTCACCACCAACAATGAATGATTCCGGAAGCTGAGCGTTTTGATCAGCAGCTGTAAGAGCAGTCAACAGAAATAACATAAAACCCGCGAAAATTGCTGCTCGTGACATTTTTATGATGGCACCGAAAAATCAACTGAAACATTTACTCATTGACGTTTATAATTTATAATTTCAAAATGTTTTCTTATCAAATAAATCAATTGATAAAAAAATTGGATTCAATCAGCGATTTTTGTGATTGCAATTTATTTTTTCTGTTTATATACATTTATTCGTGTGTAAATCCAATGAGAATCCGAATCCATCGACCGTTTTAAACAAAAAATCAATATCCAATTAAAAACTTAAAAGCTTCACGTGATTTTTATTTAATTTATGTTTTACAAATACTCGACTACTCGGCTTCCGATTTTGTTCAATCATTTTGTGTTTTAAAACTAATCTCAGATTGTGTTAATCCAAACTCTCTGAAAGCAATATGACAGTTAGAAAATAAATTTAAAAATGTGTTAAAAATGTTCACCACTTGGTGCAGCACTTGATTAAATTCCCCTCGCTTTAAAATTTTTCTGTACCCCTTGTCGCCTTTTTTTTTGCCTATTGTGAAAAACATTGAATCCAAAATGCTTTCGTCGGTGTCTCGATGTGTTTTACAGCAAGCAACTCGTGCCATTCGTATCCACTCAGTGCGTAGTTTATCGGTACTGGCGGGCACTAAACGTCCAGTCATCCCACAAATACCCGCTGCCGCTAGTGTTACGTCAAAAATTTCTTTTACGGTGAGATTGGAAAATTTTAATTGCAATTTTATTTATCTCAAACATCCTTATCAACATGTATATAGATCCCTCAACGATGGTATAGTGCCAAGGAGCCACTGACATTGAAGCTCATTCGTGAACGTGTCATTTTGGTTTTGAATCTGTACGACAAGATTGATCCAGCAAAATTGAGCGTTGATTCGCATTTCATTAAGGATTTAGGATTGGATTCATTAGATCATGTTGAAGTTATTATGGCAATGGAGGATGAGTTTGGTTTTGAAATACCTGATCAAGATGCCGAAAAACTGAGCACACCAAAGGACCTCATTGCATACATAGCTGATAAGGAAGATATTTATGAATAAATAAAATGGCAATGTATGTAGTGTTTAGTTACAAAAGAAACAAATAAATGTACAGAAATGCAAAAAAATGCAAAATGAATAAGTTTTAATCGATAAGAAGAAATTCGTATAAGAAGATTGAGAAAATAACTTCATAAATGTTTTTTTTTCTCATATTTTAATAACTTCAACTTCAGCACATCATAACTGACAGATGCATAAATGCTCCAACCGCATACAATCTTAATTATTTTATTCTGACTTAACAATAAACTCAGTATGGAACATAAACATGCAAACATCTCAATAAGTCGTTTTTTATTGTTAAACTTTTGCTAAATTTCCTTTTTCTAAATAAAATAAAATGTTTATCTTTTTTTTGTGTGACGAAACTTGAAAACAGCCCTTCAAGAAAAAGAAAGAAATTAGAACATTTTTCATTTAACAAAAAACCATCGCGCTAGAAGCGTCAAGCCCATTAGCTGAGGATTAGCTCATCACATCGAACTAACGTCGAATTAAACGTCGAACATCATCAAAATTATTTAGAAAACCGGGCGTGGATTGAATTTTCTTTGCATTTGTCCTTAAAAAGCTAAATAAACAATGGACATTGATGGATCACTTCTTGAGATGGAGCAAGCAGCAAACATTTTGCTGGTGAGCTGATATATTATTGTAAGAACGCCGAAATTATAATTAATTGGTTTTTATTTCTTAGAATCCAATGGGCACAAATCGGGATTTGTTAAAGCTGAGTGAGAATGTTTTCATAAATTTTAGTAAACATCCACTTCCAATTCCTGATTGCTTTACCATTCTTGAACGTTCCAAGATCGAATTAGTGCTGTTTGAAACTGTTAAAATGTTGAAAAATGTCATCATTTATGAATGGCGTGCATTATCGAAAACTGATAAGGACCTTCTGCGACAAAAATTGATGGATTTTGTCATCACTAATCAGGATCTTCCACCGTCAGTTGTCGAACGAATATTGCAAGTAATTGCTATCATCATAAAACGAAATTACATTGAAGATGGCGGAGAGGAGCTAGAAACCTTGATGGCATTTATCCGTGAAATGCTCTTCACTTCCGCAAGCGAGCAAGTTCATCATGTTTCTTGTCACATAATCGTTTCGATTCTACAAGAATTCACCAATACTGTCAAGTCCGAAGATCTGGTATTGTCGTTTGAAGAACACTTCCGTGCGAAAAAGTCATTCGAGACCAAAGAACTGGTCGCTGTTTTTCTTTTTGTTCTCGAAGCCATCGAAAGACTTCTGCCGCTATACGATGCATCAGTTGTAAATCACAATATTTTAATGGATTCACTACTCAAAATCATGGAATTAATTCTAAGCTGGAGCTATGTGGCGGCTCTCATTCCAAAACGAATTATTCGAGCGTTTGAGAATCTCAATAATGTGAAACAACAACCAAGTTTAAGATTGAGTACAATTTGGCAACCGCATATTCTTCAACCGCGCGTTCTTGAGGTCTTCTTTATTCTCTATTGGCGTGTTCGAGCTCAACCACAGCTGCAACGGAAAGCCATCAATTGCCTCATTCAACTCTCGACTCTTAGTGGTCCAGTTTTTGGAATTGTCGATTCAAGCTTCTCATATTTCCAGCATTACATTCAGCTCCTAATGGATCTTCTTGGCAATATTGAAGTTGATGAACGTGACGCATTTGGCGTTGCAACAATCCTTAGAAAGCTTCTAATGATCCACAACGTCAAAGTTGAATTAGTAAAATTACCTGAAGAAATGGCGACAGTATTCATCGACCGAATGCTGATGTTGACTGTTCAGTTTATAGAAATGAGCGCACGTGAAGACGTAAGTTATTATATTTTAATTACAATTACTGCATTAATTTGAATTGGTTTACTATTAGCAATCGTATGGCGAAACAGTTTTCAGTGATGCATGTCGCTCAATGTTGGAAGCTTGGCTTGATCTCATTATGCTAGTTGATGTCGCTCATACTTCATTGATTCGTAACAATACTCGTCATATATTTGACAAATTTATTCATTGTCGAGTGACCCCATCCGGCGGTAGTGATGCTGATATCAATGAGGCGGAGGAACCGGAAAGAGAAATTTTCAAGGAACAATTGATCATCATTGGCTTTCTGGGTCGTTTATCCATTGAACATGCACTTCGCACCATCGCCACACAAATGGAATTGAAAATTGTAGAACTGTGCAGTGCTGCTAATGGTGCGGCTGCGCAAATAACTCAAAGCTTTGATGCCCTTCATTGGTTGGTTCTTATTGCCGGGCACACATTATGCATGGAATCAATTGGCGAGAAGCCATTAATACCAAAGGAAATTAATTTACTATCATCACAGCTCCAAGAATCATCAGTAACATCAGCAGCGAGCACCTGGCAATATTTGCAAGCTGCTGTTGGTCAGGAAGACTCAAGCGCTACCCAACAATGTGATCCAGCTCTTCGTATTTTTGCTGATGTTTTGCGATTGTGTGACCTCGAAAATCGTTTTATCCTTCAAGGTTTTGGCGGCTGCTGGAGTCCACTTCTCTCCAGTACCATTATGTGGTTTCTTGCTATGTTTACAAACAGTTATGTTCATGTCGAAGCCGTTTATTATTCGCCATTGGCACCAATTTATACTGAGCTGATGATCGCTGGAGCACCTGCTGCTGCATGGACAATGAATGTTATATTGACAAAAGTTGCATGGAATATGAATCATTACCACCACGATGTGGATGTTGTTGAAGAATCAATTCGACTATTTCTGGATATTGTGAATGTTCGCAATAAAAAACTTCAACACATCTTGGAACTGAGCAGTTTTCAAGGCCTAATTCAAATGCGCGATTTGCAGCTTGACTCGAAGATTAAGCGAAGCGTTTTTAAAGGTCTCGTAATGGCATCAGCGGCATTTTCTAATATCGAACAAAAACAAAATTGTTTGCGTCACATTCTTATGCCGATCGGTGAAGGCTTTGAAGCGATTCGATCAGCAGCTGGACGTCATCATGAAACTGCTGTTCGTGAGAAATTGCTAGCAACACTCGATGAAATGACTGGAATCGCGCAAGGCACAAATGTCAGCACATTTGAATTTGTTTATCAACAGCTACGCGAACACTTCCATACATTAGTGGAATTAATGTGCGTTTATCAGAACTATTTAGATATTCAATGTGCAATTTTGAAAGTGTTAATTGAAATGGCGAGCACACCAATGGCAACAAGCACCGCACAAAGTTATTGCCGCGACTTTTACGATGTTTGTATTCGATGTATGCGAACATTTTTGGAACGACAATCATCGCGACTTGCAAAAACTTATGCTGACGACGAAGAACAACCCGACGATGTTTTGATGGTGATAGAACTTTTCAAGAAAGTGACTATTCAATATATTCTTGAACCGAGTGGTAAGTTACTAAGAGATAAGACTAATTTGAATCGTAGAGAACTTAATTCTTTATTATTCCTTCAGATCAATCAATTGTGACTAGCTTAGGCGTTCAGATTCTATCAAATCTGATGCCAAAAATGTATACGCTGCTTGATCGTTTTCCCGACATCACAATGGCTTATTACAAAAGCCTAAATTGCTTCTTAGAACTTGTTGTATGCTCAAATGAGGTAAGAAAGGAAATTAAAAGGAAACTTAAATCGATTAATTAATTTTTATCTTGTTCTCAGCTGGGAATTTTGCCCGATGATTTGCTAAATCATCTTCTCTATACATCCAAAATTGGACTAACATCGTTTACGTATCCAGAGATTCAATCGCATTCATTGGACTTGTTGTGCACAATTGGCGATGCTCTCGTGCAGGACACATCGAATCAATTGGCATCACTTCGTGAACGAACTATTGAGCCATTTATTAAACTTCTCTTTGATATTATTGTGACACTAGACTTGCACAATGAGAATAAGACAGATTGCTACTCGACAATTTATACTCTATCATGTGCGGCTCATCAACATGAACATGTCTTTCATGCGATGCTCAAGATGCTAGCAGAAAAGCAAAAGCAACGACAAACGTATCAGACGCCACAAGATTCGCCCGAAGTTGAGCAATTGAAAGTTTTTGAATTTCGCAATTCACGCGAACAAAAATTTGCCTTTGTTGATCTATTTGATAAATTTATTGCGAGCATCAGCTTTTTATATCATAACTGAATATTTAATTAATTAATTGTAATTAATTTAAGTGAATCGAAGAGCACTTTTTCCTGCTTAAAAAAAGAAAAAATTTATTTAGAAATTTGAATAAAAAGAAAAAGAAAAATTTGACAAATGATAAGAAAATTGATTTTGACGCACCAAAAAGTATCGCAAAGATCTGCAAATGAAAATTTAGACTTTCAATTTATTTTCTTAAATTTTATTTCTGTTTCATTTCTTACATTTAAAGTTCTTTTTTTTATCGGACATGAGAATGATTTAGTTATTTTTAAGATACAACTGTTTTAAAGAATTTAATTTCGACTTTAGTGATCCTAATTGAAAATCTCAGAGAATTGTTTAAAATCATGATAACGTTTTGGGCTGAACTTCTTATATATTTTTATTTGCAATTTATAAATTTGTCAATGTCTTTGGCATGATAATAATAAAAAGAAAAAAAAAATCTGAGTACGATAAGGAAGAAAAAATATATTTTTTAAATCATTGCCCAATTCCTTTAAGTTTTCTTTGGTAATTCTTTCCTCAGCCTTCGACAGATTTGAAGGAATTCAATGAAAAATTATTGAAAAAAAAAAAAAAATCAAATTGAAGTGCAGAATTTTAATTACAGAATTGACACAAACATTTTTTTTTCCAAGTCTTTCAAAAATTCTTAAACAGCTTTTTACGTGCTTCTAGAAGAATTAATGAAAAAGTAAAAAAGAAAAAAGAAGGAAATTGTGATCGCATGGTGCTTTATGAAATTTGTTTGTCTATTGAACATTTTATTTGTGTGCTTAAAATCCTACTTAATTAGGTAATTATAATAACTAATTATTTTTTTTTTTTGTTATAAATTAAATCTTTGATGATTTGTTGCTATGTGTTCTTTTGTGGGTTCCTTTCTTCAACTTCTTCCACTTTCAGATAATTCTAATTTCATTGTTTTCTTTTAATTATAATTAAACTACACTAAAAAAATGTCTTTTGCACTGATTTCGGTTTTAATGCATGCACTGCCTGTTGGCGACGAGGCACTGGCTAGCGAATTAGCGCGCGTCGCTGCTAATGGGGATCGCAAATCACTCGTCGTTGACGTCTGATGGTGCAGATGAGGTTGATGTTGGTTCAATTCATTATTATAATAGTACGTTGTGTCTATTTGTCGAATCCAAAAAAGATGAAATAAAATAAATTACATTTTGAATTATCATAATTTAATTTTCTACGAAGGAAAGACAAAGTTAGAAACATACACCAGGAAGAGAAGTATACGAAAGTTTTAAGTTTTGTATACTTTAGTTTTTTTTTTTTTCTTAGTAAAATACTCACTGCTTACTTACTGAGGAGACTGCTGGTAGTTGGAACGTTGTATCCATAACTATATGCTGTGCTATATTGCTGGTATGGTGATGAGTTGTAGGCATAATCTGACGCTGATACCACTGAACCGTTATTAGCTACAAGAACAAAGATAAATTATTAAAATCTTCACATTTAGAATAATTATTTTTTAAAGTATCTCCGGAAAAATCACGAAAAAAAAAATCCCAATCAGAACCATCACCGGAAAAAATGAGAGAATTTTTCTTCTTCTTTTTTTTTAGCAGTCCAGTGTCGAGGCGAGTAGCGTGCCGAAAGTGATTTGATGATTACTTGCCTGTTGCATAATGATTGAATCCACTGAGAATGGATGAATATGCGGCTGAACCAGCTTGTCCACTAGGCTGGAGAACAATCAGCGATGGTGAATTATCTGTGGGTGCAGGAATGAGATTTCCTGTTTGCTTGTCTATATGATGTTGTTGATGCATTGATTGACTCATTTGTTGATGTTGTTGATGCTGTTGCTGCAGAAGCAAAAGCTGATGAGCATGATGATGAACTGATTCTGTGCCATTATCTAAATGATAACGTTGCAAATTCATTATCTGACGTTTGTGATTATTATTCCCATCATCATCAATAATATCTCCAGACATTTTACTCGTGCTAACATTTCGACAATCATTCATGTCAATCTTTAGTGAGCCTGAAGTTTTTCCATTGTTGTTATTTCGATCGTTATTGTTATTTGTGTCATTCTTGACAATGCCTTGAACATTGCTTGAAGTCGATTGTCCATCGGGCTGAATAACAGTAAACATTGGTAGTTCACTTGATGAATCGGGTTGATCTTGTTGTTGATCGTCCATTGCACCCATTGCCAATGCATTGTAGGCTGTTGTACTATCTGTAAAAATTTGAGTTTGGTTTTTTTTTTTGTTGTTTCGTTTTTCTTCAGATGTTGTTCGATGCTATCAAAATTGTGCCACCATTCACCATAATTAATAACATTATGCAATTTAACTAAATTTTTTTCTTTGTTCTGATAACTACATCAAGTGCGAAATATTTTTTTTTTTGTAAGTGCATTTGAGATTAGAATTTCCAAAAGTGATAGATTGAGAGTTTCGTGTTATTGTTCCGAAAATGAAATTATTCCTTCCACCATTTGAAAATTATTCTTTCAGTGCTTTGTTGCTAATTAATAAGTCCCGTGAAAATGCTATCCAGTGCTGTGATCTCATAAGAACCATTACTGAATGGCTCACCTGCATGATATGGAGACATCGATTGATCAATTAAAGTTGCTGTTGTATTTAGCTTCATATCCTGCATCGTCAGTGGAGTCAGCGATGTGAATGTTCCAGTTCCTTTAATAATTTTTGTTTTTTTTTTTTTTCCATCAAAAATTTTGCGATTTTTCCAATTAACGACATCATTCATTCAATCAAATTCACTCATTCTAATAATGATTATAAATACGATTCCAATACATACCAATTGCTGTTCCAATCGATGGCGCATAAAGCGTATTTTGAGCTTGTGAAATGGTTGTTATGCTATCGTAGAGTATCGAGTCTTGATTATGATTATTATTATTGACAGTGGCGGTTGGAAAGACATTGTGAGTATCGTAATATGATGAATTGTTATTCCCATTTGGGCCGTTATTAATACGCTGGTCATTCGCTGACGGTGTAATGTTGCCATTCGGTGTATTGTTACTTGTTGTATTGTTATTATTATTGTTGTTATTGTTATTATTGTGTGGAGGCGTCGATATTGAAATAACTGCTGGACTACCGCCAGTAGCAAGTTGCTTCGGTTCATCTTTGACGCACCATTTTGATGACCAAATCTAAAAGAACAAAATAAATGAAGTTCATAACATTTGTTTGAGGCATTTATTATGTAACTCACATTCGGATAGATCTGGTCGCCATTGTATTGAATTCGTTGTCGCTTGATGTCATCGTCAATGTGATGAATGTTGATATCGCGATTTTCGTCTGAAAACAAAGGAAATATTATGAAAATTGTTCAGGAATTTCTCAATTTCTGTTATCTCATCATTTAAATGCCACAGCTGACTGTTTCCTGTATTTCGTGCAATAGCTTAATTGTTCTATTTTGAATGGCTCATCAGATGACAAAAGAAAAGGACAATAAAACTTCACATCTAATGGACAATGGCGAGGAAGGAATATAATTGCACAATGGCAAGTCAAAGAGGAAAAAACCGTTGGACATCGGTCAGTTACCAAAATGGGCAAATGAGATAAACGATTATTGCACAAGTCTTCTCTGTATGTTAACAATTGTGTGTGGGTGGAGGAAAATGAGGGTTGAAGTGAAATGTTCTATTCGTGTTGTAGGCGAAAGGAGGGTGAAATGGTAAACCGGGGAAAATTTCAGCGCATGGACAGCACAGCAATTGCCGGAAACTGTATGCGGATTTTCTGACAAACATATAAAAATACATATCGTCCATTGTTGAGGAAATATTTGGAATTTTCTTTCTTTTATGCAACACAGAAAAAACATTTTGTGGTGAAATTTTTGATTATTTATTCGGAAAATGTAACAGAAATGCATGTTTTCCGATAATAATCAAGCGGAAAAGTCCATAAAGTTTTCCATTTCTTTAAAATAAGAAGGGAGAAAGTTTTATATCACAGTTTGATACACGAATGGCTGTGAAGCTGTGAACTCATTTTTTATGGTCAAACTCACCATGATCATCAACGCGTTTCCGTTTCATCGTATTTACATTTGGATCATTCGAATGTTGAATACCCAATATTCCATTGATGCTGTAACCGCTACTAATACGTCCTTCAGTGCCGTTGACTTGATTTGGTCCAGTTGTAGCGCCATTACTATCTTGCGGATCTGTCATTTGCGGCGATTGCGGGAGATGGCCTAAGATTTTAAAATTTTCAATTTCAGAACTTTCAAAAAGGATTCTAATAATTCTACCTGGTGGCGTTCCAGAATTCTGTGACTGCTGCTGGTGATGAACATGTTTCGCTTTCTCTGCTGCTTTATTTCTTACAATTCTGTAGAAATTTAAATTAAAGAAAATTAAATCAGTTAGAAATCTTGGGAAATAAAAAATTCTTCGCGTCATTGTTGCAAGGCAAGGACAATTCGCAATGATTGGCATGTCGAATTGCAGCCAACGCTCATGAACGGCGTTCTAACTCCATTAGGATGCCATTAAATGTCGCCAGGAAGAGAAATGACATTGTGAAAAAATCCAGACTCAATTGACTTTTGCCTTGTTGGAGTTTCGGAAGGAATTTGATGCACGATCTCTAAAATTTTGCCATTAAATTTATTTTGAATTCGTTTGTAAATTTCTTGAAATAAATTATTCCAGAAAATTTCAATGCACCAAATTCCTTTGAAGACATCAAAAGCGAAACTTTCACATCGAAATTTTCAACCGCAAATGTTTTGACTGCCACTCAACAGCAATTTTCTCTTTTTTTAAACAAAAATAATAATTTCAAAATAATGTTTTTATTAATATGATTATTGTGAATGCGAGTCACGTGCCGTGCACAGTGCTTGAAAGCCGCCATCGACACAATAGCATTGCGTGTGCCGCAATGATACATATTCGAGGGTGCAATAAATTGACGGATTGTCACTTTGTCAAGGGAAACACTTTCATAAAAGGGAGAGGGGGTTGTTGCATAACGCGTGGGTGCAACATTTAAGTGGTTCAATTTATGGAATCATCACTTTATTAAATGAACTCAACTGGCTACTCGTAATCTCAAGGATTTAATTTGATTGCACTTTTTTTTGGTTTGTGAATCGGTCGCGTGTTGAACGAATTTAGTGAAAAATTCTCGTGCAATAATTATACAATTTAAAGTCACTTATTAAGATGTTTCATTTTGATTGCAACTTTCTGAGCTTCTATAATATTTTTTTTCTTTTGCTCCACCTTTGCAAATGTCTAAAAATAGGAGTTTGTTATTTTGTTTTTGCGCAATTCATCGGAGATTCGAAGCAAATTTTTATCAAAATCTGGCAACGTTGCAGCTTGATTTTGGGATTTTCTTGCAATTTTTATTGATATCTCAATCAAAATTTTATTAATTTTTGTCCATAAGTAAACTCCTTAATTTTCCATTACAACTTTTACCCCTTTTTCCATAAGAAAAAGTCACATAAAGTTGTCCATTAAAATGATTTTCCATTACAGTCAATAAAGGAAAATTCTGATTTGATTTTTTTTTTTTGCACAAATTGACGAGGGATTTTTCTATTTGGTCCATTCGATTGTACATAAATATTTTCCCCTTTTCAATGTTCACAATGCTTTTCCCTCAACTACATTCGTCGAAATTGCTGTGTCAGTTTTTATTGAGCGCTAGCGAAACAACTAAAATTATCCAATCTCAATAAATTCAGTTGTGAAATGTTTGTTCGCCCTTTTGTTGATTGTCACAAGCGAAGTCAGTTATTTCATAGTTCACTCACAAATCTAAAAAATATGTTTAAGTTAATAAAATGATGATTTACCGACCACACAGAAAAAAAAACGATATTACTATTAATTCTGAGTCATTTAATCGAAATTGCGCAACTTTTTTCAAGTAAATAAAGAAAATCAAATTTGAGAAGAAAATTTTTCATGGGAAAATGAATTTTGTGCTGTTGAATCGGCATCGGCAAAGAATAAATTTAAGGAAAAATTAAATGAAATAAATTCCGAACGAAAATGTTTTCAATTAAAAATGTTTTAAAAATTTATTTCTTCCCCTTACATAAGACAATCAATCCTTCCATCCGAATGATTCGCTGAAAAATCGTCGATTTGGGAATTAGAAAGGACAATTTGTGAATTTAATCATCGATTATTACAGCAACAACAGCAAAAAAAAAGTCTCTGATAACAAATCACCGTTGTTTTGTGTCACTTTTAATTCCCAGATGAGAATTCATGTTCGAATGTGCGATACATATGTTGCAATATTTTTTCTCCCTCCGAATCCTTAAATTTCCTTCGATGTGCATTTAAAAGCACATTAAGGGACCGTAAATTAAATGATAACAATCAAAACTAAAGTGATTTTTTTTTGCATTGGAGAAATTTCCTGTCAGTTCATGGAAAAAATCTGATAAAATAATTAAATGCATTCAATTGTCGGGTCCTTTTATAGCTTTATCAGTCGAGTAAATAAAACACATGTTGGAATTAATGTGATCGCATGTGGAAAATTGAAGCAGATTTTGTCTTTTTGTCTTCAAAATCGATAACTATCAGAAAAGTTGTTAATTGTAGTGCTATCAAGATCGAACATGAATTTGATAAGAGACAATTACCAACATGAGCAGAGAGATTTCAGGGTGAAGCGTCGATCGAGCAGAACAAGCAAACAAACAAACAAACAGTCATCATCATTTCGCACCTGGATTATTTCGAGTGCCATAAAAATCTCATCAACAAAAGGATCCTTCTCAATGGCAACAACAACAAAACAATTGTGCAATGAGTTTGAATTGTGAATAGAAGCAGTAAATCAAAGGCAACCCCGAAAGTGGCACTTCTCGAAGTCAATTGTTTAGTTCATTAAATAAATATTTACTTCTTGTTACGCTCTATTCGGACTAGGGAGAAATTTTTGTCAGCCAACACCCGGAAAATGAAAATTGCATAACAGGAACAAAAGTCAGATTATTATTATGATGACAACGACAAAGGAAAAAAAAATATTTACAAGTTTTTAGAAATTTCTCGATTGCAAACATTTTAAAATCTGTTTAGTTCCGGAATGGTTTAAGGTGCGCTGTATTAGGGTGAATGAAGTATTTCAAGTGATCCTTGAGAAAATCCTTAATAGCATCATCAATCCTAAATTCAAGATATAAAAACAGATTTTGTGTATACACTCCAAGTTGACTACCAGACCAGTGGCATGTCGAAGGGTCGAATCGACATTTGGAAAATTATGATTATTACATTTTATTGACTCTCATCCTGTGTGAAGGGAACATCCCGCTGTGAAAGCCTTTTAAATCGAGTCCTTGCAATAGCAAGCGATTCCTTCTAATGTTGTCCTATGAAAAAAAAAAAATCATTTTCAATTCTCATAATTAAATTGGCAATGAATTGAAGATGATTGTGAAGTAGGGGAAAAGTGCCGGAAGAAGATAAAAATTCATTTTACAATCTCTCTCAGGCTCACAATGGTAGAAAGTGCAAAAAGATACCGGAAATCTAAAGAGTCTCAAAGTCAAGAAAACTTTCCTTAAGGAACCACAAAAAAATGAAGGAAAATTCCGGATGTCGGAAGTAATCATTTTCTTGGCAATGGCTACTAGAGATAATAAATCCAAAGGAAAATGTCTCTTTGTCTTAAGAAAACTCAAGAAATTCATTGCAAGACATTAGAAGGGAAAACAAAAATCTTAATTGCAATTGACATTTTGTTTTGTTGCTATGCATGAAAGCAAATTTTTTTTAAGATGTCTTGAATTGTTGTTGGCATTTAACGACGAAGGTATCAGGTAATAAAGATTCTCTCAATGTGCAACGTCGATGCGATGCCCTTACGACTTTAACAGAAATCTTGAGAGACAGAAATTTATTTTTTTTTTTGTGATTTACCGTCGGAAGAAAAAGGTCGCAAATTGAATTTAAAATAGATTCCACCGAGACATCAAAAGGACAATTTTGGAATTTCTTTCACTTATTCGACTTGTAAACAGATGTTGCTCCTTTGTAATCATCCCTTTAATGTCCTGTTCAATAAATCATCAGTAAGTGATGTTTGGAAAATCGATTTTTTTTTTGTTACTTCCGTTCGTGAAATTTTAGAATACGAAATAAAGCGTTTCATTGACTTTGAAAGTTTTATTTCAATGACGTAAATTTTGAAAGTTCTTATCAGTTCCATTGTTATATGAAATTACTTCTGACGTCCATGCAGGTTCAAGGTTGGAATTTTTTTCAAATGAATTTCTTTTAATTTGCGTAAATTTCGCTGAAAAATTGGATTTAGAATTTTCCGCCACGATTTTTCAAAGCCACACGTTTGCTATCACTAGAGCATGGCGCTAGTTCCGGTTTCCGTGTAGCGTCTGACGTCTTCGGTTCCATTCATATCGCGCCGCACATTGTTTTTTGTTTGTCTTTTAGTGTTCTCTTCTCTTTAATTGTTTTCCATTCAGAAACAATTTCCTCGCATTGTTTAAGTGGAAAATGCGAAAAAGTGAGAAAAAAATTTTCCATTTCTTTTGTTTTGTGTGGAAATTTCCGACATCGCAAGAACGGAATGTCGCTGGCAGAAGAGCTGCTGCTTACATGAAAAACGGAAGGATATCCGGAAATGCCAACGGCTTCCTTAATCCAGAGCAGAGAAAAGGAAAAGACAAAAATGGAGAAAAGATTTTTCTCAGCAATGGGAAAGTTTTTGGCGCTGCTGTTTGGCTTCTTATGCAGCCGCAAAAAAAAAAAGAAAGAAAGAAATACATTTAAAGAAATCCGAAAGAAGCGACAAGAAAAATCAAAAGAAATATCGCGAAATAGAAATGGAGAAAAGCGAATAAAAGAAAACGAAGGAAAAACTTTTTTTTTTATGGTTTCGAAAAGAAAAAGAAAATACGAAAAAGTTTTCGGAGCAGAACATTCATTAATAAATTTTTTTTTTTTTCTTAGCTGTATTTTTCCCCATTTCTTTCACTTCGCCATCTTTTTCTGCCATCCGTAGCTTGGTTGTTTTCTCGGTTTTGGCTTGTCGTTGGATCTTCTCTTCTTTTTTTTTGGTGGCTTGTTGAATTTACGATTATTGCAAAAAAATAAAAAAAAGATTTTCCACTAACTTTATTTTCGATTTAAGAAATTTCTTTAATTTATTAACTCCCTGAGTGGATTTAATTGCTTAATCTGTAAAACTCTGTAGTTATATTCCCGTCATTATCATGAACAAGCGTTGTAAATGAAATCAATTAAACAACAATCCACAAGTAAATGTTATGCCATAAATCTGCTTTGAATTCCCTCAAGTCATCATCATGATGCACACTGGAGCAATGTTGATGATTTTTTTCTTCATAAAAAAAAAACAGCAACAACAGCTACAACGATAATAATGCTTTTGACCCAAACGAGACATGAATTTTCCCAAATGGGACGATATTTTAAAGTACTTTGCCAAGTTACCCTTCACCCGCCCCAAAAAAAAAAAGGATTCTCGGCAGTAAATTTCCACTTCCTCCGAATCCCATCCACTGAGGTCGACAACAAATGTACTTCGTATACTTTTTATTAAGGGGTTTACTGCAATTTCATTAATGAAAAACATAAAACAGAGCAATTGCGGCCCCGAAACCAGAATGTTTGAGACAAAAATAAATTTTATAGCGAACCTTTTACAGCTTTTGTAATTGAGTCTGGATTTGTGGATTTAGTTTGATTTTAAGCATATTTTCTTTTAAGACTCACCTATTGATGGACGATACACTCGGCACATTGTCTTGTGAGCAAATACCTTCAGCCAGCAGCCGATCACGAATTTCCCAGGCAAACATTGTAGGATTTTCACGCTTATAATTTGCAATTGCATCGACGACCGGCGGCGTTGCGACTTTTGGTTTGCTGCCACCAATCACGCCCGCCTTAAAGCTCCCCGTTTCGTAATATCTAATTTTGCGGATATAATTTGAAATTGTTTAATTAATTATTATTTCAACTGACTGCAATGTTTGTGTGTGAGTACGTCTGAACATTAAAAAATAATTATACTAAAAGAAAATTGGTTGAGTTGACAATAAACCACACTGGAACTGAGTTCGAGGTAATAATTTACAAATCACACACGAGAAACTTTAAATGAGGTACATAAAAGCACACAAATTATTTGCTGCGGTAGTTTGGATCCGAGTTGGATACCAAAAAAATAAAGGGGGAGGGCAGATAGAGGGGTAGTAATTGGTGGGTATAATTAAATTTCTGGTTGTTCTGGCTCGTAATTTACTTCACTCGACGTAAAAAAAAAGTTTATGCTTGTTAGGGTCCTCGTAAAAGTTTTTCCATTTTCCTCTTCAACTCGATTGTAATTTAGAGAGTGAGGTTAGAAATTTTCAGTAGCAATAAATAACAGCCACAACGCAACCCGAATTATTTGCTGTTTTACTGGAATTTTTCGGGAAATAACACAGTCATTGAATCAAATCCCTCCCGAATGCCACAAAGCTCATGTGTGCTAATGTACTCGCATCCATCACATAATCAATTTAATTATTTCTCTCTCTTTATGTGGGTGCGGAGTTATGTTAAAAAAAAAGGATTCCTGGAGCAATTGAGATAAATTTATGTTTGGGGAAACGTGAGTTGTTGTAAATTACATTGAATGTGTGTTGTTGTAGAGTATTTTAATTGCATTGAAATTTCATTGACGACAGGATCCAGTAATTTAAATTAATTAATTGTTAAATATTATTTCCAAGATCAAGCAATTAAATTAAGCAGAAGGAATATCAAGCTCAACTGGATGATTAAAAAATTTACCTTGATAATATTTTTGATACACAGCCGTGACTGACGCGCAATTGTCGCGATATATCACATGGACGCACACCATTATGGGCCAATTCGACGATACGCTGTCGCACAACATCCGGCAGCGGACGGCCTGCAATGATTTGATGATTGTGATTGACTGTGTTAGAAGGACCATTGTCAATATCACAAAATGCCAAATAAAAAAAAATAGAAACATTGCACAAAATCATTGTCAATGATTGTGCGCGGACACTTACCATTTACAAAAACACCACCAAGTTGATTCACTCCGCCATGGCCTGATAAAAAGAAATAAAAATGAAAAAAAAAAAAAAACTAAATGAAAATTGTGCCTCAAATGGAAATAAAAAAAAAATCTCTTAATTTATGCAATCAGATCAAAAAGGAAACCGCAAGAAGAGTTTCCACATCCCGCGTACAAAGAGAGATAAAAATCATGCGGCATCAATTTACAGTAATATCACCATAAACATCCCACCAATGGAAGATAAATATCAAAAGTTGAAGCGCAAAAGGAAAATCTACATAAAATGGAAAAACCACTTCGCGCAATGAGATGAAAATTGAATTTTCCTCAATTTTCCATTTTCCTTCTGTTGTTTTACATTTCATTCCATTTGCATTTCTCTGTTTGATGATTTGTAATTTAGGCATAAAAAAAAAAAAAAAAAACAAAACAACGAATGCGTGATGGGTGCAAAGAGTGAGTGAAAGAGAAAGATTCCATCAGATAATCATTCCATTAGCGACACATTCGCACACTCGTTACTGAAGAAGCTGTTGTTGGAAATCCGAAAACAGATTTTTTCACGAATCTTTTTCATGAATATTTAAACAGCATGAATTTTATTGCGAAAAAAAAAAAAAAGAATACCCAAAAGTTGCGATAACAGCAACAAAGTGGATTATGAGATTCATGCAAATTACAGCTTCACTGAACCATATGGCTCATGCTTGATGGATGGTTTTCGAAGAGTTCTGATTAAGTGCTTTCAACCTGCGACCACAAGTTTATTCACCATTAATCCCATTATGATGCCGTCCATTTGTTCCGATCACTGATAGCGTTTTTCACCCTATAATCCCTTCAATAAAAGGACATGAATCAAACATAGTGTCTGGAGTTTCTTCTTTCCAAGTGTGCACTTAACAGCATAATTTGATTATCGTTACACATTTTTATTGTCATAAATTGAATTTTATCAGATCGACTAGCAGGTTGCAGGCCTCTTGTTTTAATGGCAACAACAATTTCAGTTCTTCACCACCCCTCGTTGAGTTTATTATTTCACAATATTGCAATCATCGTAATGATCTATAGACGACCCCAATTGCTTGTTTTAATGTCAGTAATCTGGCAATCTGTTCTAACTAAAAGGGGGTGGTTGCAATTGTAGTTTAAACCTTAAGTGGTACTGCTTATCATCAACACTTGATCGCAAACACAAATCGCCTTGTGTAACATGATATTTATTAACATCATCCAATGTTAGTTGCGTGGGCGGAACAGTTTGGTGTTTTTTTTGATGTTTGTTTATTAATAATATAATTAAAAATCAATTATTCAATATTTTGTGGGAACCAGAACCGCAATTTGTTGGGCATTTTTAATTAATTCATTTTCTGCGTGTTGACTTTTTTGCGCTACGCTCAATTAATTATGCTCAAAAACATATTTTTTTTTTTTTTATTTTAATTAATTTCATTTCTTTTCGTCACCAAATTGTTCGCGGTTCTGAGCGATTTACATCGCAAATGATGAACAAATGTGACAAAACTTTTTTTTTTTTTTGTTTTCTTTTGCACATGAACAGAGACAAACTCGCAAATGCATTTGATGTTGCACAATTTAAAATGCAAGCTGAAAGGCATCATTTGCAAAGCCATTACGGAAAATGACAAACAGAAAAAAAAAGAATAATTTAAATTGCACAATTTATTTTTGCTCTTTTACAGAAGTGCCACCAAGTTGCCACTCGCCCATCAAAATCAGATGCAATTTTAAAATAAACATTACGCGAATGTGTGAAAAGATTGATTTGAAGTCTGCACGAGATAAATGAAAATTGCATTTGTAATAATTAAAGCTTTTTAAAGTGGAAAATTGTGAGAAACAAAAGAAAAATCGAATGTTCATCAGCCCAGAAAGAAAATCCATCAAACAAGTTTTTTCTTCTATCGCCATTTCAATGTCTTCATGTCGATGAAAATCAATATTTGGGTAACCATCGAATCGAATCTGCCACCAAATTCAGCAGCAGCGCCATGTCATGGCTCTTTAACTTCTTCGCCCATTTTCAACCATCATTTCAAAGAATAAAAGAAAAAGAAGAATATTCAGAAAAAAAAAACTTTAAGAAGCTTCTGTTATTGTTGTCTAATCATCGTTTTTCATGTGGATTCATCAGAAAAGCTCCATCATCAAAAAAAACCATCGACGACCATTTTCTACCCCTATCAACGAAATTTTCCGTTGCCCACAATGAATAGTCAGCATAACATCGAAAATATTCTGCGATTGATGTTGATGCTTCTCCCCCTTTTTTTTCAATACGTGAGAGGGATATTCGACAACCGATGTGGGGCGAGGGAGGAAACATTTCAAAATGGCGCTGATTTTCCTTTGCAAAAATGTTTTCCCTTGAGAAGTTTCTTTTTCAGTTGGAGAAGGAAATTCGATGCAAGGGGACAACAAACATTTCAAGTGATTGCCGAAGACTGATATTAATACTTGAAGGTCTTGTTCGCAGTACACGGACAACGTGAGGCGAAATGGGTGGAAGTAATTGAGACGCGAACAGGTAAACTGATACCTTTGGGAATTTTTTACAATCGCTATACGTTGGATCTGTTTTTTTTATACTTAACAAGGGAGAAAATGCAATTAACTGAAAAGCATTGCGAGATGGAATTTCGTGCGCAAATGGGGGGGAAATTGGATTTTCGCGGGGATTTTTTTTTGTATTTATTTTGCGCTGCGATTGTCTGAATAATTTGATTTGATTTTAGAATTGAAATGGACGCTCAATCGATAGCCGCATGAGATTGCTGAAGAAAGGTTTCAATAGCACTTGTTAAATTCAATTAATTAATGGCACTTAATGTATAATCGCGATGGGACTATTCACAATAACTTACACGTATAATATTCCATCATATTTTGATTGTATCGATATGCTGTTGATAAATCCATTATCAATCTGACCGCTGACAAAAGAGCTTTTGTGCAATTTCACTTAATCAATTAATGACTTTAATATTTACACAAATTTCGAATTAAATTTTCAGGACTTGAATTTTTTGTACAAAAGAAAATATTTTTTTTTTACACTTTTCTTATTATAAAGAATTTCTCACTGAACGATTTTCCTTAATTAATTAGAGAATCACACAAATTGCACATTTTTTTTTTTTTTGGGTGGGAAATTCAAATTGTTTTCTTTCCAGGAGTTTTCTTTTAAAGAATTTTCCTTGCTGAATTATTTCAGTTTGCAATTTGTCATTTTTTTTTCTTTCTTTTAATCAATGAATTTTCAACTCAATTAACAATTCTCCGAACATTTTCCAAGTTTTCGCAAGAAATCCATGAGAAAAGTTTTTTTTTTTTTTGCACATCAAATCACCAACGAACCGCGAAAGGAAAAGCCACAAAATCGAGAGACATTTTCTTTGTCAAGTTTTTCCATCTGGTGAGTCCGAACCGAAACCGCCGATTATCTCGTCTGCTGATTATTGACAATAGCGAAAAAAAATGAGAAAATTCGACGACCGAATATAAAAAAAAAGTTTTTCTTTTTTTTTTTTCGTTTTCACGAACCACAAAATTTATTTACTCCTTAAAAAAGAGACACTTTTTCACGCACGTTCGCAGAATATTCTACCGTTGGCCGTGTGTCGTGATGCTGCTCGTGCGGCCCTCGAAATGATTCAGAAACAGTTTTTTTTTTTTTCAGAGATTGCAAAGAGCCAGCAAACGACGACGACGATGGGTTGATTTGTGCGAGTGTAGTGGTAGAGTGTAAATCTGAAAGGGCAAGAGGCAGGCGAATGAAGAAATAGGGGAATTGTACGAAGGATATGTCACATTTAGTTTCTAGTTTTAGGAATAAAAAATTAATTGTGAATGTTATTTATAAAATATTCCTTGATGAAAAACTGGGAAGGACACAAAAGTTAAGACAAAGGTGAGAAAAAGAGATAACGATGGAATCTGTATGTCAATGATGTCGTTAAAATTTCCGCTGCTGTGTAATGAAATCTTTGTGAAACCAAAACTAAATCAATCATCTCAAATTTCATTCATATTAAATTTTGATCTATTTGACATTGAACATCATTATCAAATGACGCCCGAAGTCGAAGTCTGCCTTGCGAAAATGTCTCTCGCGCTGCATATGTGTGATGATGTCTTTTGCCTTCATTCTGATGTGATTCTGGCAAAAGTTTTTTTTTTTTTTTCTTTTCTTTTCGGCTGTCAAATGTTCCGCTTTTGGGCCACGCCTGGTTGCACACGCTTACACAATGCTTGTGCTATATCGGGTTTTTTTTTTATTTTGTAGGGTGAATCTGATAAGAAAAGATGACAATTGAGATGGAAAATGGATTGTCGAAAAATTTTCCAGCTCTTTTATCGCACAAATTTTCGGTTTACACATTAAATGCCGTGTTGCCAAATTTTCGATCCCGAACATTTGGCTCATGGGCTGTGATTGGTTGAATTTTAATAGAGGGATGGAACGACATTTCTAATGCGACGAAGGGAACACACGATGAAGGAATCTGATGGGACAAAAAGGAATGATAAGAATGAATCCTTAAAAACCATTTGTGGGCGGGACTTTTAAATCCTTTGTTTGTGTTGGTTGCTCTGGATTACTACATCCAAATCGAATATGAATAAAAGCAACCTTTAGAGAATCTGATAAGAAACCTCCGCGAAATGCACAATTTGAGGAATTTGATGTTTATGATATTTTAATTTTAGTAGGATTTGATAACTTGCGCAATTCAATGTAAAACGGACACAGGGTGATGACCAGTTAGAAATTCCGTCGCGTCTTAAAATCAAACAGGTTTTAACATTCACCGCACTGAAATTTCACAATTCAACAATTTTTGCGATAAATTCAGGGATGCATGACCGTTGGGCTGTTTTTTTTTTTTTTGTTAAAGAAGGGGAGAAAGAATTATATTGCTGCCGCTGCCGCCGACGTAACCGTCGACCAGAACCAAAGTCCTTGAAATTATAATAGAAATTGTTTGTTTGTGCACACAATTCACCAATTTGACAATCGATATCAATTTTCTCACTCATTTCTCTTTTGCGCGCACACAATTGTGTTACATTGATTGTTGACTGTTCTGTGCACTGGATGGTGACGAACGTGGGTTCTTTTTTTTTCTTCTTCTCTTTCTTGTGTGTGAAAACAGGTGAATTGTGACTCCCTTGAACTGGAGTCTGATGCAATGATGATTCATCATAAAAATTTCCCTTTCGATTCGCATCAAATTTCTCGTTTGCCAACGCAAGTTAAAGAGAATCCAAAGAAGAACAGAAAACATGAAAATGAATCTTCGTGGAACTGCATCATGGAAATCACCGGAATCGACTGACAAGGTGCAGAAAAAAAGTGAACATGAAAAAAAAAACTTTCGCAGGTTTCTTAGAACTTTTAAGTGCCGTATCTTACAAATTGTTCCTACAAAATGTGCAGCACCAAAAGAAAAAATTGCAATTTAAGCGAGCGGAAGAATATTTGTGGTTTTTGGGACATTGCACTGGAAATTGTTCTGAATTGACGATGGGGGGGCAACGGGGCAACCTACGAGATTCCCTGCGGCATTCAAACATCGGATGGGGCTTCATGTCTTTATCGATTGCACAATTAACACATACATCGTTTGTGGTTCCGTGGGATTTCGTTTTTCTCTCCTAACTCATTCTCTTTCTTTTGCACAACAACCAAAAAATCTTTCCTGAGATCGACCTGCGTCAGATATTCCCAATTGGATTTTGTTGCTCAATTTCGCGGTTTTTTTTTTTCGTGTGTGCGCGGTCATTTAAGAACCAATTTATAAGAAATTGGTAATTCAATGATCCGGATGTGACCAATTTCATTGAAATCATGAATGAAATAATGTTGATCTCGTAAGCTCTTCATTGATCTGAATCTGAATTCGAAGAAAATGTGAATTTCTTTAAAAGATGCAACATAAGAACGAAACAATTAACACGTCATCATCAACATCTTAAGATCCCACACACATGGCAACTGCGACCTTCTGGATCTCATTAAAAAAAAATATCCGCGACAAATGATGCAAATTTCATTATGCGCCCTTTGATGTGTCGAGATGGTGCAAAATCTCACGGGACGTTGCTGAAAATTGTCACATTGTTGCACATAATCCATCAAAGTGTAGTTTGTTGCAATTTTATGGAGACATCATTTTATTTCAGTGATGCTTAAGGGGCATTGCGAGTGTCTTTTTATATAAAACCGCTAACAACTTTGTTAGAGTTTCAAAATTGAGACATCATCACGATGATTAAAGACTCTGATTTGATGATCATCAATCACTGCTTTTACATCATCCCTTGTGATGACAAATTCATTTTATTCATCTCTCTCTCCCTCTCTCCCTCTCGCTTTTTGTCCGATACGCAAATCTAATATTTAATAAGAATATCGAAGGTGAATCGCTTTTTAATGCATTGAAAATTTTGCGCATTTTTGTGCTTCATTCATCCTGTAAATAAGCTAAAAAGTTTTCGGTTCCATCAATTGTGTTGAACGAGCGTTGAGTCGCTTTATTTTTGTTGCTGCTATTTGCTCGCTTTTTATCATTTTTTGTGTGTGTTTTTTTTTATTATTCTCTGGTAGTAGTAAAATGTGTTTTAAATAAATTTATACAGTTGAAGGGATTTGTTCGGCAGTGATGACGTCAATCTTTTTTTTTAAGGAATAAGAAAAAAAGTTTTTACGTCAGTTGTGAATTCCAATTTTTTTTTTTCGCTTGTTAGAACCGAGAAATAAAAATATTTTGCATGAGCGAGTGAGAGAGAAAATATTTTTATTATTTTTTTTTTGCGCCTGAAAAAGGTAGAAGTCGAGAAACATAGTGAGAGAGATAGAACGAGAACGATGTGGAGGATGTTGAGGAGGAGAAAAGTTGTATATTTCACGGATGGTGATTCCGAAACCAATTCAGCCAAAAATATGCTTTTTATCGTTTATAATACAACGTACCCCTCGTGTGATCCCCTCTCGTTCCCTCCTGTCTCTGTTTTTTTTTTTTTTTTGTAAATTTCCAGCTATATGCTGATGGCATAGATAAAGAACGAAGCACAGAGGAGATATGAAAAAGCAATGAACATTCAGCCAGGCAAAATAACTTTTCAGACGCTCATTTCGGGGTTGAGTACAAGTGGATGAGGGAAATGAAATGCTTAAGAAAATCCCTCGATTACAATCCCTTCGAAATCTCCCATTTTGGGGCGCTTTTTAAATTATATAATGACATTATAAAAGCATTAAATTTCGAGATTACTTTTGCAATGTGAACATTATCATCGTACAATCCCCAATTTATTAACCTTACTATTTGAGTATAAAATTTTATCTCTCTCTCTATCTCTCTCTCCATTTCTTTCCCTTAAAAAAGTTTCATGAAAATTTGTTACAACTTCAAGCTGCCATAATAGCATCCTTCACCCGAGCAACTTGCGAAACCCACAAAATGAACACACAGCACGAGGAAATCCAATCTCATTTGTCATCTTTTTTTTTATGTTCTACGACTTTAATCAGTTTAAGGAATCTCAGAGGGTGCTGGTGCTTGCTTGCAGTTTGATAACATCATGTGAATTCATTCTGATTTGAAAATGTTCAGTATATAAGCGTCCATATAACAATGTCATTTTGTTCGAAAAAGAGTCATCAGAAAGATCATTAAGCGCTGAGGGATTTTCGAAGGGAATAAAGTAAACTTTCCCTTAATTGGATTTGTGTCAAGCTGCTATTTCTCTCCTTTTAATCCCTCTTCACATCAACAGCTCAATAAGAAGCTTAACAGTGCACCTGAAGTCAATAATCCGATTAAAACATATATTTTTTTATTATTAAAGAAGCTCAAACCGCGAGTCATTTCAAGACCGAAAAATGTTTTTTACGTGCCGGGTCGAAATAGAATTGAAACAATGCTAAAATAAAAATCAAAAACACATCAAGAAGCAACTTCCGGTCTGGTTGGGAGTGTATTCGTTGATGTGTTTGTTTGTCGTTGTGTATATCGTGCTTTATATACTTACTTCACATTTTCATTTGTATTTTCATTCTCTTCGATATCTCCATATCGCCCAGAAAACAATTTTAATTGCTTAAATAGAATTCATTCTGGACTTGGAGAGGGGGGGGGGGGAAAGCGTGGAAGATTTTCACACAATTGTTGTCGCAAAAATGTTCCGAGTGATTTGAGTTTTGATATCAAATATCGACTGAACGACATTTTTTTTATGGCTCGAAAATGTTTTCGACATTTTTTTTTTAATTCTTTAAAAAAAAAAACTTTGAGATGTGCTAAAATTTTGATTATCATGGAGCAGAGGAAAAAAAGGCATAAATGAAGCGCTAGTTCAAGCTGGTTCAAGGCCAATCGGCCGAAAACAGAAATAAAAATATGGGAAGCGAATTAATTTCAGCCGACGCTTTGTGAAAATATTTTTCTGTGTATATTCAAATAACAAAAAAAAAGTGATTTAATTTGCCATCAAGCCGGCATATGATGCCAGCCATCAGAACATTCAGTCGATGTCTGTGTATAATCGCCATAAAGTTATTTAATGCTGTAAAACAATTCTGTGAACTTTTTTTTGTGTGTGTATGTGTGTGTTTGCACGATATTCGGATCCAAAATTGGTAATGAAAATGAAAATGTGGGAAACTTTTGATTTTCATAAGTTTTTTTATGTCTTCTCTGGATCGCTCATTGTCCAGAATGTTGTTAGTTAGTTCATCATCCAATTTGTGACTTCTTCCAACAACAAAAAAAAAAGATTTCGCTTTCTTACTTAACTTAATTATAATTCTAGATCAGAGCTAAAATTTTCTCGAGATTCAAATCTCAGCTGTTGGTAAAAATCAGCTGGTGTAGCAAATGCTGTGAGCTACTAGCATTACGCAAAAAAAAAAAAAACCATTCGAATTGTTATGGCATCTGATTGAGTTTGGTTCTCTCAACAAGGCGCCTTAAGGTATTGACTGATCCATAATCAAAGTTTTATGAATCAAGTTAAATCAAAAAATGTTTATTTTTCAGCTTCGGCGCGATTCACGTGAATTTCTTTTAAAATTGCATCAAGAAAATTTTAATTTCATCGACTTTAGGCACTTTAAAGGAACTTTCTTTGTGTGCTGACTCTGTATCAGCTTCTTAGTTCACCACAACCAACAAAAAAAAAAAAGTTGAATAACAAAAACAGGCAAAATCGCGTCCGTTCGTTCCATGCCAGTGGCTTTTTCCACTTTTTTTTTAACGGAGAGAAATTTTCTGCTGCATTTTGTACGATCAATTGAAACCGATTGCAGCACTGTCTTTAAGTAGCAACAGTCAATTTGTCGATGGTTCTCTTTTCTTGCTCGCTGCTACTTCTATTTGTGTGTGATTAATTTTTATTGGAAAGCCGTGATTGCCCGAAAATGTGTCTTGCTCTGTGCAAATCTACCGCGAGAGTTTATCGATCCGCTGATTATGAAGTGAAATGTGCGCTCGGCGGTTGTCGATCGGAGTCGATTTTTTTTTTCTTGCGCTATTTCTGCGGCTTTGCGCAACACTTTTTTGACTTCGATTTTTTTTTTACTATTCGGAATTTTGTCGCAAATTTGACTGATTGCATTCACTAAAAATTTAAATAAGAAATTGTTGATTTTTTTGTTTACCAAACTCACCTTCGCCGGACATGCTGCCACCTTGCTGGCTGTTCTGAGAATCGTCTAGATATACAAAAGTAAGAGAAAAACAAAAGAAATTCAAATTTATGTACCAACAAAAAATGATTTGTACGTTGAAAGGATCAAAAAGCCCTTCTCGGCCCTACCCACAAGAATAAGAAGAAAAAAAATTCCCAGTCAGGAAATTCTCAAAGAACAAAGAAAAAGAAAAAAAAAGTTCGTTAAACAATAAACCGAAATGACCCAAACAAGACGATGAGCAATTCTCCATTGTCTTTTGCGCTTCCTCTCATCACTAGCATTCATCAAAAGCGACGAAGATAAAAAAAAAAAAACTTAAATTTAAATTATTTAAAAATTATGTAAAATTCATAAAACTGCAATTTTTATTTATTTTCGACCCCGAAAGAAATTTTAAACGGACACAAAAGAAATGAAAAATTCACGTCTTTGTTGCTTTCGTTGATTGCATTGCACTTCAAAAATTAAAAAAAGGGAGAAAATTTTTGTTCACGTTTAAATGGACATACGAGGGAATGCTACGACAGAAGTCGACTCAGAATATTTCCGGAAGTGATGTGCCCATTTTTATTTAGGAGTGAAGTTGCGCGCGAGATATCCAGTTGATGATATTAAAAAGTCTTGTGTGCCATCAGGCGCTTGCATAATAAACGAAGGACACAAAGGCCAAGGACCTAAGAATGTCTTAAGAAAATTTTCTTAAGGTTTAGAAAATTGTCTTTAAAAAAAAAATTCCAATCGAAATTCACATACAAAATCGACCCTCGCTTGTATGAACTTTCAATTTGATCACGGGACATTCCACCTGTTACAGTCCATTGTTCCACTCATTATAATATTACTGCCTGCATTCATTACTTGTACGAGGCATTTCGTGTCGTTTGCTTTTCCAAAACCGTTGAAATTTATTTTCAATCTTTCTTCATTCTTTCAATTCCTTTTTTTTCCCCTTCAATTGAAATTGCCGAAGCACCGAAGAAGGCAACAGGTTCATGTTTATAAATACACACTCGAAACGTTAGGCAGCACCAGATGGTCTCGCGGCGCGCGCGGTACGTTTTCACGCAAGGACATCAGTTGCATACTGCAACAATTTTGTTGATGATTGATAAAAAGTTTCGTGAGTTGATGAATAAAAAGAAGTAGCGAATTGAAATTTTTTCGGGGGAACTCCGGAACAAAATTTATTGACTCCGTTTCTTGACGTCTTCGCTTCCGATCCCTTTCTTTCAAGTGTTTTTGAACTCAAAAAGTCAAACAGTTGTCGCATGATGTTCGAGATATATAATAAAAAAATGTTGTGGATGGTCATTAAGGAAATATTTTAGGCGCGCTTGCCAACGACCCGAATGGAATGTTTTATTTCTTCTTCTACTGAGGACTTCCACCCTTCATTACTCATTCGCATGCTAATGGAATTCATCAATTTTAAGAACGAACGGAAAGACTTTTAACAGTTTTCCTTTTGATCATGAAATGTTTTGCATAAATTTTGATGGGAATTTAACGTAACGAACTTTTTCGTGGGAATATTTAGCAGATCCAATAATTGTCGATCCTTTTCAATCATGAAGTTAAAACTTACTTTTTGACTTTTCATCGCCATTCGTTGCACTGATATTTGTCATTTGATGTTGATAAACATTTAAATCGTTATGATGTGATTGTGTGTGATGTCCATGATTATTTAAATGCTGCATGTGTACAGCTGGCTGTAATTCCATGCTGATCATTTGAATGTTCTTCACTTCGCTTCCTTTAATGCACTTTAAAGAGTTTATTTTTATTCACTAGAAATCGATGTTAAAAAATTTAAAAAAATAACATTATAAATGAACATTCAACTCGAACCATCAAAAAAAAATTGAGCCAAATTTAGATCATCATGAACAAAAAAAAAAAATGAATTAATCGGAAGCAAGTTTGCGGGTTGGAAAGGAAAAAAAATTGTTTATTCAGAAAATAAATCAAATGACTCATGAAGACTACAACAAACATTCGTCACGGGCCTCTGTGAGACTTGTCGAATGTTCTCAGGGCAATGAATAAACGACAACAACAATGAACAACGCAATCAGCATGAATATAATGCGAAAAGCCGCATGAAGTTTTGATTGAAGAATTTTGAGGGGTTGGAAAATTTGTTGTCTGGCTTAGAGATGAATTTCGAATGTCTCGTGGCTGGGATTTCGTGAATCTAATCGCATTTTAATGATCCGAGTTATTTTAAGGTTCCTTTACAGGACTTTGATTGAAGTCTTTCACTTGATAACTAACCGTAAAAAATTTTCTTTTTCACAATTTCTTTTTTGCTTTTTAAGTTTTCTTAAATTTTCATTGTTGCTGTTTAATTTTTCACTTAAGTTTTCTGCTTTAATTTAATTGTAATATTTTTTTTCTTCTTCTTTTTCCATTTATTTCCGTTTTCTTGAGCACTTTAATTTTGAGCACTTTTTTGATATTAATTTTTTTTTCGTGTTATCAATTTAATTGAATTTTAATTTATTTTTCCAATTTTTCCAATTCAATAATTTTATTTTGTTATTAAATATTCACAGAACTCTCTCAGAAGACACTTCAAGAACCACCGTCTGTCCTTAAAAAATCTACTGAATGTCTTGAATTCAACGAGCCGTTCCGAGCTAGCGACTACTTAAGGCTTCAAACTCTCATACAAAACTGTTTGAATAAAATTCTTCGGAGCGTTTTTCATGTTGTTTTTCATTATTTCATTATAAAATTGTTGTTTTTTTTTTATATTCAAGAATTGAAATTACAAATTTTTTTAGTGTTATTTGTTGTTGTGAAGGTATGTATAGGTATGTGGAGGTAGAATAGACATCAAAAGCGATACAAAGAAAATTACACAACGATGTAGGAACGATCATATCGCGATCATAGTGTTGGTGGTGCTTATAAATTGATGTATGTTCACGATCACATTGAAGCATGGACTTCTGTTGTTATTTAAATTGTATAGCTACGAAATAGTGTCCAGGCATGTAACAGGTGTGAGCTGATGAAGAAAAAGTTCTATCGAATTCGGCTCCAGTTTAACTCGCAAACCGATACACAAGCAAAGACCGAATGAATTTTATGTAAAGTGTGTTATTGAACTTTATTTATTTTCATAATTTTCATATCAAAATATGCAACAAATATCCATAATTCCTTGCACCAATGAAATTCAAATATATTTGTAGATCATCACAATAATCGTGTTGATCTGATAACGGAATACGGCCCATATCGCACGCTTTACTCAAGAAAACTACAAGACGATAAAGCTCCACCCTAATTATCTCACGATTGGCTGAAATAACTTGTGGCTGCTTGGCTGCTTCTTGTTCATTTCTTCGTCTCTCCATTTACGGCCGGATCGGTCTCTTTGTTGTTTACGAGTGTCCCCCCTTACTCGAGGCGCACCATCACATTTGAAATTTGTGGTAGATGGTAAAAATTGATGATGTTCATGCTCAAAAATATGAAGTCACATTGTGATCGTTAACCCTAACATTACCATTAAGATATTATGAGAATTGGTCTTTATGGGTTAAACTTTATAAATCTGAAATTATTTGATTTCTTTCATTGTATTTGACTTCGAGATTTTTTTTTTTGAGTTTGCGATTCAATTGATACATTATGGAATCATACAAACGCAACATAACAAATACATTTTTACATTTTGATGAATCATATTGTTCACGTAAATTGTTAATTCAAAGACGTAAAATGTGAATTACTGTTTGACGATGATTGCCGCGTGTATTTTAATGTGACTTAATGATTTCATGATATTTTTTTTGTACTTTTCCCTCGCTTGGCGTGTTATAAATGGCGGTGATAGCCACTAACAAAGATGAATGTTAGCCATAATTCAGTAGAGATCAATGAACGATCCTTGAAAGCATCATAAATCTAATAAACATCAAATGAGCTTTTAAATTAAAAATGAACAAAACTTTCTTCCATCTAATGCGATTTTAATTTGCAATTATCTGCGCTGAGCAAATAAGAAAACTAGCAATCGACTTAATAACTTGTAAATTACGCACGCGACTCATGAATAATTAAATTTGCAATGGCTTTGAGCCGCACTTAAAAAGCTCATTTTCAATGTAAATAATTTTGCAACTAAATCTTTCTTAGTTCCATAATTTGCTTGTTGTTTTTGTTGCCACGAATGCTCAATTCATCTGCCGACAACACACTTTTAATAGTCACTCTCGACAGTTGGCTTGTTGCTGGCATATCTTATTAACCAACAATTCACGGCGTAGCAAAAAACGAAGACAACACAAAGATTTCCTGTTGGCTTCCCATGCGTTACAAAAATTTTACCATATACATAGGTGATCTCCTCCCCATTCTTTCGTTATTATAAGACAACAATCAGTTGCCATCATGTTCCTACTTATCTGACGAATTTGTTAAAAAAAAAAAAAAACTTATACAAAAGAATTAAATGTTGATGTCGCATTTGTTCGAAAAATGGCACATTAAACATGATAACGCTAAAGGTAATTTTAAGTTTATTAACACCTGACATGATGCAACAGCAGCAATATGATTAGATTTCATCACAACTCCACGGTGCCGGTGCCATGGGCACTACACCTTGATAGAATTAACACCTTTGCACTCGGTTTATTAAGCCGATCAATATCGATTTACATTTTAATTACCCGTTGAATCTTCTCGTCTTGCTTTTTTTTTTCTAAAATATCGAAAGTTCTTTACGGAAATCACGAAGGATGACTCGACAAATTTTGTATGTTTTTGGTCTGCATTGCGGTAACACTTTCTCATAAGTTCAAATCAATGCTCTTAACATTTCACAAAAGCATTTTTAAAAGGCTTCAGAATGAAGTAATTTGAAGATTTTGCATAAAAAAAAGAAAGAAGAAGTAATTTGAAGCCTTTCCCATGATCATCAATTATTAAAATTCCACAAATTCCAGATCAGAGCAAAACAATTATCGGATTTCTTGTATGTTTCTCTCACTGTCCGCGCGAAGCCCTTCCGATTCACATCAGAAACATCAATCCACGAAATTCAAATTATCGATTGTGTATCACAAATTCACTTCTTTTTTTTTTTTTGGTTCTTTTTCCATGAGTAAGATGCCGATGAGAAAAAAAAAATTAAGATTGAATGAAATTCTATTCCACAAAGGCACTTCGAACAGTTTCCTTTATTTCATTCATGATCATTTCGCCGTTCGTCTTGTTTGTTGCTTCACCTCAAATGATCTGGATCAATATTCATGAATGAAAACATTCTTTCTCGTATTATTGTGCAATAATAAAAAAAATGAGAAGAAAACACAAATAAGATGATAAACAGAAAAAAAAAAACGTACGAGAGCATCGCCGTATGAAGTTATCGAAATGAATGGCGGCAAAGTCCAGAAGCTGAATGGACAAAGGAAAGAATCATAATGCAATTGAGATATTTATAAAACGAACTGATACATTTCAGGGATTGCGCATGAACTCTTGAAAAAGTGTCAGTATTGATGAGTCATCAAAACTCAGAACCTTAAGTAAATTCTTAAATTCTGCTCATTATAACATTTATGAACCTCAACTACCAAGCGTTTGTCTTAATTCTTCCATATTTCACCGAATAAAAAAGAAATCCCATTAGCAAACAATTCCAGAATAATTTTCTAGAATGCTAAAAAAAAAAGAAAAAAGAAGAAGAACAGCAAAGGAAACATTAAAGTCAGTTGGAAAAAGAAAGAAGTAAACTATCTCGAACACGATTTCTTGTGCGCTTTTTTTCCTACTTAACCATTTGAAATTAAAACGGGAAAATAAAAATATTTTCTTGTTCAATTCTTGTTTGCCAGAGAGGCATAATGATCTTCTCGACGTTTTGCTTCTTTTGTGCTCTGGATTTTCATTCTTTTGCTGCCTTTAATTCTTTCGCTTCTTGCTTAAATTGTTTCGGAATATTTTCACCTGCAAGTATGGATTTCTTATATTATTTATTTCATGGTTTCTTTGAACCTGCTTGCTGCTTGATAGTACTTTATGAGTTTCTAATTTTCAATAAAGTTCTTTGTGTGGTTTTGAGAGATCTCAAATCGACTTATCGAATTATTTTTATTGAAAGAAAACAAACATCAGACGCCAGACACAAATGAAATCCATGCACCTGAACTTGCACTTGAGCTGTAATGCACTCTCGCGGTCTAATGCATGCGTATAAGCTGAATGGCATCAGGTGGAAGGATCGATGCTCCACCAACCATGAATATTGAGCTGCTTTTTTTTCTAACTGCACCAACAACAACAAGCCGCACACGCCAACTAACGTCATAATTTTTTTCGCGCTCAAATGCACTTTAATAGTTGGATGCACTTGTTGTGTGCATGTTTCACATAATTTTCATTTCTCTCTTTTAATGTTTCTAAATTGCATTTTGCATCGGTTGATAATGGCTTGAATGAGTGATGGTTTGTTGCTGAATGTCTGTCTGTTATTTTCCATACCATAAGTTTCAAGGTATCGGCATCGACTTTATCTATTGGCTTTGAACAGCCAATTATGCTCATGAACTTGTTGTCGAATGTTTGCACAATTTTATGCAAAATGTAGTTCAAATGATCAATATCGTGGTAGAAGAATTATCTTGTTAAAATGCTTTAAAGTTAAACTACTTATGTAAGATGGAATGAAAGCTAACAACAATCATAATGCAACAAGCTCCTTGACAAAAAAAAAGCACAACTTGATGATTTTTCCTGCTGTCAAGCAATTTTTTGCGGACATGAAATGGCTAAATTTTTATTTATTTATTTCGAGTTTCCTTTTAGAGGGTTGCGACATCGCGACAGGAACCTTATGAGAATTGTGAAAAATTAATTAATTCACTTCTGGTGCATAATAACCGTGAAATAGGTGGGAAACAACAAACAGAATTTGGCTGAGGATTCCAAACTTAAGGTGGGAGTCACGCCTTGATGGTAACAGCAGTATCGCGCCCATCGCTGGGAAAATGCCCTCGTCCGTGAATGTACAACATGTTGCTTATGAGTAGTTTTTAGGCCATTAACAAGCCCATGCAATGACCGCGATTTTTACATAAAATTCAGACCAAAGCGAATGATTCTACATGAGTGAACTTTCACATGAACTTGATGAATTCTGTTTTTTTTTGTGTGTGCTTTATGAATTATATTTTTTTTATTATTTTTGTTATTTTTGGATCAAGAATATTAATTATGGAAATATTTGTGTTCGTTTGGTGCACATTAATTGCCATGAGAGTCAATTGGACTGTAGCCTTTGGTTCACACATACATTATCGAAGGTTCTCGTTGACCATAAGGAGCGCAAAATTGCATAATTTAGTCAACAATTTAGATCATGAACATACAAATTTTTCCAGCGATAACATAAAATGTATTCGACCCATGAAAGTGCATTAAATTGTCCCGCAACGCAATTTCCGAGGGTGTCATAAGTTGCACATTGTAGGGGTGAAAAAGTAATTTTCGTCGTGACATTTTGAACCCTTTCGTGCTAGTAAACCCCCCTCAGTCGACAACTTTAATGACTTTTAATCATATTTGATTTGACTTAATGTGCCTTTCATTAACAAATTATTTTTTATGTTATTTTTGTGATTATGAGCTGCAACAGGTTTATGATTAAAATATTTTGTTTGTTCCTGCTTAAAGTGTTTCAATAATCGCATTAACTCCAAGACTTTTGTCGTCTCAGACTCGTTGCCTCCAACTGCATTTATAACATCGATGAACAAAAAGAACAACAAAAGAAGCTCAAAATAATTTATGGTCAACGATGCCATTGTGCACTCTTTTTTTAATGCTGCTGAATGTTTGCTTCCCTCGCTAACCGTTGAGAGCATGTCTCTAATATATAAACACACACCGGATATTCGGTCACCCTTTCGTAGTCGCACAAAATTGCTCGCATATTTTATGGGTTGACTTTTTGTATAATTTTCTCTGTAGCTCTGGATGCTGTTTGCCAGTCACAATGGTTAAGTTGCAATATCCCAAAAAAAGAAAAACTGAAGATACTGCAAATAATGTTAAGCGGCGAATGGGTGGAAACATAAAAATAAACATAATAACAAAAAAAAAATAGATTTTTTTTCTGTCGCAGTGTTCGCATAATTTTCTGTAATGTTCTGACTGCGACTTTTATCTGGAGCTGGATTGAATCACAAGATGCTTTTATGCGCGATAATTTTAAATTGAAATAATTTTGCCAGGATTTTTTCCTTGAACGAAATCAATTTAAATTCATCAGAATCGATTCCAAATTAACAATTTCCGGCATAAAATCGTAATAAAAAAAAATCATTTCGCATATTTGACTGTTTCACTCTAATGTTATATTGTAATATATGGTGCCTTAATGCCTTTTTTTCCTCTGTAGCGGAAATAATTTTCCATTGTTTTTTTTTTATATTTTAATTTTTTTTTAACTCTTCTCCCGAGCTCGACGTACAGCGATTTTTTTTTTTTTCGTTATAAACGAGCTCGAATTTAAAAAATTGTATATTAACAACAACAATAAAAAATGTAAAGAGAATTGTAAATGACAAATGAACATAAAGCACATAAAAAAACCAGAGAAATGGACATCATGCATGGAGTGAAAGATTGTGGCGGTGATGGGCTTACGGGGTTTTTGGATTTATTGTAAAAAAAATGGCGCGCTTATGAATATGCATGATGTAGATCTTCTACACATCTTAAGTAAGTTGCTGCAAATTTCTTTTGATTTTTGAAATTTAAATTCGTAAGATTGAGAATAAAATTTGCGTCTTAGAAAAATAAACTTTCAAAAGCTGATCACCGGAAGGTCGCAAGCAAATTCAAACGAATAGTGTTAGAAAATCTTAAGAAATATTATCATTTTACGAAATTAGCAGAACTTTTCAAGAGTAAAACAGCAAATTGTAATAACAAATTCATCCAAAATTACCATACGAAAGCATTAACATAAAATATGATAATTTATGATTTTATAGTGTTTCTTTACTCTTTACATTTTCTTTCTTTCTCAAAGGAATTTGAATAAAACAATTTATTTTCTAAAACTAACTATAAAAGAAACAGCCAACCAGCGAACGGCAGAAGTAAAGCAGTTGATTGTTAATTACTGATTACTAAAGTGAATGAAGAGCGATATCATGGCGCGGTAGTTTATGGAATAAAAATAGTTTGTATGGCACAAAGAAGAAAAAAAAAGAGTCCACCAACAATACATTACTTGCGAATGGAACGATCGAGTGAGATGGATGGCACACATTAAAGAAAAAGTAAGAAAAAAAAATGTAAAATAACAACATTAAGAAAAACTAAAAAAAAAAAAATTAAATAATATAACATTAGTGAGCACGGCAAGGAACCAAAAAACCGTAACGAAAAATAATAAAACACAACACACGAAAGACATAAATGGGGAGTTTCAATAATAATAAAAAGAACATCATCTTGTAAGAAATAATTTTTTTTTTGTGAAATGTTTTTAATAAAAAAAATAAAAATTTAAGTAGAAAACTGAAAAAAGTCACCGAAGTTTGTGATTTTTTGACGAAACTTTCGACTAGTTTTTGAATTTTTCAAACGCATTTTCTAAGTCGGAGCCTTTTTTTAAAAGAAATCTCAAGATCTAAAAAATAAAAAGAACAGGAAACTTCTTGAAGTATCTTTTACAAAAAATCATTTTAGCTAAGAATGTTTTCCGAAGACGCTCCAAGGCACAGTTTTTTATTTCCATATTCATATAATATCGCACGCAAAACAATAAAAAGAAAATCATCATAATCATTTGCGATGAATAGAGAGAGAGAGAGGGAGGGAAGGAGAATGTGGCAACGGCAGTACACACAATGGGTGGAAGACAATATTCGGCGATACATATATGAAACACGAAGAAGCGAAGAAGACAGAAGCAGAATTATAATTATAATAGTAATAACATATAAAAATAAAAATTTATCAAATACGTTACGGTTTCGTAGTCGCGTGCCGCTCTCCATGCTCGACATCATTTCCATTTATTTCATTTTTCATACACAACTTTTTTTTTTCTGCGCTTACTTCTCGGCAACATTTGCTCGTCTGCTTTAGATGAGTTTCAAATATAGTTTAGAATTTTTCAAATATAATCGATATTGAGACTATCAGTGTCTCAGTGTCCTGCTCAATGTCCAAAGTTGTCCATCCCAATTGAAAAGGGTTCAATGTCACACACCCACAATGTCAATGAATTGTTACAAGAAACAATGAAATTTGACTCTGAAATAATGTTTAATTCATAACAGAATAAAAAAAAAATCTCTGCCATCGTCAACGAGTAATGTTCTGTTGTGTTTTAAAGGAACCATACTCGCTCATTGTTATTCCGAAAACAAAAAATAAATTGTCGAGTTGAAATAAATATTTTTTTTTTTAAATTCTATTCTGGGGCGTCTCTCGAAGGGGAGTCTCGCACCAATGCTTCGGGTGATCTACGTCATCCGGCTCAAAGATGGTTCTTGTGCTTCCAAATGGTCACGACAAAGACAACTCCTTGCCTTAAACTTTTCCATTTTCCTTACGTTGACTTCTTGACTTCTTTTTCGAAAAGGGAAACATAAAATTCCACCTTTATCAGGAAATGTCAAAGAGAGAGAGAGAGAGGAAGTAAACGTTGATAGACGTTCCAGAAATTTACTGGACATCTCTTCGCAACAGCTTTTCTTAAACAACCTACACACAAAATAAAGTGAAAACCTCAAGTCTTAATTTGTATTAAATTATTAACTGAATTCGCTAAAAGTGTAATCAACAAAACACTGTTCAGGAACATCATAAAAATTGTGATGGAATTCAAATATAGCAAAAAATACGTTCAACATGTTTCATGTATTAAAATGCATTTCCGGTCAAACGGATGGAAACAGGTGGTTTTTATAATTCAACAATGTTTTTTATTTCTCGTAATGAAAAAAATATATAAAATGTTGTTTGTGTCTCATTATTTCGATGTGGACTCTTCAAATTTTAAACTCCCCTCGGTTTTCTTTCAGTTTTTCTTTCGTATAAATTTGAATTTCAAAAATAGTCGTGGAATTTCTCAACTGTTAATTTCTCCCAACGTCTGTAATTATCAAGGACTCACCACCTGAAGTGTCTTTATGTTGGCGCAAATTTGATGGTAACATCAACGATGACCATTCAATTGCAACATCAAATCGGAAAGTAAAAACTACAAAATACTTTTGCTATTAAAATCGAATGAACGGAAGAGCGGATGGAATTCCAGATTTTGGATTTGTCACGGTAGCTCGCAATTTGAACTCAATGCTTCATTCATGAAGGCACGTTTGAAGGTATCGATGATAATATGAAATCTTTATAAATGTCTTGAAACAATTCTTCAATTTTTTTTTTTCGTATCGAAAGTATCTAAAACAAAAATCGAGGCACTTAATGCTGACCCGGCTGTCGGTGGAATGTCTAATCGATTCGATTCGCGATGATTTTTTGGTTTCTGTCGCTTTAAAAAAACCACCAACAATTAAAACTTTCCCGGCGTGGTTTTTATTTTCATTTCCCCAATTTTTGTTTCCAATGTTTCATTGACTTTTTACGTAATTTTTTTTTCTCAAATCGAGTTTTTATTACAGAATTTTATTGGTTATGAGTTCACAACATTTTGTATGTTGAAGTCACGTTTCAATTTATAAATAAGCTCTGGAGGGACAAACGATTCATCTTCAATTAAAAACTGCAGACATGATGGATCCATTTGCAAGATCGTGATCACTGTCGATTTCATCAATAATTTTTCTATTTTCGGGGAGCAAATCAAACATGAAAATGATTCCAGAGCAGCATTCAGGCAAATGTAACATTAAAAAAAAAAACTTTTCATCAAAATTTAAATTTATATTTTCAGTTTTCATAAAAAAAAAAGTTGTTTAAAAAGAGAGTTTTACCGTTGACTAGTAGAGCGAAACACGCTTGGAAAAGAAGAAGAAACTTTTTTTTTGTTACCCATTTCAGGGGTAGAGTGAGGGAGAGAGTGAGATGAATTGAGTAAGAGAGAAAGGTGGAAAATAACTCGACTCATCGCAAAAAAAAATTACATCAATTATAAACTCATATACATCCGTTTCTGTATGTTTGTACCATAGACGGTGGTACAACAACAGACTTTATGATTAGACCTTTCATTGGGGTTTCATTTTTCATTCGTCAGGTGCGGTATCAATTATTTAACAATTTTCTATGTTTCAGTCTTTTGAAAAAATGGGTTAATGACCGAGTCAGAGCACAGATTATAAACAAGAGAAATTTGCAAGGATGAAGAAATGTTTGGTACATAACAAATCTCCGATGTCTGGTTGCTTCCATCATGATGAGGAATTGCATAGTGAAAAATCAATGCCAAGTTTAACGTTTAATGGTTGGATGAGCATTCGCATGCAGAAACGAATGCAAGTAAATAACATAAAGAACTGCCGCCAAACTAATATAGTGCGACTTGTTGTGCCGCGTATAGTGATAACAAATAATTTAAGCGCGTGATAACGTTTTGTCATTTGATAACACCCGCATATGACATGCGTAATTTTTTTTCTTGTAGAAATCACATTTCACTCTATTTTCTATTTCGAGCTGTTTTGTTGAAAAATTATTAAAAATTCTTTTACAACTGCACAGTTGTGTCTACTTGCGTCATCTGCCGAAAAAAAAAAATTGCTGCTTGAAAATTACACTCTTGAAAGTGCTTTTGAATTTATTTTTGAATTCAGTAAATAAAAACAATCAATTATAAATTTTTCCAACATTCGGATTAATATTCCATGGGAAATTGTAAGCGGTCATTGCAAAATATTCGCCAACATAGGAAAGCCGAGTTTCGAGGGCGCCCATTCTTACATCAGCTGGTGCATCTTTTATAACTCGCGGAGAATCACAAGCATAATAATTAAATGGCACATATAATGCACTAAAGGCATGATTAAACATTAACGGACACATTCCATGATTGCCATATGGAAAAGCTCTCGCACCAAGTTGTGACCATCCACAGTAGCCCATTCTGAAAGCAAAAGAACGATGCGAATGGACCAAATGATTCGCGAAAACTTTGTTATAAATATTCAAATACCTCCAATTCTGATGACAATTATAAGTAGTTGTTCCATAATTATTGGATGTGTGAATACATTGAACGAATGATGCCGCTGACTTCGGATCTTTCGTATAAGACTCAAATCCAGGACCAGCTGGTTCGCAAGCTGTTTTATAAAATTATTTTAAATTTTTTGTCGACGCATTATATTACGTATTTATTTTATAAATAACTTCTACTTGCCATATATTTTATTCATAAGACTTCCAGTAGTAGCCAAGTTGATTCCAGCTTCTACCAACATTCTCGAACCAAAGCTGAATCCAAATCCAACGACATTACTGATGTTCGAAACTTGATTTATTTTATTTTGCAGAACTTTTGAAAGGCTTTCAAAATATGGCATCAAATCAGAATATCCGAGTTGAGAATATTTGTTATAATCCATAAATATTACGCAACCACCACGCAAATTTGAAAAATTTCCAATTGTAGAACTTGGCCAAAATGCATTTATTGATTCACCCCAGCCATGCACAATGAATGTAAAATTTCCATTACTGTCGCAACCCTGATTTATTATATTCTGATTCCATGCTGAACTGAATGACGCTGAACTGTTTTAAATTAATATTGTTAACTAAATAAACTTTTATTCAAAATGAAATTAAATTTACCCATTCGGGAACACTGTAAACGTGACGGAGTTTTGGACAGTTGTAATATTATCTATGCCTTGTATTCCTTTTGTTAAACATAGCAAAACACACAATATAAGTTTATCCATTGCTGATAAGAAACTGAAGCTCGTCTGATAATTTCGGCTTAATTTATACCTACAGACGACGGATGTGTTGTTTTCTCGTTGTCGTTTGCGTTAAAAAGGTTAATAAACTGCAAAATGTGGCGTAAATTTTTGTTATCAAAAATACAGATCGCAAAACTTTTGAAGGACTTAGAAATATTCGACATACCCAATTTCTAGCTGTTTCTATCCTCATATAGAATTTTACGATTAAAATCAATGCAAAGTTTTAGTCTCAAAACTGGACAACAGAAATGACTGCATCCAAGCATCATATATTATAGTAAATTAAGTAAAGTATATAAACGCGCGAAAGCCAAAAATATTTTCAAGGATAATTGATCTCTAATTGAGAAATCATTAACATTTTGAAGGCTTCGCATAAATATCAAACGCTGCTGTAAGCCTGAAATTTGTTTGCTTTAATGGAACAATTGCGCACAAATTGCGCGCGTGCATTTTTTTTTATTAATTGTTTTAAGATATCTTATGTAAATAATTTCAACATTTCATAAAAGAAATAATTCGTCGGCGACATCTGCATGTTGCGACATCTGCAATTAAAGCATAACATTTAAATACACAGAGGATTTGAAGCAAGTGAATTTATTTCAAATTAATGTAACATGTTTTTCAGGAATAACAATCAATTACAAATTTATAAAAGCTTTTCGTAAAGTTCTGAATTTGTTTATTTTTTTAATGCGTTACTTTCTTTCTTTCTTTCGTTATTGTTAGTTTCTAATTGGGTGGATCCTTTCGGATATATAAACCCACTCCTTACATATTTTTTTTACAGCATGATATTATTTGAGTCTAAAAAGTCTAACATTGTTATGATATTTAGTTCGATTTAATTTCTTATGTAGTCATTGTGTCTTTGTGTTTCCTGATTACTGGAAATTTTAGTCTTTCTTGATCATATTTCTCACAGATAAATATCATGTGGTCGGCGTCCTTTATTACGTTGCATTTTTCACATAAGTTGCTTAATTTAATCTTCCATTTGTTTAAATATTTGCCACTATAATCGTGTCCTGCAATCAAACGGTTCATTGTTTTAATCTGTCTGAAGTTAAGTAATTTGAATTTCTCTTTGTACCAAGGCTGACTTGCTGACTTCCTTTAGTATTTCATTGAATTTCATCCCTTTGTTATCCTGAAGCATTTCCTGATTCCAAATGCTCCATTTGCTTAAGAGTTTTTCTTTAATATCTGCTTCGTTGTCCGTTTTGATGAATTCTTGATTTTCGTAGAAATTTTCATCAATTCTTTTACCTTCTTCTTTCGCTAATATATCTGCTTTTTCGTTTCCTAGTATTCCGCAATGTGCTGGAATCCACTGGATAGTCGCTTTAATTTCCACTGCTAATTTGTTGATATCGATTAACAATTTTTCACATTCTTCGATTTTGTTACATTTGTCTAGCAGTTGGCAAGCTCCTTTGGAGTCGGTTAATATGACGATATATTTTACGTTTTGTTTATTAGCTTCTTCCATCCATTGCCATCCTTATGGCGTTGAGTTTAGTATTCATAATGGATGAAGTCCCTTTTAGTTTCTGGGATCTGTATATGTTGTTAAATTCTATTAGAAAAGCTGCTGTTTTAGTTCCTTCCTCATTCTTGGATCCATCAGTAAATACTTTTATTTTTTCTTTGAAGTATTCTATTCGTTCCATAGCAATTTGTTTCATGGTTTCTTGAGAGCAGCTTGACTTGTTCTCGTTCCATCCTGGAATGTGGTCAAATATTTCTAGTCTATTTTTGTTACTGTTTTTTTTTTCTATCTGGGTTTGAGTATATGGATTATGTTGTTAGCTTTCATGGGGTTTGGTAACTGATCCTGTTTCCAAATATCGTTGATCATCTTGGTGAGAATTTTCAAAGCTTTGTCTTTTAGTTGTTTGAATAATGCAAATGATATTCTGTCTATTCCTGATGATGTATTTTTTTTTATGAATTATTCTACATGTGTCTTGAGTGGAAATACGATCTTCTTGTGTGTTGTAGATGATTGGACTTTTTATTCTCGTTTGTTGGATACAATGATTTTAAATATCTTTTGGCTTCAACTTTATTATACGTTATTGGGTTGAGTCCTTTTTTCTTTATTCGTTTGTGCTGTAGCATACCTACAATTTTCCATACTTCATTTAGGGGGGCTCGGTGATTGATATAGCCGTCTTGATTTTTTGATTCACGGTGTATATTGCTTCTGTGTTTTCTGAAGAACTTTGCTCGTGGAATTTTGCTATGGCTTTTCTTCTTTCTTTCATCAAGTTTTCAATTTTATCGTTCCATCAGTATTTTGGAGTTCGGTTAGAGTCCACTATATTTGTGTTTAACTTGATGTTGTTTAGAGTGATTTCTTGTAAGCTTGCTAGATCTGGGCATTCCAACATCGCTCTAATTAGGAATTTTGTTACTTCATTGTAATTTGTGTATGTTCTGTTTTCCTTTTCTCTTTTCCTATTTGTCGGGCTTGTCACGTTCATTATAATGCAAAAATCTCATCTATTACATCCCAATCAACCAGAGTTAACATATAAGAGGAAGCAACAGTGAGATCAATAGCAGAGTAAGGAACAGAATTGAATGTATTTTTTTTGTTCTTTTGCCGTTATTTAAAAAGATCAAGTTATTATCTAATACCTCTTCTGCTATCATGGAAACTCTAGTGTTGGTTACTGATGATCCCTATAATGTATGATGGGCATTGGAATCGCCCCCCCCCATTATACATTTTCTCCCATTTATAAAGCTGGTAAGAATTTACATTTCACTCTATTTCTCTTTCTTTTTCTAGCTGTTTCGTTGAAAAATTATTAAAAATTCTTGTACAACTGCTCAGTTGTGTCTACTTGCGTCATCTGCCGAAAAAAAAAAAAAAAAAACCAAACAAACAAACAAAATTGCTGCTTGAAAATTACACTCTTGAAAGTGCTTTTGAATTTATTTTTGAATTTAGTAAATAAAAACAATCAATTAAAAATTTTTCCAACATTCGGATTAATATTCCATGGGAAATTGTAAGCGGTCATTGCAAAATATTCGCCAACATAGGAAAGCCGAGTTTCGAGGGCGCCCATTCTTACATCAGCTGGTGCATCTTTTATAACTCGCGGAGAATCACAAGCATAATAATTAAATGGCACATATAATGCACTAAAGGCATGATTAAACATTAACGGACACATTCCATGATTGCCATATGGAAAAGCTCTCGCGCCAAGTTGTGACCATCCACAGTAGCCCATTCTGAAAGCAACAGAACGATGCGAATGGATCAAATGATTCGCGAAAACTTTGTTATATTCAAATACCTCCAATTCTGATGACAATTATAAGTAGTTGTTCCATAAGTATTAGATGTGTGAATACATTGAACGAATGATGCCGCTGACTTCGGATCTTTCGTATAAAACTCAAATCCAGGACCAGCTGGTTCGCAAGCTGTTTTATAAAATTATTTTAAAATTTTTGTCGACGCATTATATTACGTATTTATTTTATAAATAACTTCTACTTGCCATATATTTTATTCATAAGACTTCCAGTAGTAGCCAAGTTGATTCCAGCTTCTACCAACATTCTCGAACCAAAGCTGAATCCAAATCCAACGACATTACTGATGTTCGAAACTTGATTTATTTTATTTTGCAGAACTTTTGAAAGGCTTTCAAAATATGGCATCAAATCAGAATATCCGAGTTGAGAATATTTGTTATAATCCATAAATATTACGCAACCACCACGCAAATTTGAAAAATTTCCAATTGTAGAACTTGGCCAAAATGCATTTATTGATTCACCCCAGCCGTGTACAATGAATGTAAAATTTCCATTACTGTCGCAACCCTGATTTATTATATTCTGATTCCATGCTGAACTGAATGACGCTGAACTGTTTTAAATTAATATTGTTAACTAAATAAACTTTTATTCAAAATGAAATTAAATTTACCCATTCGGGAACACTGTAAACGTGACGGAGTTTTGGACAGTTGTAATATTATCTATGCCTTGTATTCCTTTTGTTAAACATAACAAAACACACAATATAAGTTTATCCATTGCTGATAAGAAACTGAAGCTCGTCTGATAATTTCGGCTTAATTTATACCTACAGACGACGGATGTGTTGTTTTCTCGTTGTCGTTTGCGTTAAAGGGGCTTATAAACTGCAAAACGTGGCGTAAATTTTTTTTATCAAAAATACAGATCGCAAAACTTTTGAAGGACTTAGAAATATTCGACATACCCAATTTCTAGATGTTTCTATCCTCATATAGAATTTTACGATTAAAATCAATGCAAAGTTTTAGTCTCAAAACTGGACAACAGAAATGACTGCATCCAAAGCATCATATATTATAGTAAATTAAGTAAAGTATATAAACGCGCGAAAGCCAAAAATATTTTCAAGGATAATTGATCTCTAATTGAGAAATCATTAACATTTTGTAGGTTTCGCATAAATATCAAACGCTGCTTTAAGCCTGAAATTTGTTTGCTTTAATGCAATGTTTCTCAAACTATTTCGACTTACGGCACACTTAGAAGATCTAATAATTTTGCGGCACACCTGAAAAAAATTACCAATTTTTACGTTTTAACGCTTATTTATTTATTCATTTTTGTTTAATGAGATGGATGCGCCTGCTTTTGAGAGCAAATGAAATTAAAACGGTGCTCCAAATCGTTAAATTTTATCTGGTTTAACATTTACAGCATTAGGTTTTTCGAAAACGCTACCAAATTTAAATATTTTTGAAAACTTCCACGGCACACCTGTGTAAACTTTAGACACACAGTTTGAGAATCACTGTTCTAATGGAATAATACGCACGAATTACGCATGTGAATTTTATTTATTTTTGTTAATTGTGTCCCAAACACACACATTTATCTTATCTAAATATTTCCAAAATTTCATAAAAGAAATAATGAGCCAGCGACACTGGAATTAGGACCTAAGTAGATAAATACATACTTGCGACAACATCTGCTATTAAGGCATAACATTTAAATACACAGAGGATTTGAAGCAAGTGAATTTATTTCAAATTAATGTAACATGTTTTTCAACAACAATCAATTACAAATTTATAAAAGCTTCTCGTAAAGTTCTGAATTTGTTTATTTTTTTTAATGCGTTACTTTCTTTTCGCATTTTTCACTCATCAATTGGTTCAATTTTGTAGATATTTCATTTAATTTTTCAATGACAAACATTCTGAATTCTCTTTCATGCATTAACGATTGCTGGGTTGGTGCACACAAATTTGCCAAATCTTCTTTTAACTTCTGTAGTTGAACTTTGGTTTCAGCTTTTTTATTGATGCATACGTTCTTTGAGAAATCAACGTAAGTGACTTTCGTGACTGGCACCAATAACTCCTTATCAATTATTTTTAGTTTGTTCTCACTGAAATCAATTCGCTCCAGATTTGGATTGCCCTTGAATATATCTCCATCAAGTGTTTCAAGCTCATTGCTAATTACTTCCAGAATTCTTAACTTTGGAAAAACTTCCAAGTCTTCTTTTAAAAGAACTTTCAATTTGACAGTATCCAGTGATATTCCCTCAATGTTTTCATAGAAATTTTGGAAATTCTTTGGCACACGATCGCAACGACCACTTCGAATATAAAGTGCATTGACGTCATCATTAGATTTGCCTGATTCGTGTTCGCCGCTTATTTCTGTTATTGTGTCATGGCCAGGAAAATTTTTCTTCCATAAATAACAATAATAAACTTCTCCAATTAATTCCCATCGGCTTGTGTAATATTTACATTGAACTGCGGTTCCATTTACTTCATTTTTAAATAACAAAATTAAAAAAATGATCAACAGCCGGCTCTTAATTGACATTTCTTCAATGGCTTCAAGTAACTAACTGAGCGATGTGTGGACGAATAATTTATTTACTGAAATTTCAATGATAAGAAAGGTTAAAAGTCTTGAGAAATAAGAAATTGAGAGAAATGTTTTTAGTTCAGCAACAATAAAAGAGAAATTTTGTGGACGATCGTCTAGAAAGAAATCTTGTGGACATTATTTAAATTAGGTTCCGTAACGAGAAATTCAAAAATTAATGTCTTCAGAGCTTTTTGATTTCTGTAGTCTTGTTAAGAAATGGATTTTCATAAATTTCTCAACAGATTTTGACTTGGATTTGTGTGCGTCACCTTAAAACTGATTGCAATTACTAAAGTGACAAGAAGGGATGAGAGAATAATTTCGCATTTAGCATTGTTAATTATTTAAATTTTTAATTAAGCTTATATTTTGTCAAATTAAATAAATAATTAATTAATTAATGAGAAATACCAATCGACGGGTTTTAATTATTCATGAAATTAAAATAAGTTTTCCACTAAATGTTTGTTGAAGGGCGCAGTTCAAAAGTGATGACATAGTGGAAAGTTTGGTTTGCTTACCCCTGCATTTTCCAGTGTCAAAAAAAAATGTAGCTTTGAATAAATTAATATCAATGTTGAGATTTTAGGTTGTGAAAATTCTACGCATGACTTTTGCTCACTCTCTTTACAAAAGAAGCTTTCATCGAGAAAAAGCTCTCGCATACATTCAAACCAAACTTTCAGAGAGAGAAAATATTTTCTAAAATTTGGAAATTTCCCTAAAATTTCCAGTTATTTAAGCATGCAGCTGACTGGAAATTTCGGGGAAGCAAAAAAAAGGAAAGCTTTGATTGGAATGGAAAGAAACAGTTCCAGTATGAAATTTTCCGAAAACAAAAAACGAAAATTTTCCTGTCGTCAGTTCTTTCCAAATCGCCGTAACGAAAAGCGGAAAGAAGACCCGAGAAAAAATTCGATACACAAAAATCGCAATTATACAAAAAAAACCTCCACTGAAAGTGCTGAAAGTTACATGAAAAAGTTGATTTTGTATTAAAACTGAAGCGCGAATAAAAGTTTGAAAGGAAGTTTAACGCACTAAAGTCGCTGTTAATTTGTGTTGTTTTTTTTTTTTGTTAGGGTGCAATCACATAAATTGTTGGATATGAAGTGGAAAATTTCAGTGATGCATTAAATTGGAAGTGAAGTCAATCAGTCGAAATAGAAAAAAGTTTTGAAAAAGGAAAAAAAAAGCCAAAAGAGCTTGAAAGTTCCCCGGAAAACCTTATCAAAAGAGAGCAAAAAAAAGGTGAAAGGAAAGTGGTGAAAAAATATTGTGCAATTTTCATTTGCTGGCCCGCGCGCCCTTCCTTCGTCTATGTGAAAACCGCCAGGAAAAAAGGTGGAAAAGCTTAAGAGAAAAGGTGAATATCGCACACACACACTTACGCAAATTTCCAAGTGGACAATCAAAATGTCCACAATAATTCTTAGGAAAATTTCCGTCGTTTTGGTGAAAGTTTAGCGGGAAATCGAAATGATTTTGATTATTGCTTTCAGTAGGAAAGTTTTAATGTTCATTAAAAATTTAGAAATATAATGGTGGGCGAGATTTGGAAAAAAAAGGGTAAAACGAGTGCGGAAAGTGATTCTGTTTTCAAAATGAGCCTAATGCCCTCGAGTGAGTTGTTCGCTGTAATTCCTTTTAAAATAATAAAAAAATAAAATTACTTCAAAGAGAACCTTAATTACCTCGCATATCTTTCTTACATCATACTCTTAATTACATTCATTTGTCGTCTGGTGATGTCAGAAATGTTTCCGCTTTCTCATGTAACCTTTTCATTATATCAGAGAAAAAAAAATTAAACAATGAGCCGTCGAAAGTTGAATTAGGATCATTCTGCACCCACACGAACGCGAGCAAGCACAGAATGTTACACAATTCTTTGGAAATTCAGCAGCTCATTAAAATCCCTCGGAAAAGCGTGGCCCCGGTTTTTGGCTTTGTATGCTTTTTTTTTTTTTAGTATTTTCCGTTGCTTAACATCGAAAGTTTTTAATGAAGTTTTTCTTCTCCTTCACATTATTTATTACATTTTGTTTGGGCTTAGAGCTTACAGTTTCATCATGGTTCAACGTCCTTTGAAGGTTGAAAATAAATTAAATTGAGAAAGATGATGAATCGCTTGTGTTTTTGTCTGTTCCAGGAATGTCCATCTTCAATCAATTCCACTAACAAACACTTAAGGTCCATTAATAATTCAATCTTAATATTTTACATCATTCGTTCCTTTCATATGCGCTTCAAGCATAAAATATTCTCAAGGGCGAAAGCGAATCAAACCAAAGGCTAGATATGAAAATCTGTTACCAGTAAAGATTGATTGGAATCTATTCATCATCCGACAACCAAAACACACACACTCACACACAAACAGCTCGAGGGATATCATATTGTAGCGAAAAAGGACCCAAATTGAGGGCGAAAGAATTGAAATTAAAGAAAGATTGAAAGCAAAACTGACGACTCATCAGTAGATTCAATCACTGCCATTGCTTTCATTTCAACTAAAGTTTTCCTCAAATTTTATTTTAATTTCTAAATTATAAAACTGTTCTTACGATTTCCGGGATTTTTCTTTACAACGCCTGAAGCACTCGAATAAATTCGACATTTCAACTCTTAGCAAACAAAAATATTTGCCGTTCCTGTTACGTTTTCCCTTTTTTTTTAGTTCTTTTTTTTACTGATATTGCAGAGGAGCAAAAGAAAACAGAAAACTTTCGAGAGCTTTTATATGGGTGCAAAATGAAAAATAAAGAAGGAAAATAACTCTAAGACCGTGCCCCGAAAGCATACAATTTATACATATATTTCTATGATAAATCCATCACACACAAAACAATTCTCACCAAAGCACCCCGCACTTGTCACTTGTCGTTCGTCCATCTAGCGAATTTCCCCGACGCTTTTTTGCTGCTTGGCTTTCAACCGTTTTTAATATTATTCATATCAGGCAGAGGACGACATTGGGACGGTAAAGAGAGTGAGCGAGAGATTATGTGCCGTGTGATAAGAATCATAAATTTGCTATGTTACCTCAAACTTCCTACCAGCCCCGACCCACCGCTATGCCCCTCATCGTTCGTTATCATTGCTAGCCCATTTCAACCGCCGCCTCTCAATCCTCTTAATCACAAAACGTGCAAAATGTGCGTGTATTTGAATGAATTATGTTGTGCATGTATTGTAGTCGGCTCGTGTTCAGCTGTTGTTCATGGATGTAAAGAAATTGGTTTATTTATGAGTTATCGCTGTGCATGGAGAATGAATTTTTTCAGTCTGTGACTGTATTTGAAAGGAAATGAATTTATCAAAAAAATAACATACACTACCTAGTAATCTGTAGAGGCCAATTCATTAATTAATTTACATCCTTGTCGCTTGTTTCGTGCCACATCAAATTGTAACTTTTTTCTTTACCAACTCCAGCAAAGTAACTCAATTTAATGTCGCGATTCGCGAAAAAAAAAGCCGACAAAACATTTTGCCTGCGATTTCCTGACGACAATTTTTTACTTTTTTTTTTGCCTCACAAAATTGCGGTTGGAAACGAGATGGAGACGAAATTGTTAGGAAAAAGCGAAGGAGGCGACTGATTTGCGGAGAACACTTAAATTTGACTTGACGATTTTTTTTTTCTTCCTTCTTGGCATTGAGACGAATTCACATTTCACAAAACTGAATGTGGCAGTGGGGGTGAGGTGGGAAGTAATTTGGCATGTGAAAGAATCATCAAACCCTCATCGGCAATCGTCGCTCCTCGCCCCTTAAATTCTGTTGGCATGATGGAACATTCACCGATAGACTTTAATAACATTGACTATAAAAAAAAATCGGAAAATTTCTACATCGCCGGCAGCGGAACAAAAAGTGAACAAAAATTCATCAGAAATTCATAAAAAAAATTAAATTCCTTTTGAGCTTTTGATGAGGTCTGATGATGATTACGACGAGGTTGATTCTGATTGTGGGCGCATTTGTAGTTCGGAATATTTTTCCTCGATGTCATAAATTTTTTCTCTAAAAATTTCCTTTTCTTTATTTTTTTTTTAATCAGGGAAGTAATTTTTACTTTCCTTATTTGTTTCCTCCATTGAAAGCTTTAAAGCACTCTCCTCGATGCACTGCAAAAAGATTATTTATGCAGCAACTAGCAACCCGAAATTACTGAATTAACATTATTTTTTTTTCCGATAAATTCAGAGCTGTCTCAATTTGTGGATTCGTTGAAGTGAATTGTCGAACAGATGGTGAACAATCTGATGGGAATGTTGACAAGGTTGTAGTGAGAAGTCAAATCGCGTTAATGTCAAATGCATGAACGAACTTATTATGATTGTCAATGGTCGATAACCCCTGCGCTTAAGCTTTAATGTGTGCGTGAGAAATGTTAATCTTATTTTGCATGTCTACAGCCCCCTCACTCTCTCACTCACCCACTCACTCGTATTTGTTATCATCCGAGCCTACATCGAAACATAAAATTTGTTGTATAATTTTTTCATAATTTTTTTTACAGAGCGATAAAAAACGATTCTGATTTTTATCCAATTCACATTTTTCATTCACGTCCCTCCCGCACCAGCACCGACACTCCAATGTGCCTTTCGAGTGAGAGTTAAGTTAAAGCGAAATTTAAGTGATGAGTTATAAAAGAAATCACCAATAAAGCACTTTATTGTGCTTTCAAAAAAGGAGCGGGAGATAGAGAGGGAAAGACGGACGAGTCATGGCTCCAAAAAGCTTTGCCATTATTGAGAGTAAAGTAGCTTGGAGGATTAAATGAGTGGCATGATGCACTGACTTGCGATTTTTTTTTTATTTATCATTATTTTATGTCGATTTCATCATTTTGATTTCACATTTTAAGTGCGGCGCGGGTAAAAATCGTTTAATAATTGACGATGTGAAACGGGGACATTGTCGTAACAGACGGACAAAGAGGGAAAGTCATTCATAATCGGTTCCATTGAATCACATAAATTGTATGCAAACGTTTGTCACGAAGCAGCGATGAAAATTGAAAATAAATTTTTTATTTCTGTTCTCTTTCAGGGGGGAAGTAAAACTGTGTGCGGCATATTTCACATCAGAAAAGAAAGAAGTAAATTCATGTAGTGATTTCAAGGAAGAAATTTAAAGAAAATATAAAAAAAAGAAAACTTAACGTGAGAAAAAGGAAATCGAAAAATCACAAAAACCATCAATCATGAAATTCATCGTGAGAACCTGAAATTCAGAATTATGGGTGAGTTTGATGTTTTTTTATGCAAAATATTATGTTTACAAAAATCGACCGTTGAACCTGATCCTGACCTTATGCAATGCATAAGACATTTATCAGGTCGATGTTGTTTACGCAATGAATGTTTACTAATTTTTCTTCACCATCAACCCCTCACCGCCTTTATCCTTAATCCCTACTGAAATTTTTTTTTCACAAATCCTCAAAAAAAAAAAAATTTATTAACAACTTTACAGCAGAATTAGGTCGCATAATTTTGATTGGTGTCATATCGACGCTCGGTATCATCGTACTTATTCTAATTCTGTTGGCGGTCGCATATTTTTGGTGGCGCCATAAACGTTCCCAGTTGGAATTTGTTGAGCCGTGTGATGATCATGAGACGAGTAGCGGTAGCCTCAAATTTCAGCAATTGCTGGAAACACAACAACAAGAACAGTTGCTTTTGCAACAACAGCAACAACAACAGCAGCAACAGCAAGCTGGAACACATCAAAACAACATCAATCGAAAGCTCAATGGATTTCTTAATCTTAAGACACCACTCATTGGGTGAGTGTGGCCTTCAAAAACATGGCCCTCAACCCATGAACTAAAATTTCCATTACTTCATAATCAAAAAAAAATATATATATATATATCGAAAAAAACAAACTCTTTATCTCACTTTTACTCTGCTCCCAATTTATAAACTTTTCACTTGCTAACAAAACTGGGCCGTCAGGAAAATTATTTTGTCGAAATCTTATGTTGGAAAATATTATTACTATTATTATTTTATGGTATATGTACATTTTGTTGGTTTTTTAGTTGGGTTGTGTGAATTTTATTGTGTTTATTTATCTTTTCTTGCGCTTTACTTTTGTCCTCGGAATGATTCTCATGTTGTTGCTGTTTCTTTGTAACTTTTGGTGATGTCTTGTGGTCGATTATACAAAAAAAAAATGTTTTCCTTCCAAATTAATTTCCCTTAGTGATCGTCCCCTCAATAATACACATTAGCAGTTCTCATGTCTCAGATGAAGGGTTGAAATTGATACTCGACGAAATGCTCGACGAAATGTATCACGTCGAGCGCATAAAGTTAAAAGCATTTCTGAGGCAAAGTTTCAATTAACGAATCTTCCCAATGAGTTCTCCCTCGTCGCTCGCAATGAAGTTCTTCCACAATTAAGAGCAAAACGAACAATTTTCATGTGTTGGTTTCGTATTTAGTTTGTCTTCAACCACAATCTAATTGGTCAGAGACTCGTCAACATTTAATCGGCAAAGATTATCCAAGCTAGGAAAATTTTTCTCATCATTTATCAAAATGCAATTTGGAAATGTGACAACTTTCCGGAATTTCCTTTTTTTATGGCTTAGTTTACTGTTCTATAGTTTTGACTCTCGGCCCACATGCATACAGTGTTTACCACTTGGGAGCTTTTTTTTTCTCTATTGGTCGTTTGCAGAAAGTTCATTTTTGTTGGAAACTTTTTTGTCTCCTGCATAGTTTAATATTATTTTTCATTGACTAGCAGAATTCTCATTAGAAAGCATGAACTCGGTTGTTTTGATGGCATTCAGAAGAATTATAACATAAAAAGGGGAAAGGATGACAGGGGATGAAAGTTCAACGTTGATTAATAATCACTGATGAATGAAACTTTCAGTTTTGTCGCTAAAGATTTTCCACATCGATGAACTTGGAACTGTTTGGATTCAATTTATTGCGAACTATGCATAATTGACGTCAGCAGAATGTCCGTTCATAAAACTATCTGCGCTTATCATAACCGTTCCACCTCCATAAACATCGCGCAAATAAACTGCAAAACACATGAAAATTGTAAAAAAAAAGAAGAAATATCCACAAATTTGCAATCTCGATACATTTCATTGTGGAAAATTGCCAAGAAATTTTCACGTTTATTTCGATTTTCATATTGGAAAATCAGTTGACGATTTGTTGGAAAAAGAGAATGAAAATTTATTTGCCTCTAGTGTCCTTTTGCCAGAATGTTTTTTTCCGAAATTATTTTTCGGTAATTTTCAAAGCTTTCTCGTTCGCAAAATGATTTTCAAGAAAATGAAATCAAAGTTTTCCCCTGTGGAGCTTTTCCTAATTTAGTTAAATTTCTTACGCGGGTTTTGGGAACTGAAATTGTCTGCTATGGGAGTAAGAAAAGATTCTTTGCTGACATGAAAAGGGATTGAAATTTGCTTTTGAAATTTTACACATAAATTAATGCGTCAAAAGCACAAAAGCCTGACAACAAATTTGCATTTTGAAGGAACTTTGAAGCCTCGTGAATGCTTAATTAATATGAAAATTCAAATCCTCAATCGAAGGACGAAATTTTCATAGCCCTAAGGACAAAATTTTCTGTTTATTTTACCGACGAGCTTCATCAAAATATTTTCATTTCTCTTTTATAACAACTCTCGTCTGTTTCACTTCACAATAAATGCCCCACGGAAATTGCTGAACCCTCCATGTCTGCGCCACCAATTGTTCATCATTAATTGTGCAATAAACAAGGACATCAAATGCTGGTTGGTCACTCAGAAACAAAAAGCAATAAGCTCTCATCCTTCTCATTCATTACAGTTCACTTCCTAGCTCCTTGTTTCAGATTCATTCACTTTTACCAACAAACATTTTTCACCATCATCATCCATCGCCATCAAAAAACAAAAGGAAAAAAAAAAAAACTGTCCATCTTCTGCCATCTGCAAGTCGCACTACTAAAGCTGAAAAAGCATTCGGCAGGGACGAGTGTAAGGGAGAGGGAAAAAGAGAAAATATTGAAGTCGAAAAATAAACAAATATCGATTTCACAATTTTACTGTTCTTTTTTTATTATTAATATTTTTGTTATTTTTGTACCTTTTTTTTTGAGGAGGGCGAGCTTTTAAAAGGACGAACAGTCAGCAGCGACGGAATCGCATTTAATTTATTAATTTTTCAAATGACCAAAACAAACAGAGAAATATTTTTCTTTGTTCCTTCGCCTCGAAGGAATCGAACTTTTAATGGTTTTTTTTTTCCTTTGAAAGCTTTTACGGAGCTTTCTTTTTATTATTGTTACGTTCGCTTCACGATTTTTTGTTGACGGATGAATGGAATGTTGTCATGTAATCAATAAAAGGACATTAGCATGCAGCTCCTTTCCGTCATTTCCGCGCACTTTTAAATGAATTTTTTTTTCTGCACGAAGTGCGCGTTCATTTGAACAACACAATTTTCCCAGTTTTTTTTTTAATGGCGGTGATGATGATATTTACACAACAACGCCAACAGTAATGTGCCGCGACAATGCGAACTTTATGCTGTAGGGATAATTGAGGAATTTCGAATGAGGAGCGGGAGAAATTTTCAAGGAATGAAGGAAAATGTAAATAAATAAAATGCAGTCCGTGGCTTGCGTGCGTCGTTAAGGAAGTAATTTGGCCTTCGTAAGTCTTTTCTTACATTTAATGCCCCTCCCCCTCAAAAGATCATTCTTCGAAAAAAAAAAAGAAAGCTCTTTCACTTCAGAAGGTTTTATTTTTATTTTAATGAGCAAGCATAGTGAAATTATACATTAACAACATGCTTTAATGTTGCCCGTTTGGAAAGCGTTCATTTGTAGGAAGTTGGAGCTGTGCAAGTACCTTTTGTTGTATACTTTTGGGAATGTATCGCACTCAGTATTTTAGTTGGTGGTGAGTGGTGACAAGTATGGGAGTGAGGAACGAGAAATGAAATTTTAGATTTCATAAAAGCATACATATTCCGATACCCAAAAGAAGTCCGCAGCTAAAATATTCTGATACATACGATTTTTTTTTTCCTTTCACGATCTTTTTGCTTCGGTTCCCTTTTGTTTGCTTTGGTCTCATCGCTAGAACTTTATTGATACTTTTTTTTTTTTGATGAGTTCTTCGGGGTTTTCCTCAATTTTTCTTCCTACATTTTCCCACCAAATCATTTGAGTGTGCTAGTAAAGGAGCGTTGTATGTGTTGTGTGTTTCATAATTGAAGGAGCTTGCGCAACGTGTACAAACTTTCCTATGAAGGTTTTCAGATATGATGAGAATCATCAATTTTTTTCTGCTTTTTCGTTTACGATTGCCATCATCACGATCAGATGGTTTTCATGGCCGTCGTGACATTGGAAGCTCATTAAATTTACCAAAAAATCATTTGCTCTTTCTCTCTCGCGCTGAGGACTGAAGCATGCCGGCACCTTGTAGATTTCTTAAATTCACCGATTAAATGCAAAAATTATGTAACAGAATTCCCTTCCTCCCTTTATTTTCGTCTCCCGCAGCTTGTGCGGTAATGGATCCGTTCTGAGACCGAGAGAATGATTTTTTTTTTTGTATTTGCCTTTTTTTCCCGAGATGAGAGGCCAATATTTGTTAAGGGAGGCGCATATATGGTTCCATATGATTACACATGTCGATGTAAGGATTCAATATCGCTCCCGCATAAGCGGTCCTCACGTTTCATGTCGAATGATTCATGGATGGTTCTAGAAGATTCGCTCGATCTCATCCATGCTCTTTTTTCATTATAAATCTCTCATTCCATCCAACAGCTCCCCCCTCAAAACATCGCCTCTCTTTTTCCTTTTTTTTTTTTCAATTTACCCAAACAAGCCGAGAGAAACTTGCTGTATGCATGTATGTATGACGAATCCGCTGGATTGATACAGGAGCATTGAAAGGCAGGGACAAAAATAGTGAAAGAGCTTTTTTAATGGTGATGATGCAACAGTTTACAGCCAACCGACCGTCAGAGTGATACAGATAATATTATTGTTCCTTATTTTTGAAGTGCCGTGCTTAGTACATTCGCTTGCGCTGCAAAACAAAAGCTGTTGCATCATCACACAGAAGAGTAAAAAAAAATATTAATTCAGCGTGTGCCTTTTAATTAATGTGATAAGAAAACGAAACTGGGTGGGCCCTGAAATGATTTCATAATCAATTAGCTCTCGTTATGTAATTGGAAGAAAAGTGCTTCATTAATCTGCGTTTGTGTTGTAAATAATTCGACACGAAAATAAAAAGCTTTAAAAAAGCTTTTATGTAATCCGTGAAAGCGTTCGACAAAATATTTACATTTTAGCGTGAAATTTCACGCGTACTGTGCGCGGTTTTATGACTTTTTTTATGCTGTATAGATTTACTGCTGCAGTAGTTACCATCCCTTTGAACACCCCCCCCCCACTCGATATGTTAGATTGACAAGGTTCGCTTTATCCAAAATACAAACACATTTATTGAATTTCTATCATTCCCTCGCAGTCTTTTCTACATGTAGGTTATTATCAATGTGCCACCAGATTTTCTGCCCTCCCTAATTTTCACACCCCTTGCAAAAAAAAGCTCTTTGAGCAAGAAGAATTATGAATAAATTGAATGAATATTTATATATATTTTTTCCTTCGCCGATATATTTTTGGCATCTCTTCTCATGTGTCTTCCCCTCGCCATCATAGCATTCAATCATGATATGAAATAAATGCCACAAAACATGAACGCAAATTTTTTTTTTTTTTGTGTGTTCTGCTCCATCATCAGCATGGTGATGGTGTTTGCAAATATATTTCGCCCTGCCGATGAAGTGTCTCCATGATGGAATCTAAATGGCATTTGATTGATCACATGGAGGGAGAGAGAGAAAAAAAAGAAAGAGATATGTGGAACAATTGCTTTTCATTGGGATTGCTTGATGATATCACTATGTAGACATTAAAACCACAAGAGAAAGGGAGGGGAAGAAGGGAATATTGTGAGCGCGGATCAGTTTTAAGGATCTCGGTGTAGCGTCTGATGATTTATTCTGATCGATGTTGGGGGAATTGAGGCTCATCAAAATGGGCATGGCACTAGCATAAGATGTTGATGGAGCTTCCGAGCCAGAATCAATAAACATCAATCGAGACGTGCTTCATTCATTATTACTGTTATTGTTGTTTCTTTTTTTTGTGCGTATGTATGCAGGGATGATCCCTTTTGCTGCTTGTATGTATGTGAATCCTCCTCGCCGATTGTGCTCCCCTGCATCTGTTTCATAGTCCTTTGGCAAATTGTATGCTTCATTTGCTTTACTACCGCCCAAATTAGCTTTCACCACCCTGCCAATCATCACAATCTCTCCAGAAGGGAGACATCACTCACAAATTAGACCCAAATTTATAAGTTTTATTTTTGTTTGTTATTAATCAACCGAAATTAAATTAAAATTAATCAGATATAAAACATTCTTTGAGTGAAAAGTTTCATCCATATTGTCAAAGCTTTTGAGAATGCCCTTTAAAAGTCCTTGAACCCATCTCGAATTACTTCCATTTCATATCTCGATTGGAAGCATGTGCATTTCGTTTAAAATTCCATTCGAACATTTTATTTGAGTTTTTATATTAAGTCGTTTTTCAGTTAGTCGAGACATTAGATTTTACCACCATTCCCATCTCGATAAAAGCACTCTTGAGACTTTGTGCTACACTTTTATAGTTTTCTAAACCCTTTGCGCGTTCCGAAGTTTCGTTAGTTTCGTTAGTATTAAATAAGACAAGACAAAACAAAACAGAAAATCTTTAATTGGAATTAAAAATTCTTCATTTCCCTTTTCTGCTAAAACCAAACAAACACACACAAACAAAACAAAATCTTATTTAAAATTTGCCTGAACCAAATCCCCGTAAAAAAATGTAGAATTAAAACCCCGCACAGAAAGCCAAAGAAGCTCCAAAAAAACGCCGACAGTCGTGTAGAAATGTGGGCGGCAATGACACGATCACTCGAAATGATTGTTGCCCTATTCGAATACTATTCGTCAACGGTCGTTACTCCCGGTACGGCACTTGAAGAAGAGTCAGCACCATCACATGACAACAGGTACCTAAGAAAAACAAAACAAATCTCTACAAAATTATTGTGTAATTCGGAAAAAAATCAACAAACTTCTATCTATCTACTTCCATCACTTAATCCTTTTTAAATGGAATATTTACGTCATTTTAAGCATCCCTATAGATAATCCCTATAGAACGAAAAAAGGAAATGCCATTAACGAGAATTATTGAACCTTATTTCTTAGTTGCACTTCCTTGAATGAAAAAAAAAAAAAAAAAAAAAACCAAAATCAATTAAAAGTTTTTTCCACATTTTAAGTTTTTCCTTAAATTTTTATCGTTTCAAAATCAGCACAGAACAAAAAATCTATTTTCGTATAATATATATTTTTGTGTAATGTATTTTTACTCCTATTAGATGCCAACACTATAGATGAAAACTCTTTTATTAAATAAATAACCTGCATTCGGAGAGAAGAAAAAAGCTTTTACTAGAACTTAACAAAATAAAAATATCGAGAATTTTTTTATTATTGTGGAATAATTTCCAGCAAAATATATTTAAAGAAAAGTTATCTAGTCTAGTTGTACCTGTTAATTGTTTTGCTATCATAATTATGCAATAGCTTTTAGATTTGTTTTGTTTAACTCCCCATAAAATTTCTAAAAGCTTTTAATTTGCTAATATTTTTTGCATTATTCAACAGCTGCGGCATTGAACCATGTCACGCTTTGCTTATGAAAATAGAAAATTGTTTTTAATTTTAATAGAAAGCGTTGGCCTCAATGAGGTCGAAAGGTCATATTATAAGTGATACAATTGAGAAGGCAGTAATTGAAAGCCATGAAGTGACATCACCTGCAAATGATGACCATAATTTTAATTTCCATCTTGGAATGTAATTTATTGCACAACTTTTAAAAGAAATCTCTTAGTGCTTTTAAAAAGCGTCTGTTGAGCGCAGTATCAAAAAGCTTTCAAATAGCACCAAATGGCGAAACTTCGCAGTTGTAAAACTTGCTTCATACATTCTCGCGAGTTGTTGGCGCTGCAAAATGTTATTTTGAGATGATAATTTGCACAAATTAAATGGACAAATTATGCAAAATTTCTTTCATGCAAAATTTGGTTTCGTGCTCATAAAATTCAACCAACAACAATGGCAATTTTGAATATTTTTCTCTGCCATTCTCGCTCCGTCGGCACCTCACTTATGGAACATTGAAAGCGACCGATGTTATGTCGAGCTAAAAACAGAAGCTCCAGAGCAATTATCATAAAACCTTTCGCATTTTGTATGCCCGAATGAAAGCAAATGATGAAAAATGCTCATCCACACAATTTGACTCCCCCTCGTCATGTCGATAAATTTATTCACTAAATATTTTGGTTTCTATAAATTTCCTCCCTCTAATCATTTTTTTTCCCCGTTTTTTCATTCAATAAGAATGGCGACGGGAGATTACTCTCAAAATAAATTGATGATCGTACGAGTCCGATAAAATTTTATCACCGCAATATAAAAAGAAGAGATATAAGGGAGGAAAAAAATGTTTACACATTTCCATAGTTTCATCCCCGTTTGGATGAATGCCGAAAACTATTAAGGAAAATTTGGGGAAAATCATAAAATCTAGAGGAAACGAACAGGATAAAAATCTCATAATGAGTCGAATAAATTATCGATGTAGAATGTTTTCTTGCAAGATTTTGTGTGTGTGTGTCCGGCCCAATGTTTAACGCTCCATTAATCGAATGTCTTTAACCCACTTCCGCTTGTGACATACATATACAATTGGCTTTAAATGTTGATGGCAATAAAAAAAAAAGTTAAAAACAATTTTCATAGCTAGAAACACAATTTATTATTTACTAGCTCACAACATTTAATTTTTAACATTCAAAATGCCTTAAAATTGCTTTCCAAAAAGCTTTTATGGCGGTTCAATGTCTGGGCTTCTGTAAACCACTTCCCCCGGAAAATTCATTTCACTAATGTTGGGGACTTTTAACTATTAAAACATTTTGCTCTAATGTTTTATAAATAATTGGGGGGCATGAAATTTTGTATTCGGTTCGAGGTTCGCCCAATGAGCGATTAAATCGACAAACGACGACAATTATTGGATGAAAATTGCACATTTATTTTGATGGCGAACTTTAATTATCGCAACTTCAATCGTCCATCGCAAGCACAAAAGAAGAGACAAAATGTTTTTTAATTACAAAAATTGCGAGCGATCCATAATGTGGTTTCATTGATGGTCCCATAGATAAATGACATATCAGCAGAAGGCAAACAAAAGAACGAGAAAGAAAAAAAAAAAAAAAGAATTGGGCCACTTTAGGAGGATAAAATATCCAATATTAATACTACTTATAGACAGCAAAGAAACAGAAAAACCATTAAATATTATGACACAACAAAGCATTTTTGATGGATAAAACTGATGGCGGTTATTTGAGATTAAATATAAATATTGCTGTGAAATTATGCACATGAGAACATACCCCGAGACCCCAAATTCATAATATGTTATGTGTACATGCCGAGAGCATTACATCTCTCTTTAGAGAGCAGTTACATAACCGGTGGCAGGACTTAGTGTACGATATTGTCTACCCTGACATTAATAAAGGAAGCATCTATAATTGTGATGTGACACAAATTCCTTGTGGGGCCGTTGCTTGTGGTGTTGCCTCTACTTTTAGGCTCACAGTAAATTTATGCTTCTCGTTTATGAATGTATACATATTAACATCGACCGGGGGCATCATTCATCGCCTGATTTGCCACTGAATACGTGTCATGCAACGCCATTTATAAAAGTGCCTTACACGATTCTCTATCGCCTCTATATCACTTACTATCACTGTTGTCATTTTTGTGGGATGTGATTGTATGTGTGCGTGTGTGTTTGTCATACTTGTGTTTATATTTTGTGTCTTCTGTCACTCGGGTGAGGGATTTTTATTTGGTTTCATGGGCTTCAGCTTGTGCTTTTCCTTCTTCTTATTTCACATTTTATTTTATAAATAAACTTTATATTCATACGCTCGAAAAGTGTTTTGCAAAAATGACTTAAGCGATGTCGTAACTAACGAATAAAGCCTTCTTTCTTTGCTGTATAGCGATTTCCTTTTATAAAAAGCTTCTTTTCATATGTTTGCAAAAGTTATATAAATTTTTTTCCAGCGTCGACAAGTGAAGAATTATGAGTGAAACTTATAACATTCATTTTGGAATTTCTACGTTGATGGCGCTGGGGGAGAAAAAAAAATCTTGTTCCTTCTCAATAAAGCTCGAAATATTTTGTGCTTTATTGTTTCGATATCTACTTTAGGAAGGAAAGAATGAAAAAAAAAAAAAAAAAACTTTCTCTCGCTCTTGAGTTTCTCTATGTTGTGATATTTCGTGTCATTATCGTAGCATTTATGATTTCCTCATTTCCATTTTCTTCATTCATTTCTTATTTTCCATTTCTTTTTTTTTTCGCCGATTTGAATTGTAGAAAAAGTTTCATGTTGAAAACTGTCTTTTGATGTGTTTTTGCCATATCGGAAAAGCGATTTTCGTGTACCATATTTTACTGTCAATGCCTCAAACAAATATAACTGTTAATGGATATTTTATTAAATGTCTCTACCATTGTGATTCATATTCGAGACGTGGACGGCAAAAGAAGTAAAAGAAAGTTTGATTTCAATTTTTGATGTTTATCGAATTATTTTACACTTGATGAGCGTCGTAGTCTGGAGTCGTGTCATTCGATTGCAATGCATGTGAACTAAAACAATTGAATTTAATTCTGAAAGCTCCAGTGATGTTCAGTTTGATTCAATTAGGGTCGGAGCATCGCATTTCAATTCGTGCTATGGATAACAACAAGCGCGCATCAGTTCTAAGTTACTGAAAAAAATACCATGATACAAAAAAAAAGCTCGTACACTTCATTTTCCATAAAACGCAGCGCATTGGAACTTAAAGCCAAAAATAAGTAAATAAATTAAAGCAACAAGCGAATTGAAAATTGCACAAATTTATGAGAAATTTCAGGCAATAAAACAGAGCGACAGCAAGTTACTGAGACTGTCGTTTGGCAAATGGAATGTTTCGGTCGTGCGAGAATTTAATTCTTGGTGCCATGCCAGACCAAGCAACTGCTGTGACTGAACATTGTGACATGTCTGAATGTAATTTTCGTGCCAATCATTGTCAGTTTCATTACTTTAAGGACTCAACTTATTGCTGCTCGCTTCGTCTTTTAATATTTTTTTAGTCTCTTCTTATTGAGGCAAATCACTTCGCATCTCCATCACTCTTTCGAGTCGTTCATGTGTCGTATTTAATATTCCTTAAATGAGAGCTTTTTTTTCTCCATCTTTAAGCTTTTCTAGCGATATTTGTTGCTTTTTTCTTCATGTGCTTAATGTCGTTCGCGGATATATGCAAGAGAAAAAGGATGTTCTCTATCATATTTAATCATTTCTAAAAAGAAAGGGGATTTAAATCAACTTAGCGACACACAGCTACAACCGGATTCTGTTTATTGTTTACTTGATGTTTGGGCTTTCGATGATCCGACAAATAGATTTTTGATGGCGAGCGAGAAAGTTGCAAATAAACGAAACATTCCCAGTGAAGCTGCCGAAACGATGAGAAGCGCAAATATTTGTTGATCTAAATCCCATCGGCACTTCTTCATTTTGGGCTTCTACTGTTGCACGACCAGAAGAGAGGAAATTTTTTGAAATTATGCCAAATATTCAAATAAATTAACAGCAAATTTTTACCGCATAGTGTTGTATGGCTTCATTCAATCGCCTTAAAAGTGATAACAATAAAATAATCTTCAGATCAGCTTGTTTACATCTTTCGCCATTTCTTTCCACCCCGTAAGGTTAAAGTACTCTCGCTCTTCTCTTCTTTGTTCTTAATTACAATTTAATGACATGTCAATGCCAATAATGAGTGAATCGCCTATTGCTCATGTTAGAGCGATCAGACATCCTTGACCCCTCTTTCGACGATTGCTTACAAATGATGATGATGGAAGTGTTTCATTCTTTAATTTGATGTTGTTGAACTTTTGATTTGCTTCCAAAAAAAAACAAAAGTAATTTTCGTTTCTTTTGTTTTTGTTCATTTCGGTTTCACTTCAATTTCTCTTACACTGTGACATCTGTTACTTTCTTTTCTTTCGTGTCCTTTCTTCAGCCTGTCGACCGCTCCAAGCTCGTTGTCATGTGTCATTTTCATTAATTTGATCTTTCTTTTTTACAGGGCAATAATGTTAGCTGAACTGTGTGTTGTGTGAGTGTGCTGAAACACATAATTCATTTAAGAGCCTGATGGTTGCGTTCGTGAAAACGCGATGGAGACGTTCATTGGTTATGTGAAGCATGGAATTTCATTAATATTTGCTTTGATTTGAAATTTAAATGAGCTTTGCATGAGAGCTTTGATGCTTATTTCATTCCACGCTACATAACTGACGAACGTATCCTCGGAATTAAGTAGAACAAAATTCATCCGCGTCATGCAATAAATGCAAAACAAAAACACTGGACGTTCATCCGCTTGACAATATCCCTTTTACATCTTAATCACATTGTGTCCAGTGTTGTGTTTAATCAAACTCCAAAAAATTGAATTTGTAAATTTTTTTCAATTTATTTATTTATTTATCAACATTTATTTTTATTTTCATTTTTCTTTTTCATTTTTTGCGACATGCTCAATGCAATCTGAAGCAATTTCTTTTGTGCGTGTTTTATTGTTGATTGTAACTTTGCCAGCCATTTTTGTTTTGTTCGCTGCTATAGCTGTTGATGTCGCTTTCTTTTTGTATCCTTGTCCATTTCTCCGTTTAATGAGATTAATTGGATTACTATAAGTATATTTTATTTGCTGTGCTTGCCTTGGCTCCATGCCTTAAGAGTTTGTCCTTAAAAAATCTCTCACTCACTCTCTCGCTCGCCTCTCGAGTCCTTTAATTTACTGTAATTTACTGTTATATGTAATCGAGTAGTGGTAGTAAGTGGGGAAGTGGGGGCTAGCACAACAATATGTGCAGCCGCCACACACACACTCACTCGATTCATGTTAAGGTTGGTTTTTGGGGCTGTGTTGGGCTGTCAATAGACAGCCTTGATAATAATCAGGGCAAACCTGAACTTTTTCGATTTCGATGGAAAAAAAAACGTAAAATAAATGAAACTATATTTATAACTATATATCTTCGTAAATATATGTGTATCTCACTCCCTCTCTAGCTCACTCTCTGTCTCTAATGATAAATTTTCTGCTGACTTTATTGAAAATGTCTTAAGAAATTTTGACAAATAATTTTGTTTTTCGTTTTTGTGATGTGATGTTTGAAGAACTTTTTTTTTTTTTCGTTTGTTTTTGACTGTTTTGTTTATGCTACAGAAATACATAAAAAAAATATCATGTTTCGGACTTTCAACTTGTTACTTGTTGGCATAAATTTTCAGTGGCTGATGTTTCTCTCTCTCTCTATTATCTCTCTCTCTCTTTCTCACACACTCATTTTCCAGAAGTAAGAAAAAATAATAATATTTTGGCAACAAATTAAATAACTTTCCTGTTTTGTGTTCTTTATGGTTGTTATGATATTTCGCTAATAATAATGACGTACAGAGAAAGACAATATATCTACACATGCATACACAACACGCACTTACACGCAGACATACTTGAAAAACAGAAATTACAAGGAATGTTCTCTTTTAATGTCGATGTTTGTTTTCTTGTTGAACATTTTCGTTAAAAATTTTCATGTTTTCTGTATTTCTTCTGTTAATCATTTTTGGTTTTTTTTTTTGTCATTTCCCTCAAAATGGAAAAAATTTACTTTGCTGATGTTAAAAGCAAAATAAAATTTGTTTTTTATGATTGTATTATTTTGAAAATTTAAATATTTCACTGTAAACATTTTTCGTAGCATTCCTTATGTGTCACAGGAATAAACTTTGTTCCAAATGTTTTCATTTTCAAAGGAATTCTCAAAATTTTCACAGTGAATTAATCAAAAATTAAATTTGATAAGAAATATTTTTTTTTTTTCATTTCTCCATCATTTGATTATTCAAATTTCTTTCAAATAATTTTCGTTCAATTTTCTTGTCATCGACAAAAAATAAAGTCGCCATAATTTTCCATACATTATGAATATATAACAAAAGAAAATCCTTCAATTGTAAATGAAAGGAAAAAAAAAATAAAATCCATGCAAATTAATTGGCAATATTTCTCGTTTTACAAGCGCAAAAGGACACAAAAGCGATTTCAAACTTTAATTAAAAAATCTCTCTTTCTTTTCTATCCACATTATCTTCGTTGTGCCATTGAATGTTCTTACATTATAAAATATTCGCATCACTGAAGGACAACAAGTACACAAATTAAATCACCCGCTGGTTCAAGCTCGGGTGTCGAGACAGATTCACGTGGTGCTATAAATAAGGACAAGGATAATGCAGCTGTAAGTTTACCGTTAAAAAAAATTGCTTGTTAAACTTGTTATTGCATTATTTACATTCGTAAAAAGTAAAAAAGAAGAAAAAAAAATTTAATTGAACTATTTTATAACACAATTTCATTTAATTAAATAGCAAAATCGAAGCGTGTCCATGGTGGACATGTACATTGACAACTCAGAGCCGAGTGAAAATGTTGGACAAATACATTTCTCGTTGGAATATGACTTCCAGAATACAACATTGATATTGAAAGTCATACAAGTGAGTGCCATTGTTACTATGCCCCAGAGGTGCATAATTAATTCCATTCGTAACAAATCTCTTTAATCTCGATGATGAAGTTCAAATAATGTATGTGCAATATTGTGAACCATTTTTATGGAGCATTACACAAATAACAGCAATGCTGCGCAATATTTATTGGAACGCTACGCTTCTGATATTGCACAATACCCTCGAGATGGGATTTCCATCATCTGTGTGTTTATATTTGGCCCCAAAACTACTTTGATCCGCATTTAAATGGCAGCACCACCAATGGCGCCCGCTCTACATACAACCGCCTTTGCGTGAAAACAATTTAATTTACTTGAACTTTTCCCTCTGCCTCGCCTCTTTTATGACACAAGCATAAAGCTCCCTCTTCGCGTCACAAGCGTCAATCAATTTATTTAATCCAATAATTTTTTTTTACTCTTTCTTATTCACTTGCACATAACTAGGGCAAAGAATTGCCGGCAAAGGATTTAAGTGGCACATCCGATCCATATGTGCGTGTTACATTATTACCAGACAAAAAGCATCGTTTGGAAACAAAAATTAAACGTCGCACACTGAATCCGCGCTGGAATGAAACATTCTATTTTGAAGGTTTCCCAGTACAAAAGCTCCAATCTAGGATACTGCATCTCCATGTATTCGATTATGATCGATTTTCGCGTGATGATTCAATAGGTGAAGTGTTTTTGCCGCTGTGTCAGGTGGACTTTACCGGGAAACCATCATTTTGGAAGGCTTTAAAGCCGCCAGCCAAGGATAAGTGTGGCGAGTTGTTGGCATCGTTGTGTTATCATCCATCGAATTCCATTCTTACATTGACTCTGGTTAAGGCACGCAACTTGAAAGCTAAAGACATTAATGGAAAATCGGGTGAGTCTTAAAAGCGAAAAGCTTTTCAATCGATATATTTGCCCAACACACGCTTGCTCTCTGATATGAAAGTGCATTAAAAGAGATTTTCAAGCATTTCATTCCCTTCATTTTATGCTTTTATGCTCTCAAAGCTCATCAGATTACTTTCACATCGTCTATTATAATCTACTTTTAATATGAATTGAAGATTATGACATAGCATCAAATGAAAGAAGTTGATAAATACTGAAAACTATTACCTCATACATTTCCACTTAAAAACACTACTCGCGTTATGCTTCCTGCACATGACATGCACAAACAATCTCATAAATTATTTTTTTTTCCTTGCAAACAACAGATCCATATGTGAAAGTCTGGCTCCAATTTGGTGACAAGCGAATAGAGAAACGAAAGACACCAATTTTCAAATGCAATTTAAATCCGACATTTAATGAATCATTCAGTTTTAATGTGCCATGGGAGAAGATAAGGGAATGCTCATTGGATGTTATGGTGATGGACTTTGATAATATAGGACGTAATGAATTGATTGGGCGAATATTATTAGCTGGTGAGTATTGAAGTTGTATTTTTGCAGTATCGACATAATTAGGACAGGAGAAGATTAAGGAAAGCTGCTTAAACTGCTGTTCATATATTACGGCCGTCGGTTTTATTATTTATAGAAACAAAAATTTTACACTCCTTCCACTTTTGGAGATATCGATTTCTGATAATATCGTAGATAGAAAAAGAGGGAAAAAGCTTTCAGTTGTTATGCAACTATTTTATTTTCCGTAAACGTCGATAATGTCAACGACGTCATTTCAGTCAAACCCTGATGGGTTGTTGTGTAATAAAGTTCGAGCGAAAATTAAATATTTATTAAATCAAATCCAGAAGCTTGTTTACCCCTCAAACCTATAGAAAAAGCTGCCCATGAATAGTGTTAGTTGCCGAATTTAATTAAAACTTTTCCACTCATTCAGCATTTTGAGTGTTGTTGGGTCCGAGAATGAGGCAAACAGAATAATCGAAATCAATTATTGACTGGAAATTTGTCGAGCACAGCAAAAGCTTTTCATTGTGGGCCGATAGGCAATGGTCGAAAAAACATGCTCTGACGATTGCATAATTCATCAAAAAACATAAAAAAGTTTTCAATTAACATTATGATATGTCGGGACTTGTAAAGAATACGCGAACTGCAAACGATATCAAGCACTTTCAGGATAACAATCTAATTAATGACTAAATTTCCATTCCCAGGCAAAAATGGATCCGGTGCATCGGAGACGAAACATTGGCAGGACATGATATCGAAACCACGACAAACTATCGTGCAATGGCATCGCTTGAAGCCAGAATAAAAGCTCACTGTGTGGATGCATTCGATTTTGAGAGTCGTCTGGTGGATTTGTGGACAAATTGCTTAATTTCAATCATTCAAAAAAGGAAAAAAATATCAGCAGTCTGGTGCCGCCTCTTAATTATAACCTATTTAATTAATTGATTTTTCCATTTATTTGTTGCCTCGTTAAGTCGCGCGACTGCATTCACATATATACACACATTGCCCTTCCTTCTCCGCAAAAGCAAAAATACATATGATGTTACTAAAACCATTTATTAAGTCGTTCGAGAGTTTATAAAATATTTAAAGCGACGTGTAATTATTTTCCATTATTTAATGGCGCGTCCGGAATGGCTTTTAACCGAAGACCAAATGGATATGAGCCAACAATATTTCCCTCTCCTTCATCTACCACATATTTTAATGACTGTGCGTTATGTGTTGAATAATCTCCCAGCTACTTATTTAGTTTTGAAATTATGTAATATTAAAGACAACCATAAAAGGGCTGTGGTTTGTTACATTTAAAACAAAAATGCATTTTATCAAGTGCGCACTGGTGCAACACGCGCGCTCTGATTGCTTCTTCGTAAACAAATGCAACAGTAATTGAAGAACAAAATTACTGAAAAAGCATTAATTGCAAAAGAAGAACGAAAAAAAAAAAGTATTTAATAAGGAAATTCGTAAGCTTTTTATCAATTAGCGTCTAAACTTCATCTACTGCTCCTTCATCATCCGCAAGCCGCAAAAAAATAGAGTCTTGAATTAAAATTAGCAATCGTCGACTAGAGTTTTTGAGATGCAGATTTTAGAAAATCTTTAAGATGATGAAGAAAACCCTAGAAACCCAAAAAAAAAAAGTTGTTGAAAAATATGTAGAATTAAAGAAAAACAAATGATGTTGCAGTTTAAAACCAAAGAAACGAAATTAGATCAGGGATGCTCAACATTCGTTATTCGTGACTCAATGAGACATATTTAGTGAAAAGTTGAGAGCTCCTGTATTAGACGTTCATAAATGTATATTTTTTGTTGCAAAAACAAAATGAAAAAAAAAAAAAAACAAGGCAAAACTAGCGAAATAGAAATCAATAGAGGAACTTAAGAAAGTGAAAGAAATTCATCATCAGGCACACATGCCACCATTCAGACACATCAAACATGTTTCATGGTTTTCTATTTTTCTTTCTTGTTCTTGTCGCAAATTCCCTCAGCGCTCAGCGCATCGCATCAGTAATGTCAAACATCACGCAACTAAATAAAGGAAAAAAACAACAACAAAAATATTTGCCGCCATTTAGTTTTTCCATCAGAAGTCACAAAAATTTTGTCAAGCTTTTCTTTTCTTTTTTTTTACTTGTTTCAATATGTTTGCCAATTGACCGAAAGCATTTCAGTTTCAATGGGGACAAAATTTTCCATTCAAGTTCTTTTTCATCATTTTGTCCTTCGATTACATTCCATTAGACATCATATCGAGCCTCCCGCCGAAGCCATTCACTCCACACACCAATGAGCACAATGAGATGAATTTCATCCGTTGACCCGACAAAACAATAATCTGATCAATAAAAAGGAAACTACTTAAATAGATTCTATAGAAATAATATAATAATATAAATATTGTGCCCAAATAGACGGTCTAGTGCGTCCTCAAGACAAGAAAAAAAAAACATCATCAGACATCTCTTTTGCTACTTATTGTCGCTCATTCCACAAACTTTTTGCTCCCATTCAGTCGCTGAGAGTTCATTGTTTTTCATAAAATACAAAAGGACGAAAAATCATCTTACTCGTGTTCTTGTTCTGTTTGTTTCTTTAATACACACAAAAAAAAAAAGGCAAAAGTCAAAAAAAAAAATTACCCCTTGAAGAAATTGAATTGGCACAAGAAGCAAAAGCCTAGAAGCAGCTATCCCTCAGAGGAAACATTTAAATAATAGGTAATCACCATTGTTGAAACATAAGCTCATTAAGCTCATAAAATGGAAACTTATTATAGAATTGAAACAAAAAAAAAAAAAAAACAAGCAAAAACAGTTTGAATTTGGATAAAAAATGGCATCAAGCGAATGTTGAACACGAGGAACAAACACAAGGTTTTATTTCAAGCTTATTTGGGGTGGTTTTTTCTTCTTTATCTGAAACCAAAAGCAGGTGAACAGCAAAATGTTAGTTTTCAAGACTGACATGGCAAAAGCAAAGCAAAGAAAAGAAACTCATTTGAAACATTGTTATAATGTTATAAATCGCTGACGCTGACAAATGAAGATTATAAATGAAGAAGAATAATGTGAAATTTAAAATAAGATCAAAAAAGTTGTGCATAAAAGAAAAGTTTACGATTTTCTAAGAATATTTTCATTTCCTTTATTCGATAGTATCGATCCTTTCTTTTAATTGGTTTAGGCCAAAAACTAAAATAAAAATCTAATATCATCTTTCCATAATCAGATATGCGGCGAGCGAACAAGCTTCAAAACCGCCAACGTGAAACTGACTATTGTCAGTGTTCAAGGATTTGCTTCAGCTCTCGTTAAAGCTCTCTCAATGATACTTTGTTTCTTTTAAAATGTTCATTTATTAAATTTTATTTCGATTATTAATCTTCGAAACAAAGAAAGGAGCGTCGAGAGCAGCTGGCTGAAGGGATTTATGTAGAAGACATACAAACAAAAACACAATTGATATCAATTTCCTCGCATTATCAATTATTAGGACGTTATTTATTATGTTCTCGAAAGAAAATGGAAGTAAAAGAAGAAGATTGTGTGTTCTTGCGTACAATCAGTAATCAAATGCTAAGACACATATACACACGTGTTTAATGCAACTTAACATGACGAATGACAAACAAACAAGTGGCGAGAACATCAATTCAATCAAAATGATTAATGAACGAAATCGAACAGTATACAAATAACTAAAAACGTTCAATAATTCTGTCAGCTTATTCTGCAATTCTTATCTAATATACTCTGCTCGTGAAATATTATATTTATATCTCAAGACTCTTTCTCTCTATAACATATCAGTTATACTGCTTCGGTTCATTTCTATATACTTAAAATATATACATACCTTTTCTTCCAAACTCCGTATACATGCCCCGCCGCCAAATCTCCGGAGAAAACCTTAAAAACCTTTTTTCCTTACGTTGGTAAACACTTAATGAGTAATTTATTATACCGAATGTCAGTTATAAATTTTCTATATGAGCTCAACTTTCAACGAAACTTGTGTTTCCAACAGGTTACATACGATGATTATAATTTTTTGAAATTGCTTTCAAACCCACGCTGGAGAAAAAAAAACGAATCATAGGATTTTTTATAATGAATTGATTGGAAGTGCGCATCATCACACTGTAATATTATCTACGTTTCATAATTTTGTCATTTCAATTTATTTCATTTTACATTAAAAACAAAAAAGAAGATATATCAATCACTTTAAACCCAAAATTCTATCTAAACTGCTAAAAAGCTAAATGAAAGATCATTTAAAAGTGATTTTTTTACAACAACAAAACTAATAAAATATTTAAAAAGAAATGAAATATAAAAATAAATGAGAAAAAAAAATGTTGTTTTATATTTTTTTATCGATATACAAAAAAAAAGTGAAGAAAATAATCAAATGCAGTTACAAAAACATTATGTGAAAAATCAATCGAGGCAACACAACAAAGAAATAACTGAAAATGTTAAATGGAACCTTTACATAGTTACTTACGAAGAAGAAGAAGAAAAAAAATAATAAATTCAAAGAATAAAATACTATAAATAATAAATATATCAGGCATGAAATGATCATCCATTTATGGAATAAAAAAATTATCATGCAGCAACAAAAAAAAAAAAAATGAAATCCTTAGGATTAAGGATCCGAAAGGTATTGTCATGGATGATGCCCGATGATAAGTTGATCTCATAACAGAAATTGAAATTCATGTGTCGACACATTGAGCTGACGACAATAACGACTACCCATAATATCGTCCAGCTGTGACACTTTAATTTCAATCTCATTTAGAGCTGATTCATCGGACACGCCATTGCTGGCCATCAGATGGATGCGATTCATTGGTTATGGACATTTTTTGACCTTCAAAGTTCGCCGATACACGCAAATTTCACAACCCATGCCTCACACTAATCTTACATCTCAATGTCCCCGTTCATATCCTTTCATCACATTTTCGTAATCGCTGTTTAGGAGAAAAAAAAAATTGCTATTTCCTCTTGATATTTGCTCAACAAAAAAAATGAAAATGAAAATTAATAAACCTATGAAAATAACAATTAAATTGAAACGAAAAGACGACTATTTGAAGATAGAAGATAAGTTGATGACAATTCAGAAGCGAATGAGTGCAATAATGGTACTTATAGTGTAGTGGGTGTTATTTGAAATAACATTTGAGTGCAAGAGATGGCAATTCAATAATCTTTCAGACGAAATTCATTTGTGGATTTCTCACTTGTCAGAAATCGCACAAAAAAAAAATTCTTTTTCAAACCTTAAATAGAAACAAATTTTTCCATTTCCGTTCCATTAACTCTCAAATAAAGCCAAATATTGTGTGACCTTTCTTTACTGATAACACAAAAATTATTAACGTGAACATTTTGCGTGCGATAAAGCATGGAAGTTTAGAAAGTTTGTTTATTTTATGTTGTTCATTAATTCAATTATTTTAAGAGGCGCAGATACAAGATTATATAAATATTAAATTATAGAAAGTATATATATAAATATATATATACATATATATATTTACAACACAGATGAAAAATTATAATAAAATTAATTAGACGTTGAAGATATAAAAAAAAACCAAAGAAGAAAAAATTCTTTCACCCAAGTTTAAGGAGAAGAAGCGTTTTTTTGATTTATAGGCTTTAAGTTCTATAATCATTAATTATATCGTGCTATTTTTACTCAATTGACTTTTTGCCTTCGATGTGTAAGCAAGCTCGCTATGATGGAACTTTTGTAATCTAATGAAAGAGCAAAAAATTTTACTGAAAAATAATTACACAACAGACGCAGACTTGTTAAAAATTCTCTGATAAGACCACTAATTAATCTTTATTTTAATGCCACGCCATTAATTCTGCCTCTCGTCCTTAACATACATACTTCATCGGTTGCTGCTAAATTGTAACCACCATCAAATCCCTCCTTCATCCCGTTATCTCGAGCACGATCTTAGAGCGCTCCAATAAAGCAATGTCAGCGATTCATACGAGCTGTACAACTCATCAGTCGATAAAAAAAATTGTTGACTCTCTGTTGCTTCGTTATCGATGAGAAAAGATAATGGGAAATGTCTGCAGACAAAGCAAAATATTTACAGTAATAAAAAAAAAGTTCCTTTCCACCACAACAAGAGAGTTAATATTTATTTGCCAATTGAAGTGTATGATTGGGAAATAAATGCGCATTTTTTTTTATTTTATTATTATTTTGTTGAACAGATTCATCAGAGACCAATGTCGCAAGTTAAGAATAATTATATGTTGACATGCGATATTGTGCGACTCACAATTTATTCTGATTGTGCAATTGCTAACAATCTTTATAAATACAAAATCGCCTTTCAATTTCCAATTTATTATGCTCATAAATTTGCCGCTTTCTCTCTCCCGCTGCCCTCGTTCATTCGTTTCGTTTGTGGCTTAAAGAGATTAATTGAGTTCTGTCATTAATTGATGGACTATTTTAACGAGGATGATCGACGTTATAAAAAAAGAGAAAAATAATTAAATTAAAAGAAAGCTTAAAAGCTGAAATAACAAAACCCTAGTTATAAATTGTATGTTCGAGAATTTTATTCTAGCTATTGAGATATTGAATAATATTCCTTTACCCATTATTTTTCCTTTCCCCAAAGCTCGAAATAGTCAAAATGAAACAAAAAAAGAGTGAATGAAAAAAAGCAAAAGGAAATTATCGAGAAACATGAAAAGAAACCTTTCGTGAGTTAATAATTCATGATAGCTATTGCATTTTCCATGAAAATTGATTTTTCACTTTTTCTAAAAAAAGTATTTCCTCCATGTTTCTTCTCTCTTAACATTCTAACGTCTCACATTTTTTATCGCTTTCCATTTTCTTATGCGGCTCGATTGTCAAACTGACATCTCAGCAAAAAAAAAAAAAATAATAAGCTTCTCAAAATAATCTCTGAAAACGTGAATGGGAGTCAATTAGGGATGTTCCATAAGTGAAAACCACTTATTATATTACCTGATTGATGGTTGATCCCCAAACATGATTCGATACATTTTGATATCGACATAACATGAAAAAATAAAAATAAAACTGACACCATAAATTGCGGTTGCTTCTTAATTGCTTATTAAAATTAAAAAAAAAAAATATGAAAACTTTTTGAATTAAAGCCTTAAATTTCATGCACCGACCGACAGACAGACAAAAATATTAAAACTGTTCGCTAATTCAACATGTATTAAAAGTAGAACATCCAGAAAATTTATAACTTGTTGCTAATATTGGATGTAAAAATTGCTATACAAAAGAAATTCTATTGTGCGGCTTTTTGTTATCCTGCCGAGCGACGCTTGAAAAGCGAAGAAAAAAAACTTTCCGTAATTTCTTTGCGACATGAAATTCTCTGCGCGATAATTGAAAACTTTTTAAGCTCTTTCCGCCATTGTTTTTAATTTTCCGAAATATTTTTCGGCAAAATGGCTTTTTTTCGTTGCTTTATCAATGGAATTTTCCTCAATCACAATCTTCTAAAAAGCTTTAAAAAAATATTCATTTGCTATAAAATGTGCCATAACACTTTGCTATAATAATTTTAATGTCGAACTAAAAAAAAAAAAAAAAACATTTTGGACCAGTTTCAATCGACGAAAATTTTCATAAATTTGTCACAGTCATTCTATGACCAAGTGAAAGAAAAACTCATTCCAGTGCTTAATAAATGAAAACAAAATGCAATAAATAAAATTCCCACGCGACACATTCACTTAGTTTGAATGTCGAAGAAACCAAAAAAGCTTTTTCCACTTTTCACCCTAAAAGAAAATTCTTAAATAAAAATAAAATTTTCGCCACCAAGCCAAGTTTTTTTTATTACGATTGGAAAATTTGGCGTAAAACTGCGAAGTTTGTTTACGATTCCCAATCCCATGAGTTCTCGTTGTTCATAACAACTGACGTTGTTATAAAATATACCACCCCTAAACACACACAAACACACACATCTGATAAGGAAAGCAACAGACGATAAAAAAATGAATTAGAAAATTTTCAACCTTCATAAAAGAAAAAAACAAAATGTTAAAATTACAAAAAAAAAAAAAAGATGAAATATATTAAGAGATACATATGAAGAAAAATCGAGAAGTAAATCTGCCTTTTTCTAATAAATTATAATATATATATTTGATATACAAATTACACAGAAAAATTCAATTGTATAAAAGAAACAGTGAAGCAAAAAAAAAACGAAAGAAAAGCAAAATTTATCAAGATTTCAATTTTTGCGTTATTTTTTTTTTCTTCGATTCATTTTATGTGAAAACAAATCAATAAAAAGAAAACAAACGAGAAATAAAATTTATGACAAGAAAGCAAAAGTGGCAAAGTCATCATTGAGACACTTTTACGAGACACATTAAATGTTAATTAAATTTATAAGTCATTCACTTACAGAGAGTCACAAAAGAAGATAATAAATAAGTGGTGAATGAAGATGAATCAATTTTCAAATATATTTCTTATCCCGGCATTCGATCTCCCGAAAAGGCTTCATAAGAAATTTTGTCCTTCTTCATATTTCTTTAGTTGAATGTCATAACAAAAAAAAAAATCAAAGTTATCGAGTGTGCTATTTAATCATTGAATAAAATATGCACAAAAGCAATATTTACAAAAGTGGACAACATGGAAATTCAAATTGATTTCTATGTTGTCGTCAATTGAATTTTGGTGTAGCAAAAATTTATTAAATGAATGATCATGAAGAGATTAAAAAAAAAAGATAAAAAACAAGATTAAACTTTTAAAAAGCTCACTGCAGAATTGCGACTGAATAATGAAATTAAAATGCATCAGAAATGAAAAATCCCACAAATGAATTTTCCAACGCCTTTATTTTCAATTTCCGCATGTTTCGTCATGTCAAGCCAGAAGAAGAAAAGAAAATCCATCGTCAATTTGATGTTATGTACGACGCTTGCAAATTGAAAGCTTAAATGACAATTATTTTCTCGTTTTATGTTTCCACTCAATTTCCATTCATTGAATTAAAAATTTTTATATTTCCATGAACATAATGATCAGATGAATTTGCCTTTCTCCGCATGGAATGAAATGAATGTAGAGTGAAACTTCAATTACTAATGAATTGCGTGCATTTTCTTTTGTGACATTTAAAATATGTCTTTGAGTTATCACTTAGGTGATTTGAGGAATTTGTTGAAGCTGCACTAAAGCAACTGATTGTGTGAATAATTTTCATTCTGTAATTTAAATATTGAAATTTTTTGTAAAACTCAATGTCAAAGTCGAGTCATGTCGTCATAAATGGCCACTAAAAGGAAATAAAAAAAAAAAAAAAACATTAAAATCTATGCCACCAGGACTAACGGCGGAGACGAGAAAATAAATAAATAAATTTAAATTTTATTGGGCATCTCATGAATGGGATTATGATTATTTAAATCGCATTTTCATTTTTCATATTTGCTGTCTCTCTGTGTCTTTTTTTTTCATCATTTTCGGACAATTTCGCAATAAATCTCTGCTTGGGATATTTTGCATGTGTCCTTTTTGCAATGCCGGATCCTTTTTCATTCTCGACATATATTTTGTCCTAGTATATTGGGTTATTCGTTTTTTTATCGTGGTCCCTCAGATACAAAATCTGTCAGATCTCTATTGAATTATTCACGCCACATAACTGCAATGCACCTCGACATTGCGAGACCGCAATATATCTTTTTTTTTTAGAAGTTTTCCTTGGTTTCGTCATCATTCACACGCAAAAATATAAAACATGGAAAACCACATGACACGCTTAATTGTCTAAAATATTTAGAGAATAATTCAGCAGAAAACGCATGTGCTTTTATATATTTTTTTTTTAAAATATGGAAAATCGATAAAAGCATTTTTACACACAAAAAGAAAACAAAAAAATGTATGTTAAAGTTTAAAGATATGAACAGCAATCCAGTGAAATCATTCTAAATTGCACCCCATACACATCCAAATGTTATCACTGTTAAATGCTCCCGCAAGCCCCTCAAAAAAAAAAAAAAAAAAACAAAACAACGATTCATATATAATGCAACATTAGAGATGTTACGAAGTCACTAAAATAATTATTTCTTATTGATTTTCTGTTGTTTTTCTTTGCTTTGTCGTAGAATGTCGACATACTAAAATTGCACAAGAATCGCACGACAAAAAGTCTGAGAAAAGATAATTTTTTTATGATTTTTTTTTTTTGTTATCGACTTGATGCATCATTAAAGCAAGCAAAAATTATGTTTGAAATCGTAATGATACCAAGAAAGTTAAAAAAAGAACGCCAAAGGGGATAAAAAAGAAGAATAAAAACACACACAGAGCCGCAACAAACATTTGTTCGAATTAATTTCCTCAGAGATTTTATAGCGAATGTAAGCTCATGACCTCATAATAAATCCACATGCAAATAAAAAAAAAGTCATCTCCAGACAAATGAGAAATTATTCGTTAGTCATGTCATACAGGATCCCATGAATGGATTCAAAAACACAAACATTTCCGAAGACATCAGTCACAAAATAAATAAAAAAAAACGAAATGTTGGCATTTAAAAAGAAAAAACAGTTAAAATAAACAGAAAATCATAAAAATAATTGAAGATGTTTGTTATTCAATATCAATGTGCTTAATATCATAGTTAAACAATGAAGTTACATATTATACAAAGCATAAGAACTTTAACTAAGTGAATTCATGAATCAACAATCTCCTTCAACCATCATCACTATTTCATTACGAAATTATTTTATTAAGTTCACCTATCAATTCCGTTGCGCATTTCTTTTTTTCATTTCCAAAAGCACTCACACAATGCAAATGTTCTTGCTAATCATTCGCAGATAATGAGAATTAATTTTCGCATTAATTTTCACCGAAAATGATGTTGAACATTTGCGGTTTGTGTGCGGCGTCAACATTTTTCCACTCTGCCGCCACTCAAATTTTCCTTCCTCCAATTGTTCGGTTGGACGACTTTACATTCTAACTTCCCTCCCTCATTTTAATTATAATTTACTAGTGAGTTGATTAACATTCATAATTAATGGTGTATAGCCATCAAATGCATTCATTCGTATAAGCTCTAAGGAAAATACATAAAAAAAAAAATTTCCCCATTAAGTTGGACATAGAAAAATGTGCATATACATTTGAAAAATAATTTAAAATCATGAAAGAAGTCATCACTAATTGAAAAAATTAATGCAGAGCTGTTGGAAATGTTGAGGAATGACAAAATGACAACACAGAAATTTGCACCAAAAAACTCATTTTCATGCTGTCATTTCTCGTTGCGACATAACTGACATATAAAAAAAAACTTGTATAATTGTAAATGGTTATTAAATGATGAAAAATTATATGAAAAAAAGGAACTTTTTTGTAGTGGAAAAAATAAATCTTACAAAAACTTTTGCAGCATGCAAATGAAATAAATGATCAGAAAAATGCGAATCAAATAATGAAGTTTTTTTTTTTAGATATAAAAACAACACAAATAAAAATGAAAGAGAAAAAAAAAACACACACAATTGTTTGTTGTCGTTTTTGTTAATAATGATAAGCGAAACGAAGCGTATTGAACAGCGCCAAAGCTTAATGGTTCTACAGAGCCATCTTTCAAGTTTTCAAGTGTTAGACTGTTAGACACGTTACATTGGGCGGTAGCGCGCAATTTCGCAGAGACATGAAATATTTGAAAGAAAAGCACAGAAAGAAATCTTGGTAATAAGAAAATAAATGTATGATAAAGAAGTTTGCAAAAGCACTTTATAGCGAACTTCAGAGGCACGCACAGTAAGACACTGGAGTGACGTGACGAAAGGAAAGAAAATCTTTTTCCTCTTCGCTGATGAAAAATGAGAAAAATATTTAATGAAAAATAAGGTAAAAAAGTGCAGAAAAGATTAAATATTTAATGAAATTGTTACAAAAATATACATTAAAAAAAACTGAAACTGAAAAAAAAATGTGAGAAAAAGAAATCAAAGCGAGATTCACGCAAGTTTTTAATGACAATTTTAAATGGAAAGCTTTCTAAAAAGAATTTAAATTTCGAAATTCTCTGGAAAAATCTTTTAAACCAAAAATTCCATCAAAAATTTGCGTAAATCTCGCTGAAATTATAAAAAAAAACTGAAAATAAAAATGATAAAAAAAAAATATTTTGTAGTTATTTCATTTTTTGAAAATTTTCAGGATTTCAGGATTTACTTGAGCATGCAGCAAAAGCTCTCAGCCATTTAATGAGTTTTTTTTTCGTGAATGAGGTGTTGGCGATATTCACAGTGTCATTTTTGACTTTATTTACCCATATCGAATCTTTCGCACCAAAACTTTCGCACGTGCTCCAGCATTGAATATGAAGCAAAAGTGCCCATCTCACAATGTGCGTCACAATTCCACTTTGACATTGGATAAAAATGAACCCTGGAAAATTGGCTTTCCAAAAACAGAAGAGATTATACTGGAAATTGACTTTTCTTTTTCGGATTTCACGGTGGAATTCTTGTGGAATAAACCGATCCTGCCGAAAACGACTTTAACCTTTAGACTAGAAATAAGTTTATGTTGTTAAATTTCAATGTCAGATAATACAGATTGAAGCTTTTATTATCAATTTGAAAGCTCCGCTTTGAAGTCATTTCTCTCAAATGCTTTTTCAATAGTTTTCTAATCCACTAAGTTCAAAAAAAATGTTGTTTGATAAACAGAACCGTTATCGATAGAAAAGAAAGCAAGAGGGAGAGAGAGAAAGGGAGAAAGGGAAACAAATATCGATTATGGAATTTGAAGCTTCCAGATTTTCCCAAATCCTTTCGATTGCACGGAAAATGAAGAAAGTAAAGAATTTTTCATCCGATCCGACAATGGTTCCATGTCCCGTAAAAGTAACCTGTTGGCTCCGTTTTTGATAAAGAAACATTGCACAAACACCATCAACATGAACTTCCATGAAATGACGTCGCAGATATCAAGTGGAAAGTTATTCCAGTAAATCGATTTGTTGGTATAACATCACAATCAAGCGGTTGCTAACCATCCAAAGCTCTAATATTACATTAATAAAATGAGCTTTGGCTTGTATTTACGCATACTTTAAAAACAAACCAACACAAACAACGAAAAGCTCATTTTCCATAAAAAAAAAACTCATTTTAAACATGACCTTACCGACAAACTGACAATACGCATAGACTATTCTCAAAATTCTCTTCAGTTAATTCCATCGCTCTTTTCACTCTCCGCCATCATCATCAAATCTCGACATTTTGAGAATCGTCCACAGAAAATATCCCGTAGCATGAAAAGTCATCACTTTCCTTCCATTGTTGCTTGGTGTAGCGCGTATTTGTGTGAAAATCAGAGAAATTAGAATCACAGAAAAGATGGAAGGTGCGTCCACGTTCCATCGACAACTTTTTGTTCAGTGTTCTTAATTTATTAATTTTTGTAAGCTTATGTGAAAGGGAAGGAAGGAAAAGAAATGAAAATTATGAGCGGAAATTAAGTTAGATAATGATGCTCAAAAAGTAGTCAAACATTAAAGTAATATAGTGAAATAACCTAATTATAATTAGCAAATGTACGAAAAAGGAAAGAGAGGGAGAGAAAATATATTTTTTTATAACATTAAAAGCACAAAATGAATGTGAGCAAAAAGCTAATTAGTGAAATAAATCAGTATTATACTTATTATAGTTCAAAAAAAATTGAATTGTATGAAATTAATCTTAACAAATGTTTAGTGAAAATTCCACCCAGAGCTTTATAAATCCTGATAAGAGAAAATATATATATAGATATATGTAAATTCCCCTCTACGACATTGAATTGTATAATAAGAAAAGTAATTGTGGAATCCAACATATACTGGAACGAAACGAGCTACAAGTTGTGAAAGAAGATTATTTATTTATTATCAAAAACCATTGATAAAAATTCTATTACTCTATAGACACAGATTATATTTATGTATCACATATATATCACCATACATAATTGTAAAATCCGCAGGATCATAAAAAAGGAAAAAGTATATTTATTAATAATGTCAATTAAATGTTCGAAGCTTAATGGATGAAACAAATACATCCCTAAGATAATTAATGAGACTCAATTAGGGACCGGTTGTGGAACTAAAGTAGAGGGAAAATTACCTTTTTTTTAACCATTAATTGGGGAGGTTTGATAAAAACTTTCCTCTGCAGTGAAACTTGAGTTGAGGTGAAAAAATAAAAAAGGTAAATTGAAGGTTCAATTTTCTTGTACATTTTTTTGCTTCTTTTTCATGTCATCCTTATTTTTCTCCTTCATTCTTCTCAAGTCCTTTGTGAAATTCGAAATATTTTCTTTCTCTTTCTCACGAATCCTATCAGTATTTATTTGTTTTCATCTGTAGCATTGGCCTTGATGCTTTCCTTTATTCATATTATGTTTAACATTCCGTGGTTTCACAAGTGTGTGGAAGTGTTTATGTGAAATGAGCTTTGAAGTGAAGTATTGCTAGTTGTTTTGTAATGAAATTTTCTACTTTGACTTTTTATTTCAATTCAAAGTTCATTCGAATTTACATTAAACATTTTTTTCTTCTCCTTTTTTCGATCGATGCCACTTTGCTTTAATGAAACCAAATCCCGTTGCAAAGATCCTTTGAATTTGAATAATACTCAAAGAAAAAAAAGAAGAAAACTTTGTTGATTCAATAAATCTCATTTTTGCAGCACTCACCGAGTTCACCCGCGATAGGAACAAAAGAAAGGAAAGAAATATTTATAACATATGCAAAACATAAGGAATAATAAATTTGAAACGAATCAGTATTATCAGCATAAGGAACAATAATGAAGACATAAATTTTGCCAAGAATAAATCTGACAGACGAAAAAACTTAAAAGGCGTCGACAGAGCTTTTATCTATATATAAGAAGAAAGAAAATATTTTTATTCATTCAAACAACAACCTTCCTGCATAAAGGATATTAATATTTGATACAATCTGTAACCTCTTCAACCGTATTTTACCTCTGTCAATTCATTGAAACCATGTCATCATTTTCATTATTGCGATCCTTTTCAAGCGACACACAATCAACGACAACACCAGTCAAACAAACACAGCAGCAACTGCCACGTCGTCCTCCCCTTAAAAAGCGCTTCTCGTTTCATCAGAAGCAACATCAAATCGTCAAGGATCCCATTGAAATTGGGCCACCAACGGGTCGTAATAAGAAATCAAAAGCCCTCACACGACGTTGGTCGTCATTGAAGCAATATCAAACGACAACATTGTCACAGCAATCACTCGCAACAGGTAGTAGTGCAAGTGGGGCTGTCAATAGTCCATCATCCGCAAATGCATCGTCAATGTATCAAGCCAATTCAACATGTGATAATCAGCGTACACTTCACGGCTCAAATGGAAGTAGCGATGTAAAGAAGAAATGGGAAGTCATTGAACATTACAAAGAGAATATAAAAGGTCGAGAGACGATAAGTAGCAGTCTACTTGCGGTGAGTTTTGTTGTTGTTATTAAATGTTATCATGGGAGAAAAATGATGTTGAGTAACAATAAATCAAAAAAGGCACTTTTATATCGGTTAGATGGGTTTCGAGTAAAGAAAAAAGCTGAGAGTGCTTTTTTTTCTTCGATTCGTTGGGAGTGGAAGATTTGTGAATGAGAACAAATCATCATGAATGAGCTTTCTGATTCTGACAGTGACAATAGATCGAGAAAATAAAACAAAGAAAAAAAAAACGAAGCTCAATTAATTCACAGAAATATCAAATTGAATTATTTGTAATTAATTAAATGCCTCTCTTAATTCCTCTCCTAACAAAAAATAATAATAATAATAAAAACAGGCTGGCATTACAACATTTAATGTGGACGTGAAAACACAAACGCAACCAAATCAAGCACGTGCTTCGTTTACAAGCAAGAGCTGCACGAGTGTTTTTGACAACATTAATAACGACTTCATGGGATTCTCCGAGCGAAATTCAATCATTGACGTTGGTCAAAATGGTGACACAAATAATAATTTTCAAGTCAACTACATGTTGGACAGTGCAAGCAGCAACAGTGGAACGAGCAATACATGCAAATGTCCGTTGAGCTTTATTCGATTGCGAAAATTTTTTAAACGAAAAATGGCATCAACAAAATTTAAAAACATTCAAATCGAGATGCTTTATCAGCGGTATTTGTTGCGCATGAATCAGAACAATGCCGCACATATTGTCTGGCTGCTGTTTATGCTAATTTTCATATTGGCATTCATACATGTACACTTCCTGATAACGCGCTGGAATGATGGATTGGCGTGCAATCAGCGAAAGAATATGACGACGACACTCGACACACATCATGTGAATGTTATCGACAATTTATTTAAAAGCAACAATACAACAAATATTTACAATGCAGCCTACGCATATTATGATGATAATTCATCGCTACCTACCGCCGTGATTTATGACGATACCGCGGCAGTTGTGCACGACAACATACAAGAAACGGAAACATGCATGGAATCAAATGATGACGCTTATGAGCTTTTAGGCACAAATTTTATTCAATTTTTTCTTCTCGGACTATGCTCGATACTTTATACGATTCTATTGTTGTGTCTCTACAAGCAACGAATCAATGAGATTTATTTATTTCACGTTTCTTATGCAATCATTATATCGCTCGTTATCATCGACATAAGCTTCTCGATAACAAATATGGGAAAGTAAGTTTGCCGATTATGATAACCAAGCCGATTCAATTAATTTGTTATCGCTTTTAATATAGAAATTATACATCCGCTGGTGGTTGTACAATGATTTGCATTTACATCACCTACACGATGTTGCCGATAAGATTGCAAGAAGCCATTGTTGGTGGTTTTCTTATTTCAATTTCACATATCACTTTGTTGGTTTACCTTAATACAATGAACTCATGGAATATGGTGAGTGTGTGGAAAAGATAAATAGAATTAACATGCAAATCGTTATAACTTAACATTTTCTTTCATTCGCTCAGATAATGTCAGAAATGGTTTCATTATTTTGCACCAATGTTACTGGGATCTTATTGCATTCGCCAAAAGAGAAAGCACAACGAAGAGCTTTTCTTGAAACGCGTCAATGTGTCGAAGCCCGTTTAAAAATTCAACGAGAAAATCAGCAACAAGAACAATTATTACTCTCAGTTCTGCCACGCCATGTTGCGATGGAAATGAAGAACGATATTGCAGGACAGCCGAAGGAAGCTCAATTTCATAAGATCTATATTCAACGTCATGACAATGTGAGCATATTATTTGCTGACATTTGTGGCTTCACGTCGCTCTCCGACCAATGTACAGCTGAAGAACTTGTGAGAATACTTAATGAGCTTTTTGCGCGATTCGATCGCTTGGCTGCTGAGCATCACTGCCTGAGAATTAAATTACTTGGCGATTGCTATTATTGTGTTTCTGGCTTGCCCGAAGCTCGTCCCGATCATGCATTATGTGCTGTCGAAATGGGTCTCGATATGATCGATGCAATTGCACTCGTTAGAGAAGTTATGGCAGTTAATGTCAATATGCGCGTTGGTATTCACACGGGTCGTGTTCACTGTGGAGTATTGGGCTTAAGGGTAAGACAGTCTAATTAATATGAGTAAGAAACTAATCACAAGACTTTTTATATATGACCTTAAAGAAATGGCAGTTTGACGTAATGTCTAATGACGTCACGCTGGCGAATTATATGGAATCAGGAGGAATCCCAGGACGAGTTCATATAACAAAGGAAACTCTTGATTGCCTCAATGGGCACTATGAAATTGAAGATGGACATGGTGAAGAACGTAATAGTTACTTAAAGGATCACCAAATTCAAACGTATTTAATTGTGCCGAAGGAATCGCTTCGCTACAATGCAGTTGCAAAAATCGCGCGACCATCTGAAAGACCGAATAACAATAGCATTTCTAAAGAATTACGAATGATGGGTCATTGGCAAAATAAAGCTGGCGTTACTGACACTAAAGATATAAAATCACCGGAAGAAGAAGTCAATGAATATCTTGTGAAAGCAATTGATGCACGCAGCATTGATCGTCTTCGATCGGATCATTGTAAAAGATTCTTTCTAACATTTAAAGATGATAAAATCGAAAAGAAATATTGCCAAGAACCCGACCCAATGTTGCGTACATACTTCTATTGCACAATCATTATTTCAATTGGTATTTTGATAATTCAATTGTTATCATATCCAATGTAAGTTAAAATTCTTGTTTTCTTAGCATCAAATTTTTGTACATCCTTATTTCCATTTAACAGTGATCAGTACAGCTATTGGATCTACACACTCTTCATACTCATAATTGTGTCCATTTCTGTTCCCGTCTTGCTCCATCACAATCAAATAAAATTCACAATGTTCAATAAAATTGTACACAATTTGCACAATCAGCGTGTAGTCGCCCAAAAATTGTCCTTTTGTATCGTGTTAACTGTGATATCGCTAGCATTCCATAGAATCGTACGTTGATCAATAGAATTTGTACAACTTACTTAAAAAATACTAACCAAATTTTCATTGACAGATTTTAGACTTTATTCGTTCTTCAAAAAACTATTTCAATATTTTATCGATTAATTGTGATGATACAAAAATAATTGATGTAAGATTACAATCTTAATCTTTAAGAAAATATGAATAATTATTTTACATTGTTTACAGATTCTTCTTATTCTTAGTCTACTGGCCTTAATTACTTGTGCTGTACACCAATTTATCAAAATTATTTTCAAAATAATTCTTCTTCTTGCAATATTTTTAATGTTTATGGGTTGTGTGGGTACTTTGTTACTTCTCAGCTATAAAACATGCCAAATGTGGTTCCTCAATACTGAGCGATTCTTTGTCGATTTGATATTTGTCATTTTCTTTCTGATTGGACAAATTATTCACAGTCAGCAAACTGAAATAACGAGACGTTTAGATTTCATTTGGAAGCTTCAGGCAACGGGTAAGCCTTAAGTCTTAACTTGTTACTTTAGATTTAAATTAATGTTTGGATGAAATTTTAGAGGAAAAAGAAGACATGGAAAATCTTCAAGCTTATAATCGAAAACTTTTAGCAAACATTTTGCCAGTACATGTTGCCGATCATTTCTTGAGTCGCGATAAAAATATGGACGAAATTTATCATGAACAATGCGATTCGGTTTGCGTTATGTTTGCAACAATTGCAAATTTCTCCGAATTTTATGTCGAACTTGAAGCAAATAATGAAGGTGTTGAATGTTTGAGATTGCTGAATGAAATAATTGTCGATTTTGACGAATTGTTGGGTCAAAATCGTTTTAGTTCGATTGAGAAAATTAAAAGCACAGGCTCAACTTATATGGCAGCATCAGGATTAACGAAATATACTTGCGACAAATTGGAGTTTGCTCATGTCAATGCAATGGTTGATTATGCACTGGAATTATTCCAGAAAGTTGTTGATGTTAACGAACATTCTTTCAACAATTTTCGAATGCGGATTGGAATAAATATTGGCAACGTCGTGGCGGGTGTCATTGGAGTAAGTTTTAAAAGTGATTTGTTAAACATATTTCTTAAATTCTTATTAATTTAATTATAACTGCGTTATAGTCCAGGAAACCTCAATATGACATTTGGGGAAATGCAGTCAATGTCGCCAGTCGCATGGACTCAACTGGAGTTTTGGATCACATTCAAGTCACTGAAGATATCTATGATATTGTCAAGAATAATTCAAAATACCCATTTTCCTGCCGCGGCAAAATAGATGTCAAAGGAAAAGGCACGATGACAACATATCTAATGTCAGGAGTAAATTGAACATTGCAAATCAAATGTATCACTCATTATAAAATGGAAATAATAAATGAGAAAATGGGAAATATTTCAACTATAACAATGATTTTTTAAATTTATTTTTTTTCCAAGGATCTTAAGGAATCTTCTTCAATCATAAACTGTTATAATCGAAATCCTTGAAATTTTTAGATTTTTTAACTTAAAAATTTAACGGATTAAATAATTTCAAAAAAAAAAAAAAAAAAAAATTTTCGATATTCGAAATTGCTCAAAACGAGCGAGAAAGAAAATCGAATTCATTCAATGAATATTCTCAGGTTTTAGTAGTGAACATCAAGCCACGAATGAGAGAGCAGTGCAAGAAAAAAGAAACGGAGGAACAAAATATTAAACTACAAAGATAACTTGAGAGATTCTGCGACGGGAATCGAATTGCAATTAAAATAAAAGTATTCAAAAAAATTAAAGAAAAACAAAATCAAATACAAACTGCAAAAATCCACCAAAAAAAAATTGAAATTTATTTTCATTCTCTCAATTCATGATTCGTGTGGTTAATTAAATTAAATGTTCACTCTATCGGTCGCTAAAGCCAATCAAATCAGAATAATTGTGATAGTGAAATAAATAGTTTCACTGCAATTTGTGTTTTTTGTGTTCTTGTAAAATTAGAAAAAAAAAAGAAATTTCAATAATTTCGACATTGAAAAAAAAAAAAAAATTCTTACAAAATCATTAACTTCTTTTAACGCAAACGTAAACTTCTTGAACGAAAAATTCTGCAAGCTCAATCAAACTTGGGTCCCTCATTGAGCGTCCAGACATCTAAGGAACATCCCGATGCCATTTCGAGTGTGAAAAAACCGTGAGAAAATAAAAAAAAATATTTATTTCAAGAAAAAAATCTTTTCCTCGCGCACACACGAGCTGTGCAAGTAAGAACGGAAGATTTTTTTTCCTTGAGCAGATTGTGACGTTTAGAACATCAAACGAAACGTGCGGCGGCGACCATTTGGAATCAGGTGAAATATGAATCTTTAAAAATGTTTGTCAGTGTAGTGCATGGGCTGAGTCAGCTGGTTGGCGATAAAAGTTCGCGAAATAATTTTTTTTTCCATTCATGTCATCATCAAAAAAAAATTAGAGTGAGATAGAAGAATGAAGGAGATGAAAATATAAGCCTTTTTATGTGGTGGTGATGCACACACTAGTTCAATTCAAACGACTTCGAAATGAAAAATTTCAAATCCAATTTGCTAACTGTCAAATATTTTTCTTATAGGCACTAAATAATTAATCCAAAGGAAATTCACATTAATTAAGGGCACCGCATGGCCCATTCACTTTCATCACCATCATTTCAAATTGCCCACAACTTTCAATGCTCACCAAGTACGAGTAACGATCAACGACATGCTTATAACGGCTATAAACAGCACCATTCATCGCATCAGCACCACCATCATCATCACCATCGTGATGTAGCACCGCATACATCATCGAGTCATTCTTCAGCAACAGATGGAAAAACGACCTTTCGGTTGTCGGCGCTAAAAGGAAAATCATGGCAGAATTTTGGCGACATCGTTGATCATGAATCGTCAACAAGTAAAATTTGAATTCTTCTTTATCTAAAATGATTTAAACAAACAAAAAAAAATAAAATTTTTTTAAGGTGACGATGAAGTTGATGATCCACTTGAAACGACAAACAGTCGACGACATGGATCAACCAGCAAAATTGTCCGGCTCAATAAGCGTGATATTCCACTGTATGGCCACTGTCCGGAATCGGAGCCATTCAGTTTAGTATTTTGCAACAAATGTCGAATGGTTCTGAAACCGCCATGTTTGCGAACTCACATCGAACAAAGACATCCGGAGCGCAGTGGCAATGGTGGTAGCAACAGCAGCAGCTCAACAACTGCTATTCCAAAGGAGGAAATTATTGAAATTTCCGAACCGCAAAAACCGCCGCCAGTAAATGTGAACATCGAGAAGCCGTTGAAACGTCCTTTGCCACGTAAATCAACACCACCAAAAGAAGTTGCTGATGTGACTGAAAATTCACTGGAATCATTTAGCGCGAGTAACAGCCCAATGAGCTCAGCACCATCACCTAAAAGTCGTCACCGGAAGAGGAAAAAAATTGAAACGCCCGAAGAGACAACGCTGGATATAGTTGATACTGAAACATTCCATATGGCTGATGCTACTGTTAATGCACGACAGCAATCTCAACAAATGGATGAACCGGAAACGGTTGCTGCCAACACCGAATGTAGCATTATTGTTGATAAAATGGACTTTGTGATAGCATCAACAGCTACATTAGTTCCAGCATTGCCCCGCGACAATAGTTCACCACCGCCACTGGCTCCAATCACGCATTCCATCAGTCGTTCACCATCCGATCATCAAACAACATCTCAAGCACCATTTCTTATTATGGCCGCATCATATGGTGGAACATATGTTGTTAAGCAAGTCGAAACGGAATCTGAGCCACAAATTGATTTAAAAGACTTGAAAGTGTTGAAATCTGTTGTCAAAGATACACCACCGGATGTTGCGACAGTCAGTCCATCGACATGGTATCCAAATCAGCCGCGACCATTAGCAATGAATCCATTTAACTTGCGACGCATAAATAGCACATTGGGAAGTCCATATATGACAGCTACGCAACGGAATCTCCTTGAACTCAGACGCAGTTTGCGCAAGGGTGAAAAATGTGCAGCTGTCAATAAAGCACCACCAAAAACTTGGAACTTGATTCGTCTGTTCAAGGTCACACATTAAAAGGATAAAAAAAGAATTCATCAGACGAAGGAAAATTGTTCAGTGATTTTTTGGATTTTTTTTCTTCTTATTTTTTTTAGGAAGCTTAACAATTTAGATAATTAAAGAAACATGAAGAAGAAAATCTTTTACTACGCTTCCTTTTGTTCCGTTTTCTTTTTTCATCAAATCCTTGTGAATCTCTTCTTTTTTTTTTGGTGTGCATGATTATTCACGAATAATATTGATTGTGAATGTGATTGAGAAACACTTCCAACCGATGCCAAAATAAAAATGAAGCTGAAAATGCTTCCCTTTTTTTTGACGTGCATAACATAAACCTTAAAAAACAAACAAAAATATTACTCAAGTAACAAATGAAAATTAAATATTTGCTTATTTTCAAATCAACCAAAAAGAAATAAGAAAACAGGAACAGAGAAAAAAAAAGTTGTAAATAGCACAACAACAAAATTTAATTAAATGTAACTTTTGTGAGCATGAAAAGAAAAAAAAAATTATTCGTTAAAGGTTAAATTAAAAAGAAAAAAAAAAAAAAACATAATTAATCAAATTCATAGGAAACCTTAAAAAAATATTACAAACCCAACTTATAATCCATTGAAGTCTGAACGTAATTAGTCGGTAAATAAGATTAATTTAAACAAAAAAAAAAAATTCAACAAGGGAAAAAAGCCAAGAAATGGAAATTTCTGGAGAAAACGAAATTTTTCCACAAGAAGAGAAGAAAAAGGAAATTCTTAAAAAGTGGAAAAATTTGCGAAAAGATAAAAAAAAATAAAAATAATTTTTGTTGTGAAAAAGTCTAAATTAAATTTAAACTTAATCAAAAACATACGAAATGGGAATAAATTGATAAGGAATGGAGCTGAACTGTGACCGTAACGCGTTACAAACACTGAAAAAAAAAATTAAGAAAAGTTCGGAATATTCAAATTGCGTCATATTCAGCTTCTAGGCATTAAAAAAAAATTAAATAAACTGTGGACAAAAAAAAAAGTATTAAAGATTTAACAGCAAATTGAAAATTTATTTAATTCCCTTCCATAAAAAAAAAAATATTGCATAGAAATATTTTGCACTTCTAGCAAGGAACAGTTCCAGCATTAAAGATTTCAATCCAATAACCATCAGGATCTTTAATGAATGCAATTCCTTTCATGCGTCCTTCATCAGGCTTCTTAACAAATTCAACACCATATTTTTCGAATCTCTCGCAAGCTGCATCAACATTGGGAACGTTTAATCCAATATGACCAAAACCGCGAGGTTCCGTATTGCCATTGTGATAAGATTGTTGCGGATCATCTTCAGTTCCCCAATTATGTGTTAATTCAAGTGTTGCCTTACGACTCATTGCCCAAGTTTTGCGTTCAACTGGATCTTGTGGAACGTTTGCCGGATCTTCATAGCCCATGAAATAAAGTGAAAATTTCGCTTCGGGAAAATCCAATTTCACCAACAATGTCATACCAAGGACCTTAATTGAATTAGTTCATCATTGTAATTAATTAGTTCAACTTATTACCTCACTATAGAATTTGAGGGATTTTCTTGGATCTTTAACTCGATACATCGTTTGCTGGAACATGAAATCCTTTGTGGCCGTATTTGCGGTATAGGCGCAAAGAGCATTTGCTTCAAGATCCGAAAGTCCCGACATTATTTCTCAATTGCCAATTGAAAAAAAAAAAAAATTAAATAAACTGTGGACAAAAAAAAAAGTATTAAAGATTTAACAGCAAATTGAAAATTTATTTAATTCCCTTCCATAAAAAAAAAAATATTGCATAGAAATATTTTGCACTTCTAGCAAGGAACAGTTCCAGCATTAAAGATTTCAATCCAATAACCATCAGGATCTTTAATGAATGCAATTCCTTTCATGCGTCCTTCATCAGGCTTCTTAACAAATTCAACACCATATTTTTCGAATCTCTCGCAAGCTGCATCAACATTGGGAACGTTTAATCCAATATGACCAAAACCGCGAGGTTCCGTATTGCCATTGTGATAAGATTGTTGCGGATCATCTTCAGTTCCCCAATTATGTGTTAATTCAAGTGTTGCCTTACGACTCATTGCCCAAGTTTTGCGTTCAACTGGATCTTGTGGAACGTTTGCCGGATCTTCATAGCCCATGAAATAAAGTGAAAATTTCGCTTCGGGAAAATCCAATTTCACCAACAATGTCATACCAAGGACCTTAATTGAATTAGTTCATCATTGTAATTAATTAGTTCAACTTATTACCTCACTATAGAATTTGAGGGATTTTCTTGGATCTTTAACTCGATACATCGTTTGCTGGAACATGAAATCCTTTGTGGCCGTATTTGCGGTATAGGCGCAAAGAGCATTTGCTTCAAGATCCGAAAGTCCCGACATTATTTCTCAATTGCCAATTGAAAAAAAAAAAAAAATAATTAAAGTGTTTCTTCAGAATTTTCGATATCGATATTGCGAAAAAATTAAAATGTTCACTAACAGATGGCAATTGCTGCTACTTCCACGTGATAATTATCTGCATATGTTCATTAATTTTATTTCGTGTGCAAATATGTCAATTAACAAATAATGGAGCGAGATAACATGTGGAAAAAAAATTATTTTTGGGGGTGTGTTCATAAATTTTGATTCGGGGAATTTTAATTCTTCTTTAAGCACTCTTCCATTGATGTTGCGCTCTCCAATGAAATTTTACATTCGTCATTCGATTGCCATTTCGATGCTGGACAATTCTGTTAAAGAAAATGATTAATAAAAAGCACTCAGGAACTATACCAATTTCAGAAGAACTCACTCTAACAACATTGCCAAGGATGCACATGCTAAATGCATTTGGTATGAAGCTGCAATTTCCTTCTTTGTTATTTCCTTTCATTTCCTTTTTAAATTCTCCAACTACACATAATTGAATAATTATTTTAAAAAATTCTCTAAATTTGTTCTAAAATTTCTTACACTTTTCAAAACAAATGTCTAATGATTTGTTTGTGATTTCCTGGAATTCGGGAGTCTTTGATAGAATTTCTTTGGTAAATTCAATAATTCGTTCCTTATTAAATTCTCCAGCTTCATCGATCATTCCTTTTTGCTTAAACAAGCATTCTTTGAAGCAAACTGAAGCCATAAACTTATCTTTTCCTTCCTTCTTCTCAAAACCTTCCATGATGCTCTTACATTCGGGAACATTGTAATGATCTTTCTGCTCCGGGAAGGGGCAACACTTAAGTAATTCTACAGTTTGCGCCATGCACTTCCTATATTTTTCATTTCTTGCTTCGTCGCACAGAACTGATGTCATCACAACGACGACAATTAGAATGAAAATGTTGAATTTGAACATTTTTAGTAGCTGATAGTGATGAGAACACTGCAACTGATGATCAGCTCAGTCGAATGCTTGCGCTTTTAAATGAAAATTCATCATCAAGATTAGATTGTTGTGAATTAAATTGTGCGAAACCGAACGATAAATGCATGAACGCTAATTTAACGGTTAATCGGCAGTTACTGTGCTACTCGTGAGATGTCGCTTAGTTGTATGAATTTGTAACGATCGTTAGGGAAAATTCATTCAAAAGGTATTGCATAATCAAAATCCAGTTTTATTTTTTTCTTCAATTTAATGCCAAAAACATTAATAAACGTTTCCCTATTATCATTGACATTTCTTGTGCCAAAAACTCGTTTCGTGTTGTCTTAACAAAAATCGTCGCCAATGACCTGAATCACATCAGTCGATGTTCAGTCTTAAACTGTGATGATCATGAGAAAGTCTTTAATAATCGTTTTGCTCTTTGGGGTTCTAATTACTGTGCAGTCAAATGATAATCTATCAGCTTCAGCAGCCGATGATATTGTACAACAGAATGTAATTTGTGAAGAAGAAATTAAGGCATTGGAAAATTGTCTTATCGGTGTTGGAAAAGGTAAGTTCAAAAATCTTAGTGATTTTAAAAATTTAAAACACTAAATAGATAATTATACAGATGAGCCACAAGCTGCAGCGGATGCATGTGAAGCTGCAATGGAAGCAACTAACGATTGCATAACAAAAAATTTGCGTTTTTCTTAATCAGAAAATTTGAAAACTTTATTCAAAACCGAAACAAAATAAATATTTCTTTCAAGTAATAACCACAATTATAAGGACCACAATTATCTTGGGGAATTCCCCGCAATCTTCTTAAAACATTATTATCAGTAAATGAAATGAAATACAGAATTTGTCGAATAGAAATTATTTTGTACAATATTATTTCCAGTTCTCGTCTAGATCTCGCAGCTTAAACACGATGCTTGTAAAAATATTAACATTAATTATTGCGCTTTATAAAGTTATTGCAACTGATAACAGTTATGCTATCATCGGTTCCAAATATATTCAACCCGGTGCGAATTTCAAGGTCTTTGTAGTTTCTGATTCAATACATGAAGATCCTTATGACCTTCATATTGAACTTACCGGTGAAGGTTATTCAGATGTGAAAAATGTTGCTTTTGATTCCGATTCTGAACTGCATAAGGAAGTAGAATTTCGTCAAGTAAGTTACAGTGATATGTTGCACAACATATAAAATATTTTATTATAAGCAGTGACATTTAAAAATTAGATACCTGCTAATTCAAATGGAACATTTCACTTAAGAACGTGGCAGAATGGCGATAAAGATGCGAAATCAGTTGACCTTAAAACTGATAAGGTTGTGGTCATAATACAGACAGATAAAGTTGTATATAGAACAAATGACGTAATAGAATATAAAGTAATTCCTTTGAACTCCAATTATCAACCAATTACAGTCGCCAAAATGACTGTCATGGTTAGTGATGCTGATGGAAATGTCGTACAAGCAGATTTGGTTAAGAAAGAATCAAACTATCAGAATATATTGAAATTATCGGAATCACCAGTCACAGGAATGTGGAAAATTGAAGTTATGATTGATAAAGTCAAACATAAAAAAGAAATCGAAGTAAAAGACTCAACGTTAGTGCCATTTTATGTTTCAATTGATACAAAAAAGCATTTAACAATTGAATATGATAATATAGTTGCTGATATTTGGGCAAAGGACGAAAATGGTGAATATGTTAGTGGATCTGTAAAAGTGAAAGCGAAAGTTTATGATTCCGAATATCCTGAACTAATGAAATTTGAAGTTTCTAAAGATTTTAAAATTATTGATAAAAAAACAGTTTCGTTTGACATGAAGCGTGAAATGAGAATTTTTAATATCCTTGGGAAAAATCTTGTAGAACTGGAAGTCATTTTTCAAAAAACTTTTCCATATGTATCACAAACTGGAAGTTCTAAAATTCGGCTGCATCGTCGCGATGAATACCAAATTGATTTCAGCAAAGTTCAAAAGCAGTTTAAGCCAGATCTTAATTATAGATTTTTTGCGTTTGTTACTAAAAGCGATGGCAGTCTTTTAATGGATAAATCAAATCCAATTAAAGTTACAACGACATTTTACACAAAGTCAGTTGAATTTTGTGATAAAGATGTTGAGGAAAAAGTGAAAATATTAGAAGACGATTTTTTTATGACAACGGATATGCCGATGTCCAAATTAAAGTTCCAAAGGATGCAGTTAAAATGAAAATTCTTTCAAAATATCAAGATGCTAGTAAGACAATTAATGTTTCAAGATCTTATGGTGTAAGTGATAAATTCATCAGCTTATCAATGGTAACAAAAAGGTGAGTTTACGATTCGTTTTTAAGGTCCTTACATAAGGTATGTAATTATTTGTTTTCCAGACCAAACCTCGCAAAATATGTGGTTTTCAAAATTGAATCATCAGAGGAAATCGATCACATTTATTACGTTTTTCTTGGTCCGAATGGTCCATTCCTTTCGGATGTTCGAAAGTTTGACAGCAATAATAATGTTCATGAATTACAATTCAATAGAACGCAAATTTTGAGTCCCAAGTGTCAGCTGGTTGTTTACTATTTTCATGCTTCTGGCGATTTTATATATGATAAAATTCCAGTTGAAATAAGTTTACCAAATAAATCTACAAATTATGTAAGCAAACAAAAGGAAAAAATGGACATAATTAACTTATTTAATTATTATATAATTTATTTCTAGCTTAATCTTGCTTACGGATCGGAAACAAATGAAATAAATTTTAATACTGATAAAAATGCATTTGTTGGCATATTAGAAATGGATGCTGCAACTTTGAATAGAACATTTGATAAAGATTTTGCAACAAAAATTATCATGGAACATTTTGGTTTGAAAGGTTTTGAAGGAAAAGATGGAAATTTATATCCAACATTTGAACCCGATAAGTCAAATTCATTTTTAATTACCAACACAAACGTTTCTCGCAAAGCTTGTATTACTTCATATTCGAGAGGCGAAGATGTAATACCTTCCGATACATTCAATAAAGGAGGATTCTTAATTGCCGAACAAATCGATGAACCAAATGCTAACAATGATGAAATAGTTTCATCACAACAACCAAAAGATTCAGTTTTACAACAATCTCAAGCCTACAATATTCAAAGCATTAATGCTGATAATGATGGCTCAGGAAACGTCAAAATAAAAAATAAAAACATTCCGATAGCTGTTGCAGGATTTTCGTTACATCCAACAAAAGGTCTTATAATATCGGAACCAACTTTAATCGACAACAAGGAAAATAATTTGAAATTAGAAATTCATCCACCCCACACTGTAATACGTGATGAAATTTTTGGAATTCCATGTGTTTTAACGAATATCGGAAGCAAAATAGTAATTGGAACGTTAACGTTGCATAAAAATAATGATGAATTATCAGACATTTATAAAGTAAAAAGCAAATGTCATGAATCTAATAATCAACAATCGAAACGAGCAACAATTTTACCTTCTAACACCACCCAAAGCTACTTTCTTGTCAGTGCATTAAGGACAGGTCTAGTGAACATTTCTGTTCAATTCACACCAAATGATGAAATACAGCAAATAACATCATCCGCATTTGTTTCAGTAAAACATGCTCCAAATATTAACAAACTAAGCAAATCTGCTTTCGTAGATATACATGAAAGTACAAAAGAACTTAATTTAACTGAATTTAAAAATGATGATAACAAACCAATGGAAGTTGAAGTAAATGCTTATGCTGACATTATGTTATTATCGCTCGATAATTTGGACGATCTTGTGTAAGTTTTTAACGCATAAATTTATTATTTTAAAATTAAATTATCTCCAAATTCCTTAAAGTGATCAACCATTTGGGTTAGGAGAGCAAGCAATTTTTAAACTAGCTACAAGTCTAATTGCTTATGAATATTTGGAAAAGAAGAAAACATTAAATGACGACACAAAGAAAAAGCTTTCGGATAGAATCTTAGCTGGTTATCTCGATATTTTGAGTTTCAAACATGTCGATGGATCATTTAAAGTGAAGAAAAGTGACAACTATGGAAATGTTTGGTTAACAGCTTTTGTGCTAAAGAATTTGATCCACGCAAATCAAAAAAGTTTAATTTATTTGGAAAAATCAGCAATTGAAAAAACAATAAAATTCATCGGAAAAAACAATATCGCTGATAATGCTATCGCAGCATTATTGTTTGAAGCTTCTTCTTATAGCAACGATTACAATATAGAATTGGAGAACGTTGCTAAAAAATTCAAAAGCAATCAAAATACTGATCGCAATATTGCACTGCAATCTTATGTTTCACAATTGGAACTAACACCACATTTAAATAATTTGCAAAGTCTCACTTTTAATGACCAATCAACTCAGTTGAAAACTCAAGAACAAATTGAAACTGCTTCATATGCAATCATGGTATTAGTTGAAGCAGGGAGAATTGATGATGCAATAGAAATTGCAAAATGGTTAATCAAACATCAAAACTACAATGGAGGATTTTACACAATTCGTGATACTGTTATTGGATTGCAAGCTTTGGCAAAGCTTTCATTAGCAATCGCCGATAAGTACAAAACTTTCAAGATAACAATTGAAGGAATGACGTTGCATATAAATTCCAACAACGAAATTCAAAAAGGAAAATTTAATATGCAGCAGAACATCGTACAGGTTTCATTGGAAGAAAATGGATTCGGAGTGATTCACATAAGAACAAAGAAAAGTTTTGAAGCGAATGTTTTAACAGAAAATAAGAAAGTAACATTCGGAACACAGCAACGGCAACCGGCAAGTAATGTAAAGATTTATGATTTTACTGTGTGTCCGACTTATAATGAAACAAACCGGGATGAAATTATAAAGAAATATGGCGCTGATATAATTGTTTTAGAAGTTGTCTTACCATCTGGATATTTTTTCGACACCGACACTCTTGCAAGTTACAAAGAATTTTCGTATATTGAGGTAAAATTAAATCGTTTAAATATCCGAAAAATTAAAGTTCTCCTTTCAGAAAGTCGAAGTGACTGAAAAGAAAAAAATCGTAAAATTCTTCTTGAATGATGTGCCCGACAAAATTACTTGCATCCAAGTGAAAACTTTTTTGCTGAATTCCGTTGGTTTTCCAAGGCGTTCGTTCGTTCGAATGTATCAATACTACAATCTAAGTAAGACATGATCAGTTTTTCTTTTGTTATGTCTTAAAGATAACTATTTTAATTGTTATTTCAGACGATGTCGCAATCAAATTCAAAGACACTGAAACAGGATTCTGCTCTTAGGATTCGACGTTAATGTTTCGTCATTTTAACAATTTTTTTTTCTTTTCGTGAAATTAAATTTATATTTGTCGTGGACTTTCTTTTTTACAAATATTATAAAAATATGGAATTAAAGTTATACAATCCAGCTGTACAATGGAAAGACACAAAATTATGAAATCAATGAAAGGAAAGTAAATAAAACGATTGAACGAATATTTCTATTAAAACATAAAAATGATAAGAAATTGATTTTCTGAAAGGCCAATTATGTAGATACGAAATTAGAAAAATCATTAATGGGGAAATGTTTGATGTATAAAAACTTAAAGATAAAGAAGAAGATTAAGAAGAGATTTATTATTAACCGACATAAGGGAATGGCGCATAAGGTGATGGAAAATATCCTGGGAATGCTGATGGTTGTACAGCAATTGATTGTGTCACATAACTTGTTACCATCGTGGGCACAACTCTTGTATTATAGAGCGTCGTGTATGCTGTTCGTGCACCGAATGTAAGCTTAAGTACTTTTGAATCTGTTTGCGTTACAATTTGTTGTGCTATAACTGGTGTCGATTGAATTTGGAAGTTTTGATATTGTTGTTGCTGTTGCTGAAGCAAAAGCGGATTAATTGGTGGCGGTGTGGCGGGCAATATTGAAGTTCCAATTTCATAATCTGTTTTCGTTACAGTCGCTACTGGACGTGAAATTGTGCTAAACAATGTATTTGCACCATTTATAATTGGCAGAACATGCGACTCCCAAATTGTTTCTATCTTGAAAATAGGTTTCGATGTGGTGATGACATTTGGAATGGCAGCTGGATTCAGAAGACGGAGTAATGCTAATTGATCGGGTGTAAGGCCAAGATGATTTTCTTCCCTCGGCTTGGGTGTCGTTGTTGGTGCCCTTGTTGGCTTTTTATGGCGAGGCGGAAGACGCGTTTTATCAACTTCAGATACATCAAAATCACTTCCAATGTTAGCCAAATCTAAATCTTCGGGCAAAACACTTCGTGATGGCTGATCATCATCGTCTTGTTCATTCTCATCACCAAATTCGAGTTCCAAATGAAGTTCAGATCCAGCTTCATCAAGTTTCGTATTAAATTCGTTCAATGTTCGTGATGGTACAAAATGATAAAGTTCCATTGGCGGAAGAGTTTTTGTGGCCGTCACTAATCGTGTCACATGATATGTTTGAATTAAAGTGTAGCTTGTCGTATTGCCACCACTACGAATCACAGGCAAAATGTGAGTTTTAAGCATTATTTGTGTAGTACTGAATGTCTCTGTGAGTGTTTCGAGCGGTGGTGTCGCTTGATCTTCTCCAAGTGTAATTGCTGGCAGTGTTGCAATTGAAGTTTCTAATAAATTATGTTCTTTATCAATATGTGATGTGTGAGCTAAAATATTTTCCGTTAATGGCTCAGTAAGTATCGATGTGGCAGTAGGCTCAGGGTCTAGAGTCTTTTCAAATGTTGACGTCACTGTGATGTATCGAGTGTTTTTATTTGAACCAACCTGAAAAGTGAAATTTAATTTTAAAGCTTAAATCTTTGCGATATTTATGAAAAACAATTTTTTTCGCTAACCTGGAAAGTGTAAGGACTTTTAATTGTGGCAATTTCATAATAAGTGTCACTGAAATCTGCTGGCGTAGAAATTTCAACTTTGATCGTTTCAATTGGCAATTTTCGTTCGATTTTATTATCAGCAGCACCAGTTTCTTCGTCATTAAGAACATCTCCATTGACTGATCCAGATCCATCAAGATCAACATCAAGATCGACACGTGATTGCACAATATCATTGCCAACGTCACCGTTTGTTGGTGGTGTTGCTGCTAGTTGTTCAAGGGATTCTTTAGCAATTTCATTTCCGCTATGTTTGCGAATTGTGACGCGTGGTTTAGCTGTTGTTTTATATTGCCATCGACCAGGCGTTCTATTCAATTTGAATTTGTAAAGAGATGTTGATTGTCCATCTTGTTCAATATTTGAATTTGATGGTTGAACTTTTGGCTTGAAAGCTCTTCGATTGAAATTCGAATCAGTTGGCAAAACAGTTTGAGCTTGCACGGTTGACGGTTGAAAAACTTTTCGTGTTATCTTACTGCGACGACTTGAGTATGATGGTTGAGCTGGTTCAGCGGCAACTGTTGTCACGTCACTTGATGGACGAATCAAACGTGTGCTGTAAAACATTTGTTCAAAAATATTTCATTAATTTTGTTCATTGACGTACCTTTTGTTCTTTCCCAATCCTGATCTTCTTGATGAACTTGATTTCTTGCCACCTGAAAACGAATTAATTGGTTGTGATGGTGTAACAATTTCCTCCGCTACAACTTCATCGCGATTCTTTAAGCGATTCTTAAAGCTCAACGCTGCTTGTGCTGGACGTCTAGAAGTGCGAACGAGATTTGGTCCACTCTGAACTGATTCCACAGAAAATTCATCTTCGTTCGAGATATATTTTGGGGTTTTGTTCAATGATGGTGCGGCAGTTTTCAGGATTCTTAATGTTGAGCTCGGTTGAATTTTAGGCTTTTGTTGACCGTGGAAAATTTGCGATGTGCTTTGTAAAACTTGCGCATATTTTCCATTGATATAAGTTCCAATAACTGATGTTTCATGTACTGTTGTCACGCCATCTTTAACAACTGTTCCGCCCGATTTCGTAACTAATCCAGTTGGATGAATTGGATTTTCTTTAACTGATGTTTTTACAGCGGTTTTTGGTTTCTTAATTCCTGATGGCTTTAAATTTACAACTCGATAAGTTTCCTCAACAAATTCTGTCGGTTGTCGTGAGAGAAAATCATATTCCGGCTCAGCAATTGAATTTCCATCTTGCAAAGAGATTTCTGCATCATCATCATCAAGAACCTCAACAATACTAGAAACTGGTTGTTGTGCAACTTTAACCGGTTCAACAATGAATTTTCCTTCTCCAGAACTTGCAATAACTTCAACCTTTGATGATATAATAACTTTTGGTGGTTCCGGTGTGATGGCAGTTACAGCTTTAACAGTTTGTGGATCGATGGCAATTGGTGTAGTTTTGTTCTTTTTCTTTTTGGGCTTTTTTGTAGCGGGAGTTGGCTCACTAACAACTTGAACAACACTCGAAATAACATTTGCCGGTGATTCGACTGTCGTTTCATCTGAAATTGTCTTTGACGGTTTGATTTCTTCGGTTGTTGATTTCACAATTGGTTTCGTTTCAATCGTTGACACTGGTGAAGCTTCCGTTGATGGTTGTTCTTTAATGGGCTCTAAATATGAACGAGAAATTAAATTTCATAGAATTAATTAAGCATCAAATGATTTACAAACCTGGTGCAGCCGCTACAGAATGTGGCGAAAATATCATCACCGTATTGCCAATTGTTGTTGTAAAATCGGCAAATCCATAAACATTTTGCGTCACATAATTATTTGAGGGATTTATTATGGCTGTTGGATGTACGAGAGCTGCTGCCATGAGGGCATCATCAGCAAATGTTTTTGATGATGTTATTGTTAGTAACAATGTTAGACAATGTAGGAACCCCATTTGATACATCTGAGGATGACTTTGAATGATTTTGACAAGATGTCTGTTAAGTCAAAACAAAGAAAAAGACAAAAAATTTACAATGAAATCAATAGTTAAAATTGTACACAATGACCCACGATCATTATGCTCCATTTGTTTGTATTCATTGAAACGAAAAGTAATTATTTTTGTAACAAATTGCTTTCGCGTGGGCTTCGAGTTTGTAATAAGAAGTTGCAAGAATCAAATAACAGTCATCAGTGCGCCATTGTTTGATGATTTACGCCTTATGATAATCCCAAACAGCTCTTTCTGCTCATTTTTTTCCATTTAAACACTGGCGTCATTTTCAATGTCAATGTGACATTGCCTTGGCCCGTGTCGGATGCTGTGCTGATGAGTGCGATATGATGCGCTGTGTTGTTCAGATATTTTGTCGAATGAGTTCATTGACGGATAAATTTTTAAAAACTTTCCGGAAATTTAAAAAGTAAATGCGGAAGATGAAAATTTTCTCGAGAGTCACTTGATGTCGGTTATGTTTATGTTCCGTAAGATCATGAATATAATTAGATGGACTAGTGAAGGTTGTAACATGTCACTGGAAGTTGGCTTTTAGAGATGCAGTCAACAGCATTTTAAAAAAACAAGACCATCATGTACCAAAAATCTGACCTCCAGTGTCAGTCTAGTGTCTTTGTCTTGAGTGTTGATCGCAATCTAATGCAGTAAGACAATGTGACACACGAACCAACATCTGAATACGTTCAATGTAAGTTATTCGCATGTGCCCACCAAAAAAAAAATTAAAGAAGCGAATAAGAATTACATGGTTCATGGTAGGTTTACTTGTAAAGTTAAGCGGCACAAATTGTGTTTCATTGTTTTTGAGATGATGATCATCGTGTGAATTTTATTTCAACTTTAAAGAAAACTGATCAAATCTTAAGTTTTTTTTATGTAAAATTTATTTAGTAACTGAAACATTGCAAATAACAAACAAATGAAAATGCTTTTGTGACATTTTCATCGTAAAAATTTATGATCACAAATAGCAAATTCAATGTGCGTGCGAAATTCATTGCTTCACTCGCAAAAAGTGAGCAACTGAATGTTTTCAACGAAAAGAAAAAACTTTTTAAAAATTTCTTCAAGAAAACGGAATTTATCTGGCGAAATTCGACGATAAACAAGACGCCGTTTATGTGATCAGTGAAACTTGCTGGCAGCGCGAAATTGTGATCGTCCATAATGATAATGGAAAATAAAAACAATGAAACAGGAAAATATGTCGCAATCAATTTTGCAATGTCAACGATTTATCAATTCTTTGCGGTATCAAGCATTTTTGCTGAGTTAACGAATTCGGTTGCGTAATTTTATGATGCCGTTTGATTGGACTGTGACAACTTTTATCAGTTGGAATTTTGAAAGTTAAAAAAATATTTTTGCAAATCTTGTTCTTGAAGCTTTAAAATTCATTTTAAAATTGCACAAAATTTATCGCTTAAAAAATTTTTCTACTGTTGTGGAACCGCGTAAACTTGTTATTGCTGAATATTTTAAAATTAAATTGCATCAAGTCCAACGTCAATTTAATTTTTTTTTTTTTCGTTCGATACATGAAATCGATAATTTAAAATAAAGCTCGAAATTGTTTCAGAATTAAACGTTCGTAAGTCGCAAGCATAAAATGTTGTTACTTAAATTCACAGCACACATTCATGCAATTCTCACGGGTATTTTATTTGCAGCAAGACCGAAAAGTAAAATGAATTTCGTAAGTTAAAATAAATTATTTAATTGCCAGGTAGGAAGCGGCAGCTAAAATATTTCGGACTGTGGCTGAGGCAGCGACCAAACATTTTACAACAACCAACAAACAAGTAAAGCATTAATGGAATATAATGCAATCGATAATTTGTACAGTCTCACATATAGAGCTGTGGCTCGCGGTCAGTCGTTCCAGGTAGCAGTTAAGTGGTCGATGGGTCAATTTCATTAATTATTATTAAATTTTACGTTTCCAATATTTAAAATTTATTTAACAAAAGCCCTAAAATATCCATTGAGATGTCAGTTATTCACGCGACCCACAGTTAATAAATATCCTGATTCACATAAATGAATATCTAATTAACACAGCAAGTCATTCGTAGCGCACCTATTGATCGGCCCCCACATAAACAACAACAACATTCACACATTATATTTTTTTTGAAGAAAACCCGCAAGGACGTTAATTGATTTACTTTTTACACATACGTTGATCTCGACAATTTGCCTGCTTGAATCGAGCTGCGAGACTAATCGATTAATGGAATTCAATTTATTCTTTATTTATGTTTTCTTATTCCTGTTTTGGCAACAATTGAATTACGACATGTAGCCGCGGCGATTATTGAGCAATGGCTTAACAGTTTAATTAATCAATTGATTTGCAAGAACATTTTCGATGACCTAATATTTGGTTTCATTCTAAAGTATTGTAACGGATCGCGAGCTTCACATGCGTAAATTTATTGTTTCTCTTTCAAGCGAAGCTCGTAAGTTTCACTCTCAAAATTTCCCACAAAAAACATAACAAAAGTCAATTGTTTCATTGTGTGAAGCTCAAAGTGATAATTGCAATGTTTGCGTGTCAATTAATCACAGTAGTTCACTTTACCCATCATGTACAATGACAAAAAAAAAAAGCTTTCATGATTGACCTCGTGCGCCACAAAGCACAAAGCAGCGCACAACTTCCATGATATGTTATGACCAAAGCAAGTCATAAATTGACATTGACAGTATGGTACTTAAAGAATTCATAGTACTCAGCTGATCGCAATTTAAACAGTTCCACACCCTGAACAAGTCTCGACACTGTGACTGTGGACCAGTTATTCATGCTTCGAATGTCAGCAGAATTTTAATAGTTTGCAGTTGCTATTTAAGTTCAGTTTGAATGTACTTACACGAATTAACCTTTTTAAGATGAAAGTGAACCTTAAACACTTTAAAATGTTTAATTGTTTTCACTGCTCTTCAATGGTAGACAGTAGCAAGAAACGAAATCGATAACTCAGATCTGTCCTAAAATCTCCGCACCCAGTCGCAACCCAATCGGCCACATATCAAGCAGAAATTTTTTGCTTTTTGGTTTTTTTTGCCATTCCTTACATACGCAGAAAAACAAAATATTTAACATTCTCGTGATGACGAAATGACGGTTGAGAGTTTTTTGAAATGTAATTTGAGCAATTATTCCACACCTTTATAGTCTGAATTTAAAATGTTTTGTTGCTGCTCGCTGTTATTTGTAAGATATTTTACTTACATTTATGTTCGATTGTCAAAGATAATGAAAAAGAAATACGAAATGAAACGGTCAAAATTGTGCAATTACATTTTAGACACTCACATAACATCTTAATTTCATTGCTTGTCGGTCCAACATGTAACATTCGAATGATTTTGTTTCGATGAAATTCAATTAAAGGCAAATTACATCTCTCGAGACTCATAATCAATACAACAATTGATTGCACTAATTGAAAAAGTCATAAATTTCATACGGCAACTTTACAAACGCCAAGTGCTTTATTTTTTTAAACAGACTCGATGACCATTCAATCGAATCATTCAGCAATTGAAATGATTTCAGACCACCGATGTGTGACCTTGTCAAATCTCTTGAATGGCTGTTTAAAAGTTTTAATTTAGCTAACAATTAATTTAACAATTTCAATTAATTATTTATCATCTCAATATGAGAACACACTTTTCACGTCAGCTTGATGACTCATTAAAGTTATCAACAACAGACAGCTGAATTGCCATTTGCATGAAGCAACGATTATTTGTATCTTTGTTTACCAAATCACAGGACTTGAATTATTCAACAATCTTCTGCATACGATGTTTATTCACTCTCAGACTTCTAAGACATTCAGCGTTGAGTCATTTGAATAAAACGAGTTTTCTCTGTATTAGATGTGCGAAGCATTCGAAGTTTATTAAACGGCCACATTTTAAGATCAATGAACTCATGCATGTAAAGCTCATCGATTGCACACCGCGTTTGTCGTTAAGAATTCACAATCTAATGAACAATATTTTAGGTAAGTAATCGTCACAAGAAACAATTTGCGTTATTCATCTCACAGCATGAAATTTCCTCAACTCAGATATGATATCCGCTGTAGGTCTGGCCTGGCATTTGAATCAAGCAATTTATTGAGACATGAACTGAAGCATTAAAGCGTTCAATAAATGCTTTTATAAAAGTGAAAGTTCTATTAATTGAGGGCTCAACATTACCATAAAACATCATCACATATCTCATGCTCTCATGCGATTCGATCAGCTGTTTTGGAGTTTTATTTATTTATGTGTTTGTGATTCGAGAGATAAAAACCGCCAAAGGCAAACAAAAAGACGAAAGACGTAAAAATGTGGCGAAGCATCGAATGTTGATGACTCGATTGTGTTATTAATTACGTAATTTGATGTTTGTTGAAGATTCACACGACGAAGAAAATTGAATTTCCTTCAGTTGTCGATATTTAAAATCAACTTACAAAACAATTCCATGACTACATATCAAATATATCAACACACTCGATGAACTCGACGACACATTAATTCGATCGATTGTTGTTTTAAGAATCGAAAACATCGAAAAAAATAACATCTGAAATCACTCACTCGCGAATATTATTTACAGAAGCCCAACTTGCTAATAATAGCACTAAGACGAAACAAACAAATGAGCAATGACAAGAGTTCTGCATTAGCATAAATAATGTGGTAAGAATGAACTTGCAAATATATTTATGACAAATTCCGCAATTCTGTAGTTTGCTTGCAATTTAAGTGCAAATAGTTTTGTGCAAAAATTCTATCAGGAAATCACACAAATTTAATTCGCTTCCGCATGTCCCCTCGCTGGATAATAACTGTATTTAAATAAGCTCCTTTCAGTGTACAATTATTGTCGTGTCTTGGCAGTTTGTTTCCAACACAAGTGAAAGTCATTTGAATATTTGTTTTATAGCTCTGAAATTTCTTCTTTTATCATAAAATGAAAAAATGTTAAAGTCGTCACTGCATGTCTGTCGAGTGAATCGCACGATTTGATGTTATGTGATGTCGCAAAATATTCAGTTTCGACAACATTTTTTCGGTTGTCTGGTCGCGCGAAATTCCATCACGACTCGCGTTGGTCTATTAAACTCTCGCGCGATCATTTTATATTCATTCACGAGATTTTAGCGAGCAATATGAATGATGACCATCGTCGCCTTTATAATGTCATTAAACTCCAAAATGATATACGAGAAGATGGTGTGTTGGTGTCAAGTTCAATGGCGTTGATGATCCGCAAAATAATGTGTAAAACACATAGTGATTCAACTAGAGAATTTATAAAACACTAAAAAGGATGAGTCTTTCAATAGCCTTCGAGGCGACAGAAGAAGTTGTAAAAATTGTGATGGAATGTGACCATGTGAGGGCATCACAATGACTCGGTATGCAATAACATCAATTCAGCTTTTATACATTAAAACTCATGGGACACAATCAGATGAACCACCGTGTTTAATCGTAGTCCATGTTTAAATGTTTTCTTTTTCTTTTTTTATTTACCTACTCAAAAAAAAATAAATCGATTCATAAAAGTGTCACAACTTGCAGTACTTAATAAAACTTGCAGAATGAAAAATTATTGTACAGCAATTTTATGCATCGAACACCTGTTTTTTGTGCTCGCGATCATACGCATGATCGTTTATGATTTATGATGTTGCTTTATAATGTGATTAATTGTGCATATAAGCATCGGATCCGCTAAGATATGTTTCAATTTGTTGCGTGACTTCTTACAGTTATCATCATCATGTCCACCGGTGAGGACAGTTTATTTATCACTACAAATTCTGTGCCGGGCCCGATCATAAACCGAATATTGCATCGTAAATTGATCATCCATCGATAAATATTGTCGAATACCGAATGATCCTCATCTGAAAATGTTTATCCATGACACTTCGACATGTCTTATCCAAATTGATTTTTTGATTTTACAGGAAAATGTCAATGCTATAGGTTACGTGTTACGTGCCTCTTAAAATCATTTGTTTGAAGCATTGATTGAAGTTTAATCATCATAATTTGTTCATGTTTGTGTAGTACTCGTATCACAATATCTAATTAAGATGAAATATGTTGCTTTGTATGTTTCTCTCTTCCTATAATTTTGTGCAATTAAATCTCGGCAATTGAAGAAAAACTGGTCCAATGTTTGTTTCGGTCAAATTCCGCACCATTCACTAGACATATTCAACTTTTTCTCATTACAATTGTGAAAAATATTGGAGTTGTACATAGTTTAACATTCGATTTCATCGCAAAATATGTAACTTAGGTGCGCCATGGCAATGCATGAACTATAGAAAAACTGAAACTGGGTTGAAAGAAAAATCTGAATTTTAAAGCGAGACTTGATGTAGTTTTATTTGCCATTGAAGTTTAGACAGACAAATTTAATATTTCGATAGAATTCCGAAGGTACAATTCATAAATTGTGTCTCACGAATTTTATAAGAAACGAACGTAAACTTTGAAAAAAGCTTTAAATGTTTATTTCAAAAAGCTTTCATTCGAATATATTTTCTTAACTTGTTTATGATATTATTTATGAATGAGCCATTCAAAAATGCGAATTCCTTATTAAATAAATCACTAATTTAATTATTCGACTCTTTTTGAGCATCAAAAGTAAAATTATTTAATAATTGCCCGTGTTTACTTTTCGTGAAAAATGATATTTGATCTTGAATGTTCCATTTTCTGTGATGTTTTGATGGATTTAAGTTTAATTTGAGGTCATTTTTGCGTAATTGGTTTTAGATGATCGTGCAAATTGCAAAAAAATTTTTTTTGTGCTTTTACACCCACACATGACCAACATTAATCGCTCACTCGATCATATAAATTGCCTTCAAAAGTTCCTTGCGGATTTTCGCTTAAGCATCCCAGACATAACCAAACATATTTAGTTCAACAGATTCCCACACCCATAAAACTTGAAGCTAATTCTTCTAATTGTTTCGTTATTACAAATAGAAGGACATGCGCGAACTCATAAGATCCAGCTCCACATTACATTCGGTATTGACCATTAATCAAACTGACAAGCCGTTTGTTAACTGGCTTAATAAGCGCGCGAAATAAAAATATGTATTTAAGGAAATTCTTTGCAGCACTAAATCAATTAACGGCTCAATCGTGTGCCGACCGCTCATGTTGTTACGAATTGCAATCGAAATATTTCGCAAATCTAAATGAAACTGGTCACAAAACATGCAAGCAGACGATTAGCGATGAGCGAAAGTATATTCCGCGTGGTTTGCTTTTGAGATTATGTAATGGAAGTTATTGTACATAAACTATCTGCTGTGATGAGCATATGAAATTGTCCGACTGTCCATCAATATCTTATCCAACTTCATTGCTCACATTATACAATGGCAAATGCTATACTTAATTATTGACGTTTCAAATTCACTTTCAATTGTGAAAAATATTTTCGTGATTGGATTTTCAGATGGGTTTGTCTTTGGTCGTCGTGTTGAGACACTAAACGACCATGCTGACCCATTTTCATCGCTCAATCATTTGTCAAAGATGGCAAAAGAAGCATTTTTTTACGAAATAATACTCCATTGAAATTCGGCTCAGATTCTTATGGACGCGATTCTCTCACGACACGCCGTTACACCATCGCACAAAACAGAAAATGACTAAACAATTGTGTTGTGGCATCTGCCCAGATTTTACCCAGACCAATGTTGATGAATATTCATTTGCGAGTTGACATGGGACATGAAGATTCATTGGGGCATTACTTAATTACGTACAAAAGTGAGGTATTTGAACGCTCTTTAATGATTCATCTCCGAAGTCTTTCAAGTCCATCGATTGGCTTGTTGTGCTTTATATTCGACAATTGCCGCAATAATCTGTCAACGCGTCTCATGAAAAATGTTCAAAAAAAAATATTGAAAAATTTTGTAACTTTACTAAACGAATTTTTTTTTCTTTTCCATTTTGCTACGAAATAACATTTTCCACCAAAGTTCGATCACGTAATTGCATTGAACAGTGAAACAACTGAAATGGCCAAATATAACAGGCCAGCAATAAAAATAATTGTGGCATTTATGGCTTTAATTTATTATAAAGAATTTCTTGTTCCAGCACTGGATTTAAGTAGAAAAAAATTCAAATTCATAAAAATCGATTGTGCATAAAAAAAACTGTATAAAATTTCGTAATTGCAACAAACTTTAATATGCATGTCTTATAAAGCACTTCAATTGTTGTTGTGGGCTGTCTATTCTACTTCTATGTCGCTTTTAAACACAAATCCCAACAAAGCTCCCGAGACAAAATCACACAAGTAAAAAAAGCAAATGAAAATAAATTAGAAGTAAATTGGATTTGCTAGAAAAATGGCAATTACTTGATCTATGCTGGCATTGAGGTCTCTTTTGCCAGCATGTTTTGCTGCTTTGTCTTTTAATTGTTTGCAAAGAAACATCAACAATTTGTGCATGCGACTTTGCAATGACTTTTAATTTAAAATCTCTTTTAATCGTTTTCCAATTTGAAGATGTTTATCAAATCTTAACAGTGATAAGCACTGTCTCTCTATCTCTCTCCCAAAATGTGCCTCCATCTCCGGTAAATCCGGTAATGGGCTTTGATGTTTTTTTTAAAGAAAAGAAAAAGAGAGAAATCAGCGAAAGTGAAAGCGCTGAAGACAAGACTTCGCTGCCAGACGTAGCAACGAAAGTTTTTCTTTTTCTTCTCCAATTGTTGAAGTACAAAACAGAAATTAAACTTAAATTAAATCCTTCTAACAACAAAATAATTGATCTTCACTTACACTTCACATTAAAATTTAACGATTTCTTGAAACCTTTAAGGATAATTCTTTTGTTAATAATTTGTTGTTTAATCCTGACGGATGTGAATTCCTTTTTATTGCACTGTAAAAATTTAATTTTTTTTTGTTGTTATTAATTATTTATCACTTTAGTATTGAACTTTTTTGCCAATAAAAATAATTTAAGCTCTCAATTAAAGAAAGAAATTGAGAGAAATAATTTTCGCGGTTCAACTACCTTCGATGTTTTTTTTTATATCTTCAAAACTACTCTACTCGACCGAACGGTTAAAAGCAAACTAAAAACAAATTGAAATGCGATTGGTGTTGAGCGCGCAAAACCGCGAAGAAAATTCAAATAAAGAAAGAAACAAATCGAGCAACGAAAAAGTTGCTCACTTTACCGATGTTGAAAGAAAATTGGAAAACATTCAAATTAATGTTTTCAATTGAATGTTGCACAAGAGAATTTCATCCAATAAACATTTCATCCAATTCTATCAAGTGAACAACATTTTTAGGAACTACCTGAATAAAAATTAAATGACACGCAGTTACGCAGATCGTTTCAAAAATTCATTCATAAAATAAAATCAACAAAATTTCCCAATGATAAGAGTCTCAAGTTATTTTGATAAGAAACTAATAATTTATTGTTATGGTGACGATGAAAAGTCCATTTTTTTATCTCATATTAAATTTATCAAATTTTATTTCAGTCCAAAAAATGAAAAGCAAAATTTATTTCGTCATTTTGCTGATTATATTCCAGAAATTGAAGTGATCCATGCACGATGGGAGCTTATACGATCATAAACGTCAGGCACGCCCATTGCACAAGGGATATTCCATGAAACGATACCAACCAATTGACCATTAACCATAAGTGGACCACCAGAATCTCCTTGACAAAATCCTTGTCCCTGTCTGGTAAATGTGCACATTTTATGATCAAATAAAATCTGAGCAGCTCGATTTTCACCAGCTGCCGTAAAACGAGATCTACAGTCAGCATTTGTAATTGTCGTTGTGTGCAAAAACATCAAATTATCTGATGGATTGCCGCCACCTTGCAATGCTCCCCAACCTGAGAATTAAGAAAGCTCAGTAACGATACATTGTGGATGAGAATTTCATTTATACCAGAAACAACCCCATTCTGGCCACCACCGATAAAAGCTGAACTCATCGCAAGTGTTGAAACGACATTATTTAATATGATCGTGTTTGTTGTTTGTACCAATGAAATGCTATTTGTTGAAAGAAATTAAAACCTTAAGACTCTTTAAATCTTAATTTAATAAGTAGATTTAATTACTCATTCGCGATATCCGCTGCATTGTAACTGGGATGATTGGCAATTCTGGATGGACTATGTTCAACTCCTGTTCGCCAATTAATTGTTCCAACAACAACGCGCATGCTGATAACTAAACGATTAATTGTGCAATGAGCAGCAGACACAACCCAACGCTAGAATTAATTAAGAAAATTCATTGTCACGTAATTGTTGAAAAGCAATTAGAACTTACGTTAGATATGATAACACCACCACAGAAAAAAGTCCAGCTGGTGTTCTCAATGCTGCTTGGAATGGTAAAAGTCCTGCTGTGGCTGCAACTCCACCAACAATATGAGGTAAAACTTCTTGTACATTTTGACTTCTTGCATTGACATCAAACGGTTCTGGATTGTGAAAGCATTTGATGTCACAGCTAATACGGTGAGCACAGTAAATATGTGTCGGAACATCTTCAAGTGACTGATGAATGAAATATTAACAAAAAATGCTTTTTATAGCAAAAAAAGACCCAAACGATACAAAATCTATCACACTTAAAACTTTTCATTGATAAGATATCATAATCAAACATATCTAATCGAATGTCCGTGAAATAATTTTGCGTTTGACCAAAATTTATTTGCTACTTCTTCTTCCATTGACAACTTTTTATCGTCATAAATTAAAGGGAACGATAATCCTGAAATTAACTGGACTTATTGGAAATGAATTAATCAATTATTGAACACATTTCGTAATTGTCTCAATTAGTAAAACACAAATTATAATAATTATGGTCAATTTATTTTCTTTATAAATATTCAAGAAATTTCCTTTTTTTGCCAGCAGAAAGTGAAAGCTTTTGAGTACCTCAAGATGTTTACTTCGCACAGTTCAAGTTTGTGGCTCACAAAATCCAAAGTTCAGCATTCTCAGGAAGATGAAAAATATAGTTTTAAGAAGGAACTTTATTTGTTCCTCAACAACACAATTTGTCATTGTTATCGTCATCTAGCGCAAGTCGATCGGAGCGTTACGGAACGAACAATGTGGACAATAATTAATATGATAGGCGCTGGATCGCTTTTATTCTTCACAATCACAGCGTGGAATAGTTTTGCGACAAACCCATTAGTCACGACTCTCCACGATACAATTTATCCAATTCGTAATATTCCATTTCCAGCTGTAAGCGTGTGCTCCAATAATCGAATTTCACGTACTGAAGCTATAAAGTATGCAAAAGAATTGAGCAAAATAGATCCAGAAGATCGACCTGATGATTATTACTTAAAGCAACTTCTCTACATGGGACGAATCTATGATTTTGAAACAGAAAATGAACATTTAGTGACAGCATTTCAACAGTTTTTAGATCAATCAGCAGGCAACACGTCAGCATTCAGCTTTGAAAACACAATAAAGCGTTTAACGCCAAAATGCGATGATCTGCTGATTAAGTGCTTTTTCAAAAGTCAAGAATTTGAATGCATGTCCGATTATAAAATGATTGAAGAGAGACGTACACAGCATGGCTATTGCTGCTCATTCAATTACATACGACGTGATGACGAAAATCCTTTGTAAGTTAAAGAAATAAAAGGTCTCCCAAGGATATTTTTCTAAGAATTTTGATATTTTCCCTCAATAAGGAATTATGCTTACCACAGTGACGTCACTGGACCAGATATGGGTCTCATCCTGCTCGTCAATGTTTCATCTGATGATTATTTTTATTCAATCTTTAATCAAATTGGATTCAATGTAAGTCACCAGATTGCACAATTCCTTTGTCCAATATTATGAATTTCCTTCTACAGATTCAGGTTCATAATTCCAATGAATATCCTGATGGAACAAGCGGAGGAACAGTCGAGAAATTTGTTAGTGCGGGTGAGGAAATTTTCGTTCGCGTTGATGCTGATAGTGTGACATCGGAGAAAGACATTTTGGGTTACACAGCTGATAAACGTCAGTGTTTGTTTGCCGATGAATTAAAGCGATTTAATGGAAAATACACTCGTGGCGAATGTTTTGTTAATTGTCGTGTTCGTAGTGTACGAGCATTGTGTGATTGTGTTCCATTTTATTTGCCACCGCCTAATATTCACACTGATCCGCCTCGAATTTGCTCTTTGCAGCATGTCGCATGTCTTAATAAATATAAAATTAAATGGTCAACAATAATGACAAAAATGATTCAAATCGAAGGACTCGAAAGGGAAATGGAAGAGTCCTTAATTTGTCCAGAATGCTACGCATCGTGCTCCGATAATAAATATCGTGTTATAACATCACGATTGCCGCTGGTTGTTTCACGACGCCGAGGATTTGGTGTAACGTGAGTTTGAATTTTTTTTTTACTAATTCTTTCACAAAACAAAGATCCTTAATTGCAGCAATGGCATTTCGAATGTTTCTGATATCGCAGTCATTCGAGTATTTTTTGGAAAATCCGAAACATGGCAATACAAGCAGGATGTCGCACTATATTGGTTTGAAATATTCAGTAAATAATTCAGTTGAAAATAATTGTGCAATTAAACTTAATGTGCATTCAATTAACAGGCAATATCGGTGGACTTTGTGGTGTCGTTGGAGGTTTTTCATTAATCGGATTCACCGAAATTTTCTATTTCATTATAAAACAAATTATTATCAACATAATTAGTCACACAAATCTCAAATTGCAATCAAAAGTTGTGGAAATTTATCCATAAATTTTTTTGCCAGTAAATAAAAACATAAAATTTATTCAAAATTTCGACACCATCAATAATAAAAATTTAAAATAATGGCGCATTTATTGATTTATAAAATTGGTCCCACTTTTCCAGTCGTTCATATTCTGGCAATTCAATAAAGCTCAAATTCTCTTCAATGTTAAGGCATTTAAATGGCGGCTCACAACCATCGACAGCTTTCCATTCAACTTCCTGCATTTGTGCATTAATAAAATTATCATTTGGATTTCCACTAATGGCAAATGATGTAAATACTGAAACAAATCGTTGAATTGTCTTGAATTCAATAGTCTCTCTCTCAGGAACATCTCCAAGATTGTCCTTAAACAAATAGCTCAACTCATCTGCATGACAAACACCAGGCGTATTTGGTTCCAAACGAGCAATTTTATAATGATTCTGTGTTGGAGAATCAACAGCAAAACGATATAAAAATGTTTTTCCATTTGCATAATTTTGGCGTCCTTGAACGATGCGATTCATACCATGCCAAAAAACTTTATCAGTCATCATATGACAAAAGCCAAATTTATCTTCACTCGGTTTGCTCGATGGAAATAAAGTTGTCGTAGAATTTCAACAAATTCATTTCGTTTATCGTCACTCAAATTCAATTCCGATGGAACCATATTTTCAAGCTTCAAGAATTTTAGTATCGCTGGATTTTCTTTGATGGCTTGTAAATACATAATTCCTTCATCTGTTGTGCCGCCAATTAAAATGTCAATTTCATTTGCCCACGATGATTTAAGTATTTCAAGTGGTGCAACATGAATAAATGTTTCACCATGGACCATGTACGGTTCTATGTGTGGACCAAATGGGAATGTGACTTTTCCCTGAATTTCTGGAGTTACAAGTGCTTTTTGAACTTGAACCATTTCAATTGGATTCGCTTCATGCAGAAATTTCAGCACCGACTCATTTTCTTCATCGCCTTTAAAGCCCAAAGCTTTTGCAATTCGCAATGGCCATTCGTATTGTGTTGTCAATGCCCAGCTATTTAATGCACATCCACTCATAATGATAGCTTTATGGAAAAGTCCTTTTGACAATTCTGATAGACAATGCCAACTAACGGAACCTCCACCGGCACTGTGTCCAATTAATGTAATATTTTCAGGATCGCCACCAAAATTTTGAATATTATTTTTGATGAATTTTAACGCCAACACTTGATCCTTCATTCCAGCATTTCCGGGAACATTTAAATTTGCATCTTTAAAGCTCATAAAGCCAAGTGGTCCAACACGATAATTCAATGTCACGACAATAACATCAGCCATTAAAAGGTAATCGGGTGAATAAAGCTCTGTTGTACTCGAACCGGAATTGAAAGCTCCACCATGAATGTACACCAAAACCGGAAATGGCTTTGAGGGATTTAAAAGTTTTGTAAAAATATTTAAAAACAAACAATCCTCAGAGCCGACAACTTGTTTTGAAATCTGATCCATTCCATAGCAACGCGATTTTTCAACTGTTGCATCATAAACATTTTGCCATTTTTGGGGTTCAATCGGATCCTAGAAAGAATATGATAAGATAAAATTTAATTTCAGTAAGCAATTAATGTGCTATTAATTAATTTATCACTCACCTTGAACCGGAGTTCACCAATTGGCGCTGCAGCATAAGGAATGCCGAGGAAGTTTAGGTATTCTGTTCTGAGAACGGAAACTTTCTTACTTCCCTTCACCTGTCCGTAATTGGTGTTTGCAATGAACTCCGACATGGCACTAAGAAAAATATAATAATTTTAAGATATTTTGAGAAAAATAAAGAAAAAAAATTATAACTTTATAAAGGCAGTTTCGGAATGAAATGGAACGCAAAACTTCATCAAAATATTTTTTGTTATCGAAAAGTAGACATTTTTGTTTAAATGTGTTGCACAAACACTTTTCTAAGACTGGGATATTTTATACGATTTCGGCCACACAAATAAAGTTACATTTTTATTACTAAAAGTCATTTATTGCTTAATCATGCAATACATAAACACATTTTATCAGCAGAGTTGAACTCTCAGAATATTATTAAATGAAGATTTGGAGCAAAGTTGCGACATTTTCATTCTGATAACGATGAGTTGGTGGATGAAATCATTATAAATATAAAGTTTATTTGAAGTGATTTTAGCTTTGCAAAATTAAAAATAATAAAAAAAATTTCAGGTTTTGCAATTTCAATGTCCGACAAACGAAAAATTATTTGGTTGTATGTTTAGGCACGAGTTGGACAAGGTCAATATTATGAATATTATTTTGTTGTATTTTCGAATTTATGAAATTCGTTGTTGCTACCTGTATATTTAATGATATTCATCCGACTTTTTTTATTTTTAAACTCAGTCACATTCACAAGAGATCCTGATTGATTTATAGTCGTCGAATTGATTTGGTATCTAGAAACTTTGTGCAAAAATTATGAAATTGCCTTTGAAAATTATTTTTATTGCAATTTGTCATTTGATTATTTGTTAAAATATCGTGGAAGGAATTACTGTGGAATGAATATAGTTTGAAGGGATACAAATATAATTGCAATTTGAAACCACAAAATATTCCTGGATACGAAACTGTTACAGAAGTCAATGTAGTTCATGAACCTGGATACACAAATGAGGATGTGAAAAGGATTGGTTTTTGTCGAATGAAATTTGATCGAATGCCAAAAGATTTAAATAAATTTTTTACAAATGTCGAAATCATTGATTTTTACGGAACTGGAATAAAAACATTATTGAAAGAGGATTTAGTTAATTTCCCGAAATTAAAAGAGCTCAGAGCAATCAGCAATGAATTAGAATCACTTCAGAGTGATTTATTTGAAGGAAATCCAAATTTGGAATTGATTAGTTTTAACAACAACAAATTAAAATCAGTTTTACCGAAATTAATTAGAGCATGGTTTTACGATATTAATTGCATTAATAAAGATGCGACTGAAAAAATTTAAATTGAAGAATTAAAGACAGAATTAATTGATAAATCAAAATAACAACAAATTAAAACAATAAGGCAAAATAGCAATACATAATTCAAATGATGATTTAAAATTGTTCTGTTTGTTTTTAGCTGAAAATGTATCATGTTTCAAATTATCGCTGCATCACTATCAACTTCCGTATTATCATTATCAGTTTCCAAAACATCATTGTCAAAAGATAAGTCTTCACTATCATTATGAATTTTCTTCTTGTTTTGCTCTAGTCTCACTGATACAAATGCTGAGCTTTCTTATGGCGACACCGGGATGAACCCGTGTTGCAAAGTAAGCAGACATTATGAATCAACTAGAAATTTAGAAGCTCATAAAGAATAAAATTCAAATGATAGTGAGGTCAGTTGACAATGATGCTTAGGAGATTGATAATGATGGGACGGAAGCTGATAGTGATACAACGATCAGCTTTAAACAAATAAATCATATTTAAATTATTGAAACAATTGTTTGTTGCTATTTCGTCTAATTAATGTTTTCGTTTTCTGTTATTTTATTCTAGTAATTAATTCTCTCTTTAATTATTCAATTTAAATTTTTACAAACACATCTTTATCGATGCAAATACTGTCGTAGAAAAATGCTTTATTTAATTTCGATAAAATTATTTTTAACTTTTGAAGAAATTTATCAATTCCAAATTTGTATTTCCTTCGAACAAATCACTCTGAAGTGACTCAAATTCATTGATGATTGCCCAGAAATATTTCAATTTCGGGAATTTAACTAAATCCTCTTTCAATAATGTTTTTATTCCAGTTCCGTAAAAATTAATGATTTTGATATTTGTAAGAAATTTATTAAAAACTTTTGGCACTCGATCAAATTTCATTCGACAAAAACCAATCATTTTCACATCCTCATTTGTGTATCCAGATTCATGAACTACATTAACTTCTGTCACAGTTTCGTATCCAGAAATATTTTGTGGTTTCATATTACAATTATAATTACATCCCCTTCAAGTTATATTGTCTCTACGGCAATTGCTTTCACGATTTTTTCACAAATAAGCAAATGACATATTGCAATAAAAAGAATTCTGAAAAGTAATTTGATGATTTTTGCACAAACTTTTTCAAGACAGCAAATCGATTCAACGACCGCACTGCTACTGAGCTCTCTCATGAACGTGAATGAGTTTATGAAGAATATTATTTGCATACCAGCAACAACAACAAATTTCATTTAGTCGAAAATGAGCAGAAACTCTCAACATTTATCGTGCCCAATCCGAATCAAATACAAGCAAAAAATTTAATTTTGTGCCGGGGTCGTTCAATTATGTCGTCCAACTTTTAGGAGGGAGGGGGTCTGAAATTTTATGACCCTTTGTCCCTTTGTCGTTAAGCTCTCCGACATTTGTGACATTTGTGTGACAGAGAGGGGAGGGGGTCCAAAAATAATTTTTTTATGGATGTTGTAAGTGAACTTCCCCTCCAACGTTTACAAATATTATATTTTGTGACCGAAGCTTCTTCTAAATCCAATTCTTGACTCAACATTAACAAACATAAAGAAGGAAAAACGAGATAAAAGATGTAGAAAGCCGGTTTAGTGACTCTACTAACTTGCGCACATTTTTCGCCAAGTCGTATAAAGGTTAATCTCAACCAACACAATATTCTCGGATAATATTTAAAATTAATGAGACAGAGAGAAATTTTGGAGTCGTTTTCTCTTCTCCATCAGTTCACTTTTTTGAGAATTAAAAAAAAAATTGGAAAATTCGGGTCCGCAAGTTATTGTCGAAAATATTTTAAGCTATATGGGTTTTTTTTTCTGTAGCAGTTGTTTGACACGAAAAATAGAATAACTAAGAAACTTGCGTTAAGTAGCATTCTCAAGTCATCTGAAAATGCTTTAAAAATATTAAAATAGCTTTTGAAAGACAGAAGATCTCAGAAAGAAGAAACACTTTTTCTTTTGAATACAATAAAACGACCCGAAAATTCCTCTACTACATTTACTTTTTTCAAATATGCTTGAAGTAAATGTATACTGTATCTATACCCACACTTTGACTGCTTTTGCTATATCGTAGCGTTATACTTTTGATTTGGTTATAAATGATAAAAATGTTGGTTATATATATATAGGAGGATATTGTTAGCTTAAAAAATCATCAATTCCATGGCATGGCATCTTAAAATATAAATATACAAGCAAGATTATGTTAGCTCAACAATTTTCCATTTAAAAATCAATCACTGAACAAACTTTCGCTTAACTATCGACACTGATAAAATAGTTAATTGGCGAAATGACAGCAGCAATGTTTCATCAGTCATCATCTTATCGGGAAACATAGAATTTATCGCTTGTGGCAAATTATTTATAAGCGCAATACTACTAAGAGTCTATTAGAAAGAGAACATGATGACTTAATCATAATAACTATTGAAACGGATCAAAATTTCCTAATTCCGATATTTTATGAAATATTAAATTCTGTATGCGGAAAAAAGTCAAATATTCAGATGAGATGAATATCGCATGAAGGAGCGCAAACGAATTCAGCGAAATAGAGTTACTAGAAATACCTGTTTCTTCAAAAAACCAACGAAACTTATTCAAATTTGTAACTAACCAATGAATAAAAAATATGCTTCTGGACCAGTTTGAGTAGATTTTTGTCTTTTAATTTACAGTAACTTATTCTATGATTCTATACTTCTCGCTTACATTTTATTGACTTGCTATAAAAAAAAAAATTCTAACTAAACTAAGTAAATTTTTCTAGCTAAACATACATTTTCATGCACTCAATATTATGTTAATTCTTTCAATTCTCCAATTGCAGGCTCTGGTTACAAACGCTCTCATCAGAAATCATTTTTACTCATCTTAATTTAAAAAATTCTTTAATGAAGAAGCTATAATTGATGATGGTATTTCTGCACGTGACAATTATGTAATTGATAATTAAAAGCATACAATTTTGTTAATATCCTTAATTCACTATACAAAATGAATAAAGAAGCACGTTTTATCTTGCCCAATAAATGTAATAATATTTAATTAATTGCCATTATATACAAATAAAACTACAAGGTTTAAGTGCCGAGTCTGCGATAAGATGCGAATAACTTAAGTAGTCGCGATAAAAGAAAAGATCGCATGATGATGCAATAAGAAAAAATTTTTACTTGTGTGGACTTAATAGATAACATTTAATCATTCCAGGGATGATGATTGCAAAAATACTGTTGCTCAAATTGAGGAGTTGCTGGTAAAGTACTTCGGCGACAGCGCTGCACAATTATATTGTTGGTGTGTGAAGTTTGTTATCAATTTCTGAAAAAATTAATTTTTTTTTTGTTTTTCATATTTTTCCACCGAAGCTCAGTTTTTATTTTGCTTCCAATCGAATCGAGTAACTGAAAGAGCTTTTAAATATTTCTGCAAATGGTGAATCATCAACCTACAGCAAGTAAGATTATCTTTGTTTATTAATTTCGCATTTGAAAATCAATCATTTAACAAACTTTCGCTTTAACTATCGACACTAACAAAATAGTTAATTGGCAAAATGACAGCAGCAGTATTTCATCAATCATCATCTTATCGGCAAGTATACTATCGTTTATGGCAATATTTATGGGCATAAAACTACGCTGGTTCCGGCATCGATTGACATTTGAGCAGCCTGATAATTCAGTAGTTCTATTGCGATCAACTCATGAGATTCGTGAGAATTGTTCGATTGGAGTTTATCGACAATCGAATGACGTTGAAAATGTTATAAACACAAATAACACATATTCAAGCACCATATCATCGAGCGCGAATGTCAATGGGAAGAATTGTAAGAAATGTCCACAAAGATTTGTTATTGAAATTTGAATTAATTAATTTTCTTTAAGTGAATCGCGAAAGTATTTTTCGATGGCCATTTCGAAGTAAATTAAATTTATCCCGAAATCAATCAGTTGAAGAAAATGTTCACTCAAATGATCATATCAAAGCAATTCCATCCGATCTGAATCTATCGAAAAGAGAACAAGACGAAATTACTGCATACAAGAATGAAAAGCTCATAAGACTCATTTATGAAAGATTAAACGCTGAAAGTATTTCAGTGCCAGATTTAAGTTCAACCGATGAGTCGAAAACAATTGAAAAGAAACAAGATTTTCTTTCAATTTCGACCGATTCAGAAGCGCCAAAAATACCAAAAATTAAGGAGCGAAAACGGTTAAAAGTTAAAACTCAAAAATCAGAAACATTAAACCACTCAGAATTATCCGAAGTTCCACCGCCAACACCAATGAGACGAAAGTCACATGAAAAGAAAAATCATATCGACAAGCAAGAAATACTGGAAATACCACAAAAACCACCGCTCGTTAAACCAAGAACAAAAAAATTAAATCCGATTACGGTGGAACACTTGGAAAGTGAAACAGAAGACGTGCTCAATGCAATCACAAATTATGATGAACTTTTTGCAAAAGTAAAACCAAGAAAGCTTTCATTGACAGCAGAAACAAATGAAACTCAATATGATGTTAAAATTAAAGATGTTCAAATGGAAATTGTGCATGCAGAGACGAATTTGTCCAATGAATTGGAATTACAAGTAGAACCTACCTATTTAAAATCAATTCTTAAAACTAGTGAAGCCACCGGAAGTCCAAAAAGAATTAAATTCCGAAATCTTCCAATCGAATCCAACTCGGAATCAGAATCATCTTATTATGGTGATGACGATGATGATGATGATGAAGATGTTTGGAGTCGAATAAATCAACATCGTTACCAATTAAATCGACAAGTTGACAAGTCGAAACTGCATTCGCCGCCACCATTACCAAAATCGGAGGACACTTCCATTGCATAAACTGAATAGCACAATTCTAATTATCAATCACAAATCTTTTTTTTTTACTTTAATTTTTTTTTTAACATCTAGAAAATTTCTAATTGAAGAAATTATTTTGCTTATTTAATAAAATTAATCACTTGATGTGTCATTGCCATTAACGGTTGCGACACTTCCATTTTCCGTCTTTGATTGACTGCCGATGAATGTTTTAAGCATCGATAGCAATTCGTTGCCAACAGACTTTTCATAATCGAAGCGTTGTCGCTCAATGTCTAGTCGCTGCTTCTCAATTTCGACAATGTTTGTCAGTAGATTTCTGATAACTAAAAATAAATTAATTTTAATTCAATGAAATTAATTTGGAATTGCAGAAATCATACCTGGAAGCTTATTGCCTAAAAGACTTTTCGAGGATTTGTGATGATTTTCTGAGCTATTGACGGTCGTTGAAACTTTCGGTACCGTTTGAAAATTAGACGATGGCACTAATTGAACTTTGTGCGTTGCATTTTGTGCATTTCCCATTAATTTGTTTAGGGAATTGGCGGCCGATTGATTTTGCAACTGAGCCATTTGAGATTTGTTTATAATTATTTGAGTTTTTTGTCCTTGCTGTTGAACATTTGCCGAGTTATTTTGTTGGGCATTGACGAAAACAACTTTCATGGGGATGGATGATGAGCTTTGGGCATTTGTTGTAATTGTTCCAACGTGCGTTGTTGCCGGTTGACTTGTGTAAACAATTGTTGATCCTTGCTTGAAATTTGTCCCTGCTTGTTTCAATAATAATTTTGTGGGTACGAGACTAATTTTACTACTTGTCGCCTGTGTGGCAGTAATCTTTGGACTGACAGTTGTTGGTGCTGCGGAAGTGCTGCCACCTGACGCAACTGAAGCTATACTAAGTGAATCATTGGCATAATTAATGATATTTTTGGTCATATGATTTGATGTAGGAACGGAAACAATCGACGAAGGATTTGTTTCGGGAATGGATTTTTTGTTAGCATCAGTTGATGAATCGGCTGCAGTTGGATCTGATTTCTTATCGCTAAGCATTGATTGAAGGACTGTCCCACATGAATCCATCGGTTCTTCTTTTATGTTCGCTTTCTCTTCGGTGCTTTCATTATCAATGACATTAAGCAGATCTTCAGGTCGCAATTCACTAGCTTCGTAATCCATCATATCAGAATCTTCGCAACCATCGTCATCTGACATTTCTTCTTCCTTTACTTGTAACATCGAATTGTCGCCCAACGACGGTGATGAAGCATTTGATGTTGGCAAATGTGAAATGATTATTTTGCCGCCTGGCATCACTTTATTTGAATTTCCAAATACCGGTCTTGAAAGAATTTCATCCATTGCCTGATAATGTCGCCACGATGGCTCATTAAGCAATCCTGAATCTAGGTCCTTTTTAATGCGATTGTATAAGCATTTTAAGTTCTTGATTCGTGTATTGATCTCTTCAGTGCTTCGATTATAGCCATAAGCCCGCATTTTTTCAGCTATTTTTGCAATTACTGGATGTTTCTTGTGAATGGTGATAAGCGTCCGTTGAACTTGCGGATCGCCCCATAGTTGAATGAGCAATTTCGTCTCTTCGGAATCAAAATTTGGATTTCTAGCATGCGGCTTCTTGCCCATTCCATCACCAGATCCCACAAGAACTTTATTGTGACTAACCCACATAGCTCGTCGACGTTCCATGTTGGTTTCGTTTCAGCTGAATTCGCCTGAAATGTAATTTAAAGGTTTTGTAAGTTCACAATAATTAACATGGCATGTGAATCACACACGCATGCAAAAGTTTAAATTCACAATTCACCGGCTTTTAACACAATATTACAACAACAATTTATGGACAAAAAAAATTTGTAAACAAACAAGTAATTTCAGACAATTTTCATGGAACCAAGAAAATAAGTGATTTCCCTCTAAGTCGATCGAAAAGACTGAACTAGAAAAATCAATAAGTGCACATTGGCTAATAAAATTTACGGCACTGCGCATTTGGTGTGAGCTCATTATACTTATAGCTCAGAGACTTTTCCTTCTTTATATTTGTGTTCTTTTTTGAGGGTTTAATCATCACACTCAATCTGTTTTTGTTGTTGCTATTTATTGGCGCATGTGCAATTACATACTTTACAATTTGGCATTTTGGATTTATTTAACTAAACTTATGTTGTTTCATAAAATATCAGGACGCTGACAAGTTATACATATATTTATGTAGTAGATATAATTTAACTAAGTCCACATAAGTCAGATATTTGTAGATAGATTTGTATCTCAAAAGTAAATCACTTCAAAAAAAAAAAAATTCTACTCACACAGAGGCACTTCACTTCAGCAGAATTTTATAACTTTTTTTTTTCTCTCCTTTTGGTTTAACTTAATTCACTGTAATTGAGGCGCAATGAAATTCCAGCGCAAATTTTACGATGATTTTTAGGATGTTGTTGATGTTTTAATTATTTAATCTAAATTTATAGTTTGCAACTATCACTAGAATCATCCCGAAACTGTTAATCAACTTAATCGGACTTTTCTCGACTCGGTTTCGTTCTAATGTCGTATATATAAGTCACACTAACATTTTCTCAATTTCGATTCGGCGTATAGACTTAAGCAATATTCTCGTATTAGTAAGTCGACAGATGGCTTCCTTCTTTCTACGCTTTCTTCTACGGAAATTGAATATTATTCTGCGGTCGATTGAGTTCATTTCTAATTTAAATTCCCTTTTTTTGTAAAGTGGATTAAGAATTTTGCACAATTTTAAAATATGTAAACATTTGCAGGGGTTTAAACGATTTCGGCAAAATTTCTGTAAACATAAATTTATTTCACGATATTTGTTTTATGTATGATGAATGGAATGATTTTTCTTTATTATTCTAACTCATTTCTTGTCGTTTAATTCGATGCTGTTTTGTTTACAGTAAAATTTTGACTAAGAAATTCATAACGAAGAAATTGGATAGTTATTGTTTTTATACGATTAAAAAGATATGAGAAAGTTGTTTGCCCTAAGATTTTGACATATAGATGGAGCTGGTGAGCTGGGGATACTGCAACTACCACTGCAACTGGAGAATTTATTTGAATACATTTTTAGGTTCACTTGCAAACACTGTTAGATGTAATCAACAAACTTTTCAAAGCTAAATGTATCGGGCAATCCTACGAAACGACGAAAGCTTCCTACTAGAAGGTATTTAGTCTAAATTCCTTAATTTATTGTTATCTATTCTGATTTCGTTCGTTAATTCTTACACATTTTTCAAAGCTTTCGATTAATATAAAATGATTGTTATAAATAAAGTTTAATCTTCGAAAATCCTTTACGTCCTTAATCGAATTCACTTGATATCATCGAATATATTTTTGGCGATACAATTGATATTTACAAATGCTAAGACAAAGAGATAACTTTTAAATTCGCCCCCAAGCACTTGAACTTAAAAGAAATGATGTTATTTCACCATTGTCTTTATGACACACAAAAAAAATCTTAGAATATACAAGAATAAAAACTGTAATGAGATTAAAGCTCATTTCAAAGTTAATTTCAAACCGCATTATGCAAATTTCTTTTGCTTTTTTTTTTCGTGAATAAGAAGCGAAACTTTCGGTTTGCGATGCCCAGTAAATAATTTTTTTTTCTCTCTCGCGTTCATCCCTTACGGCACTGATTTCATTAACATTGCATGGATATCACTCGCTTCCTTGTTTTTTTTTGTCGAAATATTTGTTTGAATAAATGACAATCAGCTTACAAAGCGAGGCGTCGTTCCCTTTTTGAGTCGAATGTGAAGCACAAAAAGTTGAAACAATTTTTTTTTTCTGTCATCACTGTTATCAAACTGAACTAAAACTAAGAGGGTGACCTCGATAATGAGGAAACGAAAATAATTGTTTCACTTTCTTATCAGTGTCGAGCATCCTTATTAAAATCGCTTAGAGAAAATTGGAATCTTTCGCTTTTGAATTCTGATTAAGAAATTTATCGATTCGATTATTTATTGTGGACGATTAGAGGAGACGATGGATATCATATTGCATACGAAATGTAAGAAATGTTTACTCGACGACTTGAAAAGAAGAAGAAGAAAAAAGAATTATGGAAATTTCCTTCGGCGCTTCCCTAATTAAGGAAAACAAAAAAAAAAATCTTCATTTTTTGACTGAATTGGAAAAAGAAAATTTCAAATTTATCGAATTCATAAAATTCTGTGCTCGCTAAATTCAGAAAATCTTGATTATGCTATTAAGAATTCATGTTTGTACTGGCAGAAGTAGAAAACAAATTTTTTAATGAACGTCGAAAGCCAAAGCAATTTTTTTTTTTCGGTTGCTACTTGCTCTTGCTGGTTGCTCCTCGTGATTTATTTTTTCTTCCGTCGAAGTGAATTTTTTTTTTTATATTTTATTTATTTTTAAATGCATAATATCGAATTATCTTTCTTTTTTTGTTCTATTGTGTACTTAAGCATTATCGAATCATTCTGATTAGGACACAAATGATTGATCGTTACCGCATTTCCTCAGCATATCCAATTATGGAAAGGCCATTGAAAGTACAAACAACGATTTCTTTCTTTCTTTTTTTGCCGTTTGTTTGCGGTATTTTTGGGTAAATTGCGATGAAATTTTTGTATAATTTTATTTAGTAATTGAATCAAAATAATTTAAAGATTTTTTTTTTCTTCATTTCCATAAGTAAGAAAGAAAGAAAGAAACAATAAATAATAATAAAAAAAGGTTTCTTCACTGGGCGGAGCGGAGTTTTATGAGAAAAGTTGTCGGTCATTAAAAATTAAAATCCCGGAGAGAGAGGGTTAAGAAATGAAAATTGTGGCTCTCTGATTGCGCAAACAAAACGGAATGAATGCAATGGTGAAACCATCGTCGAAAAGGGTCAGCGTGGTTTATATTTGAAGGTGGCGAGAAAGAGACAGAATGTTTATTATGCAAATTAGATATTTTAAATCTATTTTTTTTAATGACTATGACGTTAGTTTATTGAATTTGACACATAATTATGATTTACTTACTTGTCTAAAGTGACGATAAACTTTTGAATAATTGTCTTGTCATAAAAACTGTTTAAATAATATTTGACATGAAATCTGTGTAAATTTATGTATAACGAAGCTGCGGAGTTTTCGAATATTTTGCGACATCTCGGAAAATCTCATTTCGTAAAATGAAATTGAGAGTGGAAAACCAAACGATTCTTGTATAAAAATGTGGACGATTCATCGTTGTTTCCATTCATGATTTTCACTTTCATTTGAAATCCTTCGTCGCATTTGCGGGCGATATGTTGTTGATGTGTGCGTGTCTCAAATGAAAATAGGGAAGTGTGATGAAGCATCCATGTGCTTCTCATTACGCATGTGCATTTCGGTATCACTCTCAACTGGTTTTTTTTTTTCGGTTTCCATTTGCGGGAACTGTTAGGGAAGGTCAGTCTTCCGAATCATCATCCTTTGTACGGCTCGCGACTCTAGTTACGCTCTCGGAAAAAATCTCAATTTTCTTTTTTTTTAAATACGCCAGTGCCGTCTTTCCGACCCATTCTACACTTTCTTCAACACCTCCCCACCCAGCCCGATCTTAATATATTTTTTTACAACACTTGTTTGCATTAATCTTAGTGCGTATGCACATGGCACAAGAACTTTGAAAATACATAATCAACGGAACATAAAATAAAAAATAAAAAATTGTAAGGAATTTGACAATCACACACCGATGCTGTGTTGAGAGATTTCAGAAACATTTTGGACGTCGCTGTGGTTGGTGGCAAAAGCAAAACGCGCTCGGACACGGCGGATAAATATTTTAAAGTGAAGAATTTGTGAATAAAATCAAAATTGTAAAAAAAAAATTGTTAAAAAAAATAGAAAAAATTGTGAAAAATTTCAAAAAATTCCTCAAAGAAATATTAAAAATGAAAATTTTTATGTGTTCAAAAGCTGAAAATTGTGCAAATTAAGGACACCAAAGAGAAGAAATAAATATTTAAAAATGACCTCACTTCAGGGCTCATTATCAATCAAAGGTAAAAATAAAAATTTGTATTCTTGTAATTTTTTCTATTTCGGTTATAAATCGGTGAGTGAAACTCACATGGCATGCATGCGAGTCATAATATTACAAAACTTACTCTTTCACATAAGAAATTTTCTTGTTTTCCTTTTTTTTTGTGCCGACAAAGAAAATATTATATTTTTGTTTCACACATTCAACCCGAACACACGTGCTCCGAAGTTGTTTTTCCCCTTTCGCGCTTAATCGGGCGCGGGAAAGGAAAGGGGGCAAAAAAAGAAAATTTGGAATTCCACATACGGAGAGAATATTTTCTTTTTCTTTGTTGTTTATTATCAATAGCAATGTTGCCGACGTAGAGCGTGTTTTATAATTTCCTTGAGAATTTTTGAGATTTGTAAAACAAAAAAAAAAAAGTTGTAAAATTAATTTCGACCTTTCACAATTAATTGCACTTTACAGAAATGGAAGAAATATTAAAACGCAAGAAACAGAAAACTGATCAATCGTCATCGTCAACAATGATTACCTCACCAAATTCGGATCTTTTAAATTGTATAAATTCAGCGGCAGCTTCATCAGCAATAAACATGTTTTCGCCACAATTTCTAGCTAATCAGACAGCTGCTGCCGTCGCTTTAATGACATGGCCAATTCAATTGCGAGCACAGCTTGCATCAGCAATACGTTTGCCAAATCATTCACCACTGTTTGGTGGATGGCCAACATCACCACCACTATCATCATCGCCCGTTTCACCAGCACTAAGTCAAAAGTCAAATAAATCGACAAAATTGAATAATCATTATACGAATGACACTCAAATTGTCTCAACAACATCCGACCTCGTACCACAGCGAAAAGCACCGAAACGAAAACAACAACCGGAAACAATTAAGCGATTGGATCCAATTAAGTCCGAGCAGTTTACATCGATGGCGGTCGGTTTGCTTTCGCCAAATGAATCGAATTCTGATGTTAGTGCTTACTCAGTAACTGCCAAAGATCCAACAAAAGACAAAGTATTTACATGTAAAATATGTAACAGATCATTTGGCTACAAGCATGTTTTACAAAATCACGAACGAACGCACACCGGAGAGAAACCATTTGAGTGTCCAGAGTGTCATAAACGTTTCACAAGAGATCATCATCTTAAGACTCATATGCGTCTTCATACTGGTGAGAAACCATATTCATGTTCTCATTGTGATCGTCAATTTGTTCAAGTTGCAAATCTGAGACGTCATTTAAGAGTACACACTGGTGAACGTCCCTACACATGTGAAATATGTGAGTCACGTTTTAGCGATTCAAATCAATTGAAAGCTCACACTCTAATTCACAATGGCGAGAAACCATTTGAGTGTGAAAAATGTTTAGCAAAATTTAGACGTCGCCATCATTTGCTTCATCACAAATGTGGATTACCTGGACAAATTCCTTCACCAGGAAGTCCATCGCTTCATGATCAAAGCTCTAATTTAAGTGAGGAGTCAGTTAATTTAACAAAAACTCAAATGAATCTACAACAATGTCATCAGTTACTTGGAAACATTCGTAATTTATCACAAAATTCACTGCCATTAAATTTGTCAAATGCAATTGACAAGCGCAGTAATTTATTGGAAGTTCTCAAGCATTCACAAAGCTTAAAAACAACAAATCTCCAGCACTTACTTAAGCTACCAATTCCTGCACCAGAACAAACTGAGCCGGAAGATTTATCGATGCATTCACCACGCTCAGCAGCATCGCTTGAAGAGTTTGAAGACATCGATGATGCCGCTTCATTATTTATCAGAACACGGCACAGAAATGACTTTCAAAAGAAGCTTTTTGATGGTACTAACAGCTTAAGATAAGTAGAATAAGTCTAAGAAATTTAACGTAATTAATTACGGGTTAAAAAAGCGTAAATTTTCAGGGAAATAATTCACTAAAACAGCAAATTATGAATGCAAAGCACAGAAATTTTGTCTTCTAATTTTGCATTCTAAAATTCATGAATGAATTACTTAAGAAAGAAAAAGCATAAGAAAAGTCATTCAATGTTATTTAATTTCACTAAACTTTTAATTATTAATTATGATTTCGATTTCAATCGTTGTTAATCGTTCAGGAACCAAAGTCTTCGCGTTTTCAATGGTGGAGTCAGTTTAAATTACTACGTTAATAGTAAATTAATTAATGATGGCATCAATTTCGCTACCACCAGTAAAAAAAAAATTAATAAAATTAAAGAATCAGTCAAAAGATTCAAATTCAGGAAAATTTTGTAAATAAAATCAATGAAAATTTAATGTGATTTAAAATAGAAAATTCGACATATTCTTCTTCTTCTTGATTGACGCAATAAAATGTTTTGTTATCATTTCGCGAAGTTGTTTTCAAATGAATATAAAAAAAAATAAAATAAAATTTGCCCATAAATTGGATATAAATGTGTTGATGTAAAATTCCTAGTCGCCCGCAAATCTCTAGTCGCGATTTAGTTGATTCGTGTTGCTTGTTTTCTATATTTTTTTTTACTTATTTTTCACGAAAAATCTTCCACATTTGATTGCAAAATGATTCCCCAAATCACACTGGACATCATTTGACCATTATTTGATTTCTTTAAAAGAGAAAACTTTACGGCAACTTTTCTCACCTTCTTTGCACAATTCAATCATGTGCACAATGAAATTTAAATATCTATCAAAATCGCATTTGAATGTTCAATGACCGAACAGAAAAAAATTTCTTTAAAATCATTCACATCAATTTCATAATGGGAAATATCAAAAGAACTTTGATAACGAAGTCGGAAAGTTGAAATATGTTAAATGACTTTAACAGCAATTTTTATGTGATTTTTTTGATATTTTACTTTTTTTTTATAGTTTTTGATAAAACTTTTAGCAAAATGTGCAATTTATAATTAAAACGCTTTCATTTTGTTCCTTATATCGCAAAATAAGTTTCTAGTAAATTGTAAAAGCCATAAATCAACCTCTTCATAACTTCTGATATACCAAAAAAATAAATAAAGTGACCAGATTAAGTACAAAGAAATATAAGAAAATCACGAAAGATTTATAAGACGAAGAAAATATTTGTATCTAAAAGATGTGTTTAAATGTGACATAGCTAAGGAACTGAACAGAATAATTCACATGCATGAAGAGCATCCCTTAACCCAAGAAAAGAAAAAAAAAATATTACAAATAGCAGCAAAACATTCCTAAGCCAAATCCTTATACGAAATATTTGTAGCTCTTTATCGCTTGAGGGACATTCTTAGAACGATCCTCGTATGAAAATGGATAATTCTTTTTATGGTCCATCTCGTTCTTCTGGTAACTTTAACATAAAACTATTTATGGTTAAAAGTTTAATAGTACAAACTCAAGCACAACACTTAATAATCAAACAAATCTACCTCTTATTGTAAACTTTTTGCTGCTTATTTGTATAAAAGAAAGTAATTAGCAATGACATCCACACCGAAATCGATTAATCTAAAAGTAAATTAATTTGATTAATTAATCTTAAAACAAAACAAAAATTATAACCATCCCGAAAAACAGCAAATATAAAGAAAAAAATATATAAATCTAATCTCTTCTATTTGCGTATTATACAATCGCCTCAAACAAGTAAATTATGTTAAAGTGGAATATTAAGGAAATAAAAAAAAAATGACAAAAACAACCAAAATGATTTCGAAAGAACTTAAAAGCATTTTTTTTTTTTAATTAAAATTTATGCTCGTCCACATTTATGATGAGTGCGTGGGTGGAAGGGAATGAGTGAATTTTCTTTTACAGGTATCGTAAGATGACAAAAAAACAAAAGGGGACGAGTAGATTGAATACTAAAAAAAGGAAAAATAAAATGTTAAGGCAAAAAGTGTTTATCTCCTAAGTGCCAGGCGCTTTCTTCAAATATTCATCTAAGTGTTTCGTTAGCATCCTCCCTCCATCATCAACCCACTGCCCCGCATCTGAATTAAAATCCCCACGAGCGAAATGAAAAGAAAGTAAAAAATAAAATTAAAAATGAACACAAACAACAACAACAACAACAACAGCAGCGGCGGCTCGAAGAAAGCAAAAGAAGAAAATGGCTCAGCGAAATTCCTCATGAATTTTCATCATGAAATGAGATGGCTATTAAAAAATTACACGCAGCCATTTTCATGAATTTGCCATCTCCACTACCCCCTTACAAATCTCTCTCCACTTCTGGTCCTTTTTTTCCTCTTTTTTTTTACGTGAATATAAATTTTCACGCTAAAAATGTCCACCCGAAGAAAAAAAAAATATGGAACGCTATGCTGCCAGTGCCGTTTTGTTGTTTTTTTCATTAGGTTTAAGACGGCAAGTGAAAAGGGGTGGCAAGAGGATGCGTGAACGCTATAATGAGGCGAAACGAGAATTTTTTTAAATGAAATCCCTTGTGCGGCCCACGATCGTCCAACCGTCAATCCTATCAACCTCATCCCTTTCGCTGGAGATGGCCATTAAAATTATTTCAAGACCTCCCCCCCAACCCCTCGCTCTCAGCAGCATCCCTCTAAGTACCTACGCAAAATTTTTTCATCCCTCTCGCGAGCACTTCTTTACCCCTATAACAACAAAGTTTCTTTTACATTCAGTCTTCTTGTATCCGTTTTATTTGCCGGTGTACAGTTAAAATACGGGCGCGCTTAGGGTGGAGGAACATCTGTGGGGTTATGGTTGTGAGTCTTTATTTTTTTTAATGGGGACGCTTCGTTTGTTTGATTCGCGAGAAAACCAGAGAGTGGTGCGAGAGACCGGGGTTTTATAAACAAGCAAACGAAAAGTTCGTAAAAACCCATTTTTGCATTAACCATTCCACTGAGTGTTCTTCTAAAAGTTCGTTCCAGTTAAAAAACATCTTAAAATGAAATGAACCACCCTCGCCGCTCATCCCTTCAAGCAACCAATCTACAATCTTTACGAAAATTTCCTTAAAACTTCCTGCGAATGAGATGAAGCATGATGCGAGCAGTGAGTTATAGTAAAAAAAAAAAAACAACAACAAACTTCTTGAGCTCCGACCAAATTTTATCCGCACAAAGTTTTCTTCCAAGGAAATTCATATTTGCCGCCACCTGCAAGAAAGACATTCTCCATCCCGCGCTTCATCTCCTTTTTTTTGCTGGCTACAAAGTCCATAAAAGAGTGAAAGCATGAAAAATAAAATTTGCCTTTAGCGATTCTCTGCGAAATGAAGACAAGACGAGGGAGGCGATCACAAGCCCGATTGTCCACCGCCACCAATCCATTCATTTTTTAAGACTCCCATATTTCTTAGGACGCTTTTTCTTAGCGAAAATTCATTTTAAGGAAATTAAACAAAAATTCTTTATAGAAAAGCTCAGCAACTAGAAATAGAATGAGTGCAGAACAGGTTTCTCATCCCCTAAAAAATGTTTTTCCATTTCTCTTTTTCTTGGTTTGTTGTTGTGTGCTTTGCTTCTCTTTTATTTTACATTAAAATTATATATATAAAGAAATTGACTATAAACCCATAAAACTGCCCAACTCCCCCATATTAATGCTTCATCCTGCCTGAGAACGGAGCACAAATACAATGACACTTAGCATTAAAAAAATGGAAATTTCTTTAAGATTGCGTTGAGGATTGAGAAGGAGACAAAAATGTTTTTTTGCCTTGATAATTTTAATTACTTGTCATGTGCGGAAGGGCCAACATTGCCAACAGCTTCCCATCGCAACCATCCGTAATGCCTTCCATTTCATCCACCACCTACACTCAAAAATGTTGTGCAAATGAGAAAAGGTAAGTAAATAGCTCAAAGAGGATTCTACGAGGAGGATTTTAAAGCTCCTTCCATTTTATTACTTTGCAGAACATTTGATATTCATTGAACCCGGAAATTGATAATTAATGTAAAAGAATTGTTAATTGTGCCACGTTCCAATCATTTTGCTTGTCTTTTGTCTTTCGTTTATTTAAACATTTCTTCCTTAATTGAGGTCGAGTGATTGCCTGACAAGGGACCAGAATCAGTTAATTTTATGCGCTGTTGCATTTGTGATGAACGAAAGAATTTTATAAATTTCCAAATGATTTCTTGAGATTTTCTTGAGATCGCTTGCAAAGTTAAATTTCGTTTGGATATTTTTCTTTTTTTTGTTTATATTTGGGAGAAAAGTCATTTGAACAAACACAATTAAATTCCCCTCATTCTCTCACGCGGTCCAAGCATCGCAAACAGCGTTGTTGGGGACCATCGCTTTAACAAAGAAAAAGGGGTGTGGGTGGAAGAAAAGAGTGGTGAATTTTGCATACCAACGAACTGTAGAAAAGAAAAGCGGACACAACCCGACAACACAGCAAAAGGCGAAATACACAGCAGGGGAGGGAAGGCAAAATTTCTTTTCATTAAAAAATGAAAATTACACAAGAAAAACAGCGAAAAAAAAAAAACGAGAAGAAAATTCTCATTATTTTTTTCTTCTTTTTATTCAAAAGTTAACGGCATAAGAAAAACAACGAGGAAAATGCGGGAAAATTTTCTCTTTTCTGTTTTTTTTTTTCCTTTTCGAAGGGAAATGAGGGCAAGAAAAGGCATTAAAAGTCCACCCCTTTTTGCCTTTTCACCCACTCACGGTGGGCCTTCTTTGTGATTGCCTTTGAATAGCATGAGCTCATTCCTTCTCACTGTCCGCGGCATTGCCCTACGCTATGGCACACTGTCCCGGCCCCGGTTCTTGGCTGCTTTTGGCAGCGAAGAAAAATAAGCTGAAGCTTTTTTTCGTGTAAAGGAAAAAATTATACAAAAAAAAAAAAAAGGAAAGGAAAATCATTCACTCTCCAACGACCAAAAGCACTTTTCTTTTATCAAGCTTCTTCGCCATTCCGCAGCATCTCCTGTCCTGTCCACCCCATCAACCTCATCCCTTTCCCTAATAAAACCTACAGGGTTCTTGTTTTCGCTGTTTTCCCTTTTTTTTCAATACAGCGCCAGCGAAATGAATTAGAGGGGAGAATGATATCCCCGCATTAAGAACCCACTCAAACCCCTTCAGTTTCTTTTTTACAATGTCCTACTCATGCCATCACCAAACCAGTGCCCAGGGAAATGTAGGGGGGTTCGTTGCTTCTGTTTTTGTTGCCTTTTCTTTTAATTCAATTTAAAAATTACGATAAAATGGAAAACACAAAAATCTCATTCGGGGGATTCAACAGCAACGCACGGCAGCAAATGCTTTTCCGGTATGAACAGAAAGAGAAATTTTAATCTCACTTTGCGCACTAATTATTGGTGAATTTTATTTCATTTTTCATAAGTATTTTAGAACCCTCCTTCGCAGCACAATTGAGGGAAGATTTCGCTTTATGTCATTCCCTGATGGCGAACAAAAAAAATAAATATAAATTTAAATTTATTTCCACCGAAAAGGGGGGAAAAATGTAAGACTGAACATTATACATTGAAAGGGGTTAATTTTCAGCTCTCTCTCACACACACATTATTTCTCTCTCTATCATCCTTATTGTAGGCGTACTAGTGGGTTACAATCAACATCATTCATTCAAGCTTCCCTTCCTCATTTAAAAAAGAAAAGCATTTTGTGCGCGTCTTAAAACATAAAGAATTTCGCGATATACATATTTTAGACGTTATGTATTTGTTTGTCGGTGTGTGTATATTAGTGAAGGGGGTGAATGCTCGCTCGCGCGTATTCCATTAATTTTCAGCATTATTAAAGGGTTTCAAGGCAATTCTCTGGCAGTGTATTTGTATCGTTCTTTCGAAAATATTCAAATAACGAATAATTTCACTCTTGAGGGATGCAAACAATCTGCGGGGGGCGGGAGGGGGCCAAATGATGAAAATAAAAGTTTCTACGGCAAAAGAGTTATCGATTGTTCTCGTAGATATTTTGTATGCTGGCAACTTCCAGACATTGCATGCTTATGTTCTCCCATCAACCACCCTCCCACCCAACTCTGGCATCGCGAGTTATTTACCCCCTTTACAAAATGAGGAAACATTTTTTTTTCCTTCTGCGCGATTTTAAGGAAGAAATTGTAAAATGGGATTTAATGAACATTTTTTTTTTGTTTGATGGTGTTGGTTGGCAAGAAATTAATGGCTGTTTTTTAGCGGGGGTTGTGAGGGATGCGCGGAAATTAAAGGGGGATTTTTCTACATTTTCTAGATGCTGAAAATGAATGCGCGCGGAAATTTTTACTGTTTTTTTTTTGTTCCCTTTCATTTTCAACCAACCTCATCCTCCAACTCCTTGCTCTCGACAACATCTCGCGGCACTGTAGCACTGAAGATTATGAAAACTGAGGGTGGCTAACACGGAACGAAAGGGGGAAAAAAAGAAAATTTAAATAATTTAACTTTTTTTTTCTTCTTCTTTTCTCTGTTTGTATAAGAAAATTAATGAAAATTGGCTGAAGCGCCATGTTTTCTCAGAGAAAAGGACAATGGAAATGGAAGGATTTGTATTGTGGAGCAATGTAATTAGATGGATAATTTATGATAATTAGCGAGGAGGAATTAATTAATATTTTAAAAGAAAAATCTATGAGATTAATTAGCAACAACTTGAATGATTTTCTTCTTCTTTTTTTATCTCAAACACTTCATCATTCAGTGAAGCATCGAATGTTTCTTTTTTTTTATAATGATGACATTCTTAAAACTCCCCAAATAGATATCAAATAAACAATTCACTTTTAAACTCCGTTTTTTTTTTTGTTTTTTATTTTGCTATTCACGTGTGATCCACAATCCCACAATCCCCTCGCATGATATCACTAAACAACTCCTTTGTGCTTTGCGGTAGCATGTGTGGTAAAAACAAATGATGATGCTATTTTTTGCGTAATGTGTGACAATAAACATGACATTGATGATCGGGTGGCTGACTTTATAGGGCCATTAAAATTTCATTTCCTTGCAAGTGCCGCGGTGAAATATGTTTTCGCAATTGCGTGAGATTTTTGAGTTTTGTTACTCAAAATGCATTTTTCAGTTTGACTGATGGCCTGTAATGAAAGTGTGATGACGATTGTTAATGTCAAAACTCCATTAGTTGAGTCCTCTTGTGGCGCGCGAGCGATGATCGTAAAAGCCAAAAGCGCTGGAAATTTGTTTTGCTTTGCTGTTTATTTTTTTTTTTGGAGTTGCACGAGGGGATAAAAGAGAATGGTTTGTATAATAGACTTAAAATGTCAACAGCAATTTCACGCATGCAGACGGTGAATTTGTGAATTTATATCCCATTCGCGAAATGTGCTCGCGCTCGTACGTATTTAGAAATTGCGCTCGTAAAGAAATGATTGCGAAACTCACATTGCGATGACAAAATGGATAAAGCTGTTGACGGACAGTTTGGTGTGAGAGATTTTCGCATCTTGCTAAATCTAGAATCAATCTCGGACGTTAATTAATTGGAGTGAATTTTTCTTTTCGTTTCTTTCCGTCAAATCGAAACGCTGCTCGTAAAGTTGTAAATTGTACGCAGCAGCAGAAACTTTACAGGGAAAGTAAAACAAGAAACGAAAACCTTTTAATTGACTTTTTATTCGCTTCTTTTCCCCAGTTTTCTTTTTAAAAAGCTTTTTCGTCTTTGAAAAAAGTTTTCCTTTTCAACTCACAGCGTGGGTGTCAATAGTGATCGGTTGATCTCCATCAAAAGAACAAAACTTTGCCGAATGTACTTTCAAGTTTTTTATTTTGAAGATTTTTTTTTACGCACTTTGCTAATTGTAAAATAAGAAAACTGCACAACATTTGCTTAATCCTGAACATCTGAAAAAAAAAATAAGTCATGAGGGGTTGAAAATGCACATTGTGTCCCACAGAATATTCAAAAATCTCACCCAAATATCCAGCGACACACGCATCAATCTGCATATACATAACTACATAACAAAAAAAAAAGAATTCAACCCTTTTCACATGAATTCCTTCATCTGTTTAAAGTATTGCAAGTGAAGGTTTGTTAAGTCCAGAGATGAAATTCTTTTTTCAAAAACAATTTCGAGCAAAGTTCGTCCCTGCAGCTGCAAAAAAGGAATTTTTTTCAATTCAAAATATTCAAAAATCATTTTAATAAAAAATGAATTAAATTCGAAGAAAAAAAAATGTTTACCCCTTTGAAAAATTGTGTCTGACATCATCTGTGGGGTAGCAAAGCTAGGCAACAACGGCACACTTTTTAACCCATTCCCTGGTATATTAAATGGCAAAAAAAACCCTGTGGGTGAAGAATTAAATTCACAAATAGCAGAAGCAGTAAAAAAAACTCACAGTGTGACGGGTTTTTTTTTCCTTCTGGGTCGGATTGCAAGCAACCCATCGACGGGAGACATTTGATATGCAAATTAATGGAATGAGTTGAAGAATTTTCCTCGATTTCTTTTTTTTTTCATTAGAGGGGGAAAATTCCGTTCGGTTTAATATTCAAATGAGAAAGAGTTGTGTGCGTGTGTATTAGTGAGAACAAGCTGAATATTGTAAAAAATCTACATCCAGTGTAGCGTCAAATTAACATTTTAAACTTGTAAGAATTTTTTATTTTCATTTTTTAATAAACAACCCTCACAACGTTCACCCACAAAATCGTTACCCCACGAAAGTATAGAAAAAAAAACATCCACCGACAGAGAATGTTGAACCCTTTCAACCCTATCAGCATTTTTTTGTTTAATTTCTTTTAAAAAAACATCACTCCAGATATTAAATTTTTTCTAATCTTTATAGCGCACAGATGAGATGCAAAAAAGGGTTGACGAATGATATAAAATTTTTTAAAATGTTCTCTGGGTACACATGAAAAGTACGCTGTGGGGTGATGACGGATGCATTTCGATGAGGGTGCTGTGCTGCGGAAGCGTTAAAAGTGCTCGTCGAAAAATTATAAAAGGAAAATTATAATTACACAAAAAAGGCATTTATTAATTTTTTTTTTTCGTGTATGCACAAGCAATAAGAGAGCGATAGATATTCTTATTTTTTTTTTTTTGGGCAACGAAGAAAAAATCGCGAGGCTTCACCGGATCATTAAAAAGTATCCCATAAATTTTTGATGTCAAAGAAGATGGAAGCGCTAGCGATGTTGAAAGTCTTATAATTACGTTTCGTTTTGCTCATTCGAGCCACCCTCTCACTTCTTTCATTTTCCTCTTACCACTTGCATCCCCCGCAGGAGAAAAAAATTTGTATCTTCAAAAGTCGTCAGGGATTCAGTGTTTTCTTCTTCTTCTTTTTTTTTTCATTTTGCTGTTGTCCATTCGAAACCATCGCTGCGCGAACCATCGATTTCATCCCCGCTCCATCAGCTCGTTTCCATTCATTGGAGTGTATAATTAATATTAATTTAAATTGGGGTCGAATCACGGACTTAAATTGAGCATAAATTTGATATCAAAGAAATCGCAATTTTCTTTTTATTTGCTTTTTTTTTGTGACCATTTCAGTTTTGGACTCGAATTTCGACCGTTTTCAAAATGCGATGCGATGGCAAAAGAACTTTCTTTGCTTTTCTTTCTTATCATCTAATGAATTATTTTGCTTCAATTTATTTAAATTTTATGCGAGTTTGTCTTCAACTATCGCAAACTAATTAGATTCTCAAACAATCGATTCGGCTTTATCGATCCGAAAAATTCTGTCGAACCCCCATCGGTCGTAATTTTGAAACCTTTTGTTCGTTGCTTTTCTGTTGTAATCTTCTATCGAAGACGTGTAGAAGAGAGAAAGAGTAAAAGATAAAGTGGCTGGAATATGCAAATGGGATTTAAATGTATTGAGCAATTTTTCTGAAATTATTGTACACAGCCACAGTGAAATGAAAGGATTGACATAATGAAGAAACGGCTCCCATCTTTGATGATATTTTCTATCTCATTCACGCAACTTCGAAAAGTTTCGCCTTCATAGATAACCGAATACGCTTTATGTAGATTCGAGATAATTATAAAAATTTCTGATGTTGCTTTCTCCTTTCAGCCTTCATCAACCGTGAACAAAGAAGCGACGACTTCTCGACCCGCTTCGCATCGTTTGTTGTTTAAAATGGAAATCAAGAAAGAAAATGAGAAGAAAAAAAGGGGGTGAAATTATAAATTTGCTGGGATTTGTGTGCACAATTCCTAAGAAATGTCACTTGATTATACTTTTAACACATGTTTTGAATCAATGAAATTCTATAACCTTAAGATTTTGAAAACCCATAATAGAACACTTTAATTGCGTAATCAAAAAAAACTTTTATTGTGTCACAAAAAAGAATATTTCTCAGAAATTGAGTTAAAAAAAAACACGTCAAATCGACAAAAAGAGTTAAATTAAATAAATTTTCGATCCATATTCGGTGAATCCTGATGTTTTTTGCGCAAATTTTTGTTCATCACATTAGGACGATCGCCACGACATTGTGGACAATACCAGCGGCCTTTTGGTTTCGATTGTAATGATACACAAGAGAAATGAAACCATTCAATGGGGCAAAGGTCATTTTCGCACATTATCATTTCACCATATGAAATTTGATCGCACAGACAATATGTTGGTTCATCGGGATCGATGGTTTCTTCATGAATAATGCCAGCAGCTTGTTCACGCAATGCTTGTTGATTGTTGTTTTGTGTGCTTTGATTATTCGCTTGTCGGCCCGTTTTACGCTTCTTCTTTGTTTTGCCGGCAACTGCTGCTGCTGTCGCTGCTGCTGTAGCTTTTTGTTATTCGTTGTTCCTGATGCTTGAACTTGTTTACTTAATGAAGTTTCCAATTTTACTGGTATATCCAATAGATCGACACGGTCGATATCCATTCCAGCATTTGTATCGGTTCTTGTGCGACGATTTCTTTTTATTCCACGTTCCTGACTTCTATCACCATTGCCGCCATTAGTATTGATTTCTGATGCACTATTATTCGTGCTTGTACTTACGTTGGAGCCAGTATTTGATGATGTCTTTAATGGCAAATTGGACAGGACCTGCTGAACAATTGATGCGTTACGAGCTGTTGATGATGATGGTATTGGACTTAGAGCGCGCTCCTGCTTGACATAAGAATTTTCATTTAAATTCTCATCCCGCCGATTCAATGAAAAGCTGAGAAGACTTTGAAATTCATTATCCACATCACGATAACGCGTCTCAATAAGTTCCGACAACATCTGACCCAGATGAATTTTCTCATCATTCATATCCTGCAGTTTAATCAGGATTTGCTGAAAGCGGGCATAAATCTTTGCCTTCTTATCAGCTGGACACACTTCTAGCTGCTCGGTGAGTTGTGCTGCTTCTTCAGTTATACCTAAAACATAATTGAGTAACAATCAGTTTATGGCTTTTAAAATGTAGCAACATATGGTCCATTTTCCAAATGTTCCATTTGTGTTTGGTTTTAATAATTACAGTAAGTTTTTGTATCCAGTTCCCGGCACTTGGATGTTATTCTCATAATATCATCAGGAAGATCTTCCACATACTCCAGATAGTTCTTAAGGAAGGTTCCTGAATGCTCGGCTTCAGACAAAAGGGTCGCCAATGGAATTTGTTGATTTAGCATTTTAACGTTTTTTTCCACTTAATCGAAAACAAATCTCCAGTTTCGTCAATTGTCTCTTTCACTAATGCATCTGATGATCTGTAATATTGCTCTGCAATTAATTTCCTCCTATCAGCAAGCAAGAATCAACACTCAAAAAATATAATTTTTGGCAGCTAACAACAATCCCTATACACAATATGTCCACTCTAAATATCCCTGTTAGAATAGCGCCCACTCTCATGTATCAAATCGGGCAATCCGAAAGCTCTACAATTTTAATTTAATACAAAGCTCACCTTACTCTTGGTTTGCTTTGAATTGCTTTTAACAGCAGAATTCTAACAAGAGTTCCGGGCCTAAATTTAAATGAAATCATTGATTGAAAAGTCCTTAAAGAGCAATTAAATTTCTAAAAAGGAAAATCGAATAAATAAACACAAATAAATATTTGCAGGCATTTCACATTTCTTGGGGATTTCTTTTAAAAACAACAATATTTGAATATAGTTAAACTTTGTTTTCTTTTCCGAATATTTATAAAATGGACTTTTCATGTATTTAGGAAAAAATTTATCAAAAGAAATTTAAAATCCCGAATGAGAAAGAAAATTGACATCTCACACACGTCACCGTAGTAATATACCTAAGTTACGATATCAACCCACAAGGAAAAAAAAGAAAAGTTTTGTATCTAATGAGACCCAATAAAAAGTGAAATGTTAAATTGCAAAAAAAAAAACTGTCAGTTCTTTGTCGCATGTGGATTTATGTTTGGTAATTGATGGACACTGCAATGTAACTGATACGCATCGCATAGTTGTTTCAGCAAAAGCCCTCAATCATCGAATTGTTTGTCATTTGTGCCTGTTATCAGAAATGTGAGTCATCTCGAATGGAACATACACGGGATATGTTGTAATGATGGACTAATGTTGATGGTCCAATGATGCAGGAAGAAAGAAAAAAAATATGTCGATTTCCATTTCTCATTTGTCATGATTGCACAAACATGATTTCGGCGGTAACCACAAAAATATATGTGATCATTTGGAAATTCTTTTTTTTTCTGTTGCCGGCATTCGGAATGATGAAATTCTCTCAATTTGCGTCATTAATCCATCCAATAAATTGTTCATTCAAACACATTCAAATAATTTAACCGGTCAACAAGCTTCCAATTTGATGAGCAACTCCATAATCATGTTCCTCATTGTGCGGGCATCAAAAATTATTTAAACAATAAAAACACACTCACACACACCCGCAATTTGGTGTCGATCATGGCTGGTTAACAAAAGTTTATTTATTAATTAATCAATTACACTGCCACGCTTTGTCGTAGCCCTTCCTCAACTACATTTCCTGTAATTGTAGTATCAACCCGACAGTTCAGTTAACTGAACACGCGCTTTTGTGTATGTGTTTTTTTTTTAGACATTTTTCTTGAAATAACTTAAATAGTTTTCCTTCGTTAGGGTTTTACACACCCCTTCGTAATTCCATCTCTTAATATTTACAGTTTTTTTCCAACCATTTTTTGTGTCTATTTCATCTTGCACCGTTAGTTGATCCACATACGGAGCATCTCTCTTGAAATCACTTTTTGGTGTCATAAAAAATGAAGATATTCTTTTTTTAAAGGAAAAATAACGTCAAGACTTCATCTCTCCCTCATTCTAAAAGTCATTTATGGCCCACCAGACAATAAACATTAAAAAACTGATGCTCATGGACGACGTGCGATGCATTCAATGCTTGGCTCACACTTTACGATTACTCGAAGGGAGTAATTCCCTAAAAAAAATTTACCTTTTTTTAAATAATAAAAACAACATCGAGCACGAGTAGAAAAGTTAAAAAAGAAGCATCATCTTATAGAGACAATAAAAAAAAATCATCATACGAAGTAAGAATGAGAAAGAGGAAGGGAAACAATAACGAGCACGAGTCTTTTAAAGACAGATCGAGAAGTGTAATGGAATAAAATAAAAAACATACACACACAAAATAAAAGCATAAAAAATTAGTTTGAGACGCGTGCGCGTCATAAAAAAACACCAAGAAAAGAAGAAGGAAAATAAACCTGAAGAAGATTTCTCTAATGATGATCATCAAGATTTTTGTCGTAAGATCAGATTTGGTTAATTTTAGAGGTGCATTTTTTTATAAAGAAAATCGAAGGGGGAATTGTTTTTTTAATGGATAATTTCTATTTTTGAATCAACCAATCGTTAGAATCTTAGAAATGGTCTTTAAGATTATTGAAATTTACATTGATATTTATTGTAAATTTACATTTAATTTCCTTCCATAAATTCTTCTTCTTTTTTTTTAATTAAAAGCAAACAACATCTGTACATCAAAGTTGAAATGCATGACACGATCTTAAATGAAATTCAATTTTACTCCTTCCATTGTTATGCTAAAAATGGTAAGAAAATTGAAATCTTAAGAAATCTTCATCATTTGCCGGCAAAACTAAGATTACAATATCTTGAGAATAAGCAAACTGATTGAATTTTCGACCTGTACATTCAAATTTTCAAACCCCACAAAAAAAATAAAATTGCATTCAACAAGAATGCAACATAACAAAAGATTATGAAATGCATTCAAATGCATTGTAACATAAATGAATATAATATGTATATGCGTACGAGTAAAAAGGGATAATCTATTATTCAACATTGTGCCCAATAGAGTTTTGTTCTGCAGCTTGCTTTTGGACCCTTGGACAAAGGCATTGTAAGAGAAAGAGAGAAAAAATTTACAGGAATATAAATAACATAAAAATGCATAACATGACGGCATTAAAAGAGTGACCAGCAAAAGAGACACACGAAATACAAACAAAGGAAAAGGGAAAATATAATAATATACGGAAAAAGGGATGAATGGAAGTTGTATAACAGAAACAACAAAACAATTCCCATAGCTGATCAATCGATTGCGCCAAAAATATTTGTTTTCCTGTGAGATATTCACAAAACCTGACGATGGTCGAATGAGAATCATTAATGCAACGACATGAAATTATGCAAGGGGTTGTTGGAAATACGTTTTGCAGCGTCATCATTATTATGAGTTGGCAAAAAAAAAAAGTTCTATCTTTGCGGAAAGCACGAAAAACAAAAATGGCTGAATCTTTTATAACCCGACCGACGAGAATTTTCACCCCTTTTTTTATGGACCGAACGGATGATTTGTGCAACTCATTCCACCGACATCGCCCACAAATTTACTCACACAAATATAAGTTTATATGCGTCTGACATACGCTGTTGATTTAGATGGAACTGACGATTTCTGTTAGGTTTGAAAATTGCTTTAAAAAAAAGGCAGGAAATTTCTTTTCAAGATGATGGGGATGAAAAATAAATACTGACCAGATGAAAAATCGATTGGAAAATGTGACTTTGTTCCCTTTTCGATTATCCCTTTAGTCGTAAGGAAAATTCTTATTTTGTTTTTATTGGAGCTGAAGTTTATGTCGATTTTCATTTTTATATTTTCATTTGGGGAAAATTTTTGTGGGTTTTCCCCATCGATCTGAAGGTTTTATGGATTTGATCATGTGAACAAAATTTTCCTTAAGGTCAATGTAAGAAAATTCCATTTCTAAATATTTTCACTGTTATTTCTGTCAGGGGAATGAAACTATTTCTTTCCAATCAGGAAATTTCACATTCAACCAGGAACTAAAAACATAAAATTCAAATGAAAATCAAATAAATCAAACTTCCGTCACAGTCACATCAGAAATGCAAAGGCAGAATGAAATAACAAAGAGCACTCCAGAGAGCGGGGCATTGCGCAAACATCTGTCCAATGTGTTGTTTGTTACACATAATTTTTTTCTCGATGCATTTCCAAAAAACTCTCACTTTTAAATTTTACTGAAAAAAAAATGTTCTATAAAAATTTATTTTGTATGGTGCACCCTCAGACCGGCATCGAATGCATTGAAAATCAGCATTTAAAAACCGGCACGGCACGTTTCAATCGTTGTGGAATTAAATTACAATTCCATCGAATAGAAGGAAAGTTGTTGATGTTGCACAACATAAAAATGAAAATTTCAAAAAAAAAAAAATTGCACAAACACACAATTCAACCCCTGCGTAATCCCCCGGCAGCCGATGTCTGATCCTGAACTCTCTGACCTTTGTCCAATGCTTGCCTGCATTTCCTGTATCGATTTGGATGTAGAAAAAAAAGAGTATTGTGCAACTGCAGATGGTTCAAAAGAAACATAATTGAAGGGTTTTTTTTTTGGATTGAATCCGTTAATGATTATTGTGCAACTTTTGATATGATTTCCGGGTGAATTTTTAAGTTTCCACAAATATAAAATTAGTCATCAATGAATCGCACCGGGGCTCATTCGAACTGTTGACATGTTTAATTGTATCATTTAACGATTGGATGAAACTTGAAATGATGGAAATTTATTTTTCCTGGAAATAGAGAGAAGCCCGGAAAATATTTTCCTCGAGATATTTTTAGAAAAATGACTTTTATGGTGGAAATTTTTTGTTTTTCAGTGTATTAGAATGAAAATCATAGAAAAAAATGGAGACAGAAAATTGTTTTTCCTCTCATTAATTGATGGCAAGGTGAAATGTGATGCGAGAGTTTTACTTTTCTATGGGAATGGGGAAATATGTTCTTTTAGTCTTTCATCTATGCTATTAGCATTTGAAATCCACCCACACTCAAAATATCAATGAATGATGAATTGCCATCCCAAAAAAAGACACGAAGGAAACGCATCCCGGAGATGCCTCAAGTGATATTTGTTTTATTCTTGAATGGAAAATCTCGAGAAAATCTGTTTTCCTTTCCTTTTTTTCATTCCTCAGAGTTTTTTTTTTCGTCCTTTTCTGTTTATAGGCGTCGAGGCCTTGAGCGCCTAAGGGAAATTACAAAGTTGCGTAACTAAAGAAATGTCAAACTAATTAAAATTCATCTTTCGTTGTCAAACAATTAAAATTTTCATCAGCGACGATTGGTTGCGTATTCGACAGCAGCCATTGCAAATCATCAAAACCCTTTAACAACCCTTTTATTGCCCTGTTTTATATTATTGAGGATGACACCAAAAATTTTTAACCCTTCAATAAAATTGACGAATTGAAAGGGTTGTTTGTTGGGTGTGGCCTCAATCTGGATGAATTTTCATTTTCTTAAAAATTTATTTACATTTCGATAGTAAAGAAAAGCAAAAGAAAATCTTAAGGCGATGATTTGAAATCTTGAGAATTCTTGTACAGAATATTAGAAAAGATGAAATTGCGTGTCCAATTTTAAGTGGAATCAAGATGAGAATGAAATCCATCAAAATAAAGAATTCATGCCCGGCAGGTTCACAAGCAAAAGATCCAATGCGGCCATCATCTTAATCAGCATCATCAAAGAGCTGGGCAACAGGAGAAAATATAAAAGGAAATAATTTAAACAAAGAAAAAAAAAAGAAGGAAATTTCTGCTTTTGTCGGTTTTTCCCTCCAAGTGGAAAGTTCTCTTTATAGAATGCCAGTCAAGTCTGAAGGGTTGTTAAGAAAATTAAAAGAAAAAACAGTATATATCGAAAATTTTCTAAAGAAAACAAAGCAGTATTTCGTGGAAAATGGTAAATCTGCAACTTCTAAAGAAAGATTGAAAAGTGTCCGTATAAGACGCTTGAAAATGGATTTCAGCAAATAGCGAGCGAGCTACGAAGGACTAAAAAGGATGCTTAGACACGTTTCCTTATCTCTTCGAAAGTTTTTTTTTTCACATTTTCCATTTGAGATGCGATTTCATTTTTCCTTTTTTTTTTTCGCAATTTTCATGAAAGTGTCCTTATCAGGCCTCTTCAAGATCTCATCTTAGCTTTCATCCTTTATCCAATCGCTTTTCGAAGACAGAACGAATAGAAAGAGACCCGCAAAGCGCTCTCGCCTTTCATGTTCAGAACAATACAATGCCATCGAGTCCTTTCGCTTTTTTTTGCTTATTTGTTCAGCGGTTTTTTCCTTTCTCAAAATTTCTTTCGTCCTTTATGTTTGTTGAAGGACTCGCGCGCGAGTTTCTATGGTTTGCTGTTGGTGATATTTCATAACAATCTTTCTCTATAAAGGAGCAAGACGAAAGGTGTACAAACGACACGTGGATGGATTTTGGTTTGTTTTCTTCTTTTTTTTAATCTAACCGAAAAAAAAAACATCTTGAAGTCGTCTTTACCTTTTTATCATGAAGAAAAGATTAACATACGCTTCAAATAATTGCTAGACATGTGCATCAAAAGCGCTTCTTTCATAAAAACTGTAATAATAAATTAAACAGTCGGACATAAAATAACTTTTCCTCAAACATAACCTCAAAAATGTGCACAATACAAAATTAAATGCACCATAAACATCAGAAATGAAGTATAAAAAAGGAAATTAAATGATCCATATGCAAAAAAAAAAAAATAACATAAAATGTTGCTTCTTTACCTTTTTTGATACCCAAGGAAAAAGCCAAAAATTTGTTACACATTTCAAAGTGTTCAGCTGATATTATAAATCTTCAGCCCAGAGCCCGATTGCTTTCCGGTTACTTTGCCATTACATTGAAGTTATTCTTGCGCAATTTTATTTTTTTTTTCTTTTGCTTCCTTCGAATAACATTTGAATATGGTTCACGTCATAAATTGAATGATGATTCAAAGCGGTTTCATTTAATCGACTCAGTCGTTCAAGTTTTTATGCCATTTTGTCTCGGAAAGTACCGATGAGAAAAATCGATAGAATTTCATAAAAACACTCGACCAGGATCCGAAACGAAAAAGAACCCTTCATTGAACAAATAATTCAGCAGCAAGAAAAAAAAGAGGAAAATTTCACCCCTAAACAGCGCAAAAAAAGCTAAGGGGTTGCTTGATCCGTTGCTTATTTTATCCTCCTCCATGTCCATGTATGTGGGAGTTAAGATGAGAAGCCTAGAAATAAAAATGAAATAAAAATAATTTTGATATAAAAATAAAGATGAAGGGTAAATGTGTGTGTGTGTGTGTGTATTGGTGTGATGCGGGACAGCAGCAAATAAAGGGGGTGAAAATATCTATGGACGAAACATGAAAATCATCAAAATAACCCGAAAAAAAAAATGAGGAAAACTTTTCGAAAGGAAAAGTTATTCCAGTGAACCGTTTTTGCGGTTCATTGAGGCGAAATTCGAAGATAAACAGAATTAAATTTAAGACTTTAATTGCTTTCACTGGAAAAACATCAAATTTTAGATTGTAAAATTCATCAATAAATTTCCAAAAATATTCAATTTGAGCATCTTCGAACGTGAATTGCCTCAATGGACTTCATCCATCGCCCATCGTGCAATGAAAAAGGGAAAGTTTTTTATGTCTTTTCTGTTGGATGAAAGGGGTGAAAAGCGAACATCTCTGTTGAGGGTGGAAAATGAAAGTTCCTCATTCTGCGCCCAAAACATAAACGCACGCACACACACAAACGAACATATCAGATGAAGGTTGTGTAATCAAACAAAAAATAATAAATAAAAGACATAAAAATTGGATTTTCATGTTGTTTGACCATCATCTGAAATGAAGGGTTTGTTGAAGGAATGAAATTGAAGGGGTTCTATTTTCCAAATATTTAGAAGGAGTCGTCCAGTGTAGTGGTGATGAGATATTTGATGTCGAAAATAAAAATGGAATTTTGGTAATATAAAAGTGAAACTTTTGGGATATAAATTTGGCACAAACACAACTGTCCGGTGAACCCATCGAGATTTCATCGCCACTCAAATGTCACATAAAAACACCCACGCACTCTCTCAACGATGATAATCTGCAAAATTTCGAACAATTGCTGATCGTGATGTCGAAATATCTTTGAAAAATGATGCAAAAGAATCGATTATGAATCGCAACATGTGTCTATATGTTGCCCAACTGCATTGGATGATTTAGTTCAATACAAAGATCATTCGATTCCAACAATGGGTCAGTTCATTCGATAAAATTCATATTTGGATTCTTGGAAATTGCTTTCCGTTTTATTTTTATTTTCGCTTCTCTGATCGGGAAACAAAAGAAAGGATCATGAGAACGGACTCGCTCCTCGATTATCCAATTTTTACCGCATACCTTTTTGAAAGGGAAACAGGGAAACAGGATGGACGATTGCGAAAAGTTTATTTTTCTTCTTTTTTTTTCCTTGATGAATTAATCATTTCGCTGATTTTTTTAATTCCTTTTTGGTATCTCGCGGCGAGGATGATTTGCCGAACATCCTGAAATCCTGTAATGCCTTATGATGGACATGGGAAAAAATGAAATGAATTTTATTTTCCCTTGAATCGACAAAATGAAATAAATTTTTAAAATTTGCCGCCATCGATGGACTCCCTTCGACTGTCACCGCATAAAATGCCATTAAAATTTCAACCATCAATTTCCTCAGCAATCAACATATGGCCTAAATTTTCAGAAACCCAAATTTAATTCCTTTCTTGAACCCCTTTTGATGGACATTACCCAATAATTATTTTCCATTTCGATTGAATAATTCATCAAACAACAAACTTTTCTTTTTTCAAGCCATTTTAAATTCAATTTAATGTTTCGTGTACGTTGCGGCCCACATCATCTCTCATTCCATTTGATAGGTTCGTTATTTAAAATAAAAAATAATACTTTAACTCCGCTTTTTTTTTGTTGTTTTACGTCAATGTAGAGCGCAATTTTGATATGTATTAACAATTTCATGAATGTATTTGTGGGCCACATGTGACGCGACGCGCGATGAACTCGAATAAAGAAAGAAGATTGGAAAGAAGAACCGAACGATGAGAATGAGAAAAAAAAAGGGTTACTCCGGAGAAATCTGATTGCGCAATTGGTTGTAGCGCAATGGTGGCATTTTTCGTAGTAAAAGGGTTACACGGTTACACATGTCACGAATCACGGAGTCGAATCACTTCGATGGGATGGGTTGAATGGGAAAAATGATTAAGATTGTGTTGGTGAATGTTTCGGCGCAATTCTCTCATATTTTTTGATGGATTGAAACACTGAAGCAGTTTGTTGTTATTTGATATGAACGAGGATATGGATAAAGAATTGTGCAAAAAAAAAATAAATAAATAAAACTCAAATATTTACTCACCACTCGCTCGACGGACCTGAGACATTGAAAAGGGAAAGTTGTGAATTGAAAATTGAAAGTTTATTTGTTCTCCTTTGATTTTGATTGCGAAAGACGGCGTGAGACTTCCTGAATTTACTTTTTACATTCAATAACATGCACACAAAACCTCATCTGATGATCGTCCCATGAGGAAATGAAAATTGTCGTCAGTCGTCAGCGAGAGAACTTTTTTTTTTAACCACAAAATTTCGGGTTTAGAAATCACACAGAAAAAAAAGTGTCAAATTTCGACGGAGATTTCACAAGGCTCATAAAAAGGACACTTTGCTGTATGTTCGTCGTTACCTCTCATCAACATTATGAACATTCAGTATGTGTGAGAAAAAAAAATGATGCATTCGAGTTTCCATAATAAAAATCATGTTTTCGTTAGCAATGAATCATTTCAAAAGGCAAAAAAAAAAAAAAAACATAATGTCCTGAGACCGGATTGGCCTCGAAAGAAATAAAAAATCTTGATGACATTTGACATGGTGATAATAAGCGATTAACGATGTGTGACAGCACTTTTAAGTCATCCGATGAATAAAAGAAATGAAAGAATCAAACATAATTTGCCACTTTTCGCATGTTGCTTTAATTAAAATCCCATTCGTGAAATAGTTTTGTGGCTTTGTTGTTTGTGCGCAAAAAAAAAGGACGAAAATCCTTGAAATTTATTCGACGGCACGAAACTAAGAAAAAAAAATTCTTGGTGATGAAAATATTATTTGATATGATTTCATTAGAAACTTCAAGAATTAGAAGCAGAATCCTGATGAAGACCTGAAATCCTTTCCAAAGGATATTGCTGAAAATTTTTATTTTCTGTTTTCATTCCATATAATTTCTTTATGGATGATCCTTTTTACAAAAATTGATGAGATTGCAGTATAGTTTTTAGTTTTATTGATGGTCAATTTGAATTATCACGATGGACACAATGGAAGGACAATTGCAAGGACATGAATATAATTTGCAATGTTTTCAAACAAAACGCCCACAGAAAAAAAAGGATCAGAAGAATATGAAGAATTTTTATGATTTATTTTCGGGATTATCATTATCGGCGGTACCAAAAGCTATCAAAGAAAATATTGCCGCCTTCGAAAAACGGGACATTTTCATTTGCTTCAATCCATAAACCCTTTTTATGAGCTTCTTTTTGCACCTTTATTTGCTAGATCCCTTTTAATAAATGTAAATACCAAAAAAGTGTAATTATTTTCCATTTTCTGGAAATTCCCTCAGAGCTCAGACTATCAAATGATGGGTTTCCAATTCATCAGCAGCATCGAACATTAAGCGCGTGCTATTTAACAATTTCATTTCATTTTTTACCTTATTTTTCTGTCAATTTTTTTGATATAAAAAAAAATTTCGAGAGTTTAGGGGACGATTATTTTATCCCTTTTTTATTATTGAAGGGGTTGCTTGTGTTGAGCCCTGCTGGATGATCGAGTGTTTCATGTTCTCTGATTTTCAGGCTTTCTTTTTTTTATTATCTCGATGAAATATTTCTCGCTCGTGACAAATTTTGGGCATGAAAAAAAAAAAATAATTCACTGGAGCGATTAACAATTATTTCACAATAAATTTCCTGGATGATATTTGTGTTGAGTCCTTGCCAACAGTGAACATTGATCGCCGATTTTCGAGGCAATAAAGTTTGATTTATGCTTCAAATTGAGTGGAATTCTTTTGGTTTTTGTGGAAACATATTTTTGAGGTTTTTCGCATGAAATTGTAAAAATATTTGCAGAGAAATTTTCCATAAAATTTGCAACTTTCTAGGAATGAAAGCAGAACAGATTTGAATTTTTATGCAACAACTTAAATGTGTGATACAATTTTTAACGTAACTGCAAAAGCAATTGCTAATTGCTGATGTACAAAAGATTTTGACATCATAAAATTTAACCTTAAAAAAGAGACTTTCCTTATTGCACCCTACAAAAACGACCCAAGAACAAAACTTTTATGGACACAAAATTTTTTTTTTATCCTTTATCAAGAATTATTTTTTATGAGCTTTACTTTCGACACAAAAAGTCATTTAACCAACAAAATAAAAAAAAAAGATAAAACACACAAAGTTAGGTAAAAACTGGAGCAACAAAATATTTTTTAATCGTTTTACGAGTTGTCTCACATTTTCTTAAGGTTCTGGATTTATTGGTGACAGTTTTTTTGGCTCGTTGGGAAAATTTCATTTGGGTTGGGAATTTTCATTCTTTGTTAAATGCGATAAACGATGATCGACTCGATAAATTTTCACATGCAACCCTTTTTTTGATTACGCATTGAGTGCGTGAGCGTGAAATCCTTTCTTTAGTACAACAATTCGGGCATCACTTGATCCATAATCGTTTCACAGGAATTCTATATTAAGGTCCTTTTGCGGCAAAAATCAGGATTCTTTGTGCGCAAAGTTGGGTCATGGAGATTCAAGTGCGTAAATATTCCGAAAAACTTAAAATAGATTTAAAAATATTTTTTTTCCAGTTTTTAGATAAAATTAATTTAAAGTTAATCAAATTTTTAAGCCAAATTTCAAGTGTCACGTGACGATTTCGCTCATTTTGATTTATTTTCAAGTTTTCACAAATTTGTAGCAATTTTTATTTCATCCATAACCCTTAAATCATCAAATGATGTTTCCCTTTTTTTCGGTCCCAATTTAATTGTATATCTGTCGTTGACTGTCCCGAAACTTGTTATTATCATAGCTCAACTTTAGAAAATCCCAATCGGTCAAATATTTGTGAATCTCAGGGATAAAATTCGTGAATCCTTTTTCTACCTGACAAATAAAAAATTGCTTTAGAAAATCTTGCACGAATTCTCCAATTTCATACAACTTGGTCATAATTTATCCTTTTTTTTGTGCAATCATTTTTCTCGTCCGCATTTTTTTTTTATCTTTCTTGTGTGAAACGTAAACTTTAAGAGTTTTTTTCTTCGGTGCCCTCATGTTCTAGTTTTATCCTCATGAGGCCCCAAAAAAAAAAATAGACACAAAAAGCAAAGTTTTCTGGGTGATGATCATTCGTCGACAACAAAAGGAACTCAACTGAGCCCAGCAGGGAATGGTCAAAAAAAGGATTCGAATTGCACAATGAATATTGCAGAAATCTTCCTTTTTACTCCCATAATATTATAAAAGGACTCGACTTGATGCTGCAAATATCCATTCGGATTCTCAAAGAAAAGATCATGCAAAAAGGTTTCATCATCATGATGGTGCATTGTCAATTCCCAAGAAATTCAGTTAAAGGAAAATAAATTAAAAGGATCCTGAAATTCTACACCCGAGGTCCGGTTCATGTCTCATGGTATTCATGGGAATATTTTTTTTTTGGTTAAAAAATAGAAGAAAATCTAAAATTTCATTTAATTCTTTACTTAGAAATTTAATTGTTAATTGTTCATTTGTGCGGTTGTTGAGTCAATGAGGTGAGATCGAAGCATGTTATCACATTTGTCACTTAATTTGGATGCTGACAAAGGACACGTAATCAAACAGGAACAACAAGAAGCAAATTTTTGGCATCATGTCAATCATTTGCTGAAAAATGTCAATCAGACAATTAAAAGAAATGTCTTCAGATTTCTTTTGTCGTTGAAGAAAATTGTAAAAAAAACCTCAAAATCACATACAAAAATAAATAAACAAATCATGAGGAGGCTCAAGGAGTATTTTCTGGGCTTTTGCGCAAATATTTTGCAACAATTTCTTTCTTAACACTCGGCAAGGCTGAAAGATAAACATTAAAGATGCACAGAAGGCTTTCATGATCCTCATGTTTACGAAAAAAAAGGGATCAGAAACTATTAAGAGTTAGGAAAATTGGATTTTTGCTTCCGAAACGTCTTGGAAAACATTTCTTAAGATTTAGAAAATTGTTGAGGATCAAATTCATTAAATAAGAGCATCGTTCTGAGCAGTGTTAATTACGATAATTCCAAATGCACAAAATCCATTAGCTTAATTAGATTACATTTCAACGTATTCATAAGTCACTGTCATGGTCATGCGAGCGAGTGGAAAAACAAGAAACAATTATGCTTTGAGCGTGAAAACAATGAACCCGTTTTGCATATCAATTCAGTTGAGTGCATTCTGTTTTTTTTTTTTTGTTTTGTTTGACCAAAAAGTACACAAAACCCAAACTCCAAGTTCCACAATAATAATTATTTTTCGGCGTTATCAAAAATTAATGCTATGAGTCGACTTTGTTGGTGTATGCTTTAATATGTTTTTTTTTTCTTTTTCTTGAATGTGAATGTTTCAATTCAAGGTTAGATAGTCAATCGGTCAAATATCGGGTTTGAACATGCATTGACAAAGCGAGTGGACTCTTGTTATGAGAGAGCGCCCGAAAGCAAATAATAATGTGAGCTGATAAAGCTATTTCAAGTGCTTGGCTGCAGGTTTCTTACAACCACAAATTCATTTTGAGCGATATGCGCGGGAAAGCATGTTTTGCAATAAACAAAAAAAAAAGTTATTTTTCTCCGTTGTCACTTGATTGATAACCCTTCGCGAAAAAAAAAGCGCACCATTCATAAATTCAGCAACAAACAAAACTCTGATTATTTAATCGAGAATCGCAGCGCAACATATTAGCTTATTAGCTCCTTATCATTGCAAACATTGAGTTAAAATTTTTTTTTTTTGTTTGTATTTTTTTGGCAGCCTTCAATCTCCTCTTAATCGGTTAAATGAGCGCGCGAAAGTGCAAGGTTAGCACGTGGATGATGAGTTTAATTTTGGGCGTCGGCGAGAAACTGATTAAGAAATTTGTAAAAATTCATAAAATTTTCAATTGTGAATGCAACATTGTAATGGATTTCAATTCTTTAATTATTTTTTTCTTATTCAAATGTAAAACTTGCAACAGACTAGCTTTGGCAAGCTGTAAGTGTCTTTAACCTCCAATCAAGACGAGCAAACCCTCTTCACTCTAATGTTGCACAGCATCAAATATTTGTCATTAAATGAAGATGAAAAGTCTTTTTTAGGATAAAAAATAAATTTATTTATAAAAAAAAAAGGTGAAATATCTTGAGGGGTGCAAGATGTTGATGCTTCTTCATAAGACGATGTCAATTGTTAAGGAAACTGAGGCACACGCGCTTGGTATTTAATCAGCAACTCTAGGTAACTGACAGCACTTTGCCACGAGGGATAATTACATTGACAATTTTTATTTTGTGGGGAAGAAGAAGAAGAAAGTAAAAAATAAAAATCACCTGAAATAATAAACGCGAGCAAAACATGAATCTGTAATAACAAAAGCTTCGAAATGCGGAAGTTTGAGATGTTTTTCTTTCTGTTTTATTTGATAACAACAAATTTCGCTTTTTAACTTTTGCGTAATTTCCAACTGCTTCCGAAGCATGTGCATCGTATTGCGCTGGATGTGTCTCTATAGAGAAAATCTTTTCTACTTTACCCCACAAATGGACAAAAAAAAAAAAACAATTCTCTCTCACTCTCACACACATTGAATGGTCACTCAGAGCACCAACACAAATTCACTTTCCACCCAAAAGCAAAAAAAAAAAACTTGCCTTACTTATGCCTTATGCCACTTGTGCCTTATCAACCCTCAAAGGCATGTTGCGAATGTATTAGTTTTATGCTCATTCGCTTTCGTATATTCAACGGAGGCCCTCGATAGAAACCGTACTATGCTGCTAGTCCCTAAACAAGCATCGAGATGACAACACAAACATAACAAACCGAGAGCGACTCGAGCGATTACACAAAAAAAAAACAGCATTAAGTTTCTTCACTTTTTTCTTTCTCGGGCAAGAAAGAAATATAAAGAAACCGAATGAAAAAAAAAAAAAGAAAAATTTCTCAATTATTTAAAAGAAGTCTTCCTTGCGGAATTTTTGTTCAGAACACTTTTGGACTTTGATGTGAATTGGTCGCTACGGAAATTTGTTTCATTTTCGGCTTTTTTTTCTAGTAAATCCGGAAATTGAAATTTGTTTTTCACTTTTCTTTTTTTTTTGTTGGTGAAAATTTGGAATTAAAAAGTAAAAATCGAATGGAAAAATTTTGTGCAAAAGAAAATTGAAGGCAAAACAAGTACAAAAGAAATATTTGCAGTGAAATTTTAATTAAATAAAAAGTACAAAGCTTAACGAAAGAAAATTTGTTAATTAAGTTAAATATTGTGCAACATTAAAGGAAATCTGTCGTCATTTATGGCTTCATCAATTCTACAGAAATCCCTTCAAAATACGATGGGTAAGTTGAAAAGAAAACAAGAAAAAAACAGAATTATCAGTGATAAGAATTGTGAACATTTTTGGTGATTCATTAAACAAAAATTATGGATATGAAATATCTTCAAGTCCTTCCTTCACTTTCGATTTCATCATTAGCGGTAAACAACACAAACGACAGAATGAAGTGAAAAAGGATTAAGAAATTAAGAAGAAAAGAGAAAATTCCGACTCATATTTAAGGACATTCAAGAAACACTTTAAGAAAAGAAAAAAAAAAAAAAACATAACAAGTCATTAACATAACTTTTGTGGAACATTAAAGAAGCCACTTCAATTATTTATCTGGAGCAGGTTGCAGCTTGCTCATGTTAAATTCATAATTTATTTATTCTCCTTGCGTGATCCTTTTTTTTCTCGCTAGTTCTCCTTTAAGAAATATTTACTAGCTGTGAGCCGACAAATGTGTCGTAAGATATCTTTATAGTTTGTGCAACAGGAAGTCACATGGTATGAAAAAAAATAGTTAAGTGACAAATCTAAGAAATTATTACGCAAAATTATTTAAAAATTTCGGCCATTGATGAATCTTTTCCAGCCATTTAAACTCCGTTGCTCGATTTCTCGTTCACTTTCGAATGTATCCTTTAATGGCTTTTATGTCTGTTGTGAGTGGGTGGGAAAGAAAAAAATTATTCACCCCTTTTTTCTGACAGCGCGGCAACATAATTTGTGAATGTGTTTGTTATTTGCGAATACAATCAAATGAATCGCTTGCGATTGTGTTTGTTCGAATGTTTTTCATGCTGAAACTTTCAATGTTGCAAAAATAGTAAAATTGTGGTGTCATTGACACGCGGCAAAGCAAAAACAAAAACATATTTCTCATAATTAAATATTTCTTCAATTTATTTATTTTTTTTTTTTTTTATTACAGATCTTGAAGAAATGGTTAATAGCAAACAGCAAGTCAAAGTTGAACCGTCGGATGATACGCAAGCAAATCTCTATTCCTGCTTTAATCCAGCGATGAGTTTGTTAGCACCACAATTGCTTGCAAATCAAACAACGGCAGCAGCATTGATGGCTTCATGGCCATTGCAGCTTAGAGCTCAATTTGCATCAGCTATTGGACTTCCCCAGCATCCATCACTGTTTCCAGGATGGCCAATGAATTCATTGCTTTCTTATAAAGAAAGTAGTGCATCACCACCACTTCCTGCATCGCCAATTTCACCAGTTTTGAGTCAAAAATCTGGAAAAACTGGAAAAATTATAAATAATAATAATAATAGCTATGCTCATGCCAATAATAATCACATCGTTTCAACAACGACAAATGAATTATTGATGCAAAAGAAATCAATGAAACGCAAACAAAATCAACACGATGACATTAAAATGAATGATCATACAGTTCCCGGCTCATTATCACCACCAGCATCAAGTTCATCACCGCAATCAAATGTTTCACTTGAACTTAATGCCACAACTCCATCAACTGCCAAAGATCCATCGAGGGATAAAGTTTTCACTTGCAAAGTGTGCGATCGCTCATTTGGCTACAAGCATGTTTTACAAAATCACGAACGAACGCATACTGGAGAGAAACCATTTGAGTGTCCAGAGTGCCATAAACGTTTCACAAGAGATCATCATCTTAAGACTCACATGCGTCTTCATACTGGTGAGAAACCATATTCATGTTCTCATTGTGATCGTCAATTTGTTCAAGTTGCAAATCTGAGACGCCATTTAAGAGTACACACTGGTGAACGTCCCTACACATGTGAAATATGTGAATCACGTTTTAGCGATACAAATCAATTGAAAGCTCACACTCTAATTCACAATGGCGAGAAACCATTTGAGTGTGAAAAATGTTTAACTAAATTTAGACGTCGTCATCATCTGCAACATCACAAATGTGGACAACAAACGACATTTAGTGACCAAAAGTCGCATTCTGAGGCAAGCGATGAGTCCATTGATCTATCGAAAACAACCGCCCACTTTCAGAAATGTCATCAGCTTTTGCAAGGTCTTAAAAAGGTTTCATCAGAGGGCCCACTCGATTTGAGCAACGATGTTGTTACCAATGGCAAATTGATGAATGACTTTATCGCTAAATTCAATGACTCAAAAAATTCGACGCTTTTGATGCCACAAATTGGCTTCATACGAACGCAATTACCTGAACAAACAGAGCCCGAAGACTTGTCAATGCATTCGCCAAAATCTCCAGTGTCAATGGACGAACTGGAAGAACTTGAAGATGCCGCAACGCTTTATTTAAAATCACAACGCAAAAAGAAACATTTTTAACTGGCTGCTCTAACTGCAATCATCATATATTATCTAACTACTAATGTGCCATTTTCTTTAAACTCTAAATAAAAAAAATTCGCAATTAACCATTCAGGGATTCGCCAAAAATATTATTTAAAATGCGATAAAAAAAAACTACCTCAAAATGAAAGAAAAGAAAAATTATTATCCAAATATTTGTAAATTTATAATCAAAAAAAAAAATCCATAAGAGTGTCATAATGTCATATTATATATTTATATATATATATATATATATTGTAGTGTCATTTTCATGTGTTTTTCAATAGGGAAAAAAAATTGTAAAATATTCGACCAATAAAAAAATTTGTTGGGAAAAATTGAATAAAATTGTGTAAAAATAAATTCGATAAAATTTTATGTTACAACAAATTTCTTGAGCTTTCTTTTTGTGTTTAGAATATTTTTCAGGAACCGCGCGAGTAATATTTTACATCATAAATTAATAAACAACCAAAAACCAAGTTGAATAAAAATTTCACAGAAATCCGAGAAAATTATTTCAAATATTAAACGACTCGAAGTTTGGCGCTCGAAGTTTGTCGTGACTGAAAGGAGTAAAAACATCGACAAAATGTCCCACATTTATATAGCACTAAATTCGTCCACAAAATTTCCCGGTGTCTATTATTTATGCCTAATAAAAAGGATAATTAGAGGGTTGCTTGGTTTATTTCTCATTTTCAAAATGAGGTTAACAATATGAAAATTTCATTTTAATTAAATTATTAATTATAAATTGAAAGTATTTTAATGTAAAATTATTTTCATTTTCACTTGGCATTCAGATATTATTCAGACTTTAGCTATTGATACTTTCAATTGACAACCAAAAAATTCAAATGCCAAGTTATTTGACTGACATCAGAAGTCTTAGAGCTGCAAAGTCCTCAAACGAATCGATTTCTTTTTGTACTTAAACGGTTTACAAATATAATTTTTTTTTTTAGCGAACCAATCGAGGGTAAAAACTGCCAAAACGAATCAATAAAAATGCATAAATTTACCATTTATATTTCTCTTTCACCCCATTTTTTTCCTTATGGCCCCTTTCCATTCGTGCATTTCTTATTTCCAAACTGCCAATTTTATTCAACTGATGGTCATAAAAATTCCATACCGAGAAATGGTGAATTTAAGGAAAAACATTTTCATATGCAAAATGGCGGTTGACCCTTTTTTGGCTGCCATCATCATCATCATCATCTTACAGCCAAATAAACAGCGCCTACCCTTTCATTAAATTAATGCAACAATCCCGTTACACATTAAAATCATGAAAAAGAAAGAACCGTTCTACAGACATATCACGCGGCAGGCACACGCATCAATTTAACAAAATCCACCGTTATTTCACACACCAAAAAAAAAATATCTAAAAAAAATCCTTTTGAAAAGAGTTGCATAAGAGTTGTTGTCTCTTTTGTTTGGGTGTAAAAGGATCATCAATTCGAGGATTGAGGATCAGGACGAGTCATCAACATCTGTCGTGTGCAAGACGGCAATTCGCTCCGATTATTCCGCCGGAGCTCGTTATTTTGGAATTCTCGAGTTTCCTAAAAACTGTAAAAATATTTTTTCTATAAAAAAAAAAACTTTTTTTTTTCCAACCCTCGAAATGCTTTTCAGGACAAAAAAAAAGAAGAAGAATTATTCACACAAACACAAGCGAGACATCAAACAGCGAACGAGTGCATTGCTAAGGGTTGTCGATGCCTCAATCGATTCCCCGGACGGGGTTTTCTCTCTCACTCTCACTCTTTGTACCCTCTGAATGCCTGTTTGCGATCTCTGACCTCTGTCCGATGTGGCATGAATGCAATTTTTGTTTTGTGCATTTCCTCATTTAATCGATCAATGAAAATTGCAATAGAATGTTTTTGAATGCAGATGGCAGCAAAGATTCGACTAGGCATGAATTTTTTTCCCATATTGTGCAATTTCGAGTGAAATATTTCAATTGATTTACTTGATGGAATGTCACAAAACGTTTATCGAGTTGCAATTTAATGAGAATTTGATTTCATTAATTTCGTATCTTCAGAAAAAAAAAAAATTTACCTGAATTAAAAGTTTTAATTTGAAAGTTTTTCTCGCAATTAATTCTTTCAACTTCGTCGAATCATTTGAAATTTGATATTTTTGTATTTGATGAAATTGAATGTCAATCAACTGAAATTTATATTTTGATGAATTCACAAAAGCACTAATTAATGAGTGATGAATGTTAATTAAATGGCAATTTAAAAACTTTTTGTATTGATTGACTTTCAATGTCTATGAGTATGAAAGGAAATTGAGAACCATTCTCATTATCCACCCACAATAATTGCATAAAACTCGAAATTGATTGATTCGATACGGAAATATTTCGCCCATTTTCAGAAGCAATAATTATTTCGATGGACAAATTTACAAATCGATCATGGCAGTTGTGCATGAGTGTAAAGGAATTATGGAGGACGGATGGATGTATGGACTTCCAACGGATGTTCTTGTGAATTGTTTGATATTGAATGTCTTTCAACCAGGCAAATATTTGACAAAAGAACTTTTACTTTTCAGCACCTTCGCAGTTAGATATTCTCAATCCACCAAATTGACTCAACATTGGAGCACAAAGCCATAAATATTGAAGCCTTTCAAAAGACTGCTGACGCGAATGCACGCGGTCAGACATAAATTGACTTATTGGACCCACTGAGAATTTGACAAATTACAAAAACTTTTACAGGAGGTAAAAAAAGGGAAAATGTGTCATTTGTGTCACGTGTATTTCGAAAGTCACAAAAAATGGCTCAATTAAAATTCCATGCGACAATCGATGGTGGCTCTCAGTTTGGTGTCATCTTATCGCTCAAGGTGCATCTTCATGTCTTCATACATAAGCACGATCAACATTTTTGACTAATTTGCCTTCAACCCTTAAAAAGTTTCATCCCTTTTTCTGTTCTTGGGGTCGATTTATCGATTCTGATAAGGAAATACAACAAATTTATTTTTGCCTTCCAAAAGGCATCAAGTTTCTTTAAAGGAATTGTTTCCTTAATCGCAGCAGGTGAACACGATCTTCAATAGTTTCTATCCGAATGTTTGATGAAACCCTTTATTTACCGTTTATAATTTTTTTTTTCGGTTTTTAATTCAATTCGATTCGAGCTGAAAGTGAAACCCAATAACAGCGCAACAAAATTAACTCTGCAGTTCTCTGGATGAATGTTTTTTTTATGATGCGGTTCTTGTGGATGAATCAACTCGTGCCTGCACCCCGGGGAGGGTTTTTTTTATAAATTTATTATTGAGGTTCCTTGATCTTCCCCTTTACCTTTTCTTTCAGCGTCGCTGACTTGAGACCTTAAGAACTTTAAAAGGATTTCCTTCCAGCAAACAAACAATTTTTTTTTTATTTATTGCACCATCGTTTGATCGCCTTAATTCCATTTGTTCACTCTCACTCATTTCTTTTCTCTTTTTTTTTTATTGAGACTCTAATTGAGATTTAATAGAGTTTTTGTGTGTTTGTTGTGTAATAAAGGATTAAAAAAGGGAATGAGTTACGGGATAACAATGGAGAATAAAAAAATAATAATAATCGAAACTGATTTATCTGTTTAGTTTTTTGTTTGTCGGCTCAATTGGGATTATTACATGGAACAGTGACGAAAGGGTTCAAATATTGATTGATATGAATCTAATTGCAGGTAATGTTTACAGGATTTTTTGTTAATCGAATCAATTTCGATCTAGACAATTATTAAAATGCTTTTATAATTAAAATTCTCTAAGAAAAACTTCAAGATGACACAAAATATTCTCAGCATGCATCAGCCGTTGCGCCGCGGGTAAAATACCAAACATTAAAGTAAAAACACTTCAAGTTAAATTTGTGGCACCATCGCAGCGCGTGTTTACCACAAATTACTCAAAAATTCTCAATTCTTCAAATCGCAGTCACGTGGATTCGACTTCATTCACACATGTCGCGCATCATTGAAAAAAAAAGGATCGCGTAACTTTTATTTGATGATCCTCAAGAAAGTGAAAATTGTTTGTTGTTGATGTTTACAGGTAGAATCAGGATGAAAATATGAAAACCCTTTTTGATGATGATTGGTATCATTTCTAGATTCCCCACAAATTGATCATTTCATTGCCATATGCTATGAAAAAAGTGCTTCATGTTGTCGACCAATTGGCTCAATCAGCTCTCGGAGTCTTCGATAGTTCCTTAACCACAATACTGACTAAAAAACGTCAGAGTCCCATTACACTCTTCCTGGAACTAAAAAAAAAAAATAAATAATTGTGTGGATTTTTTGATTGTTTAGCAGGCGCAATTTCTTCATTGGTCCATTATTGAAAGGAAAAGTTTTTCGTCCTTGCATTGGCATTTCATCTGTCATAGATTCAAGGAAATTGCACGAGAGAAAGAAAAAAAAAATGAATCAAATTTCATTGCAATTAAATATTTGATTTCAACCATAAATTCTTGGGACATACTGATGAGAGAAGGACAATGAAACCAGCACCGAGAACACTTTCTCAGCATGTATACGATTTAAACTCGCCCATTCGTTTTCGATTTCACATTCGACCGGAAAACCCCGAAATCGATGAAAACCACACATAAAAAAAAAATATTTGTGAAATTGAAATCCAGTCGCAGTCGCAGTGTCGAGTTTCATGAACTTATGATGATTGCTCCAGCTTTCGTTACTACTCGATGGACTGCAAAATAGAAATCTTAAGAAAATTGCAAGAAAACGATTTTTGCAAATTAACTTTTTTTTTATTCTTCAAGGAGCTGCCACTCAAACATTCACCGATCCCCGGTGGAAGTCTTCAGGTAAGCAAAGAAACAAACAAAAAAATTGAATGTCCGAATATAATTGCACAATCGGGTCTGGTCAGTTGGTCTATTCAGGACGAGTTTTCCAATTAAAAAAAGGATTCCGATACATGTTTAAAATTTATTTATTTTTTCTCAGAACTTCGATGGACTCTTGAAATAACCTGAAAAAATAACATTTCTGTAACAACTTTTATGGCATTAGAAATGATTTGCGCGACAGAGACAGAACTAGGAAGAAAAACTGAAACATGCAAATTGGAACCAGATTTTCATAGATCCTTCAATGCAATTTGCAAGGACGATGGACTGACTGACGATGGGTCACTTTTAAATAACTTTTTTGTTTTGTAAATATTTTTCGAAAGAGGACATTTCCAGTAATTGATTTGAGACACAATAGTCAATTGTTTATCATTCTAAACAATACAAAACGCCTATCAATGGATCACATCAAAGTGGCAAAACAGCTTCAAATGCCGTCACAGAATTTGTGCAATCAAATTTATGAAAAAAAAAAAAAACATCGAAAAGGATCAAGATACGAAATTTTACGGCATTTTTTCTTGTGTGTCCTTTTTATAATCCTTTTTATTGAACAACATTATGAAATGTGACAACAAATCATCACCCAAAGCAAATATTTTGACCTGAAATTTTATTAAACTTCTTTTTTATTATTATTTTTTGTGTAAATCGCAAAAATTTATAGATCAACGCAAATTATTCTACTGGATTAAAGTCCATAATGTAATGTAATAATGTCTGGAATGGCTTTATCCTTGAGAATTGAATTGCCACATTATCCTTCTAACGGTTGATTCCAGGACATCTCCACCTACTTTAACTTTCGAGACAATTTTGTAGGAAAATTATTGAAGCAATTTGAAAAAAAAAAAAAAATTCATTTGCAGACTTCATAAAATTATTTTTAAAAAAGGACACGACACCAGAAATTGGAGCATTAAAAAATCTATTTCTTTTTTATCCTTTTTCCCGTCCTTTGCTCAGGGTCCTTTCGCACAATATTCATAAAAAGTCAACAATTTTTTCCCCTGCTTCGAAGTTTCTTCAAACATTGTAAAAAAAATTTAATTTTTATATATTTTTTTTTGGCAACCCAATGTGGAGCAAGGACAATTTATTTCAACGCACACACACGCAAGTAAAATTTCTTACCTTCACCGCTCTGGAGCACTAAAAATATATAAAAATTTATGATTTTATGGTCGACTGCAAACCTTATAAAAACTGGTTCACCTTTTTTGCTGATGGACCTTTTTTTTCCTTCTTCAAGCCCATGTCCATCTAAGACAAACTGATGGACACTTTTTTTTCTACTTTCTTGGACCGTCAACCTTCGACGTACCTGGTGATATTTAAATTTTTATCATTTATTTTCATAAATAATTTTAATGTTTTCATTGTCTATAATTGTCCTTTTTTATGTCGAGGCGGTGTCCAGCCCATCGTATGACCAGTAAAACGAACGAAACTGACCCATCAGAAAGGACGATGTTGATGCCCATCTATTGATCACAGCAAGAGACGATCTACCGAATTAAGGCTTCTCAAAAAGAAAAAAAAAATACATTTTAAGTCCTAATGATAATCCCTTTTATTGATTCTCATTCGGAATGTTAAAAGTTTCATTAATAAAATATCATTTGCAGCTCATTCAATAATTAAGAAATTCACATGACTGAGCGTTTATAAAATCTTGAATTAGCAAATGATTCAGAAAATTCTGTGTGAAAGTTTGCAAATACTTTCAAAAGGATCACAGTTATTTGTCCTTGAAGAAATTCGAGAATTTGCAAATATGTTCTTTTAAGGGGCGAAATTTGAGATATGCAAATAAACAATTTCTTTCTTTGCTTTATTCTTATTATCTTAAAGAGAAAACTTGACTCATCGTCAAAAGTTACATAAATTTTTATGCATGCAAAAAAAAAGCAAATGCAATTTTATAACTTATCTAGCTAACATTACTCAACCAATACAATCAAATACATATTTTTTTTCTTCGGCACTTAACACCAACACTATCATGAAAAAAATTGTAACACGCGGAAGCCAAAAGACGACCGAAGAAATGAAAGCAAAAATAAAAACGAAAAAGGCAATAACAACAACGAAGGAATAAAATCACACGCACTAAGAAAACGAGAAAAGAAGGAAAAAAAATATGGCAAAGAAACATTTTTATTACGTTAAAAAAGGAACCCACAAAAAATATTTCACATTCAGTCAGATGATGTTGAGACATCGTAGTGAATAGTCCTACATCAGAAAGTGAAAGAAACATTATTATTTCTTAAGAAAGTGAATTAAATAAGGTTTTTGTTTTTCGAAATTAAATTGTGAAAAATAATCAAATGCAAATGATGTCATTAATACAGGAATCGAGAGGTAAATTCATCGATCTAATCAATCAGCTATTTCATAGTCGTTCAATGTAGATTATTTTTGTGTGCACTAATCCAATGGAAGAAAATTTCTCAGACAGTGAAATTAAATTAATTTAATTAAAATACTCACAATGACATTAGAAATGTTTCTTTTTTTTTCGCTCCCCCCACCAAATTGTCCAATCGTTGGCTGTTAGTTTAAATGAAAATCATTATAAAATTTGTGGTTGATTTTATTTTAAAAGAAATTCCATAACTTCACAAAGAAGCGGGCAAAGAACCCTCCGCGACGGCTTATTGCCCTTTTATTTAATTAAAGCAATGGATTTAAATTGACTAAACAACACAACTCGCCACTCAAATTACCCGACGAAATAAGAAAGTGGGTAATCTTCTTAGCAATACATTTTACAGGCTTCCAATTAAGTTGCTGTACGGTTTAGTTTGAACCTTTAATTATAAATGCACATAACGATATTTTTATCAAACAAATACCGGAAGAAGTCATTGATTGGTCCCACGAGACACATTTAAGATCAAGAACCAAAAACAAAAAATCTTCCTTATGACTTTTTAACGATTTTCTTTATTTTTGGTGGAATTTATTTTTTCCTTTTAATGTAAAAATGTCCTGAATAACATTTTACACATGTTTTTCATATTTTTCTCATCCTTTTTATTTCGTGTTACAAAATATTCATAAAAATATTTCCCATATTGATGATTTCGTTGCGAATGGATCATTAAAATACCAATGAAGCACCAGCTGTGATCGACTTCCTTTCGGATTTGAAGAGTCCTTTTTTAGGTTCTTGTTATGACATTGCCAAGTGTTTTAACAACTCCAGTAGTACTCAAATTAAGATAAATTTCATATTCTTATGATAAATTTACATCCAAGAAATCAATCTTAACACATCAAGAAATTCCCAGAAGCGAGTGATTTATTGATGTAATCGAATGGTAGTCGATTGAGCAAATCGAATCTGTTAAAAAGGACAATAACGTAATTGAATCCCTTCTTTCATCCTTTTTTGTTTGTTCACAACGAAAATAAAAAAAAATTTCTGCAACAATTTTTTCTTGTCATTTTTGTCAATAAAAGAAGCAGAAAAAAAGATGATTGTGCATTGAGCAATCGGGTTGGAATATTTTGAGAGAATGATCATTCAGTTCCATTGAGGACAATGGCTCGATGGATAGATGTTGTCTAGTCATTGTCCTCAAGTGAACAAAAATGACAATAATTTTTAGGATTTTTTTTTTTTTCGATTTTTTTGTAATATTTTGTAATAGAAAAAAAATCGAAAATTTTCAAGTTTTTTTCTCGTTTTCTTATAAAAAAAATTTGTTTTCTTAAGAATTATGTTAAGATTCTGCAACAGTTTCTACATTTTTTTTTCTGGCCTGAGTTTTTTTTTATGAAACCCTTGCGATTGATGACACATAGAAATATCTTAAGCTGACCGCCAGCAAAGGATAGAGATTTTTTTTTTCAAAGAAGTATCCTTAAAGGCATAGAATTACGCAATAGATTTTTTTTAAAGACCTTATAAGGATGATTTCTTTTGTATTGAATTTTGTTCACTAAATATCTATTATCACTCTTTTCTCTCTAACAGAATTGGACGACATGGTGAATGGCAAGAAAGGACCAAAGGATGGTCACACTGATTTATCGCTTGCAGATATCGATAATCATGCAAACTTTTATGCCTGTTTCAATCCTGCCATGAGCTTGTTGGCACCACAGTTACTTGCTAACCAAACAGCTGCAGCAGCATTGATGGCATCGTGGCCGTTACATTTAAAGGCTCAACTTGCATCAGCTATTGGACTTCCACAACATCCATCAATGTTTCCGGGATGGCCAATGACTCCGCCATTATCTTACAAAGGAAGCATTTCACCTCCACTTCCACAGACTCCCATTTCACCGGTTTTAAGCAGCAAATCTGATAGATCTGGGAACATATTTGCTAATAATAATAATTATATTCATGTAAATAACAATCACATCGTATCGACAACAACGAATGAATTAATGTTGCAAAAGAAATCAATGAAACGCAAACAGCATGATGATGGCTCTATATCACCACCAGCATCAAGTTCATCACCGCAATCGAATGTTTCACTTGAACTTAATGCCACAACTCCATCAACTGCCAAAGATCCATCGAGGGATAAAGTTTTCACTTGCAAAGTGTGCGATCGCTCATTTGGCTACAAGCATGTTTTACAAAATCACGAACGAACGCATACTGGAGAGAAACCATTTGAGTGTCCAGAGTGCCATAAACGTTTCACAAGAGATCATCATCTTAAGACTCACATGCGTCTTCATACTGGTGAGAAACCATATTCATGTTCTCATTGTGATCGTCAATTTGTTCAAGTTGCAAATCTGAGACGCCATTTAAGAGTACACACTGGTGAACGTCCCTACACATGTGAAATATGTGAATCACGTTTTAGCGATACAAATCAATTGAAAGCACACACTCTAATTCACAATGGCGAGAAACCATTTGAGTGTGAAAAATGTTTAACTAAATTTAGACGTCGCCATCATCTGCAACATCACAAATGTGAATTTAAAGTTTCCTGTTCACCATTAGCAAGTCCAATCATTAGTGATTCCAGATCAGAAATGAGTGAAGAATCAATTGAGCTGAGGAAGAGCAAATTAAATTTCAAGAAGCCAAATCACATTTTCAGAAACATTGAATCCTTGTTGAGTCCATCATCTTTAAATTTGAGTTCAAAAATTGCATCTGAGACGCCAATTTTGAGTCGTTATGTTCCACGATCAATGAGCTTTGCCGCTGAAATTCCAGAACAAACTGAACCCGAAGATCTTTCAATGCAATCGCCTCGCTCATCAGTTTCGCTTGAAGAACTAGAAGAACTTGACGAAGCTGCAACACTTTATAGAAGAATTAAGCAGTAAACTGCTATTGTGCCATTTTACAAATCTCTCTAATCTAACCTCAAATACAAAACCAAAATACTTAACTACCTCAAACTAATCTTAGAAAGAATTTTATTGAAAATAAGATATTTAATTCTACATATATATAAATGTTAAAAGTTACTCTACTTAAAATTTAAGTTGCATAAATAGGAAATAAAATTATATAGAAAATCATAAAATTGGAAAATTAATTAAAGAATTTAATTTCAACTTATTATGTTTCACAAATTAGGTTCAAACCTGCCAAAATTTCTCATTTATCAAAGTATCCGTAGATACTTGCATCAATGCCCGATGTTGTGTAAATTTCAGATACCTGTTCCCAACACATTTTCTAAATCATAAAAAAAGAAGAATTTTACAAATTTCCAGGAAAAATTCATGTATCGAACACATTTCGCCGAGCGCCAAGTCAAAGGATCTGATAAACTGCATCATAAGGCATTGGTAAAACTTTGTTGTTCACATTGAGAATCCAGCTCGGACTATCATTTATTATTAGTGTTTCCCTCAGTTCCTTTCAAATTGCAATCCGCGCCAAAATGACCCATGGGTAAATGATCCTTTTTTCATCCTTTTTTCTACCTTTTTTGCTTCATCAATTGCATCCTTCATCGGCCACATGTTGTGATCTGAAATCGATTTCTATTGTTGTAAATTTGTTTCTGTTTCTGTTTTTTTTTTCTTTTGCTTTGTTGAAATCGTTTCATATAATTTCCTGTTTCTATTGAGCGCAGTCCAGAAGACGATTAAGCTCGAATTTTGCAACCTTTTTATTTCGTTTCTTCTTCGACCGATCGATTTGAATCGATGAAACATCAAAATGAAGGAAAATAAATGGTGGCGCACGAAAACCACCTTTCACTCGCAAGTATTTTTAACCACAATCATGTCGAAGCCGTTTTTTTTATGGCATCCAAACAAAGTAATAAAACAAAAGGATAGTGCCTGGCAGTGATATCCTTGCACTTACTTCAAATATGCCTGATATTCAACCATTCACCAATTCATTTGCATATGATAAACATAATTTCACGACTGTCATCAATTGGTTGTCTTTTAAAATGACAAATGACGTCATCAAAGCTCCTTGAGAGTGTCTATTGGAATTTAATTCAAGTGGAATTCTGATCAATGGTCAGAAGAAAAATAAACGATTCGAGTGGATAGTGAAGGGCACTTTTAAGGATATTTTATTGATTGAAAAATTATTTAAATTTATTGATGCCTGATGAAGCTTCATGTGCACTGAAATATTTCCCCTCATTTATATTGATACTTTGAAGTTTTTTTTTTACTGTCAATGTGGCTTTATTGTCTAATTGAAAGCTATTCGATTAATAAAAAAAGGGGTTCTCATTGAGGCACTTCACAATCATTTAACCGAAATAACTAAAAAAATGATTTACCAAAAAAATTGTTATGTGCGTGAAACCCCCGAAAAGCAATTTTTCCTGTCTCGTGTTTGATATTTATCGTTTCCATGTCATCAAATATTTCCCAACTTCGGAATGAAATCAGAAAATTTTGACTTACTTTCGGTAGTTTTTTTTTTTAAAGAGATTTTTTTTATTCTAAATTCATAAACAATTTACTGCCTATGAAAAAGTGGAAGCATGCCGATCATTGATGCAACGATTGCAGGCACGTGAGGAATTTAAACTCTCGCTTTCAATGTCGTATACAAGACAAAAAAAAGTGGGACTCTGATTCAATCCCCTTCTTTAAAATTTCACATTTTTTACTCATTTTATTTTTAACATAATTTTTTTTTTTTGTTGGTTATTCCTGCATTTCAAGGATAAATGCAATGTTGGCATGCGAGCTTGGCTGCATGCTCTCAATTTATATCAATATGCATTATGAGGGTTCGGGGATATATTTAAAGATTCGAATTTTTTTTTTTTTGGTCCTTAAATTCGATTCCAGCTGTAATTTTTTGTTGTTGTGTAAAAAACGGTAATTTAAGATTTTCTATAAATATTTTTTTTTTATGTATTGTAAGATTACACATTAAAAATCAACGCCAAACATAACTAAGAAAAAAAAAAAAAAACTAGAGTTCTACATCCATTTGAATGGTCATCTCATGAGGGTCACGTAGAGAGATTAAATTTGTGCTCCTTGATGATTCCAAATGAAAGGAAATCTTAAAGGGTCGCAACAATCGATCGATCGGTGAATGAATACCGAAGGAATCGAATCCTATTGTTGGACTAAAGTCCTTTCATTCGCTTCCTCATCCCTTCCATCCTTCTAAATCTTATGCAGATGTGCAATCGTCTTAAAGGCATTCATGGAATTTCATAATGTGATGACCGATTGTGTAACCGTCATCACAATCTTCATCAAATATTTTTACCTGAAATCGATTAATAAAATTTGAATTTTCTTCGCACAGCAACAAATTTGAATTCATCTTGAAACGCAATTTTTCTCGAATAATATCGTGGAGCAGCACAGGAAATTACTTGTTATCCTTTTTTCAAGTATAACCACTTTATGCCCATTGATATCACAACAAAAACGTTATGATGAAAAATTTTCTCCTTTTTTTTTTTGATGTCCTCGTCGTTGAACACCCCCATTTATAATTGAAATGTCACATACAGAAAAGTCACTGCCCAAAATTTGTACTCACAAAAAAAAATCTTAGACCGAAATTTTACTTTTATTTCCGGCCATCAAAGGAAAACTAAACCATTCAGGACTTCGGCTCTTCTTTCACCGGATCGGCAGAAAAGGAGAAAACTGAAGAGAAAAAAAAATGTTCAGGACATAAATGTGAAGGTTGGAATCTTGTATAAAACAAATAACGAATGATTATTTTTGATTTTTTATTTCTTTAAACTTTAAAGATGAAACTTAAAAACTGAAACGTGCTGTTTTGGAACAAAGGAAATGTTTGCCATTGTGTAATATTTTATATGCAAATCATAATGTTATCGCAATTAAATGTGTGATTGAGCTATTTGAGCGCCACCTATGTACAGCGGTTACAGTTTTTATTCTTGTATATTCTAAGATTTTTTTTTTGTAAGTCATAAAGACAATGGTGAAATAACATCATTTCTTTTAAGTTCAAGTGCTTGGGGGCGAATTTAAAAGTTATCCCTTTGTCTTAGCATTTGTAAATATCAATTGTATCGCCAAAAATATATTCGATGATATCAAGTGAATTCGATTAAGGACGTAAAGGATTTTCGAAGATTAAACTTTATTTATAACAATCATTTTATATTAATCGAAAGCTTTGAAAAATGTGTAAGAATTAACGAACGAAATCAGAATATATAACAATAAATTAAGGAATTTAGACTAAATACCTTCTAGTAGGAAGCTTTCGTCGTTTCGTAGGATTGCCCGATACATTTAGCTTTGAAAAGTTTGTTGATTACATCTAACAGTGTTTGCAAGTGAACCTAAAAATGTATTCAAATAAATTCTCCAGTTGCAGTGGTAGTTGCAGTATCCCCAGCTCACCAGCTCCATCTATATGTCAAAATCTTAGGGCAAACAACTTTCTCATATCTTTTTAATCGTATAAAAACAATAACTCTATCCAATTTCTTCGTTATGAATTTCTCAGTCAAAATTTTACTGTAAACAAAACAGCATCGAATTAAACGACAAGAAATGAGTTAGAATAATAAAGAAAAATCATTCCATTCATCATACATAAAACAAATATCGTGAAATAAATTTATGTTTACAGAAATTTTACCGAAATCGTTTAAATCCCCTGCAAATGTTTACATATTTTAAAATTCTTAATCCACTTTATAAAAAAAGGGAATTTAAATTAGAAGGTTTTCATTAATTATTAAATTAATTAAGAAAGAAAAACTAAAAAAAAAGTCGCAAAAAATATGCGACGAGGATGGGATTCGAACCCACGCGTGCAGAGCACATTGGATATCAGCTTTTAACTAATAGCAGTCCAACGCCTTAACCACTCGGCCACCTCGTCGTCACTTGCAGAAAACCATTCAGAATGTATAGTTCTAAGCCACTTTTACACATAATTTGTAGCTGACAAATGCTCAAATTAAATCACTACTCAAATGGATTTTATTCATTGATGATAACACTTTTTTTTTTGTTGTAATTCATTATGCTTGAAAATTTTAATGTATAAATATAATAATTTTGCCCAAATGAAGCACAAATAAAAACGATTTAAATGAAAATGTGCTGCGCAATTAATTAATGTTTCATCTTAAGAATATTGTTTAAGAAATTGTACGCGTTTTTTGTGGGTTTCTCCGTCCTTCTGAAACATTAAATATCACAAATTATTCTTAATTTCGCGAACGTATAAAAAGCTGATTCATGTTTCTTTCTTTTTTTCTACTCACGCGATTTGGAACAGTGCGAAAGTGAAACTTTGTTACATTTGGTTGTTTAAAGAATTTTTATTTATAACGGGCCATATTATGAAATGATTATAAAGTATTTAAATAACATCCATGTAGCCTTTTTTAAAGGCATGTTCAGCAATACTTGTAATGCGATCATTGACTTCTTTACCGCCACATATTTGTAAAATATCAAATAATGCTTCGCCAGACATGTCTGTCTCAAACAAATGAGAAATCTTCGCAAGATCATCTTCAGGCGAAGCTATCCACGGAACATAATGAAGACAAATTGGAATTGCATAGAAAGCATGTTTTTTGAAGTGACTCATAAAGTCCTCATAGCTGTATGGATTCAAACGACTGTCATTCTTATTACACTTTAAGATGTCGCAAAGCGACTCAATTACTGTCTCATGATAATATTTGAGTAGCGAATCCCAAACATGTTCTCTGAGGTTCTGATTAATGTTCATGTACATGAAGAATGAGAGGTCTATAACTGGAGTAGCGAATCGAACTTCTTGGAAATCAATCATTTTAATGGCTTTTGGAGGATTTTCAAAACCTTCATCAGAATGATATTGGAATAGGACGTTGTTGCGATTGTAGTCGCCATGCAATATAATTGTGAAAACATCATCAGGTTTTAGGAATCTTTCCATTAACACCAAAGGTTGTTTGAAATATTTTTCTTTAAAATCATTGACCTTCTCAACATATTTCTCATTGCGACGATAAATCTCGTTTGTCTCAATGATATAAAAGAATCGTGCAAGGCCAATTTCAAATAGTCTCCGATATGAACCAAGTTCTTCTCCAGATTCTGATAAAAATGACAATGGAACAATTTCCTTCGACAGCTCCATGAGCTTTGAATCACATTTGATCCGCAATGCATAATTAACTGAATGATAATAGGCAATGTTTCTTATCATTAGCCTCAAATGAGCCTCATCGAGATCAATTTTTGGGCCCATTCTGAATCCAGCAGGTTTGATATTTTCAAGTGCCAAAATTGTCTCCTTTTGATCACTAATTTCAGGATAGTAATCATAGTCGGCGAAATAAATTCGCGGTGTCCACCATTCTTCGGGATCAAAAAGAGATGCTGAATTGTCTTTAAGAAACTTTTTAAAAAAAGGAATGACTTTCTTATAAATGAAGACTTCATTTTTGCACATAACTTCTGACTTTGACATTGTTCGGAAATTTGCATCACCTTTCATAATTTTAACGATCAGTTGATGTAACTGTAACCTCGGTCTGAAATTACAGTTATGAAATACGTAATCAGCTGATTAAAAGAATTTATATTATCAATATTTTTTTACTCGTTATCATCCGGAGCCTGAAGAGTAAGATTGACGTGGTAAATTGCCGACATAAAGCCATCGAGATGAGAATTCTTTTCGGCCTCACAACTGACGATTTTGTAATTCTTAAAATCTTCGTTCCGCTCAAGAATTAACTTTGGTAAGATTTCCTCTATGAATTTAAGAGTTTTTGCTGTTTCTTCGGACATTTTTCAGGTTTCGTCTTTGTAAACTGGACACCTCAGGCAAGCTACTTACTGATAGTTGATAGCTACTTTATAAAATTGTATTTGATTTTATTTCTTTATATACATCGTTATCGTTCGTTATATACATTCATAGAATTTTTTTCTAAAGAGAGAGCGAGATACAGATAGGGAGAGATACATTATTAAGGTTTTCACAATCGAAGTACCCCCTCAAGTTAATATTTTATTTTTATTTTATTATATATGTGAAATAATTTTCTTCCTGCTTTCTTCTTTTGTTAAATATTTCTATTTTTACTTTTAATCTGTGAAATCAAAGGTCCCGAATAATGGAAGGTAGTTTATTACAACAATACGCAGCTTAATACTCATTGAATAATATTATTTTACTCTAAGGCTGGAATGATCCTCCAGAATTATTTGATAGAATATCTTCTACAGGAAAGATAAATTTAAACAAACGTATCGCATTTCCATTAAATCCTCAACAAGGACAGCAAGTAAGTTCTACAAGCCCAGTTGTTGGACAAATGCCACCAAAGCCTCCATCTATTTCCGATCTCTCAAAAGCGCCACCATCAACATCAAATGAGGATTCTAAAAATGAAGCAGAGATAATTGATGTTAATGCACAGAAGACCAAAACGATTGAACTTTTTAGTAAGTTAGTAACTGAAGAAATAAGCTCATCGGCACAGCCAAGTATTCAAACTAAAATTAAAGCTCTCGAGGATGACTGGAACAATTGCAACGTAGATGTTGAAATATTGAAGCTGGTCGTGGAGCTTTCAGAGCATTTAGAAAAAAAAGACTCAAAAAAAGCTGCGAGCATACATCGAAAGATTATTATGAAAGGATGCAATAAGCAATGGATGTTGGCGTTAAGACAAATTATTATTAACATGGAAACAAAGAGCATTGAACTGACGACGTCTACTTAGCTAGAATTTCTAATTCTGTATGGAAATAAAAATGTTTGAATTTTAAATTCGCTAATTAACTATTTTCTATATTTTCGCTATTTTATTTTTGTACCAAAAAACTGAACATATAATAATACTGGTATTGTCTTAAGATCTAGAAAATGTTCTTAGAAAGTCTGAACGAGAACAGTCACGATAGCATTAATGCATTTATTTAATCGATTTCATTTGTTGCAATCACATCAGAGGGAGGTGTATTTGCATTTTCTACTTCTTGATTATCGCTTTTAGATAAAGCTTTCACATATTCTGTATAGCTAAGAAATCCGTTATTATCGATATCTGCAAACTCGAGGAAATTGTCAACTACACCAACAACATGACTAAGCTCTTCCTGTAGCTCTGCTTCCTGGTCATGCCGATGCATTGCTGCTTTCATAAGCTCAAGTCCATCAAGTTTATCGTTGTTATCTGAGTCGTGAATTTTAAAGTAATAAAAATCTCGTTCCTCATCACTCATTTCTGAAACATTTTTATGATTCACATGCAACCCTGTAAGGTCCTCAGAAATGTGTCTACAAAAAAAAATAATTATGATAATAGTAAATTGATTTGTTGTGCATCATTTTCTTATCTTACTGTGAATCCTCGCGTAAATGCTCATCAAATTCTTGCTTTTTTGTATCACGTTTTACAACATATTCGCCTCTTGGATGATGAGGACCTAGAAATTGAAACAATAGAAGAGTACTGAAGTTAGAGTACTGATCCGAGACAGAAGTTAGATAAGTTAGTATTATAACTGATACCTCTTTTGCCATCTACACGAATGAACTTTAATGTCATAAAAACTATTAGAACTAGCATTAATTTAGTTGTCATTTTATTTATTTTAAATTTAGTATCGAATGTCGAATGTCCTTTTTTATTTATGTATTTACTTTCCTTTCAATCTTTGAGCACGCGTACAAAAAAAAAAAATGTTTTAAACAGAAATCCGTTATGGAAGATGAAAAACCCAAAAATGTTATTAATTAAACATTTACGTATACATAGACATTTTATGTCATTCATAAGTTTGATAATCGTAAAATAGAGTAAAATTTAAAATGAAATGTCTGTCATACTTCCCTGCATTCTTCAATTCTTCATCTTTACAAAATAAAAACACAATTTTAAATACTATTCTGACGGACATGAAGACAAAAATAAGTTGATTGGATGATAATTGCGCTAAAAAAAGAAAGAAAAAAATCGATTTTCAAAAGGAAGTGTAAATTTTTAGTAGTAGAAAATCCTTTAAATTAGAAAAGGAGCGATGCTGGTGAATTTTGAGGAAGTGCTGGACAAAGTCCTTCAATTAATATTTCACGGCCTCTTTGAGAAAATCATAGCATGGCTCACAGTTTTATTTACTCGTCTTTTGGATTTTTTATTGCAAATTTGCACGAATTTTTCGAAGAAAAACAAAATGATCGAAACATTTCAATTGCTGCACCAAAGTGGAAATTTCCTGATTATCAATAAGAAGCATGATGTGCTGCTGAATTCAAATGATAAATCAAAAAACACAGTTACGAGTCAACTGAAATCACTTTATCCAGATGTGTTGTCATCAGAAATTACAGAATTCTTCTTTGCGCATCCGGCTCGATTAGATTTTGCAACATCCGGAATTTTATGTTTTCCACTTAATCGAAGAGCTTTCACAGAAATATGGGAGAATATAGAGCATCAAAAGCATTCAAAATTCTATTTTATTGCAATTGTGCAAGGACACGTGGAAAGTGAAACCGAATTAATTGATATGGCAATTGGTGATGATACGCGATATAAAGATACTTCAAAGAAAATGTGCAGTTCACGTGAGAAGTTCTGCAAAAATGCTCGTCGTGCTGTTACAAAATTTCTAGTTATGGAGAAAGGATTTTATAATGATCGACCAGTATCAAAACTATTACTATTACCACTCACTGCCAATCGCCGTCATCAACTGCGAATTCATTGCCTTGAAATTGGACATCCAATAGTTGGCGATTACACATACACCAACACGAAAAGTGATTTAAGGCCGCCACGTTTATTATTGCACGCTTATCGTCTTGTGATGCCAAACGATGTAGAATCGATCGATATTCAAACAGAGGATCCATTTACGGAACGAAAGCTCAAATATAAATATAAACGCGGAATGATTCTCTCGGAAGTACCATCAGCCTTCGATCTCATCGATTCCATTATTTGAATGTTGAAGAATTTAGCAAAATATTAAAAAAAAAAAAAAATCATTTAAGTCGAACAAACATGAAATCTCTAGTCACGATCTACAAGCGAATATAATTAAATTTTCTAGATAGAATCTATAAAAAAAGACTTTGTCTCTTTATAAAAAAAAAAAATTTCAGTTTTAGGAAGAAACAAAAAAAAAATGTTTTCGCAAAATTTTATTCAATAAAAAAAATTTCACTTTTCCTTCAATTAAATGCAAATTTAATTTAATTCATCATAAATCCATTTTTCTTCTCGACTATAATGGCGCAAAAATTCTAATATACTACCTAGGCGTCGGGAATCGCATTTGGACCTTTTGATAAGACCGTTTTAATTGTTTTGAACAGCGATGGCAAACTTTCCATTGAATTGTCCACACATTTTACAGCACATCTCTCGAATTCGGCTGTATACTTTGCAACTTGCTCCTCGGACGGATTTGCTGGCATTTTATCCTTTATACTATCGTTGCAGTCCATCACACAACGTTGAAGACGTCCTTGCATCCTTTCAAGTTCGCTTTGAACGTATCTAAAAGATTTTTATCAAGAAATTATGTCTGAGAATTAGGCTACTTAGTCACACCACGTACCTTTGGGCTTTATTAACTGGCTGCGAACATCTTTCAACACATCGCTGAACACTTTCCATTGAAGATTCACTGTCTTCACAACATTTTGCGGCGCAGCTGTGCATTTGAGACTGATAAGAAAAATAATTTATTGCATCACAATTCAACTGGATTATGCTTTTAGGTTAATGATTGTTATACTTGCATCTTCCGCAAATGTGTCCGATCTAGGCTATCAACCATTGTCGTCATTTCTTGTTCGACTCGTTGGCGTTGTTGATTAATCATTTTAAAGCTGGTTAATAAGAATTTTTTTACTATGTTTTTTTTTTATTAATTTACTTTAGAAGTTGAATAATTATTTAAATTTGCAAGCTGGCAGTATTATGCAGATTTGTTTAAACAAGTGATTAAGTTATGCGACACGATTTAATTCTTAATTATGCTATTATTTCTTAATTTTCCGGTCTTATCTACACAGAGTACAGTCATGCCCGTCACAAAATTGACAACCCTTTTAAAAATATACTTCGACACCACTAAAAATGGATGAAATTGAAGGAGAAAAAAAGATGAAATACGTTAACTTTTCAGTTATATATTTAATTACTTAATTTTAATATCACCCTAAAAATCACCACCCTCTACAAATGTATGCACTATTTCCTACTTGATTTGATGTCGGTTTTTAAATCTTATTGTCTTATCGCGATCGTAGACATTTTTTGTGCTATTTTGCAAGATCCTTACATGGATACATAGCAATTTTGTTTAATGAAACTCCAACGAACCCCTTCAAGAGGCGTCAGCCTATTGGGGCCGTGTCAGAATTTATTTCTCTGTCTATCTATGTATTATTAGAAAAAGAAATAAATACAATCTACTAATTAAAAAAAAATGGAAAGAAGCATAATGTAATTAAATGAATAAATTTCCAGAAATTCATGACGAAAAGTACTTCTCTTTTTTATAATTTTAAATATCAAACAAATTAAGAGCAACAAATTACTATTGCTACAATCCAATAATAGTGATTATCTTCAATCCAATTGAAATTGTATCATCGAACCCATACTTTCAATTTCTTCCTGCAACTGTTGACGCAGATCGGCCAATTTTGGATCAACATGAAACGGTTGAATTCTGATTTCTTCATGCATGCTCGAAATTCCTATTATTCCTGGTTGGTCAGCTTCTTCATTTCCATGTGCATCACACTTTTTTCACTGTTCACTGATATTGCTTTTCTGAAGAATTTAACGCTTCTTCTAGAGCCATTTTGATTGTATTCATTACAGCAATGCCTATTGAAGCTGATAATCTTAGTTTAAAAGAATAATAAAACTCATTGTCATTTACATAAATAAAAAGCTTTTTCGTCATTTTCATTCAACGAGAAGGAACCGTCAGTATGATTTTATTTGGGAATTTATTGATGCATTCAATAGCAACTTTTCTCATGATTTGTGATGCAAGTGAAGATTGTTGAAATACTTCAATAAACTGAACTCGAAGTATGAGCACAGACTTTTTTTAAGTCAACAAACATAATTTATTTAAAAGAATTGATCGTGTGGAACCGTTGAATTTACGCAATGTTGGATTTTATGATTTATAGAGATTTGTCTTAGTCGCATTAGAGTATATAGCAGAAACATTTTGAACATATTCACCAAACAGTTCATTTTAAGTGTTTTGTAGAACCAGCGATTATTTTAAAGAAATTTAATCTTTTTCGTTAAATTTTCTTCGATCTTGTCACTTCATACATCCACTGCAAAAAAAAACTTTAGACGTCCAGTGCAGGCTGCTATCATCCAGTGCAAAATCTAACATTTATTAAATACTTTTATTGTACTTGCTTTGTCTGTTTCTGGGGTTCAAATCTTGGAAGGAGATAGAGAGAGACAGAGAGAGAGAGATACATTTGTTTATTTTACTGTTTTATTAATAATTATGGTTGAACAGGTAGATACATCAGATCTCAGGATCTCAGTGCCATCGACACATTACAGTCAACCCAAACATTCACATATGCATTTTTTAATGGCAATATAAAGGAAAGAAAAACTTAAATTGAAGTATTAAAGAGAGAATTGATTGATAAGCGTCCGCCACCAAATCCTGAAATATTCAAACGCCAATTTTCGTGGCAAATTGCAAATTCTAAATCAGGTTGAAACTAAAATGGTTATATTTTATAAGAATTTACTATTGAATTGTGTAATTGATGGCCACAAAATAACTCAGAAAGATATTGGCAATATTTTGCAATTAAAAGCTCAACTGAACAAACTTTGTGAGGCATTGCAACATATCACACATGAAACAATTTGAAATTGGATACAGCAGAATATGGACGCGAAAAGAAAATTATTAGAATTTCCATTGAAATCAAAGGACAATTTTAAATTTCTCAAGAGTGAAAAGATAAATTTTGACAATTATTTACTGCTGAAATTTCCATAATTTTAGTTTCTCTTATAGCAGCGAACGAACGTGGGCATTACGTCAACGAAATCACTTCTTATAAGGATAATGGAGCATTTTGTGGTGAGCGTTTTACATTTGAAGAGCTGTTTCACAATTGAAAGTAATAAAAATTAAAATTTGTTTGAAGAAAGAATGCTTAAATTGAATATGCTGATGCAGAAAGTTAATTTAAGTTAGAGATAACTTCGGGCAGAAAATTAAAGATAAACTATCATTCTATTTACAATTATCTTTTCTTTTTTTTTATGCATCAATTTTAGTATTATTCATCAATAAGTAAATGCACTGGCAGCGCCTATGCTTAGGTCTATTAATATTTGTAGGAACAAGTTTAAATTTTAAAATTATACGTTTACATTAACTGAATCCTTTTGATAATGTTTGTTGTCAATGACTTGTCAGGGTGGTGGAGAAACAACAAACATTATTTCATTCTGTTTGGTTGGCAAAAGATAACACATGAATTTAAATTGCCGAATATCTTGCAAACACAATACAAAATAAGTAAAAATGATAAACATTTTATATATTACTGTCAACCATATTACTACTTTTATTATTACTAATATATGAATGATTGCATTCACTTATTATTGAAGTTGTCGGCTCAAAAAAAAATTATTTTCCAAAAGACAGTGACAATGTTTTGCTGTGCAGATAAATAATAGAGTACGTACATAAATCATTGTCACTTCTTAATGAATTTTCTAATTAGATATAAGCATGTTATTATTCTTGAACGTAGAACTTAACATAATCTCATTGACAATTTCTTATTGCGAATATCCAAATTTATGAAAATAGATATTTTCAAGGAGACTCAAGGAGTATGACGTAAGACAGTGACTGCTATCATTTTAAAGCGATAGAAACATTGAACGACAGCGCACAGTTTATCGCATGAATATTGTTTTTATTGATGAAAAGCTGCCAATTGCCAGTTATTTAACTAAAAATTAAACTGATATGCAACTGCCAACTGCATTTTCTTATGTCAAGCTTAAGATTATTGTTTTTCATATAACAAACATCACTCAACTTGAATGCGCAAATGATTAATTCCGTCGCAATAAACTTACATAGTGGACCCAGATTTCGAATGAATCTTAATTTAGCAAAATTACGAAAGAAATGCTTACCAGTCGGCGCATGTCAAACCTATTTGCATCATCAATTTCTGCCATTAAAACTAACCAGACGTGATCAAATTCGGAATTTATCAATTACATTTTGAAATTAATGTTGAAATCACAATTGAAATTATTTCTCGTGTATTAAATAAATTCCACAAATATCACCTCTAAAATAATATTGCGTAACTCATTAAGTACATAGACTATGTCAGATCAAATAGAATTCCTTGTTATCTATATAGCAATAATAATTTGAATGACATTTTTTGCCGTGATCATCAGAACAAGCTTATAAAAAAGATCCATCCATCTCAAACCGGAGTACAAATTGTTTATTCGTTAATGTCCAATGAACGTTGAATCACCCTCCATCCAGATAATTCTAAAATTAGCAATAGAAACGAGAAATGGAACAGAATCACATCTTCAAGTCTATTATCACCACCCTTCAGAAAATCTTAAAATCGCCATTGGCAAACATCATTCAATTTTGGGTGCGCAAGTCGACAAATCTTATCAATTTCAGTTAATTCTTATCAATCGCACACATGCAAAATCCCATGGACGGCAATTTCTGATATGCAAATTATAATTGAACTTGACCTCATCAATCAAATCATTTCTTAATTAACATGAGACAAATAAACATTTTGTTTTATTATTTTCATTAAAATTAACATTACAAAAAATCAAAATTCATGTTCAATTCATTAAAAAGTTGCATTTATTTTATTATTACAAATTTATTATTGGTTCTTGCTCTCTGTTATGTTATCAATTGGTATTCATCGTTATATCGTTAAGCACTAGAAAGCTTGGCGTTTGCTTCTGTTAGATTACTTTCGCAAGAAGAAAGTTGATATGATAGGGAAGTGCTGTTAGTTTTCAGCGATGAAACGGATTCTGATAACAATGTAAGGATAGTTGATAGTGATTCCAATGAATCTGAACATGATGATTTTTCGGCTGAAAAGAAATTTAATTCCAAAAGTCATTTACTGTTTGTTTAATTCCTCAAAATATAAAAAAAAACATCGCTCAAGTGCTTAAGAGACAGAGGTAGGTGGCAAATCATTCAAAGTAAAAGTGAACTGCAACATCGACTGGAGTCGTAAAATATTAAAAATAAATAAATTTGTGCAAATCAGAATTTAAAACAAGCTCCACAAGCTCACTTACTAGCAAGTTCAGCTTTCAGTCGACTGTTTTCTGCTTTAATAGTTTCAATTTGGCTAAAAAGATTTGAAATATTGCTTTGCGGACAGTTGGCAATTAATTCGATCTTTAATTCTTCAATTTCAGTTTTTGTTTCCGCTCCTTTATTAATGCAAGGATTGTTTTCAAAATATACCGATTCCAATACCGTTAAAGGTTCTAACAAATCACCTCCAATAGATTTTAATTCGTTATCGTCAAAATTAATTACTCCCAATTTGGTATTTCCTTCAAAGACATTGCTCTCAAGGAATTCCAATTTATTTTCGTGCGCCCAGAGCCGTGTTAATTTCGGGAACTTTATCAAATCTTCCTTCAGTAATGATTTTAATCCAGTCCCCCGCAAATTAATGCCTTCGATATTTGGGAAAAATTTGTTTAAATCTTTTGGAATTCGCTCAAATTTCATTCGACTGAAATCAATCCATTTCACTTCCTGATTTGTACGTCCAGGTTTATGAGTTCCTTGAACTTCTGTAACAGTTTCATATCCAGATATATTTTGAGGCTTCAAATTGCAGGAATAATATGATCCAAACCGAACAACAAATTCACATTCCACAACAGTTCCTTCCACGCTCTTTTCGCAAATAATCAAAAGACAAATTGCAATTAAAAGAATTCTCAAAAATAAGTTCATAATTTCCACACAAAAGTTGTTAGCACTAAATCAATTCAACGAATTTAAAGCGACTGAGCTATATTATGATTGTTGTTGAGTTTAAATAAGAATCCGAATGAATATTTTTAGCATATTGGCAACAACAACGAAGTTCGTAAAGTCGAAAATTCCCCGAAGTTCTCTAATCTAAGAGAGGACATTTTCATTTATGACATTAAGAATTTAATACCAGCTCAGCTTTCATCAAACAAACCGATGTTCACATTATGTTTGTGGCCGTCTATTTTTTCTAAAGGTTCATTCTATTTCTAATTAAAACAAATATTCAATTAAATTAATAATGATGGAATTTTCTAATTATAATAATATTAAAAGGCATCATTCTACCTTTAATTAACACCTTCCTTTCTTCCTTCAATCGTTCAATACGCTTTCACATTTCGTGATATTCATCATATAAAATTTTCAGTAGATTTATGAAGCACTTCTGGAAATTCTGAAAATTCTGTTGACTGCTAAATTGGTTAAATTGGTTTTAGAAAAATTATTGTATTTGAAAGAACTAAGTATGGATTTTTGATGCCTTCCAAGAAAGGTTCATTTTATATGTGCATTGACAATTTTGTATATTTTTAAATTTGTTTTTTTTTTCTATTGAATGGGATTTGGTAAAAATTGGCTTAGAGCATAAATAAGTAAGAGCGAAATACTTATTTGAATTTTAAGAAAATAACTAACATTCATTGAATCATAATTTCCAAGAGAATTATTTATATAAATATTTTTTATTATTATTCTTTAACACTTCTCAATCCCACACGAAATAATTTAAATAACATTTTTGAACATGTAGCAACATGTAACTTAATGAAAACTATCCATTATGATGGATCGTAAGCAATTATCGAGTAACTATCGTAAGTAATTTACATTGAAATAGGAGAATACTATATTCACTGAAAGATAAATAGGTATATTTTAATTTTACTTTAAAAGACTTTTAAACTTCAAAAATATTTAAACGCAATAATGTTGTTTTTGATTTGAAATAGACATAACTGAAAATCCTCTAAAAACACGTTCAGTAATTGGAAAAATAAATAAAAATTCATATATAATATTTAGTATGTGTATTATAAATAACCATTGCATAAAAGGCAGATTATGTTGATGAAATTATTAATCAGCAATAAATGGTCCAAATAAGAATACAGCTGGATTATTTTCATCGCGATTTCCCAAATATTCACCATACAAAATTTCATATCTAGCCAGGGTTAAACCGCCTTTGAGTTTATCATTGTCCTGAATGGAGTGAAAAATGAAAGAAAATTTATATGAAATTAAATTTTACAAATTTTTTGTGGGAAATGAAATATAAGAGCTTATAGCATGCACCATAAAAATAATATAGTATTTACTAAAATAAAAAATCATTGCGTACATAAATAAATAATAACTGCTCAAATTTAAAAACTACCGTAATGCAAATTGAGTGCTTGGTCTTATTTTTAATCCAGAAAACAGGATTGTTTATTTTAGTGAAATAAGTATGTCGTAAAGTATATAAATTGAAAACTTACGTTCATCAAGTGATTAAAAGCGTCATCAACAATCTGAATTTCATCTGTTGCAAGTCTCTGAATGCAATTATAACGGAACTCTTCTAAGCTCAATAAATAGTTGGATTAATTAATTTTTAATTTAAGTATTTTAATTAATTTTTAAATCTAACAGCAATTACCTAAGCTCACAATGCCGTCACCATTCAAATCCATCATTTTGAAATTGGCCTCAACAAATGCTTTCATTGCCTGTTAAATTAAATTAAGAATAATTTTAATGCTGTTTATTTTAAAGGAATATAATTTGCGGGAATGCCAGTAAATTTCAACAAGCAATAATTCTTCATTTTGGTACACCCTACTCTTTTTATTAAGTCTCGAGTTATTATGTTTCGATGTAGCATAAATTATAAACAAATTTTGATTTTGAATTTCTTTTCTTTCTTTTTTTCATGTTTTCACACTTCAAAAGTCGACAAATTTTTGCTATGAGCAGCAATCTGATGCATCAAAATAATTGTTTTAAAAATAATTTTCTTCCCATTCAACAACATTTCGCATGCACCGTGAATCGTTTCAAGTTAGATTGATGTAATTTAATCACAGAAATTTCATCTGAAACTATGTGCCAAGATGTTGCAAAATAGTTTATTGTTTTGCATTTGCACGAGAAAAAAAAAATAAAATAAATTCACGGATTTTAATTGTTTAGTGAAATAACTAATGAAAGGATGTCGAGGACAAATTGTTCGGTCTTGTGATCCTTATACTATTCAGTTTGACCAACAAAATACTCACTTGAGGGAATTCTGAATATTTCTTGCCAACGCATGTCAATGCAACTGCCTCCTGTCAATGGAAAATTATTTATCAAATGTTGTTTTGCTATGTTACAAAATAACGGTTAAAGCCATTAATTGCAAACTTGTATTTAATTGTGTTAATCATTGCGTATGATGCAAGATTTAATAAGAATTCAATTTGTACCTTAAATTCATCGGATGTAATTCTACCGTCCTAAAAGGGGAAAAGACGTGTAATTTTGATAGTTGGCCCATACTTTCACACATTTATTTTTCTTATGGGGTTTTTATGCGAAATAAAAAATAAAATGTTATTTATTTACCTTATCGAAATCAGCCAAATCGGAAATCTCTTCCCAAAGGCTACGCATGATATTCTGGAATTCTCCCAATCTAGTGGGACTACAATCTCCCTTTCCTTCAATTATTGTAGCTCGTAATGCCATACAATCAAAATCCTTTTGATCGAGAAACCCATTATTGTCAATGTCTGTAAATATTCAATAAATTAATTACTAACGTCTTTTATTGAATGGTCAAAATGATCCGACAAAATGATCCCGATGAGTAAACATTTAATTTCTATTCATAAAAAATGAAATCTAGAAAAAATATGTTCTCCAATATCTTTAAAATGAACATAAAACATCTTTAAAACACTTCCATTTCATTTTTATATATTCTATAAGTAATTTGATCCTTTCTCTCAGATCATCTCCAGAAAAATTGAAAATTTTCTACCCAATAATAACATTGCAAGTTTGCAGGTTGAAAACACATAAAACTCACCATACATGTAACGCACAATAAATCCAATTCTTTTATCCCACGAATAATTATTGTTCGACATTTTAGTTTCGATTCACCTAAGGACACCTATGGAAAATATATTTTCTTTTGTGTTAATTACGTCACTCCTATAAACCATTTGCTGAAGTAATCCTCACTTAGACAGAAATTTCAAAATATTCCGTGCAGATATTTTTCAGTTTAGCAGTTCCACACAACACAACGGATCATAAAATACTGAAATTAAAAACGTTATAAATGTTCAAAATATCGGCTTTGATGAGGAAATTTTTCTTTTGTGAGAGCACTGCTTGCCAAAATAATTTCTCAAACTTTATCTCACATGTAATATGCTGTTGCATTCTCGAGGGCCAAAACAAAACGTCTTCCTTATCAATTTTACTTAGATCTTTGAAATTTTGACACTTGAAAATAAATATCATTTATAAACTAAGTAGAACCTCTCGATTAAAATAAAGTTTAATATATCTTCGGTAATATATAAGTAGGTATATAAATAGGTATATAAATTAGTATTCTGTTACTTACTACTAGTCAAGATTTATAAGCAAAATTTTGTTTTTCGGGTTATATTAAAATTACAATTCGCAATTTATAAATAGTATCAAGCACTTATTCTCGTCGTTTTATTTACATATTGTAATAATTTGCTTCTATTGTGCAGATACTACGATAACTGTGGATTATGAACTTAAAGTCAGTTATGCTCTGTTCGAGGAACTATTAGGAAAGTCCTCTAAAATTTCAAGTCGCATGCGATCCGGAAAATTTGTCACTTGGACCGGTTTTGAGCAAATATTCCCCAGGGAATGTTTTCAAATTATCTAAAAATGTGCTTTTTTTAGTTAAAAGAACAGAAAAAAAAATTAAACGAAGCATTAATTGAAATTGTGATGAGCTGTATTCAAATAATGCACGAAATTCGTCATTTATTGTATCATAGATAAATGCTTCGATTTTACTGTTTCGGCAGCTGAATACATCTGGAGTGACGCCTACGTTATATTTATGAGAAATGCTAATTAACTGATGAAAAATCATGAAACTTGATATGACATAAAACAAATTTTTTATCGTTTTCGTTTAAATAATATATCACTAATGATGCCACAAATGTTCTTACGTTTAAAGCACTTGCTATCGCAAACTAAAAAAAAATCTAATTTTGGGAGTAAATGATGATATTATGCAAGTCGACGTTAATTGATTAGTTGATTCAATTTATCATTTGATTTTATTTCCTACTCAATTTTTTACCGCTACTAGCCGCACGATGTCTCCAAATTCTACCGATACACGTTTCATTTTCCACATCGTTCCATCGCATAAATGTTGGAAATTTTAAAAACATTTTTTTTTTGTTAAGCTTCGTGATTTATTTTCAGACTTTTTTTTTGCAGTTTTTGTTTTATATTGTTGCAATACAAAATTGTCGACAATTGAAATCTAAACATATAACTAGAATGAAGAAAAATGAAGGAAAATAATGAAACGCGATTATTGTATCTAGAAACAGCAGAAGACAGAAGAGGCAACGTAAAGAAGCATAAGAACAATGTCAATGAACGAACAACCTTGAAGCATCAAACGACGCAAAACTCAACAGAAATAAAATAAAGAAAAAAAAATTAATTTTAGAAATTTTCATTTGAGAACTGAAATTAGAAAAAAAAAAAAAATATTTTATTGATTTGACTCCAGGATTGAGGTAAAGAAACTTTCCTGTGCCGATATTTAATAGCAAAGATTTAAAATTGTATTAACCCTGAACTTTATCAAGGATTTTCCATCATCTTTGAGCAAATTCTATGAGCTTGATGCCACAACTAAAAGTCCTTGATCATGAATATCCGAAGCTTCCTGTTCGTAAATTACACGACGAAACCTCAATCGACATTACAATTTTCATGTTCCATTAACCTTCAATACAAAATTTTTCCTATACGAATTTTATTTTTGCACAATCTCACAATTCTCGCTCTCTCGGCTTTAAAATTCTCTCTCTCTCTCTCTTAATTTCATTTCCATTTTGTTTCATTCTCCAAATAATTTTCTTTTGATGAAGTTCTTAAGGAATTTTTTTTTCGGTTGCAAGTTGAAAGAAAGTTCAAATTTTCAGGAAGTGTAAAAAGAATTTTCTTCGTTTGACGTGAAAATTGTTTAGAAATTAAATTTTTTTTTCTAAAGACATGAACGAAAGTGAATGTAAATATCTTAGAAAAAAAAAATATTTCAGCAGATGACGATGAAAAAGAAATTTGCAAATTCGGTTCAACTTTCACTGTCAATCAAACAACTTTTGCGGTTTTGAAATAAATTTTGTTTTAATTCGAAATCAAAGAATTTTGTAAAGTTTTGTGTCTTTTTTTTTAAATGTTAAGAATGAGAACGATCATCATCGATGGCCGAGACATTGACCTCAAAAATGAAAGAATGAAGAGAACACACAAACCAACAATTTCTGGTTCTTATACGAATGTAGTAAATAAAATAAGAAAAATAATTCGCAATTCAAGAAATAACCAACGAATGAGACAAAAAACAGAATAAGAAAAGATGAGAAAAAGAACACTACCTAGAGTAGTATGGAATGGAATGAATGATGGTGAATGAGGGAATAAAGTTAATTGGTTATTAAATAACACACACACACACACATAAAAAGCTAATGCAGGTCATTGTACCATGCCGCCAACAAAGCGTTTCAAACCACCACAAAAAAAAAATATTTCCTTCCACTTCCATTTCAATACTTCAATAGATGGCGCTAATGGTTCAATTGTATGCACACTTCCTGAATGTTTATATCAATAAAGATGAAAATTCATGTTGTATTTTTAATTATTTCATAGTTTTTGGTGATTTTTTTTTAGAAAACTTTTCTTGTTTTCGAAATTGCATCATCAACGTCATCAGTTAATGTCTTGAAGATGGAAAAGTGATTGGAAAAAGTATTTCTTGGCATCAGTTTTATAGAAATTGAAAGCAACAAATTTAAAGCGAAACCCATCTCGCTTAGTTCGAAGCCCAACAAACCAAAATCAAAAACGAAAACAGCAAGAAAAATTTCACTTTCACGAGAGAAATTTCCAACTGACCCACTTCAGGTTCATTCGCATTTTAATGTTTTTTTTTTTTTTTTTCGTTCATTTCATTTCGGTATCTTGCGAGACATCACGCGAGATCATTAATCGACAGACAACTAGACAACTCGTGATCACTTTCTTTGAGTTTCCACCACTTTTTTTTATTAACTTTCATTTTGTTTTTCTTTTTTTTCTGATTTTATTTATATTCGATTTTTAACACAGATAAAAGCGCCATCTTTCAATTAGTAGATCAATTAATTTATCAAATTATAAAATATAATTAATAATTGTAAATAATTCATTTGTGCTTTCTTACATTTCGTGCAGTGTTTCGTTAGAGCACATTCCGACATTCAGAAAATCTTTAGTTGTATCATCAAGTTGAACGCATGTCATTTAGGTTCAAGGTTGAAAGCTAAAAGATAAAAAAAAAACCCCGAAATAAGAAGCTTTCGATTTTTCTAATGAATACGCACGAGCACCATCGCCCACTCCACTCTCAGATTTATCCACGTCAGAACTCAGCATTCACCACCACAAAAAGCACACGCATTGGATATTTTTCCATCAACTGGTTGATCCAATATACCAAAGCTCTTTCTTCTCTCTCTCTCTCTCACACACTTTTCCTCTCTCTCTCTTTTTCACTTAATAACGACACTCAATAAAAAAAAAAGTTCAAAAATCCTTTGACCTTGAACTCGTTTCAATAAAAAGTCAAAATATCAAATCCAAAATTATTAAACTGATCATTAATTAATTATAATAAATGTTTGAAAATTTGCTCTCATCTTTTTTTCTCTCTCTCTCTCTCTCTCTCGCACATCTCTTATTCGCAGACGTTTTAAAATTGTCCGATAAACATATTTTTCCCTCCGACCTTGAATGATCTAAATACACAAAAAAAAAATGATCAGAGAGAACAAAAAAAAAAAAAAAAAACTGTTTCGTGTGCTGTTTTTCAGTCTGTAACCATGTGAACTTTGTCGGCATGTGTCAGATTCGCGGGAGTCGAAAGAAAATGATTTGTGAAGAATATGCCTCAAATTTCTGCCTGAAAATCAAAATTGGACAATTTGTTGTGTGATATAAAAGAAACAAAATAAGAAACAAATATTTCGATTTACATTTATCCATTAAATATTTTTTTTTTTTTGTCAATGTTTTTTTTTTCTTTTTTTTTTATTCTGTCAAATTTTTTTATGCAAACAATTTTTCTTTTTTTTTGCAAATTTCGTGTTTTCTTTCTTGATTTTTCTCTGCCGTAAACTTAGGGTCTTAAAAAAATTAAATACATGTTTTTTAAAAGAACTTTGATTCACTTTTTTTTAGCGATTTAAAAAAAACTCTTGAAGAAAATTCTCCAATAATTTGGTTTTGAGTCCTTCGAAAGTTTTCACTTTATCTCAAATGAAATGTCACAAATTAGTAAATTCAATGAATTTTTTTTCTTGCACTTTGAATTATTTACATGGGAAATGTTTATTTCTTTTGTTTTCAATTATCTCAGTTTTTTTTTTTAATTATTGCGTCGAAAAACAATACAAAAAAGAAAGAAAGTTTCTTCATTTTAGAAAAGAAGTTAATTGGAAGTGACTTAAAAAGTCTACGAAAAATAAAAGAAGAAGAAGTAAAAAAAGATTTAACTAAATTAATATTGCAATTGGAGCTGTGCCCTCAAAAAAAGCACGCAAAATATTTTGTTTTGTTTTTTTTTTTTTTATACACGACAAATAATAAATTAGCGACGAACTAATATCAATTTTATAACAAAATCAACTAAACTTTGCATGAAACAAACTAATTAGAGAACGAAAGCACAGTTTTTTTTTTAGTTTTTTGGGTTTTTTTTTGCGAAATGAAAAAAAAAATATCAACTTAAGATCTAATAAAATTCTCAGTTTTCTGCCAACTTTTCACTTAGTCAGTTTTTTTTATATTTACCATTAAAATTAGCAATTAATTAAAGTTTAAAATCTTATCTTTCATTGTTTGTAATTTTATTATTTACATTCTTAGAATGGGGGAGGGGGGAGGCAAAAAGAATTTTCTTGGATCGGGAGAAAAAGATGGAAATTATTTGTAAGTGTCCTTAATCAGCTAAAAATGATGTCCTTTTCTTACTTTGTGTGTATGTGTGTTGTGTTGGATTATTTTACAAGATGCAAAGATATCATTTATGAACGATAACTTTGCATCTTATAGAATTGTCGACATTTAATTTTAAATTTACATTTTTTTTTTTGTTTTGTTTAAGAGATCTTTTTTTTTAATGTGTTTGTTTGTACCGCATCCCAAAGTAGCACTTTCAAGCCTCGACCATTATTTTTGCATCTTCACCAGAGCCAATAGTAGCGGCTGTTTTCTTGCTCAAATTCAGAGGTGCACCTTCTTGGTCGACGGCTGCAATTTGCACTTTTGCCATCACCTCTTTGCTGGATTTTATAACGCCACCTTGATCAATGAAGCGATTAAGGAGTTCTTGATTCTTTCGCTGTTCATCGCTCATCTTTGGTGCCATTTTTAAGCGATCCGCTAGATTCGAATGAGTCATTGCGAGACCCTGTGACGGTGTCATGGAGCGACCGCTCGTTAGTATGGATTGTAGTTGACTTTCGCCATTTTGATATTGATGGCCATTGAGGTGATGATGCATGAGTGGTCCCTGAGGAAGATCCGATGGATTGCGACGGAACTTTTTGTGATACATATGTGGATCAAAAATGGCGGGTTTTTCAAGAGCCCTCTTTAAAGTGGGCAATGTTTCAGCAAGCGATTGTTGCATTGGATGATCTTCCAGCGTACTGCGTGGCGATGAACACGAAGATGACCCAGAAGAAATCAATTTTGTGCCAATCGATGATCCATCTGAACCAGACTCAATTCCTGAATCGGTAGGACTATCCAGTTTGCGATTTGCACTTGCCACTGGACGTGTAACGGCCGTGATTGTAGTGCCGGCGGGTATATTTGGATGTGTTATTGTCGCTACTGATGCATTTGGACATCTTGGAGTCATTTCATCCTCAGCAGAAGAGTTTGAGTTGCGATGAGGCGTCGATGGTTTCTGATATCCCATTGGACAGCCTTGTAATTTGGCCAGGAGTATTGGTGATTGTTTGGCGGGACAAAGAAGTGATGCACCTGATGGTTGCGGCGATGGTTCTGAACTTGTAATAGTCGCATGACTAGCGTCTGATTGAGTAGCGTCCATTATCCGTGGACACATCATACGCGCGCTGATTGATTGCGAATGATGATGGGATTGTTGGGCGGGTTGATGTTGTTGAAGTGTAGAATGCTAAAAGAATGGAAGAAATGAATGAATTGTTAGTAAATTGTTCTTCTTTTTCAATTTTATATATAAAACTTACTGTTACATCGACTTGCACTTGATCGTGTCCCATTTGCTGGCTCAATTCATTGCGGAAGACGATGAGCTTTTCAGTGTGTAGAGTTGAAAGTGTCTTCAAATCACCGATTGTATTCATTAGATTTGCCATAAATTCCGGCTCACCAGGGCGTCCCTTTTGAATAATATGCTGCAAGCATTGCTTCAATTTTCCAGACATTCGTTGCACAAGATCATAATTGCGCAATCCATGACGATCAGGTGCAATTATAACAACAGCACAAAAAAGTGCTACTTCAGCATCCGTTAGTTGCATTGCGTTAATCCGTTCTGCAAATTTAAATGTCGAATCAACCAGAAAACGAGCATTTGCGCCATTTTGAATTGAGTCTCGTCGCATCAGCTGACCATTCAGACATATAATGCTATCCATAGTTGTATCAAACATGCCAATTAGGCGAACAAACAAGGCATCAAATAAGCCCGCTTTTAAGAGTGTAAACTTATCGCCTTGCGTTAAAAGTTCAAAACCGGGAATTTTTCCGGCAAATTCAATCACACCGCGAATGACGTCTGCAAAGCGTTGTGAAAATTCTTGTTCTGATTGAATCTCGGGTGCTGGATTTAATGGGCATGCCTGGAAAACATAAAATAGAGAAATAAATTAATCAGCAATTGAAATAAACATTCGCCGAAAATTAAAAAGAGAAAAACCGTTACAAACTATAAATCCAATCATTTGTGAATTAGCGCTGTAACGCAATTAGGTAGTGTCCGCTTCTTTTCGAGTTGTAACCTTGACTTTTAATTCATTGCTACGAACAATGTGATAGAAATTGCGAGCAGGCAGTGAAAAAAAAAAGTATGTGTTGAGAAAAAGAGAGAGAGAATCGTCCCCGAAGGCCACGATGACGTCAATTGATACCAATACAAATGGATCTTACATGATTGTATTTGCTGAATGGTTCCATCTGCCGCGTGTGAAGCTATGAAGCCAATCTCTTTGGCTCGGCATATTTTTTTTTGTGCGAAAATTAAATTTGCTTCAAGGTCAAATAAGAATTTTTTTTTTTATTTCGAACATCGCCGCCGCCGCCACCGCCATTGAAGCTCATCCGAGTAGCGTGTTTGTGATAAAAGTCACGAAGGCATTACATGATGCTCAATGTTATAAAATGTAAAGAGTAATCAAGTTCACGGTCAAGCGGAAGTAAGTGTGCGACAAATAAGAATAGTTTAGCTTCCATGTCTCATTGATTACTTTATTTTTATCACCTCGTCTACATTGCGGGGTTAAGATCAAGGTCATTTATTTCCCAACACACGAAATAAACTGCACGAGCACAATGATGGCAGGACACGACAATGAATACTATTTACATTCTCAAATGCTGCACATTTCATATATCTATGTTCGGCACACACAAAATCATCAACACGCGAAGTGTTGTGTGATAAAAACTGGAAATATTTCTGGTGTTTGGTGATAAGGCAACAAATTTAATGGATATTCCAATTGTGTGTGTGTGTGTTTATTTTTTTGGGGGTTCTGAACGATTGCTTCAAGGTGAACACTAATTTCCGCAAATATCGCAAAAATAAAGTTTAAATAATCAAATGTAATCATAAGTGTGTAGGGGAAGCGGGGAAGCGGGGAAGCGGGTAGGAAATTGGAAACCTACAGCCAATGAACGACACAAACATCACGTCAGAGAGTGATTATTTCGTTCACTTCAAGGTTACATCGAAATTGTATTTTATTATTTTTTGAGGCGCGCTCTTACTCTCCGGGTATCGGTGACATTCAGAAATATTTTTTTCAGATGTGTCTTATTGCGTTTGTGCCTCTACACCCTCCCCACCCCTCCTCCCCCTCAAAAATATTAATGTTTTATGAAGGTTATTCTGGACGATTGTTCTCGTCGCTTGTCCAGTTTCGAGTTAATTAAGAAATTCATCTTCAATGTCCTTCGATTTGAACTTTTCGTGTATTAGTGTGACAAATAGACGAATCAGAATTGTATAGAACAGCCACTAAGTAGTCTCAATCGTTCGGCGCAAAAAAAAACGCTCAAAATGCGGAAGCGAGAAAAAAAAATTTATTTAAATTTTCAATTCCGCGATATTTTTTTTTACTTGAAACTGTTTGCGGTTTTTTATTTTTCATCTTGCTGTATGTGTGCAATGCGCGCATGTGAGCTTTTTTAGTACGTTGAACGTCTGGAAGTGTGGTGTATTGTGTGATTCGTTCGAGGTCCCATCACGAAGGTCATCATCGAAATAAAACAACATACACCACGATCGGCCATGAAATGTGTCGACAAAAAAAAAAAAGAAGTAAAATAAATTTTGAGATCTTTTTCTTAATGTCGCTCACAATTTTTTTTTCTTTTGTCTCCAACGTCTCATTTTTGAATTTAAATTTTTGTTGTTTTTGTAACGGTTTTTTTTATTCGTGCACATGTTTTTAATTAAACTTACCCGAGTTGGTTCCGTATAGTTGGGACAATCCTTGGCACGCACTTTCATTTCTCGCACTCGATCGCGCGTAAATTCGCAAGTCTCCAAATGTGCTCCAACGACAGTATCAATGACGTGCTGTAAATCTTCGAGATCTGACCACGAGTGCGTTGTGAGGGCACGATTGCGAGTCGATTGTTGCATGGCCGCTTCAATGCGCGCTTTTTCACGCTTTGGAACGCGACCAAATCGGACGGCTGAAATTATAGAGAAAGATATTGTATATGAAAAAAACATTAAATTGAAAGCATTTTAATAAAATTAGTTCATTTACGGACATTGGATTGAAGTTGACTTAAACACTATGAATTGACATGCATCCAGAGAGAAATGCAAAATAAAAAAAAAAACTAACAACGACGGTGAGAGAACAAAATCTGGGCCAAAAGTGAAACCTTTCATGTCGTTCGCTTTTTTTTTTTTTTCGAATCAAATACAACAAAAATTAAATCTACAAAAATTAACAAAACGCAAAAATTTCTCTTTTCACTTTCTGGATTGATTTCGAGGTGCGCAAAAAAAAAACAAGTTCAAATGTTTATTTTTCCGGGGCTTTACCGCAAGAAAAAAAAAATAATAAAGATTCATACAGCACCAGAAAAAATTCTTGAAAACCCACACAAATAAACGCCGATAAGACGTAGCCTTTTAGAAGATGTTTACGAATTCCAAAATTCAAATAAATACACAAAAAAAATTGATGCGAAGAACGCGTGTCAAGGCCATGTGCGTGCGTCACCCGCTCATACCCTTTGCAACAAATGCGCCCCAACAAAGAAAATCCACCCCCATTCACATATACACATTTCAGTCTCTCTTCTTGCTTTAGGGTTGACGATTACGCGCCAAAATACTAAGAGCAACGACAGCAGTAGAGGAACAAACAACAAGAAAAAAAAAAATGGGAGCAAGTTGAAGGCTAAAAGCTCGGCATTTCAATGGCTCACAGACACAATAACAGGAATGTCACACACACACAGAGGCGCACAAATATTAAAAACAGCTCAAGGCCATCGACGACGGCTTACGGGGGACTTTTGTTCCATCCGTATATATATATATATTTTTTCGTTCGGTTTTTTTTTTTTGTTGTTGCTGGGTCTATGGCCTTGGAATCTCAAATTTCGTGTGCTTTTCTAATATTGTCTGATATTGAGTGGGCTTCCAGAGAACTTGAATTGAGAGATATCAAATACATTCCCGGAAGTTTATCCTTTTCGCGGTATGTAGTAATTTAAAAAAAAAACATTCAAGTGTACACTGGAAGAAGTGTCAAGGGTATGCCCTTCATTTGAATCATATCATGAACGACCAATGTCGATTAAGGTCATTTTGTCAAACGGTTCATTTCAAAATATTGTTGTGAAAATGAGCTTGCGACAAAAATGATAAAAAAAAAAAGACGAAGGAAATAGAAACTCACGATACGACCCGTTGTCCTTAAGGATTCCCCTTAGTATCGGCGAGTCCTCGTTCATCGTCTGCACCACACGACCTTACTAATGACCAACAGCGATTGAACATTTGGATCATTCGAATCCAAAAGAAGATTTCGCAAAAAAATTATTTAACTCTTTTAATTTCTATTTTTTTTTTTTCTAATTTATGGCACAAAATTTATGTTTTTTATGATTCCTCCCGAGTTACTATCACTTTAAATTATTTTGAATAACTTTTTTTTTTTTTTTCGTTATCTCACGACATTTAACTCCCGGAAAATGCTTTTTTTGCAATACTTTTTCCGCGGCTTTTTAAAAATCACTAAACCAAAATGTTGTTTCTGATTTTTAATTATTTTTCTTTCTTTCGTGAGAAATGTTTAATGAAAAAAAAAATTTTCTTAAAATATTTCTTTTAGTTTTTCTTTTTCTTTCCTAAAAGCCAGTCGAATGTACTCGCTATGATGGCTTCTCAACAACTGGTCGTGTGGTCGGATCATTTCGAGCCGACTTGAGAAAAAAAAACCGACTTTTATTCGCTCATTTTACTGATATCAGGAAAAAAAGTTAACGAAAAAAAAAAAATATTTTGTGAGAGAGAGAGAGAGAGAAAGAAAGAGCGAGCTTATTTTACGGAAATTGGGAGAGTGAACGAGCATGAAACTGAAGCTTTTTGAATTTGTTTACGTGATTTGCCGAAATTTAATTAATTATTTAATTATTGAAACTAAATTTACAAGAAAAAAAAAAAAAAAAAAAACAATCTTTAAAATCGATGACGTCATTTAATTAATTAAAATTCCATAAATGCGTCGAATTTAATTAATTATCGTGTGCACGCCAAGGCCAACTTAAGTAAGATAATTACAGAAGAAAAATAAAATCGCGTAGGTGAGAGCCGCCGTCAATTTCGGCATCAGCTCGTGCCTTCTAAGTAAATGTTCGTTCCTTTTTTTTTGTTTGTTGCTTGATGGTCGACGGCCTTGAACTCAACAGAAGCAGCAGCAAACGAAATCAAATATATCGCCGAAAATGTATTTCAAACAAAATCTTATTTAACGAATGGAAAAATTTATGAGAGAATAAAATTTGAGAAGCAAATTCGAGTTCAACTTTTTTTCTTTTCTTAGATTTTCGACTACTGCTCGCTAGAGGGCGCTCAATGTAATATCCATATTTGAATTGCTTTTGCAACGGACATTTTTCTTCTTTTTTTTTTTGTTTTCTTATTTGAAGTTAAACTAAAACATAAGAATTCAATTTTGTAATCTCAAGACATAAGCAAAATAAAATTTTTAACAAAATTAGCGACTAAGAAACGAAAAAAAAAAAAATGACAAAAATTACACATTGCGTAGCTGTTTGGTTGAAAGAAAGCAAACAAAAGTGAAAGTGACTTGGAAAGCCATCATCAACAGCCTGTTTGAGGCCATTGAACGACAGTCGGATGCTCAACGCACAAATGCGATTGGGCAATTTTTTAATTATTTCCAATGAAAACTTTCACTGATTTGTTGCTTTATGGAGCTAATGTAGACAAGATTTAATCATAAATGATGTCCAAATTTATACAAGTTCAATGACCTCAACAATTTGAAACCCAGACCATTCTGACCCAATTTTTCATCTTCTCAATTCGCATCCAGCGTGTCCTCATTTTTTTTTTTTTTCATCATTCTTAAAGTTCATTAACCTTACAACAGAAAACTTCCCCTGAATGCCAACATCCAGCCCTAGATATTATTTTCTAATGCTAGCAAAAATAAAAAAAAATAATAATGTGTGTCGCATGACCCACATACGGTACATTGAACTTCATGTGGAGTTCATAAAAGCAGCACACACAATCGCCTTTTTTTTTTTTGCTGTCTGAATGTTGAATTTTAGTGTAGCAAAATAATAAAAAAAAAAAAATGAAAGTAAAAATAAATGAAATAAAATGCAGAGAGAATTGGAAAATTGAGCGGAGCTCGATGGAAAACAACAAAATTCAATTGGGAAGGGGACAAACAACGCATAGCGAGCAAGCGAGCGCACGGCGACTTATGGTGTCAGGGCGAGCGCGCAATGTGAATGAACTCAATGTGTGTCGATTTCATCATTGAATCCGCTCATTGTGAACTGAATTAATTATGAATTTGAGCGAATGTCACATGCCATACCATGCGATGAAATTTTGCCTTCATTTTTACTTGCTGCAAAGCGAATGTCCCAGGAGGAGAAGAATTTTCAAGTACCTAAGTAATAAGTTTTTGCACAACACTGTCATACCCTTCGCAAATGTCTCAATTTTTATGTTATAACTTTTGTGCTCCATTATGTCACTGTGTATGTGTGACCCACATTCTCTGTCCGCCTTCATCATCAGCGTTGCTTGCTCAGGTCATCGACACTTCTCGGTAGCGTCATGGACGTTTTTTTTTTCTCAATTCTTGTGTATGCGAGTGGCGCAAATATATATATATATATATATATTGGATACAAGGTAACAAATATCAGAGAAAGACACAATTATACAATAACAAATATACACACAATTTGGACATTCATAAAATAAAAAGCAACAGAAGCAAATTGAGCTCTCCAATCCAGAGTAACGTAACGGGTGTTTTTTTTTTTTGCAAAGCATGTCAAGGATTTTCGAGGATATTCAACTCACCATCACGACTCATTCCAACAGCAATGCATTTCTTTAGTCGGCAGTACTGGCAGCGATTGCGATTCACTCGCTGGATCATGCATTGTTGATTCTTTGTGCATGGTCGGTACTGGATCTTTTGTTGGATTGAGCGACGGAAAAAGCCCTACAGGAGAGGAAGGAACAAAAAATTGTTTTATATTTTGACATACAGAAAAAAAAGGTTTTGATAACAAATTTATTTATTTATTTATTTTTCAATGGATTTTCTTAGAAAAAAATAAGTCAAAGCTTACTCTAAGAAAAATCATAGAATGCTCTGATTAAGGAAATATTTTGAATAACCCGCAAATATTGTAAACGAAAAAAAAAGTTCGATTACCAAATATCTGCTCCACCCCCCCCCCTCATTCGGCCCACACAGTGAATCCAATTCTTCTAAAAGTCTCAAGTGTTTGCATTATCTGTGGCTTAAAATAATTCCCCAAAAAAAAAATCACTTTCCATTTTATATTTATTTTTTTTCGTTCATTCGAATGCTCATTTCATAATCGGCCCCAATAAATGAAGTAAACATTATTTGTGTTTCTGTTTGTGTGTGTGTGTGTGTGTGTGTGTGTATGTTGGTGCGAGTTACTTTATTAAAAATTGTTTTTCTTTTTCTTTCGAACTCACTAACACATGCAAAGCGCATATAGCTCAAATGGCACTGAGGCCCCGTCATACATACATTGTGAGGCGAATGAACTGAAAGTGGAGCAAAGTTGTTTTCATCATCAACAATATTTTTCGAGCCAAGCGAAAAAAAAAAAAACAGCACACATTTTTGTGGCTCTATGAACTGTGTGAGCTGTGTTTGAAGATCAGTGACGAAATCTTATTTACACACACACACACACACAATTGGCTAATTCTAATGTTGTGTATGTGAATCTAATAGCAGCGCGTTCACCATTGAACGATTTGCAATCGCAAAGCTCGCGCTTCGCGCAGTTCAACGAACTTTTCAATGACTCAAAAGATTTTCGCTACAATTTGTTGCTTAGAAATTTGTAATTAATTAGCAATAGGGAATTATTGACAGGACTTTGGACAATATAAAAGGATCTTAATTTGAGCTTTTGATGAGTTTCAATGAACAATGGAATGACGTCAGAGAAATTTAGCACAAGGATAAAAAAAAGCTCCATGTGAGTTCATTTCCCTTTTTTGTTGTCTTCTAACTTACATCATTTTCTCTAAAATTTTCCTCGAGCTGCCAACATAGCTCCTGAATACGATCCCGACTGGAATCTTCATTGTCTTCATAATTGAGATCATCATCATCACATCCCGAATCCTCACGACACGAGCATTCACAATTTTCATTATCTGATGGTGTGCCACTAGAGGATGCTGATGATCCTGGCTCGGTGCCTGAATCATCTTCACCGCCAGATGAGCATTTTAATTTGCCCAATAGACGACGCTTCTTTGTCCATCGACGCGGCTCATCGACGGCCATCACTTCTTCATCATCACTGGCGAGATCACATTTCGATGGAGCACGTTTTGTTGGAAGTAATGGACGCGTCGTAGGACATGCCGTTGATATTTCAATTGGTTTCGATTGTAGCATTTGCACAAGCACCGAATCCGTTTTCTTCATTATTTCCATTTTTTTTTTTGCTTCTTTTTTTTATTTCCTTAGAAATTTTTTTTTTTCCTTTTAATTAAATCTTAAAAATTTTTTTTTTTGTTCGTTTTGTCCTTTTTTTCACAATTTTTTAGTTCACTTAAATATTATTCCTTGGAAATTCAATTAATTTCCACAATTATTTTTCCTTTTTCTTTCTTTTTTCTTGCACAATTTATGCTTTAAAGCTCATATTTAAGTTTATATTTTAATACTTTTTTTGTGTATTTTTTCTTTTCTTTTAATTTAATTTATTTTTTTTTTTTTTCAAGACAACTCAGAATTGCGATGCCATCGCGACAGTGTTTTGATTGTGACTGAATGAACTGACTGTGTGTTATTTCATTGTAAAGCATTTCGATGGGAAACCGAAAGAAAGAAAAAAAAAAGTTCATATACATCCAGTGCGCATATCGTTGTGTGAGTTTATCAAAACAGCAACACATTCAAATGCTAATGTAAGAAAATTGTGCAAAAAAAAAAAAAATCACAAAAGCATTTTTCATGTTTGAGACCTTTGCTGGTACATTGTAAGGATTCAATGAAATCCTTTAATTTCCTGTTTGCCCTACGATGTGAAGGACATTTTATCCAGTGACACGAAAAACGGCACGTACCGAAACATCAGTTGAATAAACATTTTCGATATTGGGTAAAGAGAACGAACGGGCGGGCGGGTGGCTGGCTGGTGGCGAATGTGGAAAAGAGACAGAAGGATAGAGAGAGAGAGACAAAAAATACGAGACGAACATGAACGGAGCAGTTCAACGACCTGAAGGTTATTTCGATTCATTTCGGAATTTTTGTTTCGTTTCATAATCACGGAGATTTTTTTTTTCTCTTTCTTTACTTAAGTTGTGTCTTGAGCATAGAGCTGTATAGGTGCAAGCATTTTTCCAGTGGCGTGCTCGGTGTCTTAAGACTATAACATTAGATAGAGCATGCTATAATGTAACAAAGCTAAACTTTCGCCATCGCTACTGCGTCAATCCTTTTCAATGAATGAAACTTCAAACGCTATTGCCACATACAAAACCATACAAACACTAGCTGAGGTTATTTCGAGTTAAAGTCTTTTTATATTTTTTTTTTGTTTTGTATATTTTTGTTTTTTTTTTTTTTTTATTTCATTTCATATTTTTTTTCGTATTTCGTTCAAATGTCTCTTGACCTACTTGCAGTTCAGCGAACCGTTTTCGCGCGACTCCGCCGAAGTGCTGCTCAATCGTTGTGTTGTATAGAAAAAAAATGCTTTTTTTTTGTTCATTTATTTTGTGAGCCCGCGCTCTGCTATCTATCTAGCTGTTGTCGTTACCATGGAACATATTAGAAGCATGATCACAAATACTTTGTAGCCAAGCAGAAAATTCTCCTTTTTTTTTTTGTTGCGATTAAACGAGGAGCAATTAATAAAATTAAAGGGCACGAGGCAATGGCAGCAGTATAGCTCACACGATCTAGTGTGTGATATACTCGGAAATTTATTTTTGGTGCCACCAGATAATGAGTCCGCATGTGATATACACAAATGTGTTTGCAGAGTCATTGCTTTTAAGCGTGAAACTATAAATGACGAAATTCATTAACGGTCGCAGATATTTTTTTTTTTTTTGCAATTTACCGCATGTCTGTAGCGCGAACGATTATCACACAATTTGCATTTTTTTTTTACCAAATGAAGAGAAAGAAACGAGCAATTGCATAAGTTTTCTTTTCCAAGATTCCGCGAAAATAACAAAAAACAAATTAAAGAAAGAAATTTTTTTGTTTTCTTGCGATTGGCGCACGTTGCTTTTTTAAGTGACTTGAGCGTAATTTTTATTTGTATTTTTTGATGCTGTTGCATTGGTGTCCAATTGCGGTGGCGCGACCGGAGGAGTCATCAGTCAGTCGCGCTAATATTTGGGTCACCTCGTTTTATGTGTGTTGATGCTCGTGGAGCACCGAAATAAAAAAAAAACACAACAACATCCGATGACGAATTGTTGTGGTGTCAATGCACTCAGCAAAATGACTACGTGCATCTTCCTGGATATTGTTTATCGCAAAAAATAAAAAATAAATTTGCTTTGCATCATGACTCATAAATTCACATTTGGAGGTCACGTTCGTGGAATTGTTTTTGATTGTTGGGGAATTTCCGGTTTGTTAGAAGCCATTTTTTTTTTGATATATCACAAGAATCAACGTGCGTTGATTTCTCGTAAAAAACCGTTTTTCGGCTTCACATTTGTCGGTTACAAATGAACTGACGACATGATGTTGCTGTTACATTATAAGAAATTTCATGTCGCGAGGTGCCAATGACATCATGAAAATTGCACTTCATGCATTGTTTACCTAACTCGAACATTAAAACAAACCAGCTCGTGTGTGTGTGTGTGTGTGTGTGCATATAAAGCGAGCAATCCACTGCAAGTCCCGTTAAAGTTCTCGAATCAATTCTTTATTATTTTTGTGCTTTTCTGTTTTGTGCTTCCCTTCGTTGCTCTGCTGTTTGCTGCTTCTGGCATTCTGGCATGGGTTGATGCTCTTTCTTAGTTGGTCAATGACGTTTGCGCGCTTTGAGTTCAATGGGCACATGGACAGAAAATGTGTAATGCAATGTTGAAGGAGATGGGGTGGTGAGGGGGGAACATTCAGAATTATGTGTTTCAGCTAAGCAAATTGTGTATTGCGTGTTTATTACTCTCCAACAGAACCGATGTATATAAACAACATTCGGCCAACACAACATTGTGTCATCGAACTTTGCGCGCGCAAATGAATTTTTGCAGTGAAATAAAAATATGAACAAATTCACAAGAAAATGTTTACAAAAGAAAGGCCCCCCCCCCGTTTTGGATGTGCCTGTCTCCCCTTCCCTTTTCCCCTGCCAGTCCCGCAGTCCCGCCATCGATGATGCTTTTTAGAGTTTCTTGAACTTTTTTTAGGTTTGTTTATGCGATGGATGTATTACAACAGCAAAGAAATTTATTTCTAAACATAAAAAGCAATTACGCAATCAAAAAATGTTTTTAATTTCCCACAACAAAAAAAAAAAAAATTGAATCAAAATTAATTTGTGAAACTTTCTTTCGATGGTCTCAAAAGAAACCACAAAAGGAAAAACAGAAGAAAAAATAACAAAAATGTCGTAAACAACGTCGAGAGTTCACTGGAAATTATTTCTACGTTTTAGTCAATTGATGAAAACAAAATTTTGGAAAGTTTCGATTGTGCAATAGCTTTAAAATATGTTTCCTTAATGAAAATATCAAGTGATTCATAAATTGTAGTATGAAATCACAGAACATAATTAACTTGACCTGTTTGGCAACAATCAGTTTTTGCGAAAATATAAAAAAAAAAAAGGAAATAACAAAATGATTCAGACCGTTGATAAACAAGCAAAAGAATTCAGTGTTTAAGAGAAGAAATAGTAAGAACGTAAACAAGCGCAAGCACACGCCAACACGGTCAATGTTCCATGTACCTGCGGCACGTATCATCCAATTGAATTTGTATGGCGAAAGAGAGGGTTCAATGAATTTACCGAAAAAAAAAAAAAAATGACAAAAACAAATTAATAACAACAGTCATGAACCTTAACTGTTGTTGCGCAGAAATAAATTGAATGATTCCTTGATGTTTAACATTCTAATTTGTCGCCAACTTATAAGTTCTTTTCTTTTTTGTTATTTACTATTATTTGCGCAAATGATTATTTTTGATGACGAAAAATTTTCTTCTGCCGTTCATTTTATTATTCATCGTCGCATATTTTTCTTTGCCTTCTTATTTTCTGTTCTTCAGAAAACTGTTTATTTCTTGGAAACATTAAGTAAACACAACAATGAACGATGGTGTTGATGACGCAACGGGGCGACCTCGTAATGAGGCTCTTCGATGCGTACGGTGTGTGTGTCAATGAACCCGCTACTGATCTACTGATCTCAAGTGAATTGTGCATACTACTTTTAATAACAAAATCTCGTGTTTTATAAGCCAATGACGAGATTAATTGTGATTAGGTCATTGGACTTCACGAGAATGAGCGCGCAACGGTCACGTTTCGTGTTTTTTATCAAAATAATTTTATTGGGGGCGAGTGCGCGACGATGGCATTGTTTCAATTGCACAATAACAACAAATTTTAATGGGGTTCAGTGAACTAAACTGGGCCGACCGTCGCATAATGACAATTCTACTCGATAGTTTAATGTTCCGCCATCTTGTGTTGAATTTTTTCGCTAGTGAGTAGCGCGCTAGTGAGTAGTGAAGCATTTTTCTTATGCTGCCATTTTTCACATGGTACAATGACCCGCATTATTAACCCAACATATACAATTGAAAGAACTGAAAACATGAAACACGAGCTCGATACGACCCGCACACGCTCGGTCGGTGAACTTCTTTCCAATTTACTTGTCCGTTTCTCCGTTTTGTGTTCGCCTTTCGCCTCACGATTGTTAGTTTTTATATTTTTACAACTTTTATTCCATATCCATTCTCCAGAAATGGAAGCATGGAACGATCGACTTGGATCGCTTAAATGGGCAACACATTTGTGTTGTGTGTGTATGTGTGATTTTTTTTTTGTGTGCCTTTTTGAGGTCAATGTCTCGGTCGCTGTTTCTTATTCTGCAGTTTCCGTTCTTAGTTTATTCTCTCAAATACAAACCGAGCAGCGGCAGCGCGTTCTTTTTTTTTATTTCAAAGATCGGAAAAGTTTAAAATTTGAAAATTCTTTCTTTTGAAAATCCATTGAAAATAATTTTCCAAACATAATAAAAACTATTAAATTATGTTTCTTTTTTTTATCAAGTTCACTCACCTTGCAGCCCTCACATGAGTGCACACCATAATGGAAGCCGGATGCTTTGTCGCCACATACGCGACATAAAACATTTGTGCCATCAAATTCTGGTGAATGGAAAAAGAAAACAAAAAAAAAAAATTTGTTAATTGAAAATTTGATTAAAACTGAAAATTTATCACATTTTCTATCAAATATCAGTGAAAGTATTTTGAAATTGATTTGCATGAGCTTTTTTTCTGTTTTTGATCGACCTGCAACATCATCAAAACATTTCTCTTTCATTTTCAATTTTATTGACCTTCATTTCCACTTCTTATTCCATTTCTCCCATTTCTCTTTTTTTTACTATCTATAATTTCATTCGCAACCATGTCCAAATTGCCCCCACCCGTGACCATTTCTCCCATTTCTCTTTCGCAATCGCGGAGAAATGTTAAAAAAAAATAAGAAAGAAAATCAAAAGTGAAACAAAAGAAATTTTACTTCACTTTTATTTTGATTTAATTTTTTTTTTTTTTTTCGAAAACTTTCTCCGAAAAATTTCTTTTTTTGTTGTTGTTGTTGTTGTCGTAATTTCACTCTCGATCAGTTTTTTTATTATTATTATTATTATTTTTGTTTTCATTGAATACTTGATTGATTCATAAGAAAGTAAGTGAGCGAGAGAGAGAGAGATAGAGCTTAGGGAGGAATGAGTTCAATGAACTTTATTCTTATTATTATTATTGTTTCTGAAAATCAATTTAAATTCATTTCCGAAAATTCTTATTTGACATTGACAGTGATGGAAAATAAAATTGGAAAATGAAAAATTAAAATAAATAAATGTGAGCAGCGCTGAAAAATGTGGATCATCGTACAGCGAGCGAGCGTCATCCGTGTAAGTTTCTCGGTTGATGTGTTTGTGGGAGTCAGGGTCGCAGAAAGGGGGTAAATGATGCAATACAATCAAAGCCAGAAAAACATTTCACCCCCAACAACCCCCCCCCCTCTCGTTCCGCACATTTTCAGTTTGCTCTACTAATGTTTTGCCTTTCAAGGTCAACGTCCGCCCCGACATTCACTTACACATTCATACAATTCTATTTCCATTTCACTCATTCTCTCTCACTTCTTCAAATGATAGAATTTGTGATGGAGTGAGCGAGATGGAAAATGGAACCAAGGAAAAAAATCGAAAAAAAAAAAAAAAAAAAACATTTTGAATTGAAATTTTATTTATTTTTTTTGTTGGTAAAAACTTTCAAGTTCAATTTGTACCTAAATTTAAATCCTCATCTGACTTTTGAGATACATGCGAAGGTTTTTGATGGTAAATTTGCGTTTGTTGTACCAACACCGGCTTGCCGGTTTGTGTTGTCGTCATATTATATCCATTTGGCGTTTCAATTTTCTTATAATCCACAAATTGGGTCACTTTAACATGATGCACAATTGGCGGTTGTGGTACATGCTGTGTCACTACCGTTTGACTACCGCCATGCGATTGTGTACATTCGGGCACTTGTATAACACTTGATGGCAGTGACGATTGCAACACTGTTGTGTGACATGCTAAAATCGGATCCGGATCCGCTGCTGAGGAACTGTCAGGTGACATTAACATTTTGAATGATCAATTTTTATGTTTTGTTGTTTTCATAAATTTTTCCAAATTAAATATTTTTTATTTTTTTCTTTTCTTTCAAATCCAGTGCCAGCCACTTCTGGATTTGAAGACAATTGTGTAAGTGTGATGATGACGATGGCACAAATAATAAACACTCGGTCTGCTGTTTGAGCTTAATTGAAGGCAAAGGACAAGGTCACCGGGACCTTCAAAATTGTGCCGCTGACACACAAATATACACACACAAAATTGTGGTATACTTCTCACTCACACCCACACGACATTCGAATTTTATTTCTTTCTTTCTTTTTCCTCTCTTTTTTTTGCCTTTAAAATTTCCACTTGTTTTTCAATATTTTCCTCTTTTTTTTTTTTCGATCGACGACTGATTGGAGCTTTTTATTTCTTTACACAATTTCGCTTTTCGCCTTTGATTTTGGCAGAAAAGTTTATTTTGTAATTTTATTTTGAGGCCTTAATTATATTTAAATATGACAAAATTTTCTTTTTCACGAGGAAATATAATGATATCACGGTGCACTGCCGAATGAAAGCAACGTCAGACGAAATAAGTTTTTGTTTTTTTTTTTTTTTCCTGTAAATTAATTCGCTTTTCTAAAACTTTTTTCTACGGCAAAAACTCAAAACGAAATAAAAAACACGTCTAGAGCCAGTGAAATCGAAACTTCAACTACGAGCGAGCGAGTGGAAAGCACGATGAGACAAAATGCTCACCAAAACGACCAGCGGTTTTGTCTTGTAAGACTTTACTCTGAATGTGTAATGTGAGAGTGAAACTGAGTTGAAAACGAAACGAAATATTGCGAAACGATGTGAAATCTTGAAACGACACAACATCGCAACAACAAAATAAAAAGTTCGAGTTAGTACAAGTTGAAGGTTAATGGATCGCTTTTTTTTTGCACACCTACATCTCACGACTTCTCTCTCTCACTCTCTCTCTCTCTCTCATATTAGTTTTAAAAGGCACAGAGAGCAACGAATGTCAACTTATAGAAAACATTTGAAAAAAGATCACGGGGGTGTTATAAGTATAAGAGGGTCCTTCATAACAAAACTCATATTCAGGAATGCTTAATGCTTTGTCCGATATCAACCCGACCTTGAATTCGTACAGAGCACCCCAGAGCCACACAGGAAAGAAAAACAACAGTCGAATTTGTTTTTTTTTTTGTGGGTGAGCGAGTGGATGAATGATAAAAAAAACTGAGAGAGTGAGAGAGACAGAGTACAGGCGATGGAAAGAGAGAGAGAGAGGAATTTTTGCGCAAATAAAAAAAACACACATTTATAATATTTTTTTTTCATCGGTTACGAATTTGTCCTTCAACTAAATTTGAACGAGCAGAAAAAAAATTTCGGTTGGATGAAAAATTGAGTCAAACCGTAAATGGTCGGCGATGCGCAAGGTTTGCATGCGGATGCGGAAATGGATAAAAGAAAATCTTGAAGGATTACCGGATATGTAGTAGATTGACGAGAATTTGTTGTGCAATATAAAGAAAAAATAGTTTTTCCCGTTAGTCCTTTTATTGTGTTGTAAATATTTATTATATTACACAATTACCTTGAACGTGTACATCGTTAGTTCGATCTGACATTCCACTGTACCATTCTCATTCAAGAAGTTCATCAAAACGACCGGCATTGACCCATTGGCAGAAAAAAAAAACATACAGCGAAGAAATTGCCGAAAAAAGACACACTTTACAAACACAAAAACATTCATTTCAATATTGTGTGTAGACGACATTCGACAATACAAGTTTGCGGCCAATTCGCAATTCCTGGTTTTTTTTTTTCACACTTTTTTTTGTGAGCTTTTATTTTGATTATGAAATGAGAAAAAAAAAATGTATAATAATATAACACAACTCAGTAGAGCCAGTGCTAGAGTGAGTGAGTAGGCAATAGTCATTCTATCTCCCTCACGTCCATGATTACAAACACAATCAAAACGTTCAATGAAGGCAACAACAACAACTGCGCTGCGCGCGGGGAGCGATTTCAAGGTTAGTCGTTCATTGACACTTTTCCGTTCGGGCTGTTTGTTCTCATCCAGAGCTCGCTACTCGCGCCATATACACCAATATACACGCGTAACATCATCATCATCGTCGTCGTCGTTGAACTTGTTTTTCACATATTTATTTATTTCGCTTCAGTTTTTTTTTTTTTTTGTTCTTGTCATGCAGAACAACAACAGCAGGAAAAAATTATTACATATATAATAGATACGTATATGGAACAGGCACAGGCATCACAATCATGCGCAATCTAAAAACGATTGTAGCTGTTCATTTTTTTTTCTTCTAAATGTGATTAGCTAAATAAAAGAAATCAAGCACTTCCTGGTATCCTTGAAAATTTAAATTTGTTCCGTTACAAAAAAGCAAAAAATTTATTGCATAATTTGCAGTTTAATTTTTATTTTTTCATTATTTCTTCTTTGCAAGTAAACGAAACTTCCAAGAATTTTTTAAGTACGCATGCATGTTTGGAGTCACATCATCATTGAGCTATTAACGAGCATATTTGACCATGCTGTGATGGGTATCGAATTGAGTGACTGCGGGTGACATATGTATGTGACCGATAATGATGTATGCTCTTTTTTGTGGCCAAGGGCAGCATGCATTCATTGACATCGGTTGTAAAGAAATGTCACATTGAAAGTTCCTTAATTAACCGTAACAAATTTACCATCATTTCTAAGCTTTTAAAAATGTTTTTTTTTTCTTCTTCTTCTTCTTCTTTATGCTGGTTAATGTTTGCAAAAAGGTTAATGATCGCAAAAAGAGATGAAAGATTAAAAAAAAGAGATGCCGCGCCACAAGTTCAAACTTCGACATATAGCAATGGAATTTCTTTCAAGATAGTCTTGTGCATCTCGCGATCGAATTGCGTAAGCGTAATTGAGTTCATCGAACTATTCGATACATGAATGCATGGAACATGAGAAAGTCGATCGTTCGACATAACATAGATTTCATTACTGTAACAACACCAGACCGGAGAAGCGAGTCGAAGAGTCAGCCGTAATACAATCGCTGAAATGGTGAAAGTTTTGTGAAGTTTTTACTTTTTATTTGTCTTCACTTTTCTTGGCTCAATCTTCATTTTGGATGAGGTTGGAATTTTTTTTTACACGCATTCAGTTGATTTTTAATTTTCTCAAATCGGAAATTTCGCTTTTCATGGCGATGGCGCGCGAAGAAAAAGAAAATAGTTTGGCAACGTTTGATTTTTTAATTTAACGTTTAAAAATTCAAAAATTTTGCACAACAAAAAAAAATCAAAGTTGGCAGCGAAAATTCATTAAGAAAAAAAGGAAATTAAAATTTTTTAAAATATTACTTAAATCAACTAGAAACTACTCAATTCATTGTGCCCTAATTGTACAAGTTAAGTTCAGTGTCCACTTAACGGGCGTGCACTTGCACAGTATGCAAAACACAATTACAGTGAAATAAAATAATATTAGAGTCGTGTCAGCTTCTGCTGTCATCGTCTCGGTTCCTATTGGCAAGTTCGCCTGTTCCCTCATTTTAAGCGGTCACGCTCAGCGATCAGTGCGACCTACTTTGAGCTAATATAAAGCACTTCGAACAATTGAAATTAAAATTAGCAATATAACAAAATAAAAACAATTTTAATTATAGCAAATGCACGAAGTCTAAATAAATTAATTTTTTTTTTCTTTCTTTAAATTCAAAATGTACTTTCAGTAGCGATTGTGCAATGATTTTACGTCCACGTTTCCCGATTCTTTCGTTGAGTGATGTGTCTGTTGATCTAACTATATTTTTTTTTTTGCGCTCGGCGTTTTATTTTGTTTTTCGCCATTTCCTCACTTTACGCATTCGAAAATATTTAATTTGCAATGAATGAAAAAGAAAGAACTTTTAATTGAGGTTGCAAAGTTCTGCATAAAAAAATGCAATTGCTGACGCATCCATTAAATTGAATTCCTGATTTTCAAGTTTGTTTGAGCACATAAAAAATAATAATTAATTAAATAAAAAAAAATCCAGAAAATTTTAAAATTTTGATCCGAAGCAATTGCAAATGAAATTCATTAGAATGTGTGTGTGTATTATGGTGTGTACCAACTACTACTACATGTTCACCAAATGACCTACATCGTGAAGGTTAAAAATATCTCTCCTCTCTCGACATTCACACACACCGCATTATACCAAAGCAGCGCTTGTATCAGGTCATTCAACCTTATTCACTTACTCACTCACTCACTTACTAACCCAAAGTGAACGCACACCAACAAGGTTATCAGTTAATAATTTCTGAAGTGCGCTTCTTTGTGTGTGTAGAAATGTGTATTATGCACTTGTGTTAGTTGCGGCCAATAGAAGTTCCTGAAGTTTTGCAAAAGTCGAGGAAATTTTCGCGTTTTGCTTTCTTTTGCAAACTCGACAAAATTCTTTGGTTTCGGGTTTTGATAAGGTTTGATGCAAGTACACAAATGTGATAAGCTGATCTATTGACTTCCATAAACGTCTTTGACGCATCTTTTGTGGTTACCTATGCATGAAGATTTTGCTAATTTTTTTTTTAATGAGTATAACTCAGACACGGAAGGTGTCGAATTTCAACGTCAATTATTCGTATATCCACCATAAAAAAATTCTTGTGAGTTTCCTTCTTTCTTTTCTGGCGCTGAATGTTCTTAAAGAAATTAAATTTGAAATTTCCGTTAAAACATTTTTCACATTTCAAAAATGAAATTTCTCTATTTTTTTATTATTTTCTTCAAGAAAGTGAAAGACTTTTACTTTGAGCGAGATCTCAACCGAGCCAGACACGCCAAAGAAAGAGAGAAAGAAAGAGAGATCTTGTTGTTTGTTGCATTATGTCAATCTTGTCTCAGAGTTTTGGTGCCCCCTTCGCGATTGCACTCAAAATAATAATAATAAAAAAGCAACAACGCACACTTTCACTTGACTGTGCCAATGTCGAGGCCCACAATTCCACATTATCGTGTGGTTTGTTTTTAATTCATCTCAAATTGAATAATTTTGTTTTTCATTTTTTAACTTTTTTTTTTCTTTTTCAAGTGAAATTTATTTTTATTTTTTCACTTTTTTTTGTGTTTTTAGAAAAAATTGAAAGTTTCATTTTGATTTTTTATTGTTTGGATAAACGTATTGAACGTTCGATGACCTGATCATTTCATTTCATTCAGCAGACGACAATTAAAAATTGTCCAAATCCTTCTTATCAATTTTTCTTTTTGGGTCACTCATGTCATTGTCCAGAGGGAAAAACATGTTCAGACATAGAGCATGCAAAATATAAAGTATATGCAGCGATTGTGCCAGTTTCAGAAATGCGCAATGTGTGCAATTTCTATGGTATGAGGCCAGACATGTATCCTGGGTGAATTGTGCTCCAATTAACCCTATTTTTCACCCAACACGCCAATGCATATACAAAAAATAGCACAACCAAATACTCTGCAGACATACATTTTAAATGTGGGAGGGGAGGCAGCATGGGGGTAGTTTTATAAGCTCTCTGATGTTGACTGGTTTGAGGATGAAGAATGTGTGAGAGAGAAAGATATTTGCAAAAAAAGGGTTCATTGAATATCGAGACAACAATGGAAAATTTTTCCAATTTTTTAGTGAAATGTTTTTTTTTTCAGCGTTTTCGAAAAATCGCTCTCGAATTTAGTGGGTGGAAAGAAAGCTCCCGATGTGGAATATGATTCAGCTATGATGCGCCAACTGTTAGGTGATGGGATGAGTTTAATTGCAGAATGTCTGGCATTATTTGGCGTCTCTCAACTGGCGATGAACTTTCGGTTTTCGTTTTTCTATGCTTTGACGGGGTTGACTTTGACTATATCCAAATAATCTGCCATAAAAAATCTTATTCTCTCGACGATATAAATTCCTTGTCCCTCTTTATAGAAGATGAAATCAAAGAGAAGGAGAAAATTGCGAAAATTCTAAGGGAAATTTTTTGCAAAATTCATGTCCTTGTTTCCATGGCAATGTGGCATTTTTAAGTTTATATGATGCGAGTGAAACGAGTCAACTGTTGTAAGAAGTATCGCTAAGATTTCCAGTGACACATCTTCCGTACGCCCCCAGACGAATCCCGTTTAATAGCAAAAAAAAAGGGAAAATTTTCCCCATTTCAGGTTGGAAAAAGCGAAAACTTGCTTTTCCACTGACACAAAATCCAGATGCAAAAGCGTAGGATGAGAAAAATCGATGCTAAATCATTTCTCACACACACACACACAATAATAAGCGCACAAACAAAAGACATCACAAATCCCGCAATTTCTTCTAAACCCACCCGAACATTCAGGACATTGACCGACAAACCCGGTCTGGCAACAATAAATGTGGAGGGTTGCAAAAGTCACAAATACATACAACATCAATACTGACACGGGGTGGCGGATTTTCAATTTCTCAGCGAGACGTGCATTACAAAAGGTTTGATTTGATGTTAATTTTTTTTTCTTTTCTTATAAGCAGTTTTTACAATCTTCGAAAGTGATAAATAAAAAGATATAACATCAAGTGGCGAGTGCCTATTTTGGGTCGAATGTGAACTAATATCAAATGTTAATGACCCAACAGCTCGTGATATATGATACTCAGCACCAATCTAGTGCAAAATGCATTGGAGTATGTGCAAAACATAACGCAAGCGACATGGAAATAGTACAAACGTCCAGAACATTATTATTATTATTATTGTTTTTCTGTTTTGGCAGAGTGGGGTGGTGAATGGTGTGAGTTTGGCGTGAAATGAAATTGAAGTGAAAATCGTATAAAAGCCGACATGGAGCAAAATGGGTTTGAAGAAAATCCTGTGGGAGTTTGAGTTGGGAGAATGGTGAATTATGTGTACTTTTGAATGGGAGTTCGGAGGGAAATTTTATTGATTGCGTCTGGAAGTTTTTTTTTTTCTTTCTTTTAGTTTTGGGATGAAAGTTACTTAGAATTTTAAGCGACTTACCTAAATCGGGAATGGAACTTGTCGGTTCCTCGCTGCTACTAATTATTTTAATTTTCGATGTTGTTATTGTTGTTATTGGTGGATTTGGTGGCGGACCCATTTGATAATCTTGATGATGATGTTCACTCGATGTCACCTGAATTGTGTCGCGATAACTTTCCTCGTACACTTGACGACCATCTTTGATGACACGAAATTGCTGAATTGGTTGAATGTAATGTGACGACGGTTCAGGTGATGATGTCGATGTGATTGACATAGATTTCTTGCATTGATAGAATGTTGATGATTGCAAGTGATCTTCGATGTCCTGATGCATTGGCACTGGATGATGATCGAGATGATCGAGTATTAATTGATGATTCTCATAGGCCTTTGAATGACCCGCCGTTGATGTTGCATGAATCATTTGAGTCATTTTTAAATATTCTTAACAATAAGGACGAAGGCACAACACCACTCATAAATTTAACGCCACTAGAGTGTTATTTATTTCTTTTAAAATTTTTCTTTTCTTTCACTTTCTTAACATTTTCTGCAATTTCACTTTTTTAACTTTTTTTTTTTTTTTTTATTAATTTTCACTTTTAATTTCGTTTTTTTTTTAAGTTAATAAATGAACTTTTTTTTTTTGGGAATAAAATTAATTTTGGTTACACAAATACAATTAGTTGAGGAAGGAGTTAAGCTTAATTAAGCAACAAAAAGAAAGGAAAGTTCTGAATTCTTGTTTTTTTCGTGCTCGCTTCGACTACGTCCGTTCACGATGCCGGCAAAATTCAAACTGCCTTTTGTTGTTGACTTTTTTTTTTCGTGTTCAGCATGCTCTGGTGTGCTGCTTTTTCTTTTTTTCCTATTGCTCTTGGCTTGCTTCATTCTGAACATTAAAAAAAAAAAACTGAAAAGCTTCGACGTTGTTGTTGTTGTTGGCGGTTTGCGCTCTTCGAAGCATCATCAACAAATGTTGTTGTTGTGAACGATTGTGGGGTAAATGAAGGAGCATAAGATCATGGTGCGAGAAGTAAAGAGAAATAATTATTGCGAGGGAGTGAGAGATGGAGTCGATAAACTCTCACTCTCTCCCACTCACATCCACACCAAAATGTTAATTCTGTTGCTGCAATTATTCATCCAGAAATTTCTTCAGAATTCTTCTAATGGCGACATTGAAAATTGGTGGTTCCAAAATGGGTCTATCCTCCCGCAACCACCCTCACGATAAAGGTATGAGATGAAACCGAAAAAACAGCAATGAAGAAAATTTGAGGGTCGCGTTAGTAATTTTTATGGGATATTTATGTTGCTCCTCACAATTTCATGTTGACTCAATATCGAAATGGGAAAATTTATTCTTGATTCACCCTGAAAAAAATTCAAGGAAATTCTCGCGAGGGACACAAAATTTCTCGTTTTACAATCGACATAGAAAATGTTCTAATTTATGCACTTGCCAACCCCTCGCAACGATGCAAGTGAATCATTTTCATTTCCCAATTTGAACGTGAGAGCAACAACAACAACAACCCACAGAATGTGAAAATTGTTGGTGCAGTTTAAGGGCGCGCACACATACACACACGCACACAAATAATTTTTCCCGACGAAGGGTGAAAATACCGGCGCTTTGATGGAAAAACGCATGCGCTCTCCCGACGCTCTACCCTGTCCTTGCCCTTGGAACATTTTTTTTTTCTACTCTTCTCTGAACTCTCGAAAAAAGTTCGTGTGTTCTACAATCAGATTATTTTCGTTGGATTCACGATTCACGTAAGAAACTCATACGCGATATGAAAATGTTTGATTTTCCTTTTTTTCGTTTATTTTGTGGGGCTTTAAATTCCCCCTCTCTTGGATATTGCATGAAGCCCCAAACAGGAAGCATGAAAATTGTTGTTGTGAGGGTAGTTGTGGAGGCAATTATGGGGAAGAGAAAAATTATTCCCGTCTGGTAAATGTTGCTCCACTTTGGGTTCGATGACACGCCAACAGTGAAAGGTTTGTGAAATATTTTTTTGTGGAAAGTGTTTTTCCTTGAATTGACTTCTTTGTGAAGTTTTCACTGTCATTTGAATTTCCAAATTGGAATAAATGCTTGCACCTCAAACCAAAAGGTGTACAAGGGAAAAAAAGGCAATTTGCATTGCAGTGTACTTTCAAATGGCACTGGATTTAAACTTCTCACTCTAATTTGGCAAGCGAGCATAGCTAGACATGAAAATTCATGAGCGACAACAACAAAACCATTCGCTTTCTGTTCCTGCATCAGCAATATTCCCTCGATGGGTTTTTTTTTGTTCATTCTGGAGACTGGGAAAAATCAATAAACTTTGTCTGGAGTTCCATTTTACAAAAAAATAAATTCATTTCTTTTCTCTTTTAAAATTTAATTGATGACAAAAGTCATAAAGCAAATAAAATGTTCATGTCATTAATCACGTGCTGGATCTTAATTACAAATCAATGAATTCGAGATGACGATGCCAACACGTGCCGATTTTTATGATTGTAATATTTAAAAAGGAATGAAGAGAAATTTGCAATGTATGCGTGCGTGAAAATGATTCAAGGATATTTTGTGGCATCAATGCGTAGTCTACGTATGTGTGTTCACGGGTCGATGATTTTGTGCGTTATCATATTTTTTTGGGTTCTTTTTTTGCACAGATTCTCACCTTGAACTTTCTTCGGTTACTAAATTTTTTATTTGATGTTCATTTAAGATTGTACAGTTATGCTTGTGCGATGATCAAGAAAAGTGAACATAATTTCACTGACGCAACACAACGTTGATATGAAATGATATTGAAAAATGAAAGTGACTTGAATGGATTTTCTTGAGCTGCGTGCCGCTCTTTCTCAGCTCCGATAGTGATGTCAATGCATTTTTCGTTTTCATTTCTTTTTTTTTTTCGCTTAAAATTATGTTGCTGAGCAATGCGAATGAACTTGAAGTGGGTCAGTTGGAAATTTCTCTCGTGAAAGTGAAATTTTTCTTGCTGTTTTCGTTTTTGATTTTGGTTTGTTGGGCTTCGAACTAAGCGAGATGGGTTTCGCTTTAAATTTGTTGCTTTCAATTTCTATAAAACTGATGCCAAGAAATACTTTTTCCAATCACTTTTCCATCTTCAAGACATTAACTGATGACGTTGATGATGCAATTTCGAAAACAAGAAAAGTTTTCTAAAAAAAATCACCAAAAACTATGAAATATTTATAAATACAACATGAATTTTCATCTTTATTGATATAAACATTCAGGAAGTGTGCATACAATTGAACCATTAGCGCCATCTATTGAAGTATTGAAATGGAAGTGGAAGGAAATATTTTTTTTTTGTGGTGGTTTGAAACGCTTTGTTGGCGGCATGGTACAATGACCTGCATTAGCTTTTTATGTGTGTGTGTGTGTGTGTTATTTAATAACCAATTAACTTTATTCCCTCATTCACCATCATTCATTCCATTCCATACTACTCTAGGTAGTGTTCTTTTTCTCATCTTTTCTTATTCTGTTTTTTGTCTCATTCGTTGGTTATTTCTTGAATTGCGAATTATTTTTCTTATTTTATTTACTACATTCGTATAAGAACCAGAAATTGTTGGTTTGTGTGTTCTCTTCATTCTTTCATTTTTGAGGTCAATGTCTCGGCCATCGATGATGATCGTTCTCATTCTTAACATTTAAAAAAAAAGACACAAAACTTTACAAAATTCTTTGATTTCGAATTAAAACAAAATTTATTTCAAAACCGCAAAAGTTTTTTGATTGACAGTGAAAGTTGAACCGAATTTGCAAATTTCTTTTTCATCGTCATCTGCTGAAATATTTTTTTTTTCTAAGATATTTACATTCACTTTCGTTCATGTCTTAAGAAAAAAAAAATTTAATTTCTAAACAATTTTCACGTCAAACGAAGAAAATTCTTTTTACACTTCCTGAAAATTTGAACTTTCTTTCAACTTGCAACCGAAAAAAAAATTCCTTAAGAACTTCATCAAAAGAAAATTATTTGGAGAATGAAACAAAATGGAAATGAAATTAAGAGAGAGAGAGAGAATTTTAAAGCCGAGAGAGCGAGAATTGTGAGATTGTGCAAAAATAAAATTCGTATAGGAAAAATTTTGTATTGAAGGTTAATGGAACATGAAAATTGTAATGTCGATTGAGGTTTCGTCGTGTAATTTACGAACAGGAAGCTTCGGATATTCATGATCAAGGACTTTTAGTTGTGGCATCAAGCTCATAGAATTTGCTCAAAGATGATGGAAAATCCTTGATAAAGTTCAGGGTTAATACAATTTTAAATCTTTGCTATTAAATATCGGCACAGGAAAGTTTCTTTACCTCAATCCTGGAGTCAAATCAATAAAATATTTTTTTTTTTTCTAATTTCAGTTCTCAAATGAAAATTTCTAAAATTAATTTTTTTTCTTTATTTTATTTCTGTTGAGTTTTGCGTCGTTTGATGCTTCAAGGTTGTTCGTTCATTGACATTGTTCTTATGCTTCTTTACGTTGCCTCTTCTGTCTTCTGCTGTTTCTAGATACAATAATCGCGTTTCATTATTTTCCTTCATTTTTCTTCATTCTAGTTATATGTTTAGATTTCAATTGTCGACAATTTTACATTGCAACAATATAAAACAAAAACTGCAAAAAAAAGTCTGAAAATAAATCACGAAGCTTAACAAAAAAAAATGTTTTTAAAATTTCCAACATTTATGCGATGGAACGATCTGGAAAATGAAACGTGTATCGGTAGAATTTGGAGACATCGTGCGGCTAGTAGCGGTAAAAAATTGAGTAGGAAATAAAATCAACTGAAAGCAAAAAAAAAAAGTTTTATAAAAGAATTTATTTGAAATATTGCACCGCAGAAAAATTTGTGAACATATTCAAATAATATTTTTATTGCATTTTTAACTTTAACTATTTTGTTTTTAAATAAATACTGAAATCTCTAAAAATATCTTCGCAATCATTTAGAAGTGTTTGCTTAAAATTAAGTGGTCGGAAATATTTCGTATGATAATAAATTGCTGTATAGTACGGAAATTTAAATTATCTGTTTAATTTATATTATATCTGATAAATAAATATGAAAGTTTCGAACAAAAAAATAAATCATGTTATTATTTTAAATGTTTATTATTAATTAATTAATTTACGCTTATTATAATGCGTCAGTAATCTACAGAAATGAAAATATCGCATCCTTTTTTGCCGTCATCTTTCTCACAAATTTTGAAGTCATTATTATTTTTACAGCTATTGGAAGCAAGAAGATTTAATTTGGATATGATGGCGTTGTTACTGTCACATTCCAGTCTGGAGTTGTATTGTTCCATTGAGGAGTTGTTCCAGTCACATTCCAGTTTGGTGTTGTATTGTTCCAATTAGGAGTTGTTCCAGTCACATTCCAGTTCGTTGTTGTATTGTTCCAATTAGGAGTTGTTCCAGTCACATTCCAGTTTGGTGTTGTATTGTTCCAATCAGGAGTTGTTCAGTCACATTCCAGTTTGGAGTTGTATTGTTCCATTCAGGAGTTGTTCCAGTCACATTCCAGTTTGGTGTTGTATTGTTCCAATTAGGTGTTGTAAAATTCCAATTAGGTGTTGTTAAATTCCAATTAGGTGTTGTAAAATTCCAATTAGGTGTTGTAAAATTCCAATTTGGTGTTGTTAAATTCCAATTTGGTGTTGTTAAATTCCAATTTGGTGTTGTAATCCAATCAGGAGTTGTTCCAGTCACATTCCAGTTTGGTGTTGTATTGTTCCATTCAGGAGTTGTTCCAGTCACATTCCAGTTTGGTGTTGTATTGTTCCAATTAGGTGTTGTAAAATTCCAATTAGGTGTTGTTAAATTCCAATTTGGTGTTGTGAAATTCCAATTAGGTGTTGTAAAATTCCAATTTGGTGTTGTGAAATTCCAATTAGGAGTTGTTCCAGTCACATTCCAGTTTGGTGTTGTATTGTTCCAATCAGGAGTTGTTCCAGTCACATTCCAGTTTGGTGTTGTATTGTTCCAATTAGGTGTTGTAAAATTCCAATTAGGTGTTGTTAAATTCCAATTAGGTGTTGTAAAATTCCAATTAGGTGTTGTTAAATTCCAATTTGGTGTTGTTAAATTCCAATTAGGTGTTGTAAAATTCCAATTTGGTGTTGTGAAATTCCAATTAGGAGTTGTTCCAGTCACATTCCAGTTTGGTGTTGTATTGTTCCAATTAGGAGTTGTTCCAGTCACATTCCAGTTTGGTGTTGTATTGTTCCAATTAGGAGTTGTTTCAGTCACATTCCAGGCTGGTGTTGTATTGTTAAAATTGTTTGTTGCTTTAATGAAAATTTTCACTATCTTTTTCTTGTACGACTTTTGACAGAACGTTTGTGGCGGAAGCCAAAATTAATACACTGATGAGAAGTTGTAACATTTTATTCTTACTAAATGGGGCTATAACTTGAAACGAACTGAATATATTTTGCTTTCACGTCTTAATATACGAATCTTATATATCGTTATCAATGGCAAAGAATTTCGATAAGATACCCCGGCGTGGAAAAAAGCCCCGTACTGATGATATAAATTATAAGCAATAATCATTCTTATTGCTCATAACATTGCTGTAAAAGAGCAGAGCTGAACGTTGCGGAAGAGATAAGACTAATAAATTGATACTCATTTTTTCATAATCCATCAGCTGTTAAACATAAAGGATTATGCTCGGAAAAACCGAAAATTACTTCAAAATTTCCAAGTCTGGCTATCAAGCTAAAAACGTTTTAAAATTCCCATTCTGGAGATAAGAGTAAAATTTCCAGCCGATAAGGAAACGGAAGTTTTAATTTATGAAAGTGACTCATGTACTGTACGAGTTGGAAACAACATTTCAACAAATCTATCTATAGCTGAATTATAATTAATTGATTGCAATTAAGTTGCCAATCAAATATTAAAAATTCTCTTTTGATTGTTAATTGAAAAAAAGTTTGAAGAAAATGATTTTGGATTTAAAAATTTCGCTATCAGATGTAAATTGGAACGGAACAACGCTGGAAGCTTAAAAAATGTCTTCGCCATTACAACATTACAATGGTAAATATTTGCTTGAAATTTTAATTTATAAATGAAAGTCTTTAAATTTTATTTTATCTCACAAGATCTCAGAAATACAATTGAGAAAGCTTCTATGCTTACAGGATTGAGCCTGATTGAGCCTTTGAAGTGGTCATTCATGAAATGTTGGGCTTATACATTCATGTGCATCTATCAATTAATCACTTTCTATTCTTGGATTAATTCTTGGCATGATACATTATACATTGTAAAAACTGCAGTTGTTTATGGTATCGCATTTCAAGTAACAATTCGTCTTTATATATACGTTACGAGAGCCAACTCGCTGAATGGTTTAAAACTTTATACCGATGAATTATACAAAGCAATTGAAAATTCTGACCTGAAACGAATGATGCTGATGGTGAACACAATTAGGAAAGCTAAAACGGCATTTAAGGTTCTTTTATCTTTCTATGTGTTCTCGAGTGCTTTGTTTTTAGTAAATCCCATTTACGAGCTAGTGATCAATAAGAGACGCACCACAATTTTTCCATATAAAATGCCATACATTAATACGAACTCATATTATGGCTACCTTTTTACGTTGATTGTAGAGCTTTTACTCGACGGTTATCTTGCTTTTGGTCTTGCTGGTTTCGATGGAACATTTATATTTTATGCAATGCAAACTATTGGACTTGTTGGCTTAATTAAGGTCGATATGGATGAATTTCGTGATTTATTGGTCATGAAATGTCTCACAGAGAAGGAAATTAGAAAGAGATTGCGCAGGATTATTAATATTCATAAGGAGCTCAATGCTTTTATTGACATGCTTAAAAGATTTTTCATTATTCAAACGTTCGCGATTGTCACAAGCAGTGTCATATCAGTTTGTATGTGTTTGATATCTATTGTTTTTAGCAAATGGTATGCTGCATTTGGTTTTATCATAGCCGCTCTATTTCAATTATTCATAACTTGCATGTTGGGAACGATGATTGAAATTCAAGTGAGTGAAATTTCTATGACATTTTAATAACTTAATAAGAGTTGCAAATTATTCATAGAATGATTTATTATTGCGACACATTTGGAACTTTCCTTGGTATTTAATGAAAGTTCCAGAACAGAAACAATATATGCTGTTGTTGATGAAAGCTCAGAATCCAAATAATTTTGTCTTTGATATTGGTGGGCCATTGAATATGGAAACATTTACCAAGGTACATTAAATAATTCCATTATGTCTTTTATCATTTCAAATTTATTACGACGCCATTTCAGATCATCAATACAATTTATTCGGTGTTTATGATTTTCTTATCTATGTGGGAGTGAAGTGATTTTTGGAGTAAATACACCTAGCAACATTAAATCACCAAATAAATATTTATTGCAAATTTTCATCACTTAATTCACTTATGAAAGCTAATAAAATTTCAAAAAAAAAATTAAAATTTTAATCTCAAAATGAATCGCATAAATCCTTCCCAGAAAAAGATTGTCACAACCTCTTTTACGCCTCTATTACATGCTTATGATGTTGTAAAAATGGAATTTCTAGAAAATGATAATAAAGCATCAGTCAAATTTAATTATGTCGCATCACTAAGAGCCATCAGGTAAAATTTAAACTAAATTAATAACTTCATTGGAATAGAAAATTAAAATGGAGGCGTTTCAAGGATATTTATAGTCGTAGTGGATTTTTTTTTTCTAAATGTTTGCAATAAAATTGGGAATTTCCTACGTAGGTAGAAAAATATTTTGATATGATTCAGAGAACTTTTTTTTTAACGGGAATTTTTATTATGAAACATTAAAAATGGTAAAAAAAATTACATTTCAACTTAAAAAAAATTTCTTTAACAATTTTTTCAAATTAAAGAATTTCACGAGCAACATTTTTCGAAATGACACAAATCCAATCCAAGGATGAGATATTTTGCTGTCTCCTTCATCGTCCTCTGATTGTGGTGTGCAATTAATTTTCTTTGGATTTTCAGTTGTTGATGGAGCTTTCGTTGTTGTTTTCGGTTTTTGTGTTGTTGAAGATGTTCTCTGATCCGCTTCCTTCTTATCAAGGACCATCAAAACCCTTTCGAGTTGACTTTTCAGCAATTGATTTGTTTGTTCCAAAATTTCCATTCGCTTTTGCATTTCGTTATCATAAAACACTTCAGTCACCAAATCGTCAACCTCACTGGAGATGGTCATATACGACTCTTTAACACTTTCATCATTTTCTTGATCATTTTGTTCTATGTTGTCAACATCCTTTATAATATTGATGACGTATGCAGATGACTGAGCAATAAATGCAACAATCAAAATTATTTTAACTAAGAATTTCATCTCGTTCTGAATGATTCCTTACAACTGTTCATGAAACTGCAAGGATATCGTCCTTTTATTTCAAAATAGTAAGAGAGAAAAATGTAATTATGTTACGAGAGGGAGAAGACAGGTATATAGAAAGGATCTTCAGTTGTTTTCCACTATTTCCCTCCAGATGGCGACTTTTATGTTTCATTTTTTATTGTGTTCCATTTCAATCATAAACTTTTTAAATATTTATGCACAACGAATTTTTCTGTATGAACATTTTTTTTTTTTTTGGAATTAGCGAAATTGCGAGAAATGAAAATTGAAGCGAAAGGAAGGAAAAATAAATAAAAACTCCGATTACCGTTGTGTTGGTTTGTGCAAAAATAAAATTAATGTGGCGAAAAAAAATAGCATGATTGCGATGAATATTAATAGCTAATTCACCATAACAGAGTGTCAATGAACGTAGAACCTTGAAGCAAGGCGCGCGAAAAAAAAAAAACGTTGTGGCAACAACAAATGCGGGTTATACATAGCCGATGATTTATGCTCGAATTCTTTACTTTATTATTCATCTTGCTAGAAATAATTTCATGTAAAACATTGCTAGAAATGATTTATGTATCGTGATCAAGATTGTAGAAGTATTTTGATATGCAATTGACAATCGTTAAGAGAGAAGGAGAGATGGAGAAACAGAGAGTCTCCATTTCAACTGATGGATAATTGTAATAGAAGTTCAAGGATATGTGGAATTCCCAGTTGAATAATTTTATGTTGATGTGTCACTTAAATTCTTTAAATTAAATTGTAATCTCTTTTATCACCTTGCAGCACTTCGCATCCTTGATCTTGGCCATAAAAAACTTCCTGGGTATTACAATTCGTTGTACTTGTTCCATTAACCTTCAAATATGTTCACAACACAATTAAGTATTTCTCTCGGCCAAAAAGTTTCTCATGAAAATTCAACCAATCGCAAGTTTCCTTCAGCTCTCAATCTCAATTTCAATTTCAGTTTTCATTGAGTTCAGATCTCTTTAAATGAAATTTTGTTTCCACAATTCAGTAAAATTCTCAATTTTCAATTTTAAATTTGATCTCTGCAGAAAAAAAAAAATATTTTTTTTGCTCGCTCGCTAAAACTTCCGAGATTTATGAAAGAAAATGCCCAAACGAATTAATTAATGCTAAACTAACATCAATAGCTTTGAATGCCAGAGAGAAAGAAATGCTTCGTTTACTTTCACTCGAATTCACTTTTTTTAAAACTATTTTTTTTTATATCTCTAGATATATGAAATAATTAATAGATCTTTTCTTTGGAATTTAAAGAAATAATTTGAACGTCTTAATGAAATGAAATCACCAACTCGTGGTGCAAAAGTTATGCAATCTACTTTCTAGAATATTTCATTCTACCAAACAAATCAAATCGTTGCTCAAGTTCAAGTTTGCGCAAAAAATAATCAGGAATTTCAAGAAGAAAAATCCGCAAATAAAGAAACATGAAAAAAAAAAAAAAACTTCCAGAAAAGAAAGAACTTTCAAGGAACGAAGAAACGTGAAACTCGATCAAGACATTGACCTCAAAACGAAAAAAAAAAAAAAAAATTGTTTGGTTCTGTTTGCATCTCTTCCATTTCATTTTATTTTAAAAACATTTCCATTTGAAATTTATAATGTAAAAGCACCAACACTGCAAACGCAAAATAAAAAACCCGATGGAGCGATGATGTTATTTATACATTTAACCAGAAAATAAAATAAAAAAAACACAGTCGAGTGTTGTGTCAGGGAATTTTATGCTGCTTCCACATTTCGATTTTGCCAGTGCACATTTTTTTTTTTTGCACATTTGTCTTCTCGATTTTCATTCCAAGTTTTCTTTATTTATTGGAAAATATTTTTTATTTTTTTTTTTTTTCAATTGCAGCGGCATAAGTTGAGCGGAAAAAAATTATATAAATAATAGAAGCAAATGGAAGTTACTGGAAAAAAAATTAGAGGTTATTGTACCAGCAGACGAGTCGTCGCATACGTTTTTTTTACACTTTACATGTTAGAATATTTTACTTATGTTCGTTAATGACGTACACATGGAATTATGTTATAGTGTTATGAAGGTCAATGTACCATCAACCACATCAACATACACGCTAATAATTTTAATTAAACTTTTCGCCACTAGATGTCGTTGATGTATCAATAATGCCAGATTTCAGGAACTTCTAGCGCATAATGTCGTTGAACTTTAGCCTTTCGAATGCTCTAGATTCTTCCGGAAGGTGAGATTTTGTTTTGTTTTATGCATTGGGTAATGTCGATGAACTTGTACGATAAATCTGGGTTAATTTGAAGGTGATGTCTCGAAGCACGTCCGCAATGGAAATAATTTTTGTGGTCATGAAATAATTTTTTTTGTCGAACATAATTGTCATGAATGAATTTTGTTTCCAGATATCAAACAACAACTCTCTCGCTGTGTCATCTCGAAGCTACCATCAACAGTTGACAATTATTATTTGCGCAAATGGTTTCAATGAATTCATTTAAATGATTACAAAAGAACATTTCATGCAATCAATCAAATCAATTTTGACACCTTTTCCATCGAGTGCGTCACATTTTTTTTTTTTAATTATTCTTAGCAGAATTTATCGCAACATGGATAAGATTAAATCGCAAAAAAAAAAAAAATAAATTAAGGTTCGCCCAATTTATAAAAGCTGGTTGTTCTAATTCTTGTGTGATTTATTTCCCGAAGACAGTTGAATAATGTTGCGAGGTTTAATTATTTTGGGGCTTACAAGTCTTGTTATAAGTCAAGGAACGCGAGATTCTCGATGCACTGGAAACTCAAACAATAACAATCCCATCCTCTTGCCACATCCCACTGATTGCGCAAAGTTCCTTAAATGTGACAATTTTGGATTTGCTCATGAAATGAATTGTCCAACAGGTGAGTAAACGAACATTATTTCAAAATAAATCTTAAATCTTATAAAATATTTTAAGGACAACATTGGAGACAGAACCGTTTATGGTGTGACTGGATTAGAGATGCTGGTTGTCAAGTGAATTCAGGAAGCAGATGTCCATCACATAATACACATCCGCCGACATTCTTCCCACATGAAACTGATTGTTCCAGATATTACGTTTGCAATTTTGGTGAAATGTTGGAAAGAGTTTGTCCAGCAGGACAACATTGGCGCGTTGATAGAAACTTTTGTGATTGGCCAAAGTAAGAAAAACTAAATTTGATTTCCAAATTTAAATGTAAACTTTATTTTATTTTACTATTTCCCAGTATGGCAAGATGTCAATTAGCATAAATGGCGCAAAAATTGACTTTTACTGTGTAAACAAATTACTTAAAAGCACGAAAACATTTCAAAGAAGTTAAAAATAAAATCGAAACAAAAAAAAATTCTAAATAATTGTAAAATTGATAACTTAATAACCTGACTCATGTTATCGCAAATTTGACGGAATATTCTCGGAATATTCTGCAATCGAAATAGCACAGTGTGACGTCACAAATATTATTTATTAAAGCGCGTACCATTTTGCTTGTAAAATTATAATTTTTATATCAAACTGAAATAAAGCCATTCTTAAGCATAGCGCGGTCATGGTACACAGGAACCCATGATAAGATATAAATCGAATCAATTGATAAAAATCTGCGCGACCTTAATAAAAGCGACGAGACGCATTGAAAATGTTTCAGTTTACAATTTCTGAGCGAAATGATTAAAATTCTTTTAATTTTTGGATTGGCGAGCATTGCGAATGCTCAAAATCGCATCTTGGATTCACGATGTACCGGAAGCACAAATCCAAATTCTCCAATTCATTTGCCACACGAGAGCGATTGTTCCAAGTTCTATAAATGTGAAGGACCGTACGCAGTAGAATTTCCATGTCCACCAGGACTACATTGGAGGGTTGAAATGAATTGGTGTGATTGGCCGGAAGTTGCTAATTGTAACACTCAAGACAATCGTTGTCCGCCTGAAAATACAGATCCACCCGTTCATTTGCCGCATGAAGATTGTTCAAAGTTCTATAAATGTGATTGGGGAGTTCCAAAAGAATTTGATTGCCCGCCTGGACAACATTGGAATGCTGCTGCTGACTATTGTGACTGGCCTGAGTGAGACAATTATTGATTTTAGTTCCCAAGTTTATTTCTACAAAATTGTAAATTTTAAAGGAATGCTGGATGTGAAGCAGGTGGACCACAATGTCCAAAAGAAAATACAGACCCACCAACGTTTTTCCCGCACGAAAACGACTGCACGCGTTATTATATGTGCTCATGGGGTATTGCAAATGAAAGAACTTGCCCATCAGGACAACACTGGCGCGTCGATAAGGATTGGTGTGACTGGCCTGAGTATGATTCTCAATAATAAATTATTAAAGATATTTGATGATTTTTTTTTTCTATTTTATGATCTAGATTTGCACAATGTGACCTGGGAGGTGGAAATGGAAGCAAAGAAACAACATCCGGTGGAAATGGAAGCAAAGAAACAACATCCGGTGGAAATGGAAGCAAAGAAACAACAAAAGATAATGGAAGTAAGGAAACTACAAAATGCGGTTCAAAGGAAAAGAATAGCAAAGAACAATGTTAAAGTCATCAAAAACAATCAATCAAAATATTTTTGAGCAATTTCTTATCAATTCCGAAATCACAAATCAAAATGGCTCAATAGAATCTACTGCGACATATTTTCCGTAAAAAATTTATATTTTTCCAATATTTTTAATAAAAACTCCGAACAAAATATTTGACAAAATATTTACTTGAATGCATAAATAATTTTAACGATGCTTGATATCAAATGACTTTGGATGTCCCTCAAAATTAAAGCCGATTGTTATTCATAATTTCCACTTGCTTTGCTACCGCCACCAACAGCATCTTGAAATGATAACTCATGAAGAAAACTACACATGTTCAAATAGATACAAAGCACAATAAAACTCATCCTCCAGTCATAATATTTGCTCTTGATTTCTACAACTAAACATTGACTGCATTAACTCACAACATAAAGTCATAAAAATTTGTCGATAATTATGAGCATAAAATGTAAGAAAAGATTAAAAAGTTTCATTCAAATATTTCTCGTGTCATATTTATCGGTCAATCAACAATTTGTGTTATCTTATCACGATTTGTTTCGTCTGCCACTTGACATATTTAGTTATCGTACAACAACAGTAGTTAAGACTTTAAGATTACTTTCTGGAAATAAAAAAGTTCATTTGGTTATTGTGCTTTGTAGAGTGAACATAATTTGCTCATTAAATTCCGTTTTTATTTTCTTTGATTTCGGGACATTGAAAACGAAAATGCAAAAACCAATTTTGTGCTATGTGCCATTAAGTCCACCGGCTCGCGCTGCTTATCTCGTTTGCCTCGAGCTCGGACTTGATGTTGAATTGCGGTGATAATTTATTTTTATTGGATTGCGATGACAAAAATAAAATCTTTCATTGCTGCTTTCAGAATAGTCAACATGTATGAAAGGGAACACAAGACCCCTGAATACAAAAAAATTAATCCAATGGCAAAAGTTCCAGCATTAATTGATGGTGATATATCTGTTTGGGATAGTCATGCAATTGCTATTTATCTGGTGGAAAAGTATGGCAAGGAAAATGATCCTTTGTATCCAAAAGACCTGATCAAGCGCACTTTGGTCAACGAACGAATTTTCTTCGAAGCAACTTATTTGTTTCAACATCTTTATGAGATTACTGTGGCTTTTTTTATTGGAACCGCAAAAGAAATTTCAGAAACAAAATTGCAAGCGTCTCATGCGGCCTATGAAATTCTCGATGGATTTTTTAGCGATGGAAATTCGTTTGTTGCCGGCGACACACTGACAATCGCTGATCTTAGCATTTGGGCAACGATGTTATCATATCAGCTTTTGGTTCCAGTTGATGAGAAAAAATATCCGAAGCTTGATAAATGGCTAAAAATGATGAAGACACGCAAAACATATGAAATAAATCAGAGTGGTGCTGACGAACATTTTGCATTCATTCAAAGATGCATCAATGGGAATCCAATGAAAACGAAATAAAAATTGATTAAGAAGCTGTTTACGATTATGCAAAAGCAGCTTAATCATATGTTTATAAATAAACTTTTTGGCTGAGACTTACGTACGTTAATCTCTTCGTTCGTAAATAAATGATTTTTTATAGTTATTTCAAATAAAATCATTAGTTCCACCAACATTAGTTCCATTCTACTGTACAGCAAATTTTCAGAATTACCAAAGAAACAATTCATTGTCTTTACGCAGTCCATGGTCATGAAAAATGGAATGGCCCAAAGTCGCCAACGTTAATGGAAATGTTCTTGAATGTAAAACTTCAGTAAAATATCTTGGCGTTGTTCTCTAGATGAACATATGAAAAATTAAACTTCAGACTTCACATAAACTACATCCTGTCTAAAGCCAACAAATCCATTTCCGCACTATATTTTGTCTATTACAGAAAAATAGTACAATCGGTTTTCATTCCAAAATCACTATTTATAAAGCCTACATTGGACCCAATTCTACGTATGCATGCCTGCATGCCCCATCTTCTCCAACTGCCCAAAAATCCATTTTAGTAAATTGCAGAAAATGCAAAATAATTGTTTAATTATGATACTCAATGCACCATATTGTACAAGGATCACAGACCTACAGCACAAATCTAAAGTTCCTTTCATAAGATGTTTTGTAGATAAAATTACCTCAAAACACGCAATCTCGCGAAAACGAATTGATCAAATCTCTAGGGAATTATTCTTCCGACCCACTTTCATTCAGAATTAAGCACAGACTTCCAAAGACTGTTAAGCTTCTTCCTTAGTTTTTTTTTTTATTAATCCATAAAAAGAAAGGTTTTTTTCAAATATTTCCTTGCACAATCTCATTTATACAACTGCTTATCCACATCACTATAACCAAAATATTCTTCCATTAAAAATTTAGGACAGTAAAAAACATGTCCTTTAATAACAGAAATAAATGTAAACTTTTTCTCTTTCTCACAAATGAAATAATTAGGGGGTCTTACATTAATGACGTCAGGTAATTTAGTGGTTCTTAAGACTTCCACCTCCCCAATGTCAGGATTTTACTTTGCCAAATATTGTTTTTGTAAGGATGTAAGTAAGGACTTACTTGTTTTCAAATCACCATCTTTCTTAGAAATCTAATTTCACTGGTGGAAAGTTCCACTTTATCTTAAGAAATTTCCCATGTTTTCATTTCTAAATATATGTCTATATTAGTCCTTGAACTTCTCGCTCTTTTTAATAGAGATAAGTCAGTATGAGTTGATAAAAGTATAAGTACTATATACTATACCAGACGCGTAGCCAGCTTGAGGAGGTGTCTTCTTCTTGTTCAGTAGGGGCGGTTTGTCAATTTTTCCAGGGGATCAATATACCATAGAATATCCGTGGCTATGCCTCTTTACGTGTACATGAATAATGATGAACTGATTTTAAGAGATTTGCGAGGAGATTTGTAACTGGAAAATCGCAAAAATATTACGAGCGAATTATGATTAATCGCAGAAAATTGAGAGTTTGAGATAGTTCAAAACTTTCGGTAGGAGTAAAATATTTGAGAAGCTCCTGACTGGCCAAATTAATTCAGCACTGATTTCCACCTATAGGCCACCGATAAGCCCGGGTATTTAAAAAATCCGTTAAACTTTTCCAACTTACATTAAAGCGAGATTTTAAGTAAGCAACTTAAATTACCAAGCAAGCAATTTGTTTAAAATTTTGGATTAAATTACTAACTGATATCAGCCGATACATATTCAGAAATTATAATGTATTATATCCACCCGTTCATTTGTCACATGAAGATAGTTCAAAGTTCTATAAATGTGAGGAGTTCCAAAAAAAAAAAATAAATTATAATTTCCCGCCTGGACAGCATTGGAATGCTGCGCGTTTATTAATCACCATATAAATAATTTTAATTTAATGTGACATCATGCACATGCGATATTGCATCAACAAGTACAGTATTCACGATGCTTGATATCAAATGACTTTGGATGTCCCTCAAAATTAAAGCCGATTGTTATTCATAATTTCCACTTGCTTTGCTACCGCCACCAACAGCATCTTGAAATGATAACTCATGAAGAAAACTACACATGTTCAAATAGATACAAAGCACAATAAAACTCATCCTCCAGTCATAATATTTGCTCTTGATTTCTACAACTAAACATTGACTGCATTAACTCACAACATAAAGTCATAAAAATTTGTCGATAATTATGAGCATAAAATGTAAGAAAAGATTAAAAAGTTTCATTCAAATATTTCTCGTGTCATATTTATCGGTCAATCAACAATTTGTGTTATCTTATCACGATTTGTTTCGTCTGCCACTTGACATATTTAGTTATCGTACAACAACAGTAGTTAAGACTTTAAGATTACTTTCTATAAATGATTATTTTCGTTCATTTGGATGTTGTGCTTTGTAGAGTGAACATAATTTGCTCATTAAATTCCGTTTTTATTTTCTTTGATTTCGGGACATTGAAAACGAAAATGCCAAAACCAATTTTGTGCTATGTGTCATTAAGTCCACCGGCTCGCGCTGCCTATCTCGTTTGCCTCGAGCTCGGACTTGATGTTGAATTGCGGTGATAATTTATTTTTATTGAATTGCGATGACAAAAATAAAATCTTTAATTTCTGCTTTCAGAATAGTCAACATGTATGAAAGGGAACACATGACCCCTGAATACAAAAAAATTAATCCAATGGGAAAAGTTCCAGCATTAATTGATGGTGATATATCTGTATGGGATAGTCATGCAATTGCTATTTATCTGGTGGAAAAGTATGGCAAGGAAAATGATCCTTTGTATCCAAAAGACCTGATCAAGCGCACTTTGGTCAACGAACGAATTTTCTTCGAAGCAACTTATTTGTTTCAACGTCTTTATGAGATTCTTGTGACTCTTTATTTTGGAATCGCAAAAGAAATTTCAGAAACGCAATTGCAAGCGTCTTATGCGGCCTATGAAATTCTCGATGGATTCTTTAGCGATGGAAATTCGTATGTCGCCGGCGACACACTGACAATCGCTGATCTTAGCATTTGGGCAACGATGTTATCATATCAGCATTTGGTTCCAGTTGATAAGCAAAAATATCCGAAGCTTGATAAATGGCTGAAAATGATGAAGACACGTAAAACATATGAAATAAATCAGAGTGGTGCTGATGAACATTTTGCATTCATTCAAAGATGCATCAATGGAAATCCAATAAAAACGACATAATTGATTAAGAAACTGTTTACAATTACGGAAAAGCAGCTTAACATGCATTCCACAGATCGATTTTTGCTCAAATAATATTTAAATTGCTCCCATGAGAAAACCGAATTTTGGAAGAAGTTTATTTTTCAGATTAAACTTAAAATTGTACGTGGACTGAATAGTAAAATTATATTAAGTTTTATTAAGTTGCAAATCCACAATTGCTTATGTGTGGATCGTTCCCAGAGTTAAATTTTGTGGTTACTACGAGAGATGTCGGGAAGCTGAGACTGTATCAGATGCAGTATCAATGACAAGTAAAAAATGTCAACAGTCAAGATTTCGATTAAAATTAAGTAAATTATTTAATTATACAAGTGAGACAAATGGCTAAAAATCGTACTGTATAGGCAATAAAAAATTTTATACGTGTAGGTATATTAATTACACGTATCAAATAAATCAGAGTGGTGCTGATGAACATTTTGCATTCATTCAAAGATGCATCAATAGAAATCCAATACAAAGAAAGTAAAAATTGATTAAGAAGCTGTTTACGATTGTGCAAAAGCAGCTTAATCATCTTCTTTATCTATAAAGTAGAATGTGTGTGTTTACTTGTTTGTTTGTTCGCGATAAACTCAGTCACTACTGCAGCTATCGTCACCAAACTTTCTACAGTTCTTTTCTGGGTCCTGAAAAAGGTCTGCGTTGACTTTTTTCCGAAAAAAATTCAATCGCTCGCTTGCTACCAGGCAGTCTCTCGAGCTGACCAATAGAATTGCTCAGGGATATGATATGCGTAATTGTACATTCTATCAGCGATGTGTATGTCAGGGGTATGCAAAGATGTCAGGAGAGAGAGAGATTATTTCTAGAAAAAAATTCTTCTGGAATCGGTCTTTGAGCGTGCTCGGAGAGCGAATGATTTTTGTATCGTCGTTTATATTCATTGAAAAAAGTGTGAAGTTCAATTGATTAGTGTTTAGAAACTGCTCAAAACCCGAGAAAAGGCAACGAGCAAGAGAACAGAGTTAAAATAAGCAACGAGAGCAGTCAAGTATGTCCCCAATTTGCGATCCAATAGTATCGAGCTTCAGCCAGAATTTTCCAACGAAAGTGACCCTGAAGAATTTTAGAAAAAGTATTGCTGCGTAGCGCCACCGGCTAAACGGCTAAACAAGATCTTAGTGCCAAGGTTTGGATGAATCAAGTTGAAGTCTGAAGCGTAGCATCCAGATGAAGCGTCCCCTAACTTTGTCTCGAGTGTGAAACTTCCATGATGCGCCCGTCTTGTCTATCTCTATAATCGTGCAAAATATAGGTTAGAGGAACAAATCATAAATTTGAGTGTGAAAAATGTTAAAATGAAACATATTTAATTGAGTTGGGTAGCAATTCTAATCGTTGTCGAAAAGATGGTAGGTTTTTGTTCCAGACTTCTCTGCTTTTCCTACCCAAAAAAGTGGTTGGCCATTAATGACAAAGATTGTCTCCGGCCTTAATAAAGTATAATTAAAAAAAAAAAATCTAACGGGGCCACGAATTTTCGAATGATGTCATGTTTCATAAGATTCATGAGTTTTGAAAAATGAATTATTTTCGTAGTTTTTTCTTGATATATATCTTCACGATGCCACTGAAAAAACGAAATTCTTTGAGAAGAAGCACATTAAGTAGCTTCAGGAAGAATGGCAGCTTCAAGAGCTGCTGACACAGCGGAACAAACAACTACTCGGCTGGCTTGGAGAACAACGTACAAGACAATCGACTTCTAGAGCTGTTGAATCTTCAGAACGACCACAAGTCTCTCTGTTGTTAACTTATCAGGCCTTTGGTATTTCCGCTAGTATCTTTATAAATAGAAATAATAATTTATTTTGGCTGCGACTGACTAAGCACATTATCTCTTCGTTCGAAAATAAATGATTTTTATGGTTATTTCAAAAAAAAAAAAAAAAAACCAACAGGATTCTTCCATTAATGACGTCAGGTAATTCAGTGGTCTTTAAGACTTCGATCTCCCCAATATCAGAAATTTTCCTTGGCAAATATTGTTTTTTGTAAGGATGTAAGTAAGGACTTACTTGTTTTCAAATCACCATCTTTCTTAGAAATCTAATTTCACTGGTGGAAAGTTCCACTTTATCTTAAGAAATTTCCCATGTTTTCTTTTCTAAATATATGTCTATATTAGTCCTTGAACTTCTCGCTCTTTTTAATAGAGATAAGTCAGTATGAGTTGGTAAAAGTATAAGTACTATATACTATACCAGACGCGTAGCCAGCTTTAATATGAGGAGGTGTCTTGTTCTTGTTCAGTAGGGGCGGTTTGTCAATTTTTCCAGGGGATCAATGAACTGATTAAATGAGATTTGTGACTTTAAATCACAAAAATAATGTGAGCGAATTATAATTAATCGCAGAAAATTGAGAGTTTGAGATTAAGACAGTCCAAAACTTTCGGTAGGAATAAAATATTTGAGAAGCTGCATAAGGTTATTAATGGTTTCAGTTTTCTCACGTACACCATACTGAATAGGTTTCAAAATGCTTCGTCGTCGAATATTTCTAATGATTTTAATCATTTCGGCTGCTGCTGCTATTAAATCATATCCGTCATGCAAACCAAATGTATCAAAAAAGTACATGCCTTTGATTCATTATGGACAAAATGTTGAGGAAGGCGCGTTTCCATGGATCGCAACCTTATCATTTACAAAAGATGACAAATTTTTTTGCAGCGGTGTTTTAGTGTCTGAAACTAAGGTTTTAACTGGTATGTGTCGAAATTTTCAAGTTTACTGTCATAATCGGAGCATTTTAAATTTCATTCTAGCTGCTCATTGTCTTTTGTCTAAGGATAGTACTCTCAATCTTAAAATAAATGATTTTGTTGTAACTCTTGGCGCTCACAACATTTCGTATGTTGAACCCAGTGCAATAAAGCTTGTACCAAAGAAAATTGATATACATCCAGATTGGTTAAAACCAATGTCCTATGAGGCTGATATAGCAATCATTCATTTAGATCGTGTGGAGTTGGGCACAAGGATTGCTGTTATTTGTATTATAGACAATATTGAACCTTCTACAACAGAAGGAACTGTGGTTGGATATGGACAGGATGAAACAAATAGTATAACTACTGTACCAATGCAAATTAAAGTTCCACTCATAAGTAATGAACAATGTTATCAGCTATCAGAGTTAAGAGAATTGGTTACAAATCGTACGTTCTGCGCTGGTGCAAGAAATATGACCGGGCCATGTGTGTTAGTGATGTTGATTGCATAATTTAATGTCAATATTTTCACTCAAATTAACATTTTTAGTGGCGATAGCGGCGGTGGACTTTTTGTATTGATTGGAAATACTTTTTACCTCTATGGACTTGTCTCACATGCAAAGCAAGCAGAATCATCCTGTGATCTGAAAGAATTTATTCTTTATACAAAAGTTGGTGCTTTCCTTTCAATGATCAACTCTGAAACTACTTCCGTTCTACCTGATGGTGAAAATATATGCGGTAAAAGCAGCAAAGCAAATAGTTTAATTCAAGGTGGACATTTTTCGGAAAATGAAACCTGGCCATGGACTGTTGCAGTTTTTATTGTGGATATGGGCAGAGAAGAATATAGAACAAGTGGATCATTGATAACAGCAAAGCATGTCTTGACATCAGCTATTAGTGTTTCTATTTATGACGGCATGACTTCAAAGTTTAGTCCGCGTTCCTTGGATAGCTTAACACTATATTTTGGTATGGTTGATTTAGATGTAGCATCTGCCTCGAGCTCTATAATTCTTGAGCGATTACAGAAAATTACGATTCATCCGAGTATGACTTATGGATTACCTCATCTATTCAACATTGCTATTATAACATTGAAACAAACCCTGGAACTTTCTGTGCATGTGCAACCGATTTGTCTTACAAGCAATACTTTCAAAATTGAGAATTCTGTTGGAACACTAGCTTTTGCTGCAGGCTGGGGGCAAGATGAAACTGGTAAAGTTACAAGAAAACTGAAGCATACTCAGATGCGAATCGCGGACGATGTTTATTGCAAAAGAGTCTACAGAAAGGAATTGGAGAACGACAATACTTCACGGTTCTTTTGCGCTCGTGGTATTAAAGGAACTGCTTGCCGTAGAGATGACGTATTATACTTAAAAATTCAGGATCGCTGGTATTTGGTTGGTATTTCAGCATTGAGTAAAAATCTCAAAAGCGGAATCTGCAGCGAAAAGTTTCCACTTGCTTACGAAAACATTTCGATATTCTACGAATGGATTAATTCGCAGATTAATCGGAATTACGATGACTTAAATTAAATGAGAATAAGCAGCTTTGAATGAAAAGAAATTTGTAAAAGTGTTAGATATGTAGAAACAAACAATAAATATTTTACCAACATTACTTAGTTTGACGGCAGAATTTGTGTGAAAGGATGTAACAGATATGTATGAGGATGTGACTAAGTCGTGATTAAGCTTGATTTTGTTTATGAACTCTCAAATATTTGTGAAACTTTTATTGCTCCTAACTTCTGTTTTTGTCTTTTAGTACTTTTCTAATCGTATTTAATCGGTCAAACATCCAGTCGTATTTAATTTATTAAACCTGAGTTTCTATTTTAGGCTTATCCTCGGCCAAGTCCTCAGCATTTCGATCCATCAAAACTTCTCTTTTTTCGTATTCAATTTTAAGATTAAGTAATTTTAAAATGTATTTTCCTGAAAATTTAATCTTGTAATTTGTTGTTTTCTCTTGTATGATCTTGCCAACGATTGATACTGAATCTTGATAGCAATCTTCATCATCATCTTCTAATTCCGAATCATCAAAGATTTTCCTTAATTCAACTTCCCATTCATCAGGATTCTCGTTTAATTTATTTGCAATTTCTCTCATTTCCGTTAGAAATTTCTCGAGCTCTGCATCACTGATTTCATGATGTTCCGATGATATTTCCAGTTTTTTCAATAGATCTGTTATCTCGTCAACATGCTGTTTCTCAAATTTATCACCCATAACTACTTAAATCTTTTAAAACTTATTAGTATTTGCCAAAATGAGCGACTAAATTTGGTGACAGTTTTTAATTTATGCAATTTTCATCGGTTTCTCTCCCTCTCTTTCTATCTCACAGAAAACAGATTTCAAAAGTGATGTTATATATATGCATGCGTCAACTAACACATACTTCGCAGAAAGTAAACTAAGTATGATAAAAATATTCAAAAAAATTATTTTTAAGGGAACATGCATATATTGCATAACGCTATTTTGATACATTTTGGACCCCTTCAATCCCTCTCAATGACGCAAGTCCCATACAAAAAAGGGAACAAAATGCATACACCTTATTCCCCTGGGAAGAGTTACGTAATATATGAATGTTCCATGGAAGCCCTACTTAATGCTGCGTTGTGTGACAAGGTGACAACTATGGGAGGGACCAAAAAAGCCGATTTCTGGCGTTACGTAATAAGCGTCGCTGCAATTTGTAGGTAATTAAATTTTTAAACGATCTTCGTCTTTATTTAGATTTGAAATGCATACATCTTTGTCATTCCATTCAAAAGCTGATAATAAAAAGTTAAAATTTAATCTAAATATATAAATAAAAATGTAAAATATAGTTTGTTAATTGCCGCACATCTCCGAAAGTTCTTCACCGATTGCTCTGAAATAGTGACATAACGTTGGCATTCGAATACGAGCGGGTTTATATATACCGACATCATATAGATGTCACACCTGTGACAAGTAAACAAAAAATTTTTTACAGTAAAAGCTGTACGCTGTTGACCACACGAGTATTCACTTTTACAGTTTTTACTGTAATATAGAAATTCATTGTCTTTTATAAAAAATTTAAATTTTATACGATGATTCAATCTTGTAAAACTGATGACATTTCATTTGTAGTTTGTCTCCGCAGAATTCTAGAAAATAAAGTAGTAGATCAAACTTAGGTCGTCGTACTCGCAAAGCGGTAGTAATGCGACGAGTAATTGCGAACCAAATTGAGGAAAAACGAGCATCAATGAACGAGCGAAAAAGACAAGGAATGGCATGGTTCAGAGCCATGAACGCGACATGCTGAGAGTAGCTGAAAAACGTCAACGAAAAACAGTGGAGCAGGGGCAATCATGACTACGCGCTCAACAATCACGTGATTGCAATCGCCTTGCATTTCGGTACAACTCAGCTGATGATTATAGTTTGAGCCGGCATATGTTCTCATCGGCACTATGAATGAAGTATGTCCTTATTTCAAGGCTCTGAAATTTATGGGGAAACGGAAGGAATGTGTTGCGCCGCTGGAAAGATTAAACTGCCTCAACTTGAAGAACCGCCAGAGCAATTAAAAACTTTGCTTGTCGGATATATCAATTCATGGTAACTCAGAAAGTAAAAGGACAGATTTATTTTTTGAAAGGACTTAGCCACAGCAACGTGGCAGGGAACGCTACTTAGTAATATAATATTTTTGTTTCCATTAATGGAAACACACTCGAATTTCTGAAATTCGTTTTATTAGTTTTTTAAAATTTATTTCTTTTTTTTTTTAGCTTTGGAAGCTTTGTAACGTAGCTTGATTGAAAAAAAGAAAAAATAATCAATATACGAATTCTGTGAGTTGTTCTTACGGCGTTCCAAATCTTTGAAGCATTTTGCATTTTCTGCTTGGCTTCTCAATGAAAAAAAATTTGAACAGGATGTCTGTCAAAATTCTCCAATGCCTCAATGGAATTCAGTTTCATGTTAATATCATCTACATCTTCACTGCTTGGAACCGACTGTTTAAATGGTGATGGATTCATCAGAAGCTGTTCATTCATATTTTTAATCATTTCGAATTGTGTTTGCGCCATTGGCTCTTCAGCTTGTTCTTCAGAAATTTTTTCAATAGTCCATTCATTGTCGAGTTCCAGATTCGCCTGTTAATTAGCCAAAACATTACTATATTCTATGAAATATAAAAATTTAGAGCCGATATATCTAAATATTTATAAATTTCACAAATTTCTCACCATAATTATTGTTCAAAAAAATATCACCGCTAGGTATGTTGGAGTTTTGCGTTGCAACAAGAATTACCCACACATCATTTACTTAACCTTGTTTATGTATTGGAAATCCATCGATAAATATGTCAAAATTGATTTCAGCTGGTATTTCACTTATCGATTGCAGAATTCTAAAGATGATACCGAGATGCAAATAGTTGTTAGCGAAAATCTCTTGGAAACTTTTCCATGTATCTCTTGGCGGTCTGAGAATCGTTCTGGGATGAATGCGTAGCCCAGGAATAATGAAATCGGTGATCCACTTTTGTAAGAATTTCCTGATGATGTCTCAATATCATTTATAGTGTAATTTGTTGGGATTGCAGATATTTCTTTAAATGCATTATATATTTCCTGTCCACATTCATTGACATCATGCTGATTCGAATCGTGATTTTTTCGAACATCCAGTGATAAGAATTCATTGAAAATTTCCATTTCTGTAGTTGTCTTTGTAGTGCTGGAAGCGATTGTTTTGAATGAAGATATTCAACAGTTCACAGGAATGCTTAATTGAGGATAGTTTTGCTTCAGTTTTAAAAGGAATTACTTTTTTTCCTGCTCGTATTTTTCTTAAAACCTTTTTGTCAATAAATTTCACTGTTTCCGCATTCTTTTTATCTCACCTTGATGTTACCAGAAAAGTCTTCGTTGCTCTTCGTAATTTAATGCCATTTTTTGTGTGATTCTTGATAATACTGGCTTTAATGATCATAAAGATGAGTACTTTGAGTTGGCGTCCTTTTTAAAACATCCATAACCGTTGCAAGAACGTTGAATTCAAACTTTGCTGAAACCTTCTATGAACTTCAATAAAGGTTTTATGTACCGTCAACATGAATTCGAATTAAGTAGACCTCAGAAAAACCTTCATAAAGCTCTCATGTTTTGTCATTTTGTCATCCAGCATTCGGGATCGTCACTAAATCGCGACATTCTAAGGAGAATGAAATTTAAACATTGAAGAAATCTTTTCTTTTTTACCGTAAAAAATAAATTCTTTTTATTTATGGTTGGCAATAATCAATTTTGTGCAAATCGATTGCACGAATGTGGTGACGTTGATTTGTCAGATAAGTAACTTGATTTTTGAGTTGCTTAATTTGAGCTTGAGCGTCATTGAATGTGCTGCACAAGGTGGTCAATTCTTTTTGCATTGTCTTGATAGTTGCTTCTTTTTCGCATAGCGACAGATTAGCGGAAGCTCGACCTTGAGCCAAATCGACTTCCAGACAGTTGATATGTTCATTCATTATCTGACGATTCTTTTCGGCACAGCATTTGGTTGTGTTGATGATTCTTGCAGAGTCCTTGCGCAGATCTTCCAATTCATTCTTCATTTCCGTCAATTTTTCTTCCATACAAGTTTTAGTCGACTTTAGGCTGCAATATTTTTCCTTCAGCACTTTCACTTCACATTGTAGTTTCTCATATTTTTTTGACAAAGACTCATCTGGATGTTCCTTTAGAATTTTTAATTCACACTTTGCATTGCATAAATTTTGTAATGTCATTTTCAGATCCCGCTCTAGCGACATAATCTGCTCCTTTGATTCATCTAATTCGGCTTTTGTGTCTTCATATTTCTTTGGATATGGACATAGTTCAGATAATTTTTCTTGGAACTTTGCTTTGATGCCTGCAACTTCATCATTGATTTGTCCTTCAATTTGACTATTTTTGAGTTCAAAATTCTCCAGCAGATAACGTTGTTCTTCGACTTTCTCTTGTGCTGTAAATCACATGCCATTATGATATCAAAATAAATGTTTGTAATAAGACATACCTTTCATGAATTTGCACTTGTAGTTATCAACTTGTGATTGCAATTCCTTGATGAACATTTTGTAGTTATCAATTTCGCTAAATAATTGGTCAGCACGTTTCTTAAGCAATTCATTCTCGGCACGCTCCTTGTCGTTATCACATCCTTCCAGAAATCTCTTTAAGCGCTCCGTCATTTGCTTACATTCCTTTTCTTTCTCACAATATCCCGTCAGCAATGTTTTGTACTGCATTTGAAGTTGTTGTGACGGAATTTCTGATGCGTCTGGTGAGAATGTTTGTGGACTTGTTGAACATTGAATTGATGCCTGGGAAACGTTTATTCCTGGCTGTAATAAACATTTAGCCCGAGCTTTCATTAGTTTTTCCAGTTCTATTTTTTCCTTTTTCATTTGTTCAAGGTCACAATTAAGTATATTTATATCGCTTTGCATGTTTTTAATGCATTTCTCGAGTGCATCGGTAGCATCTTTTTGCCATTTTAATTTACTGCCTGTAACTTTAATGTAGGTTGCACTGCCTGATGGAGGCAGCTTTGACAACAACATTTCATTCTCATGAAACAAACGAGTCAACTCGCAATGCAACTTTTCAATTTTCTGCTGCATTTCCTGAATCGAATTGTCCTTTCTCGTAATTAGTTGCTGTAATTCATGACGATCCTCTACAAGTCTTTCATTTTCCGATAAGAGTTGATCGCTTATATCAATGTCGGAGAAGCCACTTATTTTCGAAATGTCGGAAGGAGTTTGAGGCGGAAGTAATTTGTTTTTCTTCCTTGAGCACTCTGAAGGAGGACAATAAAAATTGGTCGGTATCTTATTAAGAAATGTTATCGGAATCGGACCCCAATTTTTATTTTTGCACTGTTTTTGTTCTTGCATTACGAGTTCTAACATTTTTTCCAGCTTTTTTACTTCCCTGTCCATTTCATTATTCAATAAATGCAAGCATGATTGAGATGCTCCTTTCCTACACTTTGTTTCAATCTTGAGATTCAATTTCTCGATAATATAATTCTGGCAATCAATTTCGTATTTCATTTTCATATACTTCTTGCAGAATGTCTGTCCATTGTTGCATTTGGTTGCTGATGAGTCTGAGGCTGCTTTTTTAATCAACAACTTTGCAGGAGCACTTTTTCTGGCCGCTGCCTTTAGTGGAATGTAAGTTTTATTTCCCGAGCAAGATTCTTCTTCAGACACTGAGTCGGGCTGTGGCATTTTGCGACTCTTAGGTGCTCGTTCACATACTGCTTTCAGAGAATCTGATTGGTGCTTACAATCCGAGATTAGGCCAGATCCGCTGCGACTTGAATTATCCGAGTAATCACATTCAGCTGAAAATTTTTCAGGCTTAGCAAATAATTCCGGTTCTGATGCTTCGGACCAGTCATCTTGATCTATGCTACACTGGCTTTCGCTCTGCTCTTCTTCGTCAATCATTTCCTGGTGTGATTCATTTGCAGCAGCAGTTCGCAAGGATTTTTTTTCGCTCATTTTGTCTTCTACTTAATCAAATTATCTGTTAATGCTATGAAAGGCGTTTCGATGACTCGTTAAATCAAAATATCACACTCACCATAGTAATTTGAAGACATTGTTACTTACGTTTGACAATTTTGACGATAAATGAACTTTATTTATTATTTGACACTTTCACAAAATCTAAAATTTGCGAAAAATTTGATAAGCGAAAACTGAATAATTCTTTTAAAGCTGTCACAAGGACTACTAAGATTTTTTTTGCATCTGAATTGAAAATTCTTCATTCATTCATCAATCATCACATAAAGAAAGCAGGCAACAACAAACAGTGGTTTTTTCAGAGTGAACATACTTTTCTCGTAATTTTCCATTTTTATTTTCTTTGATTTCGAGACATTTGAAAACGAAAATGCAAAAACCAATTTTGTGCTATGTGTCATTAAGTCCACCGGCTCGCGCTGCTTATCTCGTTTGCCTCGAGCTCGGACTTGATGTTGAATTGCGGTGATAATTTGTTATTGAATTGCGATGACAAAAATAAAATCTTTCATTGCTGCTTTCAGAATAGTCAACATGTATGAAAGGGAACACATGACCCCTGAATACAAAAAAATTAATCCAATGGCAAAAGTTCCAGCATTAATTGATGGTGATATATCTGTATGGGATAGTCATGCAATTGCTATTTATCTGGTGGAAAAGTATGGCAAGGAAAATGATCCTTTGTATCCAAAAGACCTGATCAAGCGCACTTTGGTCAACGAACGAATTTTCTTCGAAGCAACTTATTTGTTTCAACATCTTTATGAGATTACTGTGGCTTTTTTTATTGGAACCGCAAAAGAAATTTCAGAAACAAAATTACAAGCGTCTCATGCGGCCTATGAAATTCTCCATGGATTCTTTAGCGATGGAAATTCGTATGTCGCCGGCGACACACTGACAATCGCTGATCTTAGCATTTGGGCAACGATGTTATCATATCAGCTTTTGGTTCCAGTTGATGAGAAAAAATATCGGAAGCTTGATAAATGGCTGAAAAAGATGAAGGCACGCAAAACATATCAAATAAATCAGAGTGGTGCTGATGAGTTGCATCAATATGGAAATCCAAGAAAAAGGAAATAAAAATTGATTAAGAAGCTGTTTACGATTGTACAAAAGCAGCTTAATCATATGTTTATAAATAGAAATAATAATTTATTTTGGCTGCGACTGACTAAGCACATTATCTCTTCGTTCGTAAATAAATGATTTTTTATGGTTATTTCAAAAAAAAAAAAAAACCAACAGGATTCTTCTATTAATGACGTCAGGTAATTCAGTGGTCCTTAAGACTTCGATCTCCACAATATCAGAAATTTTCCTTGGCAAATATTGTTTTTTGTAAGGATGTAAGTAAGGACTTACTTGTTTTCAAATCACCATCTTTCTTAGAAATCTAATTTCACTGGTGGAAAGTTCCACTTTATCTTAAGAAATTTCCCATGTTTTCTTTTCTAAATATACGTATATATTAGTCCTTGAACTTCTCGCTCTTTTTAATAGAGATAAGTCAGTATGAGTTGGTAAAAGTATAAGTACTATATACTATACCAGACGCGTAGCCAGCTTTAATATGAGGAGGTGTCTTGTTCTTGTTCAGTAGGGGCGGTTTGTCAATTTTTCCAGGGGATCAATGAACTGATTTAATGAGATTTGTGACTTTAAATCACAAAAATAATGTGAGCGAATTATAATTAATCGCAGAAAATTGAGAGTTTGAGATTAAGACAGTCCAAAACTTTCGGTAGGAATAACATATTTAAGAAGCTGCATAAGGTTATTAATGGTTTCAGTTCTCTCACGTACACCATACTGAATAGGTTTCAAAATGCTTCGTCGTCGAATATTTCTAATGATTTTAATCATTTCGGCTGCTGCTGCTATTAAATCATATCCGTCATGCAAACCAAATGTATCAAAAAAGTACATGCCTTTGATTCATTATGGACAAAATGTTGAGGAAGGCGCGTTTCCATGGATCGCAACCTTATCATTTACAAAAGATGACAAATTTTTTTGCAGCGGTGTTTTAGTGTCTGAAACTAAGGTTTTAACTGGTATGTGTCGAAATTTTCAAGTTTACTGTCATAATCGGAGCATTTTAAATTTCATTCTAGCTGCTCATTGCCTTTTGTCAAAGAATAGTACTCTCAATCTTAAAATAAATGATTTTGTTGTAACTCTTGGCGCTCACAACATTTCGTATGTTGAACCCAGTGCAATAAAGCTTGTACCAAAGAAAATTGATATACATCCAGATTGGTTAAAACCAATGTCCTATGAGGCTGATATAGCAATCATTCATTTAGATCCTGTTGAGCTAGGCAAAAGGATTGCTGTTATTTGTATTATAGACAATATTAAACCTTCTACAACAGAAGGAACTGTGGTTGGATATGGACAGGATGAAACAAATAGTATAACTACTGTACCAATGAAAATTAAAGTTCCACTCATAAGTAATGAACAATGTTATCAGCTATCAGAGTTAAGAGAATTGGTTACAAATCGTACGTTCTGCGCTGGTGCAAGAAATATGACCGGGCCATGTGTGTTAGTGATGTTGATTGCATAATTTAATGTCAATATTTTCACTTAAATTAACATTTTTAGTGGCGATAGCGGCGGTGGACTTTTTGTATTGATTGGAAATACTTTTTACCTCTATGGACTTGTCTCATATGCAAAGCAAGCAGAATCATCCTGTGATCTAAAAGAATTTATTCTTTATACAAAAGTTGGTGCTTTCCTTTCAATGATCAACTCTGAAACTACTTCCGTTCTATCTGATGGTGAAAATATATGCGGCAAAAGCAGCAAAGCAAATAGTTTAATTCAAGGTGGACATTTTTCGGAAAAGGAAATCTGGCCATGGGCTGTCGCAGTTTTTATTGTGGATATGGGCAGAGAAGAATATAGAGCAAGTGGATCATTGATAACAGCAAAGCATGTCTTGACATCAGCTATTAGTGTTTCTATTTATGACGGCATGACTGCAAAGTTTAGTCCGCGTTCCTTGGATAGCTTAACACTATATTTTGGTATGGTTGATTTAGATGTAGCATCTGCCTCGAGCTCTATAATTCTTGAGCGATTACAGAAAATTAAGATTCATCCGAGTATGACTTATGGATTACCTCATCTATTCAACATTGCTATTATAACATTGAAACAAACACTGGAACTTTCTGTGCATGTGCAACCGATTTGTCTTACAAGCAATACTTTCAAAATTGAGAATTCTGTTGGAACACTAGCTTTTGCTGCAGGCTGGGGGCAAGATGAAACTGGTAAAGTTACAAGAAAACTGAAGCATACTCAGATGCGAATCGCGGACGATGTTTATTGCAAAAGAGTCTACAGAAAGGAATTGGAGAACGACAATACTTCACGGTTCTTTTGCGCTCGTGGTATTAAAGGAACTGCTTGCCGTAGAGATGACGTATTATACTTAAAAATTCAGGATCGCTGGTATTTGGTTGGTATTTCAGCATTGAGTAAAAATTTCAATAGCGGAATCTGCAGCGAAAAGTTTCCACTTGCTTACGAAAACATTTCGATATTCTACGAATGGATTAATTCGCAGATTAATTGGAATTATGATGACTTAAATTAAATGAGAATAAGCAGCTTTGAATGAAACAAACAATAAATATTTTACCAACATTACTTAGTTTGACGGCAGAATTTGTGTGAAAGGATGTAACAGATATGTATGAGGATGTGACTAAGTCGTGATTAAGCTTGATTTTGTTTATGAACTCTCAAATATTTGTGAAACTTTTATTGCTCCTCACTTCTGTTTTTGTCTTTTAGTACTTTTCTAATCGTATTTAATCGGTCAAACATCCAGTCGTATTTAATTTATTAAACCTGAGTTTCTATTTTAGGCTTATCCTCGGCCAAGTCCTCAGCATTTCGATCCATCAAAACTTCTCTTTTTTCGTATTCAATTTTAAGATTAAGTAATTTTAGAATGTATTTTCCTGAAAATTTAATCTTGTAATTTGTTGTTTTCTCTTGTATGATCTTGCCAACGATTGATACTGAATCTTGATAGCAATCTTCATCATCATCTTCTAATTCCGAATCATCAAAGATTTTCCTTAATTCAACTTCCCATTCATCAGGATTCTCGTTTAATTTATTTGCAATTTCTCTCATTTCCGTTAGAAATTTCTCGAGCTCTGCATCACTGATTTCATGATGTTCCGATGATATTTCCAGTTTTTTCAATAGATCTGTTATCTCGTCAACATGCTGTTTCTCAAATTTATCACCCATAACTACTTAAATCTTTTAAAACTTATTATTATTTGCCAAAATGAGCGACTAAATTCGGTGACAGTTTTTAATTTATGCAATTTTCATCGGTTTATCTCCCTCTCTTTCTCTCTCACAGAAAACAGATTTTAAAAGTGATGTTATATATATGCATGCGTCAACTAACATATCAGAAAGTGAACCAAGTATGATAAAAAAACATTCAAAAAAAAATGATTTTTGAGGAAACATCCATATATTCCGTAACGCTATTTTGATGTATTTTGGACCCCTTTCCGTTCTTTAATGAAACTTTTTTGTATGGGACGGAACAAAGGCTTACACCTCTCACCCCTGGGAAGCGTTACGTAATATATGCATGTTCCACAGAAGCTACGAATGGATCAATTCGCAGATTAATTGAAATTATAATAACAAATTATTTTACCGGCACTAAAATGAACAAATATTGACTCTAATTAAAATTATTTCAATTGGGCTATACTTAATCTTTTTCTATAAAGTAGAATGTGTGTTTGTTCGCGATAAACTCAGTCACTACTGCATTACCGTCACCAAACTTTCTACAATTCTTTTCTGGGTTCTAAAATTTGCTATTTTGCGTAACTAAAACTATTTCATCAATGAAACATTTACCAAAATTTGTAATTTTAGTGCAGATTTTGAAATATTTAGAATTCAATTTTTATTAATTAGAGATTTATTTTTCAATTTTTAGCAATGACATTTCTTTATACATATAAATTAAATTGTAAATCATAAAGGATTAAAGGAATTAATTAAGATATATTATATATAATAAAGAAAAAAAAAAAAAATGCATAAAATGAATAATAAAGTAACAGAGAAAGTGAAAGTTAAATTTGTATTTTCTGATTGATGTGTTGAGGTTTCAGTTTCAATCGGATTGTGACAGATTTGCTGATTGAATTGTGACTGATTTGAGTGAACTGGTTTAAGGGGGGACATTTGTGAATCATATGGAAACTCCAACATAGCCTACAAAAAAAATTTAAAATTATTATAAACTTAGATATTTGACAGTTTTTACTAACTTCATAATGTTTCGTAGATTTCGCGAAGACACGAAGCAAGAATTCACCTTCTTTAATTATGATGATTTATGTATTGATTCATAAATTATGAAGATTTTATTTAATTTAACGTTTAATTTTTGAAATACTAGAAAGGTCAACCGCTTACATCCGAACCGCTTTATAACCACCAATACAAAAAATATCGTGCCCGAATCCGAATCCAAATTCGAATTTTATTTATTAAATTAAAAAGGATTCATCAGGGACCTTGAAATGAGTTCTCGAAAAGGCGAATCCCAACGTTCACGTGCGCAGCGCTATCAAAATAAAACGTCTTTTAAAAATGATCTCTACGATAAAAGTGACCGAACGAAAAAACTTAATGCCATGAATATCAGTGGAATTTGTCAGCGGTGTCATGATGTGATCGAATGGAAGATTAAGTATCGCAAATATAAAGCATTGTCACAGCCCAAGAGCTGCAATTTGTAAGTGGTTATTTCCTTTTTAGTTTTCTATTAAAGTTCAAACGAATTCGTTTTAGATGCAATCAGCGAACAGTAAAGAAAGCTTATCATGTCATTTGCCACGATTGTGCGATCAAAACACACCAATGTGCTAAATGCCTACGCAACGAACAGGAAGTTGCCATCATTCCACCAGAACCGTCGGATGAAGAAAAGTCTAAATTGGATATTGAGATGAAACAGCTCATTAAGGCACTTCCCGAGCGTAAGCGAAGGACGTTTATGCGATTTATGAATGGTAAGAAGAAAAAGAAGATAGCTGAAGAGGACATCGAAGAAGGTGAAGAACCACCAGTGGTCTCAGCTTATCAAAAACCTACACGGGATCAACTTTTGAGTAAAATTGAGCAGCTCAAAATTAAAGACGACGACGATTTCTATGAGGATGTTATTTCTGATGAGGAAGAAGATGATGATGAGAATTGGCTAAGTGATAATTCGGATGAAAATGAAGAAAAATAAATTTTAGCTGAATATTTGAACTAAACAATAAAAAAAGTCGAACCGACTTGAATTGAACTGTGGGATACAAATTCATTTTTTAAAAATTTAATTGGTTGCTTAGTAGTTTGTTCCTATTTACAGAGTTTAAGTGCATTTAACGAACCATCCGGAGTTCTAATACGACCCAGAAAAGTATTAACATGGAGCAATACATAAAACAAGAGGTTTATAATTTGGATGGGAATACACAGCTGGAATTTCTTAATCGGAAGACTATTGTTGTTGTTGATAAAGATAGATTCAGTATTTGTAAACAGCTTTTGCTCGAGAATGCACGAGATGAAGATTTTGCTGAGTTCCTTAACATCCCGCCTGAGAAAGTACGCTATTTCAAATACAAAATGCAGTTGTTTGAGGATAAAATCAGGGCACGTCGTCGTGCAGCTCGCTTGAATTCGAAGAGACGCCGCCGCGAAGCAAAACCACACCACAAAGAAAACGAGAAATCTCTAGCGAGGAGCGTTTCCGTCGCGCGCGCGATCTTATTGCTCGCAATTACAGCACTAATCAAATTTCAAAGATCCTGAAAGTTTCGGAGCGCTCCGTGACACGCTTTAAAAGTCGCATTCGCGCTGAGAAGATGAGACTGGCGGTGGAAGGGAAGTTGAAATTAGATCCCGATGATCCTGATGACCAAAATTCATTTAAGCACTTAAAACCGCAAGATAAGGTTCGCCGTGCTCAAGAACTCTTCAAACGCCGTCTTCGCATCACCGAAATCAGTGAAATTCTCAAGATCAGCGAACGCTCGGTGCGGAGATGGAAGGAGAAACTCAATAAACTCGCGAATGCGCCACCGTCGGAGAACGATGAGACGTTGAATATTCCCAAGAAATGGCATCCGGAGCGAAATCTTCGTTCGAAAGTTATAAAAATGAAATCAGAAGTTGAGGAAAATGATGACGAAGAAAGCGAACATGAAAAGCCACCACCTAAAAAGCGAAAGATGTTTGTTGATCGTGAGAAGGTTCAATATGCCCGCGAATTAATTGAAAATAAATTGAGCAATAAGGAAATGTCGATGCTGCTTGAGATGTCAATTGCATGTGTGCGTAAGCTGAAGATGAAAATCCTTAATGGAACTGTGGAAGAATTGATTGATAATAGTGAAGAACATTATGCAAGTTTAATGCGCTCAAACGATGGCGAAGACGTTGAAGTAAATCCTGATGGTAAGGAAATTACTTAATAAATCGAATACTATTGCAATAATTATCTCTCTTTATTTTTAGTTGATCCACTTGATTTGATTGAACCATTGCCAGAAGCTTCAACATCGATTATATCTCTGCCACCGCCAGGAAATTACGGTTACGAGCGAAAACCAAAAGTGGTTTTGCGCGATCGCGAAATGTTCATGTGTCGATTGTTACGTGAAAACAACGTTCGTACAATGGACATCGCCAAGATGATGAAAATTAGCGAGAGAAGTGTGACTCGATTGCTCGCAAAATCTCGCGAATTAGAGGCGATTGAGTATGAAGCTGATCTTGTTGCAGATGTTGAAAAAATGCTCGCTGATAAAGATACGATCCTGGATGATACGGCTACAGAGACATCCATCAGTGAGCCAGCGCCAGTGCAATACGTTGATGATAATAAGCGAAAACTTGGATTGAATTTATTGAGTATGAACGTCAAGCCAAAAGATATTGCAAAGATGCTGGATGTTTGTGAGAAAACTGTCTTGCGATGGAAGCTAAAAATGCGTAACGCTGAACAGGAAGCTATTGAAGATGACGAGGATGAAAATCTGGAAACGAATGATTATCTCGCAACTGAAATCAAGCAGGAAGATGATGATGGTTGATTTCACAGTTATAAAAGTAAACCATTTATTCATTAAATAATAATAAATACAATGTACAATCTCGAAAGTTGAAATCAGTTTTTAAATGGACAACAGGCTGGCTTTTCAAACAGTTGATGTGCTTCAATTTTCTTTAATTTACCTTTGACAAAACATTTTTCATACCTAACTATTTCATAATGAAATTTTCATTCAATAGAAAATTTATACTCATGTCAATTAAAGCATATTGATATGACATTTAATAAAAATTGAATTAGCTGTTCCACTTCTTAGTTTTCAGTTGCAATTCTTTCCAAATATTCTCCGAGAGTGCTGGTAATGAATTTCAAAATTTTCGAAATAGCTTGGCGTTTTTGTTCGTCTGTTTCCAAATCGTCATTTAATCGGTCGTCTGCTTGCAGATGATCAAAGAAACCACTTAATAATGACTGCATTTCTCTTTGGAAGCGTTCACCACCATTATATCCACTCTCGATGGCAATGTTACCGACTTGATTGAAGAAATAATCATTATATTCCTGGGTGATGTTGTTGTTTTCTGACCTTTCTTCAAGATCTTGAAGTAATTGCTTCAAAAGTTGGTTAAACGGTGATCTTTGTGGTTCAGACATTCTGGTGCTATTCACTGATGGAGGAGAAATTATTAAATGAGAAGCCTTTTCCTAATTGCATGCACAATACGGACTCAGAACTTAGATATTTGTTTGTGTACTTACCAGGGCTGACAACTAAGGCTAATTTTGGGTACTTATCTAGGTAGTACCTTAGATCTTGGGCTGGGAACTTTTGTGGTACTAAGTATGAAGAACTTACCTACATAGTAGTATTAAGCAAAATTTTGGTTTGGTACCAAGTATCAAGAACTAAGTTCCGCAAAATTCTGGCTGGTGCAAAGAACTACCTAAGGTACCAGATAAGTACCCAAAATTAGCCTTAGTTCGCAGCCCTGCTTGGTACCATCCAAAATTTAAAGAACTAAGTTTTTAGTTCTTGATAACAATCTCGGATTTTTCGGTACTTAAGAAGAGCATAAAAATAAATAAATAAAAAGCAGATTTTTTTTAAATTACGTTCAAGGTAAATAAATAAACCAGGTAGGACGGACTAACCCAATACATTAAAAGAAATCGCGTTTACGACTAACACAAAGTAGCAGTTTTGGTCCGGCAACAGGGAAAATTGTATGGTTTTGTTTCGACTTTTTTCAACCTTTCTGCGTTCCCTTCGATTTGATTTGCTTGAAAAAAAAAAAAACGCGTTTTCCGCGTTATTTAACATGGAGCATGGAAGAGGTGATAAAACTTTACTTTTACATATTTTCATGCAAATTACACATAATTAGGTAGGCAAGAAAAGCGTTTGAAATATGTGCTGACACCAAATAAAAATAAATAATAATAAAAACATGAAACTCATAAATTTAAAGATGTTCGGAATATTTTATTATTGATAGTTTTACGCAATTGGATGTTAGTGTAAGTTAACATGACAAATAACAAAATAATTCAGTCTTTATTAATACAAAATATATAAAATAAATCATTTTAAACTAACCGATAAGCTTTGTTACTGGAAATGCGACTCAATTTTCTTTGTTCTTTCGTTGCCTTCACCTTGTCCTGCGTGTGTCTAAATTCCAATTCGATTTCTGATGACGACTTTTCAACTTTTACTACCTAGTGTTTCAACTCGGCTAATGACCCTGCGCTTCTTTGGAGACAACAATAAACGAAACTGTAATTTAGGACAAATTAATTTAAAAATTATCAGCTCAAAATATATTTTACCTGCTCGTTTTCAGAAAGTTCGGCATTTCGTTTCAACCCCTGCGCTTTTTTAACTTCTCGTTTCTTCCTCAATTGTTCAATCATCTTAGCTTCGTGAATTTTGTTCAGCCGCTTTATGCGTAAGAATATACGAAGTCGAATAAATGTCTCGATTATTTTTTTATGGATGCACGTTTCTGATTCAAGAGCTATCTGATCGTCATCTTCACAACTAAACTGCTCACACAAAATACGATAAAGTCTTCCAAAAGGACGTGATGCAATGGAGCCATTTTCGTTACGATGAAATTTGTGTTCAATGCCAGTGTTTGGTCGGCGTCAAATCACTTTTCTTCATGCGAAGCTGTGAAAAAAAATTCTCAAGCGCATCGGTATTCAGACGTCGAGTCATGATGAATTTTATATCGTTAAATTATATATATAGAGAGTATATAGAGAGTTTCCATATATGGGATGCTCTGAAGCTCCACATATAATTGTTTTAACGAATTAATCGACATTTAAATTAATTAATTAATTGTTTTTTTCCTCGAACAGTTTGTGAAACATGAGCTCAGCATTTTCAGCGGCCAAGCATTCAATTGTATTTTTATGGGACTTCAGCGCAGTCGTATTTTTCCCTAATATAATCATTTTAAGTGATTGAATTGCTTCCAATGGCGTCAGATCACTAAAAATACAATTGAATGTTTGGCCGCTGAAAATGCTGAGCTCATGTTTCACAAACTGTTCGAGGAAAAAAAAAAAATTAATTAATTAAATTAAATGTCGATTAATTCGTTAAAACAATTATATGTGGAGCTTCAGAGCGAATTTAACGATATAAAATTACAAATTTCATCGTAACGTTTATTTATTTACCTTGGAAAAAAGTCAATCTGAAGAAATGCGCGAGAAAACAAATATTAATGAAAATCTGCTGATTTAACAACTTATACTTACTTTAAAGATGTACTAACGTCTTAAGTACGCTCAAAAAATTAATTTATTAAATTAAAATAAAAAATTGGATCCCCAAATTCCCGTTTTTCTTGGAATTCCGGTACTACCTAAGTAGTACTAAGTACTTAGTAGTAGTAGTATGAAGAAATTGGGAACGGAAAGATGCCGGTTGATCTGGCCTCAGGATGAATTTTGTTGACTCATAACTTCCAATATTCAAACCAATCACGATTGGCTGAGTGGACGAGCTATTCTTGCGGCCAATATTGCAATGGCAATCGGCTTGCAGTAAAAAAAATTAATGAGCAACGTCCTATCTAGAAGCAACTATCTTAACAGGCCACAACAACACGTGGCCGGGTACAGCTATCTATGTAGTATTTAAAAAAGTGCTTGAATGTTTGTAATTGATTTTCTTCTTTTTTTTACTATTTTATGTTTTCTTTATAAATTGTTTTGATATAAATTTCTTCAATTATTTGAATAATTTCATCATAGTCAGGGCAAATATTATAAGACTATTTCTTATAAAATATAACAATGACGAATGACTGGATTGTTACTAATCATTGGGATTCCTTGTTTCGACCTCATCTTCTGAATCACTATATCCGCTACCGGCCGACAAATTCATTCCGAGATAAATTGAGAGAGCGATGGTCAAAGATGCGATCGCTATTTTGCCAACTTTTTTGAGAACTTGTTTTATTTTTAACTGTGAATCCATGAAACACTCATCATCGATAACAAAATGTGGATCCAGTTGTTGACGCATTGATGCTTGAAACATTAAAGGTTCCGGATGATGGTATTTTTCAGCCATATTCAAAATTTTAGCATAAAATATATCCATATATTCCTCGTCCACTTCATTGCGATTTACAGCATTATGGAGCTCATCAAACAACCCTCTAACGTCTGCCTTGAACTGTTTTTTATCAACGTGATCGACCATAACTGAAATTTTTTTTACTTGGAACTTTTCTCAATTTTTGAATAATGGACGAGATTTTTTAATTAGTTCCCTAAAAGCTCCAACCGATTCGGAAACAGCAACACGACTGCGACTACTAAATAAAATATTCTTGATTTTTTTTCTTGCGTGATTCTTGCGGGAAAAGCAGCGAACCGCAATAAAAACATGTACCTAATAGAACACATGATAGAACATACTTTGGATCGTTCGTATTTGTGTATTTTTTTTGAGTGGATTTGTAGAATACAAATAAAACTTCCTTGCTATCATATGACATCATAATCCATTGCAACAAATCTTCGTTTTCGTTTTTATTTTTTCGTTTTTTTATTGTTTCGTGTTTGAATTTTTAATTGTCTAAAAATTTATAATTGCATCATCCGGTTACCAATCGTATTCAATTGAGAGTTTAAGAAACTCAGCAAATGCAGGCAATGAGACTCTCAAGTCAATTCGGAGACGGCCATTTCCTTGGCCATTTCCTCTTGGAGCAACTCCAGTAACACCGTCTTCATCCTGGAGGCTTTCGATGCCTTCTGAAGTTGGAAACAGCTCCCTGAATTTGCGGTCGTAATTAGCTTTGCTGATTCCTTGCTTCACCGCAAATGGAAACATCACATTTTTGAAGTCTTCCAAACGAGATGGCGATACAAGCACACCCTTCTCACTGTCAGCTATGAGACTACTACAATATTTTTGAGCGTCTTGATTATCAGACATTATGTGTTCCCTTCTAATTTCTTTATTTTTTCGATGTTCTCACACTGCGTTCATCTACCACAGCACTAAAAAAAAAAACTGGTTTTTGCTTTACAGCTTACAGAAAATATACGGACCTTTCTCCAACGAAGCAGTAGATTGACTGAGTTAAAAAAGAGAAACATCACGAAATAAATTTACTAATGAGAACAGAGAGAAAAAACTCTTTCGATTTCACCATTTGTGAAATAAATGTAAATAAATATTATTTTTTAAATAAGCAAATTAGCAAAGTAATAATCAGAATAATAAAAATGATAAAATACATGAAACAAAAATAAACTGCCACATATAATTTTTATTGAAACTGCCAAAATAAAATTAAATAGTTTAGGCAAATTGAACCTTTTCCAACAGATCGATATTGCGTTTTATGATCATTATAGCGTTCAATGTCTCTGGATTCAGTCGCGTGCGTAAATGATTCAACACCAATGCAAGTGAGCTGAAATTACGTTCTTCTGAAACTTGTGTAGGAGCAGCAGCAAGAACAACCTCGGCAATTTGACATAGTTCTTGGTTATCCTTGTTGACTCTTCTATTAAACGGCAGTCGCGTACATCAAAATCCAAATCGCACTTGATTTTCGGCTCATTCGCAAACATCAACAATTTCAGTCGGATTGTTTCATCAGACGATAAATAATTTTGCATGATGCTCTGCCCACCACCCATACGTGTCTGCAGCTTTTCATATACAAAATTGTTTTCATCCTCCTCGGAGGAAATGTGATCAGACAAACTGTTCTCATGCGAGCACTTAAGCATATTATAAACCTTTATCAAATGAGACTAAAAAATATGAAACGAACATCAAAAATAATATCGCCGATGAAAATTTGATTTTGCTTACAATCGCGATGTCACGACGAACGATTTTTAGTTCAGGGTCAACGTCGGTGAACAGGAAACGAGGATCTAAGAAAGCGCCGGCAATAAAGGCATGCGAATCCTAGAACTTGCCGGAGCGCTTTTGTATGTTTCCCAGTGTGATTTTAGCTAAATTATGTTTTGTGGTTCCCAAAAGGTCAAGGTGAACTTCGCACATGCGCCATACATAACATAGCTCGTAAATTTTTTTTATATTCACTGATGTGAGGTCGTGTAACTGGAACTTTAACATTGCCTCATGGACTGGTTTGAAAGCAGCAACATATTCGGCAATGAAGTCCCAGCTGTCTCGTGACATAATCAGCTTCCGATTGGTATTTTGTCACATTGTCCTTACAACTTTTAAGAGACATGTAACGGGAATCCCAGCGAGTGTCATTCTCAGTAATTGGACGTGAGCAACCCATTGTGATAAACAGAGTGTCATATTCCTGACTGCGGCATTCTTTAATGAACGCTTTTATAGTGTTAATTTGTGCTACGAATTTCTCATTTGTTTCATTAGCCGCCAGCTGTAAAACGTTTGCCCCACAATTGATTCCACTGCATAAAGGTCCGACGATCTCTTCAACAAACATCTGTTCAAGGTAGTCTTCAACTTCTTCAGGCGCGTCTTCGCTCTGTAATGCTATAACTTCATCAATTTTATTGTTCATTTCTCGTTCATTTCTGATCTCGTTGGCATCATAAACAATTAGGTAGTTCTCTCATTTTTTTACGAGACATAATAATAACGAGGCAATAATTTAATTATTACTTGAATGAAGGCTGATCATCTGCGCGGAATTTGTCGTGACAATCCCGGATTTTGCTCAAAATATCGGCAACTTACGTCTCAAGTTCGAGGAGTTTTTCGACAAAATCAGGACTTTCTCACTTTCTCCATATCGTTCCGAATTTTGAGTGAAAATATCTAAGTAGTCTCCTACTTAAATATGTAAGTAGTAATTTTCAAAATAATCATGTATATATTTACGCTCATCACATGACCGTGACTGACTGAATGACTCACTCACTCACTCATTCACTCCGGAACGCTCGCATCCGAGACTGAAAAATGTAAGAAAAGGTTGTAAAAGTTGGAAAATGAGCTTCATAATATATTTAAATATTATAGAGCTCAATTAAATGGTCATTGTGCGTTTACATGCCTATCATTTCATTTGAGATTCAAAAATATCAGACGAATCGATGATGATCAGCAGATTGATGAGATGTTGACGAAGAGATGGTAAATTTATTTAAAGTCGAAATTGTTTTGAAGTTGATATCAACTTATGGAAAAGGAATATTTTTAACAGTTAATTGAATAAATTTTTGGTCACAGAATTGGACTTGATCGATAAGGAAGAAATTCTTGAAACTGAAGAGAAAATTGAGAATATTTTAAAGGACTATTAAAACTATTAAAGTCGCCAAAAGATGATTATATTAACCACAAAACAATTGACGTCTTTTTAAAATTTGTGGTCACTAATCCTTCACTTTTCGCCTGAAAGTAAACAAGTTCATCAATTTACATAGTTGATTACGATAAAATAAGTTAATCAATGAGTGATTCTATTGTTTCCAGCGACATCATTTATGATTAGGTTGACCACCCGGTTTTTGTCTATATTGTCCCTATTCTCTCTCAGAAATCGGCAAATTGTTCCCTAAAATACCAAGAGCTTTTAGTTAGGGCAAGTTTGGACTACCTACTATTTACTGAAGCTCTAATAACTAATACTTTTTGAGAATTTTCGGAGACAAAAATACTTGGTAATTGATTTTCTTTTTTTTATTATTTTATGTTTTCTTTATAATTGTTTTGATATAAATTTCTTCAATTATTTGAATAATTTCATCATAGTCAGGGCAAATATTATAAGACTATTTCTTATAAAAATATAACAATGACGAATGACTGGATTGTTACTAATCATTGGGATTCCTTGTTTCGACCTCATCTTCTGAATCACTATATCCGCTACCGGCCGACAAATTCATTCCGAGATAAATTGAGAGAGCGATGGTCAAAGATGCGATCGCTATTTTGCCAACTTTTTTGAGAACTTGTTTTATTTTTAACTGTGAATCCATGAAACACTCATCATCGATAACAAAATGTGGATCCAGTTGTTGACGCATTGATGCTTGAAACATTAAAGGTTCCGGATGATGGTATTTTTCAGCCATATTCAAAATTTTAGCATAAAATATATCCATATATTCCTCGTCCACTTCATTGCGATTTACAGCATTATGGAGCTCATCAAACAACCCTCTAACGTCTGCCTTGAACTGTTTTTTATCAACGTGATCGGCCATAACTGAAATTTTTTTTACTTGGAACTTTTCTCAATTTTTGAATAATGGACGAGATTTTTTAATTCCCTAAAAGCTCCAACCGATTCGGAAACAACAACACGACTGCGACTACTAAATAAAATATTCTTGATTTTTTTTCTTGCGTGATTTTTTTATTTTTTATTTCACTTGATTCATCCCACTCGAATTTCACAATCACAGAAATTATCTCAGAGCGAGAGAAAACATTTCGATTTTAAATTTTATTTTTATAGTCACTTTATAGTCGAGTCGAGACTATAGTTTAGTGTAGATATTAGGTACAAATACATCTGTAAACGCATGTGTCATTTGCTTTCCTTTTGCAGCTTTATTATGATCTGTTATTATGATGTCATTACGATCTGTTCGTCATGTAATAAAAAACACCACTAGATAATTTAAAAAAATTTGCAATGTTTGATCAATTTAATGAAACAAAAATTTGCTTTAATTTACAGAGGTGAATAGATAGATAGATAGATAGATAGAAATTTTAGGGCGACTGCGTATACAGTCGATGGCACTGCGATCCGGAGATCTGTTGTACCTACCCCACTTCCTATATGGTTACTGTAAATTCTTCGATTTTCAGATCTTTAATGAAATTTAGTAGTTTTTGTGGCTTTGTTTGATATACTTGGTTGATACCCATGTTTTACAGAGGTGAATAGTTTATATAAATGAAACTGAATTGATAAGTTCACCATCGATAGCAACATGCATCGAATTTCGTTTGGTTTTTCCCCCAACTCCATTAAAGCTGCTGGTGGTATTCATTTTATTCGCTTAGAGTGCTGTCTTTTTCAGTAATAACTTGTGGTCCATTATCGTTCTCAGTCACTGATGTTTGCTCCGTTTCTGGCACATTGCTCATTACTATTGTTGTATCTGTTTCATACTCGTATGAAAACTCCATTTTTAAAAAGCCGAGTTGTTGGAGATATATAGGCTCTTTCGGAAAAGAAACAATTTACTCAGCAATTCTTTGGGATACAACACCCAGCAATCTTCAATTGCGTGTTGACACAGATTCCATGATTCAACACCTAGCGATCGTCACTCGCGTATACCTTCTGCAGAACCAATCACTATGAAATGAACTTGGTTGCAACCAACTCCTCAAACACAATTTGTGGTGTTACAAACCAATTGTTTTATTCGAATTAGTGATATTTCTTCTTAATATTATCAATGAACTCGCGGTTCAGAAGGCGCTAAATGCTTATGTTAAATAAGAGCAATTGCCTGCACGGGTGATCCCAAGTATTAAACATTTAACATAATTGGGCCACCGAATCTACAATTAAATTAACACTACACCCCCAAGTAACGAATGGTAATGAGTTACTAACCATCAGTTGGTATTACCCCAACATCCAACTTTGCCACATGAACAACCGGTCGTTCTTTGAATATTTCTTCATAGTGCAATTTTTTGTCGATTATTTTAATGGTACGAATTGTTACCCAATAGCTCTGACCATGCTTCAGGTAAACGCGTTCTACTCGTCCTCTTTTCCAATCGCACCGTTTCTTTGAGTCTTCATTAACTATGAGAACCAAGTCCCCAACTTTAAGCGGCTCAGCAGGTTCATGCCATTTTGTTCGTCTGCTTAATTCCGGGATATATTCGCGACTCCAGAAATGATTTGCCAGTTCCTGTGTGAAACGTAGCTGGCGTCTCAAAACCAAATTGTCATTATTTAAATCGGGTGATGGATCGACTAGATGACCAAGTCAATACAAAAAGTGGCCAGGTGTCAGCACGTCGTCGGTATCTCTTTCAAGTGTGATGTAGGTCAATGGCTGGGCATTAATAATTGCTTCTACTTCAATGAGGTAACTGCTCAGCGTGTATTCATGGAACGTTTTTGCTGGTGTCACCTTTGTAAGTATGTTCTTGAATGATCTTACTTGCCTCTCCCATATGCCCCCCATGTGAGGGCTTTCGGGCGGGTTAAACTGCCACTTGATTTCTTTCAATGCTGCTTCAGCTGCTAAAGCGTCTTCATTTACATTAGCCAGATAAGCAGCTCGTGCTTCCTTCATAACTTTGTTGGCACCAACAAAGTTTCGTCCATTATCACTATACATAATTTTCACGGCTCGGCCCGGTCTGTTGGCAAAATTTCGGAAGGCTAACAAAAACGCGTCTGTAGACAAATCACTTAGCACTTCGATCCATACCGCTCGTACCGTCAAACAGGTGAAGATTAATCCATATCTCTTGACATGTCTATTAAGCACAATGACATCAAACGGCCCAAATGCATCACATCCGGTATGAGAAAATGCCCTTTTTACCAGAGATACGCGTGGAGGTGGGCATGGAGCCATTTCTGGGGAAACGGGTTCTACATGCGATATCTTGCATTCTTGACATCGTGATTTTACCGATCCCACTAGTACCCGAATGGCTGGTATGTAAAATCTTTGTCGTAATTTCTCCACAATTGCTCTGCTCATTACGTGATGAAATTGTCGATGAACATGAGTGGCGATCATTTTGGTAATTGGATGCGTACGCAGAAGAATTATCGGAAATTTCATTGTTTCTGGTATAAATGGAGAATCGATTAATCTTGTTTTCATGTGAATCAAACCGTCAGCCATCATGATCGGAGATAATTTTTTGAGAGGGCTTCGACGAGCTAATGTTTTACGGTTTTTGATTTTTATAATGTCATCGCCAAATGATTCCCATTGTGCTTTGCGTCTTTCCTTCTCTGGCGCCAATACATATTTTGCTTTAACCAAGTCCCTATGCTCTCGCATTCGCTTGAAGTTCTCAACCGCTCTGAACATATAAGCTGTTTTATTCAGGCATTTCTAGCTAAATTAATATTTTCACTATCCCGATGTAATTCACGTGCCACCGCATACGTTTCATTCGGATTTTCGTGGTTCTGCTGACCACCACTTTGGCTCATCTTTGACATGCCACCTACGGGGATGTGTCGTCGAGGGGCTGGGATGGGCTTCGTTATTCTGCTAGGCATTGGAGTTTCACAATATTTTTTTCTACTTAGAGCTTCAACTGACAATGAATTTGCTATGTTCTTGGGTGGCGCTGGTGCGTTTAAATTTTTCCGCGTGCACCAGTCGATACCATTCACTGTCATACATCAACGTTGATGGGCGCATCATGCGCCTATTTGTGGTGATATTAGCATTTTGCAAACAATCCACCAAATCATCGATTTCATCGAAATTATCTTGCGGTTCAGGTTCATCTGATCCAAGCGATGTAAGTGCTATGTTTTGCATTATATTAGCCATCAATTTTACCTAATTCTATCGTTTTGCTCACTTATAAACTATAAATAATTCAATTACTTTATTTTTTCACACTTCCTAAATGACTTCGAGTCATGAAATAATTTCTCGCTAGTTGGCGCTTCGCACTATGCTTGACTCTTACTTAGATTTGTTGATCCTAGATTTATCAAAAAAATCTTATTGTATTTAATCCGAATGCAGAAAATATGCCTGCGTAACACGAGTAATTTTGTAACGCAAATTTTTAGATACGTTTTTACCCTTTTAAGTTTAATTTTCTTTCCCTCTTCTGCATCCATGTCCTGGAATCCTTCCTCATGTTCACTTGGGTATCCGAAAATTTCATCAATTTTTTTTTTAAAATCATCCCTTGGGATGTTTGCCTTGACTGCAATCTCACACATTTTCATGAAAAAATCATCCAATTTTTCTTTTGTTATTTCGCCATTTTCGTCCGTAGCATCAATAATTTCATAACAGTATTTATTTGCAAGTTGTTCTGTTTCTTTTACAACCTCCATGATTATCTATCAGAAGTTTACATGTAATTATTTAGAAAATGTACGCAACCTTTCTCCAACGAAGCAGTACGAAATAAATAAATAAATTTACCACTGAGAACAGAGAAAAAACTCTTTCGATTTCATCATTTTGGTTACGATAATCATTTGTTAAGACTCCTTCTTAATTGGCAGCAACTGTTGCGGAGGCTGGAGCAGGTTTCCAATATTTAATCCGAAATTAGTAGGCTGGTTATTAAATCCAAAATAAATAGGGCTTGCAATTCTTGTATCTCGTGTTTGATTGATTATTTGTATTTTGTGTATGATGATTTATATTTTGTGTATGATGCTTTATAATGATTGGATTTAATATTGCTAAAATGAATCGTATAAATTATTGATTTGATATTATAATGAATGGATAAATATTATAATAGCTAATTCTTACTTTTAGTTCGGCTCCAGGCCTATCGGACTTTCGCGTGATTTCTTTTAATTTTAATACATATAAACCCTATAATGAGAACGAGAACAAAGCCGTGAGTTTGTGTTGTTCTGCCTGATCGTTATTCTTACCGATCGTTTGATGGGGTTAAGTGAGTTAATCGGGTAACTCTGAATGAAATTTTTGGCGTGAGCGAGTTCCTTTAAATGTACGATAATTAATTATTTCATCGGTTCTGGTTATTGCTATAGCTACCTATATGATGGACTCGCTCGCGATGCAATTCTTTATTTAATGTTCGGCTTTGTTCCGGGTTTTTCTTTTGACGATATTTTCTGGCTGAAATGATCGAGGAGTTATCGCAACATTCGCTAACGGTAGTTCTTATAACTCGGACCTCACCTTCTTATCAGTTTAATTTGAATCTAACCGATCATTTCAGCCCGCGAAAGTCCGTTACAATTAGTGGTAAATTTAAAGGAATTTCAATTTGAATTCTTATTTAATTAATGATAATCCGTGAAAGGTTTAAATAATTCGGTAGTGATATATTTTCATTGGTAACTGGGTAGAGTTGTCTGCAACAGCAACTGCCCTTTTAATGTAATTAATAGCTTCATTCTGGAACTCCATTTTGCAGTTAAGTGACACTCGCGAAATTTCTGAACAGACTGAGCAAGAATTACAACATATTATGTATCGTTTCTACTTAGGTATATAGCTACTTAGCTGGCCGAGTATATATATATATATACTAGCGGAAGTACCCAACACCATTCGATCATTCAAAACACATCATCTCTCTCTCTCTCAATGTTTAATGGGAAAAGCAGCGAACCGCAACAAAAACATATAATAGTATTACCAAGGCAGTATATTTAGAGGTGACACCAAAGCCAACACAATCAAAAAAAAATACACAAATACGAACGACACAAATAAATGAAAAACATACGAAATTTACAAGACAGATGGTAGAACACTATGAATAATTTGGAAAAATCCTACAAATTTACTCAAAACAGAAAAGAGCTAAACTCAAAAGATGAAAAAAAACTTCATGCTATCATAGATTTTGTTAAAGCCATAAATTTATATCATGAAATCTAATTACCACCAACATCAAGTGCATTTTTTTTTCTTTCCTTTTTAAAGTAATTTAAAAAAAAAATTCTCTTATCATTAACATTTCAAATCGGGGAAACAACACCAAAATGTAAATTAATATAACGAAAAGAAAAGATGGTAGGTTTTTGTCGCAGAAATACTCTGCTTTTCCTACTCAAAACTAAGTTAAAATGTATTATAAAGAAACATCTGTGACCTTTAATGACTCAGGTCTCTGGCCCTAATAAATATTAATAAAAAAAAAAAAAAAAAAAAAATTACTCAAATTGTAAACAAAACAATTTTTTTTTGGTTATTTTATTAAATACATGCAATAAATCGTGCCTTGCAATAATTAAATACGCAATTTATATAATTTGTCATTGAGATATGGCATTTAGTTTGCTTTATTTAAATTTGAAGAAATTCGAAGGCCAGTCCTATATTCGGAAATCATTCATAGCTGACTACCTTATGACTGAACGATTTCGTTTGATAGTGTTAGTAAATTTGTTTTGGTGTTAGTGCTTTGGTGTCACCCATATAGAAATGATATAGTCAGGATCGATTGCATTACTTAAGAATTACGTTTAATTACGGCGAGAAACTGCTTGTGAATAAAACGGAAAACAAGAAGATGATTTTAATATTATTTATTTTTTAAATGCATAGATAATTAAACAAATTTATGTGTTGTAAAAAATCAAACATCCACTTTCGAAATGCACTTGTATTGCGAATTTACTTGAAATATGTAACAAAATGGAGTAAAGCTCATAAAAAAGATGGAGGAAAACTCATAATTTGACTAACAACATTTAGTACCGTAAGCCGACTATATCTTTTCTATATGGTGTCACCTCTAAAATAAACAACCTTGAGTATTACTGAGGCTTTGGTGTCACTCCTAAATACAATATATATATAATATATAAATTGTCTAATAAAGTTCGTCATTTTTTCCAAACATAACCCCCCAGCAAATATAAGCACCTAAGTAGGTAGGGGTTATGATATAACTAAAAATAAGAAAAATAAAAAAATATTATGACTGCAAATCAAAGAGTATTTTATTTAATTTCAATATAATGCTAAAATTAATTCTCGTAGATAGATATACTAATTCTGGGTGCAAACCACGAATTTATAATTGCATCATCCGGTTACCAATCGTATTCAATTGAGAGTTTAAGAAACTCAGCAAATGCAGGCAATGAGACTCTCAAGTCAATTCGGAGACGGCCATTTCCTTGGCCATTTCCTCTTGGAGCAACTCCAGTAACACCGTCTTCATCCTGGAGGCTTTCGATGCCTTCTGAAGTTGGAAACAGCTCCCTGAATTTGCGGTCGTAATTAGCTTTGCTGATTCCTTGCTTCACCGCAAATGGAAACATCACATTTTTGAAGTCTTCCAAACGAGATGGCGATACAAGCAAACCATTCTCACTGCCAGCGATAAGACTATTACAATATTTTTGAGCGTCTTGATTATCAGACATTATATATTCCCTTCTAATTTCTTTATTTTTTCGATGTTCTCACACTGCGTTCATCTACCACAGCACTAAAAAAAAACTGGTTTTTGCTTTGCAGCTTACAGAAAATATACGCACCTTTCTCCAACGAAGCAGTAGATTGACTGAGTTAAAAAAGAGAAACATCACGAAATAAATTTACTAATGAGAACAGAGAAAAAAAGTCTTTCGATTTCACCATTTTGTGAAATAAATGTAAATAAATATTATTTTTTAAATAAGCAAATTAGCAAAGTAATAATCAGAATAATAAAAATGATAAAATACATGAAACAAAAATAAACTGCCACATATAATTTTTATTGAAACTGCCAAAATAAAATTAAATAGTTTAGGCAAATTGAACCTTTTCCAACAGATCGATATTGCGTTTTATGATCATAATTGCGTTCAATGTCTCTGGATTCAGTCGCGTGCGTAAATGATTCAACACCAATGCAAGTGAGCTGAAATTACGTTCTTCTGAAACTTGTGTAGGAGCAGCAGCAAGAACAACCTCGGCAATTTGACATAGTTCTTGGTTATCCTTGTTGACTCTTCTATTAAACCAGCAATCGCATACATCAAAATCCAAATCGCACTTGATTTTTGGCTCATTCGCAAACATCAACAATTTCAGTCGGATTGTTTCATCAGACGATAAATAATTTTGCATGATGCTCTGCCCACCACCCATACGTGTCTGCAGCTTTTCATATACAAAATTGTTTTCATCCTCCTCGGAGGAAATGTGATCAGACAAACTGTTCTCATGCGAGCACTTAAGCATATTATAAACCTTTATCAAATGAGACTAAAAAATATGAAACGAACATCAAAAATAATATCGCCGATGAAAATTTGATTTTGCTTACAATCGCGATGTCACGACGAACGATTTTTAGTTCAGGGTCAACGTCGGTGAACAGGAAACGAGGATCTAAGAAAGCGCCGGCAATAAAGGCATGCGAATCCTAGAACTTGCCGGAGCGCTTTTGTATGTTTCCCAGTGTGATTTTAGCTAAATTATGTTTTGTGGTTCCCAAAAGGTCAAGGTGAACTTCGCACATGCGCCATACATAACATAGCTCGTAAATTTTTTTTATATTCACTGATGTGAGGTCGTGTAACTGGAACTTTAACATTGCCTCATGGACTGGTTTGAAAGCAGCAACATATTCGGCAATGAAGTCCCAGCTGTCTCGTGACATAATCAGCTTCCGATTGGTATTTTGTCACATTGTCCTTACAACTTTTAAGAGACATGTAACGGGAATCCCAGCGAGTGTCATTCTCAGTAATTGGACGTGAGCAACCCATTGTGATAAACAGAGTGTCATATTCCTGACTGCGGCATTCTTTAATGAACGCTTTTATAGTGTTAATTTGTGCTACGAATTTCTCATTTGTTTCATTAGCCGCCAGCTGTAAAACGTGTGCCCCACAATTGATTCCACTGCATAAAGGTCCGGCGATCTCTTCAACAAACATCTGTTCAAGGTAGTCTTCAACTTCTTCAGGCGCGTCTTCGCTCTGTAATGCTATAACTTCATCAATTTTATTGTTCATTTCTCGTTCATTTCTGATCTCGTTGGCATCATAAACAATTAGGTAGTTCTCTCATTTTTTTACGAGACATAATAATAACGAGGCAATAATTTAATTATTACTTGAATGAAGGCTGATCATCTGCGCGGAATTTGTCGTGACAATCCCGGATTTTGCTCAAAATATCGGCAACTTACGTCTCAAGTTCGAGGAGTTTTTCGACAAAATCAGGACTTTCTCACTTTCTCCATATCGTTCCGAATTTTGAGTGAAAATATCTAAGTAGTCTCCTACTTAAATATGTAAGTAGTAATTTTCAAAATAATCATGTATATATTTACGCTCATCACATGACCGTGACTGACTGAATGACTCACTCACTCACTCATTCACTCCGGAACGCTCGCATCCGAGACTGAAAAATGTAAGAAAAGGTTGTAAAAGTTGGAAAATGCGCTTCATAATATATTTAAATATTATAGAGCTCAATTAAATGGTCATTGTGCGTTTACATGCCTATCATTTCATTTGAGATTCAAAAATATCAGACGAATCGATGATGATCAGCAGATTGATGAGATGTTGACGAAGAGATGGTAAATTTATTTAAAGTCGAAATTGTTTTGAAGTTGATATCAACTTATGGAAAAGGAATATTTTTAACAGTTAATTGAATAAATTTTTGGTCACAGAATTGGACTTGATCGATAAGGAAGAAATTCTTGAAACTGAAGAGAAAATTGAGAATATTTTAAAGGACTATTAAAACTATTAAAGTCGCCAAAAGATGATTATATTAACCACAAAACAATTGACGTCTTTTTAAAATTTGTGGTCACTAATCCTTCACTTTTCGCCTGAAAGTAAACAAGTTCATCAATTTACATAGTTGATTACGATAAAATAAGTTAATCAATGAGTGATTCTATTGTTTCCAGCGACATCATTTATGATTAGGTTGACCACCCGGTTTTTGTCTATATTGTCCCTATTCTCTCTCAGAAATCGGCAAATTGTTCCCTAAAATACCAAGAGCTTTTAGTTAGGGCAAGTTTGGACTACCTACTATTTACTGAAGCTCTAATAACTAATACTTTTTGAGAATTTTCGGAGACAAAAATAATTGTAGAGAAAGATTTCTCTGTTTATGCTTTAAAAAATCTAAAACATCATTGATGATTTTCCCACAATTTCTCGGAAATTATTATTCCGGTGAACATTCTTCAGGTGAGAACATACTTTAAGCAGAAAATGTTGAATCTTATTACTGGTAACCCTAATTATGATTCAACACATTTTGCACATTTGGCAATTTTCGCACACTTTTAAGTTTTTATTATTATTATTATTTTTTTTTTTTTTCATAATTTGCCGTTTCAATCGTACACGAATTTATAAAACTGTGTCACCCACCACCCGCTTTATGTAACTGTGTCACCCGTTTGCCAATCGTATTCAATTGAGAGTCTAAGAAACTCAGTAAATGCAGGCAATGAGACACTCAAGTCAATTCGGATACGGCTTTTTCTTTGGCCATATCCTCTTTGAGCAACTTCAGCAGCACCGTCTTCATCCTGGAAGCTTTCGCTGCCTTCTGAAGTTGGGAAAAGCTCCCTGAATTTGCGCTCGTAATTAGCTTTGCTGATTCCTTGCTTCTCCGCAAATTGAAACATTACATTTTTGAAGTCTTCCAAACGAGATGGCGATACAAGCAAACCATTCTCACTGTCAGCGAAAAGACTATTACAATATTTTTGAGCTGCTTGATTATCAGACATTATGTATTCCCTTCTAATTTCTTTATTTTTTCGATGTTCTCACTCAGCGCACATCTACCACAGCACTAAAAAATATAACATTTTTGATTGATTTCGTTTTTTTTTTTTATCGTAGTCTATACTTAACAGATAAGAAAATTTCTGTGGAACTGTCGAAAGTTTAAATAAATAATCCAAAAATGTATTACTTAGTCGTTGCACTACCTAAAAAAAACCTCCATTTGACGCCATCTCTCGTTTATATGTAAAAAAATAAAACCACGAAGGACACACTTTTACTTCAAGTACAACATTTTCTGTTCTAAAATAAGAAATTCAAAAAGCTTTCTTTCTTATAAATTTTTTGATTTCCGTGCTGAATTTTTTTATGAAATGTTCATTGATAAGATAATTCGCAGTTTTTAGTCGCTTATCGTTGCATTGGGAGGGGGGGAGGCGTAGGAAGGGGCTAAATTTCTGATATTCATTCAGCGAAAAAAATAGTAATAAATAAAAAAAATTTAATGCATGCACACAAACGTAAACGGTAAATACTAAAGTACTTCTTAAACGTCTCGTATTCAGGTTATCAGTGATGCCACATCAATTTCTTTATTATCATGATATCAGTTATGACTTATGAGTCAAAACACTATTCGGGAATGAATATTTGCGTTCATTTACATTCATTGCCCTTCCTCTGAAAGATACATTTAAAGTTGGGCAAAATCAGAATCAATAAAAAAGAAGAAGCCAAAATGCTATTGGAGAGGCCTCAAAAGTCACATTACTTACACTTGCTGCGTTTCCTTTTTTTTTTTTTAAAGAAATCAAGAAGAACATTTTATTTTTTATTTGCAAAAGAAAAACTTCTGTAACAATTTTATTATTATTATTTCAATTTGATGGTTTTGAGAAAAAAAAGGGAAAATGGGAAAGCAGAGGAACTAAAAACGGGAGGGGTCGTGGAAATGAAAGTCCCATAAACTTTCATTTTCTAAAATAATTGTCATCTGGCTACGGACAGAAATGTTTTGGAAGGAACCTTTTTTTAACTGCAGAACAAAACTGAAGCGTGCGATAGCAAAACAAAAAATTGGTCCTTAAAGATAGTAAAGGAAGTCAAGTCCTTTTTGGATATATCAATTTTTAAATTGCCATGATGAACGCAATTGAATGAAAAGCTTTGCTGTGCTGCGAGGTTATCAATTCATATACACATAGCAATGGCTTATTGCCATTATAAAAATATGACAAACTTTATTAACTAACGTTTGCGGGTATCAACAACAAAACAAAAAAAGACCTCGATGAAAAATAAAAATGTTTGCTGTATTGTTGATGGATGAGCTTTGTTATTTGTTGCATTGTTTTAATCCGGAAGTCCGCTTTTGATAGCAAAAATCGCAACTGAAAAGTTACAAATAATGATACAGAGTAAACTTCATAGTGATTGGTAGCCGAGACGACTACAGGATGCAGATAGTAATAAAGGATTGAATAAATCATTTTATGTTTCTCCATCTCGTGTGTGGATTTGTTTCAGTTTTCAGCTCACGAGTCTGCTTCGACACACAATACACACATACATAATGTTCTACTTCAATTTGTCTCTCTGCTCATCATGGGGCTTTTCAGTGGCTTAACATTGCTCATCATTGTCATTTTCTTTAACCAGCGAATGCGACTGTGGGATAGAGACAGATAGCATGATGATAAAAAGAACAACTTAACCATGTTTGACGGAAAATATTTTTTTTTTTCATATATCCACTTTCCCCTTGTCGTTGTTACGTCGTCGGTCGGTGCTATCTGCTATCAAGGCGTCAAGGCACCATAATAACGACAGCAAGTTTATTAAACGATGGATAAATTGCTTGTCATTGAACATTAGTACTTAGTTTTAGAATGACATGCATACAAGAATCTCACGTACACACACCCACACACATGCATCAAAATTGCTTTATCATTCTATTTTAGAAACAAAGAAATTTTATTTTTAATAACATTTTTTTTAGATAAGATTAGCTATTTATTGTTCAATTTTGTGTGGCACTAAAGCACAATTATACATTCGTTGGATTCGCGAAATATCCTTATCACTCATTTTATCGCGTTGGCCCATAACGAGCCCATTGAGTGGTTGTATTGGAACTATTGTGTCCTGACCGTTGATACTGAATGATGTTTTGCTGTAGTGCATCACTGAACCATAATCATATGGAACATCGAAATGCGTTACAGTTTCAGTTCCATAAAGAAGGAAATTATTAACATTTGCTGGATTTATATTTTCCCAAACAATCTCCACGTATTCATCACGATCAAATGACGATTGCATATGATGGAAGCCCAAAGCGTGAATGAATTCATGAACAATTGTAAATAAACGAAAGCAACCAGTGCCAACTGCTGCTGGCTTTAATTTGAGTAATTGTGATCCACCACGACGTCCAACCATTGATGAGCATCCAGTTGAGTCCCCACTTATGGTAATGAAGTCTGTTTCATATGTGCGACGTACAAATTTGAGGCATGTTAAATTCGTTAGCGTTTCAGCGCCTTTATCAATGTAAGCAACTTGCGCGTCATCTGAAATTCAAAAGATAAAGAAAACGCTTAAATGTCCCATGCATGAGCAACTAACCGAAATATGTCATATTAATCCAATAAGGAACAATATTGTCCTTCCAACGTAAATTCTCATCAATGCGTCCATTGTATAAACGAAGTTCTTCTTCACTGATTATCATGTCACCCTGGAAAACATTTTCAAGTTCTTCTGCTCTGTCATCATCAGATGCGACAGGCATTGCATTCGAACCAGCAGAAATTGCGATGAAAAGTAAAATTTGAAAGATTTTCATCTTTCTTTGCTTTGATTTCCTTCTTGCTACCTTAAAAGTGGATTAAAAACTAAAGTTATTTTATTAAGTATAGCTACCTACCTAGCAATCAAATCGAACTTATCTTATCAAAATTACTATTTTCGGTGCTTTCAAATTGATGCAAAAAAAAAATTGAAATCTTATCAAAATTCCACTGCACACGAATCTTTAAGAAAGTCTTAAATAAACGTCTTATCAAAATAATCAAAATGAAATAACAACAATCCATGCAAAAGGCGATTCATAAACATTTATCATTAATTTTTCCAGAAAATTTCGTACCGTTGACTTCTACCACGACTGGTCCATTCTTCCGAATCCATTCACTCATTGAGCCTAATGCGAAATAAATTGCTCGAAATGGAATTCGCCATTTGTCATTTGTAATTTCAAAGTTGGAATTAAAAAAAGGAAAAAATATTTCACAATTTGCGGTCAAATAGAAATCAAGAGTCTACAAATTCCATGCCATGCCCAGGACGCCCGGCAGCTTTGAGTCAAATGCCCGAAAGCAATTTATCAAAAAAAAAAAAAAGCAGCATAAATATTTATCATGTCCTTCTCCTTATTATTATCCTAAATAATGTCCTGCCATTTTTTACCGTTCTCCTTCTTCTAAAAAAAATATCTTCACTGAGAAGAAGAAGAAAGTGCGTGTAAGATACACCATCAATCGCAGCCAGAACCATTACCAGTTAATGATGCGGATGTTTTACATACAAGAAAAAAAAAATAAACCAAACAATGGCGAATAGAAAGTCGCTCAGGTAACGGAGCTGTGATTGATTTGTATAAATATCTCATCGATAATGGAGTCAATCTGTATTTTTCTTCTTCTTTTCTTTTGGGAAACTCTCAAATGGACCGAACAGTTCAAGGTGGAAATATTAATGGTTTGTTTGCATTGACGTGAGAGAAAAAGAAGCTTTTCGTGGAATGTTTTCGTTTTGTTTGAAGAGGCTTTTGGTATGATGCCTTGAAATCTATGATTTACCTGCAAACAATTGGAAGATTGATGCAATGAAATTATTTAAATATAATAGAACGCAATAAATTTCCATCAGTTCATTCAAACCAGTTCGTGCATTTTCCTTCAAATATTTTATTTTGACGAGATTAAAAGGTCCAAAAATCATAATTGCGAGCATTGTGAAGCGATTTTTGCCGATAAAGTGTAAAGCACAATAAACAAATTTAAATGCCATTAAAGATCCCAGGCTCAGCTCAAGCCTTCTCCTCGTTTCATTTGCTTTGAGAAATGTAAAATTAATGGTTGAAAAATAAACAAGCGACTGTAAAATTGTTTTGGGTGCCAAAAGAATAAATAAAATCAGACATTAAAGCATTACATGACGAATATCAAATAACGGAAATTTATTGGTGAGAAGGAAATTTTTATTGCGAAACTTTGGCAGACTGTGAATATAAACGGCAACAACAAAAAAAAAAAAATCAATATCGCAGAAGATACATTTAAGATGCTTTCATCTCACATTCGATGGTTTTTCGCAATTTGTCACTTAAAACCAGAAGAACAGATTCAAACATCTTATTCAGAACTTCGCCAAACCGAAACCTTCAATTTAATATGAACAGATTTCTGTGAGCGAAATGATTGCGAAATTAAAGAGTTGTAGTCTCCAGCATCTGATATTGGATCGCCAATGAAATTGTAATCGATATTTTTGATAGCATTATACCGAGATACCATATAACAGCTGTAAACCTATTAAAGTTGTGCCATCATTGTAATCATGATTGGAACATTTTAAGAAGCAATTTGAAGGAAAGTTCCTTCGGGTCATCATCTGCGTTCATCATGTGAGCAAGCGACAGCTCGATATCAAGATTATTATTGTACAGCATAAAGTTTATTGTTGTATGATTATAGGGAGTGCACGATTATGATGGCATATGAAGTATTTTATGGAAAAAAGGGAAAGCTGAATGGGGGGAGGGGGGGAGGCAGAAACATGATTGATGTTGTGAGACATTAAGCATATTGTTCTCCGGCCTCACTTAATAGCGGATTTCATTTGTTTTCATTGCGGCAATAAATTTCTTATGAACTCACAAAATTTAATAAACATCAAAATGAGAAAACAAAAAAATTGTGCAATTTAATTATCGGAAGAATTTTATGGGTCGAGTTGTGGCTGTTTAATCGTTTGAATGGGCAGAAATCCAAATTTATTTATGATGCCGCGAGAGATGTATAAGAAATATTTTCCCTATAAACATTTGATTGCATATCAAAACCACCGCAATCACTTTTTTTTTACTTCTCCTACATCGAGTCTAGCGTAGAAGTGATTTTTATTAATCGTGCAGCTGGGCTCAATCACATTGTTTTGTCATTTATCTTTTACGATTCAATTTTCCTCAAACATCTATTTCGATTTACGGATCAATACTGTGTAGCAGCATTTGGGTTGTGCAACAGCAATGAGTGATGGCAAAAGTTTCTCGATTGCTTTAAATTTATGGTCAAAGTTTTTCATGAGATTTTCATCTATTTATCAATTTTCTTTAAGATATTGGAAGGAGTGCTGCTGATACTTTTAGAAAGCAGAGATTCCAATGAATTACCGTAATTTATGATTGAAGCCCTTAAATTTCATTTATGAAGATTTTCATTTGTTTTGTTTATTTAACTTTGATTTTGTTTCTCTTCCATTTTCTTGCCCGCACTTGTTCTTTTCACTTGGATCGGGGACGTTGCTGCTGTTATTTAGTTAATTAAGACGAAATGAATCTCATCATCGCTTTCCGTGAAAGACTAATTACATAAATTACATTTTTTTTTGTGTTGTTTCTTTATTTTTCACTCTTTTTTTATCCTTTGAAGTTTTCCTTTTCTTTTCCTTTTGTCCCGTCGCTGGCTGCAGGCATCGTGCGGGAAAAGAAATGGAACGAAGGAGTTCTACTTAGTGGCGATATTCCTTCGGAAGAGAGAAAAAAAAACTTTTGTAATTAAATCAAAAAAGTACATAGACAGATAGAGGAATTAAGCTGATGAGCTTCGATACCCGGTGGCAGAATAACGAGAACTTCTCGTCGAGAAGCTTCCTTATAGTGTTTTGAGTCTTATTGAATTCATTCAAGATATTTTAAAGTTCGTTGAGAATTTTTAGTTTTGTAACAGTAATAAATTATGCAAATTGATAAGCAAAAATTATAAACAGTCGTCAGCTGGTGAGACATGTCTGCAAACCTTAATGAAGTGTTTCATTTCATTTTCAGGAATTTCTCTCTCAAAATGTCTTGAAAACTTAAAAAAAATTTTTTGGCTGCGTTATCATGTAATGCATAATTAATTTCATTCGCTGAATTTCGTTGTTGCTTTTTTTTCCTTGAATAAACTTCGCAGTAGTGGGGGGAAATAAAAAAAAGCATTGCAAAATGTTTTCCGTCTCATTTTCCGATGTTTTTCTTCTAGTTAAATATCGATTTATGTTGAATCGAAGATGAAAAGCGCGAAGGGAAAGGAAAGAAATCTTCAAGAAATCTTCGATATGTTGCCCCGCGGCAATATTTGATGGAAAACAACACGAGATTGAATTTAATGAAAATCCATCACGATCCGAAGATGGGAATAAAACCAACCATTATTAAATATCAAAATCATCTGAATCTGAGTTTATGAGGGAAATGAATTTTCCTTCCTTTTGTTTATTTAATGGAGAAATACTTTTTTAATTGAGTTGATTCCGACAAAAAAAAAAAACCATCGAAAGTCTTAAATCCTTTTTCGCACAAAAACTTTTATCACTTCCTTATAAGCATCTTCAAACCAATCTTTATCGTTTTCTGTATCGCTTCACTTCCGCTATCATTCAACATGATACTTCGTTTGTCGCCCACACCATAAAAATAAATGAGAAGAACTTTTTTTTTGGCTTGCTGCTGTTTGAGAATTCCGGAACTGCTACAAAAAAAAAAAACGTCGACAAATTTGAAGCTGGCGGTGAAAAGCAAATAATCTTTCGGTTTCAGGGACTTGGAAAAGCTGCTTCAGCTTAGTGAAGCTCACTTGAACGAAAGAAAATTCATGAAAATCCTTCAATACTAAAGCTCCTCAATGAATTTTTAATGGAAAGATTTTCTCAACATTTGAGAAACGTAAAGTGTCTCGTGGATTTTCGCAATAATTTTTTTTCCATCGGAAAATGCTGCGGAAAATATTAATCGATTTAATTTAACTTTAAAGTTGGTGGCAGCAAAAAAAAAAAATTCCATGTAAAATTTAATTAATAAACTGCGAATTGTTCAACCATGAAAAAATGGCCACCAAATAATTATTATCGTTAATTATTATTATTCCATCGGAGTTTTCAATTTGACTTCCATGAATGATTAATTTATAATTTTTCGCGTGTTTATTAAATTGTAATTTGGCAAATGAAATGCAACACGAACGTCATATTGCGGTGTTTTATTATTATAAAAATGGAATCCTCACATTTTCGAACTGAAGCCAATTCATTTTAAATCCCAAACGGACGCAACGAGCCATAACTTAGTTATTATTTATATTATTAAATTACATTTTCAATGTGAAATATTCGCAAAATAATTTTTCGATGTGCAATAAAATTTTAATAATTTTCGCAACACTTTTGAATTTGGCAGGATTTATTTGAAAATGATGTGATGCTCAACCTCAAAGTGCCTGAAAATTTTTCAACTCATCAAAAGCTCTCTGGCATCGACGAAGTGAGAGATAGAGAAAGTTGCTTAAAAAAAATAATTGGTGACATACCAAAGTCCAAGAACTATTTAAATGATGCCCATTTGAAGTACTCTCGTCGTGTTTCTCCTTCACATAAATGTTGAAAGTTAAATGAGAAAAAAAAAAATCCTGAATATTTCAATTATCGTTTCATGCCCTAAAAAAGAATTATTCACCAAAAGCCCAAAAAATGTTCGGCCAAATGTTGGACACTTGAAAAATATTTTTTTGGTGTTGAAAAACTTTTCAATTAGTAAATTTTATTCAAATTCAGTGAAACGAACTTTGTGACACCCCAAAATTTATGGTTTTTTGGTTCTTGGATCACTTTCACAACAGCGCAGCCTCAAAAACAAAATTTACTTATTTAGATAAATATTTTTAACTTTTTTTTTTTTTTTGTTTGTTGCGCAAATTGATGAAACAAAAAATTTACGACAACGACACAGAAGCAAAATGCCAATTTTCTATTGATGTTGAGGAACTACGTAACTGACCTTTAACATAAATTTTGTCTGGTTTTATGGTTTCAATGTGTTAGTTCGTTTTGATGATGTGATGATGATGATGAACCAGTCGCTACCACGTGGCGTTTAATTGACCAGACAATCCAGTTAATTATGCAGCGAGAGATGTCTCTCTTTTATTCGGTGAGTATGTGCGGTTTTGTTTTACCATTTTGGGTGCCATTTTTCAGGGTCAGCAGCATTAGCGAAAATATCAAACGACGAAGAGTTTTTATTTTCAGATATTTTTGAGATTTTCAACTCGACAGTTGTGTTAAAAGATACATCTTTAAGATGTTTTAAAAGTTATTAAATGAATCTTAGAGATATGATAAAAAAACGATATTTGGCAAAGCTACGACATCGACTAGCGATCAATGTGAGCGATGAAAAAGAAATGTTTAACTTAAATGTCTAATTGAGCACTTTATTTCTAATCTTTAGTTCCGTCGTAATGGTTTTGCAGCTTTCGTGTGTACATTTGTTTTAATTCTTGGCATCGTATTGTTATCGTTTTTGGTCATCGCAAAGGTCATTCAACACAACAATGAACCACTTCGGATTGAGCATAACTTCATTTATATCGAACCAATCACTTCATTTTTCCGTTTCAAGCGCAACATTGATGGCGTGAAGATTGATTGGCATGATTATCGAATGATTGATGATGAGAAAAGTCGATCGGGTCCTGGTGAAAAAGGCAAACCGGTGAATGATGTTGAGCCACATGAAATGGAGCACAATGAAAAGCTCTTCAATGAAAATGGCTATTATGGATTGATAAGTGATAAAATTTCAGTGAATCGTTCAGTTGCTGACATTCGACATCCGGATTGTAAACAACTTAAATACCTTAAACAATTGCCAACGGTTAGTGTTGTTATTCCATTTTACAATGATCACTTGAGTGTTCTTATGAGAACAGTTCATAGTGTAATTAATAGATCACCAAAACATATTCTGAAAGAAGTTCTTCTAGTCAATGATAAATCAACGAAAGAATTTCTTTATGAGCCATTGAAGGCTTATATCAAAGATAATTTCAAGCATAAAGTGAAATTACTTGAACTTCCGAAGCGATCTGGTCTGATATGGGCTCGTTTAGCTGGTGCTCGTGCTGCTATTGGTGATGTTTTAGTATTTTTGGACAGTCACACAGAATGCAACACAAACTGGTTGCCACCATTGCTTGAACCAATTGCACTTAATTATCGCGTTTGTGTTTGTCCATTCATTGACGTCATTGAATACAAAACTTTCGAATATGTGTCACAAGATGAAGGCTCGCGTGGAATTTTCGATTGGAATTTCAATTATCGCAAAATGGAATTGAAGAAGGAATTTCAAAAGTTACCGACAGACTTGTTCCCGAGTCCAGTTATGGCAGGAGGATTATTTGCAATTAGTGCGAAATTCTTTTGGGAGCTTGGCGGATATGATTCGAAGCTTGATATTTGGGGTAAGATAAATATTTGATTATCATTAACATATTTAACAACCTAATGACTCATCTGCAGGTGGCGAACAATATGAATTAAGCTTCAAAGTGTGGCTGTGCGGGGGTGAAATGTATGATGTGCCCTGTTCACGGGTTGGACACGTTTATCGTGGTTCGATGCCATTTGTAGATGATCGAAAAGGAATCGATTTCCTGAGCGTTAATTACAAACGTGTCGCTGAAACGTGGATGGATGAATATAAAAATTATCTTTATGCTCGTGATCCTGAGAGATTTGAAAAGGTCGATGCTGGCGATATTTCATATCAATTGTCAATTAAAAAGAAACTTCAATGTAAGCCATTTAGCTATTTTATAGAGAATATTGCCCCAGATATGCTTGAATATTATCCCCTTGTGGATCCATCGCCATTTGCATCAGGAGCTGTAAGTGTCAAAGTTTTTCCAAAAACATCTCGAAAGCTGTTAATGTGATAAAATTTATTTACTTTTAGATTCAAAGTGTGCTCAATCCAATGCTTTGCATCGACACATACGGTCGTGATGAAAAGAGTCAATTGGGATTGTATGCGTGTGCTGAAGATCTCATGAATCCACAGCACTCGCAATTTTTTACACTTCGTCACTTTCGTGACATTGAAGTGAAAGGCACAATGTTTTGTTGGGACCAAAATGAGATTGGAACTTTAGTTACTGGCATTTGTCATCACGCTCAGGGCAATCAATATTTTCGCTATGACATTGACAGCCAACAGATTTATCATGGCAGTGTGATGCGTGACGAGTGTGTTGACATGGATCCATTGAAACTGGACAGTGATGCTGTGTTTTTAGCAAAGTGCGATACAAATTCACCGAGTCAAAAGTGGTTTTGGGGTTTTGCAAATGGCACGGCACTGCGCAATTGGGTTCAGTTTGGCACTGAGATTTTTGATCAACATGAAATTGAATATTTGGGGACGTAGAATTTATTTTTTGATTTATTATTATTTTTTTATTGTTACAATAAACATTTATTTTACTCACAATGCCCACCAGATCGCATAAATTTCATTCACCTGTCTGTCTGCCGTAACATAAAATGTGATGAATTTTAATTGCACCTCCAGCGTGGGGTATAATTGTTGCGTTGCTCAGTGATGGGTGGAAAATTTGTTTGGCATGCAAACTATTTTTGCCTGTTGCACTTGGTGCAAAGTTCCATGAATTTTCGATTAAGTATTTGCTTTTATTATGCGGTTGTGAAATTCAATTTGGAGCTTTTCAATCCTTAAGGAAATTTGTATTGATTGATTTCGTATGAAAGAAAAACCTTCCTTGCAGAAGTTGCCCTCAAGTTGATTTAAAGTAAATAAACCTCCGCTTCGATTGGCTGAGCCAGTTTGGTTCTCGACACTTTATATACCTTTCAAGGGTTTAAGAAACAAGAAAAAAAATGTCTTTAAGATCCTCGACCTTGTTTATTTTTCATTAAATCTCATTTGGGTTCCAGAATCGAGAAATTTGAAGCAATTTGAAGTCAAATAAGTGAAATCCTTTGATACTCGAGCGATGCTTATCAGTTGCTATTGGCATCATACGGCAGCCAGAATGGATGTAAATTGATGTAAAATTTCAATGATTTACTGGCCAGTGTCGGATAATTTCATGTTCCAAATGTCCATCAAAATCACATTCGAAAATCAATAATAAAATACAAGCGAACATCATCGAAGGAGCAAAGAAATAAATGTGTCATGAAAATTCATTGAATCCGCTACTCGTACAAACATTTATTACCGCTCGTTTAACAATTTTACTCCTATCCATGTATCATCGCATATGTGTGTATCGATTTCCGCTCAAACATTTTTTTTCCTTTACATTCGTAATGTCGAAGTTGCGATAACATCTGGCATTTATGTGCTTTAGTGCTCATCTGCAAGCACACCTTTATTTCTGTTGCCGTTTGATATTTATTTGGCAAGTGAAGTAGAAAATAAATAAAAATCGACATTGAATGCTCATCTTTGATGATAACTGGGAAAAAAAAGTATTTTACTGACGTATATACATACAGTCACTCAGCTGAGCTTAAATTTTATAACCTTTTATGAACAAAGAAATCTCGCGCTGTCATAAAAACTGGCATTAATTAATTAACAACAAGTGTCCCTTTTGTTCAGCTAATTAAGCTCATTTGTCTCGTGCTTTGTTTTTGTGTGTTTAGCAAGTTTTTTTTGTTTTGTTTATTAAAACAAGCAACAAGCTGTGCTCAATGATAGCAGAAGTGTTTCAAAATGTATCATAATTACTGCAGTCCTGTAACGGTAGAAATTAATTTCTCGTTGATGAGGGAAAAAAAATTGAAATTTGCCATTGCATTTAATGAACTTTCAATTAGAATTAAAATTCCAATAATGGCTGCAATTAGTATTCCATACGAATAATTCACTTAAAAAAACTTGGAAACAATTTCAAAAACATTAAATACACAATAAATTGCGAAACGTGCTGCCACAATTCGAAGCAACAACATAAACATAAAACGAGTACAAATGTGAAACTGTTAATCTCATAATGGATTCTAAAAGCTCCACACAGTGAAATTATATTTTGTAAAAGCTCCTTTTGATAGTTAAAATAACATCATAATAATGCAATTAATAACAAAATTTATCTCTTGTATAATAAATGCAACACATTTCTATGAAATTATGAACGATGAATGCAATTTCGAGTATTAAATGAGGAAATATTTTCTTCTTTTTTTTTTTTGTTTTCACTCGAAGCTTTTGCTCATTATCAACATATAAGAAAAAAAGAAATTATAACATCAGACGGTAGCATACAACATTCTTTCGTCGCCTTCAAATGCATGGCAATGGCAAGAATAATTTAAATGAATTATTAAATAATTTCTCAAAATAACAGAAATCTTTCTTTTTTTTTTGTGTGCTATAAATGTTTTGGATGAATGAACATTTAACATCGTCGACATCCTCCCGCCCTTGAGATTCGAATATTATTTAATAATTTAAACGAAATTATGCCTTGAATGCGAAAACAGTGCAAACATATTAATTAAAAGCTTGTTTTTATATATACTTTACCCAGTGAGAATGTTAGTGCTTCACGTGGCTAACAATTAGAATGAGAATCATGTAAACCATTAATCATTTTATCAGCTGGGAGTTCACAAATTCCAGTTCAGTATGTTTCACACAAACACAATACAACTCGAGACTGCTTTCATCATATATTTAATGAGCTTTTAATTAATGAGATGTTTTTGTATCGAGTCGCTCATTTGACAAGTACGGCACAAATCTACCAACGGCTTTGTCGGTTGAGAATTTTTATTGTTTATTTTTAATTTAAAAAGAATTAAGAAAAAATTTAAATTATTTTCATATGTAAATTGAGTTGTTTTTCGATACAATGAAAACGAAATTTGCCGCAAAAAAACAACTCATGTCTCTGTTAAAATGCTGATGATTATTGTTATTTCATATTTTTATGCAATTATAATAATTTTTATTATCGCAAATTGTTGGAAAACACTTTTTTTTCTCCTCTGTTGTTTATTTTTCATTTAGCCGAGGTTTTGATATGAAATTTTAATAGATACATGTTAAATATTTTATTTGCCTTCAGATCATTTAACTTTATTAGACTTTTTCTATTTCGCACAAAAGTCAAACTGTCGCAATTCATTAATCAAGATGACATTTCTTTCTATGTTAAAGTTATTGTGTAACACAATTAATCAATCATTCAAGCTACTGAATGACTCTACCATCGACCCGAACTTCACTTCTAGGCTGAAAATGTTTTCACGTTGTCAATCTGGATCAAGTTCAGTGACATGATAAAATGCTGTTGATGATGGACAATTCGACAATTCGGATCTTTAAACAAGTTTAAGGAGAATTTGTCCTTCTTATAGTCATTGTTCGTTGACAATTTGAGCCAATTCATACATCGTTGTCTGAATATAAATCAGATGTGATGAAATTGGACGTGACAAATTTAAACGAGCGAAAGATAAATCACTTTCATGACGGAATTTCTTTTCCAGTTTACTATGAATTCAGAGAGCAAAGATGCTAATAGAGCTCAAAGCTTGGCAAATCTTAAAGAATGGAACAAAAATATTTTGAAACTCGACAGATAATAATAATTTTCTAATTTATAGAAATTGAATCTTCTTCTTGATTTAATTAATTGTCTCGTGAATCATCAACAAGTTCATCAATAAATTAACATCATTGAATGATTAATTCTTAGAGCTTCGATAATTATTTCAACGGATCAACGAAAGTTATTAGCAACACGATAACAATTCTGTTGATTTATTTCACTTAATAAATCATCGCAAATGGAGCTGAATTGAATCGAGTCAGTGACTGGAATTTGTAAATTAATTTATTCTATTTTATATTGATCTCGATCAGTTATTTTGTCTGTCTGGGACCCAGACTCTGGGTGTTTGGGTTGGTGGTTAATCTCGTTTGACCTAAACAATCAAAGTCAAAGTAGAGAGATAATCATTATGACACCACATAAGTACCACAATATTCTGTTCTTCTCCTTTATTGCAAAATTAGCAAAACAATTAAAAACCAATTAAAAAATGTAGATTGATATGCAAATTCATGGCTAAATAAATAATTAAAACATTTACTACCCAAGGTTGCTCGCAATAAAGGTACAGCTGAATTGGTCGACAATTATGGAAAAGTGAAATTCAAAGGCAAGTTCTTTTACCAGTCACGATTAAGTAGCTGACGTAGATGTCATGAAAGGAGAAGAGCAAAAACAGAAAAAAATGAGAACCTGCCATAAAAAGGGTTGAAATGCTGAAATTTTGTATATTTTACGCACAAATTCTTCATTCCAGTTTCCTTGCGCTATTACCCTTATTTTTGATGTTACTTTATCATTTTTCAGATAAAAATATGAATTCAAGGCGAGAGATGAAAATTGTAAATGTTCCTTTAAATTAGATAAGTAACAGATCCAAAACAGAATAGGAAATAACCTCAAATTCGCCTGCATCCCCCTGAAATCAGATTTTTTTGTCTCGAGACGTAAAGCGCCTCAATGAAGAATCTTTTTTCATGAGACATAACAGGAGAAAAAGGAATTACTTAACTTCTTTCAAGATGCTCGTATGAAAATTGAATAAATCGATCAATTTACGGATGCACCTATAGTAGAAACTTTCCCCTTGACTTTCTTTGGTGCATTTTTATCTTTTCGATTCCATTCCCCTTGTTATAACCAGTTTCCACGTGCGTGACAGTAAATAAAACTATTTTTTGTAAATTTCTTGTAGTTGCGATTTGCATAATTAAGATATTTTCATTGCGCTTTTAGACTTATCTTACGGTTTTATAAATGATATGTTCTCGATAATTTGCAAGCGAACAAGTTGAAGTAAAAACATTATTAAATAACTCAAGTTCACTCATATTATTACTTAGGTTATGGCTACCTAGAAAAATGGCGACAGCTATTATTTTCTATTAATAGTGATTACAAGTGTCAAAATGTGAAATTTCAAACATATCAGTTATTGCAAAAACCAACAAACAATAATGCAATTGAGGAAGTGAATGCTAAATAAAAAAAATGAAGTTAACAAGAAAATAATGAGTTGAATAAGGAATGTTTAATCCTCTCTTGCAATCTAACACAGTTCAAGCTATCTCCATCATCCAATCAAAATCCAAATGCAGCATTAAGGTAAGAACTTTCAAAAGTGATTGCATCTAATGAAGAAATTATTCATTTGATGCCGTAGAGATATTTCAGAGATAAAAAAGAACATTCGACCATAATCAAAAGTTAGACTTTCCACCTTTTCCAACAATGACCTACCGTCTTGAAAATAGAACGGCAACGAAAGATGAAATTGTTATGATCCACCATAATTCTGATGGTGCGCTTGCTTGTAGAGGAAAATTTTTCAGGATTGTTGTTGAAAATGTGATTCGATGAATAATTTATCGCGAACGAATTTTCAGCATTCTCGCCTTAGTTTCGTGCATGAAAAATCGCGACTTTCCTACCTTTCATCAGTTTTACGACTAACAGATTCAACGTATCTTCTTATTTCGGATGACTGTGAGAGCTCTTTCGAAAGCTCTTCGCGCATGTCTGAGAATATCTAAGAAAGAAAGCTTCAGCCATCCAATCGCAATTGAGAAACCAATTAATAATTTAAATGAATGTGAAGCTCTCTGATGAGACTCAAAATTCTCATTCAGCAGGAAAAAGAGTGCCATTTGGAGAAAATCTTTCAGTTTTTCCGGAAAAATGTATAGAAAAGTCAATTTGCATAAATTTGATATTCAGCTAGATAGAAATAAACTCTCAGCAAAGTATTACTTGAGAACTGGTTTCAATTTTATATTTCAAGTCAGCAAATTGTCGTCGTCTATCGCAACAAATTATTCATTCATGTTGATGCGGGCCATTGATAAGTGCTTTTATTGGATTTTTTTTTCTTCGACTTCATTCGTTGAGCATTTACATTTATGCAACATAAATTGCTTTCAAGTATTTAATTGAAAATTATCTCAAGTTCTTCACCAAAAATGTATGTAATAAGTAATTTCATTAAAACGCGAAATTCGATGCAATCAAAAACAGGAAAAAATTTAAGCAAGAAACGTAAAGCATGTCATAATATGCACAGTAATTGAATTTCCATGTTCACCACATTAAATACATTTCACTGAACCGAAAAATTAATGTTTTCCTGAAGGATCTTCTTCTCATTGATTGTTATTAAATTGTCTTAACATCAAGTATTTAGTGAGAGATTTCTCGTAATCTTACTCATCACTTACTCAACAATTCTGTCATTTATGCTGTCGAAGTATGTTTATTATGAAGCGATGTTGGCATATGAGATAATTGAATAGTAACTGTAGAACTATTATGCAACATATGTCATGACAATTTAATCTACCCCATCATTGGAAGCACTTAATCGCTTGTAGATAAATGTTCTTAAGTGCGAGAAGAATGCAGCGAAGCATAAAAAACTTGTCGTTAGAAAAAAAAGTGCAATAAATTTTATACGAAAACTTTCCATCAGTTTTGTTGTGCTTTTTTTAAAGAGGACTTTTTCGAAGCATGTTGCCACGTAACAGATGGCTCAAATTGTTGTTTTCCTGTTTCTTCCATTCCAACTATATTTTTTTTTATCTCCATCGTTTATGAATTATAGTTTCACTTACTCTTGAACACGAGCACGCCCCCCCCCCCACAAAGCCGAATCCATTGCGAGGAATAATAACTTATGCATGCCGAAAATGTGAATTAATTTGTTGCTCGTTGTGTCATCTGTTACACTTTATTTGTCGCTCGCTTTCTGAGAAAATCTTGTTCAGGTCGAGAGGCATTTATGTGATATTAACCTCATGACATCGTGTGACATCAATCATCTACGTTCTCTTATTCTCTCTGTACACACCTAAATGTTTAAAACTGATAAGGATTACAATTAATTTACTTTAATCATTTTAATGTTAAATTTCGAATTTCTATAGAAATTTTTATTCTTCAATCATCAAACAATAAATTATTAAAATCTTTATCAACAGACTTTATCTTTAAATTCCTTTTTAGTGAGATCCATTCGAATTTAAGTAATGACTGTCATGATATAATTCTCAATCACAGATTGCGCTAGATTTGCCTTATTCTCTATAGCCAAGTGATAAGGAGTCTTGTTATCTTCGTTTGTTAGTAAAATATCGGATTGTGGAGAATTGAGAAGTTCGTTTGTTGTGTGTGGAAAGTTATTGAAAGCAGCATAATGTAATGGTGTGTTGCCATTAATATCCATTTTGTTTACTTCTGCTCCTTTTATTATAAGCATTCGAACAATTTCATTATGACCACCTGAAGCTGCTAAATGCAAAGGACTGACGTAGTTCCTTGCCAACACATTGACGTCTGAACCAAATTCAATAAGCTTTTCAGCTGTTTTTAGCTGACCATAATAACAAGCCCAATGTAAAGGTGTGTATTGATGCTCAGAGTCCGGTAAAGTGAAAGCCGCATGAGCTCGAATATCTTCATCGCTTATTTCACCTGCCAAAGAGCTTAAGAATTATTTTTTTGAAGTCATTTAAAAAGGTTTAATATTGACCTTGACCACATTTCTCATAGAAGCTGAGACTTATGCTCGTTGACACTTTGGCCTCAATATTGCCACGCTGTAAATTAGTCAGTACAGTTGTTGATTTGTTATCCATTATGAAGAATCAAACGCTTAAAACTGTGATAACAATTTTCATTACAAAAAATTACACAAATATATTTTTTAGCAAATGTTTTGAAACATTCGTTGCGCAAAAAAATGTCTGCCTGTCATTGCCTTCAGTCGAGCTTTCAGTGAACCCAGAAATATAAAACGGCAAAATACTTTTCTTATTATTTCATTTATTCGTTTTTATTTTTGTTTATTGACAAGCCATTTCTGTACATGATGCAATAAAATCATCCCCACAGTGACACGTGTTGCATTCTTCTTGCCAAATTGTTCCAGGCTTACAACAGTCTAAGCCAGTGCAATAAAAAGCACTTCCTCTGTCATTGCATACGCAAGTGTTGCACTGATATTTGTAGATTTCATTGGGAATGCAATTAAAATCCAACTGATTGGGAAATTTCTTAACCAGTGCTGATTCCGTCCAACCCAGAGCAATGACCACCAAAGTTAATAACATCAGCTTCATTCTGTATTACTTCGAACCAAACTGAATGAAGTTAAACGAAAAAAATGCTATCAACACAGGAAAATGCTGTAAAACTTTTTTTTTTTTATTGATAAGAAATAAGAAAGATAAATGTTATCAATCATTACATAGTGAATCAATCATCACGTTATTTAGATTGTTCATTGCTAACACGGTAGGACAGTGCATACCCAGGAATACTCAGTGCTGCAAAAGCATATATTGCAGTCCAAATCCTTAGTTGTTCCTGGTTCACAGCTTTGATTTTTTAATAAACATTTTATCATTTTTCAAACTTAAAATAATTCTTAATTTACCAGAAAAGTCCTGTGCACATGATGGCCTGTCCTTCCGTATTGCATTCACAAGTATTGCATTCATGTTGAAAAATTTCACCAGGAGTGCACATCAAAGAATTTGTTTCTGATGCCTGTGATTCATTTAACGAAATGACGACAGCGGCGAAAATCAACAGAATCAACTTCATTGTATGTGGTTTCGAATGGAACTGAGTTTGATTATCAAACACACAAATATTTTCCCGCATTTATCTTATCCCAAGCTTGGTTTTAGTTCAGAGATTATAAGCTTTCCATGGAGTTGGGTCCTCAATAATTTATTAGCGATTGTTCCAATTCACGTTTACACTTAAGCTACTTTTGAACTTTTTTTTTTTTGGGTTGTCGACGAATTCAACAGGCATTGCAGCAATATAATGATGAGAATTATCTTAAATTAAGAAATAAATTAGCACTGAACTTAAAATAAATTGATTTGGAAAATAATTTTCAGTTGAAGGATATCGAATACCGCTTGTTTCAGTTCTGTATTGAATCGATGTTGATGGGCAAGGTTAAAGGTCGTCTCAGCATTGTCATCGCTTAGACCCAAAAATAGCCTCATTTCACACAACCTATACAAATCATCGGCTTTGTAGCGATCAGCAACATCAAGTAATTTTCAATGTTCCATCTAAATTCGTTAGTTTCCCGGTGTTATAAATTTCATGAACTCTGTGAAAGTGTCCTTCGATATGCTCAAAATTTCACACTCGCCTAAATTACGTTCATGCATGCAAAGAGGCGGTAACATGTTCTTAAATACTGGACTCGGACTGCAAAAATGTTCTTATGAATAGGGAAAATGTGACATTGAACGATGAGTCTGAAGTCATAGAAGTCTTCATTCTGATACAGTGAGACTATATCGCTGATCATCTTATCGCGTACTTTATATTTCAGATGAAATCAAATTGGCATAAGTCAAATTCACACTGATTCAAAATAGAAGCGTTTATTTTTGCATTCATCCAAATAGACAGGCGGACAGTAAAAATACTACTGCAATTTTATATAAGAAAATAATAAATTTATAATCTTAATTAACAGTTGTAAGAAATTTTCCATCATCATCGAATTTCGAAGGACACTTGAATGTTTCCCAAAATCCATGTTCTGAGAACAATGTGTCATAAACTACATTTTGTTTTCCCTTATAACATTTCATATTTTGCAATGCAATCCAAAACATTTCTTCGTTTGTCATTCGAAAACTTGGCAAGCTCGGCTCTTGACCATTCTTTTCAATCCATTTTAGGTACATTCGAAAAGCCATATCAAATTTCATCTGTAAAAAAGTGCCGCAAAAATTTAGGAAATCTTTTAAAATATAAAAACTTCTTCACTCACCCCAAGGTTATAACTAAATCCAATATTAGAAAATATTTCCGGTAACAAAAGAGCCATATTGTAGAAGACACTTCGTTTTGGATGAAAAATTGGATATTGAAGTGCTGTTGCTGGGCAATCTACAAGATTGATGAAATCATCATCGGTTAATTGTTATTAGAATTTTTGTTTCAATCTTACAAAGATATTTGATTTTCACATTCATACAACTGAAAACATTTCTTCCTGATGCACTAGCGATCTTTAATGTTAGAAGATCGTCATCATTCAGTTCAACAAGAGAAATAAATTTCTTATGTAGCCACAATTCCCTATACGTTTCAAAAAGAGATTCATTGCCGACAAGTGATAAATTTCCATAAACAGCATCAAGAAATCGATCACTAATCAAGTCACTTGGATATCCTGCAATGAATTCATTGATGTCAAGCTTGTATCCAATGGTCGAGAAATTAAATTGTTGCTGTTCTTCTTTCGCAAAATCAAAAGCTTCTTTCATAAACTTTTCAGCTTCGACTTTTATTTCATTCGCAAAGAACCTGCGAGCAAATAAAGCTAATGATGGTGGTTTAAGATAAGTTTCCATTAACGCATTGCAAATCTCAAATCTTTGTGGTGTTTTGATTGCTACTTTCTGTTCATTGTAAGTAAACGGATAAACATCCATGAAATTTCGATACTCATAAAAAGCTTCGACCATGATTATGTTGGCCAGCTGGCGTTTTGGTATTTTCTTCAAAAATTCAATTCTTTCTGCCATTATATCCAAGTCTTTTATCATAATTCTTGCATTCTCTGTTGCATGAATCCATTTTGGCAATTGTGAATTTATAATCTTCCACCAGTTCTCATTGAATCCAAGTGATGGTAATATGTCCTTTAGATCACTAATCTTAAGTTCTGTAAAACGTTTTGGCTTCACGGCACTATCAAATAGATCATCTGCATAAACTGGATGTGTCACGGAGGCATTCGAGAAGCCATAAATAAGTTCATCAACATCATTAAATGATATTTTCATTAAACGAAACATATCCTTAACATCCTTCGCTGTGTAAATATTACTCGTCGTTCGATATCGTTCCCATGTGTGATATTTAATTGGGACCATGCAAAAGACATCCTCACGCGTTTCTATATCCGGACATGTCCTAACTTTCATATTGATAAACATTTCAATTTTCATTTCATTAATAAGCTTTGTAAAGTTTAAATCTGCTTCAGTCCAATTCGATGAAAGCAGTGGAAATTTTCCGAATGATGCCAAATAATCCAAAACTTCTTGTTTGCTTTGCCATGTTATGTAACCTTGAACAATAAAATCGTCATTTTAGGGCCTAAATTTAATTAAATTTAAATATTTACTAGAATTCACACATTTCTGATAGAAATTCTTTGCCACTTTTACTACTTTTCCATCAGTTTCAGTGATCGGCACAGTCAGAACTTTATGACGCTTTTCATCAATCTTCAGTTCATAATTTTTCATGAATCCAACGTAATCATATCTTTCATTGTACGCTCGATGTTTAAGAAAAGTCCCACAAACAAATTCTTTAAAACTATGACACGGTTCGGTGGCATTTAAAGACATGTCCTGAATGATTCGATTCGCGTCTGATATGCACCATTTCGTATTACAATGTTTGAGATTCTTATACTCATCTAATGTTAATGAATCTCCAATGTAGCGATCAACAGCAACACTCACTTTAATCAATAAAATGCAAAAATAGAACACGAAAATCATCTCTCGACCCATCGTTAATAGTAAACAACTTCATGGACTGTCCGAAAAAAGTAAAATATTTATTTTATATAACAAAAACAAAGAAAAAAAACTGCATTTCAACTTATACCTATTAATTGACGATTGTCTTCGTGTTGTCTGCAAAATTCCTCTACTACTAACAGAAAGTTGATGCACGCAGACCTGGACACAGGGACACAGCAATCTGTAAACGAATGAAATAATATTTTTCAGTGGGCAAGAAGACGATTAAAAATTACCTGGATATTTAAGTGAGTAATCTGGCATTAAAGAGCACGATTTATCATTTATTGCGATACCACAAGATTCTTTCTTGATCAAAGTTCACAAATTTCATTTACACACAAAATTCATTTAATCGCACAAAAAACCAAAATGTTAATGTTGTTAATCTTGCTTCATCGTTTTTGATTAATATTTAATGAAATATCAATTGCCATGTTAAAATCAACTTAAGCGGCTTGATGCCATGACGCCATTTTTGGCCACCATTTTGTCGAATATTTCTTTAGTAATAATACTGGCTTAATATTCTGTAAAGTGTGACTTCATTATGTCCATTCTTCTATGTTCTCCTTGTAGAGCTTGCTTGAAATTTAGACCGAAATGTAGCTTATTAGCTTGGCCATCTGGCAACTTCAACCACCACTGCAGCCATTTGCACTGAACAATTAATTTTCTTTAGAGTTTCGGAAAGCCCGAGCCCGGCCCGGCCTGAGCCCGATAAATTTCTCGGGCTTTCGGGCTTTTCAGGAGAAAAAAATACCTTATTATATAGAAGAATTAATAAGGTTTATTTAGACGTTTCGCGAGCGAAATAGAATTTCAAGAATACAAGGCTGCTGATAGATTTATCCGACAGTTTGGAGCGAATTCTTGTGCAAAAATTATTTGTGTTCGCTTGCCTGTACTTTTGTACACAGAAAATTCCTGTCTCAACTTGCTGAAGTTTACAGTGCAATCCCCCGCTACATGCGCGTCCTCAAAATCGTCTTCATCTTGAGTTCTAGAATTTTCAGTTGCTTGTAGTTTCGTTTCTTTTATACAATGAGTGAAAGAACTGAGATGAAGACCATAAGCAAGGCAAACCTGATAGAATGCTGGGCTTCTTTCTCCAGACGCGATCATGACGCTTGCTCAATCGCCGGTCGCTGCAACAATGTCGTGTTCGTAGGATATTTTGAAAGATTTTAAGTGATTCTCGACGATCTCAACCAATTTGTCAACGCTGCAACTGCCCAGAATTCTCACAAGACCGAGAATAATTACGCTTGAGCCTGTATTGTGCAAGTTAATGTTTAAATAGCGTCGAGTTGCAAAGCTAGTCCATTCGTCCAAAGTGATTGAAAACTTAAGTCCTCGGGCGATTTCAGATTCGATTTCCTCAATAATTTCTCGTATTTTGCTCAGCGAAATTATGGACAAGTTTCATCACGTCAGATTCACATTTGGGAAGCTTATAACCTTGAAATGTTATTCCCGTTTGAATTCCTTCAGACTTTGTAATCGCTCTGATCGAAATTCCATCAGTTACTGCAAACTTCGCGACAATTTCTTCCAGTGTTGTCCTCTTAACGAAAGATTCCAGAGTTTTTATTTTCTTCGGCTGGTGATCTTCCTTGGATAATTCAGTAATGCCAATGTGGTGCTTATCGAGCAAATGTCGCTTCACCGTTGTCGTGTTACTGTATTTGCAGTTTATTACTTGAGAGCAAAGATTGCAATTTGAATTTGTAATACTTCTGGAGGCTAATTGGACAGCTTCCCAACTTCCCCACAGTATCCAATTTCGGTTTGGGGCAGCCAACGAAATTTTCTTTAGTTTTCGCTGGGATCCGAAATTTTTCCGTCCTCACTGTTCAAACCCTACTTACTTAGAAAACAGTTTCCAAATTTCCATTATTAAATAATCGGAAATGTAAGTTTCTCAAAAATTCTTCCATCCATGTATTGTAGACCTGTTTTGCCTTCACTTCAACGCGAATCCATCTGGTGATATCTCTGTCACGTGGAGCGTCGATGATGACACAAAAATCGCTATAGAACTAAAAAAATCATACTCTTCTGGTATGGAACCAGGCTGCAGTTCAATACGCCAATTAGGTAGTTTCGAGACCGGCAATACTGAGGCAATCCAGAAATTTTGAGCATAACCCTCCGATGATTAATTGATAGCAATAAATTCGCCATGATACGCGCGAACTGTAATATTTTTCTATTTCATTTGGCCCGGGCTCCAAGATTATAGGGGGCCCGAAAAAATTTGAATATATACTGTATAACGCATGACAGTGAAATTCACACTGATTCAAAATAGGAACGTTTATTTTTGTATTCATTCATTGGACAGTGGACAGGCGGACAGTAAAAATACTACTGCAATTTTATATAAGAAAATAAACAAATTTGTAATCTTAATTAACAGTTGTAAGAAATCTTCCATCATCATCGAATTTCGAAGGACACTTGAATGTTTCCCAAAATCCATGTTTTGAGAACAATGTGTCATAAGCTACATTATGCTTTCCTTTATAACATTTCATATTTTGCAATGCAATCCAAAACATTTCTTCGTTTGTCATTCGAAAACTTGGCAAGCTCGGCTCTTGACCATTCTTTTCAATCCATTTTAGGTACATTCGAAAAGCCATATCAAATTTCGTCTGTAAAAAAGTGCGACAAAAATTTAGGATGACGATGATCTTTTGACGCATAAAAACTTCACTCACCCCAAGATTATAACTAACTCCAATATTAAAGAATATTTCTGGTGACAAAAGAGCCATATTGTAGAAGACACTTCGTTTTGGATGAAACATTGGATATTGAAGTGCTGTTGCTGGGCAATCTACAAGATTGATGAAATCATCATCGGTTAATTGTTATTAGAATTTTTGTTTCAATCTTACAAAGATATTTGATTTTCACAACCATACAACTGAAAACATTTCTTCCTGATGCACTAGCGATCTTTAATGTTAGAAGATCGTCATCATTCAGTTCAACAAGAGAAATAAATTTCTTATGTAGCCACAATTCTCGATGCGTTTCAAAAAGAGATTCATTGCCGACAAGTGATAAATTTCCATAAACAGCATCAAGAAATCGATCACTAATCAAGTCACTTGGATATCCTGCAATGAATTCATTGATGTCAAGCTTGTATCCAATGGTCGAGAAATTAAATTGTTGCTGTTCTTCTTTCGCAAAATCAAAAGCTTCTTTCATGAACTTTTCAGCTTCGACTTTTGTTTCATTCGCAAAGAACCAGCGAGCAAATAAAGCTAATGATGGTGGTTTAAGATAAGTTTCCATTACCGCATTGCAAATCTCAAATCTTTGTGGCGTTTTGGTTGCTACTTTCTGTTCACTGTAAGTAAATGGATAAACATCCATGAAATTGCGAAATTCATAAAAAGCTTCGACCATGATTATGTTGGCCAGCTGGCGTTTTGGTATTTTCTTCAGAAATTCAATTCTTTCTGCCATTATATCCAAGTCTTTTATCATAATTCTTGCATTCTCTGTTGCATGAATCCATTTTGGCAATTGTGAATTTATAATCTTCCACCAGTTCTCATTGAATCCAAGTGATGGTAATATGTCCTTTAGATCACTAATCTTAAGTTCTGTAAAACGTTTTGGCTTCACGGCACTATAAAATGGTTCTTCATAAACTGGATATGTCACGGAGGCATTCGAGAAACCATAAATAAGTTCATCAACATCATTAAATGATATTTTCATTAAACGAAACATATCCTTAACATCCTTCGCTGTGTAAATATTACTCGTCGTTCGATATCGTTCCCATGTGTGATATTTAATTGGGACCATGCAAAAGACATCCTCACGCGTTTCTATATCCGGACATGTCCTAACTTTCATATTGATAAACATTTCAATTTTCATTTCATTAATAAGCTTTGTAAAGTTTAAATCTGCTTCAGTCCAATTCGATGAAAGCAGTGGAAATTTTCCGAATGATGCCAAATAATCCAAAACTTCTTGTTTGCTTTGCCATGTTATGTAACCTTGAACAATAAAATCGTCATTTTAGGGCCTAAATTTAATTAAATTTAAATACTTACTAGAATTAACACATTTCTGATAGAAATTCTTTGCCACTTTTACTACTTTTCCATCAGTTTCAGTGATCGGCACAGTCAGAACTTTATGACGCTGTTCATCAATCTTCAGTTCATAATTTTTCATGAATCCAACGTAATCATATCTTTCATTGTACGCTCGATCTTTAAGAAAAGTCCCACAAACAAATTTCTTAAAACTATGACACGGTTCAGTGACATTTAAAGACATGTCCTGAATGATTCGATTCGCGTCTGATATGCACCATTTCGTATTACAATGTTTGAGATTCTTATACTTATCTAATGCTAATGAATTTCCAATGTAGCGATCAACAGCAACACTCACTTTAATCAATAAAATGCAAAAATAGAACACGAAAATCATCTCTCGACCCATCGTTAATAGTAAACAACTTCATGGACTGTCCGAAAAAAAGTAAAATATTTATTTTATATAACAAAAATAAAGATAAAAAATTAACATTTCAACTTATACCTATTAATTGACGATTGTCTTCGTGTTGTCTACAAAATTCCTCCACTACTAACAGAAAGTTGATGCACGCAGACTTGGACACAGCAATCTGTAAACGAATGAAATAATAGTTTTCAGTGGGCAAGAAGACGACTAAACATTACCTGGATATTTAAGTGAGTAATCTGGCATTAAAGAGCACGATTTATCATTTATTGCGATACCACAAGATTCTTTATAAATTGAAAAACCCTTTCCACATGTAATTATTGAACAATCTTCTTCAAACGTTTCGCCCGGTTCAAGGTTGGCCTGTTCAATATCACAAACATCGACGCATTTTCCGCGTTTACATACTTGAAATTTTATCTTAATTATAATTAAATGTAACGAAATGGTGTTAATTAATCTCACCTGTTCGCTTTTCGCCTGGACGATATGATGCTGCTGATAAAGCAATTTCAATAACCGATAAAAACAAAAATAATTCTATAAAAAGTCTCATCTTGCGGACACAAAATAATTTCACAAAAAAAAAAAAAATACCAAAACAAACAAAACAAACACATGCAGAGTTAATTTAACATCGAAGTGATGTTAACAAATCTTAAGATTTTTATTTTTATTTTGATTGTTTATCACCTTATCACTCCAGAGACATTTCACAATAAAAATTGTCTTTCATCGATTCGAAAAAGCTCAAATTTCCCTCATCGATATAAATGCGAATGAAAACATTTTTTTTATTGTGCCAACATCGCTCGTCAACTCTCGATTCCCATAACAGCAAAATGATTGCTTGAGTGTTGTTTGCCTTCTGGGGAATTCGTTTCGATTTTCGTCGTTCCAATGGATTGCTTCAAGACCGCCCTCAAAAGGGATACCGATATGTGCCTTTGAGAAAGAAAAGCTGTGAAAATTTGTAGAACAAACGTGACTTTGTGTGTTAATTTTTATTTCAAAAAAAAAAAACTTCCCTTTTTTCTGAATCATCAAATTTCAATGGCAATCGACTGCCGGTCGCCTCACTTCAGGGGATGCGTCTTGAAGTTCGGTTCAGATGATTATGCAATAAAAATCTTGAGAATTGGATTTAAATGCGGAACAGATTTTGTTTTTCCTCGGAAAATGAAAGCACAATTTACAATGCAGATGACAATTTATAGAACAGATGTTCAATCATTCAATTTAAATTATGAATCTTTTATTTGTAAATAATTCATGACACACACGCACACATAAATGCCGATGGAGACCCAATCGATTATTCAATACGTGATGATGGTTACGCTCGATTTGGGCAATTCGAATGCCGATGAGAAAAAAGAATAAATAAAAACTCAATAAATTTCTTCACAATCGTTGACCTTTTATAGCTTTTTAATTTTTAATGTACAACTTTCAAACCCAATTTTTATGTATCCTTTTTTTTTTTGGTTGCTACTTGAAAAAACCCTTTTTCTTTCCTTTGCTGAAGATTCCGAACAATAAAATTTAATCATCGATTTGTGATAAAAGTTATTGAGTTTGAGATTCGATTCGATGAAATTGAAATTTGAGTGTGGAATTTTAATGAGCTTTCGATGGAATTTGAAAAATTTACGGAGCAAAATATTTTAATTCACAGTTAAATTCTATTCGTCTCAAAATTTTCGACCGTTCAAAATTCTCATAGCTTAATTCCAAAAGAAATTATAAACTTCCTCTTAATTTTGGATTATTTCATTCATTTTCAGTTTGATTTTTTTTCTTCCAAGAAATGGCAACGAGATAGCTGTCAATAATTTATTACTTAATTAAAATCTTAGCTGTTAATTGTGAAAAATATGCCGGACACTACCTTAGTTTAGATTCTTATCATAGCCTTGAAATATGTAAATCACAATTTTGTTTAATGGATGCCAATCGTATTATAAAACAAATGGCTGACAATTCTATGTATGCATGTGGAAATTTCTTTAGAGGCACATAATTTCTTAGGCACATAATGAACGTTATGAAGGCATTGGATTTGCAAAGAATTATGAGCTAAAAATTACAGAACAAATGCATAAAACCTTATTTTCACCAATAATTGAAAGTGATCCGAATATCATTAAAGTCATGAAGAATTTCTATCAGAAATATGTCAACTCGAGCTATATTGAAAGTGAAAGTTTCACAGAAATTCAAAGTTATTTGAAGCCATTCGGAACTTTTCCATTGCAAACTTCCAATTGGACAGAAAATGACTTAAACTTTGCAAAATATCGTCAACTGTATGAAGTCTATCAATTTAGTCATAAACAATTCAAGGCAGCAATTAAAACCCCTCAACGATTTGAGATTTGTAATGGTTCGCTAAATTCACTCATTCCCATACCAGCAAGAGCTATGTTTGCTCGGCTGAAAGTACTCGTTCAGCAGCAAAAACATACATTGAATTGGCGATCAGAGATTATGGTATAATTCTAAAAAAAAATACTGGACATTTACAGGAAGTTAACGAAGGATTGGAAGGAAATCGTTACAGTAAAAATCTTAACGTCATTGCTGGGTTATCCAGATGGCATGACAAATTATTCATTCTTGGAACACTTATATCAACATCTTCCACTTAATGGCTCAGATTCTTTATTTGTTACATTTAACGAACTTTCACTGTACCAGAAGTTCATTGAGATGATTGAGTTAACTGATGAGGAATATTTTGCATTTGAAGTTGGACTTCTTACGCCTGGAAATATTTTCGGTTGCAGAATTGTTTGGTTCAAATACTTTTGTATAAGTTCTAAAAGCTGTCATTTGAGGAAGAAATTTAAAGTTTTCCTCGTCTTTTTTCAGATTGTCCAGCAATATCACTTCAGTATCCAGCTTTTCATCCAAAACGAAGTGTCTTCTACAACATGGCACTTTTATTTCCCTAAGGATACGGCGAGTTTTATAGCAGTGATTACTTCTTTTCTGTAAGTTGACATTTATTTCTCAATGAATAAATGTTCAATTTTTATTTCTGTAGTCTATTTATGATTTAGCTGTCATGAGTTACCGGATTGACGACAATGGCCAAGAGCCAAATTTGTCTGGTATTCTGCACACAAATGAACAAATGATCTGGATTATGTGCACAACAATTATGTCTGAAAGGAATAAAGATGCTCAAAAGCTACATTAAAACTAGCAAAAACTTTAAAGAAAGTAAATATTTTAAGGAAACTTTCACTTGAAAATCGAAGAAAATTAATACATTTTAATTTGGCATTTTATTGCAAAAAACTCCGCAACAATCTGAAAGAAATATTTTGCTATCATTGGAAATTATTGTAAAATCTATAAATCAACAAACCTGGAAATTTCAATGTGAAATCTGGTGTTAATGTACAGTTGTCTTTCAATTTATATCCGCAACCAGTAATAAGCATTGAGAAGTCACTGTAACATTCTACTTCTTGACAACCTTCATTAAGCGATTCTCCGGGCAAAATTGTTTTTGTGTCATAAAGACAATAGTCAATGCACTTTCCATGCTTGCAGACAGTCTTCTTTGTGCCTGGTGGGGCATGAATCAAATAAGAAAATGCACTGCAAATAATAAGTGCCACAACAACACTTTTTAACATAAAACTCATCTTGAATGAACAAAAAATGAAGATTTTATTCTTTTCGCAAATGTATGATAATGACTGATATTTGACACCTGTTTGACAAAACTACTTCTGATGTGGTAAAAAATTCCGAAAGAGTTTTAAGTTCAAATTTGAAAAAGAGAGAGAACTCATTTTGAGCTGTTAAATCTCTGTTCTCTGTCTCAATAATAAAGTCATGCGCAATAATATTCAGCGATTCTCAAAAAATTCCTTCATCGTTCAGTGATGCATGGAATGTTGTTGTCGATTGACGTGCTATAAATTTGGCATTTTTTATCAAAATCTTAAATGGACCTTTAAAAGTTTTTTATTTCCCGCAAATTACAATTTAAATATTGTCATCAGCAACTATTTTAATTCAAGTAATCAACTGCTGTCCTGGCACCAGCCTGGCCTATTGCAAAGTTGAAATTAAAGTTTCTGTAACATAAAAAGCGCCCAATTTTATTGATATGATTTATTATTTTAGTTTTCCGTCACGCGCTTGCTATTCGACACATACAGCAAAACACTCTAAACACGATTCAAGCATTTTCGCTGTCCTTAATTTCTTCAAGTCTTTAAACAAAAAAAAAACTCGTTCTAAGAAAAACAAAACTAATAAAATCCTTTTTTGTTCCTTTTTTTTCGGTAAACTTAATTTTCATTTAAAATTTTGCAATTCATAAATTTCTAGGACAATACAAAAAAAAAACAAAACAAAAAGCTCTTGACTTTCCCCAAAAGTTAATAGAGAGTGAAATAATTATTCTAAAAAAAAATGACATTTTTGTGAAACTTGAAGGAAAGTTTATTCTTGTGAATTTGAAGAATTTTCTTTCACAAACCGAAAAACTCAAATAACTTTGAACGAGAACAATGATTGTCAATGGCGTAAAATTTTTATTCCTTTTCTGTAGTGGGAGGGCAATTTTGCAAGTTCCATAACAAATAAATTCCTTGCAATGCAAAAGCTGAGCTTTGTTTTGTCATAGAACTCAAGAATTCTTCTCAAGTTAATTAGTTTAAAAATTAGTTCACTCATGAATAAGAATTAATGATTAAAGTTCTTTGAGCGCTTTTCCCCTCAATTTGTGCAATTTTCCACAAGAAGCTAAAATTTTATTTTCTTGTTTTCACGAATCGAAAAAGGCGACGACGAAAGACGTTATTGCGACGAAACAACAAGAAATATTTGAGTGTAATTAAAATTTATGATCGTTTGTTATATATAAAATACAGCTTTGCTTCCCTCCCCACAAAATGTGCACGAGCTGGAAAAATGTCGCGATTTCATTTTTTATTTTTAATAAGACAAATATTCGCGCTGTTATGAATGTTAAAAAAAAATGAGAAAATTCAGGAATCGAGCGGAAGTTATGAATTTTCAATTAGTGCCTGTGGAATGCTTGATGCGCATCAAATAAATGTCAATGAGAATTTATTCACAACACGAGAATGTTGTTTAAGGCCACAGAAGCGTGAAAAAAAATCCCACAAAAGTTCAAGCTTTCCGTTCAGCTTTAGAAAAAAGCTTTCTCGCATTTCAAAACCACTTGTTTTTTTTTTTGGTCTTCCGATTTGTGTTGTTAAACATTTTTTTTTAATACTCTTGCTGAAATGTTAAATTGCGCGAATACACAAAACCTTAAATTTTAATAACTCACTGCCTCGGTTATGAAATCAAAGCAAACAAAAAAATTTCGTTGAAAGTTTGATAGCAAATTGATGTTGTTTGCTCTTTTTATAATTGAATTTTGATCAGATCATTGTATTTAAAAGCGATTACGGCACTTAAACGTCTCTGGCTGCACATGGCAAAACAATCATTTCGCCGATTCCGCACATGTTTTTGCCTCTCACTATCAGTCCGTAACCCTTTTGACCCCATGAAAGTCCCTATGCGGAATATTACCAATAACGTAACATGAAGATATACATTTAATTTGTCATTTCTTCTTACCCAGCTATTGCGAATGAGCCAGTAATCTGTTAATTAAAATTAAAATTGAATAATAAACTGAATTATAAAACAGAGAACAGAACACAACTCACCAAGCTTAGTTTTAACATCAGTTCCATATCCGACAATTGCCTGCACATTGTTGTTTTAAAGAGCATTAATTGTCAAAAGTATTTGCTCTTACTTACCACACCGTGCGTAAGATTAGCAGGATTACATGTTTTGTCCTGAAAAATTCCACTCCTATATCGCGTAAAAGCATCAGTTGCATCTAAAATAATTTTTTTTATGGTAATTTGAACCTGCTTTGATCACAATTAATGGATTACGTATTCCAACTGTCACTGGACTCATAAATGCAACTACATCCCGCATAAGATCCTCACGGGTTCCATTTAATTTAGCATAGGCTGCATCTGGCAGCTGCAGCAACGGTGGAAATTCTGCTTGTCTGCATGTTTTGCCTTTTGCTTGTGTGTATTTATATTTCGTTCCTTCAGCGATTCCAACATCAATCATATATGCGTATGCGTATAGGGGATCACCACCTTCACAACCCATTTTCGGATCAGCGCAATCAATTAAATTCTGCTCCGAAAGCGGAGATTTTAATTTGTTCAGTTTGAGGTAATATTCAACTGGCGGCGTTGATGAGAAAGCCCAACATGCACCTGCAAGAACATTTTTAATTAGCATCGTTGCTTTTCAATTTTGATTGAAAAGACTTACCGCAATTTCCTTGATTTTTGATTGGGTACATAAGTTTAGTATAGTTAACTGCCTTCGGTGCCGTTTGCGTTTGTGCGGCTTTCAATTTTTTAGGGAATTTTGTTTCTTTGGCATTTTCAGGCGCTCTGAAACCCATCCGTTTACTAACTTTCTCCTCATAGCTCATATCACTGTCCTCAGTATCGCCTTGTGTGTACGTTGCATTTGGATTGCTATTGTGTTCTGCTGCTTTTTGAGCATTTGTAACATATTTATTAGCAGCTTTTCCTTCCGCTGTATCGTTCTTATAAACTTTTTTATGCTTTAATTTCCAATTATTAAATTTGCTCTTTTGCTCCGCAGACAATTTAAATTTTCCTTCACTTTGTGCGCTTACAACGCCCGCGATAACAATGACAAACGCTGCTAGAAGAATGTAATTCATTTCACCAACAGTATTAAGGCAATGACTGGAAATATTGTGATATTTATACGATTTAATATTGAAGGCCAAATAGTGACATACTACTTGTTTCCTGATGTTAAATTTGATGTAGAATAGGACAGGAAACAGAATCCGGAATACAAGAGTTTGAAATAGTTCCATAAAGTTCATCACACAAGAGTTTAACATGCAAGAAAATCACTTCATTAATTCCTTGCTTCTCTCTCATAAAGATCTTTATGAACATAAAAATTTCACTATCAGATTGATAATGTTATAAACAGCTGAATATTGTTAAGACTATAAGAGTGTCAAAGTGACTTCGAAATTCATCCAAGACAACAAAAAAAAATGAAGAAAACTTTAATGAAATCATGAGCTAACTTAATTTCAAATCCATTAGCAAGAAAGTTTACCATAACATTAAACTTCAATTATCGTTGTAACTTGGTTTTGTGTCGTTACGTTGATAAGGAGTCATCAAGACGGGGTGATGTTGCTCTCATTAAGACACACACAAATATGATAATTTGGCAAAAACCGCACATATCGCTCGAGCATTATAGTTGGTTAAAGTTTCTCATCAAACATTCTTTTATTATTTACTTTGTCAATATTTGGCTTCATATCGTTGTAAGAATATTCTCAAGTTGCAATATCTGCCGTAGCTTCGACGATGATTTGAAGAGGATTTAAAGACAATTTCAGGTTTAACCTTACCAAATCCACAATTTGCATTTGCTTCATGTATGCCTTAAAGTAAATACATTCGCATGATACATGCAATTATATAGCAAAGCCCACCAAGAGTGAAAGGAATCTTTTTGTAAAGCTTTCGAAGTAGCAGCAGGTAAAATCAATATAAAATGTCACGCATTTCGTTATTTCGTTCAATTGGATGCGATTTACAAATTTTTATTAGTTTGGTGGTGCCAAGTTGCCACAGTCGAAGTTGAAGTAGAGAAAAGTTATGAACTTGGTTACACATCACTCTAAACAAGTCGAATGCGACTCAAGTTTTGCTGTCACTCATATCATGATTGCATGAAACTTTCTCTCGCAACTCGAAAACCCCTCTAAATTCTGTCATCTATGCTGCGACTTTACATGAAATTTCCATTAAATCTACAGCAGTCATAGCGTTATTGAAATTTATTGCATGCTCGAAACAAAAAAAAAAAAGAAAAGAATTTAATGTCAGCACCTAATTGAAAATATAAAAAAAATTATTTCTGCGACAAAGATTTTCAATTCAATTTGCTTGCAATGAAATATGTTTTGAGATTTTACTGCGCCAAACGATGCGAGCTTGCGTCTCCCACTTTCACACTACTATGGGCAAACGAATTTCATTAATTTTAATTATATTTCGGGAAAAAATGTCTTCACGGGGCCAAATTTATTGTGCACATTTCTTTCCCTAATTTTGTCTCTCGAATTTGTAAAAAAAAAAAATCCAATTGGTGTCTCATAAATTCAATCCGCTGTCAATTGTTCGATTGTAAATGTAGAACGTTGTCTTCTGAATTCGCTATTTAATTTTAAGAATCGCCAGAGAACTTAATGCCGATGTCGTCTCGGCCCAAACAGTTACAAAGAATTATTGTCATTAAAGTAATAAATCTGTGAAGTGATAACTTTAACTACGAGGGCAACAAATTAAAACTACTCAACTAAGGTTTCGTAATCAGTCAGTCGAAGAAGGAAATAATAATTCTCTGGCAAATTAAAAATTGGTTTGCAAGCAAATCAATAATTGTTGACTAATAAGAGACTTGAAAAGAAAATACTTAAAAGTTCATGTTTGAAAAGGAAAATTTTAAAGAAAATTCATAATCGCTCAAATTCAGTACACCTCAAATTACATTTAATTAGAGCTTTCTACACGTACTCGACTCGCTCAAGTTTTTTTCATATAGCAATTATTGTACAATAAAGCTGCGCTCGACCAGTAATTGACTTTGAGCTCATTCGCCTCATGAATATTTGAAATAAAATTCTCCGAATGGAACATTTTTATCGCATGCAAAAACGCGCTTTACAAGATTGTTGTTATTAGCTTTGGGGACAATGTTTCCCTATACAAATCAATGTTTATTTGACATCTATTATATGCTTTACTTTCATGCAATTGTCGTGAAACTTTCAAATGTGAATTAATGCCTTTTTTATCAAACTGAATGTGCAATATTATGTTTAAATCACTCTCACGAAAATCTTTAATCTTTCTCTCGATATCATAACAACACAACATCAATTAGCGAAATCTTCGGTTGCAATATCGTTACACAGTCAACTGCAAAGCATCTACTGTAGCTCGTTGTTTGATCTTTGGTACCTTTGAACTTTTTAACATCTTTATTTTCATTGTGCAAGTCCAAATTCTTCCATATTTATGCCAAAATAATTCAAAAATAAAGACCATCAGAGCTATTGCATGTCCAATCAACAAAAGATAGAAAACTTCAGTAAGATCACTCAATTTCAACAAATATTCCTCATTTTCGAGAGCTGCATGTTCATTCGCTAATCGCTCATTTCGTTTTGGACCTAACATAACTTGCCATTCTTGAGCTAATCCTGCAACAAAAGTCCAGTCTGTGATTTCCTGCATCTTTTGCAGAAAAGGACTAAACAAGTTGACATCAAGCTGTTCGTAGTAGCGGTAAAAGCGTTCGGGTATCATATAAAAATGATTTGAGGCCGAAGCTGACAAGTTACGTTTGTATAATTCACTTTCAGCAATATCACATCGGAAGATCAGCGCTGTTCTGTTTTGTCGATATTCCATGTAATTTATATCATTAAAATAACCACCGGACTTCGTCAGTTTATGTTTGATTAGTTGATAATCTTCAGATGTTTCAAATTTGCGCAGAAATTGTCGATCAACTTTAAAATTGTAATCGCTCTTCATCAGTTCATCGAAGGACTTAATTCTGATTCCATTCCTTGCATCTGTCATCATAGTTGTTATGATAGATTGATATGCATTTCCCAAGATAAAGATCATGAATATGCAAATCTGCATTAATATGACCTGCATTCGAATATTTCCGGGAAATGGAATCATTTGCTGAAGAAAAACTGCAGTCATTCCAAATGTAAAACGTCCTGCAGAATTTCCGGATTGCTGTCGATGAAAAATATTAAAAATCCACCAAAGAACTGCACAAACGGAAATACTAAAAATCATCATAATCCATGTGATACTATCGTAAGGTGTCAGCAGGATCTCAAATAATGAAATTCGATCTGGCATTGGAACGATCGCACAGTAAGCCGTTTCTTCGAAAGTCATCAGTTTCTCAGTTTCCTGATCGTCGAGCACATATTCAATTGCTGTGTTTGGTGTAATGTCAACGATGCCCCTAACAAATAACTGAGCATATATCTCAGTGTAGTTAATGCTTACATTATATTCCTTCCACTTAAGTTGCGCTTTTAAGAAATGGCCGGCATTTTGTTTCTTAGCAATTGTGTCAATCAAAAACATCGATTTGCTTCTGACTGTTCCATTTTCAATGATAACTTTCCGATGCTCATCGAAAGCCAACAATTTATATTTGTAACCATGAAGATCTTTCAAATTGTTGGGAAATAAGACGTCTATGGATAGCTGTTCAATAGATGTAAATCCTTCACCGTCGAGTGGATTCATAATTTGAAAAATTACTCCATTGGCGGCATTCAGAAGTGATACATAATTAGTTGCTCCCACGAAACGAAAGAATAAGTATGTATTATATAGAAAACGCCTGTCAATCAAGTTCGTGATGAAAATAAATTTAGCAGTTTTGCTCCAGAATTTTGAAAAGCAGAACTTCTTAAAGATATTGAACATTTCATCCTGGAATAAAATAAAATTCGAAGATCTTGAGAAAAATGCATTCAGTTACCTTAACCTAATGACATACTACACTTATAACATCTGATATGATTATGATGACAGAGGCTCTGTGAATGCGCTGATCGTTGAATTTGACTTCCTGATTCGGTATTAATACCGGATTTTCCTCTGGAATGCATCGAAAGATTTCACTAATAACCGAAGGATCAAAAATGTTTGGCAATTCGATAATTGCCACATCATGAATACTATTTTTATCCTGACTGTTTAGTTGATTAAGGATATTCCTTACATAAATCGGTATATTTGTGCCATTGAATGAATAGACACAAAATAATTAACAATGAAAGCAAAGAGAGCCAGAATATGAACTTCCATTTTCACTTGATGTTCACTATGAACTGACGGGTAGTTGAAGTTTCGCAATCCCATAAAACTAGGCGTCAGGAGAAATGCATAATTTTTAGATCGAACTCGCTTTCGATTTTGATAATAAATTGATGGCGAGGAAAAAATTATTGTGGCAGTTTCTTCCACATTTATGTCAGAATAATTATAAATGAATCATTGGAACTGATGTCTAATCGTTTATTTTGATCATTTTGTCAATAATAAAATATCGAATACACTTTTTAATGATCATGTTGTTATTTGTAACTGCATTGTGAATCGATTTTTCTCTCTCGATAGGCGCCACCTGATTGTGGAATTTGTGTTAAATGATGGAAGTGGAAAAGAAGCTTATTGAGCATCGAGTAACTTCAACATAAAATGTTATCATGTTAAACATATCAAAATGACAAGGAAAGACTCACGTCTATGGTGCAGAAAATGAAAGTGGTTTTGTCATGCGGTTCAATTGATTTCAAGTAGTCGATGAATGCATGAATAGAAAATAAATAAAACAAACAACGAGCGTTTACACTTTCATCACACAACAAAATCGATTGACATGAAATAAATAAAAACAAGACAATCACTTTTATTTATATCAGCAAAAGCAAACAAAACATCTCATGCTGATAAGATGATGACAGTGTGTATAAGGAAAAGAAAAAGAAACCAAACAATAAAAGCGCTTGATGGCAACTGCAATCTCATGAGTGAATTTCTCGGGTAGACAATAAAACAAAACAGGAAAAGCTCTCAAAGATGTTGAGATGACATCTCTTGAGCAACAAATTGAAAATGTCACTCAGCCGCAAAAAAAAGGAAAGAAAAATGTTTGCGTTTCATTGAGTCATAATTGCGTGAGTTGTGTTATGGGTTGTGTATGACAATTACGAGTGCATTGCACCATACACGTTCCTGACAAATTTGCTACGACGTACGAAACGATGGCATTCATCTTAATAGAATTCATGTCTATAGAATGCTTTTTTTTTTAAAAATGATAAAATAACAAACCGTACAGCAAAAGCATAAAAAATATTCATCATCAAATGTAACGCAAATAAAAGTTCAAGGAAAGAGAAATGAAAGGAGTTGGAAAGCACATAAATTTTAAAATAATTATGCCGAATTCAGCATAAAATGCGTTGAGACATTCAACTCGAGAGGGTTTTTTTTTTTAAATTTATTACAATAATAAAACCATAAAATTTGTGATTTCCCAACCTTGAGCATTAAATGAGATCCATTTTTATGAAGCAGGCATTTCAAATTTTGTTACATAAAATGGGACATGAGGAACCAAAGTCGTATGTAATTTTTCAATTTTATGTTGAATAATTTATGCGAAGAGAATCTTTCGAGTAAAATTTACATCTCGAGTAGTTTTCTCAGCTTAAAGCTCTTGCTAATATGTTTACGAAGCCATGGGTTTAATCGGATCTTTTTTTCTTTCCTGGTACCGCTTGAATATTCAGAAGATTGCTGCTAATGAGCTTTGCGGGTTGAGCGAGAGAGAGAGAATGAAAGAAAGAAAGAAAAAAGGAAAGAGAAGGAACGCAATGAGAGTAAAAGATGTTTGCGTTCTTGTTTGGTAATATTCCATGTGTGTTATCATCATTTTGTCAAGCCGCCAACCCCTAATTGAAATTTGATGCCTTTTGTCATCATCTCAAGCCTGATGCTTGTTTATAAGTTAAGCCTGAAAACATTTTGCAACACATCCCTCATCACTGAGCGACTCGATTTGAATCAACATTCATAATCTGCTGCCTTATAGAAGCTTTAAATAAATTATAGCCAGTAACATTATGCATGTTTACAGAGCGCAATCAGTTAATTAAGAATGAAGGAACTTAAATCACAAAGTTGTTGTGACAGATCTTCTTTCCTTGCATCCAGAACATCGCATTACTGTTTGTTATCAACCACAGTTAATTTATGTCGGAAAAAAGACTCAAAAAGTGTCCGGCAATAAATTTGCTCTACAATTTTACGTACGAAGAGTACAGAATAAAATACCTTTAACATAATCATGCTGAACTCATTCGATGTTGAAAGTTTTTAATGGAACAATAAGAAATATTTTGCCATCCGGGGCGACAATTGAGGAAAAAGTAAAAAAAATTTGAGCTCCAAAAGATGCTCATTATTTTTCGCTGTCTTAGTCTTATCATAATGAGCGTAGCGATTATTTTCTTTCTAATATTTTGCTTTTCGTTGAGCAATAATTATGAGCCACGAACTTTTCTCTTCTTCTCGCACTCACTTTTAAGATGCTAATCAACAGCAATTAAAAAGTTTCATCAAGATGTTTTATGTTATGTATCGCAAGTTTATCTGGAATATATTTGCGTTGATGATGTTTCTTCTCATTCCTCTTAAGCACCTAGCATAGCACTTATTAATCAGTACAAAAATGGTAATGATAACTTTCTCACAAGAGTCTCATTTTTCTCACCAATTCGGTTGATTGATATCCCATAAAAGTGCTTTACAACCATTCTCAATTGTCACTTAGTGCTCTGTATATGAATGATCAACAGCTATATGCGTTATTTTTATCATTGCTGCCCTCATTCCTTGTACACTTTTTCATCGTAAAACTTTTCTCGGCAAACATCTCAAGCCAAAAATTCCATAAAAAAAAGAAGATTGAGACATTCTTAAAATCTTAAAGAAAAATTCCTTCACGTTCTTGTCGACAATTCCACAAACATCATCATCACCTCGTTTATGAATAGTTGCTGCCAACAACCGAAAAAAAGAGAATCTAAAAGCACACGTATTTATGGACAAAAGCCATCATCATCACATACCAATTTTATTATTTTACCTTTCCGCAGATGATGCCATTTAGTGAAAAAGAACAAACGCTGAGAAGCCAACTGACCATCATCACTTTGTGATATTTGTTTTCTCGTAAACGGGATTTTAGTGTATGAATGTGGAATGTTCATGGCAAGAAAAAAGAAAACTGTTGAAAATCAAATTAAAGTGCGGCGAGATCGGCAGAAGCGTTGGAATATTGAAAGGTTCTGTTTCATGCATTGTGAAGCGTAAAAATGTTTTTACACTTTCCAATTTATGCCCTTCAGACAGTTGTTCGGAAAAGGCCGGACGAGCATCACTAGACTATGTAAAATTTGATGAGAATCAATTTGTGGAACAAGGGATCGGAATAAAAGGTAGGTTAAGGACAAATTTAGTTCCGAATTGAATGAAGATGAGACATGACAACTAAGTGTGAAGCATAGCTATTTATGTGCTCCGAGAGTGAAATGATTTAGTTAATTAAAGTTGAAGGTCATACATGTGCGAGAAAACTTTGAAGCGTTTCAGCAAAGCTTTTGCATGAACATGTTTTGCCCTCAAACTACCAACGTGATGTGAATCATTTATTCCGTTTTTTTTTTTTTTTTTTTTCTCAAACGAATACCAAAGTGCAAGTGATGATAACAAAAAGGAGTCGAAACAAATAAATGGAAATTCAATTTTCGATGAAAATGGCATTGAAAGCTTACACAGAAAATCTTATCAATGAAATATGCTTAAGCCCATTATTGAATAACAATGAATAACGATGCGATGGTAAAACTTATATTTCTCTCTTCTTCTTTTTCTTATTCTCTTTCCTGTTGTTTGTTATTCAGCCTAAAGGGAAAAAAGGGAAATTTTATTCCAGCACGTGCAATTTTCTTTTATTTTCATTGCTAGTTCGCTTCGCTGAAGTCGAGCTGAAGTGTTATCGGTTAAGGCAATTTCTGTTTTCTCAGTCCTCACACATCCTTCAATCGGTTCACTCTTTCACTCTTTTTTTTTTCTTCGTCTATCTCTGCCAATCCCGACACGATTGATACTTTAAGGCCCGTCGAACTAAATGCTCACAAAATGGATGAATGATATAAAATTAAATGGTTGAAATGTTGCGCAAATGATTTGAATTGCTGAACATAGGCATTTTGGCAACAATTGTTAAGCTTCTGAATGGATCAGTTTGATGGCAGCAAATACATACACGAATCTGACATTTTGACATACCAACAATGAAAATCTTATCGCTGAGCATTTATCTCGGTTTAATGCCTCGTTCTTGAATGTCGAAGTTTTAGTTTTTTTTTTTCTTTCTTTTGTTGCGAGCTGTTTTCCTTTTCGTCTTTTTTTTTTTGTTGGATAATTCAGCTTAAAGACCATCATCATTAAGTGATAATGAGACGATTTGAGGGAATTTTCTAATGGGGAAGTGAGAGGTCGACAATCAAAATCTTTTTTTAAGATGTAGGCGTTGTGTGGCAGATCGTCAACATTTGCAAAAGATTTTCCGTCAATGAGCGCCAGATTAGACCAAATAAAAGCATCCCACTCAACAGTCTATTAAATTTAATTGTGTATAGCAATTTTTGCTTAAGAAAATTCTTAAGAATAATGAAAAAATTCTGTGAAATTCTTCATGAATATTATTTAAAGCAATTAGATATTTGCGTTATTTGCCTAAAGAAAAATGTTTTAATGATAAATAATTCATTCGCTATGTAGCTATGCGAATAAAATGAAAAGCTTAGATTGTGTAGCTTATATTGTGTATGGGATTTTGAGTGAAATCTGAGTACATTTAAATCCCGGAAAATAAAGTTTCTCAAGCGCAAATTAATGGAATCTCTAAAGTAACATAAACCTACTCGCTTCAATTGAATCGCATTTAAGCTCATTCAGTAGCTGTGAATTGCGAAAAAAAAAAAAAAAAAAAAAAAAAAACAAAAATTGCCCAATGGAGAATTGCCGTCACTTATGTTGAACAAGCGTGAAAATTATTATTATGCGTTAAGCATCCAACGCTTTCACAAGTTGCAAAAAGATAGGAAAAAAAATCAATAAAATTATCTCATTTCCGCTTAATTTATCTCAAAAGACTTAATACATTGCTTGACTGCCGCTTTTTGCTTTCTTACTCGTGCGGCTGTAAAAAAAAGGCATGAAGTCGAGGCAATAAATTTCATTTCAGCCATTTACTAGCCTACACCTTCCATTGTACGCTTTTACGCTTTCTTGATCGTTTGCCATTTTTAATGTTTTTATTGTGTTTTATTGCACATTGTTTACCTGCTGATTAATGAAACTTTTGTGACCTTCCAGCATTCCGTGGAATTGTAATAATTGCAAATTAAAATTGTATACCTTAAGAAATTGAATAATTAAACTCTTAAAAGCAGTGGCAAAATGTCAATGATATAATCGACGATGATGGCGTTGATTTCAGTTCTGAAAATATAAATTGCCAATTACTTAATGCTCAACCTCAATGAAGCAAACAAACAACAAACAAACAAAAAAAAAAAAAGAAAAAGAAAAATTGAAATCAACGGAATTCCTATTAAATTGCTTGTAGACATTTATCGTTATCGGCTTTTATTTCTCTCTTCACTTCTTGATATTGGAATTGAAAAGTCAATAAATACTTATTGTGTTAACGCCCGTAGGCGCGAGCTTTTATCAATTGTGTCAACACTTTATCGCATGATATTTGCTCCATTGAGAGCGCATTATTTGTCTTCATTACTTTGTAGAACTAAAGTTTTTTGCTCGCAGCTTCTTTCGTGCACGAATCATCAAACATCATGATGCTGAACATAATATTCATTTCCCACGATACTCCATAATTTTCATCTCAAACTTTCATTGAACGCGATGAAAATAAAAAGGAAAATAAATTTATAAACTTTGTCCTTCCAGCTTTCAGCGTGACACGACGCACTCAGGAAAAAGATGTGTATGCAAAAGTTTCTGAAACCAAGTCAGAAGTTAAAGTTTGTCGACAAAAAAGTGAAAACAACACTTCAAAAAGAAATTTGAGGAGACAATAGACGAGAGAGAAAAGAAAAATCTAGCACCGGAAACGTAGAAATCTTCTTATTAAAGATTAAAAGATTTCTACCTTGCTTTCTTACAATCCCAAGACATTTCAGCAAGTACACAAAAGTTACTAAGCTACAAGTTAATGGTGTACAAAAAAAGTCTATTGTGAAGCAAAAGCAGCACGTGAGTGAGAAATATTTAAGTTCTTGTTAAACTTCGATTTTTACTTATGTTTTATGAAGATATGAAATTTACTTTATCAGTGCCTCGTTTGAAGACGCTCGTATTTCTTCATGTCTGTGACTTTTATTTCGCCTTTGAATATTTTTTTTCCCAATATACACACAATCATCTTACAGTTTGGGTGCTGTCTGATTGCCTTTGGGGGATTTATCGATCTTAGAAAGCAGGTCTATTTTGTCTCCATCTTTCAAGTTATTTTCATCTGCATTGGAAAGAGATTGGCTGCTGATGCTGCCGATGCTCGCTCATTCCCCTTTCTTTATTCCCCTGTGAGATTTGCGGTAACATACAACATTTTGCCTTATCTTAATGACATGCTCATTTCATTCAAAATGTCATTTATATTGAGACTCAATCTGCTTCCTTTCCATGCTTCTTTCCCTCATCAGCTCCTTTTACAAATAACTTTAAAAGTTTGCCGGCTTTGGAAATATTTGTGGGTTAAAATAATTTTTATTTCCCTGGATTTTGGTGAAACTTTATAATGATAATGAAGCATCAAACATTTGAAGATTTCAATTGAAGCATTTCGGTATTTTTTTTTCTCGTTGTGTTTTAATCGAAAGCTGTCGGAAGGTCAATTTTTAATTATGCTGAAATTTTAATGTTCAGAAAGGCACAATTTTCTGCTGGACGTAGAGGAATGTTGATGCATAATTAATTAATCTCATCAATTATCAACGAAAAATCTTCGTCCAGCGGTGGAAGTTGATTAAAGAGCAAATGTAGGTTTGCCTTTAGTCATGTTATTCCCACTCTGACATGATTCAAAGCAACGAGAAAAGAGAAAATCAATAAGAACAAAAAAAAAAGAATTGCGTTATGTAATCCTCAAGATTACGGAAACAAACAAGGAAACGAGGAGTTTTGTGCTTTATTAAGTTGTTCCGAAAATGCGATTACATGTTATCTTTTGCCGGTTTTTTTTTGCCCCTTAAATGCTTGTAAATTCTACTACCAATCTATCGCAATGCCCTTAAACAAATTGGCAATAGTAAGGCACAATTTTCATGGCATCTTAATCAGGTTGTTGGAATAAAGAGAATTTTTTTTGTTGCTTCTTTTAAAATTATTTTAAGATTCTTCTTCAATCTCTCTGTGCATATTTATTTCCCAAGTGCACAATCCTGAAAAGAAATCACAATAAACTCCTCCGACTTTGTTTTAATAATTTTGTTTATTCAATCGATTTGTTGTTTTGTTTTTTTCGTTCTTACTTTTGGACAACTTGCTTATTACATTTTCGCATCAATTGATTATTATGTTTGTCATTGTCACTCCATTCGAAATTAATAATTTTATTCAAGTAATCCTATTACCGTATTACCTAATTAATAGCACGCACATAAGTCTAATGATCATGAGAATTTATCTATAATTTAATTACTGTGGTTTACTTATTTGTATGTCCAAATTTATATTTATTAAACATATTGTGGCTGAATATTATGTTTTATGGCATAAATCACAAGGTACGAAAACTTTGGAAAAGAAAATTTGCCAAACATGTTCGTACGATGCAATTGTGAGTAATGCAAGAACGAAGCTACTGAAATCAATTCTAAAACTGTTGAAAATTAAAAACTAAAATGAGCCAAAGTGTAAAGTTATTTTAAAATTTTTTTTCGAAATTTCTGTTTAAATTTTACGATTATTTAGAAAAAAGAATTGACATTTTCCATTTACCATTAATCGAAATTTATTGTTGTATTGTATCTGTGTCCATGCTGTAGTAGAAGGATATGTTTTTTTAATGGCAATAACGATTCTACAAATATAAATGCTGTGTGTGTGTGTGTGTGTGTGTTTTTTAAAAGTGCAATTTCGAGCATGGAGAAAAAAATGATTGTTGTTTCCAATAAAAAATTTTACTGCTGCATATTTACATCAATGTGAATTTTTTTTTATTAGGATTAAAGATATTTTCGTTCACGGCTATTGTAGAGTTTGTCAGACAGTATAGCTCAATTGATATTCAACAACAATGACAAATAATCAAAAGGAGATAGCAAAAATGGGATTCCCAAATTGCTAATCCTTGACAATAACTTTCACATGTTTTTTTATAATCAAATTAACATTTTTTTGCTAAAGTTTTTTTTTTTTTTACTTCTACATTATTTACAGGTTATTTCAGTATTTTTAAAGTTTGAGTACATAACCTATTTTACTTCTGTTACGAATTACGTTTAACCATTTTTTTTATAATTCTTTTCTTTTTCTTTCATTTAATTTTTTTTTTATTTTCGTTTCAAGGAAGACATTTTTTCATGATTGTGATAAATTTTTTTTTCTAGCTTTATTTTTTTGTTTTATTTGAACCCACATCATTCATTCCTAAACTTACTGCACCAAATATAATGTTAATAAAACAGTTGCATGAAACATATTAAAATCATTTACAACAAAGAATTAAAAATTTATTCGGTCTGGAAAAAATTATAATTTTTTTTGTGTCTTGTTCCGAAAAAAAAAGAAGAAATTGGGAAAATTAAATTTTGTGTGCGATTGTCGAGGAAAGTTGTAACCAAAACTGTGGAAAATGCTTTTCCGCTATTAACCATAAAAAAATATGGAAAGCCAGCAATAAATTTGACTGCCGACTGCTTAAGAGTGCTTTTCATGCTTTGAGCGTAATGGCTCTTTCTCTCTCTCTCTTTCTCTGCCACCACCGTCGTGGTTTGAATTAATATTTCGACTAATGACCAAATCATTTTCAATACTTATACACCTCCACTAAACTACTTCAACTTTGCAAAAAATTACCGTAATAAGTATTTTCAACAGCAGAACTTTTTACTGTTTCGAGCTTTCGTGTAGAGAAACCGAAAAAGAAACAAAATAAAAACTTTTTCTCAGTTGAAAAACATGCATTTTTACAACATAAATTATGCGGCATGTGTGAGTTATATGTGAAATATTTTTGGCCCTTTTTCTAAAAATGTACTCAGTGTATGAAAAACTCTCCAACATTCGAGCTCCGGTAATGTTTTTGTTTTCATGCTTTAATTAATTATGCAATAAACACGATTCATAAATATTTCACATCAGGAAGAAAAATGAAACGTCAATTTAAATGATGTAAACATACTTTTTTTTATGTTTCGCTAATTATCAAAAAAGAATCCCCGAAATAGGGTTTTTTTTTATTCTGTGTGCTTTTTGTTTTTAATATTGATATGTATTGTAATAGAAGACTTAGTTATGCTTGCTTATCTCCATCAGAAAACAAGAATTGTGGCTAATAAATATTATTTTTTGCTATTTTTGCGGGCAAATGAAATGAAATTCCACACGGGACCTCCTTTTTGTGGTTTCGGGTTACATGATATGTTCATTAAAGTCATATAAATTTTAACAAATCCATTTTTATGCTCTTGCGATGTCTTGTTCTCAATTTGAAACTTAAATAAACAATTTTCGTAGTGCCTCAAATACGTGTTTCAGTTAAAGTGCTTGCGTTAAATTTCCAGAAAATTGATGTTGAATTTCGCTACTTTATCATTTTAAGCTTTTGTGCTGCTCCCAGGTTCGCTTAGCGGAAATCGAAAGAAACTCTTTCACCCAAAATTGAGTTTCAGTCTTCGATTAAAAATTTAATTTAATTTTGGGAGAAATATTTTCTTTTTTCTGTCCGACAATTCGCAACCGCAAAGCTCCAAAAAAAAAAAGTGTTGAACTGAAAATCGTTTGTTGTGGAACTTGGAGAAAATTTAATGAGCCGCGAAAATGGAATTTTTGCCTTTTAAATTAAGCGAAAAAAAAAAACTAATTCCCCCGTCTTTGGACTGTTTGGGGTCGTTTAATTATTTTTTGTCTCATTTGGTGACAAATTAAATGAGCATCATGAGCTTTTTTTTTATCTTTTCTGGTCGCAGTTACTCGTTAAGCTCCATAAGTCTCCAGAAGTCAAGATTCAACCACTCATTACGCCAAAAAGTTTCATTAATGAACTTTTCTCTTATTTTGATTAATTTAAAAAACGTTTTAATTGTTTTCCCCTCCATTCACTCTTGAGCAAAAAATTAATTCAACTCAATGAATTCTGTGTGAAGATTATTCTTATATAACTGAAGCAAAAAATAAAATGGACACAAAATTGTTCTTTTCCTTTTTTTTTTTTTTTGGCATCTTAAGGTTGAGTCGAAATTCCATTTTTGCGATGTGGTCGAAGAATGAATTGAAATATTCAGTTTGCATTTGATTGCAAAAGATGATCGTGGAAAAAAAAACTGTTTTGCAATTTTCGAAATGAGCAAAAAATGAAAATTGTGAAATCTAATGCAAGGGTTGATAACTTGTAAAAAATGTTTCTTATGCATTTATGAAATGAGTTTAAAGGTTAAACATTTAAAACGTACAAAAATGATTCGGAACTTTCAAGATTGCTTACATAACAAATTTGTTTGGGTGTTTGGAGCTGATAATCGAAACAACAAAATTGCATGAAAATGGTTCTTTCGTATATAAAAAAATTATTATTAACAACTAGTAATTCTTTTTTTTAACGTGAAACGTTATTTATAGAATTTTATCGCACGTTAAAAATATTCAACCAGAGTTATAATGTTTGTTTATCGGGGCACGAAATAATGAAAAAAAAAAAAAACTCTTTCCAATGCTGTTTGGTTGGAATAAAAAGAATACAAAATAAAATGAATTGTTTATGAACGTCACGTCGCAATCGCATGATGAATGATCCATCGATGGCTCAATAAACATTTAATACACAAACTTGCGATAAGCAGCAGCAGCACATTGAATTGGCATTTTGCTGTCGCTGCACCATTCACTTCCGGCAAAATGACCTGAACTTCGGCCATTTTAAAAATGCTTAACAAACGATGTGCTGATAATTCGTCATATTCAGTATTGATATGATGGCTTATCGTTTCTAATATTGATGTACAATATTGCTGGCGATAGGAAAAAGAAAAGTATAGGAAATTGTTAGTTTGTTAGACGATTAATTGAGATATAATTTTGTGCGGTTGATAAAGTCAATTTATTACACACGTTGAATCAGCAAAATCAGAAACTCACCTTCTCCTTTCTCAATAAATCCATGGCGCTGAGCTTTTGATCGAATGGCAAACGTACAGACAGAATAATATTCTCATCGGTGATGTTGAACAGCGTCAATGTGCACATTGTCTGATTGTTAATATGTTGCACAACATATTGCTGTAATGCTCTGACGGCATCCTGTACACCAAGATTTGTATGCGGACGCAATAAGGCTTCATCAGTTGAACTGTAACCGAGCAACAGAAAAACTCCACCTGGCAGCTGCAATATTGAGTTAAACAAATTGTTAATCAAAAAAAGTGAAAATTATAAAAGCTTCACGCTGAATAAAAGCTTAAAATGTAATGTGCATTTGTAAAATTGAACCTTATATTCGCCTGGCGGTGGTCGCATACAAATAAAACGACCCGAATAGCACAAACAGCGTCCACGAAAGGCTTGATATGCTGGCGCTGCATGACTGTAATAAGCCAGTGACGTGCGACATGGAACTAATGGTACACATAACGCATGACATGAAAGTGCCAATGATTCGGCACCACAAGAGCACAATTCACTGCATTCGGCATCATCCATTATGTAGAGCTGCATGATAGCAATATGTACATAGAAATGAAAGCAAAAGAGCAAAAAAAAAAGTTGTCAGTAAAGTTTGATTATTGATTTCAATTTGTGTCAAATCGAGTCTAAGGTTCCATTGCGGTGTGTTTGCATGTTGTAGATTTCGTTGGATGAAAATCCTTTTAACAGAACTTTCGACCGATATTCAAAGCCATTTCATAAATTACCCGTCTGCTTTTTCCCTCGGCAATATACTGTTCCACTGTGTGCGGTCTCTGTACGACACAATATCCTGTGAAAATCGATTAAGGTTAGTTTGCGTTTAATCTAAAGCAAAATTATTTTCGACCTTAATTTCTTTTTATTTCGGTCGAAATCTGTGGTCGACAAAATTTCGTCCGCAATGAAAAAGAAGAAAAAAATCTTTAAATCACTTCTTTGGTGCTGCTAAAGAGAGCAACAAAAATTGCATAAAAATCTAAACTCACTTATCGGTATCGTTGTCGTTTCCACGGTTGTTGTTGTCGGATGCAATGTTGTTGCTTCCATTTCAAGCATTTCCGTTGTGACGCCGCTGCCGATGCCATAAAATTCATCGTCGTCCTTATTCTCATGCTCGAGGAGTTCATTCTGAAGAAATGTTTCTTGCAAATCAATGTAGTTCGTATCAATATCGATGTGATGTTCTGTTGGTTGATTATAAATCTGTTTTATCGCGAAACGGGAAGAAAGAGAGATGAACATTTAACGGAAATTTTTATACATCCGTCATGCATTTTTAATGATATCTTACAATTTCTGGTGGCGCAGCTTGCGGGGGCGGAGTTAGCAGTCTTTCACGTGGTGATGTTGTATATCTAACTGGTGCTTGTGTTGATAACGTACTCGTCATTGTCGATGGCAATGTTGGACGTTGAGTGGTTGATGTTGTTGTTGTTATTAGTAATCCAAGCTCAGCCAACCGCTTCAGGTGGAAATCTTTTTGTGATTCAACTGTGGATTTCAATATGATTTGTTTTCTTTTTTTTCTAATGAAACCTTCAAGTATTGAAACTTACCAACGCACGGATTTAACCACAGAAGTCGCTGCCATCCGAGACATTCATAAAGCTGCTGTAAATCAGAGCCCTGACAAGCACAGAGAGTCCTTAATGGTGTTCCCATTATGCCCAACAGTGCTAAGCGACAGCTGTTCGTTTTGCCAGCACATTTCTTTGTGACACTATCTACAGCACACGATTGTTCATAAAGCTCGAGACGCGATCTAAATTAATTAGTTATTCAGTGTGATTTTGAGTCAAAACTTTTCTTCTATCCACAAACCTGCAATCGGGATCTTCTTTACATAAATCGGCAACTGTATGACATGCTGGCAAAGCATTATAAATTGCGCCGCCATTCGATGCCTGCGTACTCGTACTATCAGGCGGTCGTTGAGCACAAACTGGATGCAATTTCTCCTTTGCCAACATACATGAATCATGTCGCGATGGTGTCTTACGACATAAGCACAGCGCTGCATCTAAACTAACGTCCTCATGTGCTCCATCCCGATAGAAATGTTGTAATGATTCCATGCATGCAATGCGGTTACATCTATCGATGTCACAATGCATGATGACGGTTTGTAATGAACCTGAACATGATGATTCCTCACGGCACGAATCCAGAGCAATGTGACAGGTACTCTACATGTGAAATTTATTACAGATACTCTTAAAAATTTGAATTTCAAATCCTTACCTGAAAATGAATAGGATGCGACTCGGGATCAGTCTCAATATCGTCGGCATCTGAAAAACAGAAATGTTGGTAATGGAAATGAGTCATTGTTGTGAATCACATTCTGTGCAATCATTTCGTAGGTTCTCACATCGAGGAACAAAAATCAGCCCTAAATCTATTTCTTTCTTTTTCAACTTTTCTATTCTTCAACCCACTTTCGTAACTAACGAAATTTTCTTGGACATGTGAACCGAAAACTGCTCCAAAAACCTAATCACTCAATCAAGAAATTGCCTTATCTTTTCTTACTCTTCCCTTTACGTCTTGCTAAATTTCACTTTTGTTAATGGTGCTTCATTTCTTCTCTGCACAAAATACTGGAAAAAGGTTTCGCACACAAACACTCACAAAAAAAAGAAGCAAAGTGAACAATTGAGACGTAAGTTGCAAAGGTAAAAGAGCTTTTGACGAGGGAGAGTGGGAGACAGAAGGATGCTAGAAAGGTGATAGTGCATGAAAGAGCTATAATTTTTCATTTATTCACAATCCATCACCTTCCATCCTACCGCGTCATTAAAAAAAGGAAAAGAAATATAAAGTGCACGCCACACAATTTAGTTGCAATGAAACTTGCGAGTGAACAGTCAATTTGGTCTCGCAGCACAACTAACTCATTGTGATGCAACTCAATTTATAACAGCTTTCTTCCATTTTTTTCACACCCCTTCAACATAATAATTTTCCACACGAGCCAACGAGAGTGTTTCAATTGTGCTTTCGTGAATAAGCTTTCATTGCTCGGCTGTAAGTAATTTGCGATAAAAGTAAAGAGAACAAAAAAAAAAAATTCGTAACTTGCTATCAAAAAAGCTTAAAGTAGATGCAAATATAGAAATAAAATTTGGTTTTATTTTGTTCTTTGCAAGATTAAAAAAAGAAGAAGAAAAAACATGCATTTCATGTAAAATGGCAAGCTCAGCAATATTAATCAAAGCTGAGAAATTATTTGTGATGGGGGAAGAGTTGTATAGATATAATAAAGAAAGAAAGAAAAAATTTTGTTTTCTCAGACAACAAAAAAAAAAAAGCTTCGAAAGGCAGAAAAAGAAAACTTTTTTCCGTATTGAATTTTTTTTTTCTTCTTCAACTTTTGTGATTGATGCATGAAAAATATAAAATTAGTTTTTATTTTGTATGATTGATATTTATTTTTTGAATTGAAATATCGAACAGATTGAAATAGATTTTTAATTGAAAATCATGTTGTGAACATAAAATGGAAACAAAATCATTTAAATTATGAATTTTGAAAGAAAAACATAAAAAATGATAAAAGGAAGATTGAAATGATTTCATGAAATTTGATGATTCTTTTTTAAAATTTTGATTATTTTCCAATTGATTCTTTATTTAATTGATGTTGAATCATATTTTTTTTTCCGGATGCTTGTCAATAGTTTTGATAAATATGTAGAAGATTGACAACCTGAACTTTTTATTGCATCATTCCCAGAGATGCTTTCAAGTTGTCAACTCTTGAGGTATTCAGTTGTTTACATTTTAAATCATGCTTGAGAGTATTATAAAAGCTTCGCGTTCTACAATTTGATTCAGTGCTTCTTCTTATTGTTTATCTATTCGAGCACAGCAGCGGCTTTAAAAAAAAGCTCATCGACAGCTTCAATGAGAATTTAATTATTTATGATAACAGGAAATGGTGAATTTTTTGTTTGATGATCAGATTTTTGTTTATTTATTCCCAACATGGTGATTCATGATGCGCGTGTTGAATAAATTTACATCACCAAATTCACATTTAATGTGCGAGCACTTACATGTAATACACACCATTAAAATTATGATAATGAAATCGCAAATGTCTCTTCGATAAACCACACTCAGGTAAAGAGGAAGAGAGATAGAGAGACCCGAGATATAAAAGAGTTTTCTTCATGATGTAAAGCAGTTTGTTTGTATGATGAATTAAAATATATATGAGGCGAAACCTTGCGCAACAATAAATGAAATGATAAACGGGAAAAAAGAGGTGTGATAAGAAATGATTGGCCAGTGGGAACTTTTATGATGTATCATCGTGTCGATTTGTGAATTGTGTAGCACAAAAATGCGTGTAATCTTTTAGCTAAATCTAGTAGATTATTGTTACAATGTAGATCTCTATTTGATACTGATAAAACTAATAATTGGCTACATTTAACATTACTCAATTTAATAGCTATACACGTTTCGCTAAACTAAAATCTGCCAAATGATAACCATCGTTGATTGAGGAAAGCAGCATGATGGAAATTTATTTACTTTACATTAGTATTTAGAAGGACTTTGATGGTGAATGCGTGAGAACTAGGTGAATTGGTCGACAAAACATATAATTTTCTTGTATTCACATTTTTCTTTCTTTTTTTTTTATTACGGACATTTGCAGCCTAAAGCAAAAGAAAGGGAAAAAATTCTACAATTTTGCGCCAAATTTCTTGATTTCGAACTTTTTTGTGAATATAAATTTGAAATAAAATTCGATATAAAAGAAAACATTTCTGCAAATTTCCCATGACTAAGTATTACATAGCGACATGATTTTTTGTTCCTTCATAACTACCTCGCGAGGCAATTCTTTAAAGTTCAAGAAAAAAAAAAACCTTTTGAACTCTCGCGTCATGTGTCCAGTGGCAAAGAGTTATGTAGAAATGTATGTGGAATGAGTGTGGTCATGTGTTTTCAGTTTTTGTTGTTGTTGGTGGTGAGGGAGGTTGTTGGTCAGTTAAATACCTACTTTGCTTTTCAACGCTGTTATAATGACCATTTCCATCGCCATTCAATTCCGGATCGTGCATCGAGATATGTCCATTTTGTGAGTGATAATTAGCTCCAGCATGTGATGTTACATTGTATGGGTAGAGTGCTGTTTTATAATGTTGACGAAAGTATGAATTTGATGGTGCTATCAGTGGCGTCTCAATAAATGCCATATTTTCTTCATCCAGCAAACGATGATAGTTATCGTCCATGCCCATTGAACGGACTACATCATATTTTTTTTTATATTTTTCAAAATTTTTCGATATTTTTGATTTATTTTTGTTACGATGTGTGGTCGACAGTTATTGTAATGGTGAGGGAATAAAAAAAAGAAACACAAAATATTTTGTTTCAGATGTTTCAAACTAGTTTGCTATTAAATATATAAAAAAAAATTTGCTCTAATGATATTTTTTTTTTCTCTGAATGAATGAAATCGCATAAACCAATTTTCTTAAGAAATTTTCGCTTCTTATGCACAATTATTTGTTTAGTTTTGAGGAAGTTTTTTTGAAATGTTTACAAAATGTGTTGTTCTTGGTTGATTATTCGATTGGAAACAGAAAAAAGTTTTTATAGTTTTACATTTTTCAGGCAGAAAAAAATAAATTAAAAAATTTCGTTGAGCAATTATTTCGACAATAACAATTTTCTGTCGTCTGAATCAACAAAATGTTTGTTTATTTATTTCTTAGTTTATAATTTAAAGAAAACATCTATTTAATTTGCATCGCGACCACTATTCTTTAATTATTATTCCTAAGTTTTCATCCGAACTACAAAACAGACTCGCTAACATTTATAGCTGTAGAGAGTTTTTTTTTTGCAAAGAAAACCGATAATTGAAATCACTAAAACAGTAGAAATGACTCAACGAGTCGAGATAATAACAATTAAAGGACAATAAACATCGAACACTGAGTAGAGCTTTCAGCAAAGTGTAAATTAAGGTTGAAAACATGTTATCACATGTTAATATTCCAACACTCTTAATTAAAGATTCGGCTGACATGTTATATTTTTTTTTTGCATTCAGCTCTCAACATCAACTGTCGATCAGAACGAATAAAGACATAAAGTCGTTTGAGTCGAATGATTTAAATGGATCATGAAAAAAAAAAAAAACATAAAACAAAATCAAAAGCTTTAAACAAGAATGGAAAGTTTAAAAAAATTGTTTGTTGTTGACACAAAACACACACACACACAAAAAGAATCGAGTGAAATCCTTTTTGATGAGCATGAAAGAAACAAAAACAGGAAAAAAACAAAGAAAACGGAACGGCGAAATGGGAAAAATCTTTTTTTTTCTTCTTTGCTCCATCATTATATGTATGAAACATAAAAAAAAATATGAGAATAAAAATATAAAAGAGTAGAAAACATCAAACGAACAAAAAAAAATCATCATCGTTTGGACTTTCATGTTGTTGTTGTGTAATAATTTTTTTTTGTAAATTCTGCATCCAGGGTTGGATGGAAAACAAACATGCAATTGCTGATGTGCCTTTCAACTCTCGATTGTGTGCGGGATTTTGCGAATTTAAAAGTTGCCTTTAATTCGGAAAATGTTATCATTGCATATGGTTAAAGGCAACTTTGTGGTTCGCTTGCATTGTGTGCAAATATTGTGCAAAAATTTCTGGGTGAGAAAATTGCGGTGAATAAAATCCAAAATGAAAACTTTTTTTTTTGTTACCAAAACAAAAAATAACTCAAAAAAAAAAACAAAAACAAAAATATATCTCACCAATTTCTACAAACTCTCGAATATATTCGTTGTGCTTGTGCATCCTACCGTCCGTTGCTGGTGCGTTCAGTGTGCGATTATACCTTGAATGATGGTGCATTAACACAGTCGAACCGTTATTGACAACATCATAATGCATTGGCGATGGCCACTTGATATTGTCACTAAGATTCGTCACATTTAAATGATTGGAATTAAAATACTGGTGCTGGAATGTGTGCATTGAATTATTATATATCCGATTATTGTGCTTTATGTGCGTGCTCTCATCCACATCAGTGCCGATGTCAAGTTTCGTATTATTATAGCTTGAGGCTGGTATATATAGTGCATAGGAGTTATCTGACAAAGAAGTTGCGGGACGATGGGAAGCAAGGGCTAATGGTATTTTGTGCGTGGGTGGATACAGGAAGTATGGAAATGAATACGGATAACGGGAACGTGGACGGATTTCACCAATCCAATCGGATGTGGGAAAATAATTGGAATTTATAGAGTTTGTTGATGTGCTTGAGGATAAATCAGGAAGAACGTCTGCAAGGCAAGAAATATTGATTAGATCATTTGAAATATAGATTATGTGCAAATCGAAACAGTTATCAAAGACTGTCAACTTTAAAATCATTCATATATCATGATGTGATTTTAAAGTTTCTGATCCTTGAAGTGCATAAAATGTAAAATAATAAGATGATGGCATAACTGTGGTCACGAATCTAAAGTTTCCTTTTTTTTCCTACATTTGCTGTTCACTTGGCCACAACAACATTTAGCAATTTCTTAAAGGCAAAATAAATATCCATTTAGTGCTGTTTTCGTTTCCAAAAACATCTTTTGCATTCATAAGCGCAAATCGATTAATTTGTAACAGTTTGCGAATGCATGAGAGAGCTGACTGCACATAAATATCTTTGCACCAGTGAATTTCATTTCTATAAGAACTTCTTAAAGTTTTTTTTTTTTCTTCGTTCTCATGAGCGCCACCAACAAATGGAGCAAACATTGCACTTAAATGGTTTTTCGTGTTTCAGCATTTAAGAGCAAATGCTAAAAAATTAAATTTCAATATTGGAAAAATTTTCTTTTTGGGTTTTTTTTTTTTTATTTTTCTTTGAGTATTTATGGCCAGCACAGTACTTTCGTAAAATTCGCCTTTAACCCAGCGAACACAGTTCCATGCCATCACGTCTTTCACTGAGTCAGCGTGAAAAATCTTTGAGAATTCCTCAATTGAAAATTATGTAAACAACGAGGAATTTTTATTTGACCCTCCGATGTGGAAAGAAATTTGCATAATTTGAAATTGCAGAAAATTCCTCGTCAGATTTCTCGAAACTGCTCACGTTGAATCGGTTTCAAATTAATTTAATTAGAGCATTTGTCTTGGGTTTTGGGAAAAATTAATAAAGTGCAAAAATGAAACGGAATAAATTAAAGCAGCGCAACTAAAAATCGTTTTATAACTTTCTATGTTACATTCGTTCCACTGATGAGCTTTCAATTTCAATTGCAATGATTTTAATTAAGAGATAGATTCTGTATTTAAATTTGCATGTTTCAAAACAATCCAACATTGAATTTCCTATAAAGTAAATACATTCCTTTAATCAATTTAGCAATTAAATTTGAAAGCTTATTTGCAATTGAAAGCATAAAAATTTGGTCCATTAAGTGAAGGATAATCACTTCAATGTTGAAAGAAAAAAAATTCTCCGATCGTTACTAATTGCTTCTGGCACAATGAAACTAAAACAAGCAAATTAAACGTGCATTTTGCAGTGACTCAAGTGACAATCGGAAGGGAAAAATAGACTTCGGATGGGTGAAAGAGGGAAATGTGAATAACAGAAAAGTTAAAATGAATTGAAAGTTTAACCCTAAAAAAAAAAAATCGTTAAAAAAATGGGACAATGAGAGAGAAGATAACATCTGTCAAGTCATGTTACTTCCATTTGTTTAAACCACGATAGTTCTGTGGCATAATATCATTAAAGGAAAATGATAGAAAAATGAGATTGTAGAAACAAACGAGAAATAGTTTATAGAGAGCAGTCGTGGTATGATAAATTGATTAGTAACGGTAACAAAATACACATAAAAAGTTATAGATGCCACACAAAGAACGTAACATCAAGATAGATAGAGGGAAAAAAATCTTATTTCGATTGAAAATTCAATTATTTTTCTTCTTTTTTTTTTGTTTACAAGAAAATTAAATTCGAAAGGAAACTTTTGTTGTTGTAAAATAATATCTTACCGACACATGGATTATGATTAACTACATTAAATATTTTATCACATCTACGTTTCATGTGATTATTTGGACAGATACAACCGAACATGGGTGAAAGGCGCAAATTTGTCCAGGCTTCGTGACAGGCGTCCCTGAGAAAAGAGCAATGAATAATTGTGTTATTGAAAAGTCAAAGTTTTCCAACCCTTGGAAGCATAGAAGGAAAAAAAATTGCAAAATGACATTCGCAGCATGTCTTAATGCGGTGAAAATAAATTGGAAAATATTTTCTAAAATGCCATTTTCACCAACTTCTCACCTGTCCTCCATTCGACATTTGTTCTCTCGCACTTTGCAATGGGTTTTAAAGTCTTCGAATAGTTTAATGCATTTGCGTTCCTGTTGACACACGGATAATGCATGATTGCATGTTGGTAAGGCATCAACGGGATATGGATCCTTTTCTGCAATATGTGATGGAAAATAATTGTTACATGATAATCACAATCACGAGATATAATCAAAAATGAATGTAAAAAAGATATAAACTTCAACCAGCGTTTTTCTTCCAAGCAGAAATTGACGTTAATTAAGAGATTTTCCAAAATAAAACAAACCTCTTATGATAACATTAAGCTTTTATAATAATTAAAATGAATCTCTGCAATCCCAACGTCGGAGATTGATGTTTTGAAGTTAATTAATCTAACAACTTTCAAAAAAGCTGAAAAACTTTTCTTGTGAAAATTTTCCGGTCAAACTTTTTCTGTTTTGTCTTTTTTTCTGTATATAAACAAATCCGAGAACATTCAAAATCATTCATGGAATTGTTTTAGACATTTCAATTTAAAACTTTGTTTTCTTTTCTTGGAGGTAACTTTAACTCACTCACCTTTCTTTAACACAAATCCGCATGGATGATCAAACAAAAAGTCTCTAAAATAGTTGCAATCCGGATCGACACCGGGCTCTTTACATAGACACGTTGGCCGGAAGAATGGAAAAGCTTGTAGAGTGCGCAGTGCTGCTTGACATTTCGTCACTGTCACTGTACTGCAGGCAACTGTAATAAAATTAAATTTACTTTTAGAGAAAACATTTAAAAATTATTGTGTGAATGACTTTCATCAGCAGAGATATTGAAATTTTGCTTTATAGATCAAACACAAAAGTATCTAAATAACAAATCGCTATTGATTAAATTTCATGTGCAAAAATAGAACAAAAAAAAAATAAACGAATGAAAATCAAAGTCAATTTGGTTCTTTAACCTTTCCCTTGAATGCTCATCCGTTTCTAAAGGGGATCTCTCTCTCCCGTGCAAGTCAATAATAACAAAATTATGCAAACATACACACAACCAAAAGTCAGCATGATATATTATCATTGAAATGAAAATTGAAAATTTATATTCAAGCGAAAAAAAAAAGTATTTTTTTCTTTGGCATATTTGCTATGTCAACTCGAACTGACGACGAACGAGACAACAATAAAAATGAATAATAAAAAAAAATCGATGATTGAATAAGCAAAACGAAAAAAAAAAATATTTTTTTCTTTGGCATATTTGCTATGTCAACTCGAACTGACGACGAACGAGACAACAATAAAAATGAATAATAAAAAAAAATCGATGATTGAATAAGCAAAACGAAAAAAAAAAATATTTCTAAGAAGTGTTCTTTTGTCTTTTGAGTGTCTCATGTTGAACGCGACATTTTTTTTCCTGATTGTTTGCAAAATGTATGAATTGCATCAAGAGCTGGTCTCTGCTTCGAAGATATCCTGCGATGGGTTTCTAGTGAGGAAACAGAGAGTTCATTTAAATATATCTCTTGTGACGTTCGATCGAAAGCTCTTCAAAGTTCATCATTCATTTTTCATATGATTACACGCTGTTGTTGTTGATTTTTTGTTTCAGTGGATGTCGTCACTTGAATCTATTTGAAGCGCTTTAACAATTCATTGTCATCAATCTACTAAAAGCCGAAAAAAAGAATGTTGTTTGCCAATGTCAAAGTTCCTTCACATTTTTTTAAATCACAAATCGATTCATAATTTTTTTTATGATGATTTGCCAGAACTTTCATGCTGTATCATCATGTTTGAACCTTATCAGAAAAAAGAAAACACTTGCAATGAAACGACGAAAGGAAGAACGCACAAAATATTTCTGCAATCACTTCGATTTGCTTGTAGCGAAAGTCATTTTGTCCATGACGACGGCAACCAATCGATGACTTCAAATCGACATTTTGATAAGTTAATGTCAAAATGATGAGCTATAAAAAAATGTCGGTGAGCTTTTTATGGTTCAATGAAGGCATGCAATGACTTTAAGTGCCGCACAAAAAAATATACATCAAGCCACTATCAACTGATAAGAAATACTTTTGAAATTTCTCTTTCTTCCACTCTTTCTTACCTGGCACTGGACCGCATACACGCGGAATAATTTCTAGTATCGCTGAACATGATGGATCCTCGAAGCAAAGTTGCCGTGCGAGAATACAATTCAGTATTGCTATTGCTATTTTTACATTCGGTCCTGTGGATTAGAAATGAGAAAGTTATGTAACAAAGATTCTTAAATGTAAGATTTCGCTAATTCGTGTTTTCAACGGAGCTTTAAGCTTTTCTTGTTGTTGAGTATTTTGCCTTTTGTTAAATGAAAACAATTTTTTAAGTCGCTAGATTAATATTTTGTTAAGCTGTTTGATGTAAATATCCACACAATTTCTCTCTTTTTATGTATACAACATCAATAATCAGTCAGTCGAAAACAACATTTTTTCTTCAAAAAAAAAAAAAAAAACACGCTAATTAATTAAACAAACAACTTTTTACCGGCGCTTACAGTGCTTGTCTGAGTCCTCGGAAAAAAACGTGAATTACAAGTTTAATGAGCAACTTGTTTTACGATGCGTGAGCGGATTGTAATATTGAGTTTTTTGTTTGTGCTTTCTTCTGAATTCAAATTCATTCCTTCTTCTTAATCAAATTTCGTTCTCGATTTTTCACATTTTTAAAACTTGTATCGCGACGGTGAATTTTTTTTTTTTTTCTTTGCTAATTAATTTATTTTTGCCTTCTTAATAAACTGCACGAAAGCTCTCCGCAAGCTTTTTTTTACTCCTAATCAAGACACGCAAAAAAAAAATTGTTTTAATGAAAGTAAAGAAGAAAATAAAAGAAGAAGATTTGCCGTGTTAATTACAATCAAAAACAAATTATTTTTAAAGCACAAAGATGATGGTGCGGAGGACAAAGCAGAAAGGGAGATTGCCACTGGGTTCGTTAGGTTTAAAGGTAAATGAAGGGTTGCTTCTATTGTTTGTGTTGCGAGTATGCTTGAGCGGAATAAAAAGACAGCTTGGGGAATAAAGACGTCGAGGAGATATAGTAGAGAGACTGTAAAAGGGAGGTAGAGGGCAATAGCAGAGTATAGAACGTGCTAAGTGGATACGGTTTCAATGTTTATCTTTCCAAACCAATTTTTACACAATTGTCACTGTCGCTCGCTTGACACCACGGCGACGAGTGTTTTGTTGCCGGTTGAATTAAAGATATTTTCTTGATACTTAGTTGGTTGCTGTAAAATTTCGCTTTATATTCATAGAATTTCAGAAATAAAAGTAGAAACTTAAATGGACATTTCAATTTCAGAAATTATCGTGGCATGTCATTTTGAATTCAACCTTAAAATTAAGCGATGAATAAATGATAAAACTAATGCCTTACTATAGCGTCAATATGAATGAAAATTCAATAATTGATGGTCACTTACAATGTCAAATAACATAATTGTAAATTTAATACCTAAATTATGCTAATCACCATGAGTTTCATTCGAAGTTCTTCAAATTTATTCAACATCAACTTCTAATTCTCACAAATATACATTTGATTGACAATTTTTTATAATCTTCATAAAAAATTTCAACTGGACTGGAGCAATAATCGCTGTCAATTTTATTCGAATTAATCATTTAATTCGTATTGTGCTTTATCATAAAAAAATAAAGGGAAGCAATGGTCGTAAATCCACAGGGTAATTTTTACGATTCTCAACAAATATACAACAGGCAACAAAAATGTTGCCCCCCTCCAAAAGACCATTAAAAAATTTGTTACCACCCGTGGAATTGGCCATTCGATTGTACCCACCACGGCTTGCCATTTGCACCGTTTGCGGTTTATAATTAAAACCGAAAAATGAGCGCTACAAGGAAAAAAAGCACAAACGGTACGAGAAAAAAAATATCAATTCTGTTTTTATTAACAACTTATTTTTTTGTGCAATGCCTTTTTCTGGCCACCAGGCATCATCGTGTTACCTTTTGGGTGGTTCGCGTGTCACATGAGCCAGTGCTAGGATATTCAGTCACCTTCAGATTTACGTTAAAATAATTTTCAATATTTTAACGATTTTTCTAAAGAGCGAAATAATTTTTCCGGTCAAAGCTTTATTTAAATACAACAATCTCGATGGAAAAGTTTGGATTGCATTGAAACATTCAGTTCATAGATATAATCAAGATACTCCATAAAAAAGCTGTAAATCGTATGACATAAAATATTCAATGCTACCCATGAGAAAAATGAAAGCTCGACGATTTTCCGATTGTTCTCACATCCTATACAATTTTCCATGTTTACTCGACAAACAAATAAAGTCAAACTAACGTGCTATTATATCGCATTCAGGCAACATATGTGTATGATACCCATCTGAAATTAGTACGTCCAGTATGGTCATCAACATGAGAAAGAAAGTATGAGAGACTTTGAAGATTGAGCTATGAGATATGTGTCTAAATGTTTATCACCGACAAACATAGCTTTCAAATTACTCAAATTCAATGAGTCAATAATGATAGAACAATGCAATTGACATAAAGTATACATGCAGACATTTTGAAAAATGTTGTTATTTGCAATCTAATAAAGCTTTCCAATTGAAGGCTTTCAAATCGATTTCTGTGCTTTATAAGAGGCAAACGAAATAAAATACGCGAGAGAGAGAGAGAGATATATAGACTTACTTTATTATGTATGAGAAAATCGTAGCCGTGCGGAATGTGGGAATGGGACAGACGGCACAAACAACATAACACATACACGCACATACACTCAAGAAATTATGATCTATAAATATCTACGAATACTGAAATTATTTATTAGAAAATAAAGAAGACGAATTGTGGAAAATCAATAGATCAAGACAAAAGTTTGATTTTCAACGAATTCCTTTTTTTTTTTCGTCGTCAGGCTATGAAATATTTAAAACTGAAGTAGTTCAAAGAATTTTCCACCTCATCGTTATCATTAAAGTAATAATTCACTAAAAAAGGTTGCATTATGTCCATATATGCGTCGTGCTCTGTTAAGTTTGGGTGGGTATTGTTGTGAAAATTATTGTTGCCATGCATTCAATTTCTCGATTTGGCATCTGTGACGTAATTGTCTACCCTTGTTTATGAAGTTCCTTAAAAAATTCAAGGTCTATTGCGTGCCTTTAAGTAATGAAAACTTAAAATATTTCGAGTGCTTTTAGGCTCTCGCGCTATTAATTTTCTTTAAGTTCTAGCAACGTATCAGATTTCAGAATGGATTTAAACTCATCAAGGTACGAAGGAACGAAGGAACATTTTTTAAAGTCAGTATCATGTAATTTATTTGATACATTTTCTTTTTTTCTTAATTTGTGTCGAGGGGCGAGAATATTATGATACTTTAACATCCAGTAATTGGACACGGAACACAAGCATCGTCTCAAATTTAAGATTTATGCATTCTTATCGATGATAAATTGCCCCATTTTGTACACTTTTTTTGCGGGCAAATGGCGAGTGTCTTCAGTGTGGGTCATTCTAAAACGAACGAGCACTTAAACCGCAGTCTCGGCGAATGGTAGAAATCATCAGGAAAGGATCAGAAGAAGAAATACCGAAACCTTATGCAAACGAGTCATAAATTTTTCATCGTCTTGACAGATGGACAAAAAAAAAATTATCATAATTTTCCATTTTTCCTCGCACAATTTATCCGCACGACTCGATATTTAAAGTGTATTTTTTGTGCATCTTAAAATACTTTATGAATATTTAGAAATATTTATCGGCATTTAATATTTCTCATAGAAATGTCGTGCGAAATTAAGCAAGAACAAGTTGAATTATTCTAAGAAAGAAAAAAAAAAAATTAGAATTTCGTCGAATGAATTTGCAGACAGAAGCGAAAGAAAAACTAAAATCATGTCAATTTTCATGAAAAAAAAAATTTCCACATAAACTTTTCCAACATTCCAAAAACAGAAATCACTAAATGTAGCAAAAAAAGCGAAAGAAAAAAAAGAGAATTTTAAGATGAAAATAAAGCTTCTGCAATCAATCACAATTAGGATGAGTCAGCCAGCGAAACGGTGATTCTAACAAGCTTTATTGACGACTTCGTGTGAAGGACAAACATCCGTTTTGTTTATTGCCTACTCTAACATTTTTTGTTGCTGTTTTCGCGCAACAAAATGATACATAAAGTATAACGTAAGGATGTGTGTTGACTGTTGATTGATTTGATGAGTGCGAAAATCTTAAAGATCCTTGAGATATTCTCAAAATTGAATTCCCATACACGAAATTCTGTTATAATGTGCGCAACATTCATAATCAATTTATTCACTTGACTACTCCGCCTTATGTGTATATATGTGAGTTTCAATTTACACGCTATAATTCAGGGACATTCACTTCAATTTTATCATTCTACTTGGTTTCTCCATCCACTGATGCCTTTGGCAACTAACAAACATTGAGTAGAGAAAGTATAAGTCGTGTCTGTTTATTAATATGAAATTTATTGTTATGAGGTTGTAGCCTCCTAATGGGACGCCACATAAATTTTATTTCAGTTCCTTTTACATTCCCTCGCTCGGATTGTTGCTGTCTTTTTTTTTCCTTTTTTCTCTCGATTGGCGTCATTTCGCATGTTTTTCGTGCAGCTCTTTTGTTCTGCTGGGACGGCAAGCAACTTGTTAAGCATTCTGTCATAATCCCAGATATTACAACAACACCAACAGGTTTTTTATTCATTTCCATTCATAATAGTTCCACTCGTAATATCTCATAAAATAATGACTCGACAATTTGTCACACTTTCGTGAATGGAGCTTTTTTCCTTTTATTGTGAGCTTTTTACGGATAATTGAAAGCAATAAAAGAAAAGTTTTCTTCTTCTTACTCCTTTTTTTCTCGTGGACACATGAGCTGAGTAGAAACTTTTTCGCCTACCGGTTCCCATTGGAAATCTATTATCAGTTTCTTTGGCATCAAATTGAATGTTATTTATAAGTTTGTTGGCCATAGCATAAGAAATATAAAAAAAAAGAAAGAAAGTTTCTTCACCAACTCGAGAGAATTCCATCGAGTTAATGTCCATTTGCAATCATAAGGAGGAAATTTCTTCGCGAGCGGGGTGAGAAAGAGGCGCTCCGTAGAAACTTCCACTTTTTATTGAATCACAAATGGAGTTTAGCAGCATAAGAAAAAAAGTCTCCATATCTTGATGGCATCAATAGAAAGAAACTTTTTTTTATATATCTATCCGTATCGCTCACAATTCCCATCACAAACATCTCTACGACGAAAATTCAATAAAATCTTGAAAATATATGCAACAACTTTTCCATTCGATCCTCCGTCAACGAAATGGAACAAATTAATTATTGACATTGTCGAATACGTGAATAAAACTCACCAGAACGCCCAGCAACGGCGGCCGATGATGATGCTGATGATGAAGATATTGTCGTTGTCGGCAGTGCGGGTGGTAATGGCTCGGGATCAATTGGATAAATTGGATCGCAACACTCGCGTTCAGGGAATTCACTGCACGTTAATAATTGCACCAATAGTGTCCAACAAATGATCCAAGTGATCATCTTACGATTCACTATCAAACGCTTTCTTGGCATTCGCATTTAATTTACTTCGATTAATGATGATGACGATGATTTGTGATGATGTTGAGCTCATCTATGCTTAAAAAATTTCGCAACTTTTTTTTTTGTTTTTCATTCGTTTCCGTTCATTAAATTCCTGATCGTCATTTTTCTTATTTTCTTTTTTCCAATTCACACAATTTTTTTCCCCTCTTCAAAAATCGAAGCTTTTTCGTGTCGATTGCGTGAAAAAAATTTACAAGCAAAGGGGATGAGAGAAATTTCATTGAATTTATTAAATTACAAATTCATAATCTGCTTCCCATTCCCCTTGTCCAACATTGCGGTGGATAAAAGAGACTCGCACCCACTACATGCCGCCAAAAAACCTAGAGGGAAATTCATTAATCTAATTTACTATTTGTTGTCTATTTATTATTTCTAATATGGACGGCAAATGACGGCGGACGATGGGAACATTTAACACCTGGCCAATGCTCATAATGTTTGCTCACGCTTGATATGAAGGCGCTTTTACTACTACAATACGGGAAAATTTCTTACAAAGATAGTAAACTCAAAGTCCTAATTTCAGAGCTCAATGACCGTGAACGAAATTTATTTTTACTGTGTATGTGTTACACATATTTTCAGGAGTGTAAAATAATTCCACTTTGGATTGCCGACTTTTAATCAATTTTGCTTATTATTGACCCTCTGAGAAGTATGTGTGAGCGATGTCCAAAATCAATAAACTCAAATTAACTTTTTTCCTTTGTTCTCACATTTCACCATCAATTTTTTTTGCTATTTATGCCGCGAAAATTATGTGCATGCAAAATTGGCCACTAATTCATTGATGTTTGTATTTCTTATCAATTTTCCTCAACACACTCACAGTGACAAATGGGCGGGCAACCAGTTACCACCAATTCAATCACGAAAGTTCCTTTATATAATTTTACATTATTATTACTTTTATTATTTATTCATAGCAAATATTTCCATCGTTGCTCAATTATGAAGACGCCGAAAATATGTTTTTGCGTGCTTTCTTGTCGCAAAAAGGAAAGAAGAAATTTCTTGCGGTAGCTTTAAAAGCACATAAAGGCTGCGTAATTGAAACCTATTTTTATTATGTTCGTGGGCCAACTATGAAATTGCACAATTTGTTTTTTTTCCGAATGTCGGTTTGAAACCAAATACCGACAACAATGAAAATCAAATTAACATAACTGTTATGTTGATGTTTTACGGATTTCAATGAAATCCCCTCTCAAATGTGGGACTAAAAAAGCCATCTCGTCACAAGTCACAATACTAATTGAACGACCACAAAAAAACTGTTTCAAGTTATCGCTTTCTTTTTATTATTATTATTTTTAGAGCTCCCAATCGCGAGCGACGTTAACGTGCGTGTGAGTTAAAAATCGAACGCAGTCGATTGCCTCTCGGCTTCGCACCCGTCTAGCAATTGTAATCTCACGGTAAAGCTTTCGACTCGAAGGCTTCGAAACGTCGGTCAAGTTAAGAAATTATTTTTATTGCTCACGATTTTTCCGAGATTGTTTCGAAGAGATAAAAAAAAAACTATTTGACATGGGGAAAGAGAAATTTCTAAATCGTCATTCACGTTTCTTTCCGAAATCCAAAAGGAATTAAATGAAACTAACAGACGAAAATAATTAGAATTTTTTTTTTATGTATGGGCGGAAAAATCAAATATAGAAAAATGAGAGAAGCACTTTTAGGGTGAATTAAGTCCATCGCGATGGGCAAGCCGAACGGGCGGAAGGGCGGAAGGCCATTTGAATAATTAATGAAATTGGTTGCTCGCCTTGCTTTTAGCTACCAGACCACAAAGCAAGGAACAAAAATACATCTTTTGGGCGCCAAAAAGTGAGCAATTGAAATGGTTTTGCTTAGAATTAATGTTGTGCAATTTTAATGCAAATCATGAACGGTCAAAGTTCATTAGGCCATTTTATGTCACACTTTATCAATGCTTTCATTGTCCTTTCAGGTTTTTGTAATCCAAACATAAATTGAGCTTTTCAATTTTATTTTTATCCACCGCAATATTTTGTTGCACCATTTATGTAAATCATGTCTTGCAAATTTTATTTATTTTACATTTTTTTTTTCACTCTTGGCAAATATTTTAATCCTTTTGATAAAAAAAAATATCGCACAATATTTTCCAAGCCTCTTGTTTAATGCACTTGCGAGCTTCTACAATCAACGAAATCAACTGAAAATTTTTTTTCTTGACTTTTTGCTAATTTTTTGTTTTCGAAAATTTTCAATTCTTTTATAATTTTGTTTTTTTTTGTAGAAAAACCGCACACGATTTTTTCAACCGCTCGCTTTCACCATGCCTTCAATGGGCTCTGACGATACTTCGACGGATGCAAAAATGTTTAGATGGGTAAATTCGAAAAATAAAAAAAAAATCCTCTCAATTTTTCGTCTCACTCAATTTTCATAAGAAAATTCATTTTCTCTCTCAATGAAAATCGTTTTATCTCTTTCATTTTCTCTCGGGAAAACTTTTTGTTTTTCGAATTTAATTTTCCTCCGTTTGATTTTCCCCAAAATCTTCTCAGTTGTATTGGCGCGTTCAACGCCAAACGTTCGCTATTGTCCTTTCGGTGGTTCGCATTTTATTTTGCGCTTTCTTCACGTTATCGCGATGTTTCAACAAATGATTTTTGTGCGAGATTCTGATCAGTGTTGTGTGCCATTTAAATGTTCATTTTTGATTGACGGAAATAAAGTGTCTTCTGCGGTTTCATTGTTGACTACAATAGAATCATGCATCACAATTGTCCACTTTGACAGGACTTTTCGATTAATTTCTTCGATATTTTCATCAAGTATTTTCTTTTCTTTTTTTTTACTCTTTTCGAGTGTTGAACAAAAAAAGCGTCATTCATTAAATTCAACGAGACTCTTGGAATAGATGGGAGGGGAGGGGACATTCTGAATAGGTTCAAAATCCCATAAACACATATCATTGTGCATGTTTCTGGGATTATATTTTCATTAGATACTCGAAGATGGTTTTGCTTTTATTGTTTGTTTAACGGGCAAACTTTGCAATGCTCTCGCTATCCATCCAGTGCAATTTCGCAACATACAAAAAAAAAGTTCACTTCATTCAATTTTGCAGGAAAAAAAATCCGCTTTCATACCCGAAACATGCATGGTGAAATTTTACAAACAACTAGAAAAAAAAAAACTGTTCAACAATAAATTTCATTTACAAAATAGAGACACAAAATTGCCGAGACCGGTAGTGGAAGCCCAAAAGTGAACAGCAGAAAAAAAAAACTCTAGAAAAAAATCAGTCCACCGTAACAGTGTGAGGAATGCATGTTTAGAGAGAATGAAATTCATGGCTTTCACAATTTTTTGTGGTGCAGCACACAAAATAAGCAGCAAAAAAATGAAATGGAAAATTGTGTAAGAGAAATAAAAAAGGATTTTTTTTCCTTTCTTGTTTGGCTGAGAGTCCGGGAAACGATTCATTTTAGTCAAGAGAAATGTTGAACCTGAAATTTTGTATTTTTTTTTTGTTTGGGTTGCCATCGTTGGCTTAAAATTGGGTTCATCATGATTGTGAAACCTCTCACATGAAAATCATAAATTATTCACGACAAAGCTTTTGGCATTTCCCTTTTCTACCTTTAAGCAAGTTCCGTTTGTGCCCAAGGCGAGAGCTTAAAGCTTTAAAAGAATGTCAGTTATGATGTAAGGAATTTTGTGGGAATTCTCGGTAACATTTTTATATCTCACACCTTTCTGCTATGCCGAGAATGTTTCTAACCATAGCCGGGAAATTCACAAGAGGTTATTCAATTATTTCCCACGAACATTTTCCACCTCCACGCTACAATTTTTATTGCCAGTCGGGAGCATTTCGAAGACATTTTCAAGACACGAGGAAGTCTCACCCATCCATGACAGGGAAACAATTTCATTACAAATTAAAACTCATCCAATTTCACTTTGCTCATGAATTTAAAAGAAGAAATAATCTCAAGAGAGAGAGAGAGAGAAAAAAAGGAAAACTTGTGAAATGTTTAAAGAAAATTGAATCGAAAAGTTTTTTTTTTATCTTCCTTCTTATGTAAGACACCGGAAGCATAACAACAATCAACTCTATTGGAAACATAAATACTTGACAAAACGGTCAAGAATTGAGACGAGCCAGTAGAACTATTAAAGACTCAATTAGAAACTTATTTGTTGAGGTAAGAAAATAAACTTGATCCTTGCGGTTTGAGATGATGAGTAAATTGTGCAATTTCTTCTGCTGTTTTTATGATGGGTTTTGTTACAGTCATCATGACATGAAAAAGGAGAAACGAAAAAAAAAAGAAAGTAATTGCTTTCCCGAAGCTCATCATTGCAATGACATTCGAAACCAGAAACAACAAATGGATGATGTTTTGGGAAAATCAACAACTGGAAATCTTTAAATGAATTTCAATGCTACAAGGATTCCATTGTTGTCGACACTTGGAAGGGAATAAATTTAGTTGTAGGTTCAAAATTTATTTCTTCCGTTGTAAACTTCCTCCAATTGTTGTCTCAATTTCCTTTTTTTATCGCTATTGAATCTGAGCACTTGTCACTTGTAAATTACTCGAGTCGTTACTTCGCGAAAATTGAGTAAGGACGTTCACTGTATTATTAAGTGTCCAAAAATAATGGAGCACAATAAAGTCCTGTTATTATTCATTGTTAATTTTTTTTTTCAACATTCGTCTTTTTAATTTTAATTGTCAGAAACCACAAGCGACAGATAAAAAAAAAGAAAGTATTTCAAGGGCCCCCGGTCGGCAGCTCATGAATCATCCAATGCAATGATACTTGGGATTTACTTTTAATTACTTTATTCTCAACAATTTCAACCAAAGAGAGACTTTCAATGTTTTCTTTCCATTTTCTCAGCAAGGCACTTGATGAGAAACTTTCTGAGAGTGCTTTAAGAACTTTCAGTGCAATGTTCTTTGTTATTTCGCCACCGGGAATTGAATCAAATAAATTTCAAGTCGCCCCTTAGCTTGGCCTATGCATATATCGTTACGGACCGGCACTGACTATCGAGTCATTCTCATTTTTGTTTGCCGGGCTTTTTTTTTACCTTTGATCACTCGTTCATGACATGATGCAAATTGAGATGGCATATAAATAATGATGATGAACGAAGCGCTTCAGGGCCCAAATTCTCGCAATTTGTGAATGATAAATAATGTTAGGCTCAGAAGGAAAGGGTTGCATGCTTTCGTGGGATGAAATCATTTCCCACGCTTTACGTTTTTTTCATTATTTTTTCATCGCAAAAAAAAAGATTTTCACTCAATGTAAGCTCTTTAAAGCTTTTTGTTAAAAGCTCCACATGATGAAGCTGATGAATTTTAATGGTAAATTTGCAATCAATTAGAAGATGTTTATCTACTTATGTCCTTGATTCTTGTTCCCTTCTTCCCTATTCATGCCGTTATCCATAACCAAAAAAAAAACTTACTTAGCTCTCTTATCATGAACAACGAAAAAGAACTTTTAACGATTTCGGGAAAGAAATAAATAAAATGTCGCGCTCAATTGCGTTTCGGGCGTTAATTACACATACACACCTTTAGTTATACGCAAAAGAGGTTAATTAAACAACGTTCACCTCGAGAACAGCTTTCTAATTGCTGTTTACCACCCTCAGGAAATTTTCTTTCCGAAATGGCACAAAATAAAATTCAAGGATATTTTTTTTAAATCGCCTCCCTCCCGCTGAATGGCATTCTTCTTCCTCTTTTTGCCGTTTAATTTCATTTAATGATGCCATTAATTGCTATTTATCGCGACAATTGTTAAGCGAACGCGATACGCGGTGCGAACGCAAATAATGGCTTGTAAATGTGCGCGCGAGGTGGCAGGAGAGGGAAGCGCAAAGCTCGAAGAATCATTTTCACTGTGTAAATTCTGTTCGCTAAATATGTGCGAGAAGAAGAAAACTCCATTACGCAATTTAGATTTTTTTTTTCGTCGTGCTTTCTAAATCGTTAATGCAAATTCAATTGGCATTCAAAAAAAATGGCTTCTGTTCGCTGCCATAATCGTTCTGCTCAATAAAAAAAAATCCCCGCAACAAAGTTGAAAATAAAATTTTGTAGATTTGTTTTTGGCATTTGACGGGCGTAGGTTTTGAAATGTGCGCTGGCAAAAGGGCGACAAGCAACAAGTTTGAATAAAAAATTCTTTTTTTTTTCCTTGCGTTAAACTTTTTTGTGCTGTTGATGTATGATGGCAATGATTCGTGAATGTTGATACCATTCATCATTCTGTTTGCTGTTTCTCTTTGGTGCTCCGTGGGAAATCTCAATGAGATTAATCAAAATGCATTCAGTAGGATTCATTCGACTGGACTCAATTTAATAATATCGAAACCAAAAACAGACATCTCTCTGTGCTTAATTAAAGCTTCATTTCAATGTTTGTTTATATATTTATGTTGCCCTCCATCCATCGCAATAGCAATAAACGAGCGGTAGCACAAAAAAAAGTCTCATTAATTATTGACAACAAATCTGATAATTGTATAACATGGCCATTTATTCAGGCGCGCGGCAGCTAATAGGCCGCATCAGTTGTGTCGCTACATGGCCAACCATCTGTGTGTCTTCTGTTCGACTTTCACACTGTTTTACCCTCCCTCGACTCGATATTGGACAACATACAAAAGAATAAAATTCAATTATTTTCTTATTTGGAGGCGCCTTTTCGTTCGCATTTAATTTAATTAGAACCGGAAAAGCTGGAGATCGTAAATTGTGGAGCCATGTCATGGGAGGCGCTCACAATGGTAAAATTATGGAACTAAATTAAGAGGAAAAAATGTGTTGCATTATAAAAAGCTCTAATGATAATAATTTTTAGTTCGTTCTCATGAAATTAGCATCTAATTGAGTCTATTCGCTTCACATTGTTCACTAAGTTATGACATTTAACGCCAAAAATTTTTCTTTTCCTAACGTTTGCGCTAAACAAATGTTTAATAATTTATTGAAAGCTTCAACATGTACAAAAAAAAAATTCTAGCGAACTTTCTAGTTGAGCTTTCATAAATTTTCTATTTTAAGAGGAGCATTCATTTTCTTTCGGTTACGTTAATTTTTTTTTTTTTTCGATAGTCACAAGTGTAAAGTTTTGTGAATTTTTCCAACCATCCAAGTGAAACAAGCGCACGGCAAAAATTGCATAATTTCTATTTTCTCGCTCGTTGCGAGAAAGTTTCTCTGCAGAAAAGCTCATGAAAACTTCAAGTCACCATTTAATTGGGTGTGAAATTATTCAACATTTGCAAAAAGTCATTCTTGCATCTGAAAGCTCTTCAGCTCTATGGCTCTTTTTGTGGCCGATTGTGTAAAGTTTTCATGTGATTTTCCAACGAAAGAATATTTTTAATTTCATTCGAAATAGACATTTACGAATAGCAAGCAGAACATTTCTCAACGTGAAAATGACTCTTGCGGGAATTTAAAGGGAAAAAGTTTTGTCAACAACATTCATTAACAATGTTATAAGTAAAATTAATAACCATCATGGGGATCATCAAACTACCAATTAAAACCCTCAATTCAATGAAAGCTTTTTTTCAGTTTGTTGGTGATTTTTTTCCACAAAAGTTTTCATTTAATGCATTTTCCTGCAGAAAGTTTTTTTTTTAATAAATTCGAGCTTTTAGCGACAAAAAAGCTTTCGAATCATTGTTCTAAATTTTCTGAAAGCTTTCAATCTTCCAAGTTTTCCAGGATTCAAAATTTCTCCCCAGCGAAAACTCACTTTTCCGCTAGGTGGCGCTATCTTCATTTGGAAGATTTATTTTTCCAACGACACATTTTCCCAACAACAACGACGGCTATCAATGTGGAAAATCGAAAGCATAAGAAGAAGAGAAACCAAATTGGGTCAAAGACGCTTAATTTTCCAACCCGCCCGCACAATCAATTTCACACAATGTCGCAACATTTTCCCATCAAATTCCCGAAAAACTGTCACTGAAAAAATAATGTTTTGATTTTACTTCCGTTGTAAACACGAATTTGTTGTTTTGATAGCGTCAATTGCATAAGAAAAAATAAAAGTTTAAGCCACAAATAGTAATAAATAAATAGAGTTAACGATTTTATTGTTGATGTGCTTAAGCAGGCCACAAATGTCATGTAGCAATCAAAAGTTATGCTAATCTTAGTCTGTATGTTTGTTGTTGTCGTTGTTACTTTTTTTTTTTGTTGGCCTTTCGACCCTGACTCGCATTACGCACAAAGCTTGTGGTAGTGTTGTATCGAGCATAAAACTTAAACAGTTGGAAATCATGAAACTTACCAATTAGAAAGAGCCCTACGAGGAGGATTTTATTCAGCATTTTGCGTTGCGAATGGCAGCCAAAGCAGCGGTGTTAGTTACATAAGAACTGAGTAATCCAACGCCTGAAATGAGAAATATTGAGCAAGTGAGCTTACAGTGAGATTAATTAATTGTGGGAGGGGAAAAAAGGAGTATGTGGTCTGGAAAGGGATTCAGAAATATGATATGAGGAAAGAAAAGAAAAAGTTCTTATGAGTTAAAAGATCTTAATATGAAACATTTTCTTATGTTTTTTTTTGCGTAATGTTCACTAATCTCATGTGTCATTCAAGTCATTAAATTAATTAAATGTTGAGCAAAACTGTGTGCATAAATACACGGTCTATTGGGTGGAGAAGTCATTGACGGGATTTACAGAATGGAGCAAATGGCACAAAAATAGATTTCGATTTTACGGGATTTGTCCATAAAGAACATTCATGTGTGTTTTCTTAATCTCAACCGTGTCCCAACTGATGACCTTACTGAAGGAACACACCCAAATAACCATTCGAGGGATTAATTTAGCTGTTAAGTAATAAAGAGAAATTCAACACTTTATCGTCGAACTGAAGAAGCTACGTAAGCTCGCACACGTCATTGAGTTTAGTCCAATTAATATAATTATTCTAATGCCACGGACATGAGTCACACATTTGAAATTAATCCAATTATTTTGGCATATATTTTTAGACACATCGATATGTCGCTTATGTCATTTCCATCTTAGTGCAAAGCGGCATCCGATATAAAAGTAAACTGCAATTTTATCGATGGTCTCATAAAAAAAAGGCTCAAAACATTTCCTTTCCCTTCGCTTTTCATCGCGGCATTTCACGATAAGCACGCGCTAAACATTCATTCAAGCATGCCATTCACTTAACCGAGCAGCAAACTTTTCCATGCGTTTTTAATGATTCTCTTTCTACATTATTCGTCGCCTATTTTTGCTAGCTACGTTGCTAGAAGGCATTGCACAAAAAAAGGAACTCACACGCACACATATGATTATGATGAAAGTTGAGTGTGCTTCGCGCGCGTGTAAGCACGAACGAGTGATAAAGAATTAAAGCATCTGATTCCGGCACATATACACAACATGTATCGCGCTCGCGAAATGCGAAATGAAGCCAGTCATGAAGGAAACATATTTATTAAAAATGATAAACTCTGAAATAATGATGCTGCGTTGGGTTGTTTTTTTTTTTTTTTTTTTTTTTTTAGGATGTTGCGTATAGTTTACAAATGCATAGCATGTATAATCATCGTCTGTTACGCAAGCTTATGTTTTTTTTTCTGCCGTCTCTTCTTATATTCACAAATGTCAGAATATTATATTTCATATGAGCTTTCTCGTGTTCACTCGTTTCGGCGTCCGCCGCTCGTGAAGGAGCTCTGATAGAAGTGAACACATTTTCCCCGTTTTCTCTTTAGCATTCACAACTTATTATGCGCCTCTGATGGCCTTTATAAATATAGATGAAGATTTTCGCTGCTTCTATTGGGCTCTAGTTGATGCTTTGAGGCATCTAAGAAGGAAGCAGAAATTCTAATCAAAGCAATCAAATTTAATGATTTTTGTTCGCTTTTTGCTTTCGTTTTTACTCGCTGCCGTGCGCTTCATCTCTTCCTCCACCCCCCAACTTGGCTTTACATCATTTGGTTGCAATAAAAATAAAACAACGGCACCAGCACACACTTTTCTACCTCCTCCCCCACCATTTTACTTAATTTTTATTACAAATGTGAGCATGACCTCATGGAGTTGGAGCTGGAGTGGACGTTCACAGAATATTTCACTGATTTATCTTTCTGTCTTACTTTGTTGCTACTGTAAAATTTATATTCAGATTTCATTTTTTTTTATTCTCGTCTTTCTTCTTCTTCTTTTTTTGTTTGTTTCACTTTACTTTTTATTGCATGAGCCCTCGAGTATCCTTTTGAGTCGTAAAACAATTTTCCTTTTTCTTTCTTTGTCATTCGCTTCATTTGATGTTGCCTTTTGCCTGTGTGTCTGTCGGTGAAGTGCGTGATTCAGACTTTGGAAATTATCTGAAGAATTCGATTTGACGAGCATCATTGCTTTGAGATTGAGAATTATCCCGAAATGAGATTCTTCACATTCGCTGACTGCCACAGTATACTTTGTGCTTTATGCTACTTTCCCTTCCAAAATGTATTTTCCATTTAAACGCTTGAATTCAACAAAAAGCAAAAAAACGACGAGAAAGAATCAACATCAAAAAAAAAAGTACACACGGCAAAGTGGAACGAGCACGATTATTGATTTAATATTAAGGTTACCTAACCTGCAAGGAAAACCTTTTTTTTTCTCGTCGTAATTTTTCTGGTGGTTTTGCTTTCGCGGTCGGCAAGCGATGAGAAAATCTCGCGGGAACTTTTGAAGTTTTTTCTCTTTTCGGAAATTTTAAGGTTCACTTGCCATCACTGGCATTAGGCACTCTGTGCTGATGTTTCATTACATGATCTTTATGAGATGGAAAATAAATCAGTGAAACATGAAAAGCATTTTCTTTTTCCTCTGCGAGTCTCGATGCCAATCGATTTGAATTTGCGTCTTCACCTTGCGATTTACGAGAAAATGTTATTTGAGGTGAAATTTCAATCCGATTGATGGATATCAGTAGAGATAGATCGCAGGAAATGAGAAAGTTTTGTTGGCTTTAATGGCACCATGATGTTACCTGATTTCATCAATTTCAGACTGAAATTTTTGTAAGTTTTATTTTATTATCTTTTACCAATTGCGTCTTGACTCATGATGGTGATGCTTTTACTACGGGACTTAAGATTACATTCCAAATACCTTTTATGAGATTTATCTTTATTGAATTTGTGATTGTAAGATACATACGTGCTTTGGGATACACCGGGTGAAGTCTGATGGTGTGTCTGACAAGTGTATATTATTTATTCGTCTGGGAATATGTCTGTCTGTTGACTTTGTCTATCTATTAACTCATGTCGACATAACGCGATGTGGAATTCATTTTTTGCTTGAGATATCATTAAAATATGCGCTTTATTCATGTGTCGGGCATACGCTTTCACAACTTGAATTCCTTTTTTTATTCAGGAAAACTACAAGCGTAGAAACATTAATGGCACAATTTATATTTCCATACACTTCTGCCGCACCATTGTAACGACCGTGAATGAATGTAGTAAATGTTGCTCCTTACACACATATACACACATAAACTCGCATATGCATAGCATAAGATAGCAAGTAAAAATCTCTTAATAATTTATTCAAGCAGCATTTTTATGCCTCACATGAAAAATGAGTGGCTGAGTGTGTATAGCAAAAAAAAAGAAGCTCAGTGAAAACGTAGCACGATGGCAAAAGAACAATTTTACTGTACGATAGAACTTTTCTGTCTTTTTGTATCCTTTTTTTTCCTGCCTTCTGATATATGCCATTGGAAAAGCTTAGTGTCCTTTATTTGTTGTTGCCATTTTTCGGATGGTAGAGAAACGAAGAAAAATTGTAGGTAATGATAAGAGAGGAAAAGACGAAAAGGGAAAACAAAAAAGACGCAACAAACTAAAAAGTTTTCCATCATTTTTCTTATCCTTTTAAACTATCTCATGTGACTCGTAATTTTCGATGGCACAACCGCATCATTTGCTAAATGACACAGCTTCTCATAACTATTTAAATTAGAAGTTTTTTTTTTCTAATGAAAGAGCTTTTTCTTGAAAAGTTTTAAAGATGAAAAGTTTTTTTTTTTTTTTCAGAGTTTTCGCATAAAAAGTAAAGAAAATATTTGAGTCGAAGACATTTTTAAAATGCATTTTTATAGTGAAAGTTTCTTTCTTTTTATAGTCCTTGTGTAGTCGATTTAATAATAATCATCCCACAAAGCAACAAAGTTTTCGAATTGTCAACTAAAATAGTCACAAATTCATGTCACGTTCACGAGGCGCTTTCAATGGGACCAAATACTGTGCCGAGTAAATATTTCAACAGCAAGAAACAAATAAAAACAAAGAAAGAAACAGAAATTCCTTAAGCGATTGAAATGATTAACGAAAACAATCTGCCAACGGTTCTCATTTCACCTCGCGCTCTCAATTCATATCATTTGTCGAGTGGTCCATCAATAAGCCGAATGATTGTAATCAGAGTTAAGGGTTGTACGGCAGAAGAATAATATCGTTGTCTGACCCTGACCTTCTTTCTTTTCATTCCATATATTACATCTATGTACGCCAGTATTCGATGCGCCCTTGGGAGACAAGAAATAAAAAGCAACGGCACAAAAGCGAAGGCACAAAAATAAAGAAACATAAAAAAAAGTTAATGGAAGTGCTTTACGGACGATTTAAATTCATTGTCGGCAAAGAATGGTGGAGGATGGAAAAAAGCGCACATTTCACGATGAAGCTGATGTCGAGTGGATGGCTCTTAAGCTTGAGCTGCGTACTTAATCTTTCTTGATCTACCATCGTTCCTTTTGATTCCGCTATGACTTTAATTGGTATCATTTCTGAAGCATGTTTCCTTAAACTCTTAACAAAAAAAAAGCTAAAAGCAAAAAGCTCCCAATGATGTAATTGAGCTTCGTTACAGCTCGACAACTAGACGTTGGTATTGGATGCAATTTATAACAAATTTCATGACCTAAAGCTAAAAAAAAAAGTTTTAAATTAAATTGAATAGAATGATGTTGATCGATGCAAACAACACCAAAACCATTGGGTGCACACGAAGCAGCAGCATAGAAAAACACAATTTTAGCTTAATCGATAGCGACGTGAGAGAAATTGCACAAACAAATTATAGTTGCAAGCAATTTTTTCGGGGCTTATAAACAAAACTAGTCGAACAGTTGCGAAAGCACATTATTCAAAGCTTCGACAAGCTGCAGGCTTCATATAAATCTGGTAGCAGCTATAATGTAACTGATTGTTGCCAATGTTTGGGGCCAACAGCAACTATCACGTTATATACAATCGATCAAAATAATGTCAGTGAATGGAAGTGTAAACGATTTGAGCCGAGACGTGATATGGGATCATTGCATTAAGTATAGATTGAATGACACTTCATAAAGTGGAGGAAAGACGATCATCGAGATGATGATGCAGGCAAACAATACGCCAATTCACTGGACACATCAAATGTGACAATGAGAAATGGAGTGGAAACAAAATCGAAATAATCAATAAATAATTGCTTCCATTGTGTGCCACATTTCTGGATAATCCTCGTCTCATGTGCTCCTCTCTTTTTCCTATCTATCAATTTTCCTGAATTGAGTTTATTAATTAAGCATGAAGGCATTTGCAGAAAAAAAAAGAATCGATCACGGAATTTAGTTTCTGCCGTGCTTCTGTCGAATTTCAATTTGATTTGTTTATTCAGGAAATGGAATAGAGACGGGAATGGAAATCGATAAAATTTAATGAAACAATTTTTTGTATTTATTTGTTCGTATACTGGTTTTGATGGTCCATGACGAAAAGCGATTATAATTACCTGTTTCTGATGCCTCCTTCTGAAAATTGTTTCCCGTTTGTATATCCACATTCACCAGGTGTAGTAATATCAGGAGCTTTCTAATATATTATGAGCTCACAATGTCCCACTGCTGGTGATCTTTTATTATGTTAATTTTTTGTTTTATGTATTCATGCCCATCGGGGACCTTACCAAACCAATCAAACACAACTCAACCCAGACTTTAACATTTGATTTTTGCACATCAAACATTTCTTTCATTCCAATTTTTGTAAATTAATTACATTTTTTTCACTTCTTCACTAGCACACGACCCTTTCCGATGATTAATATTTCTACGTCCACTCGCGCATCACTGTATGTCCATCAAGCATTAATTATCCTGCAAGTGAATGAGAAAGAGAAAGAAAAAGTTTAAGATTAGAGACAGTCGAAAACAATTTTTTGTGTTTGCTTAATTTTCCTTTCGGAAAGAAAATTCAATTAAAATTAAAATTTTATTCCCTTTTTTTGTGCATTCCAATCACCAAAAAACAACAAAAAAAATACCACGCGAATGCTTTCCTTACAGAAGCAGCAGAGTAAAAAAGCTCTTTTTTTTGCCACGCGGATCTAAAATCGATGGCTCAATGGCGTAGTGAGAACGTGAAACTGGCACACGAGGAGCCATCAAACCTGTTTCCCGTTTTGTTGATACATTTTCCACGCTCGCTTGAACCTTTTTTTTTTATTTGGGAAATGTAAAAGGAGAAAAGTCATGGAATTGCTTTCCAGTTTCTATTGTTTGATGGAAAAGCATGCGGCGTTTTGTTTCCATTGCAATCATCATGGTATTTGGGGATGTGAGATGAAAAGCATAAATCTATGATGTGAAATGTTACTATAGAAAACATGGGAGGAACGCTCAAGGCCATTGACACAGACAGTAATGTAATTTTAACTAAACTTTAAACCAATATTTCCATAGGGCTTAATACAACCCTTCTCTCGAAACCATTTATTAAGTTCGTCACTTAAAACGCAATTCTATTTGTAAATCTAGATAAGAGTGAGTGACAGCACTGAAAAACACACCCCGATTTCCCTACACAACATTAGAATTCAAAAAAAGAAAGAAAAAACCAAATATGAAACACAATTGCGTGTCACGAGCACGATTTGAGGTGGAAATAGAAAACTTGTGTTTGCTGGCTTTCTGACAGAAAAGTCGATAAAAAATTCACTCGCTCTCTCTCTCTCTCACACACATACACACACGCTTTTTTAAAGAGTTTCGTGTTTTGATTATTTTAATTCGAATGTCGAAATTACCGGCGAGCTGATAAGCGATCGACGGGTCAAAAGAATAAATGTGCTAATGGAAGGGTAAAAATACTCAATTGCAGTAACCGTTTCATGACATTTGACAGGTTGTTAACTGGCATTGATAGAAGTTTGGCGAACTGAAAGCTCTAATAAATCGGAGATGAGTTTTTTTGCATTTGCTAGAGTGAAGTTCATCGACGTTCGTTTGTCATTTGCAAATTTTTCAGTGACCATGACCTTTTTCTTTTGAATGATTCTGACGAATGTCCATGAGTCTTCTTCACGCCATTTTTGCATTTGCTATGCTTATGCCCACGTCATGTTTATTCAGTTGATGATGCTCTTTTATTCCCTCAGCTCTCGGTGCTATCATCCATAACTTTTCTAACTTGACTCATCGCAATTACTGAGCTCTGGCTGAATTAAATTAAATTTCTTCACAACACCTTTTTTTTGCCGTTCCCCATTCCACAACGTGTTCGTTTCACGTTCATGATCTCGCCGGACGCATTAAAATGATGATTTTGCAAGAAAAAGCTCTTTTCTCGTTTCCCCGATTTGCCACGTTGTCGTTTTGTAATTATGAAAATTTCTCATTAAATTTAATTTCCTCGCATTTGTAACACGAAATGTTTGAAAATGGAAAATTCGATACTGGGAAAAAAGTTGTGGAAATATGGGAAAATGTTTATTTTCTTCCATTGAACTTTCTGCAGTTGCTGCATGATCGCAAAAAAAAAAATTCTTATTTGTCAAATAAAGTGGAAAAAAGAAAACTCATTTTCTTCAAGCATAATAGCTCAAAATCCAATCTTCATGTTTCAATTTTAATAATTCATGAAAAAAAAGAAAACGAAGAAATTTTTGTAATTCAATTGAATTCTTTTGTGGAAAAGCTCAGCGAATATTTTTTAATGCAAACATCATTCACAGCGAGTTACTTCGAAAGTGAGATTGACATTTACTGTATTGCATGCTGCCCTCGAGGCGTTAAGTGCCCCTCAATTGCAATCTTTGAGTATTGCATTTGAGGTTATAAATTATAAAGCTTTGTGGAATCAAAGCCTCAAATTAAATTTCAGAGCGAGATGATTTATTAGTTATGAGCTATCAAAATTTCATTCATGTTGTGGGTGACTTTAAATTATGAAAGTGGTGATGATTTAATTGACAGGAATTAAAGTGATTGTCACGCGATTAAGTGAAGAGAGCGACAGCAATTATGAAACATGCAATTTACTCCTCATTGTCGACATTGCACTCGTAAATGTTAATGAGACGCCATCATTCTTATCATTTAGAATATATTACACATGCACCATAAACTCACTCGAGTGCATCAATTTGTAAGCTGAATGATCGTTGTAATATCATTGGCTCCTAAACGTTAGAACATTGTTCATTGACACTTGAGCACGAACTCTTTTACATCCATTTCTCGAAATGAAAATTGAGACGTCAAAAGGAAACAAAATGCAAAGAAACTTGAGTGTGTGTGTGAGAGAGAGAGGCAGAGATGGGGAACGAAAAAGGAAAAACTATCGATTTGCTTGCTATATTTGTTCATTTATTAGTGTCATAAAATTGCCCATTTCTCGTACGATAAACAGACACTAAAGCGACATTGCACAATTGTTGGTTAATAAATTTTTCATGCCGATGCCGAATGAAAAGGAAAAAAAGCATGTCTCGGAATGAGAACCTTCACAAAACATCTCTTAAGTGGAGACATTTTCTTGTGTTCATTGTTCATTGAGTATCGGCGCGAAAATTATGGTTTTATGGTACGATAAACATTCACACACAAATACACACATAAAAGGTTTTTCACACCTCAAAGAAAATCACTTTTGCCTTGCTCAATGGGTGAAAATGTTTTCTTTTTTTTCTGAATCCTTTGTGAGGAAAGGAAAAAAAAAGAAAAGTTTGACGAGCTTTTTTATGCTGTTGTTGATGGCACAAATTAAGCTCGAACGATGAAGTTCATTAATTGATTACAATGCGAAAAAGTCTCTTTAGTTAATGTGACAGCTTTACAAATTTACGGAGACTGCTTCATTAGCGTTTGAGTGGAAAATTTGTGACGAAATTTGGTTCGTTCAACTTTTTGCGACAGTAGAATTTTTTATGCTTTATTTCGACTTTTGGTTTGGGTCGGAATTTAAAAGCTCCATAAAAGCTTTATAAAAAAAATTAAAATGTGAATTTTGGTGGGAATTCTCCAAACCGAAATTTGTCACTTTTTCACATATTTTTGCGATAACAGACAAAATGAGTACAAGACAATTTCGAATGAGCGACAACATTTTAGTAGGAATTGTTATTTTTGTCATATTTCAGTTAGGGATGTGGAACATTCGGGTTCACTTTGTGTGAAAGACGCGAAGCTTTGTCACGTTTTGATAACATCTTAATGGAATTACAAACTTTTCCTCAAAAAAAAAAAAAAACAAGGAAAAATGGTTAAAAAGTTTTCATTTCGTCTTGTGATAATTTTTCATTTCTGTTTTTTTTTTTTTTATAACAACAAGAGAAAAGTTGCTGATTCAAATTTTGAATGCCATAAAGCCATGTTTTGTTATCATTTGAATCCCACGAAAGCCTTTTAAGAAGAAAGTGAACAACTTTATGTTGACTTTTGACTGAGTGATACAGAAGTTTGTCCACTGGAAATCTCTTAAAATTCCAGAAAATGCGATTATCCAACCGAGAAATGAATAATTAATGCGCATGAAAACATAACACAATAAAAAAAAAATGTTTTGTTGCTTAACACGCGTGAGGTTGATTTAATTTAATTGTAATGCGAAAACAAAAATGATTTTTTTTCCCTTTTTCTCGTTGTTGCCGAAATCGAGTTATGAGCTTTTTCCCAGGAAAAGGTCGTGAAAAATTAATGAACTTTTGTTGTGATACACGGAAAGTTGTTCTTCTTATTTCCTCCTTTTAAAGGTGAAAAATTGATTTTTCTTCTTTGGTGTTGTCATAAACGTAAAAAGATAAACTTCATATGCCTCACAACACAACACAATGGAAACGCGAACTACGCGTAAATCTGACCGTGACCTTTTCAAGTTGTAATAAATCTCGAGAGATTTACAGCTTTGGGATTTGCTTCAAATTAAAATGTGTTTTGACATTTGTTTGGTGCACTCTTGACAGCGGTTTTGAGGGGATCTTGTGGAACTGTCTCAAATTGGCTTCGGTAATTACCCTTCAAAAGTACGCGGAAAATTCCATTTCGTTGCTCGTTTATTGTTGAGATTGGGGAAAGAAAAAGAAAACAAAATTCAGAAGGCAATCAAAACGTCAACAGCAGCGAGGAAAACTACTGAGTAATAAGAAAGCAGAAAGCAATGATCCACTGTCTTGGTTTGATTTTCTCATGTCATGGCTTTCACAAATTAGTCACGGAAACAAATAAAAAACAAATGACAACGAAATCATCAAACACGGTCACGTCCAATTCACTTTTCCAACTTCCTTTCTTTCCCAATCCGCCCGCAGTGACTGCAAAATGTCAAATAAATTTGTCACAAAACTCGAAGACAAAACAGAAAATCAATTCTTTTTTTTTTTTCATGGAGCTTTCACTTTAGAAATATTTTCCATGACCTTGTCCCTGCGACTCATCATGGGGCTAAAAGATGAAGAATTTTTCTTTGTATTCTTGTCTACCGCCCATATACCGGAAAACATCTTTCTGGCAACTCCATAAATTATGTTCACGCCACAAAGGAAAGTTAAATTTCAATTAATTTTCGCTAGCTGATTTTTTTTGCTGTTGCTGTCTTGACTTTAATTAAATTTCTCGCTTCTGTGACTTTCGCACTTTCATGCGCTACTAGATTATGTTTGTTTTAAGTAGTGGAGCAATGATTTTAAATGTTTCTATGGGCTGGGATGGAAACAGTTAAAGCAATATCGATTTTCCAGTGAACAATTTTGTTTAGAGCACTGGAAGTGCTTTATGATTTAAACTGCGGCAATTTTGATCAAAGCGAAGTTTGAGCCCTTCAATTTGCGTGGTGACATTAATTAAATCTACTCAAAGAACTGAACTTAAATCACGGAAACGCCTCTCACGCGAAGTGCTTTAATGTCAATTGGCATACATTTGTCAGAGAAATTTAATTAACATAACTCTTAAATTTTACATCAAAACCTGAGTGAGTTCCCATGTTATAAATTTTTTAACGCTAAGAAAGAGAGAGAGAGAGATAATTGCATTGTTATTGTTGTTCCTTGATGACTTCAAAATTTCCAAAAATAAACCTGAAAATGGAAATTTATTTACAAATCGATTTTGATTATTTTGCTATTGCGGTATGATTTGCTACACAAAAGCGTGGGGCGCTTGACTGTTTACCAATAATTCATTTTATATATCGCTCGCTCGTAATTCAAATCTTATGCGTGATATTGTTGTTGATATATTTCTCCATCAATTGCCAACGCGAGTCTAAAAAAAACGTTGATGAATATTTGATGATGGGAAAAATATGTTTACACAATTTTATGTGTGTGCGTGTGTGTGGTGTGTGTAAGGAACTCAAACGAATCACAGAACAACAACAAAGAGTTATTTTCCAATTGATGGCAAATGAAAAGAAAAACCATTTACGAAACGAGAGAAAAATGGATATTGAGGTTTCGTTCGTGTGTGCTTGCAATTTACACCTCATCACTATCAAGGGTTGATAACAATGCGATCCCATTAGCGAGTATATCACATGAAAGCTTCTGATGTGATGTTGATGTCACTGTGTTGGCGGTAATAATGGAAATTATTCTTTTTACACCAATGTTCGCTTGATGGATGAATGATGGTGATGATGAATTTTGTGCTTATGAACGTACGGAAGAGCGAAACTGTGAGATTGATTTTGTTTTTCGAGTGCTGACGCAATGACGACTGAAACATATCGTTGGGTTTGAAATAAATTAATTACATTTTTTTTTTTTTTTTTTTTTCATTTTAATTAAAATTTATGAAGCGCTTCTAAAAGCTTCTTTTTTGCGAAAAGTCGCGAGGCAAAACAGCAATGCTTTTAAATGAACTTTAATAAAATCTTTCAGTAAATCTTAAAACCCGTAAATTGACCTACCTAAACCCAAGCAAATTTTTTTTTTTCATCATGTCGCATCATCCTCATCATCATTGTGGTCGTTGCAGAGGACAAGCATGAATTTTCTAGGCATTGAAATTGTTTTTTTTTTTCTATCTTTCTTTCTTCTCCTTAACGACCGTGCTATTTGCATTAAAAAACGTTATCAAATTAATTCTAAAGTGCCTTGTTATTGTTACTTTTTTTTATTGTCGAAGGACCCTACGAAGTATATTGCAAACGAGACCATTAAAAGCACTCCCATGCGCGGTTTATGTTGTTTATAATATTTTAATAAGAATTGAATTATTACAAATTATTTCGATGAAATATTTTGAGGGAAGTTACATCCTCCTGAAACGACAAACTTCTTGATATGTTATGGAAATTTTTGTAATTTCATTATCACATGAAATGCATCCAAAGTTCCGTTAATTAGAAATGTATTTAATTAAAAGAAAACTTGAAAGAAAATATTTCCAATATAAAGCTCGTATGCTTTTCATGGCATGCACATTTGACTGCAATGCAGTTGATGCAATTGCTTTGATATGCTTCGTCACGTTTCTCTGCCACGCAAAAGTACACACGCACGCACGAACAAAACCGTACAAAGCAATACAATAAAATTCAATCAAAATCAACACAAATTTGCTTCTCATTCTAATTACACCGCAAGCAAATTCTTTTTCATAAACCCACAAAAAAAAGGCTCATTTATAATTTACTTCGAAATCCGGTTTTCTATTAGTAAAAATATTGAAAGGGCCAAAATTAAATTGCGGAGGTCGTACGTGGGATTCGAATACCTAGGAAAATAAATCTTGCATGAGACATGCTAATCCCGAATTTATTTTTATGATGAGTTTGCTGTTTATTTTTATTTCTTTTTCTACTATTATGAGAACACCGCAACAATAGAAAACCATAATAAAAAAATATTTGTGTGTGTGCGGGTAGCGTTAGAGCTTTCATGTCCATGCCCATCAATAATCTCATTGTTCAATTGAATGCACTTGAATGCTTAACCGATAAACCTTCTGGGAGTTGTTCCCATGTTTTTTTTAGTGAAATAACAATTTTTCCGACTAAATGAGCAATTGTAAAATTGGCTATGGCTTTGCTTGATGCTGTTGTGGGGGGTAGAAAAGCCTTGTGAAACGCTCATCACTGCACATAAAGAGAACATTTCATTTCAATGAACATTTCTTTAATCATTTTAATTGTTCACATTTCACTAACTGAAATTTGTACGGATTTTCTATTTACAGACATGGTACAAGCAGATAGACGAGGCGTAATTGGATGGTAATTGAAACCACAAGGAGTGAAGGCGGTCCATTTTTATCCTTATTTATTTTGGGTGTAATTTAATAAATTTCAATCGAGTTACGGTGAAAAATCTTATGCCTTAAAAAAAAAGAAAGGAAAACAAACATTCTCGTTCTTTTAACAGAAGGTCAATTGTGTGATTTCCTGAAACATTCAACCATTCAACCGCTGTGATAAGGTTTATAAATGCCGAGAAAGGTTCGAAAGAAAAAGGGTTTTGTCATCATTGATATGGCGCATGTAGTTTTTTTGTAAATATGAATCAAATCATAAAAATGTCCTAGCAATCCACAGCCACCGGACCGGATCTATCGAAATGAGCAACAAAAACGCCCCTCAATCAATGAACATTTCTCATGCTCAAATGGATGAAAACATATTTGTAAAAGCTTTATCTATTTTTCATTATGACGCATTTTTATTTTTAATATTTGATGGTGACCTGAATGGGAATGATTGGCTGTTACTGCGTGAGAACTTTCGAAGCTTTCCCCATACGAGCTTCATAAATATGAATAAAAGAATAAGATGAAGACATTGAGCGAGTTATCAACGTCGATTTCGCATTTCCGTTTTGATGATGTGAAAAAAAAAATTACCCAAAAAACCTTTCAAAGAAACTCGGCAAGAAAAAAATCTTAATGGAATTAAAAGTTTTCCAAGTACAAAAATGGTTGAAAAGTTTTATTTAGAATTTTACTCCGGTGGTGTCTCTTGAATGAAAAATGAAGAAGGAACTTTTTTTTTCTCGTCTTTGTGTGCTTTTGGGGAATTAAATGAACATTTAAACAGACTCAGAGCTTGGTCCATCAAGGGAATATCGAAAACTTTGAGAATTTTCATGCAAATTTTCGAAAGCTTTCATTTTGATTTCTTTTCTTCTATTCTCGCAAATGAAAGTTAAACTTTTATTATCAATTGCACAAAAACTGAGAATTTTTTCGGGGCAGTGTGATGTGAAAAAGGCACAAATACACAACATGTACCAACAAAAAAAAAAAAAACGAAAATGTTTCAAATTAAGGAAAGCAAAAAGAAAATGAATTACTTAAAAGGGAGCAGTTTGTAAATTTTGTCACGAGAATTTATTTATTTTTTTTTTAGGTTTTTATTTGAATAAAAAAATCACATTTAGGAACATTTGATTCCAGGTTCTAACGAATAAAACAAATATTGCTCACGGCACATTTATTTTTCCTTTCAATTCATCTCAGTATTTCCATCATGTTGAGGAAAGGAAAATTCATAAAAAATTCAATTTCCTGATTTTTGACTTTTCCGTGTTTTTATATTCATGAGCAAGGAAAATTCTACGAAAAAGGAGTCACTGCAAATTAAACTCAAATAATTGCACAAACAGCAAACAAAACCAAACGGTGACAAACTCGAAAATTGGTCAACTCAAGCATAATTTATAAAACTTTTTTTTTTCTTTTTGTTTTGTCTCTCTCAATATCATAATTTATATCCGTAATGTACGTACGGTCGTCACATTATGTTCGATTCAATGATAGCTGAATTATTAACTCGCACGTTTATGCGCGATACAAATACGACAAATGCTAATGACACTCGAACACGACAAAATAATTTGCGCGCACTCGAGCTACATACATGAGTGCAAATATATGTTGTGTATATAATGGTGTTATAGAGTGCATGTTTATGTGTACACTTTGTAATTATAAATGAACAAATAAAGCATTTTTTTTTCTCCTTAAACCGCTTTTTTTTTCGTGTTTATGAATTATTAAATTTCCGCTAAGCTCAAACTCAACTCGCTCCACGGGTGTTGAAGTCATTAATAGTTCATTTTTTTTTTAAGGACGACGCAAAATACTTCCAAAAGCTCACCGATGAAATAGCATGTGAAATATTTCAGGAAAAAAAATTGTTTTCTGAAGAATTTTCTTTTTTTTTGCTTTACTCGAACGAGTCAAGTCGAGAGTTGATGGCATATTTCATTGGATAATCAGATTGAGAGAAGGGATTTATCGGTTTACATGGCAGCTTAGCTATGTAAGAAATTTCGTGAGCGCTCAAATTCAACAGCAGTGGGAAAGCAAAAACAATGTCAACAATTTTACGGCATTACGAGATTGAATGCGAACGACAAAGGAAATATTAAATACAAGATGTTTGATTGTAGTTTGATGAATTGCTCAACGAGACATCAAAAGATTTGAGTTATTTTACGTACTTTTTAAGCTTCAACAGTAAATCCAATAAGCAGAATTTTCCAATTAATTATTCAGAGATTATTCACACAAACTTTTTTTTTTATATTTCACGTTCAACAATTAATTTTTTTCTTTTTCACAACAAAATAATTAATTATTTCCTTTTATACTTGCACAACAGACTAAATTCGCTATAAGCACTTTAATTGATATGTGATGTTTAATTGATTTGTAATCCATCGCTTAGCAACCACAGAAATCAACAAATCCCGGAAGTCTGCAATCTCATGAACAAAGTTCAATCACCGAAACTCGAGAACTTTTTCCGTTTGTGTGAGCAAATTATTACGCGGAAATTTGGAAAAACTTCACGTTAATACGCTGAAGACTTTCCATCGACTGAAATGTAAATTTGAAATCATTTTGTATGACCAAAAATCGTGGAAATATGAAAAGTCACTGGAAATTTCCCAAGAGTTTTCCAATAATTTCCTTATGTACACAAGGAAAGTGCACTTTTAATTTACTTTCTTAAATTTAAATCAAATTATTAACTGTAAAATTATTTCAAGTATTTCGACGTAAAAGAAAGAAGATCTTAAAAAAAGAATCGAAAGAATTTTTTTTGCTGCTTCACGAAAACTGAGCAACTAATTTCTATTTTGAGCAATATTGAACATTGCGTGCTTCAATCACGCCATAATCAGCAATAAAATGATTTTTTAACAGGTTGAATGCAATAATTCATGAAATTCTAACGAAAGCTTTTTTCTTTTCAGTCACGAAAAATTGAAAATAAAACTTCGAAGTGATCATTCAATTTACTGACTCGTGAGTTTTATGCTCACGAACTTTTACGGCTTTAAATTTATCGACACAGTTTTACTTTCTTCTTACCCGCATCATTGCTTTTGACTTGATAATTAGTTCAAATATTTAATATGTAATTCAAATTTTCTTTCATAAAATGCCTTTTTAATCGCAAAGATTTAAAATCATATTCAAATTCCTCAACGACTTCATTGACCTTAAATGGGATCTTAATTCTATTTCCATAAAAAAGAGCTTCGGAAAATTTTCTCCCATAAAATAAAATCATAAAATATTCATTGAGAAAATTAATCTTATCGAAACGAAAACTTAAATTTCGTTTAAAATTCATAAGACGAGGAATGTGCTTTATCATCAGCAAGTCTCAAAAGAAAACTTTTCCAAAAAAAAAGCACACCATGAGCAAACCAAACTGAGATGGATAGATATATTACAAAGCTTTTAAGACACAATGAGGGAATTCATCATGCCCGTAAACGTGAATGAAGGTGAAAATTTACTGCAATGCAGTTGTTACAGCAAACTGGTTTTACAATCATCACGTGCATTTTGCACCTGAAACTGTTTGCATTCTGGATCGATGAAATGAAACTAGAGCATCATGTGATGGTGCAAAGTAAATGTGAGCTCTCGTGCACTCAAATGCTTCAAGGTCATCGGTTCTTCTAAAAATAGTTTTATTCGGTCACTTGAAATATTTCCACACCAGACACAAAAATGGAAAACTTTTTGCCGCGAGTGTCGACAACGATGAGCTTTCGAATCGATTATGGTAACAAATATATTAACTTTATACACGCAATTTTTAGCTATCGCTGAATGACCGGTGAGTGGGTGCTAAATATTGCGTCGAAAGCACTTGACAAGTTTAACTATTGATTTTACTACTAACTACCAAAATTAGCTGCGAGACCGAAATCGCTTGTTTATTCATAATTTATATGTTCTGGCATTACATTATTATTATTATTGCTGTTGCTCTATATATCAGCTCTCGTGCCTCAAGTTTCGTGAATGAATTTCACTAGTTTTTTGTTTTTGTACTTATTTACCACATTTGAGCTTAAAGTGCTTGATAAATTTTTGATGACTACGAAAGCTCAATTGGGGAGTCTAAAAATTCTGTTACCGGATCTGTTTAATGCCATGACGTTACTTAAAATCAAATATTTCCTTCTGCACAGAAAAATGAGTAGTCATCACAAAAAAAAAAACCGAAAGAAAATTATTTTTCACTCCTTTGTTGTTTCCAATCCATTTGTATACCTCTGCTTTTGTACATTCGACGTCAGGAAAAAAAAGACATGAACATTTTGCAGAATCACTTTTTTTTTCTAATATTTTCCGCTTTCACACATTCCATACATGCTTTGGTGATTGTTGTAAGTCACTCAACAATGGAGCCATTCAGGGCAATAAATGATGGATGTTTACAATTATTTCGAATGGAGCAAAATTGTGCAAAAATAATTTTTTGAAGCTTTAAAGCCTCAAACTAAATTCTCATATCAATTGTGATAATATTTGCATGAAATTTTATCGTGGCCCAAAGCTCTCAATTCTGTTCTCAACCTACAACAATATTCCACACCCTCACATATAAACCAACTGGATGTAAAAGCAATTTACTGCTACATATCAAGTTAATGTTACATGCTACTGTATCGTATTTCAAGTGTATTTCGTTCATTGTTCAAACATGAGGAAACATATATTAAAAGTTCTTCACTTTGTTTGAAGGAGAATTTTCTCATAAGCTTGAAACCACTTTTAAATGTTTGCTGATGCATTTTTGGAAGCACACGATATCATGGATATACAGAAATGTGAGATGAATTTTTCAAGTGCTTTCAAAGAATTTCAAACGTCGACAGCTTGTATGTTCTTATCCTCGATGTATTGAAAATACAAATCAGTAAAAGAGTACGAGCGAAAGAAGTTGCATGAACAGACTATTGCAGTTTGCCGAATAGAAACTTTCACCATTGAATGGAATGGAAAAAAAAATCCTACAGCACTAGCTCTGTCTAGACAAGGGAATTTGATTTTTACTGCATTGCGGATATTTCTAAAATAAAAATTGCATTTTCGGAACTTTCTCATCACATCAGAAGCTTCATAGTTTTTATTTATCTTACACATCTGACTAATTACACAGCTTAAAATGACATTTGTTGTTTTTGCTGTAAACGTCATCATTTAAGCTGAAACACGACAACAAATGTCTTTAAATGCCCTTCGTAAAAATTATAGTCACAATTTCTAATTACAATGCGAGCGAACTCATGCAACCATTACATTAATTGTAGCTGAGCACGTATTTCATTTGGCGAATTCTAAGAGGACAGTGAATGCGTGTTTCGAGAGAATCAAATTGAGAGCTTTCAAAGTTGAATTTTTGTATGATTTATTTTGTCATTTATTTTATTTAATGAGTAATTTTAATCAAAAGCAGGAAACAAATCGAGTCTGATAAATTACTAATGAGACATTACCACTTAGAAATTTTAATTGATTTCCATTGCATGTAAATTGGTTTCCACTTATCGAAAATTGTGTGAATGAAATGTAATTTTAATTTATCAATGAATGGAAGCTTTCGTGAGTTACAAAGTCAATTAATGAATGTTTGCAATAGAATAATTTTATGATGTCATCAATATAAGACAAAGCGATTTATGTTCACATTCAATCGTTGATCAATTTATTTCAATTAATTGGCTTTGTGTTGCTTTTGATTTTAATTTTGGTCCAAATCTTATCGTGTTGCTAAATCGATTGCATCGCCGATGGTTTTTAATTACAAATATCGATTTATATAAATTTAAAATGAACTGGTTCTGTATAAAAGTGGCATTCATATGAAAAGAATTGAAAGACAATAAATTCATCCTCAGATTGTTATCAATCAAATATTTATAGAAGCGACAGAAGCGCGCTGAACAAAGAAAAGATGATTAATTGAATATTAATGATGTTTGGCATTAGATAACATTGCGTTTCATAACCTTTTCACAGAGTTTAATTACTTTCAACTATGGTAATCAACTCTCATCAATAACATTACTGAAAGTGATTTTAAATCGATTTTTCAGATTTGCTTTATTGCTGAACATCGAAATTATGATTTCACTGCAATGCATTGAATGATTGAATGCCTAAACTTTGACGTTTATACCAATTTCAAGTGTCAAACTAAATAAAAAAAAAGAACTTGACAAATTTTCGATACGAATTTATGGCTTTTAAAAGGATCGACAACTTGGAAATATTTATTTAGATAGTTGCCTAAATTGTGGTAAGCTAAACTTGTTGAATACAAATTCAATTCATTAATTACGTCTTGCTAAATTTTCTAATAAAAAATTATGTATATACGAACATAAAAAAGGAACAAATTATGATGCAGCTTTGCCTGGCTTTCATCACATTTTCACCCAAAATTTTCCAATTTAAATTCATCGCCATTACAACGAAATAAAGCAAATTTAGCGATTGTGAAATGGACCCATTAGATGGTTGGCGATAATGGCAAATTTATTCAATGTGCAAATATTGAAATGGATCGTAAAATGTTCCTTCATTTCAGTTTTGAATAGAAGGGCGAAGGACGACGAGAGACCAAAGCAGTAAGCATCATGTGCAAATTTTGTTGGGTTCTTCGCAAAACATAATTTACATTCATTGCGATTTTTGAAAATTTGATGCGTCAGTCAACAGACATAGAGTTTCCCACATGGATTTTCATCGTCGAGGGAAATTTTCTACCGCAGTCATAATTCATTAAAAAAAAAAAGGAAAAAAGACAGAAAGGAAAATTGCACTCCAGACAGAAAATTGAGGTGCAAAATTATTTTTTATTATGGCAAAGAAAGTACAAAAAATAAGAAATTTGCATTCAAAATTGTGCATTAAATTTACAAATGCAACTTGCGAAAAACTTCATCCAGAAAATTTTTCCAACCCAAAGCAACATTTTTCCGGTTCTTCCAAAAATAATTGCTGCACATTTTCATTAATTTTGCCTCTATCAGTCAGCTTTTCTCTCTCTCTCTCTCTCTCAATTAAACTCCATTTGAAAGAGTTTTGTAGAACGAGTTCTAGTTCAATTCCGTTCGCTTTGATGTTGTGATTTTATGGGTCGATTCTTCAGCAGGTAAAGGAACAGTTCAATTCATAGATCCTTCTTTGGGCTTAAAAATTTTTCAGACAAACAATAATTGTATCCAGTTGTTGGGGATCCCATTAAAGGAATAAAAATTGTCAGATGAAAATTTATTGCCGCAGTTTTTTTTAATACATTTAAAATTGATGCCTTTTTTTATCGGCTACGAATGGACAACGATGACGTCACAATGGATTTATTTTAATTGTTTTTGGATGGGTGTTCTCTTTCTCTCTTCAATTCTTCGCTCACAGTCCAGCGACTACATGGATGTAATTACAAGATCATCGTGGCAATTTAAACCAATTAAAAGGACATTTCCATCAATTTAGTCGATGGACAATTTAAAAATTAATTTCACTAAAATGCATTCAACAAAATTGATAATTGTTCGCGTTGAAACGCCATTTCGCTTTTGGTTTGTGGATTGTGAGATGCTTAAAAAGTCAATGACGGTATTATTCAATGACATGGAAGATGCTTACAAAAAAGGCGGACACAAAGTTGATAGAAAAAATATCAAAATTGGTCTTCAAATTGCTGTAAAATTTTTAATTTTTGGCGTCGCGGTGTCGTCGTAAAGATTCAATCAAATGAAGAGGTAAAAATTCTACTGGTGGATATAGCACGACATGTCATAATTGAATCCTCTCAGTTACATCATTTGTTGGAGAAGTATGAACAATTCCCAAGAATTTCTTATCGCGGTGTGCTAGCGAATGTTAAAGTCCATGAAAAGGCTAAAAGTTGGTCGCGGGATGCAATCGATGAGATGAAAAGATTAATTGGCGTTGAACAGTTGAAAGCTTCAGTTGTGGGACAAAATCCTTTTGATGGTTCATACAGTCTTGACTTTGATTGCAATGTTAATGACTTTGATGGAAAGTTAAGTGACTTTTTCAAATTCAAAGAATTCGCGAGGCAGGATGACGACTTTTCAGGACGATTGGTGATCAATGATTTGGAATTGAGGTGATAAATAATATCAACGAATTATTTTCTTAACTAAATTAATGTCATTTTACTTTACAGCTTTGATGACATTGAATGGGATTTGATTCCTTTTTCCATTAATGAACAATTGTATGAAAGTCCTTCGAAAACTGATGAATGTAATGACAGTGAAATTTCCATTGATGGATCTTTTTATGAGAAACATCAGTGGATTAATGAATTAATGGAACCGCAATTTTGGATTAATTTGTAATAAAAAATTGAATTTTTTCACTGAAAGCACTTTTGAATTTTCATCCTAAAAAGCTTTTTAGCTTTTCCCTTTTGTTTTCAGATCAAATATTTAATTACATTGAATCCAAAACAAAGTTCGAAAGGTTAAACTCTGTAAACAGACGTGAAAAATTCCAACTTCAAATAATTATTTTCAAATTAATTAACAAAAGTTCTTTTTTAATCCAATTCACATCAGAAATTTGATAATAGGAAAGAAAAGGTCTGAGTACCACAGAAAAAAGGGCACCGTCAGGCAATTGAATGTTCGGAATTCTGTTGTGAGTAAGGTAATCTCCCACATGTGGTGAGTTTTTTTTTTTTTTAACAAAGCACCACAAAAAAAGAAGCAAAATGTAAATCTCACGCAGAATAGTTTATCGGTGTTTCATAATTACCTTTAATAGCCACAAAATTGTGCAGAACCTTTTTCCTGTCCAACAATTGTGTAGGACTTGTGGGCTTTACACATGTGTACGATGTAGCTTTTTGAGGGGGCCAAGGGGGTAGGATACAGATTAGAATTTCTAATTATCTGGGTCACATCCCAAAAGGCATTGAAGCTCTCATTAAATATTAGCAGAGTTTGAGTTTATTTCTTTTCTCTCTCTCTCACAATTCTTCTCTATCTCGCTCTTACAATCTACTATAGTTATGAAACCACACATAAATAAAACTTACAATAAATATTGAAATGGTTGTAAGGCCCTATAATGGTACAAATAGTGACGTAACACTCAAAATTAATAAGCAACGCGATACGCCACTGCCAAATGAAAAAATTAAATATGCAACGTTATGCCAAAAGACGTTTAAAACGGCCTTTGAAGATAACTTTGAATAATTTTCTTGGCCTTTTTTTTTAATGAAGTCCTTCAAAAAAAAAGTCCTAAACGGAACTTTCTTGTTCGTTTTGAGAAAGTTTTCGTTTTTGCTGTTTTCTTTTTTAAGTCATTGACTACCAACTGAACGTGATGCGAATGAATGATTTAATTGATGAACTTCCCGCTTTCACTGCAATCAATGAATAATGCCGAATGTACTTAATTTTATTATTACCATATAATTCAGTAATCAAAGCTGAGAAAGTTTGATGAAACGTTGAAATCACTCAATCTCGAGCTTGTCAACATATATATTTCAATCGAAAGGAAACTTGCAGTCATGCTAAACAACGTGCTCCAGATGTCTGCAGTAGCTTCAATTATGTTTGGATGAGTTCATTTCATTTATAGAATGTTTTTTTTTTTTTTTTTATTAAGAGACATTGGAAATTGAATTGGAAATGGTGGGAAAATTCCAGTGAGCTTTCCATGAAAAGGAGCTTTCCTTTTTTTTTTTTCAATTTATTGGAAATTTTATCGGTCCCAATGTGCTTGGCAATTTTGTCGTTCCAGACTCGAGCTTTTTGCTGGCTGAAGTCGTTGCAGTTGTTGCGTTTGTGGATTTTGTTGTTGTTGGTTTAGCTGTTGTTGTTATTGGTTTAGTTGTTGTCGTTGTTGGTTTAGTTGTTGTCGTTATTGGTTTAGTTGTTGTCGTTGTTGGTTTAGTTGTAGTCGTTATTGGTTTAGTTGTGCTTGTAGTTAGAGCACTTGTTAATTTAGTTGTGCTCGTTGTTGGCTTAGCAGTGCTTGTTGTTTGTGCGATCGTTGGTTTAGTTGTTGCAATTGATTTCGTCGTTGGCTTCTCTGTTTCATCCTCGGCTGGTTCTTCCTCTTCTTCTTCAGGAGCGTCTTCTTGCTCTTCCTCTTCCTCCTCTTCCTCCTCTTCTTCAATTGGTGCATTGGGATCGTATGGTGCTCCTGTTTCATAATCAGCTGATTCCTACAAAATATTTAATTTTACCGAATAAAATTCATTTCAAAATGCAACAAAGACAAACTTCTTCTTCTTCCTCTTCTTCAGTTGCTCCATCGCTGCTCTTTACTTGCCGCAGCATTGTCTTTGTTACTTCTTTTTTGGACTTTAATAAAGTATTTGACTTTCGAGTTGAGAAATTTGACTTCAATGTTGGTATTTTTTTTATTTTTGTTGCTTTTCCTGTAACTTTGCTGACAGTTTTAAGCTTTCTTGTAACATTTGTTGGCTTCCGCGAAGTTGTTTTAAGTATCACTTGACGTTCTATAAAGAAGAAAAAAAAATCACTTTTAAATTTTAAATTCTAAGATAGTTTCAATTTTCGAACTTTCTCTTGCCACGTCTGTAGCTTCATCATTGCTTATCATCTCAATATCGAGTTCATGATTTTGTTCTTTGCTTTCGGGATTATTTCGATATTTTGTACCGCATGGTTCTGCTTCTCTTGAGATTCGCAGTCGACGATCGTATCTTGAATTAGTTTGAGAAATTTGAATTAAGATTATTCCAATTAGAAAAATGAGTGACAAGCTTCTGATAGACATGATGACTGGAAGAATAATGAAAATTTCATGCACACTGAAATAATTCCAACATAACAAAAAAAAGCGAAAAATATGTTAACAAATAATGAAACGCCAAAAAAAAACAACTTGTAAATGCAATGAGCGGAACCAAAAAAAAAAAGTAACAAGCAATGTGAGTTTGAATGTTGCATAAAAATTTTAAATATTTATTTGCTTCATTCGACTTTAAAAAAGAAAACATTTTTCAAAACTCTCCATCGGCGTTAACTAAAATCCTTTTAGCAAACCAACATTGGCACCTGTAGCCCACGTTTTGTGTCATCTGATACTTTCGTGAATGTTAAATAAATATTTTCGACGGTAAACATAAAACGTGTTCTACGAAATATTGCGATAATTATTGTGCTATTGAATTCACGATGAAAAAATAATCTAAAATTAATGTAAATATGCAGTTGACATCAAGAACCGTTTATCAATTATTTAACTCTGAGAATTTGGTGCTTTATGTTTCGCAATTTGGAGGGGGGATGGATGATTTCTGATTGTGATTCAGCACAATCAAAAATTCAAGAAACTCGTGAGTAAATAAGTTCATGACAATGAACACCTGCAAGAAAATCGCCGTGATTGGCGCTAATTAGATTAATTTTAATTGATCACGACTTTGGACGCTTGTCACGAATCACAAGCCGCTTTGATAACTGAATGAGCACAAAGTTTTCTTTATAAGTGAATCACAATTAACAATTGACTATCAGTTTATTCATTTACAACAGATCACACGACACAGTGACACAAAATTTCAATTCCTTGGATACTTTTCGAAGCGCCCTCGCCAGTGACCAGTTTCTCAATTTGTTCAACAACCAAAAAAAAAAAATCTCGACATGAAATTGCAAATTTTCTTATTCTTCGCCTTTGTTGCTGTATTGTCATCAGCTGCTCCTGTAGATGATATCATGAATCAAAATAGCAATACGTCAGATCAGGAAACAGCAACCAGTTCATCAGCAGATCCAAGTGCTTCGATGGATGATTATTACTATTATTACTACTATGATGGATGTCAATACTATGAATATTATGATGATGTTTCATCAGCTCCATCAACCGAAATCATGGACCCTAAATAAATACATTTAGCATCTATCATCGTGTAGATCAAACTGAGTTACTGCATTAACAAACATCACACAAAAAGTTCTATCACACTTCGTCACTGGAGGAGCCTCTTTTTGTATCGCGTTTCAAACATCTGAATGCGAATCCATTGAATTGAAATTTCGTGCCTCACTTTCACAAACAAGGAAACTATTACCCTTATAAGTAGATTTATAGAAATGTAGAATTAACACAAATGTCCTGTAATGTAACAATTAAAAAAAAAATCCTCAAAATTAGCAACATAAAAGCGGTTTTTTTTTTAATTCTGTTTATCACGAGCACGAACGAGAGCACGAGCTTCATGTTTGACAAAAATGTTTTAATTTCTTGTTATCAATGCATAAATATTTCTGCGAAATTACTGCTCTATTCAGACATTTCTTCATCTTCGCTGCCGAGCTGATATGTTGATTCGTCCTTAACATTCTTGTGATGTTTTCTGCGATGACAATCGAGATTTTTCTTGGTTTTGAAGCGTTTACGACAAACGGAACATCGATATCGTAAGTCAGTGAAATGAGTTTCTTCATGACGCAGCATGTCACTCTTTTGAATGAACGCAAAATCACACATTGAACATTTGTGTGGACGAATTCCGTTGTGTGAGTTCATGTGACGTGAAAGTGAAAAACGTTTTGTAAATGATTTGTCACATAACAAACATTTGATGGGACGCGATGTCAATGGACAACTTCTACGCTTTAGTTCCTTTGGTTTGGGAAGTCTTGCCATCGACGGTGTTGGAGCAGCTCCATGAACCTTCATTCTATGACGATCGAGGTTGAATTTCTTTGTGAAACTTTTCTGCAGACAAAGTACACACTTAAATTCCCTTTTGATAGACTCAATGATGACCGGCTTCTTATCAGTTTCCTTCAAGAGTTTTATTGCTTTCTGTCTCATTACCTTTGCTTGTTCCATGGTATTTGAGGAATTCAATTCCAGTGCTTTATCGAAAGATTTGATGCTTGCGTCATATTGTCCATCGGTAAATTGTGCAAGACCTTTGGCAAAAATTGCGTAATAGTTATTCGGCTCAAACTTAATGAGTCCATCCAAGAGTTGATAGCACTTTTCGATGTTGGTTTGCGGTAATTTCAGGTAACAAACAGCTCTTAGTATTTTATATTCAGAAAATTTTGATTCCGATTTATCAATGATCTTGATGCAGTTCTCATAGTCCTGACTCTTGTACGCATCACAAATCTCATGGTAATGATCCGGAAGTTGAGCTGATGTAGACAGATCTGGAAGTATTTTACAGTAACACGGCATTTTTGGAGCGCCTTTTCCTTTTCTTTCAAAATCAAAACTGTTTTATTTGATGATGACAATGATGATGATTGATGATGGATGGGAATTTGATGTACTTGATGGACTTTTTTTTTTAGTAAACTCACTCTCTTTCAACTTTTCTCTCAGTTTTAACTGATGACGTCACTAACTAACGCTCATCCAGTGTTTTAAAATCACGTTGATACTTCTTATTATTTTTTTTAAGAATTAAAATTGAAAGAAAATAAAAACTTGCAATACTTGTATGTATATATTGTTTTCAGGCCTTACATAAAAGGCTTTTATGCAACTATCCTAGGTGCAAGATTTTCATATACTCGTAAATACTTGCTGTAATTTTGCTAAAGGAAAGTTTTAAATTGTACAATTGTTTCCCGTACCAAGGACGTATATTTGTCACTTAAACGCATTCACTTTTGATTATCAGCCAAAGTTGATTTTTAATATTAGAATTTTAAACCAGAAAGAAATTAATAATGACTGACACTGAACAAATGTTTTGAATATTCAATACAAATTGTTTTATGATGCATTTCTGGAAGTAGACATTGAGCTCTTCCACAACATGCCATTGCGAATATCAAAAAACAAATTCGGCGCTTAGTAAATGATGTCCTGGGAACTCGATCTTTATTTTACTGTATCGACATCGTTGATAGAAAATTGTTAATGTGCTTCGCTTATCATAAGCACTATCAAGCTGTCTTCCACATTACCAAATTGTTCCCACTCTCTGATTTTGTTGCTTCAATATCCGAGCTAGATATTCAAAAATTTATTTGCTTGTCGAGGCCGCGAATTGCGCATTTTTGTTGTTGTATTGCTGACTGATATGTTAAAAATATTCGTTCGAATTCTTATTTAAACTCATTCACAATCACAATATAACTAAGTCGCGCTACGGTCGTTAAATTGATTACCAAAGTGCTTAAAAAAAATTTCTATTGAAATTATGAATTCATTTTTGGGAATTTTTTGTCATTTGATTATTTGTGAACGAATCGTGGAAGGAATTTCTGTCGAATGTGAATATGTTAATTGCGGTAATTATTCCTGCAAATTGAAAGCACAAAATGTTTCGGGATTTGAAACTGTTACCCAAGTCAATGGACTTCATAAGCTTGGAAAAACAAATGAAAATGTTTATAGGATTGATTTTCAGCGAATGAAATTTGAGCGAATTCCTAAAGATTTAAACAAATTTTTCCCAAATGTCGAAGTCATTAATTTGGACGGAACTGGCTTAAAAGAATTATTGAAAGAGGATTTGGAAAAGTTCCCGAAATTAACAGACTTTACTGCAGACGAAAATGAATTGGAGTTACTTGATAGCAATTTATTTCAAGGAAACCCAAATTTGGAATTGATTTCCTTCAGCAAAAACAAATTAAAATCAATTGGAATCGATTTATTGAAACCTTTAACGAACTTGGCACGTGCAGATTTTGATGGCAATCTTTGCATTGATAAAAATGCGTACACAAAATCTGAAATTGAAGAATTAAAGATCGAATTAATTGCTAAATGTTCGCCAACAACTTCTGAAATGCTTCAAAATGAAAATTCAAATCTTTTGGACCAAAATGAAACTTAAGTCGTATCAGAATTTAGTCGACTGGAAGCTGAAAGCTGAATTTTGTCGCAATTTCTTTTAATTATATTTAGTTCCTTGGAACCGTTGTAAAACAGCCAAAATTAATAAAACAAACTAAAATAATTTTCATGTTGGTTTTTCACTTCTATAAATAATAAAAATTTACAATGTCAAAAAACACGTGCAGGAAATGTTAATTAATTAATTTTTTTCTTTAAATTTGACATATTTTAACATTTCGATAGATTTCCATAAAGTCAATTATTTTATTCAAACACCAAAGTGTATATCGCGTGGGCCATAACGGTGAGTTGTCGTCCATTTGTCTCTGCCAAAATGATGACCATTGGGATGATGATGTTCGTGAGAGTGACTCTCGCTGGAGCTATGATCATGATGATCACGTATGATGAAAATTATCAGCACAATAAAAATTATGTAAAGCTTCATTGTTAATATTCCAAAATTTAATCGTAAGTAATGTTGAACTTGAAATGAAATTATTTTGATCTACGCTGATATATTTAAATACTTTACAAATTAAAACGTAAACATATTATTGCGTGTAATGAATGGAATAATTCACTAAATGACTCATCTGACGAAAATTAGTGATGAATTTGATGTTTGTCCGTTGCGGGGATTTATAATTCCTGAGCCATCAGTTGGAACAGTTGTTAAAATGCTTGATGTCAATGGACTTGAAGTCGATGTGATTGTTGTTCGCTTAGTTTTACAATTATAAAAATATCCTTTGCAATTTTTTCGCCAGAAAAATCCTTCAATATTTGATAGCAAAATTGCAATGCAAATTATATTTAACAATTTCATTGCTGATTCGAAATATTAACTGATTGATAAGTGAAACTACTCTCTGATTAACTTGCTTTAATAGCCAACTTTTGGAGGTATCAATTTGACCTTACATAGTTAAAAACATGATATCAGCCGATACAACAAGAGAAAAACCATGTCATATTTATTTTGGTATCTCAATAGTTCTTCGCAGTTGTTGTACTGCTGAACTATCTAATATCAATTGAATATATATTATGAACATGAAATTTATCTAGCGTCATAAACATGCAATAAAGTATTAAACAGTATTCTAAATGAGGGACATCTTCTGGTAAAATCAATTGGCTTTTCAGCCGCATAAAAGTAAGCCGTTATGCATTCCAATGCAAAGAAAAAAACTAACCATCCAGTGCAAAAAAAGCTCAGCTAATTCAGTGTAAAGGTTAATTAAGTTTACAAATCAATATCGAGGCTTGCATAGTCTAAATCGAATAGTATTTCATGTCGCTCTTGCTTTAGAGTTTTCAAGCTACTGTCAAATTTAATTATTTAGAATTTGTTAAAATATTTATTTATTTTTAAGTATGCACCTAGGTAGTCAGAAAAGACACACGACGCTTAAGGTCCATTAAAGCTCCAAAGGTATCACAAATTCGAGATTTATCATAAGAAAATAAATTGTTAATGCACTTTCAACTGAATGATGACTGCAGATGACTGATGATCAATTTAATAAGCGACATTTCAGTTTAACATTCATGAAAGCTCTGCAGGGAGGACGGGAGGACATAGAAGATTATGAGACATGATGAAGACCTTTTATCTGATACTAAATTATTCGTGGCTGAATAATAAATAACAATATTGTCTGCAATTGTCTCTCGACACATAAAAACTTTCACTATCGCACGCAAGAAAATTAATTAAGATTAAAATTTTATTATGTATTTATGAAAATCATTTTTTCAAAGTCACTTTATTGGTTGTGAATCATTCTCGTCCACTAACTATAATTTAATTTTTATATTCCGAAATCTATTTTTATTTTCATTCCTCCTATCTTGATATTAAAAACAGAACTAATTGCTAATTGTCCACCAACACCCGAAATACTTCAACGTGATAATTCAAAACTTTTGAGCCAAATTGAAACCTTTAAAGCCTTAAAGCAGAGATAAGTCGACTGGAAGCTGAACTTGCTGGTAACTGAAATTTGGGAACATTTTTTAAATTCAGATTTGCCTAATAGCCTATTAATTAATGATAATTTGTATATCAGAAGCGCACCCAAATTGAATGATGTTTGTCAATAACCGCATATTAAAATTATCCACAATTATGAAAATTATTAACATTACAATTAAAATTATCAAAGTTTCTTTCGTTATTAACATTTTATTCACATGATTGTTATCTATATCATATTTTCATTACTTTCATGAAGACGTAAATAGAACCTAAAATGTACTTTGCTGTTGATTATCATTGGACATTAAAAATTTGAGCTCCGTTTTGAAGTGGTATCATGTCATGAAAGGACCGGTATTCATGGACTAACTCTTGTAAATTATAACAAACACGGGCTTGTATATATAATGAGTTATTATTGTAAGCAACATAAATAATGCGTCAACTTTAGATTAGTTTTAATGGTAAAAATTATTGCAAACAAGTTTGATAAGAAATTTGAAATCTGGTCCCAATATGCAAGTTTATTGCGACGGAATTAACCATTTGAGCATCCAAATTTTTGGGGTTTGTCATGACTAAAATGTTTAATGTTAAATAATGAGTAAGTATATGAAAATAATCTTAAACGACAATAATTTATTTCACGGGACACGAAAAGGTCTTAATATTTCAGCTTTCCCGCATTTGTTGCCGGTCATGATTCGTTTAGTTGTGGACAAGTGGAGACATGAAATTTATATTTCTTTGCAATCCATTAATTATCCTAAGAAAATTCACCGATCTTTTTATTCGGTTAGTTTTAGAATATATTCTCTGACACTGAGTTTCAGCAAGGACAATAACAAAGTCTTCTGGTGCCTTTCTTGCTGCAGCATTATTCAAATCACTTCATCACAATCTATCTCGTGACCAGACTATCCACTGGATACTGTCTTATCTACTTTATTATCTTATAATAAAAATGAAAGAAAATAAAAATACTTGCATGTAAATATTGTTTTCAAGTCTCACATAAAAGGTTTTCATGCAACTATTCAATGAAAGCAATTAAATAATTAATTAAGCATTATTTCTTTTATATAATTAAGATTTTCTTTTTTTTCTAATATATATAAATTCAATCAGTTTGTATTAATAGAATAATATTTTTTATATTACATATCTTTGTTAAACAATTTTAAAGAGGAAAAATAATAAAAATTGTAAAACTTCTATCAGAATTCGAGTGAGTTATTTTATTTGACCAAATTGTCTTGTCCTCTGCTCTCATGTTAAGCTGCTCCAGTGACCGAGCAACTCAAAAATGCTTTGTTTGTATTATGCAGGCGTGAGTTCGACATGAAACGATGAAGATAATTTTGTTATATTTTCAACTTTACGAACTTTCTTGTTGTTGCCGATATAATAATTGTTGAAAACTCATAATGCGCGTTAATGCTAAAGTGTGCGCACATTCAGTGTGGAACCTTTGTGATTATTCCAGTACTACTTAACTTTTTACTGAAGTACTTAACTCTCGGTGCAATTTATTAGATAGCTGAACGCATTTAATTCACTCAAGTACCGGTGACCCGATCTACAGAACTGGCTACTTCAGCAATTCATCCAAATTTTTATTTAAACTCATTACCAATCTAAATTTAGCTCAGTTATTTTGCGATCGTTGAATTGATTAAGTGCTTAACAATTTTTGTGTGGAAATTATGAATTCACTTTTGAAAGAATTCTTTATTTTAATTTGTTATTTTATTATTCGTGAACAAATCGTTGATGCAATAACTGTGGAATGTGAATTCGGTGATTTGGGTTGGTTTTATGGTTATTATAGCTGTAAATTAAAGCATCAAAATATTAGTGGACATGAATCCGTAACAGAAATGCAAGGCATTCATGAGCCTGGACGCACAAATGTGGATGTGGCATGGATTGATTTCAGTCGAATGAAATTTGAGCGAATTCCTAAAGATTTAAACAAATTTTTCCCAAATGTCGAAATAATTGATTTGGACGGCACTGGATTAAAAGAATTATTGAAAGAGGATTTGGAAAAGTTCCCGAAATTAACAGACTTTACTGCAGACGAAAATGAATTGGAGTTACTTGATAGCAATTTATTTCAAGGAAACCCAAATTTGGAATTGATTTCCTTCAGCAAAAACAAATTAAAATCAATTGGAATCGATTTATTGAAACCTTTAACGAACTTGGCACGTGCAGATTTTGATGGCAATCTTTGCATTGATAAAAATGCGTACACAAAATCTGAAATTGAAGAATTAAAGATCGAATTAATTGCTAAATGTTCGCCAACAACTTCTTCTCTTTTGGACCAAAATGAAACTTAAGTCATATCAGGATTTAGTCGACTGGAAGCTGAAAGCTGAATTTTGTCGCAATTTCTTTTAATTATATTTAGCTTCCTTGGAACCGTTGTAAAACAGCCAAAATTAATAAAACAAACTAAAATAATTTTCATGTTGGTTTTTCACTTCTATAAATAATAAAAATTTACAATGTCAAAAAACACGTGCAGGAAATGTTAATTAATTAATTTTTTCTTTAAATTTGACATATTTTAACATTTCGATAGATTTCCATAAAGTCAATTATTTTATTCAAACACCAAAGTGTATATCGCGTGGGCCATGATGGTGAGGTGTCGTCCATTTGTCTCTGCCAAAATGATGACCATTTGGATGATGATGTTCGTGAGAGTGACTCTCGCTGGAGCTATGATCATGATGATCACGTATGATGAAAATAATCAGCACAATAAAAATTATGAAAAGCTTCATTGTTAATATTCCAAAATTTAATCGTAAGTAATGTTGAACTTGAAATGAAATTATTTTGATCTACGCTGATATATTTAAATACTTTATGACAATTAGGAATTAACAAAAAGAATTAAGCAAAATTAAAACGTAAACATATTATTGCGTGTAATGAATGGAATAATTCACTAAATGACTCATCTGACGAAAATTAGTGATGAATTTGATGTTTGTCCGTTGCGGGGATTTATAATTCCTGAGCCATCAGTTGGAACAGTTGTTAAAATGCTTGATGTCAATGGACTTGAAGTCGATGTGATTGTTGTTCGCTTAGTTTTACAATTATAAAAATATCCTTTGCAATTTTTCCGCCAGAAAAATCCTTCAATATTTGATAGCAAAATTGCAATGCAAATTATATTTAACAATTTCATTGCTGATTCGAAATATTAACTGATTGATAAGTGAAACTACTCTCTGATTAACTCGCTTTAATAGCCAACTTTTGGAGGTAGCAATTTGACCTTACACAGTTAAAAACATGATGTCGGCTGTAACAACACAAGAAACATATCAATAATGCTTCGCGGCAGGTGTCCGATACACCTTAAAAATACTCTGAATATCGTTTGATTGATTCCGAGAAACATCAAAGAGACACGACTGTTACCAATTAAATTGATTCTTAATCCACCAGTACTTGTTGTAGAAGAATCGATATATTGCTCTCGTTGAGATAAATAAGATAAGAGGCATAAATTATGGTCACAAGAATAATAACAGAAAAAGGTGACAAAGTACCCATTGGCGGTATTCCGCAGCGGAGAGCGATATTTCCGTAAAACCTGTTCAAAAAAAGTAAATTAAACACGTAAGGTGGTTAAAAATACTTAAAACTCTGCCACAACTAACGGGAAGCAACCTAATCATGGAATGTAGTAGCTGACTCATGGCTAAAGCTGGAAAGTTGGACGAAAGTTTTTTTCTTCGGGAAAAGTCCGGTTGTGCCGACGGACTCTGTTGCTGGGTTGATTCAGGGGCACGGAATTCGGCCCGGCGTTGGCAAGAGGAAGAAACGATTGGTTTTGATGGAACAGCAGGTCAAGACGGAGCTTTGCAATGATGAGGAGGTGCACTGACTAGAAATAACCTTTGACACAATTCAACATAACCTCTGACATAAAATGAAATGTGAAATGTATTTTAAAAAACATGTACAAAAGATGGTAGGTTTTTGTTAGAGACTTTCTGCTTTTCCTACCCGCGTCCTGAAAAGGTCATTAATGCAACTTAGTTTTGCGAGGACCTAATAAACAGAAACAAAATGATTTCCAAATTATAATACTGTCATGGCGAAATAAAATGTTCATTTCATAAACAATAAAAATAAAATTGATGTTTTTAATTGTATAAATGTTTCATTATCGAATTTAACAACTTTATTCAACTGCATATTTATTATTATTTTACCTGTATCAAAGATGCGTGTTTTTTATGTTTTATTGAAATTTATTTTCTACTTGTCCATTTGTTCATCCATAATAATTAATAAATGAAAATAAATAATTGACAAAGTTTGAGCATACTAACAAACAACAGCAGTTTTTTAAACATTTTAAATGTTCTATAGTTTAATTATTAAATAATCTTTGCCCTCTAGTAGGGAAACATCTAAAGCATTATTTATTATACTAATTAACTAATTATTTACTTCAAATTTTTTTTCTTATGTTATCTAATTAAAAAGGAACGGAAATATAAATATAGCTGAAAAATTTCAATATTAAATACATCATTTACGGAGTGATACTATCGGGGTTGAAGATGGAAATTATTCAAGGTAATTTGCAATATTGCATGAGATTTTCATATCTTGAACTAGTTACATGGAGCCTGTTACTTTAATGCAATTTCGCAGAATTTTCAAGTAAAAATTTGTGGCTCGTAATAGCAAAAAGTGTTAGAATTTGCACTGGATGACAGCAGCATGCACTGGATGTTTAAAGTTTTTTGCACTGGATGCATGACGACGAACTCTCAAAGTTCCTGCGCTCCTGTTATTTTAATGGCATTTTTTAAAAAGCAAAATTTGAGAGAATGAAAAAAATGCTTCAACTTTGTGGTATGCAATCTGCATTTAGAATTCTAAGTAATAAAAAATAACAATTGAAAATTAGTTTAAAGTATTAGGAGCGCAGGATATTCGGGAGCTCAACCGTCATACCTCCAGTGCAAAAAACTTTAAACATCCAGTGCGAAAAACTTCATAAATCCAGAGCAAAATATTTAAAATCCATACTTAGTTCTTTCAAATACAATAATTTTTCTAAAACCAATTTAACCAATTTAGCAGTCAACAGAATTTTCAGAATTTCCAGAAGTGCTTCATAAATCTACAAAAAATTTTATATGATGAATATCACGAAATGTGAAAGCGTATTGAACGCGATTGAAGGAAGAAAGGAAGGTGTTAATTAAAGGTAGAATGATGCCTTTTAATATTATTATAATCAGAAAATTCCATCATTATTAATTTAATTGAATATTTGTTTTAATTAGAAATAGAATGAACCTTTAGAAAAAATAGACGGCCACAAACATAATGTGAACATCGGTTTGCTGAGCTGAGCTGGTATTAAATTCTTAATGTCATAAATGAAAATGTCCTCTCTTAGATTAGAGAACTTCGGGGAATTTTCGACTTTACGAACTTCGTTGTTGTTGCCAATATGCTAAAAATATTCATTCGGATTCTTATTTAAACTGATTCACAATCACAATAAAGCCCAGTCGCTTCAAATTCGTTGAACTGATTTAGTGCTATCAACTTTTGTGCGGAAATTATGAACTTATTTTTGAGAATTCTTTTAATTGCAATTTGTCTTTTGATTATTTGCGAAAAGAGCGTGGAAGGAATTTCTGTGGAATGTGAATTTGTTATTCGGCGTGGACCATATTATTCCTGCAATTTGAAGCCTCAAAATATATCTGGATATGAAACTGTTACAGAAGTTCAAGGAATTCATAAACCTGGACGTACAAATGTCGATGTGACATGGATTAATTTCAGTCGAATGAAATTTGAGCGAATTCCAAAAGATTTAAACAAATTTTTCCCAAATGTCGAAATAATTGATTTGGCTGGAACTGGATTAAAATCATTACTGAAGGAAGATTTGATAAACTTCCCGAAATTAACACGGCTCTGGGCGCACGAAAATAAATTGGAATTCCTTGAGAGCAATGTCTTTGAAGGAAATACCAAATTGGGAGTAATTAATTTTTGACGATAACGAATTAAAATCTATGGAGGTGATTGTTTTAGAACCTTAATCCTTGCATTAATAAAGGAGCGGAAACAAAAACCGAAATTGAGGAATTAAAGATCGAATTAATTGCCAACTGTCCGCAAAGCAATATTTCAAATCTTTTTAGCCAAATTGAAACTATTAAAGCAGAAAACAGTCGACTGAAAGCTTAACTTGCTGGTAAGTGAGCCTTGAAGAGCTTGTTTTAAATTCTGATTTGATGATTTGCCATCTACCTCTGTCTCTTAAGCACTTGAGCGATGTTTTTTTTTTTATTTGAGGAATTAAACAAACAGTAAATGACTTTTGGAATTAAATTTCTTTTCAGCCGAAAAATCATCATGTTCAGATTCATTGGAATCACTATCAACTATCCTTACATTGTTATCAGAATCCGTTTCATCGCTGAAAACTAACAGCACTTCCCTATCATATCAACTTTCTTCTTGCGAAAGTAATCTAACAGAAGCAAACGCCAAGCTTTCTAGTGCTTAACGATACAATGATGAATACCAATTGATAACATAACAGAGAGCAAGAACCAATAATAAATTTGTAATAGTAAAATAAATACAACTTTTTAATGAATGACATGAATTTTGATTTTTGTAATGTTAATTTTAATGAAAATAATAAAACAAAATGTTTATTTGTCTCATGTTAATTAAGAAATGATTTGATTGATGAGGTCAAGTTCAATTATAATTTGCATATCAGAAATTGCCGTCCATGGGATTTTGCATGTGTGCGATTGATAAGAATTAACTGAAATTGATAAGATTTGTCGACTTGCGCACCCAAAATTGAATGATGTTTGCCAATGGCGATTTTAAGATTTTCTGAAGGGTGGTGATAATAGACTTAAAGATGTGATTCTGTTCCATTTCCCGTTTCTTTTGCTAATTTTAGAATTATCTGGATGGAGGGTGATTCAACGTTCATTGGACATTAACGAATAAACAATTTGTACTCCGGTTTGAGATGGATGGATCTTTTTTATAAGCTTGTTCTGATGATCACGGCAAAAAATGTCATTCAAATTATTATTGCTTTGTAGATAACAAGGAATTCTATTTGATCTGACATAGTCTATGTACTTATTGAGTTACGCAATATTATTTTAGAGGTGATATTTGTGGAATTTATTTAATACACGAGAAATAATTTCGATTGTGATTTCAACATTAATTTCAAAATGTAATTGATAAATTCCGAATTTGATCACGTCTTGTTAGTTTTAATGGCAGAAATTGATGATGCAAATAGGTTTGACATGCGTCGACTGGTAAGCATTTCTTTCGTAATTTTGCTAAATTAAGATTCATTCGAAATCTGGGTCCACTATGTAAGTTTATTGCGACGGAATTAATCATTTTCGCATTCAAATTTAGTGATGTTTGTTGTATGAAAATACAATAATCTTTGTTTGGCATAAGAAAATGCAGTTGGCAGTTGCATATCAGTTTAATTTTTATTTTCCTACTTAAATAAAATAACTGGCAATTGGCAGCTTTTCATCAATAAAAACAATATTCATGTGATAGACTGTGTGCTGGCGTTCAATGTTTCTATCGCTATAAAATGTCAAATGTTATGCTCACAAAACAATTTATTTATTCGCTTACTTACAAAATTATCAATTTCTCAAGAAGTTCATAAAAAAATTTGTGAAATCGAAATGTTAAAATTATCATTTTGTGAATGAGTCTCCTTGACTTATTTCTATTTTTAATTGATATAATTGTCACTCATTTGAGACTATGTTAAAGTCTACGTTCAAGAATAATAACATGCTTATAATTAGAAAATTCCTTAAGAAGTGACAATGATTTATGTACATACTCTATTTATTTATCTGCACAGCAAAACATTGTCACTGTCTTTATGGGAAAGCATATATCCATTAGAGAGCAATGAAAAAGAAGAAAATTTTGGATACATAGCCGGTAAAAAATAATAAAATATTCAATGTAAGGATAAATTTATATCGAACTTATTTTAAAAGTTAAGGACAAAGTCAGAATAAGTCGCGGGAATATGAAACTATTCCAAAGCAATTGAAAGTTCCTTTCTTTCCTAATGAAGAATGTTTCATTGAAAATGAAGAGTTTATTCGAATGTCATCAACTAGAACTCTCTGTGCTGGAAGTCGAGATGGTCAAGGACCTTGTCGGTAAGTTAATACAACACACACACATTGATACGAATAATTTTCATAACTTGATTTAATTCTCTACAGTGGCGATAGTGGATCTGGACTCTATGTAAAGCACAACGAAATATTTTATCTCAAAGGTCTTGTTTCTGCCTCATTACTTAATCTTGGTTCATGCGATGTTACAAATTACGCACTTTATACAAACATCGAAAAATTCACAAATTGGATCGAAAATCCAAGCCCATTATCATATGCGAGTCAAACAACTTCATATTTAGTTGAGGAATCGACATGCAGAATTATGAGTGAACCAGCAAGTTTAATAGTTAATGGAAAAAATGGATCAATAGAGATTTGGCCATGGACGGCAGCAATTTTCACTTCAACTTCTGGAAAATGTGGATATCGTTCATCTGGAACTCTGATAACAAATAAACATGTTGTGACAAGTGCATCAGATCTCTCATACACCGAAAATGACTACTTAGTTCCGCTCACACTAAAACGTGTCAAAGTGTATTTGGGAGTCAGTAGACTAGATGATGATGTGGCACCGGATGCATTGATATCAGCTAATCCGACCTGGTTTATTTACCATCCCAAATTGAAAGAAGGAAGGCCAAGAATTGCCAATGTAGCAATTATAGAGTTGGACATTTGAATTGAGTTCAATAAATTTATCTCACCAGTATGTTTGCCGGATATCAGCTTTGATAGTATTCGCTTGGTTAATAAAGATGCATTTGCAGTTGGATTTGGAAAAGATGAAAATGGAAAATACACAAAGTATAAAAATTATGCAAAGACGAAAATAAGAAGTTTAGAAGAATTGAAAATTATTATAAAGATGATCTTAAAGCTGGCGCGAGTAGTAAATATTTAAATATTGGAAAAATTATTGGAAAAATTATAGGAAAAATCGAAATTATTGATATCGCGACGATTTTCCGTGAGAGAGTTTCATCCAACTAAAATTAGAATATTTATGTTATAAGATTTTAAATAAATGTCCAATGATATTCACATTATTTGTTTTTACTCACCAAACATGCAAGAAGCGAACGTGAAAATCTTGAAGCTGGGAATTTGATCCTTGATCCATTTTATATACAATCCTAGATCTTCGCACTCAGTTTGAGGAGCGTCACCACTACAAGCTGTTTCTTTTCCGTTTCCGCCAGCACAAAAGAATTTGCTGCTTGTTTCATTTATCTTTTGATTTTTATAAATTCCAATGCAAGCAAGTTCATTGATGATCGGCATCGCAGCAAATTTTTTAACTTTTGTCTTCTTTCCATCCTTATCTTTTCCCCAACCGATTCCAAAAGCTTTTCCGCCTACATATTGTGCAATATTATAATCATCATTGGGTAAACAAGCTGGTGAAATATATGAGTTAAATTGAACTGTTGTTTTCAGCTCGATAATTCCAATATCGGCAATAACGGGGTTCCCAGTTCACGCCAAATATCCTTTGATGCAATTTTTCCATTAACAATTAAACTCGAAGGTGAATTTTCCACTTTGATTACTTGTCATTCGCTTCTCTTGTACGGAAGATTTTATCCAATCTGAATAATTTGAAATCTCTTCATATAATACCGGTTTGTCTTTACTGCATGAACCATTATCAAGCCCAAATCGCAGTCCAAACAATCCAATCAAATACCATTTGCTGTTAATTTTTATGTATAGTGTACCATCGCATTCGCATGCTGTTTCCAATCCATTTCCACCCGCGCAAAAATATTTACTACTCGCGCTAATTTTAAGATCATCTTTATAATAATTTTCACATTCTTCTAAACTTCTTATTTTCGTCTTTGCATAATTTTTATACTTTGTGTATTTTCCATTTTCATCTTTTCCAAATCCAACTGCAAATGCATCTTTATTAACCAAGCGAATACTATCAAAACTGATATCCGGTAAACATACTGGTGAGATAAACTTATTGAACTCAATTCAAATGTCCAACTCTATAATTGCTACATTGGCAATTCTGGCCTTCCTTCTTTCAATTTGGGATGGTAATAACCAGGTCGGATTAGCTGATATCAATGCATCCGGTGCCACATCATCATCTAGTCTACTGACTCCCAAATACACTTTGACACGTTTTAGTGTGAGCGGAACTAAGTAGTCATTTTCGGTGTATGAGAGATCTGATGCACTTGTCACAACATGTTTATTTGTTATCAGAGTTCCAGATGAACGATATGTAAATTTTCCAGAAGTTGAAGTGAAAATTGCTGCCGTCCATGGCCAAATCTCTATTGATCCATTTTTTCCATTAACTATTAAACTTGCTGGTTCACTCATAATTCTGCATGTCGATTCCTCAACTAAATATGAAGTTGTTTGACTCGCATATGATAATTGGCTTGGATTTTCGATCCAATTTGTGAATTTTTCGATGTTTGTATAAAGTGCGTAATTTGTAACATCGCATGAACCAAGATTAAGTAATGAGGCAGAAACAAGACCTTTGAGATAAAATATTTCGTTGTGCTTTACATAGAGTCCAGATCCACTATCGCCACTGTAGAGAATTAAATCAAGTTATGAAAATTATTCGTATCAATGTGTGTGTTGTATTAACTTACCGACAAGGTCCTTGACCATCTCTGCTTCCAGCACAGAGAGTTCTAATTGATGACATTCGAATAAACTCTTCATTTTCAATGAAACATTCTTCATTAGGAAAGAAAGGAACTTTTAATTGCTTTGGAATAGTTTCATATTCCCGCGACTTATTCTGACTTTGTCCGTAACCTTTAAAATAAGTTCGTAATAAATTTATCATTACATTGAATATTTTATTATTTTTTGCCGGCTATGTATCCAAAATTTTCTTCTTTTTCATTACTCTCTAATGGATATATGCTTTCCCATAAACAAATTGGTCGAATGTACTTTGTAAAATGAATTTCATCATCAAGAATAATTACAGCAATGTCAGCGTCATATCTTCGTACATATGGATTCCAATCTGGATGAATAATTATTTCCGAAGGCACTTCAGTGACCACTCCAGTTTGAAATATATTGTCAAGATCATGAGTGCCGAGCTTTAACAGAATATCACGCAAAAGCGTCTGATGTTCTTGATCTTTATTTTGAATACAATGCGCGGCTGTAAATGGCAAAGAGTAAAAAACCAATTTTGAAATGAAAACTTTCACAAATATCTTTACAAAATTTTACCTGTTAAAATTTTTCTTGATGATATTAAAACTCCGCCACAGAAAAGTTTTTTTATTATGATGTTTTAGTAAGACAACCATCCAAGGCTCCACGTTCAAAATCAAAACCATTATATGTTAAGCTTATACTTTTTATTGGAATTCCATATTCAACTGATGCTCACTTGGAGCGTAAAAACACTTGAACTTAATTATTTAAATGTAATGTAAACTATTAATAAAATTAGAATAAATCAACAGCACCACCAGACTTTTCGACATCTTTAAATTTGTGACTGATCTTCTTAAGAGGTTATGACAAACTGTAGCCGTATTCGTTGGGAAATTACGAATTTTAAACCGAAAATTTGTTCTCTTTTCAACAAACTTGTTTGAATACTCGATTATCGAGTTTAGTCGCTTGGCGGAACATAAACTTTGATTTTATAATGTAAACGTTTATAGACACACAAAAAATTCTTGTCTTGGCAATTTCCGTTCGTAGTTCTATTCCTCATTTGATTTCATTGCAAATTTCAATGGACTTTGCTGAAGTCATTTATATCAAAATTCATGCTTCAGTTGGAGACGATTATCCAATGTATTCTAACTTAGAATTGCTCGATTAGTCATTGCTGGTGACTTCAATGCTGAACATCGCAGATGGAATAGTAAAAATAATTGTCATAAACTGTCCAACTTGGCTGTGTGATACAAAACATCAATTTATCCACGGACCAGAGGACCAGATGATCCAACCTTATTTCCATCGAGATGGAAATCCATTGTTGACTTTGGGCATTTGGAATATCTGATCACATTTTGGTTAATAATCTTTTGTCTGATCACTTGTCAAGATATATGTGAGGTGCTCAATTACAGGAAGGTTAACCAAGATAATTTTTTTAATTTGTGCCAGTAATTTATGCTATAAATTTTGGAACTTAGTGCTTTCTCAACACGCATCCTTCATCGAGGATGTAACTAGTTCCTCAAACTGAAATCTCAAAAACAAATTCGACGCTCCATTAATGATGTCATTCAATTTGCTACTTTAATGCCCACCGAACCCAAACTTTATTTTAACTGACGTCATTGTAGAAAATTCTTAATTGCCCTCTCACAGGTTTTAGTGTTTCAATGCCCGAACAACGCCAAACTTCTTTGTATGTATTAGGCGCGAATTGGACACAACACGATGAAGAGAGAATTTTAGTGAACTTTCGACTTGACGACATTTGTTGTTAGTTCGATTAAGTTCCTAACACAGCTTATATGGATCTATTCTGTTGCCCCGCGAATCACCGGGGGCTGATAATTGGTTTGATGAGCTTGTAATTAATTGATTAATGATAATTCGCATATCAGAAATTGCCGTCAATAAGATTTTGAATGCGCGCAATTAATAAGAATTAATTGAAATTTATAAGATCTGTCCACTTGTGCACCAAAATTTTGATGTTTTTTAATGCACTTTTGGGATGTTTGCAATTTAAATTTTTATCATAATAATAAATAAATTTTATTTATTTTTCTTTTTTACGTATTTCGATCTGTTCTCTAGATAACCTTCAGAATTTTACACAGGTACATTTTATGCGCTACATATTTTATGACAAGTTTTGTGAAAATATTTTGTAAGCTCATTAATATTATAAGCAAGTCCAACAAAATAATAATTCGATGTACTTCGTTAAATGTAATAATAAAATGTAAAACAAATTGACAGTCGCAGAATTAACGAAACAGTTAAAATAACTCTCCAACATAGAAATATATGATACCAAAAATAGGACACAGAACACCAGAATTCGGACAAAGCGCTACATCAGCAACATAATATTAATATTATTCAAACAAACATGATCTATAAAAAAAAAAAAACGGCAGGCATTTCTTAATTATATTTCGCTCACATGCAAAAAGGATAATATATACAAAGGAATTATATATAAAAAATAATGTTGCAAATATCTACCAAATTCTCAACAATTCTTGACATCTGCGGCGATATAAAATTAATGAAAAAAAGTTACTTAGTCGTGACACCATTTTTTATATTCTCTTGAAACAGCAAAAAGCTCTAAAGCTCTTGATTACATTTACAATTCAAAGAATGAGCAGTTGCAAAAGCACATTTTTAAACTAGTTTCAACATAAAAAGTGTATTAATAAGCACATCTAACATCTAAATGCAGACACTTGCCCATGCGATGCTTGAAATTTTAAATATTCTATAGAAGAGGCTGAAATGATCTGATGCTCGAAATATTTCCAAACTTCAGAACTGCCACATAACATAAAATGATCAACCAGGCATTACGAAAGGTATTGGCAAAACTTTACTCTCGCTACCATCATCTACCTAACCGAAAACAAAATTGACATAGGTGGAACTGGAATATATTTAATTGTACAAGTGGTCCTCTACGAATTTAACATGTTTATTAATTTATGAAAAGATCTAAATCCCCTCATCATTCATCGAAAAACATTGAATTGTCTCGGAAGTGTTTAAGTAACAATGTCGAAATTTCTCATAATTTCTATGATAATTTCACTATCAATTTACGTGAGTTTAAATGTTTATGTCAGCACATAGCTCCACTAAATTCACCGTACTAGCATGTAAGGAATTGATCTGGAACTTTTCGCAGGATAGATTTTAATTTTCAAGTAAATTCCTAAAATTTAATAAGGAAAATGCCACTAAAGTTTTACTGATGATTAAAGTTGCAAAATATAAATTTTTCCGAAACAAATTCCAGACAAATCTTGCAAACACGGTCATAAAATCTGAAACCTCAAAAATGATATCATATCTATGTATTTAATTAAATTTTTTTTAAAATAAGTTCTAAAGTGGGGGGAAAGACATTTACCAAATTCCACAAGAAAAATGTGTTTAAACAGTTTTGTCAGTATCATTCAGACACCGTTATATACATCGTGAATGCTCGTGCCTAAGAAATGTATACTGTGAACAATTTTATTTATATATTTTTGTTATAGTCTACTGCAACGACAATCGCAAATCAATGCCCAACATGCATAATAAGTTCAACCGGAGCTTTGCTGTACATAAATCAACTAGTTGATGTTGTACTTGGAAATCCATCGGATGGAAATTGCCCGGCAGGATATACAAAGGTGCTCCTTACAAGCTTTCTGCTTCCAAACAAATGTTGCTGTTACCCAACTGCAACGACCACATCAAAAACATCGGGTAAGTTTAAATATCTAAATTATACAATACATTACAATACATATAAAATGTACCGACCATAGCTGATGATTTCTAAGCATTTTTCTTATTAATTTAGAAATTCTAACTGAAAAAAAAATCATATATCAAATATTTTGAAGGCATTGGTTTATCACAAATAAATATGGCGAAATTTGTGAGGACATTGCGCTATACATTCCTCTACAGATTTCCTGAGAGCAATTAAAAAATATTTAAAATACTGCAATAATATACAATTATAACTTTATATCAACTTTTCAGCAACAACAATTACAGTAACAGCCAGTAAGTGCCGTGATTAGAACCGATGCATAACACAATAAAGTTTAATATTTCAAAGCAACCCAAACTGTCAAGCCGACGATCAAATGTAAATTCATTTAATATTCAGATTTTCTATTTTATCTATTTATTAATATATTTTTATTTTTGCAGCAACAACAATTAAAGACAAATAACCATACGAAATTTAATGAAGTTTTAATGCTTAATAGCAACTGTAACAGATAAATATAGTTATTACAGGAAACATTTGTTTATTTAAATTATTGCTTGGTTTCAAGTTTAATAATAGTAAATATACAATTTTTTTTTCTTACAGCAACTGTGACAGATCCACCAACAACAAGTAAATTTTATTTCTTAAATTCTTATACAGTTTAAAATAATTGTTTTACTTTCATAGCAACAACTGTTCCTGACACAACTAGTAAGTATCATGTTTAATCATTGTAATGATGATACTAATTTTTTTTTTTTAAAGCAACTGTGACAGATCCACCAACAACAAGTAAATTTTATTTCTTAAAATTCTTATACAGTTTAAAATAATTGTTTTTACTTTCATAGCAACAACTGTTCCTGACACAACTAGTAAGTATCATGTTTAATCATTGTAATGATGATACTAAATTTTTTTAAAGCAACTGTGACAGATCCACCAACAACAAGTAAATTTTATTTCTTAAAATTCTTATACAGTTTAAAATAATTGTTTTACTTCTCATAGCAACAACTGTTCCTGACACAACTAGTAAGTATCATGTTTAATCATTGTAATGATGATACTAAATTTTTTTTAAAGCAACTGTGACAGATCCACCAACAACAAGTAAATTTTATTTCTTAAATTCTTATACAGTTTAAAATAATTGTTTTACTTTTCATAGCAACAACTGTTCCTGACACAACTAGTAAGTATCATGTTTAATCATTGTAATGATGATACTAAATTTTTTTTAAAGCAACTGTGACAGATCCACCAACAACAAGTAAATTTTATTTCTTAAAATTCTTATACAGTTTAAAATAATTGTTTTACTTTTCATAGCAACAACTGTTCCTGACACAACTAGTAAGTATCATGTTTAATCATTGTAATGATGATACTAAATTTTTTTTTTAAAGCAACTGTGACAGATCCACCAACAACAAGTAAATTTTATATCTTAAATTCTTATACAGTTTAAAATAATTGTTTTACTTCTCATAGCAACAACTGTTCCTGACACAACTAGTAAGTATCATGTTTAATCATTGTAATGATGATACTAAATTTTTTTTTAAAGCAACTGTGACAGATCCACCAACAACAAGTAAATTTTATTTCTTAAAATTCTTATACAGTTTAAAATAATTGTTTTACTTCTCATAGCAACAACTGTTCCTGACACAACTAGTAAGTATCATGTTTAATCATTGTAATGATGATACTAAATTTTTTTTTAAAGCAACTGTGACAGATCCACCAACAACAAGTAAATTTTATTTCTTAAAATTCTTATACAGTTTAAAATAATTGTTTTACTTCTCATAGCAACAACTGTTCCTGACACAACTAGTAAGTATCATGTTTAATCATTGTAATGATGATACTAAATTTTTTTTTAAAGCAACTGTGACAGATCCACCAACAACAAGTAAATTTTATTTCTTAAAATTCTTATACAGTTTAAAATAATTGTTTTACTTTTCATAGCAACAACTGTTCCTGACACAACTAGTAAGTATCATGTTTAATCATTGTAATGATGATACTAAATTTTTTTTAAAGCAACTGTGACAGATCCACCAACAACAAGTAAATTTTATTTCTTAAAATTCTTATACAGTTTAAAATAATTGTTTTACTTTCATAGCAACAACTGTTCCTGACACAACTAGTAAGTATCATGTTTAATCATTGTAATGATGATACTAAATTTTTTTTAAAGCAACTGTGACAGATCCACAACAACAAGTAATTTTATTTCTTAAAATTCTTATACAGTTTAAAATAATTGTTTTACTTCTCATAGCAACAACTGTTCCTGACACAACTAGTAAGTATCATGTTTAATCATTGTAATGATGATACTAAATTTTTTTTTAAAGCAACTGTGACAGATCCACCAACAACAAGTAAATTTTATTTCTTAAAATTCTTATACAGTTTAAAATAATTGTTTTACTTTTCATAGCAACAACTGTTCCTGACACAACTAGTAAGTATCATGTTTAATCATTGTAATGATGATACTAAATTTTTTTTAAAGCAACTGTGACAGATCCACCAACAACAAGTAAATTTTATTTCTTAAAATTCTTATACAGTTTAAAATAATTGTTTTACTTCTCATAGCAACAACTGTTCCTGACACAACTAGTAAGTATCATGTTTAATCATTGTAATGATGATACTAAATTTTTTTTAAAGCAACTGTGACAGATCCACCAACAACAAGTAAATTTTATTTCTTAAAATTCTTATACAGTTTAAAATAATTGTTTTACTTTTCATAGCAACAACTGTTCCTGACACAACTAGTAAGTATCATGTTTAATCATTGTAATGATGATACTAAATTTTTTTTTAAAGCAACTGTGACAGACCCAACGACTACAAATATCTAAGTTCTTTTTTTTACAAAACATTTACGCTTTAGTTTAAAATAATTTATTATCCTTTTATAGCAGCCATTGTTTCCGACACATCTAGTAAGTTTCACGATTAATGCTTTGAAACAAGACACTAATAGTATCAGTTCCAATGACTGTCAACCGTTTTATTATTTTCTTTTCAAACTTATTTATTTATTTATTTTTGTAATGTTTTTATAGCAACCACGACAAGTGAGTGACATCTTTAGGAGCAGTTTAATTATGAAATTATTCTTGATTTATTTTTATATTTTTAGCAGCTTTGTTAACAACAACTTCCAAGCCTTCTCTGAATTTTACTTCATGCTGGAAAAGAGGAAATTACTATTCGCGTCCTGGTGGAAGAGTTATTAAAAGATTTTGTCTGGTTACCAAGAAAGTTGATCATGCTAATGCCTACAAAGAATGCAAAAATTTTGGAATGAATTTGCTTGTAATCGATTCTTTGATGGTAGAAGCTAATCTAAAATTAACTTCAACGTCATTTTATGGCATAGGCATAGGGTCTTATGTATGGGTCAACGGTAACAGAGACTCAAACTTTCAATGGTTTAACTATTCTCCTGCAAAATCTCCTTTGATGAATGGTCTCACTTGGAGAAATAAAAATTCTCTATTTGCCGGATCCTGTTTGTGCACAACAAACATAGAAGGAGCATTTAAACTCGGCGGATTTTCATGTAGCATGAAAAATCATTTTTACTGTCAATACTAAAGAATTGATTGCTGTAATATGAAAACAAAATTTGTAGGTTTATATTAAATATAAATACAATTTTGTGTTTGAAAGGAAATATTTTAGCATGAATAAAATTATCCAAAACTTCTATACTATATTGCTTGATAGGGTCGACTGAGCTATCAGTCCGTTGGCATTGCGATCTCTAATATCTATGTACCCAACTTCCTACTTTCGAGAAATTGTTTCAGTTTGTAGGTACTTCGAAGGTTTTTATCCATGAATGTCTAAAAGCCGGCTCAGAGCTATTTTGGTTCTAATGGACCATTTGAAAGAGCTTCAAACTTCACAAATGCCACGATCGAGACGTCATGAAATCCACATCTCGGAAAAGGATCGCAAATTTTGGGCAGCACTAAAATAGATTTATTAACATTTTATTTCGATATAATTTGAATGACCCAACTTCTGTTTTTGACGCCACGATTGTATGATTTCTGCCAAGCGGGAACCTTATTTAATGCGTATTTTATTTACGAAACAAGTTTACTTAGACAGTCTCAAGTTTGACTAAGTTAAGCACACGTGTTATTACAAGTGTTTCACAGCATTCTTTACAACACGTCTCGGAAATGAACTTGAACGAACTCTGGAATCATTGAAAAAAATATAAATATTAATTAAATTATCCGGAAAAGTTTTACTAAAAACATGCATTGTCAATAATATTATGGTTGAAATAAAGCTTATTTCAAAGTCTTTGCTATAAAAAAATTCCAAAATATATTGCCTAAATTATTACGTAATATGGGATATTGGATATACGTTAATACGTTATAACCGTTTTTCATATCCTTCTTACTTATGAAGTTGCGTCTGTACTGTAGCTAAGATACAAAATTGGATCTGTTTTTTTATAATTTTTAATTGCACAAGTGTTTATTTTTCGAGTTTATCATGTGCATAAATAAAAAGATATAAAAAATAATTTTATCATTCACTGAAATTTTTTCAACAGCCGCGGACGCAAAATAAAAGTTACAATGGCACAGTTTATTTTAATTTCTCTGATAATTTATTCATCAATATGTGTAAGTTGTTCTATTTGAAATTTAATTGCAGAGAAAATACTCTCATTCATTAAAAAATAACGAAACATTTAATCAAACTACAATATTTGATTGAGTGAGGACATTTTTAAAATGTACTACTAGTATAAAGATTTTTGACATTTTAAAAATAAATTCATGTGAATGTGTGACATGTGGAAAATGTTTTCTTTTTTTTTTTATTTTAACTTTATTAATTTGTGTAATTATCTGGTCTTACCAAAATAACGTTTGTTTGTTCTAAAACAGAATATTATCTAGCTGTTTGTTATTGTTATTGGAGAGAATACTAATTGATAAACAAAATTTCCAATTTTCGTAAAATAATTAGCTTGGTTTGTTTGTTATGTAATATTATAATAACGAATCGCAAAAATATGAACAGTGTTATAATATCGAATAAAACAATATATAATATTTTATTACTTTTTATTAAAATAGAAACTAATAACAAATCTGTTCTTTTGAATTTCAAATTTGAATCAAATGAAAACGATCATGCAGAGAAAATCATCTATGCAAATATGATATATATTACTATTATTGCTAAGAATTAAAGTCAAACATAAGCAATAATTTTGTGGCGGATGGGCAAAAATAAAAAAAAAAAAATTAAACAAAATGAAACAAAAAATAAAAATAAATCAAAAGTAACCATGCTGGCTAATTCCACTAAAGTTTCATTGAAGCGTATTTGTCACGTTTGAATTTGAGATTTGGTAAAGCGGCACAAGTTTTCACGAAGATACTACTTCAACGTACATGCGAAAAAAGTATTGTTTTTTATTTTACTTTATATTTGTGTTCTATTTATATACAATCTATTTGGGTACTATTTGTGTAGATGCGGTAAAGAACGCTTGTGTAGTAAAATATTGAATATGTCACGTGAAAAACACTCAGTAGCTTTATTTACAGCCTTCCTACACCCAGATAGTGAATACAACAACGATCGCACCTGTAACGGTGGCAAATCAGTGTCCCACTTGTATAATCAGTGCAACCGGAGCTTTGTTATACATTAATCAAATAGTTAACGTAATATTTGGAAGCCCGTCTAATGGCAACTGCCCCACAGGATATACAAAACAAATTCTTACAAGCTTCCTTTTGCCTGACAAGTGTTGCTGCCAACAAATACTGACAACTCAGTCTTCCCTCACAAGTGAGAAATATTTGTGAAATCTTTTGGCTAAGACTATAACTATTTAAAACATTTTTTAATCATGTTTCATAGCAACAACTCAGCAAATTACCAGTAAGTTAAAACATAAAAAGTATGCTATCAAAATGTTGATACTAAAAGTAAATTTAAAACATTTTCTTTTACTTAAAAAGCGTCAACTCTTCCAGCAACAACTCCAATTGCAACAAGTAAGTTAAGAAATTTAAATATGGGAAGCATATAAATATTTCACTAATCATATTTCAGCAACACTTTCAACCATGCCTACAACAGGTAAGTTAAATTAAATCCAATCGTAATTTAAATAAAGTTTAATACATTTAACATATTTCAGCGGCTCTATCTACAACGAAGAGTATTGCTACAACAGTTGTGAGCCAGTGTCCCACTTGCATAATCAGTGCAACCGGAGCTTTGTTATACATTAATCAAATAGTTGACGTAATATTTGGAAGCCCGTCTAATGGCAACTGCCCCGCAGGATATACAAAACAAATTCTTACAAGCTTCCTTTTGCCTGACAAGTGTTGCTGCCAACAAATACTGACAACTCAGTCATCCCTCACAAGTGAGAAATATTTGTGAAATCTTTTGGCTAAGACTATAACTATTTAAAACATTTTTTAATCATGTTTCATAGCAACAACTCAGCAAATTACCAGTAAGTTAAAACATAAAAAGTATGCTATCAAAATGTTGATACTAAAAGTAAATTTAAAACATATTCTTTTACTTAAAAAGCGTCAACTCTTCCAGCAACAACTCCAATTGCAACAAGTAAGTTAAGAAATTTAAATATGGGAAGCATATAAATATTTCACTAATCATATTTTAGCAACACTTTCAACCATGCCTACAACAGGTAAGTTAAATTAAATCCAATCGTAATTTAAATAAAGTTTAATACATTTAACATGTTTCAGCGGCTCTATCTACAACGAAAAGTATTGCTACAACAGTTGTGAACCAGTGTCCCACTTGCATAATCAGTGCAACCGGAGCTTTGTTATATATTAATCAAATAGTTGACTTAATATTTGGAAGTCCGTCTAATGGCAACTGCCCCGCAGGATATACAAAACAAATTCTCACAAGCTTCCTTTTGCCTGACAAGTGTTGCTGCCAACAAATACTGACAACTCAGTCTTCCCTCACAAGTGAGAAATATTTGTGAAATCTTTTGGCTAAGACTATAACTATTTAAAACATTTTTTAATCATGTTTCATAGCAACAACTCAGCAAATTACCAGTAAGTTAAAACATAAAAAGTATGCTATCAAAATGTTGATACTAAAAGTAAATTTAAAACATTTTCTTTTACTTAAACAGCGTCAACTCTTCCAGCAACAACTCCAATTGCAACAAGTAAGTTAAGAAATTTAAATATGGGAAGCATATAAATATTTCACTAATCATATTTTAGCAACACTTTCAACCATGCCTACAACAGGTAAGTTGAATTAAATTCTTACAATATATCTATGCATTTTTGTGAAGACACGAATAAATTTCGCTCTGTTATTTAATTATTTTGTTGGCTCCCACAATTTGGATTCGGTCACCGCGTGGGTATGCAACCCACCGCGGTCATGCAGACCGGCTAATCCCCTCATCAAATGAAATCCAACAAAAAAAACCCAAAAAAATGCACCAAAATTCCAAGTAGCAACATTCAACTTCTATTGCGAATTTATGAGTTGAGATTGATGGAACTGCCATTGAAAGAGGAAATTCTTGGAAGAATTCTAAGAAAGGTATCAGCAAAGGAAAAAATTGGATTCCAAAACTAAGTGATGATCAAGGTGTAATTCATTCGAATCGTGACAAAATATTGGAAATTGCGGCATCATGCGGAGGAAACACGAAGAGACACTGAACCTGATTTAAATACTTCCAATGATGTTGAAGAAATTTCGCTTGAAGAATTTTCATATGCACTATCAAATTTGAAGAATCTGAAGCACCTGGGTCTGATCGAATTCCACCTGAATTATTGAAGTTATGTGATCATGACACTCTTGAATACATCAGGAATAGTTTTAATCAAATTTTGAAAACCGAAGAAGTTCCGATCCAGTAGTTGGTGTCGACAATAATTTTAATTTACAAGAAAGGTGACAAAACGGATATAGCTAATTATCGTCCAATCACTAAAATATCTCATTTGTATAAATTGTTTATCAAAATAATTTACAATCGTTTGAGAGATAAGCTGGACAGTCTTCAACCAGTAAACCAGGCAGGTTTTCGCAGTAGTTTTTCAACAACAGATCACTTGTTCACAGTTAACCAATTGATCGAAAAGTGCAATGAGTATCAACAAGACATTCATTTCGGACTCATTGATTATACGAAGGCGTTTGATTCCATCGAACACTGTTTTCTATGGCGAGCGTTGATGGATGATCAGATCGAAATAAAGTACATCAGGATTATGAAGAAAATCTATGAAAACTCTACAGCTTAAATCCGAATTGATAAATTAAGTCGACCATTCAAAATTGGTCGTGGCATCAAACAAGGATGTGGCCTTTCACCAAAAGAATTTAACAGCGTTTTGCAAAGAACTTCCAAGTTCGTCGATTGGTCTCAAGGAGGAATTGTTATTGATGGAAAGAAACTAAATGAATTGAGGTTTGCTGATGATGCAACTGCCGCTTCTGTGACAAAGTCTGGTTTAATTGCGACGCTTGAAATTTTGTCAACGGAATCAATGAAATATGGTTTAGCAAAGAATATGAACAAGACGAAAACAATGACCAACAGCAATGAAACCAACTATGTTGTTAATCGTGAACCGATTGAAGTCGTTTCGGATTTTAAATATTTGGGTCAAGCGATCTCCTTCACAAATCGTCAAGAGATGGAAGTTGATGCCCGTATTGCATCTGCTTGGAAATCATTTTGGAGTCTGAAAAGATTTTTCCTAGGTAGTTTGCCACTTTATCACAAGAAACGATTGATGGACCCTTGTATACTACCAATATTCACTTACGGTGATTAATGCTGGTCATTAACTATAAAAGAAAAAGAAAAACTGATGGTTGCACAGCGTGACATGGAACGTAAAATTCTTTATGTTCGAAAACTAGATAAAATCAAAAATTCTTGATCCGCAAACAAACAAATATAACTGATGTCATCCAACGAGCTAAGCAGCTAAAATGGAGTTGGGCTGGTCACGTTCAAAGAACAACTGATGATAGATGGTCCAAGCTTGTTGAAAGATGGACCCCCGGAACAACTAGAACGCGTGGCAAGCCTAAAACAACATGGAAGGACGAAATTGAAGCTCTTGGAAGCACTTTCCGGCGTAGAAAAGCTCTTAGGCGTGATTTTTGGAATAACTTGGGGAAATCCTTTGCTTAATTTATATTTGAAATATTTTGGTGAAGACTATAAAAAATTAATTTTTTTAACCATAAATTATAGCAACAACTCAGCAAATTACCAGTAAGTTAAAACATAAAAAGTATGCTAACAAAATGTTGATACTAAAAGTAAATCTAAAACGTTTTCTTTACATAAACAGCGTCAACTCTTCCAGCAACAACTCCAATTGCAACAAGTAAGTTGAGAAATTTAAATATGGGAAGCATAAAATATTTCACTAATCGTATTTTAGCAACACTTTCAACCATGCCTACAACAGGTAAGTTGAATTAAGTCCAATCTGATTTTAAAAATATTTAATAATTTTAACATGTTTCAGCGGCTCTATCTACAACGAAAAGTATTGCTACAACAGTTGTGAACCAGTGTCCCACTTGCATAATCAGTGCAACCGGAGCTTTGTTATACATTAATCAAATAGTTGACTTAATATTTGGAAGTCCGTCTAATGGCAACTGCCCCACAGGATATACAAAACAAATTCTTACAAGCTTCCTTTTGCCTGACAAGTGTTGCTGCCAACAAATACTGACAACTCAGTCTTCCCTCACAAGTGAGAAATATTTGTGAAATCTTTTGGCTAAGACTATAACTATTTAAAACATTTTTTAATCATGTTTCATAGCAACAACTCAGCAAATTACCAGTAAGTTAAAACATAAAAAGTATGCTATCAAAATGTTGATACTAAAAGTAAATTTAAAACATATTCTTTTACTTAAAAAGCGTCAACTCTTCCAGCAACAACTCCAATTGCAACAAGTAAGTTAAGAAATTTAAATATGGGAAGCATATAAATATTTCACTAATCATATTTTAGCAACACTTTCAACCATGCCTACAACAGGTAAGTTAAATTAAATCCAATCGTAATTTAAATAAAGTTTAATACATTTAACATGTTTCAGCGGCTCTATCTACAACGAAGAGTATTGCTACAACAGTTGTGAGCCAGTGTCCCACTTGCATAATCAGTGCAACCGGAGCTTTGTTATACATTAATCAAATAGTTGACGTTATATTTGGAAGCCCGTCTAATGGCAACTGCCCCGCAGGATATACAAAACAAATTCTCACAAGCTTCCTTTTGCCTGACAAGTGTTGCTGCCAACAAATACTGACAACTCAGTCTTCCCTCACAAGTGAGAAATATTTGTGAAATCTTTTGGCTAAGACTATAACTATTTAAAACATTTTTTAATCATGTTTCATAGCAACAACTCAGCAAATTACCAGTAAGTTAAAACATAAAAAGTATGCTATCAAAATGTTGATACTAAAAGTAAATTTAAAACATATTCTTTTACTTAAAAAGCGTCAACTCTTCCAGCAACAACTCCAATTGCAACAAGTAAGTTAAGAAATTTAAATATGGGAAGCATATAAATATTTCACTAATCATATTTTAGCAACACTTCAACCATGCACTACAAAGGTAAGTTAAATTAAATCCAATCGTAATTTAAATAAAGTTAATACATTTAACATTTTCAGCGGCTCTATCTACAACGAAGAGTATTGCTACAACAGTTGTGAGCCAGTGTCCCACTTGCATAATCAGTGCAACCGGAGCTTTGTTATACATTAATCAAATAGTTGACGTTATATTTGGAAGCCCGTCTAATGGCAACTGCCCCGCAGGATATACAAAACAAATTCTCACAAGCTTCCTTTTGCCTGACAAGTGTTGCTGCCAACAAATACTGACAACGCAGTCTTCCCTCACAAGTGAGAAATATTTGTGAAATATTTTGGTTAAGATTTTAATAAATTAAAAATTTCATTTAATCAAAATTCATAGCAACAACTCAGCAAATTACTAGTAAGTTAAAACATAAAAAAGCATTATACCAAAAAGTTTTTACAAATCATAAATAATATTTTATTGATATCATTCTAAATTAAATATAACAGTTTGAAACTACCAGTAATTTTATATATTTATAACCCCACGAAAGATACTAATATATAATTTTTTAAAGCAACTGTGACCGATCCACCGACAACAAGTAATTATGCCTTTAATTTTCATTAATAACTTACTAAATAAATGATAAATTTTTTTAGCTACAACAGTTCCTGAAACTACTAGTAATTTTATATATTTATAACCCCACGACAGATACTAATATATAATTTTTTAAAGCAACTGTGACCGATCCACGACAACAAGTAATTATGCCTTAATTTTCATTAATAACTTACTAATAAATGATAAAATTTTTAGCACAAACAGTTCCTGAAACTATAGTAATTTTAATATTTATAACCCCACGACAGATACTAATATAATTTTTTAAAGCAACTGTGACCGATCCACCGACAACAAGTAATTATGCCTTTAATTTTCATTAATAACTTACTAAATAAATGATAAATTTTTTTAGCTACAACAGTTCCTGAAACTACTAGTAATTTTATATATTTATAACCCCACGACAGATACTAATATATAATTTTTTAAAGCAACTGTGACCGATCCACCGACAACAAGTAATTATGCCTTTAATTTTCATTAATAACTTACTAAATAAATGATAAATTTTTTTAGCTACAACAGTTCCTGAAACTACTAGTAATTTTATATATTTATAACCCCACGACAGATACTAATATATAATTTTTTAAAGCAACTGTGACCGATCCACCGACAACAAGTAATTATGCCTTTAATTTTCATTAATAACTTACTAAACTAATGATAAATTTTTTTAGCTACAACAGTTCCTGAAATACTAGTAATTTATATATATTTATACCCCACAACAGATACTAATATATAATTTTTTAAAGCAACTGTGACCGATCCACCGACAACAAGTAATTATGCCTTTAATTTTCATTAATAACATACTAAACTAATGATAAAATTTTTTTTAGCTACAACAGTTCCTGAAACTACTAGTAATTTTATATATTTATAACCCCACGACAGATACTAATATATAATTTTTTAAAGCAACTGTGACCGATCCACCGACAACAAGTAATTATGCCTTTAATTTTCATTAATAACATACTAAACTAATGATAAAATTTTTTTTTAGCTACAACAGTTCCTGAAACTACTAGTAATTTTATATATTTATAACCCCACGACAGATACTAATATATAATTTTTTAAAGCAACTGTGACCGATCCACCGACAACAAGTAATTATGCCTTTAATTTTCATTAATAACTTACTAAATTAATGATAAATTTTTTTAGCTACAACAGTTCCTGAAACTACTAGTATTTTATATATTATAACCCACGACAGATACTAATATATAATTTTTTTAAAGCAACTGTGACCGATCCACCGACAACAAGTAATTATGCCTTTAATTTTCATTAATAACATACTAAACTAATGATAAATTTTTTTAGCTACAACAGTTCCTGAAACTACTAGTAATTTTATATATTTATAACCCCACAACAGATACTAATATATAATTTTTTTTAAAGCAACTGTGACCGATCCACCGACAACAAGTAATTATGCCTTTAATTTTCATTAAAAACTTACTAAATAAATGATAAATTTTTTTAGCTACAACAGTTCCTGAAACTACTAGTAATTTTATATATTTATAACCCCACAACAGATACTAATATATAATTTTTTTAAAGCAACTGTGACCGATCCACCGACAACAAGTAATTATGCCTTTAATTTTCATTAATAACTTACTAAATAATGATAAATTTTTTAGCTACAACAGTTCCTGAAACTACTAGTAATTTTATATATTTATAACCCCACGACAGATACTAATATATAATTTTTTAAAGCAACTGTGACCGATCCACCGACAACAAGTAATTATGCCTTTAATTTTCATTAATAACATACTAAACTAATGATAAAATTTTTTTTTTTAGCTACAACAGTTCCTGAAACTACTAGTAATTTTATATATTTATAACCCCACGACAGATATTAATATATAATTTTTTTAAAGCAACTGTGACCGATCCACCGACAACAAGTAATTATGCCTTTAATTTTCATTAAAAACTTACTAAATTAATGATAAATTTTTTAGCTACAACAGTTCCGGAAACTACTAGTAATTTTATATATTTATACCCCACGACAGATACTAATATATATTTTTTAAAGCAACTGTGACCGATCCCCGACAACAAGTAATTATGCCTTTAATTTTCATTAATAACTTACTAAATTAATGATAAATTTTTTTTAGCTACAACAGTTCCTGAAACTACTAGTAATTTATATATTTATAACCCCACGACAGATATAATATATAATTTTTAAAGCAACTGTGACCGATCCACCGACAACAAGTAATTATGCCTTTAATTTTCATTAAACTTACTAACTAATGATAAATTTTTTTAGCTACAACAGTTCCTGAAACTACTAGTAATTTATATATTTATAACCCCACGAAGATACTATATAATATTTTTAAAGCAACTGTGACCGATCCACCGACAACAAGTAATTATGCCTTTAATTTTCATTAATAACTTACTAAATTAATGATAAATTTTTTTAGCTACAACAGTTCCTGAAACTACTAGTAATTTTATATATTTATAACCCCACAACAGATACTAATATATAATTTTTTTAAAGCAACTGTGACCGATCCACCGACAACAAGTAATTATGCCTTTAATTTTCATTAATAACATACTAAATAATGATAAATTTTTTTTAGCTACAACAGTTCCTGAAACTACTAGTAATTTATATATTATAACCCACCCCAACAGATACTAATATATAATTTTTTTAAAGCAACTGTGACCGATCCACCGACAACAAGTAATTATGCCTTTAATTTTCATTAATAACTTACTAAATTAATGATAAATTTTTTTTAGCTACAACAGTTCCTGAAACTACTAGTAATTTTATATATTTATAACCCACGACAGATACTAATATATAATTTTTTAAAGCAACTGTGACCGATCCACCGACAACAAGTAATTATGCCTTTAATTTTCATTAAAACTTACTAAATAATGATAAATTTTTTTAGCTACAACAGTTCCTGAAACTACTAGTATTTTATATATTTATAACCCCACAACAGATACTAATATATAATTTTTTAAAGCAACTGTGACCGATCCACCGACAACAAGTAATTATGCCTTTAATTTTCATTAATAACTTACTAAATAAATGATAAAATTTTTTAAGCTACAACAGTTCCTGAAACTACTAGTAATTTTATATATTTATAACCCCACGAAAGATACTAATATATAATTTTTTAAAGCAACTGTGACCGATCCACCGACAACAAGTAATTATGCCTTTAATTTTCATTAATAACTTACTAAATAAATGATAAAATTTTTTTAGCTACAACAGTTCCTGAAACTACTAGTAATTTTATATATTTATAACCCCACGAAAGATACTAATATATAATTTTTTAAAGCAACTGTGACCGATCCACCGACAACAAGTAATTATGCCTTTAATTTTCATTAATAACTTACTAAATTAATGATAAATTTTTTTTTAGCTAAACAGTTCCTGAAACTACTAGTAATTTTATATATTTATAACCCCACGAAGATACTAATATATAATTTTTTAAAGCAACTGTGACCGATCCACCGACAACAAGTAATTATGCCTTTAATTTTCATTAATAACTTACTAAAAATGATAAATTTTTTAGCTACAACAGTTCCGGAAACTACTAGTAATTTTATATATTATAACCCACGACAGATACTAATATATAATTTTTTAAAGCAACTGTGACCGATCCACCGACAACAAGTAATTATGCCTTTAATTTTTTATAACTTACTAAATTAATGATAAATTTTTTTAGCTACAACAGTTCCGGAAACTACTAGTAATTTTATATATTTATAACCCACGACAGATACTAATATATAATTTTTTAAAGCAACTGTGACCGATCCACCGACAACAAGTAATTATTCCTTAATCATTAATAACTTACTAAATTAATGATAATTTTTTTTTAGCTACAACAGTTCCTGAAACTACTAGTAATTTTATATATTTATAACCCCACGACAGATACTAATATATAATTTTTTAAAGCAACTGTGACCGATCCACCGACAACAAGTAATTATGCCTTTAATTTTCATTAAAATCTTACTAAATAATGATAAATTTTTTTAGCTACAACAGTTCCGGAAACTACTAGTAATTTTATATATTTATAACCCCACGTCAGATACTAATATATAATTTTTTAAAGCAACTGTGACCGATCCACCGACAACAAGTAATTATGCCTTTAATTTTCATTAATAACTTACTAAATTAATGATAATTTTTTTAGCTACAACAGTTCCTGAAACTACTAGTAATTTTATATATTTATAACCCCACGACAGATACTAATATATAATTTTTTAAAGCAACTGTGACCGATCCACCGACAACAAGTAATTATGCCTTTAATTTTCATTAATAACTTACTAAATTAATGATAAATTTTTTTAGCTACAACAGTTCCTGAAACTACTAGTAATTTTATATATATAACCTCACGACAGATACTAATATATAATTTTTTAAAGCAACTGTGACCGATCCACCGACAACAAGTAATTATGCCTTTAATTTTCATTAATAACTTACTAAATTAATGATAAATTTTTTTAGCTACAACAGTTCCTGAAACTACTAGTAATTTTATATATTTATAACCCCACGACAGATACTAATATATAATTTTTTAAAGCAACTGTGACCGATCCACCGACAACAAGTAATTATGCCTTTAATTTTCATTAATAACTTACTAAATTAATGATAAATTTTTTTAGCTACAACAGTTCCGGAAACTACTAGTAATTTTATATATTTATAACCCCACGACAGATACTAATATATAATTTTTTTAAAGCAACTGTGACCGATCCACCGACAACAAGTAATTATGCCTTTAATTTTCATTAATAACTTACTAAATTAATGATAAATTTTTTTAGCTACAACAGTTCCTGAAACTACTAGTAATTTTATATATTTATAACCCCACGACAGATACTAATATATAATTTTTTAAAGCAACTGTGACCGATCCCGACACAAGTACAAGTAATTATTCTTTAATTTTCATTAATAACTTACTAAATTAATGATAAATTTTTTTAGCTACAACAGTTCCTGAAACTACTAGTAATTTATATATTTATAACCCCACGACAGATATAATATATAATTTTTTAAAGCAACTGTGACCGATCCACCGACAACAAGTATTATGCCTTTAATTTTCATTAATAACTTACTAAATTAATGATAAAATTTTTTAGCTACAACAGTTCCTGAAACTACTAGTAATTTTAATATTATTATAACCCCACGACAGATACTATATATAATTTTTAAAGCAACTGTGACCGATCCACCGACAACAAGTAATTATTCCTTAATTTTCATTAATAACTTACTAATTAATGATAAATTTTTTAGCTACAACAGTTCCTGAAACTACTAGTAATTTTATATATTTATAACCCCACGACAGATACTAATATATAATTTTTTAAAGCAACTGTGACCGATCCACCGACAACAAGTAATTATTCCTTTAATTTTCATTAATAACTTACTAAATTAATGATAAAATTTTTTAGCTACAACAGTTCCTGAAACTACTAGTAATTTTATATATTTATAACCCCACGACAGATACTAATATATAATTTTTTAAAGCAACTGTGACCGATCCACCGACAACAAGTAATTATTCCTTTAATTTTCATTAATAACTACTAAATAATGATAAATTTTTTAGCTACAACAGTTCCTGAAACTACTAGTAATTTTATATATTTATAACCCCACGACAGATACTAATATATAATTTTTTAAAGCAACTGTGACCGATCCACCGACAACAAGTAATTATGCCTTTAATTTTCATTAATAACTTACTAAATTAATGATAAATTTTTTAGCTACAACAGTTCCTGAAACTACTAGTAATTTTATATATTTATAACCCCACGACAGATACTAATATATAATTTTTTAAAGCAACTGTGACCGATCCACCGACAACAAGTAATTATGCCTTTAATTTTCATTAATAACTTACTAAATAATGATAAATTTTTTAGCTACAACAGTTCCGGAAACTACTAGTAATTTATATATTTATAACCCCACGACAGATACTAATATATAATTTTTTAAAGCAACTGTGACCGATCCACCGACAACAAGTAATTATGCCTTTAATTTTCATTAATAACTTACTAAATTAATGATAAATTTTTTTAGCTACAACAGTTCCTGAAACTACTAGTAATTTATATATTTATAACCCCACGACAGATACTAATATAATTTTTAAAGCAACTGTGACCGATCCACCGACAACAAGTAATTATGCCTTTAATTTTCATTAATAACTTACTAAATAATGATAAATTTTTTAGCTACAACAGTTCCTGAAATACTAGTAATTTATATATATTCCCCACGAAGATACTAATATATAATTTTTTAAAGCAACTGTGACCGATCCACCGACAACAAGTAATTATTCCTTTAATTTTCATTAATAACTTACTAAATTAATGATAATTTTTTTAGCTACAACAGTTCCTGAAACTACTAGTAATTTTATATATTTATAACCCCACGACAGATACTAATATATAATTTTTTAAAGCAACTGTGACCGATCCACCGACAACAAGTAATTATTCCTTTAATTTTCATTAATAACTTACTAAATTAATGATAAATTTTTTAGCTACAACAGTTCCTGAAACTACTAGTAATTTTATATATTTATAACCCCACGACAGATACTAATATATAATTTTTTAAAGCAACTGTGACCGATCCACCGACAACAAGTAATTATTCCTTAATTTTCATTAAACTTACTAAATTAATGATAAAATTTTTTCTACAACAGTTCCTGAAACTACTAGTAATTTTATATATTATAACCCCACGACAGATACTAATATATAATTTTTTAAAGCAACTGTGACCGATCCACCGAAACAAGTAATTATGCCTTTAATTTTCATTAATAACTTACTAAATTAATGATAAATTTTTTTAGCTACAACAGTTCCTGAAACTACTAGTAATTTTATATATTTATAACCCCACGACAGATACTAATATATAATTTTTTAAAGCAACTGTAACCGATCCACCGACAACAAGTAATTATTCCTTTAATTTTCATTAATAACTTACTAAATTAATGATAATTTTTTTTTAGCTACAACAGTTCCTGAAACTACTAGTAATTTTATATATTTATAACCCCACGACAGATACTAATATATAATTTTTTAAAGCAACTGTGACCGATCCACCGACAACAAGTAATTATGCCTTTAATTTCATTAAACTTACTAAATTAATGATAAATTTTTTTAGCTACAACAGTTCCTGAAACTACTAGTAATTTATATATTTATAACCCACGACAGATATACTATTATTTTTTAAAGCAACTGTGACCGATCCACCGACAACAAGTAATTATTCCTTTAATTTTCATTAATAACTTACTAAATTAATGATAAAATTTTTTAGCTACAACAGTTCCTGAAACTACTAGTAATTTTATATATTTATAACCCCACGACAGATACTAATATATAATTTTTTAAAGCAACTGTGACCGATCCACCGACAACAAGTAATTATTCCTTTAATTTTCATTAATAACTTACTAAATTAATGATAAAATTTTTTAGCTACAACAGTTCCTGAAACTACTAGTAATTTTATATATTTATAACCCCACGACAGATACTAATATATAATTTTTTAAAGCAACTGTGACCGATCCACCGACAACAAGTAATTATTCCTTTAATTTTCATTAATAACTTACTAAATTAATGATAAATTTTTTTAGCTACAACAGTTCCTGAAACTACTAGTAATTTTATATATTTATAACCCCACGACAGATACTAATATATAATTTTTTAAAGCAACTGTGACCGATCCACCGACAACAAGTAAATTCCTTTAATTTTCATTAATAACTTACTAAATTAATGATAAAATTTTTAGCTACAACAGTTCCTGAAACTACTAGTAATTTTATATATTTATAACCCCACGACAGATACTAATATAATTTTTTAAAGCAACTGTGACCGATCCACCGACAACAAGTAATTATTCCTTTAATTTTCATTAATAATACTAAATTAATGATAATTTTTTTAGCTACAACAGTTCCTGAAACTACTAGTAATTTTATATATTTTATACCTCACGACAGATACTAATATATAATTTTTTAAAGCAACTGTGACCGATCCACCGACAACAAGTAATTATTCCTTTAATTTTCATTAATAACTTACTAAATTAATGATAATTTTTTTAGCTACAACAGTTCCTGAAACTACTAGTTTTATATATTTATAACCTCACGACAGATATAATATATAATTTTTTAAAGCAACTGTGACCGATCCACCGACAACAAGTAATTATCCTTTAATTTTCATTAATAACTTACTAAATTAATGATAAAATTTTTTAGCTACAACAGTTCCTGAAACTACTAGTATTTTATATATTTATAACCCACGACAGATACTAATATATAATTTTTTAAAGCAACTGTAACCGATCCACCGACAACAAGTAATTATTCCTTTAATTTTCATTAAACTTACTAAATTAATGATAAATTTTTTAGCTACAACAGTTCCTGAAACTACTAGTAATTTATATATTATACCCCACGACAGATACTAATATATAATTTTTAAAGCAACTGTAACCGATCCACCGACAACAAGTAATATTCCTTTAATTTTCATTAATAACTTACTAAATAATGATAAATTTTTTTAGCTACAACAGTTCCTGAAACTACTAGTAATTTTATATATTTATAACCCCACGACAGATACTAATATATAATTTTTTAAAGCAACTGTGACCGATCCACCGACAACAAGTAATATTCCTTAATTTTCATTAATAACTTACTAAATAATGATAAATTTTTTTAGCTACAACAGTTCCTGAAACTACTAGTAATTTTATATATTTATAACCTCACGACAGATACTATATAATTTTTTAAAGCAACTGTGACCGATCCACCGACAACAAGTAATTATTCCTTTAATTTCATTAATAACTTACTAAATTAATGATAAATTTTTTTAGCTACAACAGTTCCTGAAACTACTAGTAATTTATATATTTATAACCCCACGACGATACTAATATATAATTTTTTAAAGCAACTGTGACCGATCCACCGACAACAGTAATTATCCTTTAATTTTCATTAATAACTTACTAAATAATGATAAATTTTTTTAGCTACAACAGTTCCTGAAACTACTAGTAATTTTATATATTATAACCCCACGACAGATCTAATATATAATTTTTTAAAGCAACTGTGACCGATCCACCGACAACAAGTAATTATCCTTTAATTTTCATTAATAACTTACTAAATTAATGATAAATTTTTTAGCTACAACAGTTCCTGAAAACTAGTAATTTTATATTTATAACCCACGACAGATACTAATATATAATTTTTTAAAGCAACTGTGAACGATCCACCGACAACAAGTAATTATCCTTAATTTTCATTAATAACTTACTAATTAATGATAAATTTTTTAGCTACACAGTTCCTGAAACTACTAGTAATTTTATATATTATACCCCACGACAGATACTAATATATAATTTTTTTAAAGCAACTGTGACCGATCCACCGACAACAAGTAATTTCCTTTAATTTTCATTAATAACTTACTAAATTTGATAAAATTTTTTAGCTACAACAGTTCCTGAAACTACTAGTAATTATATATTATAACCCACGACAGATACTAATATATAATTTTTTAAAGCAACTGTGACCGATCCACCGACAACAAGTAATTATTCCTTTAATTTTCATTAATAACTTACTAAATTAATGATAATTTTTTTAGCTACAACAGTTCCTGAAACTACTAGTAATTTATATATTATAACCCCACGACAGATACTAATATATAATTTTTTAAAGCAACTGTGACCGATCCACCGACAACAAGTAATTATTCCTTTAATTTTCATTAATAACTTACTAAATTAATGATAAATTTTTTTAGCTACAACAGTTCCTGAAACTACTAGTAATTTTATATATTTATAACCCCACGACAGATACTAATATATAATTTTTTAAAGCAACTGTGACCGATCCACCGACAACAAGTAATTATTCCTTTAATTTTCATTAATAACTTACTAAATTAATGATAAATTTTTTAGCTACAACAGTTCCTGAAACTACTAGTAATTTTATATATTATAACCTCACGACAGATACTAATATATAATTTTTTAAGCAACTGTGCCGATCCACCGACAACAACAAGTAATTATCCTTAATTTTCATTAATAACTTACTAAAAATTAATGATAAATTTTTTTAGCTACAACAGTTCCTGAAACTATAGTAATTTTATATATTTATAACCTCACGACAGATATAATAATATATTTTTTAAAGCAACTGTGACCGATCCACCGACAACAAGTAATTATTCCTTTAATTTTCATTAATAACTTACTAAATTAATGATAAATTTTTTTAGCTACAACAGTTCCTGAAACTACTAGTAATTTTATATATTTATAACCCCACGACAGATACTAATATATAATTTTTTTAAAGCAACTGTGACCGATCCACCGACAACAAGTAATTATTCCTTTAATTTTCATTAATAACTTACTAAATTAATGATAAAATTTTTTAGCTACAACAGTTCCTGAAACTACTAGTAATTTATATTATAACCCCACGACAGATACTATATATATAATTTTTTAAAGCAACTGTGACCGATCCACCGACAACAAGTAATTTCCTTTAATTTTCATTAATACTTACTAAATTAATGATAAAATTTTTTAGCTACAACAGTTCCTGAAAACTAGTAATTTATATATTTATAACCTCACGACAGATACTAATATATAATTTTTAAAGCAACTGTGACCGATCCACCGACAACAGTAATTATTCCTTTAATTTTCATTAATACATTACTAAATTAATGATAAATTTTTTTTACAACAGTTCCTGAAACTACTAGTAATTTTATATTTATAACCTCACGACAGATACTAATATATATTTTTTAAAGCAACTGTGACCGATCCACCGACAACAAGTAATTATTCCTTTAATTTTCATTAATAACTTACTAAATAATGATAAATTTTTTAGCTACAACAGTTCCTGAAACTACTAGTAATTTATATATTTATAACCCACGACAGATACTAATATATAATTTTTAAAGCAACTGTGACCGATCCACCGACAACAAGTAATATTCCTTTAATTTTCATTAATAACTACTAAATTAATGATAAATTTTTTGCTACAACAGTTCCTGAAACTACTATAGTATTTATATATTTATAACCCCACGACAGATACTAATATATAATTTTTAAAGCAACTGTGACCGATCCACCGACAACAAGTAATTATTCCTTTAATTTTCATTAATAACTTACTAAATTAATGATAAATTTTTTTAGCTACAACAGTTCCTGAAACTACTAGTATTTTATATTTTATAACCCCACGACAGATACTAATATATAATTTTTAAAGCAACTGTGACCGTCCACCGACAACAAGTAATTATTCCTTAATTTTCATTAATAACTTACTAAATTAATGAAAATTTTTTAGCTACAACAGTTCCTGAAACTACTAGTAATTTTATTATTATAACCCACGACAGATACTAATATATAATTTTTTAAAGCAACTGTGACCGATCCACCGACAACAAGTAATATCCTTTAATTTTCATTAATAACTTACTAAATTAATGATAAAATTTTTTAGCTACAACAGTTCCTGAAACTACTAGTAATTTTATATATTTATAACCCCACGACAGATACTAATATATAATTTTTAAAGCAACTGTGACCGATCCACCGACAACAAGTAATTATTCCTTTAATTTTCATTAATAACTTACTAAATTAATGATAAATTTTTTTAGCTACAACAGTTCCTGAAACTACTAGTAATTTTATATTTATAAAACCCACGACAGATACTAATATAATTTTTTAAAGCAACTGTGACCGATCCACCGACAACAAGTAATTATTCCTTTAATTTTCATTAATAACTTACTAAATTAATGATAAAATTTTTAGCTACAACAGTTCCTGAAACTACTAGTAATTTATATATTTATAACCCCACGACAGATACTAATATATAATTTTTTAAAGCAACTGTGACCGATCCACCGACAACAAGTAATTATTCCTTAATTTTCATTAACAATACTAAATTATGATAAATTTTTTTAGCTACAACAGTTCCTGAAACTACTAGTAATTTTATATATTATAACCCACGACAGATACTATATATAATTTTTTAAAGCAACTGTGACCGATCCACCGACAACAAGTAATTATTCCTTTAATTTTCATTAATAACTTACTAATTAATGATAAATTTTTTTAGCTACAACAGTTCCTGAAACTACTAGTAATTTATATATTATAACCCCCCGACAGATACTAATATATAATTTTTTAAAGCAACTGTGACCGATCCACCGACAACAAGTAATTATTCCTTTAATTTTCATTAATAACTTACTAAATTAATGATAAATTTTTTTAGCTACAACAGTTCCTGAAACTACTAGTAATTTTATATATTTATAACCCCACGACAGATACTAATATAATTTTTTAAAGCAACTGTGACCGATCCACCGACAACAAGTAATTATTCCTTTAATTTTCATTAATAACTTACTAAATTAATGATAAATTTTTTTAGCTACAACAGTTCCTGAAACTACTAGTAATTTTATATATTTATAACCCACGACAGATACTAATATAATTTTTTAAAGCAACTGTGACCGACCCACCGACAACAAGTAATTATTCCTTTAATTTTCATTAATAACTTACTAAATTAGATGATAAAATTTTTAGCTACAACAGTTCCTGAAACTACTAGTAATTTTATATATTATCCCACGGCAGATACTAATATATAATTTTTTAAAGCAACTGTGACCGATCCACCGACAACAAGTAATTATTCCTTTAATTTTCATTAATAACTTACTAAATAATGATAAAATTTTTTAGCTACAACAGTTCCTGAACTACTAGTAATTTTATATATTTATAACCCCACGACAGATACTAATATATAATTTTTAAAGCAACTGTGACCGATCCACGACAACAAGTAATTATTCCTTTAATTTTCATTAATAACTTACTAAATAATGATAAATTTTTTAGCTACAACAGTTCCTGAAACTACTAGTAATTTTATATATTATACCCCACGACAGATACTAATATATATTTTTTAAAGCAACTGTAACGATCCACCGACAACAAGTAATTATCCTTTAATTTTCATAATAACTTACTAAATTAATGATAAAATTTTTTTAGCTAACACAAATCTATGTTTCATAAATTCTTAACGGCAGATACAAATAAAAACTGGACCGATAAAAAATTTAATTTATCACAGGACCAGAAACCATCAATAGCATAAAATTTAGCTAACAGTTCCTGAAACTACTAGTAATTTTATTATATTTATAACCCCACGAACAGATACTAATATATAATTTTTTAAAAGCAACGTGACCGATCCACCGACAACAAGTAATTATTCCTTTAATTTTCATTAATAACTTACTAAATTAATGATAAAATTTTTTAGCTACAACAGTTCCTGAAACTACTAGTAATTTTATAATTCTATAACTTTACGACTTATATTAATATGTACTCTTTTATAGCAACTGTGACAAATCCTCCGACAACAAGTAAATTTATTTTTAACTATTTTATTCTTCAATTAATTTATTTACCCTGATTTACTGCATCAATTCCTATGACAGGTCAGTGAAAGCACACTATTATTTCATTTAAATTTATTCCATTTTTACATTAAAATTAATTTTTTTTCTTTTTTTTTTTTAATAGCAACTACGGTTTCAACCACGACAAGTGAGTGAGGAATTTTAATTCAGTTATTCAACATTCCCATACAATATGTTTTTTTTTTTTTCACTATTTTCACAACTATAGCAACTTTGTCAACAACAACATCTAAACCTGCACTGAATTTTACTTCATGTAGAATAAGAGGAAGTTACTATACGCGTCCTGGTGGGAATGTTCTTAAGAATTTTTGTCTCGTCACACAAAACGTTGTTCAATCTGATGCCTACACTGGATGTAAAAACATTGGAATGATACTGCTTTTAATCGATTCATTGAGAGTGGAAGGAAATTTGAATTCAACTTCAACGTCATTTTATGGCACAGGTACAGGATCTTATGTATGGGTCAACGGCATTCGAGATTCAGGCGCAAAATGGTTTACCTATTCTCCTGCAAAATCTCCTTTGATTAATGGTCTCACATGGACAAATAAAAATCCTCCATCTACTGGACCTTGTTTGTGCACAACAAACATAGAAGGAGCATTTAAACTTGCCGCGTGTTCATGTAGCATGAAAAATCATTTTTACTGTCAATATTAAAAACATTTCATTGTCAGTAATAGTAAAAAAAATTATAGGCAAAGTCATAATTTTGAATTTGAAATGAAAATATTTACAAAATATAAAATCATATAAATATTTTTTGATTTCATTTTTAATTACTGTTTTTTCACTAATGCTTTTCGCCCACTTTAGGAATTTTAAATTTTTGAATTGGAAATTTTGATTAAATTTCTTTAAATTTCTCCACACAACTCATATAAAATTTATAGAGAATTTCCTTCTTTGATGTTGTTCGATCCGCCGGCTTTTGTTGACATCTAGAAACAAAGACTTTGCTGCAAACAATTTGAATGGTTCATTTATTTATTTTATCATCTTGCATTCTCCTATCTCATGTCCTTCTGAAATCAGATGATAACGATAAGCCATTGCAGAATCAGTGTTGGCTCGCTTCTTTGTGTCAGCAATGTGTTCACTAAGTCGAAAAGCAATGTGTTCACTCTTCGTTGCTTAGTGGGATATTAAGCAGCGGTTAACTAAAGAAAGAATGAATATTTGTGACGAAAATGTTGAAACGATCTTCGCATTCTAATCAACATAAGGTCTAAATATGTTAGTCTTCCATCGATCTCTTTCTCCAAAATGAATTTTATTGATAGATAAATCTACTGAGAACATCCAGAAAGTTTTGGACCTTGTGATTCTTGATGGCAGCCAAACCATCATCAATATATCGACAGTAAAATCTAGGAAAGCATGGTGTGTGCCTAATTAATTTCTCCACATGCACCATCATGGCGAAATCAGTTATTAGAGGCGAGCATGCATTTCCAATAACTGAAGAATATTTCTCTAAATTGGAATATCTTTTGACCCATGATCAATTTTAGGAGTTGAAATAGGATCTTTTTTTGTTATTGTAAATAGTGCTATCTCCATTGGTATGCTCGGAAACATAGATATAAAATCAACTAATATTAATATTTCATCATCCTCCAGCTCCATGTTTATAAGTTTTTTGGTCAAATCCATCGAATTCACCATTGACCCATTTTGATATATTTTCGTTTGATGACTGTATGTATCTAATTATTATCCTCATCTTGTTATCTGGTTTATGAATTTTTGGTACGCCATATGCAATTGGCATTTCCTTATATTGACTACGTTAACAATACCACAAACACCTCAAACATAATATCCCCGCCACATATTATTTACGTATTTGATACTCTTTAATAACACAAATAAATGCTTAATAATGATTTACTCAAGGGTTGTCAATCAAAATGCGGTGGGGTGCGTAGGTGCATGGGTCCGAAAACATGGAGAATACCATTACGTAATACTTGAATGTTCTCTAATAATACGGCACAATACGTAATACTTGTTGGAAGGAAAACATTTTTTTTTTTTTATTTATGGTTCAATGCGATAAGTAGCATTCGTTTTTTATCATATTCCAGTTTGCTGCCTTATAAATTCTCTTATAGATGGATTTTCGAGACGTCCATAAACAGCTGGAGCAGAACCGTCACCACAATTATCGCTTCCAAAACTCACATATCCAACTTGATGACGTCTATCGTTAAAATCTAGTATTGCAGATCCGGAATCACCTTAAATTTTATTAATGAAGATTGAGCATTCACTTGCTGATTGACTTAATTTAATTTACCATCACAAGTGTCATATATGTGCGATGTCACACAAAACATTCTATCAGTTATATGACCTTCCCAATATTGACCACAATCCGAATGTGTGGTTATTGTTTGTGTCAATTGTTGGAGATATGTGGGAATTGTTCCATTTGCTAAACGGCCCCAACCTAGAAATTGACAAACTAATTATATTTGATTTGCAGTTTAAAAAATTTTTAGTTGCCTGCAACTTGAATGCGATCCCCAGCACAAACTCCACAACATTCTGCTTCACATGATGCTGGAAGTGTAGTTGGTAACATGTGAGGAAATTCATCGAGCGGCGTTCCCGAATACGCTTCCAATATAGCAACATCATAATCCCAAATTGGCTTATTATTTAACAATCGAATTGTTCTATAATTTGGATGCAAAGCATATCTTTCAACGAAAATCAAATGTCCAGCAAGACGACTGGTAGAGCCGCCACGAAGATTAAGCTGAATAAAAAGATAAATGCTTCTCAATAGTTTGGAATATGATATTTATTCATACCAATTCAGGTGGTGTATTCATATCCAAACAATGTGCAGCCGACAGTGCAAATAATCGGCTTATAATGGATGCACCACAGAAATATCGTCCACGATCAAAAAGTGCCAATTGATGGGGGAATTCTGAAATGTCAGCATCTTCACCATTCACTATAAAGCCACCTGAAGGAGGACTTGCTGTTGCGCAAGAAGCAATAATTAAAAGCAACAAACTTAAACCGAACATTGTATTGTAAGTCACGAAATGAAAATGATACTCTTGAAAAAATTTCAATTTATAGAAGAAAAGAAAAATTATCAATATGCGATTGAGACACAAAGATTGTTTAATTTTAGAATCAACTTTTTTTTTTTCTTTTATTATTGCTTTATCAATTTTTAAATTTTATTTGCTATTTGAAATTTTAAAACTGATAGCTTTTACGACATTTTAGCCGATCGTTTTAGTTTATCTTGAATTGCAAGCGCCAGGCTTTCAATCGATTGAAAATGTTCATTTTGATTGTATATTTTTCCAAAAACTACCGTAGGCACAGCATTTGTGATCAGAATGAACGGAGATGTCTCCTTTTCAGCTTGAAGTTGAAGTTCCATTCCCATATTACCATCAATGCAATCTTGAATTGATGTCATCGATATTTTATGATCCAATGCGCAATTTTTATAACCGTCATCGTCATCGACACCCACTTGCATTGCACATACAACAAAATCAATTTGTGCCCTTTGATTTTGAGCAGCTTCATTTAATGCGCAAGATTGAAACATATTTCTTGAACATTCTAAGCTACCGTGCTGACACATGAAGTCTGTTTCTCCCTCATCTGGAACTTGTGACTTGCCGAATGGAATAAAATGGTAAAAGACAGCTGTTGGCTTCGTGGTTTCGTTATAATACTTATATGCATCAGTCACTTGTTCAACTATAAATGCTTTCGAAAACCTACAAAGACTTTCATAATAAATATCAATATTCAATGTCTCATCAGCCGAATGTAAAGGTAAAATGCTCAAAATCACGACAATTATCGATATGAAAATATTCATTGTCTGATCAGTTTGAAGCTTAATTGGCCACTGGACTTGAAATAAACAATTTTTCAAATTTATTGCAGTCATGAGGAACATTAAACTAATTTGTTTAATTACCTTTCATTAGAAAAGCATTTTCGTTGACGGTTGGAAGGAACAGTAAAATTTTTTTAATAGTGCAATTCATGGTTCGAGTCTTGGATGAAATCGTGTCGTCTTTACGTTTTACGTAACTAACGCAAATAAAATTTAACTAAAATAAATTAAATTTCACTTTCAACGTACAAACAAATTCACGGCGAAATAAATAAATTAGGTAAGCAAAGCTGTTGTAGGGTTTTCCTTCAGATTTCCTACGTAAAAAGCATCTTTTTCGTAACTAATACAAGCAAAATTCCCCTCAATCCTAAATGGTAGATTTAGAAACAAAAAATGTATTTCAAATGTTAAACACATTAAACACATTTCATTTTGCAAGTCCTGAATTCTGGAAAAAAAAATTGTTTATTTTCGGATCATTTTTTCCAATTAAATCTCCATGGAAATTTCCACTACATAAATATATTTAAACAAATTTTTCTTTTAATTCCACATTTTTTTATTTTGAGTATTTTTGCTTCCATTTAATAATGTTATGTTTTTGTCCAAAAAATTTTCCTAATTCTTTTACCATAAGTGGATTTACAGTTTTTTATGTCGTTACTAAATATATATATATATATATAGGTATATATATTTTGTTTTTGGTGAAGTTTTCAATATTATTTTCTTATCGAATTCCTTTCTTAATTTTTTGATTTCCTTAACTTAATTTTCTTAATGAACCGACATTGCCAAACATTAAATTTTATTTCTTTATTTCTTGTTGCCTTTCACAACATTCAATTTTTTTTTTGTAAGTTCCATTAATATTTATTATAATCCATACAATTTTGTGTGTGTGTGTGTGTGTTTGTGTGTAATTTTTTAAAGTAATTTTAAGAATTTTTATTTATCAATAATTTCGCTTAAATTTTCTTTTGTACAACTATAAATTCCATAAATTTTCTTGCCTAAAATTGTTATTCCTAATTACAGTTTTGCCCTAAAAATCTGAATTGGCCGTGAGTTGTTTGTGTGTTTGGGTGTGTGTGGCTGTATTTATAAAACATTTCCTTCATTCGAAATCTGTGCAGTTTTCTCAATTCTAAAGTTTTGCTTTAAGGATAGTTTGAATAAAAATGAGCCGAAAGTTTTTGGATTTTTTTCTTTGAATTTGCCAAAGATCTTTAAATATTTTGGAATTTCCCGGAAAATGTATTTATGTGTAAGCCACACTCAATGCATGAATTTAAATAAAATGAACCCATTTTAGGGGTTTATTATCATTTTAAAAAGTATCCTGAATCCTGATTAAATATATCTTATGAGTTAATTGAAGATGTATAAAAAAATATATTTCACTAATTAGAATCCTGTTGTAGTTATGTTATTTAATTTTGAAAAAAATTATCAGTTTCTCTGTGTCAGAATAAATATAAGTTAACAATCATTTCTGGAGCTTTGTAAAATTGAGGAGCAAAATAAAAAATGCTAACAATAAAATTGCGTTAAAAACTGTCATTTATCACTTTATCTGTTTAAAAATAATCTGCAGGATGAAACAAAATTACTGATGCATTGTTGATACATTTAAAAAAAAGTTTAAATTTGAGTCTATTGAGTTATCAATTCCATTTGAGTTCAGTTATAAAGAAGGTAACTATTGTTTTTCCTGGTTTTGCATTTTAAAAACTGTATAAATAATCACCGGAATTAACTATTGTTTCTGTATTGAAGGAACTTCATGTTATGGAAATGCATCGAAAATATTTCCATTTTTTTTTTTTTAAAATGGCAATGAACAAAAATATTTAACCAATATCGATTGTGTACGGTTTAAAAAATCTATTGCGTTCCATTAATTAATCAATTACAATTGTTATATTTTTTTGTATCATATGAGCTGTTGCTTGAAGAATGATGTCAAGCAATGAGGTTAAAGAAATAACAGCAGAAAAAAGAAAATTCTGTGGAAAAAGAAATGTCTGGGTTTTATTAAGATTTCATTAATAAGAATAATTGTACTGATTGTATTCGGGTTTCAATTAACTGGCTATTGTATTTCTTGTTGTATTATTGAGTAGGAAATTATCTGAGGGAATATTCAACTGTATTTTTATAAGATTTAAATATTAATGACGATGAAAAATTATTTTCAGGGAAATCCATTGGCGATTTTTTCATTTTTCAGCTAAGAGTTATTTACTTAAATGAGAATTTGCCAGTTTACTGCAAGTATGGACATTTGACATTTCCATCCTTTTTTTTTAAGATTCAGTCTTTGCATATTTTTCAGTTTCTTAGAGCATGTGTGAGAATTAGAAAGTTCGTAGATACGCTGAGTGGCTCCAAGAAGTTCCAAATGTGTCAGTTACTTTAAGTTTTAAGATTTGATTAAGATTTCTGCATATTTTACGTCCATTTTACTTTAATACCCTGTATAATTATTGTTTTATGTTGCCATTTATTATATCTATTTTGTATTTGTTTATGTAGTTTGAGGGGGGGGGGATGATTTCAACAGTTTTGTAACTTGCACATAAATTTTTTCTTTTATCATTTTAAAGAAATTTCTATTTACATAATGATCGATGGAACTTCTCGACGCACTCATGTTAGCTACGGTTTGGAGTTGAGCTATTGTGAATTTAAATGTGCAGATAATCAAAAAGTAAATGAAAGAATAAATTATTGAAAATAAATTTTATTTTATTCAAATAAAAAGAAAAAATATAAAAATATCTCAATTAAAGGTTCAACCTATTAATGAATGTTTCGAAATAATTTCTTATAAGTAAATCAAAAAAAAAAAATATTGCAACCAGTCACATTGAAAATTTGGACCAAAACATTATAAACTTAAAATAAAAAAAAATATTGCAACTAAAGAGAAGCAAAATCAATCGTTTCTTTTCGGACGAAATTGCGTATTTGTAGGAAGCACTATAAATTATCAAATCTAATTAAAGTTTAAGTAAATTTGCTAAATTAAAAAAAAAAATTGATTTAATTTCTTTTTCGAAAACTGTGAGGGAGGAATTTATTGAAAATTCTCATCCCAGTGCATTGAACTTGTTCATCGTGCGTCTTGTGTTTGCATGTAAATGAATCAAATTATTATCAAAAAAACTATAAATTTGTTGCTAAACTTAAATCATAAATAAATTGTTGTGTTTTGTGAATAAATTAAAAAGCACCATTTGAAGCAAAAAACAAGTTGAAAAAATAAAATTCCGAGAACCTCACAAAAATTGAAATGAATGTTTTTTCGCACTTATCAGCAGAACTTCGCTTTGCAAGTTTCACAGATTTTAAATTTTTTTATCTTCCAATTTCACAATCTTCTGTTCTATTTACTTTTGGTTTCATCAAATTAATATTCAATCACTAAACTTATCAATTATTTTGTCATCATTAATTTATTTTATCTGCATATTGCCTGAATTTGCAATTCCACTTAATTCACATTATTCTCTATCATTCATCAAATTATTTAACTTTTTTTTTCCAATTTGTTTTTGCTGCACAATCACTTGTTCCTTGTCTTTCTTCTTTGCTGGTTTCTTTTTCTTTTCGTTTTTTTTCTTTCTTTTTGTTTCATGTAAAATTAGATTTATACACAGCCAAAATACACAAATTATAATAAATAAATTTAAAAGTGATCATTTCGCCATGCTTCGAATTCATTTTTAAAAATGTCCATTGACATGAACCATCGGTCAGTTCTGAAATAGTTGGCGAGCGGCTGACGATGACTGTCCGTTGCTTTCACCATTTTGATCACGATTCAAATTAATCGGCGTCGCCGGCAGTGAATCTTCGAGGGACTGAATAGATCCATTGTCACTTTTACAATCGTCATCGATGACCATCGGCATCATGGGCTGATGAAGACGAGCTTCAGGCGGCAGGAGATTTAACATGCTCAGTTGTAATCCGGGAAATCCACTGGCACCAGGAAAATCGGGATAAAATCCTGGCGGAAATGGATTGAAAAGTGGACTCGAACTAACCATCATATCGGGCTCACTCGATGCACTTCTTCTTTGACCTGATTGATGATCACGTCCTTCGTGTCCATGTCTGTCTTGACCACCCGATCTTCGCTCACCTGATTCATTATCTTGTTGTTGATTTTTCTCTTTTTTCTCTTTCGCCTGACTCGTTGGACCCATTTGTAAAAGCTCTATTGGTGGTCCACTTATACAATCTTTTCGTAGCTGCTCGAGCTTTAAACTTTTACCATATTTACCGCGCACATACATAAGCAATGAATTATATGGAATGCCAAAAATTCTTGAAGCTTGACTCGTTGTCATTTTTTTATTCCATACATGCTGTAGAGCTTCTGTAAGCTCAGCATTGGTCCATGATCGTGGTGGCCCGCCTCGCGGTGCACTATGTTGTCCCTTTGGTCGATTTACTGTTTAATGAAATATTTAATTTAAAAATAAATCTTTGAATTTGTGTTATTATAAATTTCTTACATTTCTTCTTCAAAAATGGTGGATGATCATGAATTGACCTATGATGTGCTGGATGATGCTCAGGCAAGTCCATTAAAGGATTGTACATTTTAGATGGATCCATTCCGGGTGGAAAAAGTCCTAGTGGCGAATCCAGACCAAACACTGTGAGAAAATGTTGAAATTTAAAAAGAAAAAAAAGGAGAAACTTTCCTAAACTTACTGTGTGGTGGTGTAAGTGTCAAAGCCGACACCGAAGGCATTGAAGGGAATGATAGCGGTGAGCCTGGATGATGTCCAGAATTGTTTCCAGGTCCTCTCATTTGTCCATCTTGAAATGGTGGTGGAAAACCAGGCGGCATTCCTGAGCGTTCCATCATTTGTCGCTCTATGTGTCGTTCCATTTTTTGATGTTCTCTCACTTGCTTATCCATTGCATTCTGAAATTGCTCAACTGCACTACTATGACGACTCAAGTCCATTTGTTCTGGAAATGGTGGCGTTCCTGCATCGGAATGGTCACTTTCCATTTTCATGTGTTGATCTTTTGCATCGGCATGATGCATTTGAAAGCTGGGCGGTGGTGAAATGGGCAAATGCGATAGAATATCATTGAATGGATGACCTGGTGGTGGTCCCTGTCGGTATCTATTTAGATGTCGTAAGTCTTTCAAGCTTAAAATGAATCGCTCATGAAAATCACTTGGTGTTGGCGGCGCGCCAATTGTTGGACGCTTCTTAGATCCATTGCCATCATTATTATTATTTTTATCACCAATCGTGAGTACATCAGATGGCGATTGTTGTGAATCATTTGATTTCTTAGTGCATAAGTTTTCCGGTTCACTTGGTTGTTCTGCGCCATCAGGTTGATTTTCTTTTTCTTCGCCGTCCTTTGACACATCATCATCGTCATCGTCGTCTTCATTAAGTCCATTATTGTTATCATCGTTGTGCACTTTATCGTCATCATCGGTTCCATTTTGAAGGATACGAATTTTTTCATCATCATCAGTGTCCGTGTGTGAATCATCTTGTTCACATTTTGTGATTACAGTTCCATTTGTAAGATCTTGTGGAAGATCAGTAAGATCGCCTGAGCGCCGTCTTGGTCGTGCTTGTTTACGTCGTGGCATTGGACTCACGCAAGTTTCACGTTGAATTTGTGGAGATTCACGATCTTTTGAGGGATTCGAATTTGGAATTGTATATGGTACAGCACCAATAAGTCCGCGAATTTGTAGCGATTCACCAGCTTGTATTAACTGACTAAGACGTTCTTGCGGTATTGCAATTTCGCCGTGGTACATAAAATCAACAATTGCCTGCACGAGCCATCCGCGGAAGTCTTTCAAAACGATAACTGGATGCTTGCAAGGTGTATCGTTAAAAACGCGCTCAAAGAATGGCGAACAGGCACTGAGAACAACTTTATGGGCACGCAATGATCGATCAGCACACACGAGCGTCACATCAACAAGAGAATTCTGCTGAAGGAGGGCATCGAATGCTTCAAGTATATGTGACTGGTGATTCGACCAACGGAGACTGTAATTCTCCTGTGATGGTGATGTCATATCGCTCAGTACTCAGAAATCAATTTGTCGAATGTTTGATTCTTATCAGTTTTGCTTCTTGCTCTCTTTCTATTTGTGACTTATGAAAATTTTATCAATCGAAATGTTGAATTTATTGCACTACAAATTTAATTGAGCGACATCTAAATGAAGCAAAGAAAATGAAAATAAAAATTACTTTAAAATCCAAATGAAAATTTCTTACAAAATTCTGATGCTACAAAAACCGAAATTCAATTCTCAAAATGCATTGAAAAAGAAACATTCAAAATGAGCCCAATTTGCCGTGTCTGAGAAAAACTTTTTTTTTTTTGCTTTTCGATTTTTTTTTTTTCATTGCAAAACTTTCACAAAAAAAAAATGCAAAAGTTTTTTTTTGCGCTATTTGCAAAATTAAATGAAAATAAAATTGCACAATGTGACTTGCAAACCGTCACCCACCTACACCAGAAATTTTTATTTATTTTTTTTTTGTGTACATGCTTCCACCATCCCATCACACACCCACTCAGTCGTCAGTCGACAGGTACAAAAAAAAAAAACAGTCGAAAAATCAGATTGACAAAAAAAAAACTCGGAAAAACTTGGAAAAGCGAAGTCGAAAAGAAAATGTCGAAAAAAAAATCAATCGAATTTAATTCTTTTGAGTTTTGCCCTTTTTTTTGAACTTTTGCTCTTTTTTTTGGCAAGTGACCTGTCAAAGTTTTTCTAAAAGATGCAATTTTATGTTAAAAATCTCATTTTCATCAACATTTAAATTCATTCATCATGTTGATGGTTTCGTTATGTGCGCATTATATAAATCAAACATTATGTTGCTCAATTGAAAATTTACAAATTTTTCACGTTTTCTAGTGAAATTTTGAGAGATGAAGAAGAAGAAAGAAAAAAATTAGAAAACAAAGCTTGAATTTTCCCACGAATTTTTTTTCTATTTTTCTTCGGTTGATCTCATTTGTGGTCATCTGAATCAGATGTTTTGGAACATCAGAATTTAAAGTATGAATAAAATTCACTTAAGAAATAAATTTAATTAATATAAACATACCTTGCTTTAAGGAAAATCCTTTAGAAAATGCCAAAGAATCTCAATAATCCAAATCGTTGTTGATATTCCAATGCTGATTTATTTTTGGGTCCATTGAACGTTCATTATAATATTTTTTATAACTTTATTTATTAAATTTAATTTAAATTTTGAGCCAAAAAAAAATATTTTCACTTTTTTATTCTTTCAATATTTTAGTTGATGGTGTCTCATTGTTGGTTTGACTCACTAAGGGTTGCATCTAGCTGCACGTTTTGTTGCGACCTTTCAGGTAAAACACGACTTTTTTTGTTTTGTTTATTTAGGTCCGGTAAAGGAATAATTTTTTTTTCCCTTTTGCTCGATCCTCTTTATGCCAAAAGAGAAGCATGTAAAACTGATGATGGTCGAAGTGATGATGCGAGATTACGTCTTTATGTAGGTGCAATAAAATGAATGTATGGACATGTTTTATGAAATCAGGTAAATTTTTATTACAACACTAACACACACTCTCTCTCTTTTTTTTCTTGGGGGAGCAAGTGATCCTTTGTAATCCAAAACGATGAATCCTAGTATTTTATGCACTCAATAAATATTTTTTTTTCTTGATATTTTTTGTTATAAAATCCAGAAAGGAAATTCTTTGCGCTTTTTTTTTTATTAAATTCCAAAAATTGTTCACTTTTTCACCGTAAAAAAAAAAATGTTTTTCCTTTAATCCATTTCTTTGGGTTGTTTTATTTTTATTTCTTTTTGACCGAAATGAAATAATGAAGCAAATAATGTCACTGCAATATGAGAAAAGATTAAGATTTAATTATAACAATCATTTTAATTCACTGTTTGTTTTTAATTTTTCGTGGATTTTCTTTTAAATTTATTCGAAAGAAAATTTTTTTTTTAAGAAACGTTCGAAAGAAAAAAAATATTGTGATGATGAATCGTTTATTTAAAAGTTGAGAATTTATTCCGGTAAATCACAATTTAAGCTGGTTGATCTTTAATCCATCGTATGTCCATCAGCCAACTGTATCACGAATCTGACTGAGATCCATCACATCTTAATAATTTTTTTTTTTCGAACGTCACGAAAATTGAAGACAAAAAAATAATAATAATAATTAAAATATCCCGCGACTCAAATAAATAAATAAATAAAAAATCCGTATGCGAATCTTCAAATGCGAACCGTACATTTTGAGACGAAAAATGAGACTGACTTGGTTGAATGTTTTTTTATTATTATTTTTTTTTTTGTTGTGTTCTTGCTTCTGGTTGCCTTTCGTATGTTTGTTTCACTGTGTTTTTTTTTTATTGTACATGTTCTGTATGTGTTGCGATATGCGGCTCGTACGGCTTTTGCCTGAATATTAACAACATAAAAATGTGATGTTGGATGTCTGAGAGCGAGTGGCGACGGGATGGAGGGAAAGAGAAAGAGAGCGAAACATATAAGGCACATTCAGCATGCCACATAACTCTTCTGCGAATGTATGTTTGTGTCGCGGCGCTCGTTCGATGTTATCAATGTATACGAAGCTCTTTCATAACTTTCCACCACTTTTTTTTCCTTCTTTCCCTCTTCGCATCATACATCGCGACACACACCGCACCACACATTTCCACATGGGGATGTGTATATGGGTATATGGTGTTTCTTCATACATCCCATGCGCTACACACATTTCTCTCGTCTTCGTTTTACCATATATGCGAACATGCGTACTCGAAATATTCGAATTACTCTGGATGTAGCGAAAACGTAAATGGGGTTTTTTCCCCTTCATTTATGTATGTTTTTTTTTTTCTTCTTGTCATATGTGTGTATTTGTGTTATTTTTCCACCCCCGCGCGAGTTATAGAAAAAAAAGAAATTGATAAGATGGTTAAAAAAGACTTGAGGTATATATTTATTTGTGCATGTTTACTCATTTTATGTTTTGTAACCCTTTCAAGTCACTTGTCGTATTTTTTTTTTATTTCCCCTCCGCAATGAAAGAAATATTTCTTCGATGCTCCCAGGATGAATTTTTTTTTCTCTTTATGTACGTACGTGGGATGACAAACAATTCATTGTGATTATGCACAGCCACTTTAAGGCCTTTATGGGTCCATCAACGTTAATACAAAAAAAAAAATGTGAAATTTTTGACCATTTAAATTTAGAAAGAAAAAATATATATATAATTCTCACCCATCAGCGGTTTTAATGCCCTCACATTGTTCATCTCCGAAAATAAAAGGTTCCCATCATAAGAAGAAAGAGAAGTAAAAAGATCACATGTTTAATGTATGAAGATGATTACAATTAAACTATGTGTGTGGACACCCTAAAAAAAAAAAAACTAAAACAGCACCGCAAAATGAATATCATCATGATGAAGACCAGTGACCGAATGATGGTAATCAGACGTTTGGACACAATAAATAATTACACACATTTTAATGTGTGACTTTTTTTTATTTCGCTTGTCTAAAGCGGTGTTTATTGTGTCGTGAGTATTTTGGGCTACTTTTTAATTTTAGGGCATGACAAAGTACCGATTTTATGTCAAGTGATATTCGATCATTGGACTTAATTAAAATAGTATAATTTTCAAAGATATCCTTAAAGAATTGCCAGCAACTTATATTTGCGATTTAAAAAGTTCAAATAAATATTATTCCCGGTATAAGAGAGTCTCTATTAAGTCTTGATTCCATTGTTTTTTGGTGTTTTAGGTGTCCACCGAGACAATTTCATCATGTGTGTGAAGAGATTTATGGAAATCACCCATGATGATGATCGCACACATTGTATTTAACGCGCGCTTTTACATGAGCGAGCTCTGGACAATTGTTCCATTGTTTATATATTTTTTTTTCTTTCGGCGAAATTCCCAAAGACTTATTCGGACCCACCGAAATAAATGAAAGACAAAGAAATAAATAAAAAAACAATGAACATGGACTCTCGCGAAATGGACCCACAATCACAATGGAATTACATACATAAAAATCATAATCATCATGTTTGTGATGCATGAGAAACATCTGATGGCTATGATGATGGGTTATGTTGAAGGAAAAGTGTCCATTCCGAAGTGAGAGAATTTTTATGCATCGCGACGAGCGAGCGAAATGATGTTCTAGGTTATAATTTTAAAATGATTCGATACAATTTGAGTTCAATGAACGTTTTGCATATAAATATTATGCAGCGCCGATAAAGTTCCAGCACAACAGAAAATTATTACAGATATTAATTAGAATCATTAAGATGGAACATTGGTACACCCGGGTAAAAGGACACGGGTCCATACATGAGAGTTCTTCTGTTCTTCTGCATTGCGATTATATCCCGCTGTGACGCGACCAGCGCGATGATGCACATTTTAGAAAAACAAATTTGTTAAAACAAAAAATAAAATATTAACAAATGTGATTCGGAATTGGCATGTTGGAGCATGTACGATGCTAATGGCTGTGATTTGTCATTTGTCATCAGTCTCTGTGCATCGTCACGAATATATAATTTGAGGTTATGATGGTTTGAATTTTCGAAAATTTCGAAACAATCTTCCAAACATTTCACCGAATCCATTGATCCGCATTGTTTTTACGATTAGGTTTTAATTACTCCACATAAATTTTCATGTTCCATGCCTGATTCGTTACGTCAAATGTGCAATTTCACACGACTTCGTGTGAATGATTTTTCTCTATCTACTAAAAAATTCGAAAGTATTTTGCAGCCGCCGATTTTTCCGATTCGGTTCCAAATGAGTTGCATCCTAAATGTGGATAATGTTTGATGGATTTATCGATATGCACCATCAGTTATCAACATGTATGCTTGCTGGTATTATTTGCATCGATGAATTCGCGGTTAAGCCGACAAAAGGTGCATTTGAAAACTAATCCACTGACTGAACATCATCACCACATGACCACACGACCACAAAAACAGTAAAGACACTCATTCATCCAAGTGTCAACTGCACTTTCTGAAGCTCTCACTTTGTCTCTAAAATGCGGTTTTATGATTAGATTTATGCGGTTCTGATCGGTTGCCAGTTGCATCATCCGTGGATGCTCAAAGAGTGCAATCAACTTAAATTTGACATCATCAAAAAAAAAAAAAAAACGGCAGCTCTATCAATCACATTTATGTTTGTCTACTATTAAAAGGTGATAGAAGAATTTCGTACCTGACACTGCCAACTGAGCATATAATAATTTTTTTTTTTGCATTTTTTGTTTATTTTATTTAAAACATTCATGTGTTTGCAACAACAACATTCGACAGTCCCGAGAGGGGAACCATAAAAATGAAGAACTTTAAAAATAGCATGCAGATTAAAATATTTTCCTGTCCACTTTTTAAAAGTCCTTCGATTGTGCTATGAAAAAGCTTATTATTATTTTTCTTAATTGTCACGTTGTCGCAACACGAAGTATTGCCGCTATTATAGCTTTAATTTTGCATAACTTTCTTTCTAACGCAAAGTGATCGCTGAATAATTAATAAAATATATTTTTAAACCATTTTTCTAATCTAAAATTAATTTGTGTGATGCAATGAAATTCCATTAAAGGTTTCATTACATATTTATCATTCGAAAGGTTTCAAGCGCCAAGTTTCATCATAATTTTGGACACTTTGAACAACAAGTTAAGTAGTGGCATAATTTCAAAAAAAAAAAAAAAATTTCAAACTTGCAATACGGCCATGTTTGTTTCGACAATAAACATTTTTGTGAGCTAAAATTTTATTTTCGTGGGTTGCCTCGGGGATGAAAAAACAACCCTTTCGCATAGACGCTGCGATTTCTCACGAGAGACAACTCATCGCACCAACTACATTTTGTGTGTTTCTATCATTTTCCTTTGAAACCTGTGAAAGGGTTGTGCGATGAAGATTTCTCGGTTTTTTTGAAAGGTGGATGCTTGGTTGGCACAACTCGTCGCAGCAAAAAATGTTTGTACAGAAAACTGCGCCAATGTCTTGAAGAAGCACACGAATATTAAGATAAATGGCAAGAGGATGAGTTTTTTTTTGCTGGGGAGAATCATCGGAAAGGGTTGCACAACATCACGAAAGGATAATTTCTTTATTCTCTCGTCTTCAAGAGCATCTTTATGGCAAGCTATTTGTGATAATGCCTCGTCATGGGAGATTTTTGGTGGTCGAAATATTTTGGTGCGTTTCCATGACGATCTCATTCCTTCATTTGAGTTTCCTTTTTGTGAGCTCTTCGGGTAATTAAAGAAAATTTTTCCTTCTTTGCTTTTACATTTTTCCATTCTTTCGATGTTATAATTAAGATCATTCTCTCCATTCGATTGAAGGAAGAGCGAGAAGAACAATATTCAAATTGAAGCATTTCTATGCTCCCGTTAATGATCCCGTTTCGGATGGATCAATATTGAATGAACACTTTAGTTCCAGGTGCTCCAATGTTCGTTCACGTTTCAAATAGCCAATGCACATCCAATTCTATTCCAATCGCAATGATTTCTGGTGTGTAGAAATTTTAATCAATTAAATGCTAGAAAGAAACGTGGAAAATAAGAAAAAAAAACCTGAAATTCAACGAAATTTGTTATTCATTAATTTCTCATTCGTGATTTCTCTGGTGCCGTATGGAATTGAGCTAAGAGGGGCCGGGCACTGTTGGTTATTTTGTATATAGTATTTAAAAATCCACCACGTCAGGTCTCGCAAGCAATCAAGTGGAAAATTCTGTTTCCGCTTTTGCCGTTTTCTTATGTTGCTTCTTCATTCGCGTCTTAGAACTATATAAAACTTCTTCACGTTAGTTCTTTCTTTCCGGATTGTTTTTACGCGTTCTTTATCTTTTTTTTCACATTCGTGGGATTATGCGTGAGTGATATATAAATTTAAATTATTTTCTGGTGCAGTTCATGATAATTTGTATGTTGAAAGTTTTCAAGAAATCTCACGAGACATAATTTTTGAAAGTATCCCAAGTTTTAAAGAACTTCCATGCAACATTGAGCAAATATTGTTCCATTCATCGAGCGCGTATGTGATTTACGGTGTGAATCCATCAATCGATCTAAATATTTCATCTCATTTTGATCAAATAATCCGTTTTTTATTTTCTTAAATTACTTTTTTTTTATTTCTTACGTTTCTGTTTTGTTCACATAAACAAATACCAATGACCTCGACCAGATTTCGCGGCAACGCGCAACGATCTTATAACGAAACTAATATTTTACATATTTTAAACTAACTGAAGATTCATTCATAAAAACGTAAAATAAAATTTAGCGATTATGCCGGTTTGGGATATTTATTTTTTCTTTTCTTAATGCTGAAGATTTGAAGAAAATTATGAAACGTCTCGGGTGGATTAATTAATTAAAGTTTGTAGTTTATTGGAATTCTTTGTAATATCTTTCGTAGTTCCGGAATAAAGGGGAAAAAATCTTAATCAAGCGATGATGTTTGAAGAGGAAGTTTCTTATTGGAAATGGATCAACAGCAATTAATAAAAAAAACATTCGCTTCGAATCGTTAATTGATTGATTTTGAATTGGTAAATTTTTTTTCTAATGTGAAAGAGCAAATTTTTTGGGATGCAATTTTAAGTTACATAAATGAAAATTTCTAACTCGTTTTGCGAATAAAAATCACGAGTTCTGTTATATACCGAATCTCACATGTCCATCGTGCCTTTATAATCATCATCATCAGACCAAGCTGGTCCAGATTTATGGCTGATTGTTTGTTTCTTGACAGCTTTTTATTATTATTTCTTTTTTCTTCCACTAAAACTATATTTCGGTGCTTTCTTTTGAATATTGTGATGATCGCCGTTCGCCGATCAAACATTTCAGCCAATTGTTAATATCATGCGCGCGTGAACGATGGAACAAAAGAAATGATTTTTTTTTATGTTAAGTCATCACATGTGAAAATTTATTGGATTTGATCGATGGATTGGTTTATTTTTTTAATGGTTTTATCAAACTGCATTCTTTTGTTAAATTTCTAATCGTCTTGTCCTCATGTCCATCAAATTAAATCACATCTCATATGAAAAATCCCCAACGAAGCTGACACGAAAACGGAGCACAAACATAAAGAAAATAAAAAGGCACAAAAAAAAAGTCGTGATGATATTTTTTTTTATAATATTAATTCGAAATGATATTTTTTTTTTAGTTTCAATTGTTGGTAATTTCATTTCGAGATATCTCCTTCTCTCTCTCTATCTCTTTCTTCAACTCTAATAACTCGACTACTCACAGTTATCGGGGCAAACATGATGATGCGCCTTTTAATTATCCATCAACAACAAATTGGACGCTCTACATGTTTATACATTACAAGAATCAACAAGACGCTGCTCAATCGGTGGGCACGTCATGAGGGAATCAAAGCTTTACCTTTGATAGTACCGACAGCAAAATATTTTGTTGCAAATTAATTGCTCATCGATTTTTCTTTTAGATAAAGCGTGTTGCCATCAATATGCCTCAATGGATCAATGAGTTATGAAATCAATTTCTCAATTCGCAGTTTTAAACACTATGCAAATCATTATAAAACTTCATTAACATTCGCTCCATTGGCTTCGTAATTAATGTGCCAAAAAATTGTTTCCAGCCAAATAGAACAATTTGGTTTCACTGTCGATGACATCGATTGACTAGAAATGATGAGGGGCAGGCAAGGCACGTGAGGGGACGCATGGGGAGAGAAAAGCGTGGCAAAAAAGGGTTGAACTAACCCCATTCCCATGCAGCGCTTTGATGATTCGCGCATACACCAAAAAAATAAATATAAATCGAGAAAATTTTTCAAAAAACAATTTTCGTGAACCAAAAAAAAAAAATAAACAATTTCCAAAAAAAAAAGAAAATGAGTTTGGAAATTTTTCCCCTTTCACACATAACAAATACATGCATGACACAACACAACACTCATACAATGACAGAAATGTGGGTTAATTGAAGCAAAAATAATAAAGAAAAAAAAAAGACATAAAAAATAAAATAATAATATTTTTCCAAATAGCAGAGCAACATTCGAAGAAGTGAGTGAGGAGAGATCCAGAGCAATAAAACACCGCACGTAACTTTTTTTTCTTCATATATTACGTACACACATATTTACACATTCACATATTCGCACATACACATACATATTATACACAGCACAGAAAAATAAGGCGTGGCCTAAAAGTATTCACACATTTTTTTTTTGTTTCTCGTTGCCGTATATGATGGGCAAACACACGAGTTCGTTTTTGCTGGGAATGGCTGTTGCTGGGTAAAGGACGAGGGGAGGTTGAATGCGAGGGGGTAGTTGAAAACACGAAGAAAGTTATTACACAACACACGAGCAAGCAAAGCCCTCAAAAAGTGGAATGATGAATTTGAGATATGTTCGTATGAGCTCGTGCCAACGTGCCAATGGGGGATGCTGCTTACAACCCCCTCATGTTTTTTTTTTTATTTTTATTTTTACTTTATTCGAACTGAGGGGTTTCTTCTTACAAGAAAAACAAAATCTTGCAAATGGAAATGAGAAGAAATGGAAAATCTCGTCGATTTTTAAATGGAAGATTAAAAAAAGAAGAAAATAATAAATAAATAAATAATTTCTGCAGGACGTTTGAAGAAAATTTATAAAGAATTCAACCCTTTGATAAATTCAAAGGGTTGGAAACTTCGATAAGATTTTATTAGACTTACTTTATATTGAAAACCAAGTAGACTTCATGTCACATTCATTCAACCCTCGGACACTTTTATAATTTTCTTTATCTTATCGAAAAGATGCCCACGCGCGCTTTTCATTATTTTTAATGCGAGGGAGGAAGAAAAAAAAAACTTCCACGCCGATGGGAAAAGAAATCGAGAAATTTATGATAAATGAGATGAAATTTATGATGCGAATGCGAACGAAAGAGAAATGTAAAGGATTTTCATTCCATGGAAGCCATTCCACAAATTGATAAGAGTTACGGCAGAAAAATTTTGTTACATGAGTCAAATGAGAACTGTAGAACCCGCTTCGGTTATCACCACGCAAAATCATCATTTTTATCCATCTGAGATACGAAATTTTGTATCCATCGTGTGGGCGCGATTTCTTTGTTTTATGTTCCATCCATTTAATTAGGAGCAATTCAGTTGTTACGTCAACTTAAAAACTTTCTCAAATGTTTAAGGCAATCTACAAAACCAAAAAAAAGTAACCTGCGAATGAGAATCCCACATGAAAAACCCAAACTTGCAAACACATTCACGCAGCAGCATCAACAAATAGCAACAACACATCCAACATTTATCCAGTGTAGAAGAAAAAGAAAATTTATATCGCGCATTTTCAGCGAATCCTTTCGAAGTTATATTTTCCAAAAAAAAAAGAAGAAGAAGAGAGAAAAAACTGTCATTGTGGGGGCGGAGGGGAACGGAGACTGCGAGGAGCATGAAAGGGGAGACATTTTGAGCGCTTGCTGACTTTTCCGTTTCGTGTATATTCAATTCGATGTACAGTTTTTTTATGTGAATTCTTCTGCTATTTATTTCTTGTGTACTTTTTTTTTTTTTTCGGGGCGTGATTTATGCCGCTGCCGAAGTGACATAAATTCGCCACATTTGTTCGTTTTTGACGTCAAATCGGAATCGAATGGGAAGAAAAATTGCGACTTGATTTGACTGCGATGACAAAAGTTTTTGAATTCGCAATTGGAAACTTTTAATGAATTTCTTTACAATTATTTTCGATTATTGTTTAAATGAAAGAAAAAAATCATCAGAAGGTGTGAAGTCCAGACATTCAACAGACAATTGCAATCATTATGAACAGCATCTGGCCTTCGTGGAATGGTTGTGAGACAACACTGCAGTATTTGGGTCGAATTCTGAGAACGGTTTTTATACAATTAAATAAAAAAAAACTCAAAATTGTGCTTCAAACGAGTCGACAAATTATGATAATTGATGCGAAAAAAGAAAAACTTGAAGCTCACCGTATGCTGAGGCTTCATAAATAATTCTTTCTGTGCATCACCTTAGTGTTGGGATGCCGAGAGGTTTTTTTTATATACATTTTGCTCCTCTTGATCCTTAAACGCTTAACGGTAAAATAATTTAAAAAAAAAATAGTTTCGCAACGACGACACACATGAAGGAAGAAAGAAAGACTGAAGCTCATTATAGATTCTGTTTGCAGCAAACCCTTTATCATCAGCACACATTTACAAACTATTTTCAACCCTCATTTTCACCTATACCCAACATCATCGTCATACATTCAGCAACATATAAAAAAAACTATGAATAGTGAATTAATAGTGAGAGAAGAAGCTCTTCTATTACACAACATAAACCGTTTTTATGGTAATTTTCATTCCATTGAATTCCGTTTAGTGTGAGTGAAAAAAGAAAAATTGTTTAAACAGTTGAAATCGCTTACGAAACATGGACAAAATATAGAAACAATAAATTAAAAGCACTAATTATGCAATTAATGAAATGTAAACTTTCACCTTATTTAGCTCATTCCACCATTGATCGCTATCCATGCCTCCTCCCTCGCATTATCATGCTCATTTCCTTTCACGTATATCGTTCGCAATGTAAATATTTTATTACTGAAGAAATATTCATAAAACATAATAAAACATTTGTAAAGACAACAAACACTGGATGTAGGGAAAATGATGTGGACACCGAAAAGGCGAAAGAGTGTGAGGAATGTGTTCGAGGAAAAAAATATTTACCCAGAAACATAAAAAAAGGCGAAATTAATTACATTAATACAAATATTTGGAATTTGTGAATCGATATTACCTGCCTGGATGATTTCATTGGATGGTTGTTGCAATTGTGTGCGATAAGAATTAATCGAGAATATTATAATCGATTCTAGTTTAAAACCTTATACAACTAACCTCAAAAAGGAAAATTCTACATACATATAATTTGTCGTTTCATTTTGCTCCATAAATTAATTAAGCAAACAACAGAGCGTAGTGCAATATTCAAGAACGACGATAAGGTTGAAGGGTTAATAAAAGTGACACGTTTCATGGTTTCATGTAGGTACATAGATATTGAACCATTCGAAAGGGATTTTTTTCATTGATTCATTCTCTGGACGATTCATAACTGTGGCTGAATTCAACTTTCTAATCATCACGTGTTAAAAAGACGAGTAAAAACTTCATGATAACAACATTAAGTTGCATCATCACAACAACGTTAAGTTTTGCATCATCACTTTGTAAGTCAACTCGATTGACCTTTCAGTGTATAAAATTGCATTAATGAATGCCTTCCATATATCGCAGTGCCTATTTGACCCATCACACCCCATAATAATGAGTCAGCCGCGCATTGAGATTTGAAATGGAGCAAAAATTGAACGATAATCGATTTTGCACTCTCCAAAAGAGAAAAAAAAGAATTTATGATTGTGAAACATCAACGGCAGTGAATGAAGACAGAAAAAATCAATTTTAAAGCTACTTGCGAGAAGGCTTTTAATGGCATTAAAATGCGATGAAACGAAGGGCTTCGCCCATTGATGCCAAAATATCTGTTTTTCTGTTATCGTCGGAATTCATGAAATTCTTGGCAATTAAATGCAGAACTTTTGAATTAAAGTTTAAACATCCGTAGATTTATATCGAAAGGATCACAAATGTGGTTTTTATATCATGCATATTTCTATAAATTGCAAGACATTTATCATCCCCTTGTTGGCTTTTCTGCCTTCCAGACGTTCCCAAAGGCATTTTAAAGAACTTTTCTGTCCCATCACATACGTCGCATCCTTTTCATAAAAGAAACAAAACTTGAGATATGACAAGTTTCTTCCCTGTCCAGTGTGACTTTTTGTGAAATTGAGATGTGGTCGAGGGGAATGAGAGATTGAACCTTTTTAATCTACATAAATTAATCACAGTTTCTTACAAACAGGAAAACTTTAAAGATTTTATACTCATCACGTGTGTAATCAGGTGAACAATTGACCTTTTTAACCCTCACCCATCAAGTGTATTTGAGCACATAAAAGTCATCATCATTCCAGTGCACTCATAAAGCTGATGAGCCATCTATTAGCCCATTCAACCATCACGTCTTTTTACATGCGAACTTCCTTTTTTTTTTTCAATGTGATCTAAAAGAGCGAAGAGCATTCCATCAATTGCAATAATTTCTTTCTATATCTATAAGAGCTCATTGTCATGCGATGCACGCGAGAAATATTAAATGATGATTTTATTTTTTTTTTTGGTGGATTTGTGAAGGAGGAAGAATGAGACGAGAAATATTATTTTGCTCTTTTTTTTATGATGCACCAGAAACGTTTAAATTCGTTTATTTCGCTTAAGGGAATAAAGAGTATGGTTAATTTAGAATTGCAGTCGATTATTTAATGTTTGCTATACTTTCATTCCCTTCGCACTGTATTATCATTTTCAAATTCAATTTCTCATTGTATTACATGTTTTCTCTTCACTTGATCCGTGTTCGTGTCCAAAGCAGCAAATTGATGGCTTTCGCTCGGCGGTAAAATAAACGGCATCGAAATTCGAAATAAGTGTTTAAATAAGCAACAAGAATATTAAAAAAATATATATTAATATTGTACAATTTCTGTTCAAGCACGCGAAATGTGTGAAGGGGTTTATGGAATTAAGCTCCATCAAAAATGGAATTCAAGTGAGCAGAAAAAGTAATGAAATTTGCCACCAACAAAATTGCACCACTTCATTAATGGTTCCGTTGCAACCATCTGTTGATCCAGTGCAGGTTTACTGTTTTCTTTTTTTCGCAAAAAGGAACAAGTCATAAATTCATCAAAACACTGGATGATGGCAGGAATACAGAGCATGTAGCGAAAGCATTTTCCCACATCAAAAGGAAAAAAAAAATTCACACAGGAAAGTGAAAAACCATTTTCCGTGCCATTCATCGCAATTTTATTTTTTCCATCGCTCCCTTCGCATCATTGCAAAATTCTTCCTTTTTCGCAGGATGAAAAAGAAACACATAAAGAAATTCCGGAGGGGAGGAAAATTTTGCAAATTGTAAGACACATTTTTTCACACAGTCCTTTGTCAATGCGATTTATGTTGGCCCATGTCTGGATCGATGTTATTTCTTTTTTTTTTCCTTTTATCAATTTTGTAATCTTTCTCTTTAGAATTTTCATCTCAAATGAATTATGAATCGCTTAATTTTTCACATTTGCACAACTCATTCAAACGACAAATATGAAATTTATGAATTTTTAATGCGCCAAAAAAAAATTGCTGAGTGAAAAAAATTTTTTTTTTTTTCTATTTGGTTTTGATGTACGAGAGAGCTGTTGGTTCATAAATAATTTAAGTAACATTTTATAACGTTGTTGCAAGCCACATTTTGCCAGCAGCGGCAGCTTCCCCATTTCACTCTACTGATGGGTGTTCTATGAAGGATCATCTTTTAATCTTATTTTTTAATAAATTGAAAAGAGAAGCATTGCCGTTTGTTTCGTGTGTAGATTTTGCGGATTAAAATGCGGGGGAGACTTGAAATTATACTCTGGAGAGGAATTATGGATAATGTTTTTATGTTCGTTGATACTATTTGATGACATAAATGTCGGTGATGAATTTTTATGATTTTCAGGATTTTTTTGTTTTAGAATTTTTTTACTGAATCTTTTTTTTTTGCATGCGGTTCATTGTAATTGCAATAAAATGTTTGCAACATAAATCACATACAGCAGCATAAAATAAAAACAAACAAATCTTACAATCAATTGAACATCTCAATTTTTAATGCAACATCAAAAAAATATTGAAGAACTTTCCCATGATTATGATGAAAATATTTTCTAAGAAAATGAATGAATAAATAAAAACAATTCTACACATGATTGAGATATTGAGAATGTGGGTAATAGACGAGCAGTCAATAAATCTTCGCATACGTTTTTAACAACAATAATTTCGGTGAACGAGAAATGGAAGCATCAATGAAGAGAGAAATGTTAAAATTATGATGTAAAACAACAAAAAAATTCCAAGATATATCTCGTTGAAAGCGTTATTGGTGAGTTTCGGGCCCCTCCGCGACAGATTCTGGTCAATAGTTCAATCACGAAAAATCATGAGCGCGTACTTACTTGGCGCACAACTCGCAAGCACTGTTATTGACTTGTTAGTTTTTCCTCCGCTCGAAATCGATTGCACATCATCTGCATTCGACATCGAGATCGATATTATTGATGGAGGGCTTTAACAAGATGCTGATCTGATCAAGTATGTCTGTGAGATTAATTGTGGATGCATTTGTAAGTGATGTTTAAAAATTCAACACGAATCTATCAATCTGAAAGAAGTTTTCAACACAGTCGAATGAATCCCGCTAGACACATCTAATTAACATATCGAAGCGAATGAAAGAAGAAAGAAATTGCAAAGTAGTTCAAGTCTTGAGAATTATAATCACCATCAGTACGAAAACCGAATATAATGTTGTATTGTTGTTGTAGGTTATGATTCATGTGCATTATTAAATGCCATGAACCAGGTAGAGAAGAAAGAAATGAAAACTTGCGCAAACTATAACAGAAAGAACTTCTCAATTTGTCCAGTTTCTCCATTATATAAAAAAAGCACCATCAACTTGTGTGTGCAATCGGTCGATGTCAATCGATTTTAAATGCCCACAAAATTTATTGCAATAACCAGCACAAGCGTCCAGTGTGCGCGATCGTTTTTTTTTCTCTTTATTCTGACACTAAATGGTGCTCTTAGGAATGCAATTTCATGAAAATTGTGCATGTGATTGCATCACTTGGAAATTTATTGGATGTTATTTAATTTATTGGCACTTATGGCACTCTTTTTCTTTCTTCTTCACCAAAGCCTTTGGTGCATCATCCAGTGTAGCATTCGAGCATTTGCTCGCTGATTTCAATCACATGAATCGTGCTCTGCTTCAGTGCCGTTTGTAGAGTTTCATTAAACGAAAGAAATTGATGTTTATTAAACATTCATCCAATCCCGAGGAATTTTTCTCATTGATTTTTCTCCTCAGTCAAGAATTTTCCATAAATCTGCTTTAATAAATTTTCTATTTGTTTGCTTTTCCTTGGAATTTTTCATACCTTTCTGCACAAACGAGAGTGGTCAAGAGTTGGACATTAATTTTGTTTTTGCTGAATTTTTCCCCTTTTGTTTTATGATACAAGGAGTGTGGGTGGGTAAATGGAGGCGAGGGAAACAGAACGAGTTGCACCTTTAAAATTGAATTTTTCATCATGTCGTACTGTAATGAGAAGCTTGTTTGAGTAATATGCCTCTGAGGAAGTCGAAATTGATTATAGCCCTTGAGGAAATTTCAGGTCAATTGCAAAGTATACTCTTCGTATTCTTATATTGCGATGGGAAAATTGCGGACTTTACTTTCCTATCACAGAAATCTTTGACAAGGGTTTCGGAAAAGTCTCATAAAAATATCATTTTTCTTAATCTCCTTAAAGGCATTTTGAGTCGACAAAACCATGGCAAAGACCTATTTTTTGAAGGCATCACTCCCTTCTTTTTTTTTTTCATTCTCCCACCCATTCGATACAATATCCCTGAACCACATTCCAGCAGTTGCCAGCATCCCATTCCATCATTCTCATTTCAACATGAATAGTTTTTCTCAATAAATAATATGAATCTTGAAATTGTCTCCGCACAAATTTATGGAATGAGATGAAATTTTTTGGGTGCCCGAGGGGTAAGAAAACAGAAGATTTATGTGTGATTGTTTTTCTTATAAACAAACGACTCGAGACTTGAGTGCCATTGTAACTTAATATTGTTCCATATGTAAATTACATTCCTGAAATATTCCAGATATTCGATCCTTTATTACGTTTCACTGGACGACCTGAAATGAATGAGGGACGATGTCGACAGCAAGAATGATGATGCGGCTTGCGGTTCTTTGCTGGCTAGTGTGATAAATCATCATCTTTGTTATGAAAATTTCTTTTCTTAAAGTAAATTTTCTTATAGAAAATTTATCTTAATAAATTTCCTAAAAACCTGCAAAAGCGACACAAAACGAACAAAAGGCAATAAGAGAAAAAAGCGCTAATGAACTCGCGCGGTGTAGTTTGTTGAACGCTTAATTGAGTTGCCAGCGGCAGAACATAAAAAAATAAAAACTTTATTGATTGAATTGGAAGAAACTACATTGCGATGGGAATTTCGAGGGGAATATCGATGGAACGAGTTATAATTTTAATCTCTTTTCATTACAGTTTTGCCGCAAAAATACCAACAGCAGTTTTTTTTTTCTCAAAAGTTTTTCATCCGAATGAACCCTTAAGGAGCATCTCTCCCCCCTCTCACCCTCTGCATACTCTTAAACTCGGTTAAAAAATATGAACCGAACGAAACAAACATTCGATGGAGCAACGAAAAAAAGTAAATAATTTTTCTCATTAAGAAAAAGCGAAACGTCCTGAAAAGTCGAAGCAGTGGGAAGAGAGTAAGAGTGAGAGAGATGAAGGCAAAGAAAATGAGTCGAAATATGAGGGAGATCGGGTGGCAAAAGAAGCCAGTTCATTTGCCTAAAACTGTAGTATGAGATTCACTTTCCCCCACCATACTTTCATCCCCCCCCCCTCCTGGTGTAAATGAAAATTTCTACAATTCCTTTTCAATAAACATCGCATCAGCGCCGGCCCAGCCAAATGCTTCGAGCCCTGGTTATTTGCAGTGTACTCATCAGTCTCTCGCCCAACTCCCCTCGTGCTCGTCTTTACCACTTCCCTCCCTGTCCCTCCCGATCTTGCGTATACAAGAAAAAATATTCGAAGGCAACAGAAGAATAAAAATAAAAAAAAAATTAAAGAAATAAATGAAAATCGATTAAAAAAACTTGAGAAAATTGAGCCAAAAAGTGGATGGAATTTTTTTTTTCTTTCATTCTTTTTCGTGTGTTTTCATTTCATTTCACCAATTTTCCATGTCGCTTGTGAAAGTGGTTTGAGGTGTTTGACACCGGGTTGGCACTGAACCAATATTAATTCAACCCCCCTCAAAATTCTTTATAAGATATGGAAAAACCTTTTCTTTCATTTGTCTTAAAGAAATCTTAAATTTTCTAAGAAAAAGTTTAATAAAATTTAAATTTTGTCTGCGAAATTTCGTAAAAATTACTTGGAACCAAACGCTGGACGTAAAAATTTTAAAACATTCCTTTCATTCATTACTCGTTTGAATAATCAATATTTTTCCATCCATCGCAATTCCATCAAGCATAATAACCACTCGCACCATCACTCCCAGTCCGTCTCCTCATTGCAGCCCATTTCATCCATTCGGTGTAAAAATATAAAAAAAAATTTCCATATCTTTTAATTTATTCAACTTTCCCTCTTTCCTTCAATTTGTGCGTATGTCTTAGTTAGCATCTCCTCGTGAACATAATTTTTTTTTTTTCACTTTTCCAGAGTGGTGGTCGATTCAGAGTAAGAAAAATTATTCATTTACAGCATTAACTTTTTTTTTTCGGCTGCTTGCAAATGGAAAAAATAATAAAAAAAAAATATAAATGAGAATTTCTCTTTTTTTTTGCTGTTTTCCGAGCCCCAGATGAATGGTGGAAATTTTCTTAATGGGAGTTGGAGGTTGCTTGGTTGTCCCTCGCCACTTTTGCAATGAAACTTTCCATTTTCTTCAATAAAGACCATGGATACAATTTTATATATATTTTTTTAGTATTGGATTCATACGCGGACTGTGTTTTGCATAATGAATAATTACAGCAGTCGATAAGGCAACTCCCGACATCTTAAAGTTCTCATCCCTTTATTCGCAATTTGCAATCATCTTCAGTTTTTTTCATTTCTTTAAATTTCAGCATTTCATTTTTTCTTGTCATCATTGCAGAAAAAAGCGAAGAAAGAAAAGTGCACTTTATGGTTGACGGAGCTTCTGGCTTTGTAATTTTGTGCCTTTGTCTGCTGATTTTACTGTTGCTGGTAGTTGTTGTTTCTTTCATTAAGAGTAAGAAATTTTATGAATATTGCAAAAAAAATGAAACTCAAAATCTTCATGATCCATATGCGAAGGAATTTTGTCGATCGGAAAACGAAAATCGTTCAAAGAAATATCAAAGAATGACATAAAAAAAAGTGCCATCGAACCTTTTGAACTGTAGTTCGAGCTAGAATTCGATTAAGAAAATGGCAATTCCTTAATGCTCCAAATGGGAAACATTGGCGTGGAGTGTGAGCGAGAGGAGTCAAATCGAATAAAACTCGAAATGTATTTTAATTTCCATCTTTTATTTTTCACTTTCCTATAATCGTGATTTGCAGGAGTGATTTCTGAACAGGATCGTAATAAGGAGGAAAACTGCTTCCGAAAGAAAAAGGAAAATATTTTTTAATTAAACTTTGTTGAATATTCATTCAGACAAAATCAAATGTCTTTGAATGTTTTCCAATTTTTTTTTACTCATCATTACTTGTAAAACATATCTGACATACAAACTGACAAGTCACCCCATTAACTTTGAGCTGGCCCATTTATAAGATTCCTCTTTCCATTCATTTAAATCCAAAAAAAAAAACGGGGAACACAAAAATAAAATAAAATGTAAAAAAACAAGAAAACTGCTCAAGACTTTCCATCTTTTGTACTTAATCAAATCACCCTGAAAAACAAGAAGAAAGAACATTTTTGTGTTGTTTGGTTTGAAGAAGTCCTTGCCATCCCATACCCTATCAAACACAAAATCCCCCCTCATGCCCATTATATGTTCAAGACTCCACCAGTGTTCTACGACTCATTTTAGGATGAGAAATAATTTTCTTTCTTTTTTTTGTGCTCGCTGTTTTCGTCCTTTTGTCGTACACGAAACAACATGCGAGAAAGGCAACAACAAAAAAAAAGTCTTAAAACATTCTTTATTTTTCACAATAATTACGAACGACTTGGGAAGTTCCATGTTAGATGAGACACTTCAAAATATTTTTTTTTATCCTTAAAATAAATTAATTAAAAAACGTGATCGCTGAAAATTTGATCTAAAACGCAGCTCATAGCATGGAATATTCTTCTTCGTCTCATCCCAATGAAATCGTAGCTTGGTTTTTACGTCAAGGATGGTTATATGCTAATATGGTGTATACAGGCGTAAGAGGATGAGAGGGGTGAAAAAACAAAACTTTTTTTTCCTTAAAGCATCGGACGCATGATGATTCGTCCCCCGCATTTCTCCTCTTTCACGAAGCAGAACTTTGCGTCAACTCATACCCCCACGGACGATATTTTTTTATGAAGATTTTTATGTTTAATTTCCCTCGCCTCTGTCGTGAAAACGGAAAAAAAAATATTTTTGGATGGAACAAGCCCGAGCAGTTCGGGTTGATGTTATTTAAGGCATCATCCCACACCACTGTACGTATATGGTACGAAAATGATTCCTTTCGTTGACGGAGGTGACAGAGGGTGAAGTGCCTCATACTCTCTCTCTCACTCACTCAATGCTCAACGTCCCTTCTCAATTTTATAATTTCGGCCTCGGAAGAAGGAAAAAAGTTTTTTAAGAAGAAAAAAATGTTGAAGAATTTTTCTTATTCCAATAATTAGGGAAAAACTGTCCACACATACAAGCATACATGAAAATGAGTTTTTCCTTTTAAGAAACAAAATCGCAAGAGCGTATTTAATCATTAGGGCGAAATCAGGGTCAGTGAATTGATTGTCAAGTTATGGAATATATCAGAATTGTATTCAATCGAATATAGTCTACCCAACCCTATTTGTTCATTAAAAAAAAAGCGCTGAATCTCGTCGGTTGGGAAAATGAGTAAAGACCATCTTCGCAAATGGCGTGTGCTCATATTAAGACAGTGATGTTGCATGAATTTCAGTTTTAATATCTAAGACGCGAGAGCGGCGTTTTCGCGAGGGTGATTCCATTTAATGTAACCATGGGATGTAGGACGAAGGGACGAGGGGGCTAAGGGGCTACTTCGTACTTTCATTATTTTCCATTATCTCAACTCATATACATCTTAACGATACATCACGCAATGTGCGAGATGATGGCAAAAGAAAGAAAAAAGAAATTTCTGGATGATGGAAAATGGGCGGCAAGGGATCTCCGGCAAAAAGAAAAGGCAAGAAAAGAAAAAACAGGAGTAAAAAAAAATTATTCTCATCGTCATTAAGATGATTTTTATTGTTACTTCTTTCTCTAACCATCGTCTGTCCAAAAATTTCCTATCCTCTTGATGCCACCCTCTCATGCCGTCGAGTTCGTTTTTAATATCAGAAAAGTCAAGATTTCTCTTTTCAGTCAGGAAGGATATTCGCGATTTTCGTGCCACCATACCATTCCCATGGTTTGTTAGATATGAATAAATGTAAGATGGGCACAAGATTGAAAAGCAGAACAACAATAAAAAAAAATGATGATTTTCATGTTGATGAGATCTAACATGCGAAATTGAAATGTAAAGCAAGACCAGAAGGGGTTTCCATGGGAATTACTTAATGAAATTTTTAAATTCTTGTTTTTGTGTCGTCATTGAAGAACAATAAAAATGATTTTAATTAAAATCGACAAAGAATTCAATCGAAAGTTTTGACCGAAACTTGGTACAATAGGAATGAATCTATCACGTCACGATGGAAAAGCTCAACATAACAAAACAACAAACGTAAAAAAATTAATCTCCTTTCTGATCCACTTTTCGCTTCTATGATGGGGATGCAAATATATTTCCTCTTTCTCCATTATATCGCGTTCATTTTCCGCGATCTTTCTTTCTTTTTTTTTTTTCGTACTTCCGCAAATAATGAAAATTTATGATGAGGAAAATCCACCCACGGGTAACTGAAGTGGGCTTAGCTCCTTTCTTTTCCTCCATCAAGAAAAGAAATTTCATATAATACACAAAAAACCGGATGGATAAAGGATTTGTTGGCATCTTTGGCATCTTAAGGCCCTTCTTTTCTCTTATTATTATTTTTTTCCACATCGCATTTCGGTCGATGGGATTTTAGGAAATGTGATGGATGAAATTGAAATGACTTGCGATAGGATTTTTTTTTTGATGGTGCTTACCTACAAGAATGGATCTCGAGAAACAATAAAATGTTTGTGGATCGATCGAAAATTATTGAATTCCTGGAAAACTTATGATTTCAACATCAAATTATCAATTAGTTCCTCAATTGAATGTACATGCTCAGTAAAAAAAAATCACGTCCAGCATTACAATTTCTCAAATATCTCAATCGGTAGTCAATAATTCCACAAGTATCTGATTCAGTAGTTCGCGATCAATATTCGGTATGGTTCAAATTGCATTTACACCAGCTGAAGTGCAATTTTATGCTACAAAGCTACGTGACAAGTGCTACAAATTGCTTCCAGGGTCAAGTACGTGATCGGACAGGTGCAACAGTGAAAACAAAAGAACAGAATTGCTAAAAGGATAGAAGAAAATTGTGCAATTTAAAATTTTTTTTTTCTTTAAAGACGCGACGGATACAAAATTAAGAAACAAAATTTAATCGATGTCGTGTCGCTGGGACAGTCAAAAAAGAGAGAGAGAGAGAAAGAGCGGTGGAGACCTGCGGGGCGTGAGGAAAAAAGAGCGGTGGATAACCTTGATGATGGTCAATGAAGAATTTTTTTTTCTTTTGCCGCGAAGTTTTTCTTATTACTTTTTTTTTGTGTCGCGCCCTTTAAGCAATGGATGGAGAGTGGAGCACTTTAAAATTGTCGAAAGATTTGGGTCGATGACCGAATGATGACGGTTGCACTGGACGGTCAATAGACCGCTTTAAAGATTCGGTTGGCGATAAGAAAGAAGAAAAAATAAATAAAATGATGTTTAAAGATCTCGTTGCTCTCGTTGAGTGTTTTTTTTTTTATTTTTCCCGTGCAATACCTTCTTAGTTACTTGAAGTGGACTTTTGAGGGAATAAAAGAAACAAGAATGAGCAACTCTGTAGTGAATGTTTATTTCTTATTCAATTGAAATTTCAATGCAGCTCTCGGTAGATGAATGCTAAAAAGTGTTCATTTATAATTATAATTCAGCAATTTCCATGGCACTTTTCGTTCCCGGGGATGTAAGTCGAACAGAAAGTTTTCACGTAACCCTGGGAAAAATCCACCAAAATAAGAAGAAGATTTTAATTTTATTTTTAATATTTTTATTTCAAAAAATTTTCCTTTTGTTTAATAACAAATATTTTTTTCTTCTTTTTTTTCTATTCCATCGTATAAATATTTTCCCAGCAACCGATTCGGTGGGCGATGGAAAATTTCTTCACATTATTTTTTTTTTATATATTTAATGTGCTCCACACGGCCACGCCCCAAAAAAAAAAAATAGCAAGCATCAGATTCAGAGAGCACATATAAAAAGTACATTTGGATGGAAATAAAAATACAACTTTGCTGTCGATATTATTTCTGCGACGGTTGACAACGGACAAAGGGAGGGGGGAGGTGAGCATGGATGTTCAATGCTGTTATGGGTCATGCGATTCGAGGAAATTTGCATAATTTGCTCTAAAGTGTTCTGTTTATTTGAATTACAAATTTTTATGATGATTTTTAAATCACTTTAGAATTGAGTTGAGTCCTCGAAGGGTCGCAAATAACTCACAGAGGGGTTGGATTCGAATGTCCAGTCGCAAAGAATCTCATAAAAATCATATTATTGTCCCATCTCAATGACCATCAATAAATGCAATGGGCTAGTTTGGAAGTGTATTAAACAAATAAATATTACACAAATTTCGGATGGTTGCTAATCGGATGATGAAATGATAGAGGAAGGGGAACAATTCTACCCTCTTAAGAAGGGGTCAGTTTTTGAAATCAGGGTTGAGATTATCGAGGGATGGACATTCAACAAGTGATTCGACTGGACTTTATACTTTACAAAATGCTCAGCGGGGATTTTTTTTTTACTTTAAGGGGATGAAAATGCATTGAAATTGATTTATTGACCAGATCAGCAGGATTGTTGTTGTTTGTCGCTTGTTGCTGTAAAAATTAAACTTTGAGGGATGAAAATTCTGTTGACCTAAAAATAATAAAAACCGATGGACAACAAAGTTGCAAATGTATTTTTAAATATTAAAATGAGGATTTGCCTCGCAGGGAAAAAATATTTTCATAAGCGAAGCATGCAAAAGAAGGAAAGATTTCGATAAGAATCTTCTTGCAACAAAAAGAAAAAAGAAAAGAATTAAATTGCACAGATCGCGAACTGACCGCGGTCAATATTTTTTTTTGGCTTTTTATAATTTCACTGACCACAATTTAAAACTCTTGCTTTCATCAGAATCATCTTGAATGGTTTTTTATGTGATAAAAAAAAAACTTTCTGATACTACTCGAAGGCATTGCTATCAAATCGCTAAATGCCAAAGATCTGATTTCTTTCTCGTGTTCGCATCAACAAAATGACACTAATTGCATTGAAAAAAGATTAGAAAACAAAAGAAAACTTGCGCAAGAGAAAAAAAAAGCGACACGAGTTGGATTCACTGTAATTGCACAATTTGCTCATCTCATCCATTGTTTTCCATATGTCATGCTCCAATTTATGTGCTGCACTATTTCTCTATTTTGTCGATAAAATGAAACCATTCTTGAATCCATTTCGCCATGTGATTGACACATTCAAACGTCAAAATTACGAACCGGAAATCGAGTACAAGAAATAAATAATAAAAAAAAGCAAATAATTGGCATCAATGGGCAACAAAGCAATGATCAAAGCACAATGGGCCATGTGATGGACACGCAAATTGGCCAATCGGTAATTTTCAACATTTACCGGGATCGTGAGGGCCAAACATTCAAAAGGTCACTCGGTCGACGATTGCATTGTGATATCCTTCAAATGCCCTTCAGCATATTTCAGACATGCCATATGTGGACGTAAATAACATATTGCGACCAGACAATGGACAAATTAACATGCTCAATTGCACAAGATAATTCAAGGCCAGGGTCAGCCCTTTTATGCACTGCTTATCGATACGCTTCCGTGAATGTATTGACTTAACAGACAATCAGCCGGCTCAATTTGATGTTCTCAGACATTCCCACCCCATCCACAAAACTCATACACACAATAAAATAAAATAAAAGAAATAAAGTAATCGGTGTTGTGCAATTTCATCCAATTTCCAGCCAGACACCCGCTCGCAATTCCTGTCTTATCAATTTCACCATATTCGTGTAAACATGATGCTGTGGAAATGTTTCCGAAATGCTTATAAATCCACCCCCGGCTTCATTACATTTGCGAAAAATGCCGAAAATTGCATCATCGAAGAAAAAAAAGAAAATATCAAGCAATTTTTATTGTGTTTATTTATTGCGAAATCAAAGTGAGGGGTTGAATGGTAAAATTGTGTGTAAGCAGGGTGAAAGTCATCCAAATTACCCGCAAATTCGAGTGAAAGAGATGGTTCAGTGATTGGCGCGGCAGCATACACGCGACGACGACAATTGTTTGCCACTTTTGTGCAAATTTTTATTTGATTTTTCGCAACATAAAAGAAAGGGAGAAAGTGGTTTGTTGATATGATTATTCTATTGAATGCGGGCATGAGAGGGCGAAAGTAAGTAATGTCATGACACCTTTCAAGGGGTTTTGCACACGATGTGCGAGGGAAAATTGTGGTTTTTGCATTTTATTTGATTGATTTATTTTGAGCTTGTGGAAAAACAAATTGAATGAAATTACAAATGGACATTGAATGGACATGAACAAGAACAATTGAGATGGTCAAATTGATGGGAAAATTACACGAGGATTAATTACATTTTCATGTGTAAACATGACCCCTTGAAAAATCAGATCAAAGCTCGAAGAGTCGGGGCGACTATTAATGTTTCACGATGATGCATCTCTATGAATGCCCACAACAGCAAGAGTCGCTGCTTTTCTAACAGCTTTGAAGGAGGGCGCCCGCGTCCGCTCATGATCATCACGAAATGTCTATTTCATTTCAATTCATTTCTTTACCTTTTTTTTTTTGTTCTTCTTCCAATTCTTTTACATTTCAATTTCTTCGCATGCAATTCGTCTGACATCGCTCAGCGGCAGAACATACAGATCTTGATCTTATATAAAGAAATGAGAATTCTATTTTTATATGAAAGCGGATGACCGTGCAAAAACAATTGGAAAAATGTGGATGAAGAGCAAGATGAAATAGAAGCGAATCGAATTTGTTGTTTACATGAAAGGAATTAGTGAGAGAAATTTAACAAAATTGTATCAGATTGCAGTTATGGAATTTCCTTATGACGAAATTGTCATGTCCATCAAAACTATATTTACACATTTTTAATGCAACAATAAACACTTTATAATATTCTTGAAAATAATTTTTTATTGCCAATTTTTTTACTCTTTCTCAGCTGCAAATTTATTTTTTTTTTCTTCCATTGTTGTTGCTTCTTTTATGGCCAAAGTTTCATTTAATGCATCAGCAGAAAAATATCTACAACAAAACCAAAAATCATCTGTTCATTGTTGGACTCACAATTTGTTAAATAAAATGTACATGGAAGTTTTTTTTTTTTGTGTTCTGTTGAGCTCCAATGTTATGTGCTTTTAAAAGTTCTTTGCTTGTTACATTCAGTGCCTGAATTCATGTATGTTATTAATAATATTAAAATTTATCATATTAATCATTATGAGCGCACATAAACAGTTCGCCATCGGGGCCGATGGAAGTGTTTGCAGTTCATGGACTTGCGAAACGATGTGAAGCATTGCAAGAATCTCACGTTGACTTCCCTGGATGCAAAGAAATATGAGTAAATAATAAAGCACAGAAATCGTGTGTGATATCATCGAGTTCCAACCAAGCAGCGAGCAAAGTCGAGAGCATCATAAACCATAAAGAGGCGAAAAAATGAAAATTAACAACAAAAAAGTCGTGCAATTGAAACATATTAAAACACATAAAACATCATCTAAAAGAAGAATAAAAAACCGATTTAACAAATAGTATGCACCTAAAACCGTGTCCAAGAATGGCAGTTTTACTTATATATAAAAAAAAATTTGTAAGAATTAATCATTAATAATGAAACTTGATGCCGATGGAATATTTGATGCATAAGATTTGACACGATTTGTGAGAAAATCATCATGTGGACGTTTCCTCGTGATGCCCATATAATCTTGTAAATGTTAAATAAAGCAACAAACTTTTCCCAACTCAATGAAAATTCTGGAAAGAAAAAGTTTCCTTTCAGCATAAAAAAAAGGTCACGTGGAAAAATTCTCATTAATTAATTTTAATTTGTATTTACAATTGTCTCAAAGAAATTTCTTAAGACATCTCACGTTTTTCTCATTCTTTCAACACGATTTAGGGAAATCCTATTTCCACCCACAACAATATACGCAAATAACGTGCGACATGTTATTGAAATTTAATTAACCGTGCATGGAGAGTGAGAGAAAATGAATTTGGAGCAAAACGTGAATGTGAAAATTGTGCAAATCATCTTTATTCCCACTCCCTCCCCCATCCTCACCTCGCATCGTAAAAAAACAGAACTTCAGTGCACGAAAAATATTTTCAGAACCCAAAAAAAGAAAAATAAATAATAAATTTACTAATCTTCAAATATTCATGTTCAGTCACGAACCGCAACGATGATGATGATGTGTGTAGATTATGGAACTGAGAAAAAATAAATTTTTGTATATTTTCCTTCACATTCTGATGCTCGATTTACTTCTTTGGTTATTTTTTTTTTTTTTAGATATTCGGCGGAATTTTTATTAACTTTATATTTGATGGTGCGGTATCGATTTGAGATTCGTCTTTTGACTCCATTCATGATGAATCATTTTCAAGAATCGCTGGCCACTGTAGCATAATGTCAATCGGCTCTTTGAATCATATGAGAACATGCCGAAATTATCATGGACGATGCTGAATCATTGCACTGGATTTTTGTTTGATTTAGAATTTCAAACGATTTGGATTTGTACGAAAGTAACGGAAAGCTGTTGACTGTAAACTTTCTTTGATTCTTCTTAATCTTCTTCTTCATGTTATTTGTTTCTTTGTACTATTAAAGTCCGAAGCGAGTGCCCCGAAAAATGCACAGACATTGCACAATTCAAAGTGGCGAGACTTTTATTGTGATAAGGCGACTAATAAAAATCACTTTCAATTAATTACAAATTCCTTGTGCTCTTAATTAGAGAATTGATACATGATTTGGAATCAGATGCTTCTTATGGTTTGGAAGGTCATAGGTCATTTAACCCTTTCGTTATCGTTTTCATTTTAAACTATATCAGTACTAATGGCAAGACATGAAAGGGGTGAAGGACGATTTGTATCCTTCTACTGATGACAAAACCACACCAGAAACTAACATATTACCATAAATTTATCACTTCATCCCTTTCATGGTGTCACATGTTCTTATGACTTTCTTGAAAGTCACAAAAACCCCAAAAAACTATCTCTTGAGTTCAGCAACAGGAGTGAGAAAATGAAGCTACGAAAATTGAGATAAGAAAGGTCATGCGGCAATTTTGTTGCCATACGATGAAATTCGTAGCGTGGTGTGAGACGTGACACATCCTGGCATGAAAGGGATGATAACTACACATTAAATCATCACACAAGTTTGCTCTCTTAGCACTTGTCCATGTGGTTTTTGAGAAATGCAAAGGAGCAGGAGAAATTTCGATACGATTCGGATCCCATTTGAGGGAATTTTAACGTCATCAAATATTTTCATTTCGTAGGAAAATCGAAAAGTCACCGAAAAGTAATTTGTTGGGGTTTTCATTTGAACCCACAAAGTTGCAACATGTGTTCTGGAGTGATATGAACTAATGCAATATTCAGATGATGAATTAAAAATTTCTCAAATTTCAAAATCGCTTCCACCAATCGCTGACATTTTTTCTTGAATAAATCAAAGAAAGAAAAGCAAAGTACAATTCTTCAGTGCAAGTTTCAGTGCATCTAGTGCAGCTTACAATTTTCTGCATAATTTTTTGACGTGCCACGCCTTTAAAATTATGCAAACATTTTTTTTTATTAAATTTATTGCACATGCATTCAAATTGCGCAAATGTGAAATGTGATTCGAGCTGTGGGGCCGCTATTGATGAATCTGTAAATAGGGACAGAGTGTGGCGCTTTGCAATTCACGTTTTATTCTTTTGTTGGCATTTTGCAATGTTTTTTTTTTTTTTTGTGATGGTGCGAAAGTGATAAAAGATCTTATTGTGGGATCAACAATCGATGGCTTTGAGGCATATTTTACGTTCCAGATCCAGACCACATATGAATACGAGATATTTAGAGGGCGGGGGAGTATATAAAACAATGGCAGGGAGCTCCCCGTATAACAATTTTAGCTGCCGGCATTATTTGGCATTCACTCGCCTTAGTTTTCATTTAGAAAGTTTTTTTTTTCGCATTTTTGTTGCTTCAATTGTTCCAATTATGCACTGGAATAACAATAACAAAGCATGATGTGGAGCGAAAGAGGGGGGGCCCTCGATTTAACAATGGTGAAATTTTGATGCACATTAAAATCAATCGATTGCAAGATTTCCAACTGATAACACATAAAATTGCTCTCAGTGAATGAATAAAATGCTCAAATAGAAAACAACTCCAGTGCCACAATATAAAGCAATCATCCAGTGAAAGTTCAGAGAGTTTTTCAAAAATTTCATGAGAAAAACATTTTTCCAATTCAACTTTTCCGAGCCACGCCTTGGTTGAAAGAATTTCCTATCACATTTGTCGATTTTCCATGCGAGGGAATTTTTTTTTTTTGATTTTCGCTCGTAAAGAAAAAAAATATATTTGTCCTCCCCCCCCTGGGAGGGAAAAAAATGTCACAGAAACAGTGGAAAATGTTTTTCACTCGCATACACACACATACGATGAAATTTTTCCACCTATGAAAACTCTTTTTCAATTTTTTTCGGTCCGCCAACCAGTTGGTTCCTTAAGCCCCCCGCGAACAGGGGGGAACAACAACAAAAATAATAACAACAGCACATATACACATACACACATATAGTCGAAAGGATCCAAAGATATGTTTTATGCGCGCGCGATATATACCGAAATATATTCGTGCTTTCGTCTTTGGCCCCCGCGTCGCGCGCGGGCATGAAAAACGAAATAAAAAAGACGCATAAAATGTTGCGGATGTGAGTGACATGTGCGATGGGGGAATCGACAACACGAACGAACGAGCGAAAGCGAGTTAAGGGGAGTCACACGAGGGGGGTTGTATGTGGTGTGTATATGTATGTATGAGTGTGTGTATGTATGTTGTTTTGTACATGGTTTTTAACCCTATAATGTAGCTCCAAAAATTTATGTGTCTCGGTTGTATGGTTGAGCGAAGATTTATGTGGAAAATTTTTCACATGTGTTGCTCGTGCGGGAGACTCACAAATACACACACATACACATATCCACCCGTCGACCAACCAGAGAGAAAGGATTTTTCCTATACTGGATGTATGTTGCCGCGCGTATAAAATATTTTCCTTTTTATTTTTACTATTTTTGAGATAATAAATTAAATTCCAAAAACACTTTGACAACATAAACACTCAGCTAGGCGATGGACCGCGATTTTAAGTTGATGATTTTCCGCGATGGACAATTGAGAGCGACTGGCTCGCTTGGTGAAAATTCTAGAGGAAAGTTTTTTTTTTGTGCTATTCAATTGCCGGGGAGCGGGGGCTAAGAAGTTTCCTTTTGTTTGTGGCCCCCCAAAGTGATAGCCAAAAGATGTTGCAGCAATAAGTTCATCCAGAGTTAGTTTTCCCCCTTAAAATGATGTTAAAATTTTATTTCATTAAAATTTCCCCTTCACAAGAAAAAAATGCCCCTCATTGAGGGGAATCTCTGTGGGGAATATAAATTGCGCAAAATCCCAAGATCGTTATTGCGCAATAAATTTTCCCGCCAATTTATTAATTTTCACCAATTTTTCTGTTTCTTTTTTTTTGTGTGTTTCTTTATCATTTGAATATTCGCTGCCGTTCGGAAAGATTGAAAATGCAAAGACGATTTTCCCGCAGAATTATCCTAGATTTTTATATTAAAGAATATTTCCATCGATTCACGAATCCAAAGGCAACGACAACAAAATTATCGCACGTCACGAAGGAAGAAAAGAAAAAAGTCTAAAGATAATTCCGCGAAATGGAAAGTGGAAATCGATTTTTCATGCCAAATTCTTAAGCTTATGTACACTTTAAAAGGGAAAATTATCCATCGTGATGGACTGAGGTTGCGATGGACAATTTCAGAAAAAAGGAAATCCTTGGGATGGCAACATAGAAAATCATAATTTTTTTTTTTATTTATAAAAATTGAATAAAAACACAAAGCAAAACGGAAAATTCAATTGCGGGTTTTTCTCATTAATTTTAAAACACATTTTTTTTGTTTGTTTCTCAATCCATTCAGTGAATAATTTTTTTATTTGTAAAAAATATGAAATAATAAAAAAAGCCGCATTAATTTTTATGCTAAAATAAATCTCATCAAATATGCAGCGCTTATTAATGGCAGGTCTGGGGATGCTCTCTGGACATGTACAGGACATACACAGAGGAAAAAAATGCGAGAAAACAAAGAAAAGCGGAAAATTGTTCATGATTTCTTTTTTTCTTGTTGTGTCTTTTAAATAATTTTTAATTTTTCATTAAATTTTATTCATCCGCGAAAAAAAACTCCGGAGATGTTTTGGGGACAGATTTAGAATCATAAAAATTTTGATTTCCTTAAAGAAAATTTAGTGTGTCATGATTTCCGTACATGCCCATTTAAATATTTCTTTTGTTTTATTCAACAATTTTAATTATCTCAATTTTTATTTCGAGAGTTGCACAAGAAAAAAAAATTCATTTTTCCGTTTGTTTGACGAAGAGCGAAATATAAAAATTATTTCATGCAATTATGAACCGAAATTTTATGATGAAACTCAAGTGTCGATAAACAAAAAAAAATTGCTGTTTGCATATTTGATGGAACTGTAAAACGCTCTCATAAAAGGTGTCTAGAATTATTCTCATTTCCCGGACATTGAATCTGGAATTAATTTCCCTTGCAGTTCAATAAAAGTAAATATCGCAATCAGACTCAGACGCCAAAGTGTCTTCAGAATTGCCGCCAGTGCAACGATTAAAAACAATAAAAGCAAACATGAAAGCCACGAGAAAAAAAAATGTAAAAGGGAACTTTAAACAATCATAAGTAGCATCATACATACATGATATGCCGTGAATAGAAAAACAAGATTATTATTGTTCACATATAAGAGCAACAAAGAGAGAGAGAGAGAGAGAGAAAAGAAGCCACAAAAACAGACGACATTTCGCGAGCTTCAGTTCTTGTTGATTTATTGTCAACTTCCAGAGATGGCAACATTTGAATAACTTGCTCTTATGAAACATAAATTCAAAATGATTTTTGCGTTGCACACCCATGAAGTTGACAATTCTTTTATTTATTGAGAAATTTTCAGCAATGCATTTCAAGTATTTCTTTTGACAGATTTTAATGCCGCTGAGTGCCTCATTAGACATCTTGTGAATGAGTCATATGAGTTAATCTCAATTTACTTATTTCTTTCTTTTATTTTGCATCATGTGCTGGTGTCTACATCAGTTGTAAATTTCCTCCTGCAATTGCCTTTGGGGAATAATCTTTTATATCATTTCCTCGTTCTGATTCTACTTCATCCAGAAATGCAGAAAATATTTGCTCCCGTGCGGTTCCTATTCTTCACTCATTTGCACATCAGACGATTTTAACAAACTTTCCTTCTTTTCGCCGAAAATTGTGAAGGACTTTTTGAGGAGTTTTACTCGCTTTGGACTTGAGGAAAAAAAAATTAAATATGTAATGAAAGACTTTTGCGGCATTTTAAGCAGACGAGATAAATATAAAAAAAAAAAAACATCGAGAAAAGCTGTACATTGGAAATTTGGTGTGAGTGTAAAACTGGGAAGCACATTCACATGCAATTTGCCGGAAAAATCTCATTATAATTTTTCTTTTTTTGCCATCGAATGTGAATTGTGCAAATATGAGGATTTCTCTGGAGTTCCTGTTCTCTGTATGTTTGTATTTATTTATATTATTTTTTTCCACCTTTTCCATACGATTCATCTTCACATTCATGTTCCACCAAATGAATGTTTGCCGTATAGATTTGAAACGGGATTTAATGTTGGGGCAAATTGTGCTTTGCTTCGTATAAGTTTTCATTGATTCCTTTATCGATGATGTCACTTGATTTAAAGAACGATAAATAACAAAACTTACAAATATTTTCCCCTCCAGTATTAATAGGTAAATTGAAGTTATTGGAGCAACAAAACATGAGCAAAGCTACATTCGAGTCGAGAAAATATTTTTTTTTTCTTTTGGTTGCAACGAAAAATTGAATTAATTTCAATTTTATTCGTGAGCGAATTTTTTTTTTTCTTTATTTCTTTAATTTTACAAATTTTGCATCGTTTCATTTCGTGGCAACAACAATACAGTTGCCTGAACAATAAACATCTCAAGTTTCATTTTCATTTGATTTCGAGCACAAATGCAACATACACTCGCGGGCTTTCGTGGTTGAGAAATTATCGCGATGGACTTGATGAGACTTTTACGAGGCGTTTAAATACTTTGAATTAGTTGAAGTGATGCAAAAATATAAATTTACCTGAAGTGCTCATAAAATTTGTTCAAACTTTTCATAAATTGCACACTAAAAGTTTCTCAAATGCTTAAAAAAAATTATTGAGAAATAATAAAAAATAAACTAATTTCTAATCATAAGAAATAATCAGATGACAATAAACAAGCAAACAAAACATGAATGCGACAAAAAAAAAAACCCCACAACAAAAAATGAAATTTGTATGATAATTTTGTTTTTATATTTATTCGCTGATAGTTCTTGCGACTCTATAGTTTTGACGAATGAGATCGATGAGAAGGGCCAAAGAAACATATGTTTTACAACATTTTATCGGTCTATTTCGAATGCAAAGGGTGAGTGAGTAACGACGATAAATGTTCGATTAATTTGAAGATTGAAGTTATTCTTTTATAGTTTCGTATCAGAACTATTCAAGTGTTGACAACAATGAATTTTAATAAATTTCATATATGCCTCATAAAGAAAGCATAGTTGCCAAACCTTTGTATAAAAAATAACAAGAAAGCTCACGAAAAAACATATTAAAGTCGATTATTTGATTTTATTATTAGATAAGAGCCAACTCATACCTTCCAATTTTCAAACGAAGCAAACAAGAAACAAAACAAAAGGAGGAATAAAAAAATGTTGCCATTTAACTTTGCTACCCCTCCTCACTCCGTCACTCATGTGCTCTTTGTTGTGTATGGCACGGAATGAATCGACGTTGTGTGTGTGTAAGGAAAACAATAAAAATTATTTAAGCATTTTTTTTTATTCATTTTTATTATCGTCGAGAAAACGCGAACCTTATAATAATACCATGTGGTTCCTCCAGTGCCGAAAATTTGTGTAATATATACAAGAAGGAGGAAAGTAAGTAGGTGGTGTGAGAGTAAAGAAAAACTATCGACCTCTTCATGTATGACAATTCTTTCTAGGTTTTTTATTTATTTTTGGCAAAAGCTTGTCGAGTGACTTTTTATTGAATGTCATAAAATATCATACGAAATATGTTTCGAGGGTCTTGATGGCGTGGGGAAGGCTTCATAAGAATGAATGTTTTAACCCTTCAACGAATATTAACCATCAACTGATACTCTGAACATGTCATTTATTATTACAAAAGAAAAACATGGCTCGGAATGTTCATGTCGTTATGTATTAACAATAAAAAACAACAAAAAAAAGAAGAACTTCTGTTATCAGAGAACGAAGTAAGAACATTAATACCTTGAAATAGCTTATGGAGCTCACCCTCATTACAGTTCTGATCCTTTTTTTATATTAATATGTTGCTCGATAATATCCTTTTCTCTACTATAGTCTATGACGAAAATTCAGTAATTTATTGCTGCCAAGTTACATTACAATTTTTTTTTCGGCAGCAAGGCATAAGCGAATTCCAAACATTCTTTATTTGAATAGAATGCTCCAAGCCCTCTCTCAAAAACCATACATGAAGCTCATTAGATTAATTAAATACCTGAATTTGAAATAAAATAACACATTCAATTACCAATGTTGTCGCAACTCTTCATGAGATTTTCAATGAAACTTCCACCAAATTTGTATGATTTATGCTTTTCGGCATCACTTCACATACTCCATGTGCTCTCCAGCTTTATTGCATCACTTGAAAGTTCTTTGAAGCATGATTATACGGTTAATTATCATTTGCGGGAAATTCATGGAAAATCCGTTGAAACATTTTTTTTTTGCTGTTCAAAATGTTCAATGTTTCATATTTTTGGCTTCTCGGCATAAACATACACGACTCACTGGAGCGAACGGAAGGACTCCGTTGAATTATTTCTGCAGTTGCTCTGATACTTTTTATGCCTTTTTAAATATATGTTGCGAATATGAAAATGTTCTCGAGAACTTTTTTTTTTGGAAACTTTTTATTTCTATGAAAGTTAAAAATCGCGGAAAATTTTGCTACATGCATTAAGTGAAATTATAATTTTTCCAGAACTTCGAAATCGCAGGAAAATTCATTTTAGATTGTTTTGGGGCTAACAAAAATGCAATTCCATGGACTAACGACAGAGATAAATCGGATTTGAGTTATAATTGCTCAAGGACTTTTAAGTTGACCGTCCTTGAACTGCATTTATTTGCATTTCCGGGTGGAAATTTTTTACTTAATATCAGAATCATCTGTGCCCGCATTTCTTTACATGAATTTAATATTCAAACTTTCTCTTGGCAGGATTTTCTACTTTCCGTTGTTCATTTTTTTATTTCCTCGCGCGCCACAGACGATAGAAATTTTCTTTTTTTAGCTTTCTTGAATTTTCCAATTTCTTATGATTTCCTGTCTCAAGATGAAAATCGATTGAAAATTTCTTCTTTTTTGGTATACAGCTTTAAGTCGCGCGACTTGGACATTTCTTTTTTTTTTATTGCTTGATGTGCGGGATTTTATTTTTAGATATTTATCGATAAAGTGGCTTTTAATCGAGCGTTCATCCCCCTTGGAAGGTATAATTTCTTGTCGTTTCTTTCACGTACATGGAACATGTAAGTTTCTCATTGACCCCAAACACCTAACGAACGATTGATGTTATAAATCCGTTTTTCGCGTGCCGGACACATTAATTGTGCGTGTGGAGCTCATTAAAGTCCGTTTGGTATGTGGTTCCTTCAAACCCCCTCGTTCGACCACCTCATGAGCAAGCGAGTGACTTAACATAACTCTTGTGAATACAATTTACATATGGATAAGAAAACATTCGTGCAATGAAAACCAATGCCAAAAAAATGGAACGTGATTTTTATGATATTTCTCATCCCCTCGTTCTCTCTCTCCTTTTTTTCCACCTGACCAAGGTAAAACGATACCTGATTAAATCAGATGAGCCATCAGATGTATGTATGTGAGTGAATGTGGGGCTCATAGAATAATGTTTTTAGAGCAAACATTTGCTTTAATTTCTCACCGCACACTGTCCACCCCTCGCTAATGCACAGTAATCTCATTATTATGTAAATTTCACGTGAATTTCCTCTTCACTTTCACTCTGGGAAATTTCCATAATTCTTTATTCGTTTCCATTTCCATTTGATTTTGAGCTTTTTCAACATGAACATGTGGCAACTTATGTGATTACATTTGAAATATGTTGCTTCCGTTAACGTCGTGGCAACTATTTGTAGCCCAAATTTTTATCGCCGCGCGATTTTTCACTTTTCGTGTGTTGCATAATTGGCAAGTTAAGAATTATTGTCAGACGATATATCAATAAAGCGCTTATCGATATTTTCCGAACATTCTCATCCCTCCCCCACCACCTTTGCAAAATTCAAAATTAAAAGTAAAATTGTGCGTGCGTTTCACAATGCAATCATTATCACGTACTTGAGATTGGAGCAGTCCTTGACGAGGGTAAAGAGAAGTGAGCTAAACATGAGAACATAATCAGCATATAAGAACAACGTAAGAACATTGGAAAATTATGCAAACCCACAATCGTGATAGGAAAATATTGTGCGAAAATTCTTTTTGATTTTACTCTTCTTAATGTGTCCTCGAACTAAGAAGGATTTTCCGGCATTTATGATTTTTTTCTTGTCACCTGGAAAATTTTTTTATCGGAAAACAGAAAATAAAATGTGCAAATTGAGGAAATTGAACATGTATGGAATGATGTATGAAAAATGTGTGGAAAATTGAGAGATTTTATTGAATTTCCCCCACATCGAATTGCTTCAACAGCCGCAAAGTTCTACTCATCTGCTGAGCCATAAGTGTTTTTTTATTTATTTGCATCTCATTCCATTCCTTTTTCCTAAAATGTGCTTTCAAAGAAACCAGAAGAATGGAAAGCCAAATATTCAACATTTTCCATCCTTCGGGCCGTTTATTTAACTTAAATCTTATAAATTTTCCGCGGAACAGTGAATTTCTTACTGTAGCTCTCGATGGTTATTTGGCCTTTTTGACTGGTTCGAATATATGGAGAGGCATTAAAAAATCATTTGGGACATGATACACAGTAATGTAAACATTTTCTGTAATCTTGAAATATACATCAACGAATCAATGCGCGATATAAAGTCACTACCGTACAAGACCCAGCAGCTCCTTGCATCTTTAAAACTTTCGCTGGATATATGTTTCTAAGTAGCTATTATTAAATAAAAACATTAAATAATTTCATATTAGGCCCATGTCGAATATTCCCCTCGTTGCCTCCCTTTCTCGCCCTTCGTTTCAAGCACCAAAAATCATTGTTTATCACATGTTTTTTATCCATCCATCGACATACTCCATTTACTGAACATGCAGACTTCCTTTTGATAGCATAAATTTCCTCATTTCCAGCGACCTCACTCCCATACGCATCATACCCCTCAGCATCCATGTACCAACCGACTAATGCTGTTATAGAAAAAAAAGAATTTATCTACACGTCGAAAAAGAAAGAAAGAAAAGAAAAAAAAATCCAAATCCATCGACATATGGAAATGAGTGGCTTGATGTGAGGGGTTGAAATGAGAAGTTGATGCCTAAATGAACTCACATATATACTACAAGTTCCTCGCGTGTTATAAAAAAATTGTAAAAGGCAAAACCCCGAAAATCTCACTCAAGTACAACTTCTTCAATCCACCCGCACATCCAAAATCCAGATCCTTATCACGTGTTCTTTTTATTATTATTGTTATTTTTTTTTTCTTAAAGCTTAGAAATCTTTTGGAGTTTTGTGGCATTTACATATGCTCTGAATATGTACACAAACGCAGAAGGAAGATATAAATGATGAATTCACCTAACTCCCACCTCAGAAATTGTCAATTGTAATTCCGATGCGTCTGATAATGTGTCTCTCATATCAGTATCTGCGAATGTTCAATCAATTTAACGATGTCAATTACGTATTTAAGGATCAAAATGATTATGATGTCACCCCAATGCTCTACTCGTTATGAGGGGAACAAATATGCAATTTTTGGGAATTGATAAATGATTTTTTTTTTGAGGTTTTCGCGATTTGTGACGGTGACAGTTGATGAATGATTAGGTTTTAAATAAGATTTCAAGAAATTAGTTTTTAAGAAATCTTTGAAGATAAAAAAAAATTCCTAACAAATTTTAAGATTTCTCGATGCAAGTTAAATATCAGCGACACCATCACATGTTTCACATATTTCAGCCAGACAAAGCAAAGCCATAATTTATCTCCCTCTTCAGCTCCCAAAATGTTCTGCTAAACTTTCACTTTTCAACATCTTAAGCACTGCCATTCATGAGCTCTTATCAGAGGGGTTTGTACGTGTAATATATGTCTTCTTTTTGTTCCACTGTCGCAAAATAAAATAAAATAAAAAAAAAACACCATCAGCACATGTGAATGGGGGATTTCTCTAGCAAAATAAATGTGAAAATATTCGACAAAGGTTTGGGGGCTGTTAAACTATGAAGCACGCAATGGAATGAGATAACTGAAAGGGAAAGTTGATATTTCTCCAAATGGAAATGTAACATACATTCTCAACATATTACACCATTTATTATTTTGCGTACTCATTCTCTCGTTTATATGTTTGGTGGGAAGTGCATCAGTGATGTTGATTCCTCAATGTTAACTGCACGTGGCTTTAGATCAGTTAAATTGAATTTTCGTTATGAATTGAAATCATTTTTTGATTTTTTTGATATCACTGGAGAATGCATCCCGGCAAGGATTCTTGAGCATGCCAAAAAACACATGAACATATTTCATCATCATTATCATATTATCGAACCATTTTTTTAGCAGCAGAGGAAAAAAATCTAACTGAAACATTCCATACGCGGCTTCAGCAGAACTTAATCAACTCACTCACTCTCTCTCTCTCTCTCGCTCAGCCCCAAATTGGAAGCCGCGCAAAGAAACCCCTTCTCGATATAACATTCCTCGCCTTATCACTCGTTGTCGAAATATAAATTGTAATGTGGCACATTCCATACGCTGCTTATATTTCATGTGTTTTTGGCATTTTCCACCGTTGAATGGCAAAAAAAAAAAGAAAGTTCATCAACATTCATCGAGATTCGTGTGAGGTGCTCACAGTCGTCGTCGTCAGAAGAAGGAAGGGGAAAATGTTGAGGATTATTGAGAATGTTCATCAATTCATGCCTATCTTATATGCATGAAATTTTTACCATCCTCTCCCCAACTCCCTTGCGTCAAGTGTATGTGAAATAAATTGATAATCAATCGCGGAAAATTATTGTGTTTGGATGCGTGAGGAGAGCATGCGATGGGATGCGAACAGAAAACGAGCGTAATGAAAATTTGATTATGAATTTTTCATATATTTCTTTATTTATTTTAAGAATATATGATCTGCATAGCATTAGAGGATGTAAGATGATGGGGGCCATGCGTGATGTACGTGAACTCAACACCTCCAATTTGCCCATTCGATGTTTGTTTGTGGTTGCTGGATTAATAATCATATCACGCATAATCATTCCCCTCGTGTGCTCTCGTCAGGTTTTATGGAATCATAATTACAGTTCATATGTAAGAGGAATTTGATTGACTTTCTTCAGTTTGCGAGAGAGATTTTAATGCTAATCGAACATAACAATACATTCATAAAATATTTTTCTATTATTCTCCTTCCCCTCGAATTTATTTTTGGCTTCTTCATCGATTGGCAATTATCGGATTGCAGTGAACATTAAAATTTGCATCACAAATCGTTCCTTGCATAAAATTGTTTCTTTATACAATTAAAATAAATAATTCAACCCCACAAATTGATGTTATTACACGCAACGATATCATGTATGATGAGGGATTGGTGAGAGTACCGGTCAACCCTAATGCAAGTAGCGGTCAGCGAACCCCTCTTTAAAAAAGGCAATTCATGTTGAAGCTATAAAGGATCATAATTGAGGCTCATTGAATTAGTCACCACACATAAGAATTATGTTTTCATTCAATTGTTGTGGAATGAAGAGATTTAAATTAAGCCCCCTGAGGGTCACAACTGACCCTTACTTGACTCTTAATAAACAATTAAGTATTACAATTTTAAAGGGTCACTCGAGATTTTTATGTTTATGATTGTTTTGTTTATTGATGCTCAATTTATTGTTGGTGCTGCTGGACGACAAGGGTCTGTTCTGTATTTTGATTGGTCAATTTGCGCGACAACTAAATTCGATCAGACAATTTTTCTTCTCAAAACCATTTAATTTCATTCTGATTGGTTGGCTTTTTTTTTTGTTTTTAGATATTTGTTTACCACAAAACGAAAGTTTGATTTATTGCCTGCCATTTCAAGTTTCCTTCCCGATTGCTTTTTACTTGGCTGCTCCCCATCTCGAGATCTATCAAATTTCTTCATCTCATTTTGCATATTCTTCACGATGACGAAGAAACAAGAGACGAGAAATAATCAAAATATTTTGTCCCGCGGCATCAAGAGATGTGAGTTGTTGTAAATATGATATGTTGTCCCCTTTAAGGGATGTTACGTGTTATCAGCATCGTAGAGTACATACATATCTTCGTTTTATTGTGAATGAAAATATATTGACAACGAAAGGTATTTCCAGTGAAAAACTAATTAAGCTTTTGTTAAAACAAACGAACACCATAAAAATAAAATCAATAAATAAATTTCGAATCGAAAAACGTTCTTCGATGTCATAACTTTATTTAGCGCCCCTACAGCGAAAGAAAGAAAGAAAAAAACAACCCCTAAACACTAATATACGCACACACAAATAAGTCTGTAAATCTCAATTTGAAAAACAAAAAAAAAAAGTTGCGTAATGAATTATCGCTCATTTTCCTATCAAGCGTTTCTTATTTAAAAAAAAAAAAAAGAATGAATGAAAAGCATCCGCGAATGTAATGTTTCGAATTTTATAAATGATGTGTTGTTTCTGATTTTAATGTTGCTGAGGGGGTTTTGGGGGGTGGGGGAGAGGACGAGTGATATTTTGAAGTGTATGAGTGGGTGGTTGTTTATTGGGATATTCGATAGGGCGATAGGAGATTGAGACGCTCCAAAAATTATGAATATATATGAAATGCTTCTTTTTTACCGCGCGATTGTGGAATGAGGAATGAAGAATGACGTTTTCGGTTTGGAGAACATTGCTAAGGGGTATGAGTCAGACGCCATCAATGAGGGCAATTCTTAAGATATCCATCGAAAGAAAAAAAATATTGTTCAGGAGATGAATGGCAGGCGAGTCCCATTCGAACCCTCCACTACCATTTTCCCCTTCCCCATGTGCTCTTCATACCATTCACTTATGCAAATGAAATCGATATGGAAGACCGAAGACGGCGATAGTATAAAAGAAAAAAATAATAATAATATTCGCTTGTTGTTGCTGTTTTTTATATGATTCGCGGGTGAAGCTCTGGAGTGGCAGTAAGAAGGCAGTAAAGAAAACGCATGTGAGAGAGATAAATCTTTCATTTAGCGTTTAATTTACGCAATTCAGACGATATGTTTTATGCGCGAGGGTGGTCGATGACTTATTTTCCTTGATCGCAAGGAAACATTCGCTGGATGATTTCAGTATTGTCGACATGATATTTCAGAAATGACATCAGTCTGTCGATCCCTTTTACAGTTTTACAACCAACATTCATCCTGCGCCAGAAATTGAAAACAAAGGTCGATGGCAGAAGCGATTTCTTTTTTTTTTTGCTTCCCTAATTTGCATATTTTTTTTATATTTTAAGAGAATCAATAAAGCAACAACAAAACATGCATCTGAAGAACACAAACACACATGCTGATGAGATCCCTTTTAATGAGCAATTCATGCTCATAGAATTTGAACCGTTTTTGAATTTCATAAATTATAACTAAAAATGCGGTTCCAGTAGATGGATGGATGACTGCCACTGAGCATGTGGGCTTTCTGTTCCCGTGCAGCATCATCGAAAATTCATTGATGGAACAAAAAGAAACTAATGAAAAACATCAAATTACATGAAATAAATTTCATTAATTTACAATTCCTAGCATTTCTATTTATTTCTCCTGAAACACATTCAAACGTATTTGTGACGTCACAGAGCGAAACGAATCATCTGCATACTCTTTTTTTTTGTTTTGTTAATTAAAATTTCACCCCTAAGCTATATTCGGATGCTGAGCGGGATTTTTTCATGTGGAATTGTGCAATCAACTTCATGTGTTAGGAAAAAAAGAAAAATGAAACAAAGCGATTGAATTAATGAAAGTTAAATTCACTTTCACGCTTAAGTATTATAAAGTTCTGATAAGGCAATTTTGTACCTTATCAGTTGGGTAGATTCGGTTCGAAACCTCTAATAATCATTATTTTGGCTCTAAATTTGTAATATATAAATGTCAGCCATTGCCAAATTCCTGTTAAAAGATTCCGGTTCAACCCTTTCGCATCTTTCTCGGGTTATCAATTCGAGGGGTAGAAGTTTTTTTTTTTTTGCTATCTTCCCCCGCTAACATTTTTCCCTCATTTTTCTTTAAGAGAAAACATGGAAAGAAAAATTGCGAGGGAAACAAAAGGAAAATGGTTTCTTTTGTAACCCTTTCTTGCAATGATCAGCATCCACTTTTCATTCCTTTTTGTTTCTCCCCTTTGAGCGAAATTCCATTTTCCAATGCTTAGAATTCTCAAAGGACATTTTCTTAATACTTTTTCCGCTGACTTTTCCTTCGCTTTCCTTTTACAACATCAGAAATTTTCATTTCTTTCGTAAATTAGAAACAATGGTTGAATGGATTGTTGTTAATGCGACTCGCGAGCTCAGCGGGAGGGGGGTTTCCATGTGCGGCATTGGACTCATTCCACTTCATATATTTTATAGTATTTCTCTTCTTTTTTTTAACATTTTCCATTCATGGTGCACACAGCGAAGGACTTTAAAAGAATAAACATAAATAGGGATCTGCATATTTAATTCTCGAGGTATTAGGCAATGCTAGAGATGCTTTGGAACTGATGACGATGTGCAAACCCCTTACGAATGATTTCATGTGTATGTGCGTCATGTTGTGGGTGATTTTTTGCTGCCATCTCGCTTTTATGGGCCATGAAACATTGTCGTTTTTCGGGAATGGGAAAAGAGAGTCTTCAGCGAGGGTTGAATGGGATTTAATTTTTCTTTTTTAATGTTTTTTGTGAGATTTACAAGAAACATTTTTTTTTTTTCGTATTTGATAAAATTTCTAAAAATGGTTTCCATGCATGATGGTGAATCGCAAAATCTGATATGGACGTGAAAATTTGAACTAAAATTCGCCGAAATGTTTTAAAAGTTTTCTTTTTTTCGTTCTCGATTCTAAATATTCAACTCACAAGTTTACCTTTTTTTTTGTCGTCATCATTCCAAACAAAGGGCTCTCGATCAACTTCCGCAAATAAATTTCCTCATCAGCATCATAAAAGCGATCCTTTTTTTTGAATTTGGATTTATATTATTTCCTTTTTTTGTTTATTAAGTATATAAATATGATAATAGTTCTTTTTGCACCTTGAAAATATTTTTAATTCATTTGCATAACGAACCCGTATGCGATTATGCATCACATATGAACACATGCAGCATCCATCCAGTGTTAGAGATCCCTTCTTCGAACGGAAATTTAAATATAAATTGAAAGCGAAAGGAAACGTGAAATTTATTCAAATATTTCGTTTCAATATCTTACCTGGGGTGCACTAAAATGCTTGGATCCGACAAAGGCGAAAAAAAAAGGGTTAATGGAACACAATTTCAATTAAACATCTGTCGCGCGAGCAATTGGAAGAACAAGAGAAATAAAAATAAAACAAAAGTTTTCTCGAAATTTATTTATAAACAACTTTTGTTGATTTGATTTTTTTTCCTCGTTCAGTGTCCGATTGATAATCAAACGCGATGGAACGATGGAAATGGAGTAATTGAGAATACTTTCAAAGGACTGGTAAATGTGATTAAAGTGAAATAAAGCAATGCTACAAATAAAAACTATTCGATAGCGGATCATTCCCCTCGTGCTTCCATTTCAATCTTACACATCACATATGGATCACAAAATCACAAATCGGCGCATACTGCATTCTTATATCGTTCTTTCTTCCACGATCATTCATCGAAAATCGCAACAAAAACAATTTAAAATTCACTCCGCGCTGCTCCATAAAATGTGCCCATCACATGAATACATGAATGCATTCAACAATTTAATCGAAATCGTGACCACAAAAAAAAAAAACAAAAGTTGAGCATAAAATGAGCCATCGAGATGGAAAACAGAATTGCAGAATTGCATTAAAACATATATGCACATACACACACACATATCATGAACAAATTGATTTTATACCTGGTTTAATGCGATAATATGCTGACACTACATCCCAAGCATAATTATGATGACAATAAAGGGTCATTTGACAATGACCATTGAAAACTGACCCTTACAATTGTTCATTGTTACATTCAGCGAGACCGCAATTGTTACTGCTTAGTTAGGTGATGACTTAATTCATTGTTAGGAACAGGACAAGACTAATTTTAAACTACGCCAGAAGGGATTTACAATGAATGCCTTTAAATATCAAAGGGATGGACAGTGGACGAAAGTTATATTTAAAAAAATCAACAAGTGTCCTCTTTTGCGCCCTGTAGGACAGAAAAACAATGTAAAAATTGTGAATGTCCATCAATTATGCAACAATTATGATGTTTATTCGTACTTGATGAAAAGAGAGACTTTAAACGGGATGGACATTAAATATTCATGGATATCAGAAGCATCATTTGATAGAGAAAAAAAGAAACTGAAGAAGTTTGAATGAGCATTAAAATAATATTATTTATTGACGTTCAACCGTTTTTATATTTGATTGCGGTATAGCATGGAATATGGGGAACATCAACTACTTAAATCACATTGGTACACATCACACAGAAGATTTTTCTTTATGCAATCTTAAATATATTCCATCAATTTAATTTTTTTTTTTAATTTTTCGTTTCCCACCGAAACCACATTTTGCTGCCGATTGACGACAAATGGAACATTTCATATGACATCTGATTGAAATATTGATGTGGATTTCCGGTGATTTTCATTTTCAATATTCACGATAATAAGAAAAATATTTTTATTTATTTTTTCTTCATTAGCTGATAGAAATGTCTTCAGAAATTAAAGACATGCAATATGCAATTATATCGAATTTAATTATGTTGACTTTAACTGTGACTTTAAATATCAAAGGACTTTGAAGGTCATTAAATTATAAATTATTATTAAATCAAATCTAAAACTACAACCGTTGTAAACGACGTGAAGAGAGAGATAGCAATACAGAGTAATAAAAAAATGTGTCATGTCACATGGTTGCAGGGGAATTGTGGTATAGAAATTTCTTATTGTCTGCGAAACTGTTGCTGCGAAAGGAATGAAAATTAATTTACAAAATTTAGTTTTAAACATTTTATTGCAGTGTTTTATCAAATTATGAAAATTATTTAATATTTTTAATTCATGCACATTGAAAAGCTTTGAAAATAACTGAGATTTAATGTGGGACGAAAAGCATTGATTTGGTTCATTCATTGGCGGCAGTCTCTAATTGGCAATCAATCACTAATCAATTATTTCAAACTCATCATCAGATCCATTCGTTTCTTTTTTGAGCTCTTCAAAATCTTCAACCGGTTGGTCGCCACAAATGATTCCAAGATCTTGTTCAAGATCTCGACTGCTGCACGACGATGAAATCCAAGGCATTGCACGTGATTTTGTAATTTCGAAAAGTGGCGTAAGCCCAACATCAATAATTTCACTTTTAAATTTCTTAATTAATCCTTGAAATTCATCATGTGATTTACATAAAAAGCAAACTGCAATCGATGGATCAAATGATGTGAAATTTATTCGTGCTGCGAATTTTTGATGAAAGCTTTCGTCCATTTCAATTTCCTGCGGGCTCTCTTTGTTACCAACTGTTCCTGAACGTTGGCATGTATGAGGATCAAGATAAAGTGCTTCATTGCCCACATAGCCGATAAAGTAAAGTGCCTGATTTGGTTTGCCACCGATTATTCCCAGAGTCTCCTCAAATTGCAGACATTTTTTGAGTCCATCAATATAAATTGGATTAATCTCACTGATGCCCAATCTGAGAGGTATTATCAATAGCAGCGGCTGAAAGATGGGCTCATCAAGGATCTCATCTGTTGCTAATTGGCTGTCTAATGCAACGTGCACATTGAGATCTGCAAAGTCATCGAATCTCACAAGTTTTCTACAAAAATAAAGATAATGTTATTAATTTATTTGATGACTCATTTCCTATTGACATTATTGAACTCACTTGATTACTTGTGATATTAAGTTCGGGCCATACCACTCAGATATTTTTTTACCAGCATCTTGTCCCATTACTGCAATCTGATGTATACCAAATGGAGCAGCCTTTGTGTCTTCAAATCGCTGAACAATCTTTAGGTATGTTGGATCCTTAGTTTCTGATGTCCATCGCCAGTGACGACCAATGTGAAGGCGTGTTAAAGCTTCAGCAAGAAGCATTTGGCCACATCGTAGCATACAACCGAAACCACGATCCGATGTATATTGAGGTGAACCCAATGGGGTGAACCCTTTTCTGTATGTGCACCAGAGACGTGAAGATACTTCATCACGAATTTGTTCCAGGTCATCATATTTATATTTTTTACCAAGCACCCAGATCGCTTCATTCGTTTGCGGAATGTCCTCAATATCCCATACATCGTATCCGTATGTGTCACCCATTATAATATCCATCACACTTTGCGCTGCTTTAATATCACAAAACTTATGAAATTTGTTTTTGATTTACTTTACTTCTTTGTTTTTAATTTGAATCGGTTCTAGTACATAGAGAATGATGTCTCAAGATGCTCAAGTAAATGAAACCGAAAGTTATTCGAAGTTTATCCGTGACTAAGTTTTAATTTATTAATTTATTCACAATTTAGCAAAGACAATTCTTTTACCTGATTATACAGTTAAATTAGTATTTTAATAATTTTTTTAACTGATTTAATGCATTAATTAGGTAAAATAATTGTCTTAAAAATCTTCTCTTATATATAAAAAAACGGTATATTTAAATTTAATTTTAAAATTTTTATTCGGTTATTCCGTTAAACTTCGAAGCTTTAATTTTTTTTATTTTACCATTCTATTTGATTTGAATAGACTGATAGATGGTCAACAATTACTTACTAAGGCAAAATTGAAAAGCCCAGATGGTAGCTGATTTAGATAGATCATTGCCATCAAAAAGCCTTTTTTAAATGTACGTCCTTCGGAGTTTTGTGCGCTTAGTCTTGCGATGATGAAAATCTTCGTCCTTTGCAAGCCGACTATAAAGCAAAATTCATGGCGGCAAGCAAATTAAATCTCCTGTCGGTTAAACCAACAAACTATCTATCATTGTTTGTACACCCGGATCAGTATGGTGGCAGCGAGCTTCAGAAATACAATTTGTTGAAATGCCCGGAACGAGTTCCGGAGTGTCAACTTTTGTAGCCATAAAGCCGTCGAGACAATCGAGCCATCAAACAGCAGCACTTCCTCAGCAACAACCGGAGGTGGATATTTTTCCGTTGGTGAACATCACTGAACTTCAAGATAAGTTCATTTGTCATTACTTATTAAACCTGGATTTTTATTCAAATTGCTAATGCCAATATACGAAATGAATTGCAAATGTAGATGCACTGAAAACATGAAATATACACAAGCAAATTAAAGCTATTTTTTTATGTTATTAGGTAGGTATGTACAATAGATTTATTATTAAAATATAATTATGTTTTCGTCAGTTTTGCTAAATTTTGAAATAATTAACTAAATTAATTAGGGTACATATAGTCATAAAATTCTAAAGCTTCAAAGTACAGGATATTTGGTGTATACATATCATAATTAATGATTTGCTTCACGCTGCTCAGACTCAGTTTAAAATCAACCTGATTTGTTACAAGAATTCTCAATTTTCCATCGTTGAATTGGCGAATTGTCTTAAGATTTTCTGATGCAGATTTAAAATTGTGAATTGATCCTGTTGACATTCCTTTGATATTCAACCTATATGCGAGATAATCAGCAGTAAGATTGTTCGTTGTCAGAATTACAGTTTTCGATAAATCTTTCGACTCGATTGTGTTAAAAAATTCAAATAGCTGTGATCTTTTCTGTGTCTCATCCGATGTCAAGTGATGAATTTTTGCAGGATGCGAAATTTTTTCCATATTTTTAATATTTTTTTTTTCTTATTTAGTTCTAATTGTTTCAGTCTGAAGATTTGCTTTATAATGTTTCGTGTTTTGTAAAATCCTTTCATTTTATAGGAAATTTACAGGTAGAATTATTTAAAATTAAACTACAATAATTTAACTACTATAATTCCTTTATTTAAGTCTACACACACCTGCTGTATTTTTACCTGTCATTTTTATCCCATGTGATAATTAAATGAAGATTATTTTGGTAATAAAAGAATTGATTATAATAAAGCCAGTAAACAATATGGGAGGAAGTTTTAATTTTGACGTCCCCGTACACCCCGCGGACAGCTAAGGACTATAGGAGGTGTCAAATATTTATTTCTTTATTATTTCCTTATTAATATTTTACAGCTTGATTCGTAGAACATAAAAATGATTTAAATTTTAAGGACCATTTATTAAAAAGTACAAATGCCCAGTGGGAGGATAATTCGGTCAACAAAAAAAAAAAAAGAGTAAGACACTTCGATAAGAAATATTTTATACTCGTTGAGAAGAATTGATACGAATGACGGTTAACTTTGTGACCAATATCATGAAGTTAAAGCTCTTTGAAAGCTCACTGAACCACTTAAGTAGCTATCGGATTGTTATCATTCAATTTTAAAGATTATAAATAGCTCAATTTTTACAAAATTGCCACCAGTTAAGATTGTAAAATGAAGCTGCTCACAGTTTGTATGATTTTATGTGGTTCGCTCTTTGTGAATGCTTATCATGATCCGTACTGGTGGTCGGGTCGCAGTGTCATGGTTCACCTTTTCGAATGGAAGTGGACTGATATTGCAAATGAATGTGAGCGATTCTTAGCACCAAATGGCTATGCGGGAGTTCAAATTTCGCCACCAAATGAAAATGCAATCGTTCATATTGCAGGTGAGCTGCGAATATAATTATTTAATTCTTATACTATTGAAGGGCAACGTGTCAAACTTTTTTCCAGGTGATCGACCATGGTGGGAACGGTATTTATATTTATGAATCTGTAATTGACTTTTTCTTCTATTGATAACTGTTTTGCTTTTATCATTTATCAGATATCAACCTATGAGCTACAAGCTTGTGACGAGATCTGGAAATGAAGCAGCGTTTACTGATATGACGCGTCGTTGTAATGCTGTTGGCATTCGAATTTATGTTGATTTGCTACTTAATCATATGTCAGCAACATCTGGTACGGGCACAGGTGGATCAGCAGCTAATGCTCTAACAAGAGATTTCCCGGCAGTTCCATATACCAAAGATGACTTTAATCCAACATGTGATATCAACTGGAATGATGCCGCTAGCATAAGAAACTGTGAATTAGTTGGCTTACCAGATTTGGACCAAAGTCGCGAGCACGTGCGACAAAAATTGGCAGATTTCATGAATCATTTAATTGATTTGGGCGTTGCTGGATTTCGGGCAGATGCAATGAAACATATGTGGCCAGGTGATCTGCAAAATATTTGGGGACGTCTGAATAATTTGAACACAAATTATGGATTTGCATCAAATTCGCGTCCATTTGTTGTCGGTGAAGTTATTGATGGTGGAGTTAGAACCGAAGATTATTTCGTATTAGGCACAGTTACAGAGTTCAGATTTTCAAATAACATTGGACGAGTTTTCCGCGGTGAAGATGAAATGAGATGGTTGAAAACTTTTGGAGAAGGTTGGGGCTTCCATGAATCAAAATATGCTTTAACTTTTGTAGACAATCATGATAATCAGCGAGGAGGTGCTCTATCATACAAAGGAGGTCGTCTTTATAAAATGGCTACAGCTTTCCATCTCGCATGGCCTTATGGAATTGCTCGCATTATGAGTTCATTTGACTTCAATGGACATGATCAAGGTCCACCTAAGGATGGCAATGAAAATCTTATTTCACCAACTTTCGACTCAAATGGACAATGCAATAATGGATGGATTTGTGAGCATCGATGGCATCAAATTTCCAATATGGTTGGATTCAAAAATGTCGCTTCGGGTACAGCAGTTGCTAATTGGTGGGATAATGGTCAAAATCAAATTGCTTTTTCTCGTGGTAATCGTGCTTTTATTGCTTTCAATGGTCAATATAGAGTCGATTTAAGCTCAAGACTTCAAACTGGACTTTCATCGGGAACATATTGCGATTTAGCTTCAGGATTAAAAGAGGGTTCACGTTGCACAGGAACATCATTAACAGTTGGCAGTGACGGATTTGCTGATGTCTATTTATCATCTGAAGCTTCAGAAGGATTTGTCGCTATCCATGTTGATGCTAAATTGTGATACAATTCAATTTATTTGATTGTAATTCGACAAGAGCAAAAAAAAAGATAAGAAAAGAAAAATATTAAAAAACAACAACATGTGCGTTATTTATCTACTTAGTTGCCTCAGCCATTAAGTTCTTAGATACTTTTGAGATTACCGTTGTTCGGTGTTTGTTAGTTGAGTGAGGGCTTTATCAGTTTTTGAGTTATTTGCTGCAGATTAAATTCATATCAAACGCTAACGTCAGCTTATAAAAGGCTTATTTAATTAAGTATATTGTTACATCAGTTAGCTTTAAAATGAAAACATTTTTGCCGGTGTTTTTAATTACTTGGAGTTTAGTCTTCATTAATTGTTATCATGATCCAATTTGGCGTCCGAACCGCAGTGTTATAGTTCATTTATTTGATTGGAAATGGATGGATATAGCAAATGAATGTGAACAATATTTAGCACCAAATGGCTTCGCGGGAGTTCAAATTTCACCGCCAAATGAAAATGCTATTGTTGTTGGCCGTCCTTGGTATGAACGGTAAGTGGCATTAGTGTCATTTATGCAATATATTGAAAACAACTCATATATCAGGTATCAACCAATGAGCTACAAGCTGACGACGAGGTCTGGAAATGAAGCAGCGTTTACTGACATGACGCGTCGCTGTAATGCTGTTGGCATTCGAATTTATGTTGATTTGCTACTTAATCATATGTCAGCAACATCTGGAACGGGCACAGGTGGATCAGTAGCTAATGCTTTAACAAGAGATTTTCCAGCAGTTCCATATACCAAAGATGACTTTAATTCTAATTGTGAAATTCAATGGAATGACGCAGCGAGCATAAGAAATTGTGAACTTCTTGGACTTCCCGATTTGAATCAAAGTCTAGAAAATATTCGACAAAAGTTGGCAAATTTCATGAATCATTTAATCGATTTGGGCGTTGCTGGATTTCGAGTTGATGCAATGCGACACATGTGGCCAGGTGATCTACAAAATATTTGGGGACGTCTGAAGAATGTGAACACAAATTTTGGATTTCCCAGAAATACTCGTCCATTTATCGTCGGTGAAGTTACTGACACTAGGGTTTATGGAAGTGATTATATTCATTTGGGGACTGTTACAGAGTTCAGATATGGGGAAAGGTATTTTTGAAAACTTATTGCGAGTTATTTTATTATTTCGTTGATTTTAGTCTCAGCAATTGTTTCCGAGGCAATGATAAATTAAAATGGCTGAGGACTTTTGGAGAAGGTTGGGGCTTCCATCATTCGAAAAATGTCTTGAGTTTTGTCGATAATCACGACACGCAACGCGATAATGAAATTTTAACATATAGAGATGGCCGTCTTTATAAAATGGCAATAGCTTTCCATCTCGCATGGCCCTATGGAGTTTCACGCATAATGAGTTCTTTTGACTTCAGCGAACGTGCTCAAGGTCCACCTCATGATGGATATTTTAATATTATTTCACCAACTTTTGACTCAAATGGTCAATGCAATAATGGATGGATTTGTGAGCATCGATGGCATCAAATTTCCAATATGGTTGGATTCAAAAATGTTGCATCTGAAGAAGAAGTTTCTAATTGGTGGGATAATGATGACAATCAAATTTCTTTCTCTCGTGGTAATTATGCATTTATTGCCTTCAATGGTCAGTATAGAGTCGACTTAAGCTCGAGACTCCAAACTGGACTTCCTTCGGGAACATATTGCGATTTAGCTTCAGGATTAAAAGAGGGTTCACGTTGCACAGGAACATCACTAACAGTTGGCAGTGACGGATTTGCTGATGTCTATTTATCATCTGACGCTTCAGAAGGATTTGTCGCTTTCCATATTAAATCGAAATTGTAAAATACTCATAAAGACGATAACAAGATTTCAACAATTCAATATTCATTTAATTTAACAAACATTTTATCTAAATTTTTCTTCGCAATCAAGATCACATTCATAAAATCCACCACAGATTGGGGAAGTTTTAAAGCAACAGGAGTGCATCGAAAATTCATTCGTTATTAACTCAATGCGTTACTTTAACTATCAAGTGTTGAGCACAAACGTCCGTTTATTTATTAAAAAAATATGGACACAATTACATCGATTATTATTAAGTATTTTTTAAGTTTCTCACTTTAAAATAAAATCGAAAAACAAATTCGACATTAATGATGTCATTCAATTTGCTACTTTCATGCCTTCCGAGCATTGATAGATAATTCTCAATGCCATTATTGTATTTAAGAATGTTCCCGTGCTGATTTCTCACACTGACGAATTGTTCTCTAACTTTGGCGGCAGACCTGCACAATTGTACACGAGATCATGAATAGAGTGAATTTTCGACTTTACGATTTTTGTTGTTAATTCCATTAAGCTAAATATATTCATTCGAACTCTTATTTAAACTCATTCCAGTCACAATAAAGCTCAGTCGCTTTGAAGTCGTTGAACTGATTTAGTGCATTACAAGTTTTGTGGTGTGGAAATTATGAATTCACTTTTGAGAATTGTTTTTATTGTTATTTGTCTATTGATTATTTGTGCAAATAAAGTAGATGGAATTGCAGTGGAATGTGAATTTATTGATATTGGGTTGTTTACTTATATGTGTTATTTGAAGGCACAAAATATTTCGGGATATGAAACTGTTACAAAAGTCAATGGCATTCATAAGCCTGGATACACAAATGAGGATGTGAATTGGATCGATTTTAATCGAATACTACTTGATCGTATGCCAAAAGATTTAAACAAATTTTTCCCAAATGTTGAAGTCATTGCACCTGAAATGCTTCAACGCGAAAATTCAAATTGAAAGCTGAACTTGCTGGTAAGGGAAATTTGAGGAGCTTCTTTTAAATTTTGATATGCTCATAACTTTGTCGCAATTTCTTTTCATTATATTCAGCTTCCTTGGAATTGTTGCCAACTGACAGGCATTCAGAATTACGTCAACTTTCTTCTTGTCTAACTGATCTTAAGACAGCTTGAAATCAATTATAAATTTATAATGAAATGTTCAATGAATTAAAGAAAGGACAACTGCCGGAGGAAATGAAGACTATTATCATTGTGCCCATTATTAAACCAAAAAAAGATCCGAATGAAATTGCCTCATATTGCCCAATTACAATTATTATAAAAATTTGAGATTCCACAAGCAAACTGATAAGATGAAAGGAAATTTGGCAAAAAGATTACCAAAAGGTAAATTTATTTAAAATCATTGCTGGCTCCAAAAAATGTTCACATCCAAAAACACTCAAAATATTGTACAATGGATTGATTAGCGGATATCTTCAATATGGATCTGCTATTTACTCAAATGCAGCTAAAACAAATCTTGATAAGTTAGACGTTGTCAACAATGCAGCATTGCGTAAAGTTAATGGTTTCACACGATCGACTCCCTTAAATACATTACATTTATTAGCAGCTGAACCGCCAAGAGGTATTAAATGCGAACAACAAACACTTAAAAAAATTCTCAAAATTAAAACAAATAATTCCATTGTCTATAAAACATTGTGCAAAAATATGGAGGAAGAAATTAGTGTGATTAAAAAAGATGGAGGAACTGTCGTAGAATGCGAAAAAGATATTTTTCTTTCCAATAATATTGGTCAAGATAAAATCATCAAGAAAAATCTGTATTCTTACTTCGAGCTCGTTTTCTTGAGATACTTCAAGAACATTTGCAGTTGGAGAAAATTGGAAGTGAATACGCATATCAATCAGTTGGAAGTTCACGAAAATATCCCTGGTTGGATTGGAAATAAATCTTCAGTTGCACCGGAAATCATGAAAAAAGTAGCTATCGGGCGCATTAACAAATTTCCAAACAAAATCAAAATTTACACTGATGGTTCCTTGAGTGAAAATGATGAAAAAGCAGCAGCCTTCTATTTGAATGACAATGAGTTTTATGGTTCATTTAAGCTCAGAGGATCAGTATCCATAGTCAGTGCTGAAATGAATGCCATCAAAATGGCTCTGGAAGAAGCACAGAAAATAAAATTAAAAAATATTGTGATATTAACTGACTCAAAAGTATCGTGTCAAATTCTTCAGAAAAGTAATGTCAGTGAAAAGATTGAAAAATTAAGTAGTGATATCATAAAATTGGCAGTGAAATTAAATGCAACAATACAATGGATACCAGCGCATTGTGGGATTCAAGGAAATGAAAAAGCTGATGATCATGCCAAAAGTGCCATAAAAAATAATGCTATTTTCTATTCAAATCAAGAATTTTTATTCACTGATAATTTAGCTTTTATAGACAAAGAAATTATAAAAAAGTGGAATCAATGGACCTGTGATAAATGTAATGAACAAAATGTTGGAAATCATCTTATTTTCAAGTGTGGTAAATTTAATCAAATAAGAGCAAAATATGCTGTGATATTAAGATACTTATCTGTGATAAATTTTATTAAAAATGAATCTGAAAATAATATTAAAAATCTAATGACCTTCATCAAAGAGTGTAACATTGTTCTGTAATATTTTAAAATTTTGTAACAATCAAACATGATTCAAATATGTGAAATGCAAATGCTAACAGAGGAGTGGGCAATGATTCCAAGCGGGAGAGTCCATTTAAATTTTCAAGAAGAAGAAGACCTATTGCACAATTATTATTATACTTGCAAAACGCGCGGCCAATTAGTGGCCCCATTAGAAAAATATACAAAAACTATCTTGGGTTTTTATTATGTATAAAAATGTGTATGCAAGTCTCAGATGCGAGCGTTCCGGAGTCAGTCAGTCAGTCGTCACGTGATATATTAGGCGCCCGTTAAATAAATAATCAACATTTTTTTAATCTTTCTTGTTAGTAAAAGTTATTGGTTTTTATTATTGACTGATTGACTGACTCTCTATCTCTCTCCCTGAAGGAAGTTGAAGAAGATGATCACATAACATGTTCAGCATGCGATGACCGATATCATTCAAGATGCATCACGGATGCCCCAGTATTTGCGAAGACTTGGAAATGTCAATTCTGCATTGATGAACACATGACGGCAAATCCGAAAACCGCATATCAGCCCACTCAGGAAGACGTGTCGAATCCTTGCCTCGTGTGCAATCAAGTTTACAACGGTAGAAAGGCAATGATCAAGTGTAGAATATGCGGAATATGGGTACACTACCGTTGCATGAAAATTGCGTCATTTACAAAAAAATGGATATGCAATGACTGCAAAGCCGATCCAGAAGCAACGAAGAAAGCCAAACAAGCAAAAAAAAGTGTGAAAACACCTATTAAAGACAAAGGAAAAGCGATAGAAACAAAAAGCCATGCTCCGAGCAACAAAAGCAAAGGTTCCCGCCGAAGCGCCAAGCAGCTGAAAATGAAGCGGATTGAAGAAGAAAAGCAGCTCCACCAGAAGAGGCTCCAAGAACTACTAGAAAAGGAGCGTGAAATTGAGGAAGAATCATTTGATGATGATCAGAATATTCAAAAGAAGAAGAGGATGAAAAGGTGAAAAGACGGTACATCCAAAGCTGGCTCGATAATCAAGGCGAAATCAGTGTAAAGAAAAATTCATCCTCAGATGTCACCGAATGCAGCAACGAGCTGGCCAAATTTTTGAAAGAACAGTCATGTGTCGGTCTTCCAAATTTTGATGGTGATTACCTCAACTGGCTCTACTTTTTCAATGCCTATAATGAGTCCAAAAGTCTCTTTAGCAGCACTCAGAACAAAAATCGCGTGATGAAAGCTATCACAGTATCCTAGTATCTGAGAGGCTATATCTATTGTTTCCGTGTGTAAATATTCATCAATTTCGTCTTTGTTGGACCTTAAGCTTCTAACATTATGTTGTAATATGTTATACGAATATTCTTCTTGTTTTCGAGTCATTTGGAGTGGGTTTTACTCAGTTTCCATATCAAATTGTTTTGCCCAGTTGTTTGCATCTAATTGTATGTCTGTATTTTCGATTTCAAATTCATTGTAGAGTATTGAAGATTTTATTTTGTGTATGGTTGTTTGGGTCTCTTGGCTGATTTCTTTTCATCGGTCCATTTTGTGTATTTGCTTGTTTCTTTTGTAGTTTTGTCATATATTTCAATAGTGAGTCAAATGCCTCAGGATCTTCTGCTTTCCATGATTGTATGTATGTGGGATTTTCCCAGATCTTTATGGAGATTCCCGCAAGTGGATTTTCGTTTTTTTCTTTCGCAATTTCCATTCTTTGATTGATCTTTGATGGCATGAAAGTTTTTTGGTTTTTCTCATCTGTCAGTAGTACGTGTCCTTGTTTGTTTTGACTTGGTCTCTGACTTAATTGATTTTGTTGATAGTGTTTCGCTGATTTTGGTATTGGTGAATTTTTCATAATGTCGGCCAACGTTTTATTCTGATAGGGTACTTGTTCAGGAAAGTCCTCGTCATAGTCTGCTAGGCTTTGATACGCATTTTTGGTATGTATCGGACTGAAATTTATTGCCTCATAGTATCCAAGATTGTGTTTTCCCATTATGTATTTGATGTTTTCTTTTCGTTTGCGATGCTCGCAGTTCTGATCGTTGTATCTGTGGTTGTTCTTACAGTGAGTGCAAGTTGGTTGAATTTCGGTACAGTCATTTGACTCGTGAGATTCAGCAGTACAGGTTTTACATCTGCTTTTAACACTTTTGCAATCTGAACCAAGATGGCCGAATCTTAAACACCTGTCGCAAATCTTGACCCTTCCGATGAATGGATGAATCCTAAAGTGCGATTTGTATGCTTCGACCTTGTTTGGTGGCTTTGTTAGTCTGAAGGTTATTTTTATATTTCTTGAATCTTCTTTTTCTTTAGTCGTTTTGTTTATCAAATTTGTTAAATTTCAATTCTTCCAGCAAATCAACGAGGTCGGTATCTTGTTCGACGTCTTTTAATATTCCTGATACCACTGTGTAGCTTCTAGGAATGAAGATTTCGTAGTCTTTTTTCAAGGCTTCGTTTGCGACTAATTTGTTTGCTGCCTCATAAGTTCTTGTGTATACTACAAGGGTTTTGCGTCCAAATCTTTGATTTCGTCAAATTCAATGTTTTCTCTGGCTTTTACAATCATTTGACTTGCTTTCATTCTGTTGATAAAATTCTTGCTTTTGTCTTTATTTGTTACGTTTACTCGGAATGGGCCTTCATCTTCTTTTTGGTAGAAATTCACTTCAAAATTTTTCATTCTTGGTGTTTGATCCTCAGAAATGCTTGTATTTGCCGGCACTATGCCAATTATCAATACATCGAGATTCAAGCCTCAAGTTAACGTACATCAATCAGTCGAATGAAAATGCCTAAAATGTAAAAGTGATTCTCATTACTTGCTGGAACAGTGTAACGAATTCAAGGGCATGTCACCAGAAAACAGATATGATTTAGTCAAGAAATTGAACCTGTGTTACGTATGCATGAGAGGCCCACATCAGTCCAGCAACTGCAGGCGAAGAAAACGTCAAGATGGAACTATCATTTATCGGCATCATCTCATTCGAACAAGAAACGCATTTGCAAATAGTCCCACGTATCATAATAACAACTCGCAAGCGGCATCAGGCTATCCAAGCGCATCAATAAATGCCGGAGCATCAACATCCAGAGCAACTCAGTCACAGAGCAACGGAATAACACCACAAATGCACTGCAATCTGCATAATCGGGATGAAGGCCGCACTCTGTTTCGTATTTTACCAGTGTTGATTTCAGGACCAGGCGGCGAAATGACAGTTCATGCACTAATTGATGAATGTTCCAATATGACTCTCATTGATCAAAAAATCGCCGAAGAACTGCAGCTTAAGGGACCAAGAGACCCGTTAAAATTCGACTGGGCTTATCAAAATATGCAACGCAATGAAACCGAATCCAGAAAAGTATCATTCAGCATCTCAGGCATCGGCAACGCAATGGATAGTTTCCGTATCAATAAAGCACACACGACGAAAACGCTGAAACTGCCCCTACAAAAAACAGATATTGGTGAGTTGAAATCCCGATATACTTACCTAGAACCCGTCGAGCTGTAGCAACTGGAAGCTGTCAGACCTGTATTGCTGATCGGTCTGGATTATGCCCATCTCACAAGACCAGAATAATCCTATTTTGATGAAAGTGGAGACGGCCCAATAGGTTACAAATGTTTCTTAGGATGGACTATCCATGGCCCAGAAAACCATCACACCGGATGCACTGAAGGTGCCACCATGCTCAACAATACAGCTGTCACACCTGCCGAAAAGCTGGCCGAAAATAAGTCGACAGACATGAAACAGTCTCTTAATGATATGTTGATGAAAGGTACTGATTTATACAATTCTTTAGTCGGCGTGCTGTACAAATTCCGTCAAGGCGAATATGCTGTCGTTGTAGACATTATGGAGATGTTTCACATGGTAAAAATTAAATCAGAAGACAGGTAATTCCAGTGTTTTCTATGGCGCGACAGTGAGTCACAAAAATCTCCAGACGTTTATCAAATGCAAGTGATGATTTTCGGTGCTACATGCAGCTAATGCGACCACCCGTCCCGGACCCGGAACCGCCGGGTATTTTGCCATTTTTTGAATACCCGGAACCGCCGGTTCCTGCACAACGGTTCCCTACAAAATCGGGTCCATATGAAAACGAATTTTCTTTTGTGAAAATTATAGATTTAAGCCATTTTACATCTAAAAATACATTCGTGTCAATTTTAAATAAAGCATTTTTTGCATCTGCAAAGGGAAGCGAAACCTGAACATCGAAAAAAATTTATCATAAGAGTGTCTGTGATGAAACACCCACTTTTTTTGTGAGGAAATATTTGTATGTCTAATATGTTTTAATACGATGACTCATACCAGTAAGTGGAAATCATTTCATGCAAAGGATAGAATTTAAAATAGCGTATTAATTTTTCTGAAGGAATTAAATGGAAGCAGGATCTATACATCGCTCTCGATTTTTATTTGAGCAGAATTGACAGTACTTGCGGAATGGCACGCGATATTTGGCGCAAATATGAAAATTGTCAGGGAACTTTAGTGAGCCTTGACGAGGATGATATTTGGTTTTTCGAATCTTCTAGAACTATGCTCGAGAATTATGTTGAAGCTGAGCAAGGTGCGACAAATTACTGCCATTATGGACGTATCAATGCTTTATTCTATATCGAGAACCTTTTGAGAGATTATGAAATTGCCTAAAAAAAAGCTATCGGGAGAGCCACTGGGAGCCTTGCAGGAAGCCAAATTTCTCTTCTTTCCTCGCCATTAAAGGCCTTTTAATTTTGGAATTTTGTAATCAACAGCGTTCTCGATGAGTTGCTCTTTCTCAATACTGAGATGAAAAATTGCTATAAATAAATAAAATAAATTGAAATTAATAAAGTATGGGCTCGATTCAAAAGAAACAAAATCGATGTCTCTTTCAATGATAAAGGCTAGGGTGTTTTCGTCACATGGGATTTGGGCACCAGAAATCGTTTTTAGTCGAGCGCTGCGAGCGAAGCGAGGAGCAAAGCGAGGAGCAAAGCGAGCCACCGGCACCTTTGATCCACAGCATACAATTTATGTCCAACTGTGAGCACCGGGCTGATGAGAAAAAATAGACTTTTTTTTATATATTTCGAGACTTTTTTAATCAAAATAGTACCGCATGTTAGTGCCGAAAAATTATTTGTAGTGCCCGAAAAACGATTTTTAGTTCTCACAATACAGAAATCCCATGTGCTGAAATCCTGATGTGACGGAATCCCATGTGACGAAAACACCCCAGCCGGTGAAATATACGTGAAAGCGGGTCACCGGCATCTTCCCGGCAACAATTTGAATACATTAAATGGCCCAGAGCAATGTCCGTTGAGCAATATTGGGATATTGTTAAGCGATTCATGAAACAGTTTAAAGCAATTATCAAAGACATCAAGGCATTTAAACGTAAATAGAGAGTTGTGTCTGGAAAGTCAAAAAAAAAAACAACTGTTCAAGCTCTGATGGGAGGCGTCAAAAGGAAATCGCGTTAGTATGTCCACGGACTAACGGGAACATAAATTTGATAAAACGTATTTGCTCTCCGAACGTTCCTCTATAAATCACTAAAAAGCGTTTTCACCAATCGATTGTAGTTTAGAAAATATAACCGCTTACTTTTGTGTCTTTTGAATCGAGCCCACACTTTATTTTATTATTTTTTACCGGCTATGTATCCAAAATTTTTTATTCGCATCCGAGACTTGCATACAACTCTTCTCTTTTTTTTTGGAGGTGGCAGGGGGTGTGAGGGGGGGGGGTTGTGGTGGAGGGGTGGGAGGGAGGTAGAGAGAGAGAGAGAGTCAGTCAGTCAATAATAAAAACCAATAAATTTTACTAACAAAAACTTCAAAAAAAAAGAAGAAAATGTTGATTATTTATTTAACGGGCGGCTAATATATATCACGTGACGACTGGCTGACTGACTCCGGAATGCTCGCATCTAAGACTTCCATACAAATTTTTATACATAATAAAAACCCAAGAGAGTTTTGTAACAACGCCCATCATACATAGTCTGATGATTCACCATGACCACACCCTCTATTTAATATTCTTTGCACTTTTACTCACTTTTTTCAGAAATGTTCCTTCCCCTCTTATGATAAGAAAATTTGGTGCTTTTACTTTATTTTTGCAGTGAAATGTATTTATTCGCATGGATGTTGCTTTTATCACATTAGCGATTGGATTTTGTTTTCTGATGTCTTTATTTCAAGGTTAATAATGATCACTGTGGTAAATACCGTATAACAATAGTAATACAAATAATGGCAGAATACACTCAGAGATATATATAGCAAAAATATCACTAGCAATAGCAACACTGGAAAAATATACTCGCGATATATATATCATTAGCACACTACTTAGCAATAATACAAGCCTGTAAATGCAAATGTTGGATGTTAGAAGCTTGCATATAAAATACCAATTATATCTTACCTATTCTATCAGTGAATATCTTGAAAACACTCTTTTGACGATTTTGACCGAAAAACTGTACGTCTGTTCGCTTTGAGAGTTTGCACGTTAAAGAAAGAATTTTTAAGTTATTTCTTTTATGTGCCCATACATAGAGATTATTTCGGTTTTAACCAAGGTAAATAAATATACCAGGTAGGACGGACTCTAACACATTCAAAAACGTTTAATTTTAATTAAATTAACTCAAACTGATAATGGCGACAAGAGTCCAGAAATTATCAATGACGATCCATTAGAACTTCCGCACTCATCTGAAAATGATGATAAGAATGTTACCGAAATAATGAACGTTCACGGCAAATTAATCGCTGATGTTTGTCCATATTCATCGGGACAAACATCGGTAAAAAATTACAAACCAGCTCCAAAAAGAGCTGCTGCTGGCAGGACGGACCGTCCATATAGGCAAGGTAGGCAATTGCCTACCAATTTTCTGGAGAGGGGCGCAAAAATGAGTTCTATTTTCGAATTTCCAAAAAAAAGGTCACAGCCAGGTCGAAAAAAAAGTACAGAAAGTACAACTAAAAAAATGTAAACGACGTCAAAAGGTACGTCTTTCTAAAATAGATCGCAATTGGTTGCTCAAAAATGTGAAATCAGTTTTAAGCTACAAGGAAGCATAAGAAAAAGTCGAAATCCAAAAATCACCTGGCGTCATTAATGGAAATCCCTTAGTGATGAATTTCAAACTGTAAATGCTCGAAAATTAAAATGAAGTTTCGCAAAAAAATAGTATTTGTTTTTTTGGGAGGGGGCGCAAAAATTGAATTTGCCTACCCAATAAAATTCTCTAGATCCGTCCCTGCCTGCTGGTAATTTTAAAGCGAGCAATATTCCAGTTGGACAAGATTTTATGGGCGAATGCCCGGTGTTGAGTACAAAACAAAAAATATCTTACGACATTGAAGCGTGTGCGGATGCATGCGGTGGATGTCCCAATAAGAAATCGGGTGACATCGAGCAATGCCCATGCATGCAAAAGAAAGCTGAAGCAGTTCGTCTAATCGACTATGAGGAAATGAACAAAAATCAAGTGAAGGAAGAACAAAAATCACTTATTGCTGATGTCGAGGACATTAAATTGTACTGCGGATTGTTCTGTCACAACGAAAAGCTTCGTAAAACTTTCGAAAAGTGCGAAAATTTGGGTATCGATTTGGCGAATAATTTTTAGTCTTAGAAAAATGTGACATTTTACTTTGTGTGAGACGTAAACCGTGTAACGTTTTTGAATGTGTTAGAGTCCGTCCTACCTGGTTTATTTATTTACCTTGGAAGCAGTAGATTGACTGAGTTAAAGAGAAATATCGCGAAATAAATTTACTAATGAGAACAGAGAAAAAAAGTCTTTCGAGTGACAATCGCGAAATGTCTGAACAGACTGAGCAAGAATTACAACATATTATGTATCGTTTCTACTTAGTATATAGCTAGAGCTACTTAGCTGGCCGAGTATATATATATATATTCGCTAAGAGCTCACTCTCTTTTACGCTCTTTTTTAAGTTGAGGAGTTTTTCTCATCGATTTTTTTAAAGCCTAAAGCGTGCTTAATTTCTCTCAGTCATGCTTGATGCGGACGACGTCATTCGAATTTATTACTATTTTAATTAAATAATTAATTATTTCTAAAGTCTTACAGAATAATAAAATGCAATGTATGGCAATGTTGTAGAACTCATTGAGGCGCATCTGAATTTCTGTATCCGTCTATACTAAAGTCGTAAGGAAAAGTCGGAAAATTGAGTTTTCTTTACAAAAAAGACACTTTCTTAAAGATGTCATTTTAAAATTTCAAATTGCAAAATAATGAAATACAATGTATGGCAATGTTTTAGACTTCATTAAGACGGACAATAATTTCCACATCCGTTTATACTAAAGACGTAAGGAAAAGCCGGAAAATTGAGTTTTCTTTAAAAACACTTTCTTAAAGGTTTTGTTCGAAGAAGTTTAAAATAATGCAAAGTCATGTATGGCAATGTTGTAGATGTCATTGAGACACACAATAATTACGATATCAGTTTATACTACAGACGTAAGGAAAAGGGAGAAAATTTAAATTTCTTTACAAAAAAAACTCGCTGGGATTCCCGTTACATGTCTCTTAAAAGTTGTAAGGACAATGTGACAAAATACCAATCGGAAGCTGATTATGTCACGAGACAGCTGGGACTTCATTGCCGAATATGTTGCTGCTTTCAAACCAGTCCATGAGGCAATGTTAAAGTTCCAGTTACACGACCTCATAATCGGTGAATATAAAAAAAATTTACGAGCTATGTTATGTATAATTAATCTGACATCATTAACCAATTCAGGTGAATTCTATCGTCAATGGCGCATGTGCGAAGTTCACCTTGATCTTTTGGGAACCATAAAACATAATTTAGCTAAAATCACACTGGGAAACATGCAAAAGCGCTCCGGCAAGTTCTAGGATTCGCATGCCTTTATTGCCGGCGCTTTCTTAGATCCTCGTTTCCTGTTCACCGACGTTGACCCTGAACTAAAAATCGTTCGTCGTGACATCGCGATTGTAAGCAAAATCAAATTTTCATCGGCGATATTATTTTTGATGTTCGTTTCATATTTTTTAGTCTCATTTGATAAAGGTTTATAATATGCTTAAGTGCTCGCATGAGAACAGTTTGTCTGATCACATTTCCTCCGAGAGGATGAAAACAATTTGTATATGAAAAGCTGCAGACACGTATGGGTGGTGGGCAGAGCATCATGCAAAATTATTTATCGTCTGATGAAACAATCCGACTGAAATTGTTGATGTTTGCGAATGAGCCGAAAATCAAGTGCGATTTGGATTTTGATGTACGCGATTGCTGGTTTAATAGAAGAGTCAACAAGGATAACCAAGAACTATGTCAAATTGCCGAGGTTGTTCTTGCTGCTGCTCCTACACAAGTTTCAGAAGAACGTAATTTCAGCTCACTTGCATTGGTGTTGAATCATTTACGCACGCGACACATTGAACGCAATTATGATCATAAAATGCAACATCGATCTGTTGGAAAAGGTTCAATTTGCCTAAACTATTTAATTTTATTTTGGCAGTTTCAATAAAAATTATATGTGGCAGTTTATTTTTGTTTCATGTATTTTATCATTTTTATTATTCTGATTATTACTTTGCTAATTTGCTTATTTAAAAAATAATATTTATTTACATTTATTTCACAAATGGTGAAATCGAAAGACTTTTTTCTCTGTTCTCATTAGTAAATTTATTTCGTGATGTTTCTCTTTTTTAACTCAGTCAATCTACTGCTTCGTTGGCGAAAGTTGCGTATATTTTCTGTAAGCTGCAAAGCAAAAACCAGTTTTTTTTTTTTTTTAGTTTCAATAGATGAACGCAGTGTGAGAACATCGAAAAAATAAAGAAATTAGAAGGGAATATATAATGTCTGATAATCAAGACGCTCAAAAATATTGTAATAGTCTTATCGCTGACAGTGAGAAGGGTGTGCTTGTATCGCCATCTCGTTTGGAAGACTTCAAAAATGTGATGTTTCCATTTGCGGTGAAGCAAGGAATCAGCAAAGCTAATTACGACCGCAAATTCAGGGAGCTGTTTCCAACTTCAGAAGGCATCGAAAGCCTCCAGGATGAAGACGGTGTTACTGGAGTTGCTCCAAGAGGAAATGGCCAAGGAAATATCCGCAATATCGATATTGACTTGCGGATATCGTTGCCGCCATTCATTGTTTTTCTTAATCTGTCAGTCCAATACAGTTGGTAACCGGATGATGCAATTATAAATTCGTGGTTTGCACCCAGAATTAGTATATCTATCTACGAGAATTAATTTTAGCATTATATTGAAATTAAATAAAATACTCTTTGATTTGCAGTCATAATATTTTTCTTATTTTTAGTTATATCATAACCCCTACCTAGGTGCTTATATTTGCTGGGGGGTTATGTTTGGAAAAAATGACGAACTTTATTAGACAATTTATATATTATATATATATTGTATTTAGGAGTGACACCAAAGCCTCAGTAATACTCAAGGTTGTTTATTTTAGAGGTGACACCATATAGAAAAGATATAGTCGGCTTACGGTACTAAATGTTGTTAGTCAAATTATGAGTTTTCCTCCATCTTTTTTATGAGCTTTACTCCATTTTGTTACATATTTCAAGTAAATTCGATGATTCAAAATGAGCTTTCTCGGTATGGGTAAGTTTCCTTATACATGATGATGAAACTGCCGCACGCATGAACGCGATGTTAAAACCGAAATAATCTCTATGTATGGGCACATAAATTAAATAACTTAAAAATTCTTTCTTTTCCGTGCAAACTCTCAAAGCGAACAGACGTACAGTTTTTCGGTCAAAATCGTAATGATAATATAGGTTAAATTTAGCAAACTCTCCATTTTAATTCTATTCAACCATTTTAGAATTACGTATATCTCGCTCAACAGCAGTGAAAACAGATTTTTGTTGCGACAGCGTTCCACAAAAAAGCCTTCGGTAATTATTTTAGTCTTCACGATATTCAAAGTTCTACGTGAATTATTTTATCATCATGGCACAATGGCGTCATAATCATTTCAATTCATTCTAGTTGCAGTACTCATAAATCAATATCAATCATTACCAAAGTGTCACCATTGGTGACAAAAGAGTGTTTTCAAGATATTCACTGCTAGAATAGGTAAGATATAATTGGTATTTTATATGCAAGCTTCTATTATCCAACATTTGCATTTACAGGCTTGTATTATTGCTAAGTAGTGTGCTAATGATACATATATCTGCGAGTATATTTTTCCAGTGTTGCTATTGCTAGTGATATTTTTGCTATATATATCTGTGAGTGTATTTTGCCAGTATTGGTATTACTATTGTTATACGGTATTTACCACAGTGATCATTAACCTTGAAATAAAGCATCAGAAAACAAAATCCAATCGCTAATGTGATAAAAGCAACATCCATGCGAATAAATACATTTCACTGCAAAAACAAAGTAAAAGCACCAAATTTTCTTATCATAAGAGGGGAAGGAACATTTCTGAAAAAAGTGAGTAAAAGTGCAAAGAATATTAAATAGAGGGTGTGGTCATGGTGAATCATCAGACTATGTATGATGGGCGTTGTTACAAAACTCTCTTGGGTTTTTATTATGTATAAAAATTTGTATGGAAGTCTTAGATGCGAGCATTCCGGAGTCAGTCAGCCAGTCGTCACGTGATATATATATAGGCGCCCGTTAAATAAATAATCAACATTTTCTTCTTTTTTTTTGAAGTTTTTGTTAGTAAAATTTATTGGTTTTTATTATTGACTGACTGACTCTCTCTCTCCCTCCCACCCATCCACCACCCACCCCTTCCACCCACTCCCCTACCACCCCTTCCACCCACTCCCCTACCACCCCTTCCACCCACTCCCCCTACCACCCCTTCCACCCCCTTCCACCCCCTCCCACACCTATATGATGACATGATCAGCGAAAATATATATATGAATGATTACGAATGCAACAATTTGATAAAGCATTCGTTTCTGAAAATCCGCATATAATTAAATAACGCTACGAACATCAGAGCAAATTTCATTCGCTAAGAAAAAGAAACGCAATATTGAAATTAATTTGTTGAAGTGAAAGTGAGCTTCGTTGAAGAACTGACAAGTGTATAAAGAAATGCAACAACAATTGTCAAAGTCCATTCAATCGAGGATTATAGTTTTGATATGAAAAAATTCTTCAAGCCATAGAATTCGAAGTAATGCTAAGAAGTCACTACACAATTGTACTATGAAAAAATTTCCAAATGCAGTGTGGATCCAATAAAGTCTGAGGAAAAAGGCAATAAAAAGAGAGCAGAGCTTTATTATCAAGGAAAGATTGGTTAATGTAAAAATTTAAATTCCGAAGGAAACATCAAAAATCCGAATGAAATTACAATATGCTAATATTGTTCAAAAACTTGAACTAAAACATGTAAATTTTACCAGCAGGAATATATGAAAATTTCAATGTTAAATGAGACACAAGACTTTAAATTTAATGTTATTGCATACTACATGCAGACATATGGAGCAATCATTTACATTTGCTGAATATTAGTATCGGAAAAATAATGCCAAATAATGTAAGTTCGGCTTATGTTGGAAAATATGTTTAAAAATATAATTTCACGAAACAGCAACTAATGTTTGTAAAGACTGTCGGGAGACGTGGATTTTCGAGAACTTTACAATTCACGAAAAAACAGATGTAATTTCAAGGAAAGTTCCAGATATTTTATTCTCTTAGACATTTGCTGAACAAAAAAGTGTAACCGATCATTGCCTTATTCTGTAAAAGTTGGAGAAATTGTTGAAGCCCTTTATTCCATGCACACATATTAAATTGATATCGTGGAATCTGCTCATCTTGTAATGAGGAATGTGATTATGCAACAGGATCATCATATGTATAATCACGAAGCGTTCAATTAAAAAAGCGATTAATCATTTCTAACCTTTCTAATAGATGGGTAAGAGAGATTATTCCTTCAATTTCTTCTTCCAGCTTCTGACGCAGATCGTCCAATCTTGTTCCTAATTGTTGTGTATAATAGAAGTGGTACCTAATTTCCTTGATAAGCTGATTTGTACATCGAAGATTGTGCAGTTGGTGTAACTGATAAGCGTGGCCGGTGCACATTAGAGTGGTTCTCAATGCACGATATTGAACTTGAATTTCAACTCTCCAGAAGAAAACAAATTCCACGACAAATATATGAGCATCACGAAGCTGACTGAGAACTTCTATAAGCAAAGTGCAAAATCAGAAAATAAACTTGTGAAAAGAATGGGCGATTACTCACAGCGCAAGCATCCTCGACCATCCTTCCGACGAGTCGATACTGCTTTAAAACCACTTAGTTGTATACTAGATTTGTAAATGTAAGTTTCTTGTCCATGATAAGATTTAAATATTTGAATTTGTCTGCACGTTCCACAAAACTGCCTTTTAACCAATACACCTAAGTAAATAACAGCTCAATAAATAAATACATATATTCTGTCAGCACAAGTAAAGCTCAAATGGAGAATTCTATTTGCCGGTTTCAATCATCAAAACAAGTTTATCAAAACAGAAATCTCAATGATAAACTATAAACTAATATTTTACGGATTCAAATAAATTTATAAAGTCGTAATAAAAATTTCCATTTTATCAGCAGTCACTCTTTGTCATTCGATTATGCAAATGTCGAAAAGTTTCTTTTTTCTATCTTATGAATAATATTCTTCTTTTTATTATTATTACCATTAAAATTAACATAAAAAAACTAAAATGTTTCGTCAAAATAAAAGTTTATCATCACAAATTGCGGTTTTTTTCAAACTTAAAGACTCCAATCGGGTATTAAGTCAGGTGAGTCCCAGCAAATCATGGACAGCATGTTCAATTTCGCCATATGATTCCTTGACGATTCTTATTGATTACGGTGGAACAGATTGAGAAAAATAAATTTCTTTGCGCCTTTTTTTGAGGTGCTTTCTAGATGTGTTCTATCTGCAAAAAGAAAATTGAGCTTAAAGACAACATGTCATAAAATATCTCGTTTATGAAGATCAGTAAGGTCATAACTAGCGAGCCGTCGATATAATATATAATAAAGATCAATGTTCATTAAACGTAAACAATACTTAATTATCGGTTCAACCCGATGAAGGTTCACGATCACGATAAAAATAAATTTAATTCCGTAAGTCAAAAAGTAAATTGAATAAAAATATAAAAAGCAACAATTAATTGAAGTTTTTATTATTTCATCCTCTTATTAAGTTCATTTACCAGCAAGTTCAGCTTTCAGTCGACTGTTCTTCGCTTTAAGAGCTTCAATTTGGCTCAAAAGATTTTCGTGTGGAAGCATTTCAGGAATTGGTGGCGAACATTTAGCAATTAATTCGTTCCTTAATTCGTCAATTTCAGTTTTTGAGATCGCAGCTTTACTAATGCAAGGATTGTCATGAAAATATGCATATTCCAGATTCATTAAAGGTTGGAACAAATCAATTCCAATTGATTTTAATGTGTTGTTGTTAAAATTAATCACAGTCAATTTTGAATTTCCCTCAAACAAATTGCTCTCGAGAGACTCTAATTCATTGTTATGTGCATAGAACTGTCCTAGCTTCGGGAAATTCACCAAATCTTCTTTCAACAATATTTTTATTCCAGTGCTGAACAAAGAGATGTATTCGATGTTTGCGAAAAAATTATTTAAACCTGTTGGCATTCGCTCAAATTTCATTTGCTTAAAATCAATCGCTTTCACATCCTCTTTTGTGTGTCCAGAATTGTGAACACCAATGACTTTTGTAACAGTTTCACGTCCGGAAATATTTTGAGGTATCAATTCGCAGGTATAATATGATCTTTTAAACCGAAAACCAAATTCACATTCCACAGAAATTCCTTCCACGCTTTGTTCACAAATCGTCAAAATACAAATTGCAATTAAAAAATTCTCAAAAGTGAATTCATAATTTCCACACCACAAAACTTGTTAGCACTAAATCAATTCAACGACTTGAAAGCGACTGAGCCTTATTGAGATTGTGAATTAGTTTAAATAAGAATTCGAATGAATATTTTGAGCATAACAGCAAAGATCGTAAAATTAAAAATTCACTAAAATTCTCTTCATCGTTTCGTGTCCAACTCGCGTCTAATACAAACAAAGAATTTTTGTGTTGCTCGGACATTGAAGCTGCCAAAGAGATAACATAATTTGATAATGTGGGACATATAGTCAGCAGGATTTAATGACTCATTACAAATACGCAACAATTAAGAAATGCAGATATTAGTTTCAAATCGCATATTTCGAGTTGCTGTTATCATTCGAACGCCTTTTATAACGAAAGATTTAAAGTCAATTAGAAGAAGTTGATATTGATTTGTATTGGATCAATGGCAATAATGAATGAACGTTAAATATTTGATTTCACGACTCCGTTTTATGATTTTGTTGGTTCTAGCATTATGTTGCTGTTGTTATTATATAATTTATGCAGTCCAAGGGACGCAAGTTTGGCTCTATCTACATCAATTGTACCAATTAAAGCATATCATTCAAGTTTTAATGATTTTGTTAAAAGTTGTGTGTGTTCACATATAAGGTGATCAGAACACTGGTTCTCAAACCATTTGCATTTGTCACAACTAAATTCTCTCTTCGTATGCTTATTAATAATTAATATATAATCTTTCTTGCACTGGATGTTTAAAGTTTTTTGCTCTGGAGGTATGACGGTTGAGCTCCCGAATATCCTGCGCTCCTAATACTTTAAACTAATTTTCAATTGTAATTTTTTGTTACTTAGAATTCTAAATGCAGATTGCATACCACAAAGGTGAAACATTTTTTTCATTCTCTCAAATTTTGCTTTTTAAAAAATGCCATTAAAATAACAGGAGCGCAGGAACTTTGAGAGTTCGTCGTCATGCATCCAGTGCAAAAAACTTTAAACATGCTGCTATCATCCAGTGCAAATTCTAACACTTTTTGCTATTACGAACCACAAATTTTTACTTGAAAATTCTGCGAAATTGCATTAAAGTAACAGGCTCCATGTAACTAGTTCAAGATATGAAAATCTCATGCAATATTGCAAATTACGTTGAATAATTTCCATCTTCAACCCCGATAGTATCACTCCGTAAATGATGTATTTAATATTGAAATTTTTCAGCTATATTTATATTTCCGTTTCTTTTTAATTAGATATCATAAGAAAAAAAAAAATTGAAGCAAATAATTAGTTAATTAGTATAATAAATTAATGCTTTTAGATGTTTCCCCTACTAGATAGGCAACAGATTATTTAATAACTAAACTATAGAACATTTAAAATATTTAAAAAACTGCTGTTGTTTGTTAGTATGCTCAAACTTTGTCAATTATTTATTTTCATTTATTAATTATTATGGATGAACAAATGGACAAGTAGAAAATAAATTTCAATAAAACATGAAAAACACGCATCTTTGATACAGGCAAAATAATAATATGTAGTTGAATAAACTTGTTAAATTCGATAATGAAACATTTATACAATTAAAAACATCAATTTTATTTTTATTATGTATAAAATGAACATTTTATTTCTCCATGACAGTATTATATTTTGAAATCATTTTGAAGCATTTATAGATCAAATCAGGTTCTTATATGTAGAATCACCTTTTTCTGTTATTATTCTTGTGACCATAATTTATGCCTCATTTTATTTACCTCGACGAGAGCAATATATCGATTCTTCTGCAGCAAGTAGGATTAGGAATTAATTTAGTTGGTAACAGTCGTGTCTCTTTGATGCTTCTCGGAATCAATCAAACGATATTCAGAGTATTTTTAAGGTGTATCGGACACCTGCCGCGAAGCATTATTGATATGTTTCTTGTGTTGTTACAGCCGACATCATGTTTTTAACTATGTAAGGTCAAATTGCTACCTCCAAAATTTGGCTATTAAAGCAAGTTAATCAGAGAGTAGTTTCACTTATCAATCAGTTAATATTTCGAATCAGCAATGAAATTGTTAAATATAATTTGCATTGCAATTTTGCTATCAAATATTGAAGGATTTTTCTGGCGGAAAAATTGCAAAGGATATTTTTATAATTGTAAAACTAAGCGAACAACAATCACATCGACTTCAAGTCCATTGACATCAAGCATTTTAACAACTGTTCCAACTGATGGCTCAGGAATTATAAATCCCCGCAACGGACAAACATCAAATTCATCACTAATTTTCGTCAGATGAGTCATTTAGTGAATTATTCCATTCATTACACGCAATAATATGTTTACGTTTTAATTTGTTTACGTTTTAATTTTGCTTAGTTCTTTTTGTTAGTTCCTAATTGTCATAAAGTATTTAAATATATCAGCGTAGATCAAAATAATTTCATTTCAAGTTCAACATTACTTACGATTAAATTTTGGAATATTAACAATGAAGCTTTACATAATTTTTATTGTGCTGATAATTTTCATCATACGTAATCATCATGATCATAGCTCCAGCGAGAGTCACTCTCACGAACATCATCATCCAAATGGTCATCATTTTGGCAGAGACAAATGGACGACACCTCACCATCATGGCCCACGCGATATACACTTTGGTGTATGAATAAAATAATTGACTTTATGGAAATCTATCGAAATGTTAAAATATGTCAAATTTAAGAAAAAAATAATTAATTAATCAACATTTCCTGCACGTGTTTTTTGACATTGAAATTTTTATTATTTATAGAAGTGAAAATAAAATAAAATAAATTTAAAATCATGAAAATTCTTTGGTTTGTTATATTGATTTTGGCTGCTGTAGTTCATTCACATCATGGGAGACGTCGCAATTGGGATAATAGTCATAGCAGAGAAAATTGCAGAAACCACAATAGCACTAAAGCTCAAAGCTTAACATCGGCAACAACTCCAAATTATGGTAATGGTAACATTGATGTGAGAATGCAGCAAGCTTCAGCACCAATAGTTTTTAATTAATTATTTAGCAAGCTTTCAAATAACATGTCGCTATGAATAATAAATAATAATAATAATGCATAATTAAAAAAAAAAATTAACTGTCGTTTTGAAGTGTTTTACAATAATGATGTAAATTCATTTGTTTTGATTTCGGTTTTTGATCGGCAGCCAAGAAATTTAAAATTATAAATTATTTATTTCTTAATATCCAAGTTAATAGCTTTATCTATTTAAGATGCTAATACGCTTGATAACAAACACAACATTCCACAAAGTGAAACTTGCAAGTATTTTAAAGAATCCGTCAATAATTCAATCACATCTTAAGGAATTTGCAAAAAGTTCATTGAAATTTGCTAGAAATAAGACAAATGCAACAAGCCACTTCCCAAAAGTGACTCTGACCTTCGCAGGATTTGGCTTTGGTGCTTCCGTATTGTTGAAAAGTCATATAAACAGAGTCAATTGTGATGAAAATAGAACAACGGCGGATCTTCGAATTGTCAGAACGGATGTAAAATTCGATTGGAAAAGATTTTGGAGCTATCTCAAGGGCCATATTTGGAAATTAATAGGAGCGATAGCTGCTGCCTTAGCTGTTGCATATTTAAACATCATTATCCCATCACAACTTGGTGACCTTATTAATGCCCTATCAAAATATGCTGGATCAATTCATGGAACGACAAGTGACTTCTTTCGAGTGAGATTGCTGTTATTATTGTATTTTCTTAATCATCCTTTGAAATATCCCTATATTTTAGGATGCAAGATTACCAGCTATTCATCTCATGATATCATATCTTGCACAATCAACATTTACATTCTTTTACATCTTCTTGCTAAGTCGCATTGGTGAACAAATTGCAAGTGAACTAAGGCGCGATCTTTTCAATCAGATTCTTATTCAAGACATTGAATTCTTTGACAATAACCGAACTGGTGAACTGGTTAATCGATTGACAACAGACGTCCAAGATTTCAAATCATCATTTAAACAGACAATTGCTCATGGTTTGCGATCAGGTGCACAACTTGTAGGTGGATCGATTTCTCTATTTATCATTTCGCCACAATTGGCTACAATCGCTCTTATATCAGTACCAGCTGCTGTAATCTTCGGATCGTATCTCGGTAAATCGCTCCGTGAATTAAGTCGGAAATCACAAGCACAAACTGAAAGAGCAACAAATATCTGTAGTGAAGCAATAAGTAACATTAGAACTGTTCGTTCGTCAGCAGCTGAACATATTGAATTGATGTTTTTTGAGCAGGAAGTTGAAGAAGCAGCAAAACTATCACAACAACTTGGTACCGGAATTGCGTTGTTTCAAGCATTGACAAACATGTTTCTCAATTGTATGGTCCTTGGCACTTTATATCTCGGTGGACATTTAATGTCTGAAAACTCAATTACTGCTGGTCAATTGATGTCTTTCTTGGTTTCGTCTCAAGGTGTTCAACGATCATTGAGTCAAGGATCTGTTTTGATGGGTCAGATTATACGCGGAATGGTCTCTGGTGGGAGAGTGTTTGAATATCTTTCTGTTACACCTAAAATAGATCTCGTTGATGGTCTAATCATTGAAGATGAAAATCTTAAAGGCGAAATTCGTTTTGAGAATGTAACCTTTTGTTACCCATCACGTCCTGATCAAATTGTGGTAAAGGATTTTAATTTAGTTTTAAAGCCTGGTCAGACAGTCGCACTTGTTGGACAAAGTGGTGCTGGAAAAAGTTCGATTGCTGCTCTATTAGAACGATTTTATGAGCCATCGAGTGGTTCAATTTATATCGATGGCGTTAATTTAAAGGATATTTCGCCAGTTTGGTTGCGCAGTAATGTCATTGGATATATCGATCAGCAGCCAATACTGTTTGGATGTTCTATTAAAGAAAATATTAGATATGGACGAGAGAATGCAACAAATGAAGAAATTCTAGAAGCTTCAAAAATGTCACAATCGCATGATTTTATTCAATCACTGCCCGATGGTTATGCAACTAACGTCGGTGAAAGAGGAGCTCAGTTATCTGGTGGGCAACGTCAAAGGATTGCTATCGCACGTGCATTACTGAAGAACCGGTAATTTTAATTCTCGACGAGGCAACTTCAGCTCTTGATGCATCAAGCGAAGCAGAAGTGCAAAAAGCATTAGATGTTGCCATGGCAAATACAACAAATTTAGTTATCGCTCATCGTCTATCGACCGTTCGTAATGCTGATCTAATTGTTGTTATTGAGAAAGGACATATCATCGAAATGGGCAAACATGGAGATTTAATACGTCGTCAAGGTCTTTACTTTGAATTAGTAAAGAAACAAGAAAAAGAGGATCGATCTCAAGGATGAGAGGATTCATTTTATATTAATTTTTATGTAGATAGCCACATCTTACTTGATTTAAATATATTTGAATTGTTAATACATATCTGGTTTTCCTGACGTCATTTATTGAATTTCCCCTAGAAAGGTCTGGTCTTCATTTCTGCGCTCCTGTTACAAAAAGGCAATTTTTAAAAATGCAATGAAAAATATAAAATATTTTTTGCCCCTTCAAGTTATGCGACCAGTTTTAAATGACAAAATTTGTCAGTTTTTGAAAATCACTTTTTGTACCAGGAGCGCAGCAATGGAAAAAGTAAATTTTTTTGCGTTATGCATCCAGTGAAGTTTTATTTTTTAATTTAGAGTATCAATCAACTATTAACGTAATTAGTTTGCAGATTTCTTAATAAGTGCTCTACTAAGAGTTTTTCCGAACAATTTACAGGAATTAATTTGTTTACGACGGAAACTTATAAAAAGAAAATCGATTTCAAAGATGAAAGTTAATTTATTAATTTTTTGTGTAGATACAATTTACATGGCAATTAAATGTAATTAATTAATCTGAATTGTTATCTGATTCATTTGATTTTCGTCGCTTTGCTTGATTTGCACGTAAAATCTCGCCTGGTGAAGGAAGTGGTCGCTGTTGAAATAGCGGTCCCGATGCTGTTGAATCAACTCCTGTACGTTCTTCGGGATTTAACCCTGAGCTCCATTTGCCTCTGGGACATGTTCCATATGCAGCAGGATCCATCGGGTCAATCTTATCAGATGTCTCATGATATTGCTTTCGGCCTTTCTTTGTTCGTAAGATTTTTTCCAAATCTCGAGATCTTTTCTTGGGCATTGCAGCTGGGCGCTGATAGCGTTCTTCATCGCGGGGTGGACTTCTATTTGCTGCTACTGATGACGGCATGAATGGTGCCATTTCAACATCATCATCTTTAGTATCAAGAAGATTTGGTCGATCTTTTTCTTTCCTCAGTGTAGCTGCGCTCTTACAAATGACAGCTTTTGGATGCTTCGGTGGTAACCACGAGACCATATCATCGTTTTTATTCCAGAAATAATATGCTTTACATCCATTATCCTCTTTCTGCAATGGATAACGACTGATAAGACGCTGGAATCTCTCATTATATGCTTTTGATGGTTTCGTTTCTCCTTGACCCCAATGTTCTAAACAGAACACTGTACATATGTGATGTGAATTCCATTTGTTTGGACAACCCTTAACACCTTTGGTTGTTTCTTTGAAGCGACGTTTGACTTTATCCAACCAAACATTCTCATCCCGCTTACTGGACTTGTATTGATATTGTTCTGGATTGAAATTCTCCTCCTGTTCCTCTGTGTAATCTTCAGCGAATGTCTCTTCTGCTGCCTTCTGTTCGCTGTTGACGATTCCTCTTTTCGCTAATCGAGCTAATAAGGCTGCAGGTAGCGGCATTTTCTTCTCTGTTATTGGTAATTCCGATTAATACACCTTTTTTCAGAACACTGAATAGTAAACCGATTCATCCAGTTACACCGGCAATTAAAAAGCTTCGCCGTAAACGTTTATTTGTCCGACTGTCTGCCAATGTTTACATACTTCGGGTTATGTATTTTTGATTATTAATTATATTATACATATTAATTAATTGTACCAATAAATCTCCGTAATTTATAACGAATTTCTCGATTACGCTTTCGCAAGCCGCTTCGCTGAACCTCCAAACCCGTGTCAGACTCGGAAGTCTTCAGTATTTTTACTATATATATTTACAAAACGCATGGAGGTAGTGAAACATGGGCTCGAAAAAGAAATTAGCACAAAAACTGGAACAAGCTAAGCATGCAAAATCACGCAAGACCCTTTCAGTAATCAGAGATTTGAAGAAAATCAACAAACGTGAAAAGATAAAGAAGGAATATGCAAATAAAGTAAGATCTCCTTAATTCACATATATTTACATTATAAACCTAATCCTGCTCCACTTTATCGCAGTCAAATGTTGAAGGAAAGAAGTTGGTATTTTTTGCCGAACGAATTGAGGATCAAGCTGAACCATTGACACCGGAAGTTTTTGAAGCATTGATTGAAGAGTGAGGCACTTACAGATCCCAGATCCTATCAGGCATTTCCAATATTTAACACTCTGTTTTCTTTTTAGATACTTTCATCGCTTTGATGACGAACTAGAACAGATCAAACTTAAATCTGATATCAATTCAAAAAGGAAAAACCAACATGCGGCACGTGAATCGATTATTAACATGAATCTTCAGAAAGACAAGACAAATTTCAATGGTGGCGGAATAGAAATGCCCGACCTTTGTGATCCTGTTCATTTCAAGAAGTTTAAAGACTGGAATGGAGACGCGCACTCAATTCAACATCTTGAAATTAAATTTATCTCACGTTCCTTTCTCAACAAACTGAAGTCTGAAAAGATCCCTGAAAATCAAATGAATGTTGAATAAACCAAAAAAAAAGAAGAAGAAAAGTTTTAACTTTATTTGTCCTTTATTTAATTTTTTCCTCAAACCACCCACACTCGCTCAAAATATCTTTTACAAGTAGATAGATTAAAATTGATTAAGACATGACAAAAGGTTTGAATTTAATTTAAATTTTATTTGTGAAAATATTTTTGCGCATTTTTTCTTCGACATCCATCAACTGCTAGATAAAAATGGAGAAGATAAAAAGATATGACACTACAGTAATTAAAACTACTTAGAATTCATTTTTTTTTAGTTCATCGATTTCTCTGTATTTCCTGTAAAAATGCTGAGCCCAAGTTCAAAGAAAACAATGATAAATTGAAAACTTAATAACAAAAGTGATGGCGCGAACGATAACAAAAAAAAAGAGAAAAAAAATTACATGATGGAACAAAGTCCCGAATTCTCATAGCCACGTCTGACTGGCATTGGAATGCGTTCAAATTTGACACCTTGCAGCTGGGGCTTCACGCTAAATAACATTTCGGGATCTCCGTCTTGCTGACTGCCACCAGCGATGTTCTCGTCATTTGTCCGATGTTCAGTTTGCTGAATTTCAACGTTATTCGAATCTAGTTTATTGATCGCTTCATTATTGCTATTTTCATTGGGATCAGTTACATTACTAAAATTCTTATTGGTTAAATTTGTCTGTGCCAACGAGCTGAGAACAATTTTGAGGCGCTTTTTGCCACCCACAACAGCAACTGGTGCATTGCCACCATTTGAATCAGGACGCGAACCGTCATCGTCGAAGCCATGCGAGTTGTCATCGAATGATAATGCATTCGACGTTTGTACGAGTGATGCTTCATCAAAAACAGCATTTTCATCTTGTGCTGGTTGAAACGGTGGTTTTGGTGAATGAACATACGCATCATCTAGTGAAATGGAATCAGCAAATCGTTGTTAATAGTAAAATTGTTCTAGAGATAGTTCTAAATTTTCTTAAACTTCTAAATCACTCACCCTGCAAATCTTCATTAGCTATGGCGGTAACTTCAACAAAGGCATCTTCTTCGTTTACGAAATCCTCATATCCATCGTCTTTTGGCTCTTCTTTAATTTTCACAAGCATTTGTGGCGTTTCTTCCGAGACATTATGTTGATAATCGTCATCATCATCGTCGACCAGTTGGGTTTCAATTTTTGGTTCTTGAATCATAACGTCATCATCAGTGTTGTTTAAGTGTAAAACGACATTTTCTTCCAGATGCTCAATGACCTCTTGATCATCATGAATTTCTGTGACAATTGGCTCCTCAGGTGGAAGAACAATTACGTCATCATCATCTATTCCATTTTCTGATGATATTTGTTCGAGTTCACCTAATTCTGGTTTTTCTTCCTTGACAGTCGTTTCAGTTGTTTCCAGCATTTCTTCATTGCCATCATCAATTTTCGTGGTTTCTGTTAAAGCTTCATTGAAAGCAGATTCATCAAGTGTCAGCGAAGACTGCAATTAAGGTAAAGTCAATTAATTATTTTCATCATCAGTTTTCACACAAAAACTTACTTTGTAATCTTCATAACAAATTGGATGATAGAATCGATCTTCGACTTTGAGCGCTGAACGAAGATGCCACTCTTCAGTTTCCTCATTGAAAAATTGTTCAAACTTATCGTGGCACATATCACAGCAACGACTAACATCATCTGGACCTGCTGGACAACTAATAACAGCGCTCTCTTGATTGCTGCCACGTCCTTGATTCGAATCATCAGCTTGCTCCATTTCCAATTGTTGCGTCTCGAAGAAGTTTCGTTCTTAAAATATTTTTGTTAAATTTAGCGACAACAGACAGACAAATTAATTTTAATGTCTCACCTCTTTCTTCAAGATCCTCAATTTCTTCATACTTTATCCAGTCAGCTTGATTGTAATACCACTTTCTGGAATGTGCACGTCGTTGGCTGTCACGTTCACGACGATTCTGACGGAAATGCCAATCTAGATGTTGACTGTATTTCATTGTTTGTTCGGGTGGAAAACGGAGACCGCAACTGCTACATTGAATGCCTGAATAAAGCGTATCGACAATCGCTTGTTGTCGCTTTTTGATCGTCTCTGGACGTGTTAATGACACTGGGTTAATTCGACGTTTCTCATCGCTTTGCGATTGTGATTTATTAGAACGCTTTGAATCGTCATTGGTGCGATTTTCTGATTTGTTATCACCGACAATTGTTGGTGGTGGTGAATTTGATGTTGCATTGTTTGACAAAATGCCCGATGCAACAAGCTTCTGGAACAATTCATTAATGTTGACATCTAATGCCGGTGCACCTTGTTGATTGACGCCAATGCCTGGAATCACATTTGAACCTAAAGCATTTGATGGCAGTAATAATGGCATTTCCATCTGTGGTTGAATCTTCATATCATTTTCCACCAGTTTCGAAATATCTAAATGCTGATCAACAGAAATCATTTGCTGTTGATGATATGATGGCTGCTGATGTTCTTGATTATAATTGTCTTCCATAAGTGGTGGCGTTTTGCAATTCCTGAATAAATGCGTTCGTCTCATGCCGCGCAAATTCACACGTCCAGGATGAACGTCATCAGGTAAATCAGTGAAACGTAAAAAGTGTTTTGCACCATTTAGCATGTAATTCTTGGGCAATCCACCAAATTCCACCTTGAATGGTTCATTGTTGATAACAACACTTAAAAAGAAATCGGCAAATTGCAGTGTGAACACTTTGCCTTTGAACTCAAAGTATTGAACTGTCGTGTCGAGGAAGACTGGAACCATGATTTCAGCATCGATGAGAACATTTACCATTCCCAATACCAGATCGCTGCGTTTACGGTTGCCAATTTTAACTTCCGGTGCATGACCTTCGATTCGTACCAAACGTAATTTATCTTCCAGCACAATCTGTGTTGGTTGATTATTGAAATAGCATTCATAGAAATGGTCGTCGATGTACAATTCACGCGTCGGTGTTCCAAATTTGATTTGATGAATTTTACCGTCAATGACGATTGGCTTGTAGCTATCATTAAATTCCAAAACAACTTTATAGATGTCATCAATTATTACTGTACTTTGGCCTGAACTGAATTTAATATCATGCGGTTCACCATTTTCATTGAATATTATCGCAGTTTCGTTATAGAAACGAAGCAAATGATCTTTTATTCCATCCAACCGAAGCGTACGGATCTTGTCATTGAGAATCGGATGCGATGGACTTTGTGGCACGACCAATGGCATTTGTGTTTGATTGCGCATTGCTTGAATTATTGGATTTAATTCCCATGGATTGATAAATTGACGAGGTGTCGTCATCATTTGAGGTAGCGTTTGTGGAATGAACGGACGTCCAGCATTCATTTGAATCGGTGCTGGTGGTTGACTCCATTTGGTTTCCTTACGCTTTTCTTTGCGAACTGGAATTGATGCTACAAAAAAAAAGATCGAATTAGTGATTTAAATTAATTACCAAACTTCAATTAACTTACCCATTGATGATTGTCGTAGTTCAGCTGCTGTCATGTTTCCCATATCAGCAGCTTCTTGTTTCTCATCTAATGGATCAGTGAACCGTGATCTTTTCTTTGGAATTGGCTCAGTGACCGTCAACTCTTCAGTGTCACGTGACGATACAATTTCTTCATTCGCTTCAGTCTTATTTTTATCCTTGCGATTTAATATTTTGCGTACCAAATCTGATGTTCCATTTTCGCTTGCTGGCATCTTTGGAATCTTATCCAACAACTTGATGCCGCCACGAAGTTTATTCTTCTCTTTTGTAGCATTCAATTTTGCGCGAACCGCTTCGAAGTCGGCCTTGTCCTTCTGTTTTAAATTGTAATTTGACCATTAGAGAAATTCATGAAACAAACAAATCCCAATCGAAACTTACAGTTTTCGTTTTCTTATCAGCAGCTGATTCACCTAAAGTCCTTAAATCAACATCCTTGGCACCGAAAAGTCTAAAAATGAAGTTCATAGAAAAAAAAGAGTTAAATTAGAAAATTTTTGCACAAATTATTTTGCTATTAAAATTTAAGATTTCATACAGATCACCATCCGATCGATTCTTCTTGGTGCTCGGCTCCGAATCCAACGTTTCATTTTCCATGGATCTTTTTTTATTGCCTTCAGTAAATCTTAAATCTGTATCTTGCTTTGGCGATTTGGCATCAGCTTGAGAGTCTTCTGTAAAGAAACCTAATTATGTCCATCACAAAAGAAAAATAATAAAACGGATTTTTTTAAGTCTTTGTGGGTGGAAAGAAGTTTTTTTTTCTTAAATGAAAGATCTGCAAGAGAAATAAGGAGCGGTGGAGATGTTGTCTATTTTTTTTTTCTTTCTTATACAGCCGCTTCAGAAAACAATCTTAAGAAGTGCAATAACAACGACGGTTAATTGAAAGCTTCATTATCAGTTGAATTAAAGATAAAAAGGAAAAAAACCATCCCAAAGTTTTTCACTTATCCCTCAAAAATAGCACCCAGCAAATTGCATAACCAGCAATTTGTGTGTGTAACAGTTTTTTAACTTTCGATTTTTATTTTTTTTTTCTCTATCAATTTCTTTGGTTAATTAATTGTTTGTACTTAATCCATTTGACTTATTAACGATTCGCTATGGAATTCTTTTTTTTTTGTGTCTTTTTGTATGTGTTGTGTTAGTTTAAAAAATAAATTTTTTTTTATTTCTCATCTCTCAAAAAAATCAATTTTCTTCTTTTTTTTTTTTTTGTTCAGTCTTATGGATTTACTTAAAGAAGGGAATTCAACAATGATACCACAAATATGTGTGGAATTTTATCGGTTTCTTTTTTTTTTTTTTCAGGTACATTTTTTTCTGATATGTTATCAGAATTCATGCTCATTTATCACAGTTCGGTTTTTTATGCTGTCAAAACAACTCTTAAACTACGGATTCATTTGTATGAATGATTGATGGCCATTGAAATGCATGTGCCTTTCAAATGATGACCATCATCATTAACAAAATTGAATTTTGTTCATTACCGTTATCTGATGTTATCATATCATCATCATCATCATGACTAGATTTCACAACTTCACCGTTCAAAAGCTTATTCAGGAGCTTATCTTTGTTGGATTTGATGTTGTGATTCGTTGTACTATCAGGTTTCATGTCTGGTTCGCCGGAAATAAGACGCAAATCAACATCTTTCACTTGGCTATCAGTGTTCAATGTGACTTTTGGTGGACTCTTTGGTGAACGCAATCTGGAGTGAGATGATGGCGATTTGTGATGTACATTTCTTGAGGATTTTTTCTCCTCTTCACTCTTCTTGCGTGGCGACTCATCACTGGACCCAGATTTTTTTCGATGGTCGGTTGATTTTGATGATTTATTCTTTTCTTTTGAACTGAAGTTACTTTTGCTTGACTTCGAATTTGAACCGTCATCACGATCACGATTTCGTCGATTTCTTGGATCGCGGTCACGCGAATCACGTTCATGATAATCTTGATGATCTCGCGACGAATTCTTATCACTGAATTTAGGAATTCTAGGCAATGACTTTGTTACATTTGCCATTGACATTAATGGTAGATTTGCCTGTGGCATGCCTGTATTTGTTGCCGTTGTTGTTGCTGTCGGATGCGGTTTCATTCGCATTAAACGTGGATCCCGCGATCGCGCTGATAGCATTGCGGGATTTATTGGCGTTATTCTAACGCGTCCTGTATGTGATGGTGGTGGATGTTGCATTTGCATCATTTGATGTGAACCTTGCGGAATCTGAAGGAAAAATAAATAAATAACTGCTTACTGGTAAATTAATTACGATGGACTTACCATTGCTCCCGGCGGATTTTGCATTGCCATTGGCTGTGATCGCGCGATTCCACCTTGAATTTCACGTTCTTGTTCAGCAATTTTCTTTTTATAAGCTAACACTTCCAGTTCGATTTTGCGCTTCTGAAGCTCCAAAAGTTCACGCTCTTTTGCTTCCATTTGTTTCACGAGGTCTGCTTTCGCAGCGTCTGCCGGCGGAGTAACAGCAGTAGATGACGACTTTTTAAGAAAATTTGGATTCACATGAACCGACTTGGGTAAAACTTTTGCGGTAATCGGCCAGTTGTTGTCCATAACATTTACTTTGACATCCAATGCATAGAGCTTCGTCTGCGGGAATACTTCATTCCATGTTATTCTTAGGCTGTACATTTTCTCGCGAACCTTTTCATTAACCTGAAATAGACGTGCCAATGAGATGATAATTCGCCCATTATAAAGAAACTTTTTGACTAATGACTCACCTTTTCAAAAACCCCACAAAACATGTTGACTATATTTTGCGCAAATAACTGCTTATATTTGTTGCCAACATTCTTCACGATTGAATCGATTAAATACAATATTGGTAGCTTCACGTCAGGCGATACCTTGAGATTGAGAATCAAGAAAGACAGAATTAGATTGTAGAACAAACTTTGTTTCATTCTGCGAAGGACAAATCCGATCTTACTCGTCAGCGCTTATCTGTAAATCACTCTGGGAATAAAATCGCGAAATGTTTTTTAATGCGTAAAAAAAAACGTGCAGTTTTCCATCAATTAAAAAGAGTTTTGATGCAATATCTGATTTTATTACTCAAAATCTTTGTTTTTATCCTAATAATCTAATCAGAATTTCATTGAGATCGCATGCAAATATCACAGCACTATAATTCAAACACATTCACACTAACTGAAGGGAACCCTGTCAGCAAAATAGCTTCAAGCACCTTCAATTTTTCATGTGACATCAACATGGCACAATTTTTTTTTTCTTTTGATGATAGCCGTGAAAAATATTAGATTTGCTTTCCAACAATTCGCCAACTGAAATGAAACTTGTCGATTAGATGCGCTTGGACAAGCACTCTAATCCCATTTGAAACAGAATGTCAAATTTGGCGGCATTAAAAAAATTCCCATTCATCACACTTTTTGTTTCTCCAACTAAGTAGTAATTAAATTTTTTATCTTAATTTTTTATGTAAAAACCTTTGCCAGATGCTTCTCAACAGCTCTCACTATCACGGGTGCATATTCAATGTTTTCTTCAGCTAACATCGTCAGCATATTGATAAGTGGTTTGCTATTGACATTAAGATCCATCAGTGAAGAAAGATATTCATCTTCGATTTCCTTCTCTTTTACGGGATCCATTGTGGTTATGACGACGGCGGAGATGGCGACGTCTTTTTACTATTTCTTTTTATCACACTTCACTAAATTTAATTTTTAATAAACTATTCACAAATTTAAATTTTCTTCTTTCCCAATAAATACAAAAATGTTCACTTTATAAATCCTGCAAGTAGAAGAGAAAAAAATGTCCAACGATTAGTTAACTTTCACCAACTGAGGCTACGGGTTTGATTACGAACGAGCGACATCAAATAGTCACAGTTTTCTGATTATTCGGCACAATAATAATATGGCGAAGCAAATGAATTTCCCGTTTGTAAAACCTCATTCATTTTATAGACCTTGAGATTATTATGATGACAGTAGTAAATTATTAATTGCAACACCAGAAAAGAAAAAATGTTTTACTATATGGACTTTTGCGAAATTGACTTTGGTTAAGTTATTGATTATTTCAACAAATACGCATAATGGGGACTCGATGAAAGTCGTGATAAGGAAATGAGGACTATTTATTGCTTTGCTCAAGAGGCTTTCGAGAAAAAAAATAGTATGCTGAAATGGAAACGTTTGACGTCATTAATCAATGGACTTTAAATAGCCGTTTGCACTTTCAGGACTTTGTTTTAATTTCTTCATTTTGATATAAATAATACACTTTAGCCTGTTAATTGTACGATGAATTAATAATGCTAAAGTTCATTTCGATTATTACAAATTTATTTTTTCTTAGAATTTCGCCATATTGGATCTTTGTGCCTTTTTCAAAAAAAAAATTATTTGTGTTTTTCGCTATTTAATTGGTATTTTTCCAACTCACCTTTTCGTTTTAACTAAAGCAATTTATCTTAGCGTTTGTTTTTCGTGCACATTTTCAGGAAACGACTGAGTTTTGAGCGTTTTAATGATGAAATAATGCAGACAACGAGATTAAAAAAACAGCGAAGGTTTCTAGGTTTCCCGATTTTCTCGAATGTTGAATTTTTGGAATCCCTTGTCGGGAATTTTAACGGATCGATCAGGGGTAGGCTAAAGGCAGATGCATATATGTAGGTATGCAGAAATTTTGAAAAACTTTAAATTCAGACGCGCTTTTTATATTAAGAAAAAAACATACTTTAACTAAATAGAAAAGCAAAATAATCGATTCACAACAGAGGAACAATGGCTAAGAAAACTGAAGTTCAGATTAATTTTGCTCCGTCTGATGCATTAAGCGCTCTGCGATTTGCTCCTGGTCCTTCAGCACAATATTTACTGGCTTCGAGCTGGGATGGCAGCGTCAGACTTTATGATGTATTAGCTAACAGCATGAGACAAAAGTACCTTCACACCTGCCCAGTTCTAGATGTTTGCTTTCAGGTAAGAATCTTAATCATATTCCGTCAATTAGCTAAATGTTCATTTTTAGGATTCAGTGCATACGGTGTCTGCTGGTCTTGATGGGCAACTGAAGTTATATGATCTTAATAGCAATGCGGAAGCAGTTTTGGGCAATCATGACAATGCCATCAAGTGTGTCGAATTCTCAAGTAAAGTTAATGGAGTCGTTACCGGGAGTTGGGACAAGACAGTAAAGATCTGGGATACTCGCGAAAAGATCTGTGTCGGAACGTATGAACAGAACAATGGAAAAGTGTATTCAATGAGCGTCGTTGATGAGAAACTTGTTGTGGCTACATCCGACCGTAAGGTTCTCATTTGGGATCTTCGCAATATGCAAAATTATATCATGCGCCGCGAATCATCACTCAAGTATCAAACTCGTTGCATTCGCATTTTTCCCAATAAAGAGGGCTATGTAATGTCATCAATCGAAGGGCGAGTTGCTGTTGAGTATTTTGACAACGATCCTGAAATTCAGAAAAAGAAATTTGCTTTCAAATGTCATCGCGTCAAGGAGAACAACGTTGAATTGATTTATCCTGTTAACGCAATCAGCTTCCACAGCGGCTATAATACATTTGCCACTGGCGGCTCAGATGGCTATGTCAGCATTTGGGATGGATTTAATAAGAAGCGCCTGTGCCAGTTCCATCATTATGAATCGTCTATTGCTGCATTGGCATTCAGCAATGATGGTAGCACATTAGCAATTGGATGCTCGTATCTTGATGAACTTGAGAAGCCACCGGAACCAATGCCCGAACCTAAAATTTATGTACGCTATGTGAATGAACAGGAAATCAAACCAAAATAATAAAAAAAAATTCTTGCAAGAAATCTTCTTAATAATACAATCTCACATCTTAGAAAACCAACACAGACTTTTTAATTATTCAACAAATTCAGCTACACAAAGTGATACATTTGTGCCACCAAATCCGAATGAATTTTTCAGAGCAATCCTTCGCTGACCGTTCGTTTCCCAACGTTGCTGAACATTTGGCACGAAATTCATGTCACTAAATTCTTCTTCCTGCTGCTTCATGTTAATGGTGGGCGGCAAAATTGCATGCTTACAAGCGAGTATAGCAAACATACATTCGAGTGTACCAGCAGCACCCAGCAAGTGACCATGTGATCCTTTTGTTGACGACACGGCGAGATTTTCATTTCCAGCAAAAACATTTTTAATCGATCGTGCTTCAATATTGTCGCCAATTGGCGTTGATGTTGCGTGTGCATTAACATAAGAAATGTCTGATGGCTGCAATCCAGCATCATTGATAGCTCTTTCCATAGCCAATCGTGCTCCCATGCCATCTTCACTTGGCGCTGTTAGATGTGATGCATCACCTGATAATCCATATCCTAATATCTCACCGTAAATTTCTGCATTCCGTTTCTTTGCATGTTCCAATTCTTCGATGATTAAAATGCTTGCACCTTCCCCCATTATGAAGCCATCGCGTTTAGTATCAAATGGACGTGAAGCCTCTGAAGGTGTTTCATTAAAAGATGTTCCTAGGGCCCGTAGACGGCAAAATCCAGCAATTGAAAGTGGACTTATGCAAGCTTCAGTTGCTCCACAGACCATAGCGTCAGCATCGTTGTACTTAACAAATCTAAAAGCATCGCCAACAGAATGAAGTCCTGTTGCACAAGCAGTTGAAACGGCATGATTCGGTCCAAGTAATTTATATTTTATGCTTATTTGTCCAGCTGCCATATTCACCAGGATTCGAGGCACAAAATATGGACTGATTCTATTGTATGCTCGCTTAAGGTTTTCATTTTGTTCGCAAATATCTGCCAAATCGACCATTCCCATTCCACAAGCAACACCAGTTCGTTGATGTTCATTAGTTGTCTTTGGTATCCATCGAGCTAATTCAAAAGCTTCCTTTGCAGCATATAGAGCATAGGCAGTTGCCGGTGCCATTGTTTTAAGCTCACTTTTGGAAAATTCTGACAGGATTGTTCGAAGATCATCTTCTGAAATGGGCGCAGCAACTTTACAAGGCAATTTCTGATATTCTTCAGTTGTTGGCAAGTTTCTTGTTGCACTTTTTCCAGCAATGACTGTTTCCCATGCTGATTCCATTGTGATGCCCACAGGAGAAGCACAGCCCATGCCTGTAACAACTACACGACGTTGAACTCCTGTTGAATAGCATCTTGCGAGTTTTAATAACATTTTTTTACACACTTTTCAAATGAACTTGAAGGAATCAGCTGATTACAATTTTTATTATGAATTTATGTTTTTTTTTTATTTGATTTGCTTTTGAAGCTGAAAAACAACAGAATTTTTTGATAATTTAGAATATTTCTTCAGTTAATTCGACATGTTTCAGATCCAGGACCTCGATAGTGACTCCGCCTCGGCTTGTTGAATGAAGAGCTTCTATAAGTTTGTAATTGCCCGGATCAATTAAAGCCGTAATCGTTCCGTTTCCACCCTCCCACGATTCACTTTCTTTGACCTTGAGCAACTTTGGCAACTCATCGAATCGTAGCTTCTTATCTTTGCAATTGCTAACGGTGATTTTTACTCGCATTTGAGCTTTTTCAATCGGGATGTGTTCTTTTAGCTGCTTTATTGCATCCAGGCATTGCGATTTGACGTTTTTATTTGGCTTGATTGAGAAATGCGAATCTTTCATTGCTTTCTCAATGATTGTGACTGGATAAGGACGATTCGTTTCAGGATTAACGCATTTGTCAGCAACCAGAGTTGCAATCTCTTTGAAGGTTGCTTCTAAATTAGCGTGACGTTCCTTATCACTGACTTGAAGTTCACCTTTTGCCAAAATTTCTTTACAAATTTCAACATGATTGTCTTTCCCAAATGCCTTTATCAGATCCTCTTTCTTAGCAACCTGGCCTTTTGAGACGTTATTAAATACTGTCTCTGTCTGCAGTACTTCACCAAGATCTTTCTCGCTAAAAATACAAACAAAACAGGAGCTGATAAGCTCTCAAAGGCCGGTATATAGTGACATCTAATTAATTACGTTTGATTTCTCCATGATTGTACTTTGTTTTTATAACATGCAATCTCGAAGCGAAGTCCACATTTCTTCATGCGTACAATAGCGACATTCGTGAGACGAATCTGGTTTGTTGGAGTGAATATTTTCGACATGACGACTTTAGCAACTTTACTATAGTTTCGGAACAGCGCCCTCTATCAATAAAAGTTTTTCCTTTTATTACTTTATTCTTCTTACACTCTCGATTACTTCAAACTTACACTATCTTAAATTTAACGGATTAAATAGGTGCTCCAAGAGAATCTACACCCGAATTCTGGTTTGATACAATCGTATAATTAAAATAACTCGAAAATAAATAGCAGATATTTTTCGGATATTTTTGTTTACGATAACAGTGGCGTAGCCAGCCTTGTTGTAAGGGGGTCAATAGCATTAGAAGAAGAAGGAGTAATTGCAGTCAAGGTCAAGGCAGATATTTATTTACCTTCATGATTGCAGTATTGCTCCGTTTCCGTTGTTTTTCTATTGTTTTTATTTCTAAGTCCTCGAATACCGCTTACTACTCCACTGTTTTCTTATCATTTTATTTTTAAAGCAGGAAGTTGTAACATGACATGTTTAATTAATTTCTAACTGTTCAGAACTAAATAAGTGACTCCTTATTTGCATTATGGAATCCGTTAATGTAATTCCATTAGGGAATAAGGGATAATAAATTTCAAGTAATACTTTATAAATAGAGCTTTGAAGTAAGCTTAAATACTTTTAATGGTGCAATGACTTCTAAATTAACAAGTCACTTAGCGAATGATGCCCTTGTTGGCATAGATTTTTCGGTTATTGCTAAACATGACTGGAATAATATGGCAACCACTCAAATGGAAGATTCGTTCAGTTTTGCCCGCAATATGCATGCGGCAGTTCTTTGCCTATGCTCTTGATTGAAACTTTTTATTCCGAAGGACTTCTCATGTTTTACACTACAAATTATGACATCGAAAAGCATTTGAACATTAAATTTCTTCTGATATTATCAAGTAACGTTCAAGATAATAGAACCATCGTTCTTGAACATTCTCGAAAATTTTTAGAAGGATATCAGTCGAATTTTTTTAACAAAACAAAATTTATCCTTTCGCGAGGATTGGCCAACAGAATATTGCGAGCGAGTGAAATTAAATCATGAAAATTGTGAACAATACAGCGATGTACTAACAAGTGATGAAATTGTTGTGAAAATTTGCAGCCTAATTCTCATTGGTTTAGTATTATTATCGATTTCTATATCATTAGCAACTTGCAGTTACGAACAGCTCAAAATCAGGTTTGCCAATTCAATATCAGTTGAAACAATTGCTACAGCAACAACATCTTATCCGCCGATATAAGGACAAAGGAAAAAATGACAAATGAGGAAGTTTTCAGAACAAAACATCTCTAAGTATAAAAACTTAAATGGGCGTTGCAAAACTTTTATTGAAAATCACTTAAATAAATATGCGCGTTGAATGCCGGTAATAATAGAAATAGCTTTGCACTTTGCTCAGTTTCGGATTTAGATTAAACACTTGAAGTAAAATTAATAATTTATGCAGTAATTGCAAACAATTTGAGTGGACTGTATTTGAAGTCACAAGGATATCCTTAAGTATTTTAATGTCTTAGATATTAAATACTTGAACATTTTGAATGTAATTAATAAGCTGTTGAAGTGCAGTTGGTAGTATTAAGTACATTTTATATACGTAGTTGATTGTAAAACATGCTTCACTTACAACTAATTAAAGAGAAATTATGGAAGCATTTCCTTCTTTGCAACTTTTAAAAGTTCCATGTTGATTCATTAATGTCAGGCCTGAGTGTTCATTCAATAAATGAACATCAAACATGTGACTGTGCAACATATATGCGCGAGCATGAATATTATATGTGATATTCAGCGCCTTATTTAATGCATAAATTGTTGTAACTATTTACGATTTCCACTGGAATTGAATAAATTTTAAAATATTTGATGATTTAAGATCATAAAAAGCTTATTATTATCTTATTTGTAAATAACTAGGTAGGGAAAATAAAATTAGATATCGATGAACCGCAAACAAATTGCTTTGAACTTTTTTGGGAAGATCTCTGATGGCACACTAATGGACGCAAAGCCATCATCACAATTAAAGATGAACAAACATTGAATTAACTTTCTCTCCACACTTGAAGCATTAAAACTGCAAATCTCCTAAGCACGTTCTTAGTGAGAAAGATATCAAGAAACACGTTTTTGTGATTATTTCGATGACCATTTTCAGCACAAAAATTTGCATGCCTCATTCAGTCGTGACATACAAAAATACTTCTCGGCTGAGTCAATGTATATAGTTTAATTAAACGAGAATAGAAAGAGTGAGATAGAGAGAGAGAGACAGAGAGAGAGACAGAGAGAGAGAGAGAGCAGAGATGATTTCATGGGAAGGAAGTTTGATTGCGGAAAGTAGTAAATGGAATGAGAACTGAATGACTTGTGGAACAATCAAATTATTATTAGTTTCGGTGGCCTTGTGCATCGTTTCACTCATCTAATGATGACATTTCACATCGGTCGATTGGAAGCTTCCGCTTTTGGATACAAACAATGTCTGGAGAGAAAACTAGAAATTGAAACTGGAAGTTGCATGACCCAATTTCATTTTCTTAAGATCATTTGAAACTAACTCTTCATCATAGTGATGCATAAGTTTTGGATGTCGATGAAGTTTTTTGTTTTATTGCTTTTTAATTGTCGTCGATGAATTCTTGTTTGAGTCTTGACGTGAATTGATTTTTGATCTGTTGTTGTGACTTTAAATAATGAATGCAAAGTTCAACTGATCATTTTTCTTCACGACAGACATTGAAGCTTTCTTTATGTAATCACTTCAAATTAATTTTAATTTTTTTTTTTTGAAAGTTCTTCTTTCATGTTATTTTGATGAAGTCCAGCGAGTGAGTCCAGCAAACAATTTAGGTCAAATTTAACTTCATTACTGCAATTATCGCTTCGCTTTTATTTTCGGGGAAACGCAATGCAATTGCACTTTATTGGACCATTCTTGCATTTAAGACATTGATGAAGACGAAACTGGTTCATTAACATTTCGTCTCATGAATCGATGAATCAACAAAAGCTTCGTGAATTCACCGTTCGACTCGCGCAAATCTTTTGCATTTTACAAATTCCTCGCGGGGATTATTTATTTTAATCGAAAAACCTCATCGGCAAATTAACTGTAAGCGCATGCTATTGATTTATTAGTTGTTCGCATCTTGAATTCGATACGAGATGAATGAAATTCTTTTTGTGCGTTTGAGAATTGTAAATATTTTTTTTTTTATTGTAATCGGAATTGAAATTTGATTGCATCTTTTTTCTTCTTCTTAGTTTCTATAAAGTTTTTCTTTCTCAAATGAATGGAAAAACTTTTTTCCGAAAGTTTCTTGTTGACCCTGAGAGACAAAATGCATTTCATTGTTGTTTTATAATTGATTGATCGGCGCTTAGTAGAAGTTGAAGATCAATGATTTTAAAGAAGGAGTCGAAGCGTTACAGCTCGTAACGGTAACACGCGTTCAACGTTATTGACATTAGAATTTATCGCAAATTTATGTTCAAATATTTACTCGAAATAAAAAAAAATTTCTGGCGCCGGTGAATTCTTAAGAAAAAAGTTCCACTGAACTCAATTACGGTTAGAAATTAAGACAATTTTTAAGGCAAAAATAACAAATTCAACGATTTAATTAGACATTTTTCATCGGGAGCAACTTTATGCCCACCGCAATCGACTTCTTCTTCATTATTCGCAAAGTTCGCAAGACAAAGTGAATTTTTATTGCAGCAAATTCCCGTTTAATAATCTAATTAATTTATGAGAACTTTTCTATTCGTTCTCAAATTGCAAAAATATTCTTTTTTTTATGACTTTTCGCTTCTTTCGCAAATTATTACTTTTTATTGTTGCATTGAATTCAAATTCTCTGCTAATTGGGATCACAATGGAATCATAATTAATAGCTATTGCTATGCGAAGGAATCATTCCAGCTAACCGCATCACGAACTTTTATTGCAATTAAATTTATGACACAACTCGCTTACAATCCGTGACAGAATCTTTTTAAAAGAAATTATTTTGAATTCTAAGTTATTTGTAATGTCGCGAGGGAAAATTGAAAAATAAGTGCTCAAATGTCGATCACTTAATGCATGCTCACGAGAAATTATGAAAATTAATTTCCATTTCAAGTTCATTGGCACGAAAACTTTTCAAAAATTTTTTTTTTTATTTTAATTTCGGGTTTGTAATGTGCTTTCTTATGCAATTATCAAGTTGTTATTTTTATGAATAAAAATATGTTATGTAATGTTTGATGTTTTATGCTACTGAATTTGTGTTATTATGAATTTCTTAAAGAATCAGCGCGCGTTCTTTCATTCTCATCACAATGATTTATTAATTTGATAGTCAACTTTTTGTTGCCTTCATTTTATTCGTTCTTCTTCAAGCACTTCTTGCTTCTTAAGATTTTCTATTGACAAAGATCTGACAGAAAGTAAGTATAATTTTCATTATTCATCGAACAACTTTGGTGGTCAGAAGCGTTAATTGTAAAATTCGCACAATAAATAATATTTTTATTGCATATTCTGATTTCTCTTTTTTCTTTTCATTTCTTGATCTCTTGAATGACTCATCAATTGATGACCATGTTAAGATGCTGCAAAAAAATTAGGTCAATGCCCACACTTTGAGAGTTTCATTAAATTTATAATTTATTTATTTGATTTATCGATAAGAAACATAAATTCGAGGACCACTCTTGGAAAAATTCACGGGTAGATGCGTCGCACAACAACAATCGACACTTCAATTCTTTTACCGTTGCATCAATAAATTTTCAAGTGAAATAAACTGATCGTGAATTTTCCCCTTAAGGAGCTCATCGAGTCAAAAGCATCTGTTGAAATCAAGAAATCATCAAGGTTCTTTAAGTTTTGGGATGAGTGAAATGCTTCTTGAGAGTAAAATCTCAGAGTCTCTAAATTGTTGACGACCTCACACCCAAGTAAAGAGAAGTTAAAAAGATATAACAATTATGCAATTTAACCACGTGCTTTCAATAATTCTCTTTCTCGCGTTTCATAAATTTCACCATTTGCTCACTCAGAAGCTTGAAGATAGAATCAACTACAAAGTGAAATGAGGGAAAAAGAGAAAAAAAAAGTTTATGGAGCAACAAGAAGAAAAAAAAAAACATCTTCGGGGAAAGAAAGAACAGAAAATGGGAAAAATAACAGAAAAATGTTATAAAAAAATCTTTCAACTGCTGAAGAATCTTCAGTTGGTTCGCGACTCTTTGACGATTCAGTTCAGTCAAAGTTTCTTTCTCAATCGTACAGAAAGTAGTTAAAATTTAAAATCTTACAAACTGAAAGTGCAGTGGACTTAAGAACATAACATTTCTTGAAGAGAATTAAAAGAAAATTTATTAATTTTTTTTTGCTTTAATTGTTAATTTAACTTGCCGGCAACTGCACAATAAAATCTCAACAATAATTAAATACAATCAACAATTGGAAGATTAACAGTTAGCATTTTATAATTATTAAAGGTGAGCTCGAATTTTAATTAAAGTAAAATGAGAATAAAATTTCAAAAGATTTTTTTTGTGTGCTTTTGAGGAAAAATTCAAATTTAACTTTCCAAATTCTAATAAATCACACATGTGCGGTCTCTTGATAACTTCAGTTTCCCACAATTTTACTATAATTCTATTGTCGGGCGAGTGTGGGCTGAGGCAAAAATAGAAATACCATCGTGATGATGCTGGCACGATAATAATATAGCGCAGCAAAATTGTTTTAAGCGAAACTTTCTATACGTTGGGAAAATATATGAATGCAGAAGCGGCATAACATTAGAGACACCAAAGCGCCGCATAATTCTGCCATTAATTCAATTTGTGAGTGGCAGATGATGTGCATTCAAATGTAAAACAATTTTTTTTTTTTTTTGCACAACTTCCACACACAAACGTCGCTTCTCGTTTTATAATTTTTTTTTCGTTTGTGGTGTTCAATGTTCAATACACATTGAGTCGAACTTGCTGCGATGGTTGTGAAATGGGTCAAATTCGCAAAAGAATGTTACAAATGGACGCGCGATATTTCGTATGCAGAACATTATTGAGTGACATTGCTTAAATTATCATTCAAAGGAGGCGTTTGACATACATGTGGAGCACTTGTGTGATCGAAAGTGGTTCAATGAATTGTGTTTGTGAGAAATTAAAATTTGTTTGCGCACCAATCAATTAAATCAAATCATTTTGCTCGGCATGTTTCGTGTCTTAATCAGGGATTCATTAATTATAGGCTTTTTTTTTAATTCCAACTAGGTATGAAAATTGACTTCATCTTTCATTTCTAATTCAATTTCGGAATGTTCTGCTGTGAAATGATATGTAAAAATTGTTGCTGGATGCTTAATTAAATCATTAAACTCGCGAATAATGGAATCGAGAATGTTTTAATTGCTTCATAAACTGCCTTAATTATCCACCACAATCGAGTTCAATGGACTTTTCTGTCTGTGTAAAAACTTCTTTGACGCCTTGTTGGATCTTCAGAGAAGTTTTTTTTTTCGGCAAATATTTGAAAATAAATTTGCGATAAATTCTCATGTCAATAACGTTGAATGTGTGTTACCGTTACGAGTAACGCTTCGACTCCTTCTTTAAAATCGTTGATCATCAACTTCTACTAAGCGCCGATCAATCAGTTATAAAACAACAATGAAATGCATTTTGTCTCTCAGGGTCAACAAGAGACTTTCGGAGAAAAGTTTTTCCATTCATTTGAGAAAGAAAAACTTGATAAAAATTAAGAAGAAGAAAAAGATGCAATCAAATTTCAATTCCGATTACAATAAAAAAAAAATATTTACGATTCCCAAACGCACAAAAAGAATTTCATTCATCTCGTGTTCAAGATGCGAACAACTAATAAATCAATAACATGCGCTTACAGTTAATTTGTCGATGAGCTTCATTGATCGGTGAAATTTTTGTTGTTTTGGTTTCTTTTTTGACACGTTTGAGTGATGTAACTGTTTCCTTTTTGACTCCATTGGATGATTTTCTACTCATTAAACAGCTTAAACTTAACTTTATGTTCACAAACTTCTAAAGATTTGTTATTCTAACATACTTTTCTCACTTTTTGCGAAACTTTTCCATCGTCTTCAATGTCAAGAACCACCAAAAAGAAAACTCCAAAATATGAGTCAATAGAGCGCCAAAGATCCGTTTAAATGAATCAATTCTTCGATGTTTATTTATTTACTTAACATAAATTCTTCAACCTCTTGTCATGTTAATGTCAAATTTAACGCTCGAAGTTTTTTTTTTGTTCTTTTTCTTCTTCTCACTTGCCGGCAAACAATTGGACAAACAAAAAAAATATTGTTTAAAAAAAGAATCAATAGCTGAAGATTAGAAATGTTTAAAAAGAAAGATTCCACCTGTTGATGCGATGGCAACAATGGACATACAAATCAGTAATCTGTAGCTAGCCGCAGTACACGCTTTGATAGACGAAAAATGTTTAATTAGTCGACAGCACCGAAAATTGAGGACAAGCGCGCGATTTTTCATTAAATTTCTATTGTTTTTTTGGCGAGCTATGAGCGGAACTTTCTGTGACTTGGCTTGATGAGCAAAATCGGTTTGTTCGAAATTAGCGTGAAACGCTTAATTGAGTTATTTGAATAGAAAATTCACATGCAAGAAATTCGAAGCGACATTTTTTTTTTCTTTATTTCGCTGATTGAGCGCGCTTGATTAGTCGACCGACGTTTAAGCCAAATGACTTTGCTCAGGTCAATCAATAAACGAGATTTGTGAATTATTGACATTTGCGATTTATTAAATGCCACGGCAATGTTAGAACAGCTCAGAATAACTCGATTGTTGATTTACTTCCATAAGTGAAGTTTTCAGAGTGCTCATCAATTAAACTGTTCTTGCTATTTCCACAACAAATGTCATTGAAGCCTGTTGCATTGCATTGCAACATAGCTGCATAAACCAGATTTCTAAGATTGGAAAAAAGCCTCAAATTGACTGAAAGTATTTGCACTGACTGCGAATCGATGTTTACACGAGTTTTGTGATTATTACTTTTTTTTTTTTCGCAATACAAAATTATTGATTAGAACGCAAAATTATGGAACAACCGTTGGTTGATATCAATTTTGTACCTGCTTTCCGCACATCCATTTATATCCACCTATTTCATTGTGCAAAAAAAGTGTGTTTTCATTATTGCAGCTGCAATAAATTGTGTTTTAGTTTATTGCGCACATGAGCAGCAATTTATGGCGAATAATGTTAATTAAGGAAAACAACAGATAGGCAAATTGGTGAAAAAAGAAAAAATCCCAGCAGTTAATTTTAATCTTCGAGCAGTGTTTCTGTAACATACACTTTTATGAGATATGGCATTAAGGAATGCTGTGCGAGTGTAAATGATCCCGTTTTATATCTTTCTTATGCATATCTCATGAACAACTTTTTTCTTACAATTCGCACGCGGCTTACAATTGTTTGCCGCTGTCTTTTACCTATATTTGCCAATCCAACGGTTAATTTAGCTTTTGTTGATTCATCGATTCATGAGACGAAATGTTAATGAACCAGTTTCGTCTTTATCAATGTCTTAAATTCAAGAATGGTCCAATAAAGTGCAATTGCGTTACGTTTCCCCGAAAATAAAAGCGAAGCGATAATTGCAGTAATGAAGTTAAATTTGACCTAAATTGTTTGCTGGACTCACTCGCTGGACTTCATCAAAATAACATGAAAGAAGAACTTTCAAAAAAAAAATTAAAATTAATTTGAAGTGATTACATAAAGAAAGCTTCAATGTCTGTCGTGAAGAAAAATGATCAGTTGAACTTTGCATTCATTATTTAAAGTCACAACAACAGATCAAAAATCAATTCACGTCAAGACTCAAACAAGAATTCATCGACAATTAAAAAGCAATAAAACAAAAAACTTCATCGACATCCAAAACTTATGCATCACTATGATGAAGAGTTAGTTTCAAATGATCTTAAGAAAATGAAATTGGGTCATGCAACTTCCAGTTTCAATTTCTAGTTTTCTCTCCAGACATTGTTTCGGACATTTTCTTTTTTTCCGATGCCACCGAAAAGACGGAAGTTCTCAGAGTTCCTAAAAGACATTCATGCTCACACACACGCGGTAAGAAATCAGGTCAAAACTGTTCACACAAGAAGTCGTAGATAAATTTCCATTCGATTTAGATGTCATCTAATCTCAATCAATGGATCTTTATTGAACTAGCAACGGTATGCAATTGACAAGCGAATTATGACCACACTTTTGAAACCTGAGTGAGCTCAAACGACAAGTCTTAAGATCTTAAGATTGCGAAATTGCCAACTAGCACATTGTCTTTTTGTTGCACCGATCACATTACATTGCAGAATGAAACTTTAGACCGATCTACCTGAATATGGAGATGAATTAAAAACTTCCCGTAAAGTGATAATACCTCGAATAGAGCTTCGCTGCGTGTTTTATTATTTACTTCATTGAAAAATGATTCTGAAATTGCATAGCAAGTTAAAAATTGTTTTTATTTATCTTCGCAAAATGTGTTCTCAGTGCCCGTTACAAGATTAACTCAGTTCCCTCTCTCGATGATGCTGTAAGAACAATGTTCTAGTTGCTACTATTGCGCTTCTTAAAAATGATTAAAACTGTTTTTTTTTTTCATCTATGCAGTCTCTTCACTGCTAGAGCTTCCCATTCATTGCCGTTGTTGCATTGCACAAAACGGCGAAAAAAACAAAAAAAAATGTGTCAGATTTGTCAGGAGAGATATTGGCATATTATGCTGATGCCGCAAAAATAGCTGTTTCATTAAATTACTGTTTAAACATTAAAAAAGAAAAGAATGAAAGAGATTCCCCCATTCTCCCCACATACTTAAGATTATTTACTTCTAAAGTAAATAATCGCCGCGCAATACTTTTCGCATTATTGGAATGAAAAACTTGTTCTTGAATGAAGCAAAATACATTAAAAAAAAAGAATTGATATGCAAATCAGGACACAAAGCTAGAAGCATAATATGTTTATAACAATATAAAGTGTGCTGAGCTAGTCGAACGAATCATAAATTGCACATCTTTTTATACACACAAAAACAATCATAACGAGCTCATCAAGGAAGCAAAAAATGTAAATTGTAAGCAACAACAAAAAAAAGTGATTTTGCCGTTTTTTTGTGCTTTTCTGGATCGTTAAATTCGCTTATAATGAGCTAGCTCGTGCGATATTGCCACGATGCGGGCAGTTGACTTCCCATTGTAGTCTCTGACAATTTCGCCCGTATTTAGATTTTGCTCATTATTTTTTTTTGCAATTTTTTTGTTACGATAAAGCAAAATTATAATTCTAAGTCGAAAGTTGATAGAGAAGCAGCAATCAATCAAAAAATAAGAAAAATTACCCATTTCATTGGCCTCATTTTATGTTTATTTTGCATGAATAATTTCCGGCCACCAATCACCAATCTAAATTATGTAATAATTTCGCGATATCGCCAATTTATGGTGTAGTGAGATCGCAAAATCATAACGAAAGCAAATTGCATGTCTCGCCATCGCTGAGTGTGTTTTTGTTGGCATCTTATAACGCGAAGCAAAGCAAATGCAATGAGTTATGGTCAGCGAATATAAATAAAAAGTGTAATTTCTCAATTTGCAATTTTCTTCAGGTGCAAGAAGGAAATTTTTAGTTCTTAATGACTTCCTATAGCGGCATCAGACTCATAAATCATTCACGAACTTCGCTCGCTTTAACTGAAATTGATTTTGATTTTTTTTTTGTTTTTCTATTCTTTGCAGAATTCTTAAATTAAATCACATGATGCTTCCGAAATTACGGCAATTCATTGTTCTGGGAATAATATTGATGAGCTGTCGTGTTGATGGACGTAGACGATCGCGAATAGATGGACCAATTCAGAATGCTGCTGATGCGCCGCCTGAGGACAATTTAGCGACTGCTTCGGGTGCCGATTTAATAACTGAGCGACTCGAAGCACCAAATTCGAATGCAATCGATGAAGTTACATCGCGTGAAGAGTCATCAACATCGAGCGAAGAATGCAATCAGGACAACATTAGCTTTGAACTAGTTACTGGGTATGATTGTCGCAGTTGTTTCCTAATTAAAATGAAAATTAACAAGAATTAATTAATTAATCATTTTGCCTTCTTACTTTTTTTGTTTTGTTTCTTGTTTCGCAGTTACGTGTTCTCATCACCCGATACATTGCTCGGCGACATTCCCGGCACTTTAATGCTCACCGATTGCTTGGAACAGTGTCAGAGCAATGAAACGTGCAGTGCGGTCAACTATGAGACGGGTTTATGTGTTCTATTCTCATCGAATGCAGACAAATTGCCAGGCGAGTTTTATTTCTTTTTCAAATTTCCAATTAAGAAAAATAAAATTGAATAAATTTCCAATTTCTGACTCGAATTGGAAAAAGAAGATCAATCGAATGGAACGATTGCAATGCGCGAGTTTTCCATTCTATCGCATTATGGATCGAAATATAATTTAATGAATTCAAAATTGACAAAACGAGTCGAGGAATTTTCAAATGAAAAGTGAAATAGAAAAACAAAAGGTTTATTCAATCAAATTAATTCTTTACGAAAGTGCAAGTCAACAGTTCTGTTGCTTTTGCTGTTGCGTAACATTAAAAATTCTTCCATTCAAGTTCATTGATCTCCGTTGAGTGTTTAATTTGCCAATTTCATGGACTCAATATTAATTTCGATTCAGATTCACTTGATCTTGTTAGCGTTCTTTATTTTACTTTTTTTGCGGTCTTTTTAACGATTTTCATGCTCAACTCCAGTGGGGGGCTTCGACATCGTTGAAATTGAATTTTGTAGGCGTCCAAATTGGACAAATTTTCTTCGTGCGATTTCTGATTTGCTTCTTTTTCTCATTAAATTGAATGATTTTTCAATTTCTAAATTTATCATGCACACTTACAACTTGATCGAAGCCGTTTATAAAAATAAGAACGAAACGAGATCAATTTATTAAAACCACAAAGTTTAAGATAATGCCACAACTTCCATCAAATAGACTACATTAGGTACGATCGATTATGGCTTTCAGTGCCGACTTTGGGCATCGCATTTTTTTTACCGTTTCATCGAATCAATTAAATTTTGATTATTTTGACTTTAAAGATATCGACAATGATAAAAAAAAACTAAGAAAACAATTGAGACGAAAAGTTGTTCTTGTTTGATTGATCAAATCGATTTTGATGTTTCTTCAAATCGATTAAAATTTTTACAATAATTTTTCTTTTCACTTCAATTCCAGGCGCATTAACAAAGTCACAGTTTCCAGTATTTACAATTTATGCGCAAAAGACATGCTTGAAGTCACGACCTTGTGAACAATCGTGGTGCATTGATAGAGTTCAAGGTTATGCATTAAAAGGCCATGTTAAGCGTACGACATCGGTAGAATCGCGACAAGATTGCTATGAAGCTTGCTTTGGCGAGGTGGACTTTCTTTGCAGGTAGGTTTTGACTTGACTGATGATGATGATGAATTTCTGCGCAAAAAACCACATCAATGGAATTTCACTTCATTGCCAACGAACTTCGCATGACAGATACATGCCGCAATAGACATTTCTTATGTCGTTTGCTCATTTTAACACGCAAACTGTGAACTAATCAAGACTAATAAATCTTTCTAAATGGCGTTAATTTGATTGTAATATTAGAAAAATCATGAAAAAGTGATTAAAGAACAAACGAATGAAGAAGAAATTCTAGGAATTGCTTTTTAAAATCTCTTCATTTGCGATGAAACAATTTTTTTTTGTGTGTTGGGGAATTTTAAAAAGATGTTTTGATATAATTTTTTTCGGTGGAAACAACCTTGAAGGCAAACATATTTAATATGTGGAAAAAAGTACCGAACAACGATCAACACATGTAGTAAAGAAGCAATTATGCGGCTAGAAGAGTTTGTTGAACTCATTCAATTACTTAACATGCAACATCGCAAACCATCAGCAGCATCATTTCGAGAAGAGATTGCGCGTGAGAGCATTTTATTAGATATTTTTGGGCTTTTCTGATTAGTTGATAACGTAAATCGAACGCGACTTTATGAATTTTGGTGAATAGATAAAATGTTTGCTTTAAATATCTTTGCGGTTATGCATTCCAGAATATATGACGCATTCCATTTCCCGGAGGATAAAAAGCGAGAAAGTTTCATAGCTCAAGTTTCAAGCTTATTAATTTTTTCTTTTGCTTTATGGCAAGAATAGTTAAATAAACTTTTAGGATTTTAAAGAATAGTAGCGGAAGTAGTGCAGGAAGTCGTTGCTCCGGCAATTAATGACATAATTTACAAAAACTTTCATGAACTCTTAATGAAGCAATAAAAAAAAAACTTCATTCGGCAAATAGAAATTCGCATCAAAGATGTTCTGAAAATGGAAAGACTTTGATGAAAGAACAAACAATGAACCTGAGGTTGGTGGTTGAAAGTTTACTTCATCTCTATTCGAATCACATCTTTCTTTTTCTATTTTCGCCATAATTGAAGCACTGATCGTCTTGCTTTGCCAGATTAATGGCTGCTCTTTGACTTCCAACCCACAACCAATTACTCATTCAGCTCGTTGAGTGTTATTTCAATTGAATTTTTATTGCTAATTTTTTTGTTTTGTTCTTACTAAAGTCTTAAGACACATAAAGTTTTCCCAAGCTTATCAAACGAATGGGCGTCTTAACGAGATATAAATGGAATTGTTGTGCGGCAGAATGTGCAGAAATCTAAGAAAATAATTGAATTAATGAACATGATTAGAAGAATAACATCATCATGTGCATAAAACAATCTCCCACTACCTTGCGAGCTTAAGACAGATAGAGATGCTGCTGATGTTACATTCTCAAGAAGGAAAGAAAGATGCTCTGTAATTATTTTATGTGTTGTTGAAAGAAATATTTGTTGTGAATATGAAAACAAAAAAAAAATATTTCTACAAATTGCATAAATTATTTTCCATTTCAACAAAAGGAAAATAAGAAGGAAACTCGAAACATAAATCATGTATGCGAGGAGTTGTAAGATGCATTAAAACATAATTAAACAACAAACATGGATTAATTGGATCTATTACATGAAGCATAAATAATAACTAAAAAAACATGCAATGAATTCATTATTTCGTCAAATGAATGTAGAACATTTGTAATAAAGATGAATTTATGAATGTTTGTTTGCTACTTCAAACAAATAGAGAACATTACAGTTTGTCTATCTTCCTAACCCCGACAATGTTTCATAATGAATCTTAATTATATGCAAATAATGCATTTCACTTTATCATTCATTCATTCATGGCCTGGAAAGAATTTAGATCATTTCACTATATGCTAATTAATGTTTTCCATCTGCATCTGAGCGTGTGCGTTAATTTCTATGTTTCTCTATATTGCGACTCATAAAAAAGCAGAATCACCGTATTATTATAAACATATTTTTTTCACATATTACGATGATGATTAAACAACATAACGCCGCCTGTTAATTTCTGACTTTCTTTACAGGGTATTAATTAATACCAACCAGCAATAAAAAAAAATCTGTACTGCGCTTCTTCTGATGGATATCATTTCATTGCATTTTTTTATGTTCAATGATGGATCACAATATTCCATAAACATTAATGAAAAGTTAATTATAAATCAATGAAGCGATTTTTTTTAGTATGTTGAGAGCTTGATAAACATTAATTGTGTAGTTTGCTGTCAACTTTATGACGTTTCCTATCATCGAGTTAACTTGAAAGATGTCTATCATAAAAATAAAACCTGCGCCGTGGTCTCTCACAATGATGTTGATGATCAATCCGCAGCATGTAGCATAAAGATTAATGAGTTCTTTAGCATCACATTGCTTCTTGATCTTTGGGTTTGGATGTCTGATAGTTTTAACAGTCATAGCTTTTTTTTTTGTTGCTAAATGCTCGTGACTTGCAAGCGACGCAATGAAGAAAGATGATGAATATTTTTTTTTTCTATTTGATAAATTAGGTTCATAAATCAACAGAATGCTTCCCTAAGTCATGCAATAATTAGCGTTTATAATTCATATTTTTCTCGTTGTGTTTTTTTTTTTGGTGCGCTGCGATAGTTCATACAGTGAAATCTAATAGACAAGCACAATTTGCTATGCCGCTGCCCAATGTTTTCTTCCCTGCATCGAGTTCTTAATGTTATATTCATTGAAAAGGAAAATGAAACCTATCATCGTCACTTCCAGTGTAGTAATGCGAGTGCTTTAAAAATTTATTAATAGTAAAAAGAGAGTTAATTGCTTCATAGAACTCAACGCGAAGCACGATTGTGGCCTACAGCATGGTATCTAATTTAATTATACATTTCCGCGGAATGGTGGCTCATACAGGAAGATCCAATTTTCATTCCACAACGAGATGGTGCCTGTAGTTATCTGTAGCTGTAGCATGTAAAACATTCCTTTTTGAAATCGAAAATGCTCATCTCGTTGTCATTATAAATTATGTGCGCACAGCAAAAAGAATACTTTCAGTGAAAACTTCACAATTGCGGTATTTTACTTTTTTTTTCATAACCTCAAACGATAAACAGACTAGAACACCACAATGAGGGAATTCTCTCTTTTTTTTTGAAGCCAGAAATGGAAAAATTTCTTTTGATTCTAAAAGCGAAAAACCCGCGCGAAATGATTCAAAACAATAGATTCACGACTCGCAAAAAAAAAAATTCATCAAGAAAGAAATGAATTATTCTTAGATACTTTATCATAAAAGTAACTTTTGTTTTATTCAGATTTTGCAAGAAGTTTTTCTTTTCTTTTAAATAAGTAAGAATTTAAGAAAATAATTCAAAAAGAAAAACTCAATTGAAATGAAATTTATTGCCAGAATCTACAACTTTCAACATAAAACTCATAATTTTTCTATAATTTTGTTTAAAAAAAAGAAGAAAAATGTAAATAACAAAAAGTTTTTTCTTATGTTCAATTGGAACATAATAAAAGCAAGGAAAAAAAAAACTATTTTCGCTGATTTAATATGCATGATTAGCATTATGAAAGATATTTTTGCCGGCCTGTGGTTAAAAGCATGGAAAGAAGTACAAATCATAAATTATCATTTTTCCAATTTAAGAACGAGAAATTCCATTGGGCTAGTTGTCGGGACTTCTGCAACCGTTCACAATGAATAATGGAGTTTCCTGGTGTGCGAGCTTTTTTTTTATTATTGCGGTGCGCGCGAGCGGATATTTTGATCTAAATTTGATTATGTTCATTCTTAAATCTTTTTATTTGTTTCTTTTGCTTCTGATCGTGATTAATATGATTTCTGTCAATTTGCTTTTCTGTAGATCAGCGAATTGGTTTCCCGAAACTAGCACATGTGAGCTGTCCGAAATGGATCGTTTGACGCTTGCTGGCTCATCAGCGTTTCAAGCCAAAAATGGTGTGGAATATTTAGAGAATAATTGCGCTGAAGAGCCGACGAAGTTGTGCGAATTTAAGCGATTAACGGGAAGAATTCTAAAGACTGTCGATTCCGTGTATCAAGATGTAGCAACAATTGATGAATGTCGTGAACTTTGTCTTAATTCACCGTACAGGTAATTTCCTTTTACAATTTTATCGCTTTACTTTCATCTTTAACCACACACAAAAAATTTACAGGTGTCACTCATACGACTTTGGTGATACGGGCGACATGGTTTGTCGGTTGAGTCATCATAGTCGTGCAACACTTGCTGATATTCAAGAGCCGTATTTGGACATTCCCGAAGCATCAACATATGAATTGTCTTCATGCTATAATGTGACAATTGAATGTCGTGCAGCCGATATGGTTGCAAGGATTAGAACATCGAAATTGTTTGATGGTAAAGTTTATGCGAAAGGTTCACCAAACTCATGCTCCGTTGACGTTAAGAATTCTCTTGAATTTGAACTCAAAATGGGCTATCAGAATATTGATTGCAATGTACGTCAAAATGGTTTGGGAAGATACTTAAATGATGTCGTCATTCAACATCATGATATGATTGTGACAAGTTCCGATTTGGGTCTGGCTCTCACTTGCCAATACGATCTAACCAATAAGACTGTTACGAATGATGTTGATCTTGGCGTGACTGGCGATATTGAACCCGCACTATCAGAGGAAGTTGTGGTTGATTCGCCGAATGTGATTATGAAAATAACGACACGTGACGGCGGTGAAATGAAACAATCAGCTGAAGTTGGTGATCCATTGGCATTGAAATTCGAAATTATGGATGAACAAAGTCCTTATGAGATTTTCGTACGTGAATTGGTGGCAATGGATGGTGCTGATAGTGGTGAAATAACATTAATTGATTCACGCGGTTGTCCAACTGATCATTTCATTATGGGACCAATCTATAAAAGCACTGATTCCGGCAAAATTCTTCTCTCACATTTTGATGCATTCAAGTTCCCATCTTCACCGACTGTACAATTTAGAGCACTCGTGACACCGTGCATGCCAACATGTGAACCCGTTCAATGTGATGATGAAGATTTTGGTGGTGGCGAGTTGCGTTCAATTATTTCTTATGGAAGAAAACGACGATCGACAAACGACACAATTGCAAATATAAGAAAGCGACGAAACAGCGAGACACCAATCGATAACATGCTGCTCGTGCAATCAATTCAAATAACCGACAAATTTGGTTTTGCGCAGCAGCAACAAGCCAAACCGGCATTAGTTGGCAGTAGCAGCAGCAGTGAAACAATTTTCTACGCAACACCTGAACAACAACAAACATTCTGCGTAAATGGATTAGGTGAGATTGACTGTTATAATTGCGATAAAACAGTTTATAACTAATCCTGTAATTGTTTTACACTTTTCCTTATTACAAGCAGGTCTCATTCTTGCTGGCACAATATTCTTGTTAGCACAGCTCGCTGTAATTGCAGCATGGACTGTTTCGTATCAACGTCGACAAAAGCAACGCGATTTTGACAACTCAACGATGGATTTGAAGATTCCGTCCGTCAGCAATCGATCGGATTCAACATGCAAATTATATGAAACAGGCTATGCCGGTCTGCGTTGAATTGGTACATAATGGAAAATTATGTTACTGAAAGGCATAATCAAAATAGACTTTAAAAATACTTTTTCCACTTCTTGTTCTACGCTATAGTTAGTTAATTTATTTCTCAGTTTTAAAAAAAGAAGAAGAAATATGAAAAGAAAATCAATCAATGGCGCAATGAAAAGCTATCATTTGTGATGGACAAAAGTGTGATTTGCTTCAAGGCTCTCGCATTTAAACGCAATATAATTTTTTTCTTTTGCTGCTAATTTATTTATTATTAACTTCATGGACTGCAACTTCCTCTCCCCCACCTTCTTACTCTCGCTTTTGATTACATTTTACGAGCATTCTGCGCACTATAAAAGACATCAATTTAATTATAGCTGCGAGCATGAGAAAATTTTTATTTCTCTGTGCATGCAATTGTCATCAATTATTATTTTATAGTGCGCCGATAATTAGCCATAATTGACATTTAATGCAAGAATCGAGCCATCGAATTTGTGACAAAATTAAATAGTTTGTTTCACACTTCTGCTCCATTCTTGAATTGAATCAGACGACTTTTAATAATAATTTAAACTTTAGAAATTAAAAATAAAAACTTGAAAATGACAAAATTTCGAATTCGGAAAAAAATAAAGAAATTTAAGAAAACAAAAATCTTAAGAAACATTTCTTTTTTACTGATTTTTTTTGTTCCAGGTAGTTGTGACCAAATGAGGATCTAAAGAAGCGTCGATTGTATGAGTGAATGATTCGTTTTTGCAAATCGTCTCTCTCTCTGCCCCACATTAAGCGATGCCAATAATGAAATAAAAAATGTGTGTTACCGTTACGAATGTCCCGCTTCTTTGTGTGACGCCCTCATCTAAAAATAACCAACTTTTATTTGTTGATTGCGTCAACAGGTTTTCTTTTTTTGTAATTTCTTAACGCCGAACAACCAAACTATCAATTAACAACTACAGGCAGACAGTAAAATTCACTTTAAAGATGAAAAATATTCTTTTAATTCCGATTCCAATAAAAAGAAATGCTTTTAAGACTTTCAAAGCGATGAAAAGAAATTCATTCATCGTAGAGCGGTCGGAACATTCAATAAATCAATATTATGCGCTTACAGTTAATTATAGTTAGAACGGTAGGCCTTTGATGCATAGTCAACGAATTCCGGCAGCCAAAAGCAACGCACTGTGAACATTTTATTCTGGTTCAATGATCTTTGTCGAGCATTTTATTTGCCAATTTCATGGTCAAATCAAGAAGCAATAAAAAAACGTTTCCGCAAATATTCAAGCGAATGAGATAAAAAAAACTGTAAAATTAGTTCACAATTGATCTTGTTAACGTCTCTTGTTATTGACGATCCATTTTCTCAATTTGCATGCACGAGTCGCTTAATTTTTTTTTTCTGTGATTGATTTTTTTTTTTTTTCGACTTATTTGATCGTCAAACTGAATGATTTAACAAATAATGGTCAGAATTATTTTTTTTTGGCTCTCTCTCACGTCGCCGGTTTAGAATGTGGATGAGTTTTGTCCGGCGTGAGATTAAATCACATTGTCCATCAAATAAGCTGCATTAGGTATTTTCGATTATGTTTCAGTGGGTTCCAATTTGGAAGAAATCTTTTATTTTTACCGTTTTATCGAATCTATTAAATCTGATTATTGACTTTGAAGATGTCGACGATGAATATCGAAAAAAAAAAAATTATTAAAATATATTTTTAACTGTTTCGATTGTAATCGATTGCATTAACATGATTCTACAAAACTTTGAAGTTTAATCAAACAGTGATAGATATGTGTGGCTCGCGATCATTTCGAGTTATGGGAATTTTTTTTCTAATAAAAGTTTCGACCTTGGCAATGATTCAGTAACAAAAGAGTTTCTTTACCACTCGAATATCTCATCAATAACTATATGTTTTCAATCATTAGAATATTTTACACAAAGCGAATCAGACAAAAATAGAAATTCGCAAAGAGAAAAATTAGATGATGAAAGACTTTGATGAAAGAACAAACAATGAACCTGAGGTTGGTGGTTGAAAGTTTACTTCATCTCTATTCGAATCACATCTTTCTTTTCTATTTTCGCCATAATTGAAGCACTGATCGTCTTGCTTTGCCAGATTAATGGCTGCTCTTTGACTTCCAACCCACAACCAATTACTCATTCAGCTCGTCGAGTGTTATTTCAATTGAATTTTTATTGCTAATTTTTTTGTTTTGTTCTTACTGAAGTCTTAAGACACATAAAGTTTTCCCAAGCTTATCAAACGAATGGGCGTCTTAACGAGATATAAATGGAATTGTTGTGCGGCAAAATGTGCAGAAATCTAAGAAAATAATTGAATTAATGAACATGATTAGAAGAATAACATCATCATGTGCATAAAACAATCTCCCACTACCTTGCGAGCTTAAGACAGATAGAGATGCTGCTGATGTTACATTCTTAAGAAGGAAAGAAAGATGCTCTGTAATTATTTTATGTGTTGTTGAAAGAAATATTTGTTGAGAATATAAAAACAAAAAAAAATTATTCCTGCAAATTGCATAAATTATTTTCAATCTTTGCTAAAGAAAATAAAACGGAAACACGAAGCATAAATCATGTATGTGAAGAGTTGCAAGTTGCATTAAAACATAGTTAAACAGCAAACAAGGATTAATTGGATCCATTACACATGTCAATAAAAGTTGGAAACGCCTTAACCAATCTATGCGAAATATTTCAAATCGTTTAAGGAAATTCTTTAATAATCGCAAGTCGAAGACTTGCAACTGATCATAGCTTTACTAAGAAAAAAAAAGTTGATCCATTTGTGGTGAAATTAAAATTAAACTCGCGAGAGTTTGGTGAAATAACAAATTGAGAGAAATATTATTTTATTATTTATTTTATACTCTCGAAGAAAGGCGAAGAGAAAATAAAAAGAAGATGAAGAATAACAAATTAATTAAACAACGATTTGCGTAATTTTTTTGTGACTTATAATTTGGCAATACGATACGGTCAAAAACATAAAAACGAGTTAAATGTCATTTGTCAAAAATCGAACGGGTTCATTCATAAAGTGTTGAGCTGACCTTCTGACATAGACGAATGCCATAAAAGCCTTCGAGCCGTGATGTTATTTCATTTAATCGTTATGTCACTAAGTCACACTAAGTCCTAATTAGCATATTGATAGCTTTTTCGTGATGACACCTAGCCAACGCAAAAATTCAACGTCCGTCCAGACGCTGTCGCAGAATTTATCAAATAAATCCATCGTCATTTCATTTGAATTGCTATTAGGCGTAAAAATTCACGCGAGATAATTTATTCATTTTAAGCACGGTCTAATAAAAGCTCATCAAAAATGCGATCAATATAAAAATGATCAGGTTAAAATATGATTCAGACATTTTTCAGACGCGATGCGAATAAAATTAAAACTGTATCATTTGTAAATTCATTTTCGGCAATTTTCTTTAAACCTGATTCGGCATTTTTTTCCATATTAATCGAAAATGTTGTTGATCTAGATTTAAAGATATGAATTTTGATATACCTGTATATTTTACAAGATCAAGTTCAATGACGCGATATCTTTACTTCATTCATTTATAAGTTTGCTGAACCTTTATTTAGATGCAAGCTCGTTTATTATTGCTGTAGATCGTGTCAAATTGATGTTAATTCAAAACACTGCCAATGAAAAATTTACGAGATGTTTATCGTATGATGTAAGCAGCAAACAAAATAACTGAAATCTTAAGGATGCTGTAAATATGTCGCTAAAAATATCATTGGTCAAGTTGGCTGATTATCACTTGTGCGCTAGGTAGCAGCGAAAAAAAAAATACTCAAAAATGTTTATCGTTTACCTTGAAATTGACTCTTAGCAATTTATGTGTTGTTTAGACCACAAACGATACTTTTTTTTGTCTGAAACAAGAAAAAGAAAACGGTTTAAAGAAATTCGCATTAAAATAAATTTATTCATTAATATTTTTAGTCATTCTTATCAGAAAATATTAGTGGCATCATGCTAACTAAACCAGATTTTTACTAAAGATATTTTGGTCTTATGGTCAATAACAAAATACCATCAAGAGAAACATGTTTTATTAATTTTTAAGAATTATCTAAGTATTGAGACCTTTTAGAATTTAGACACTGATCTTTTTGAAAGAAAGTGAATCTTACATTTTCAGCTACCCAGAAGCCGCTGATTAAAGAAGCCTTGACATTCTTTAAATGTACTTTTTTATCACCATTTTATTTACATGGCGATTTTTTTAAATATAAAACCAACATTCTTTTTATTTCTCATGATTGTGTCGGTGGTCAGCGAAAAAAAAAGGAAAAAAAAAACAAAGCTTGCAGATTTCCGCAGCGAGTTTAAATATCAAAAGAAAACGTTTTGTTTGAAATGATGATGGGGATATTTAAAACGTGTAGACAGCTTGTGCAACTTGATCGTTCAGATTGCACGCGAGCCAATGGCGATTTCAGGTTAAATAACTAATTGAAATGCTATCCACAATTGACAGTTGAACCCATGTTAGTTTCCCAAAAGATACAAAAGATTATATCAAAAAAAAATAAATGAATAAAAATAGCATAAATCCTTTTTAGAGTGTTTTTCGTGAAGCACATTTATGATGTCAATTAGTTCCTGTAAGAATAATTTCACCATAAATCTTTTGTAATTTCTAAACTTGTTCATCTTTGTATGCTTGTTGAAAACGGACTTTTCATAGAGATATGTGATATAGGAACGTCCAAGAAAATCTTGATATGATTGACCTTGCCAAAAAAAAAATGAAGAAGCTTCAGTTGTCTTAGTGTCTCTTCAAAATCCTATAAAAGAGCCCGTTCACCGCGGACTCACATTAGTGATAAATAAATTTTCGGATTGATCAGTTTCACGAGTTAGTCCGTTTTTTTTAACAATGAACACAATAGTCGGACCCTGGATTACCGCATTGTGCATATTCGCAGTGGCTCTACAATTAAATGTTGTGATTGCAAGTGAGTGAAGAAGAAAAAAATTAAAAAACATTGTCTCATATTAAAAATCTTAGGGAAAAACTTTTGAATGAACTCTTTTTTAAATGAACTTGTTATTAACGATAAAAATGTGAAGCAATTATTAAACCTCTTTGAATGTGATAAAGTGCAATTTAGTTGTTAATTATGATAAACATGACAAGATTCATCAACATGAAACAACAAAAGTTTTACTAAATCTCGAATACGAAGCTATGACGGCTTTGAACTTTTACTTTCTTTCATAATCGCTGAAAATCACTGAAGTGACCAATATGACACGATGACCGAACATGACACGAAAACGAGTTTTAGCCATTCATTAAAATTATTTATTCACAAAAACCAAAGAAAAAAAAAGAAGCGAATTTAGCTAATCCTATTCAGCATTTTATTTGCCAAACTAGATTTAAAGATCGCTCGGTTCAAACAAAGCAAATGTTTATTGGGTTGCAAGGTGATCGTTCGATAAAATTGTTCAAGATGTCTTTATTTTCGTTATTTGCTAGGAATTCGGTTTAAATGTTAACATATTCAGAACTTTGCTGAGGCTCGGCCATCAAACGTAGGCAAGATGGAACTAAATCTTAAAGCATTCTTTAACATTTATGTGACAAGTTTCTCTGAAATTATTTTCTCAATATTTTGCGGATTGAATTTCTGAATCGGTCAAACGTTATATTGCTTTGCATACTTAACAATGGTTAGACGAAATTTTATTGGGTTTTCTTTTTTTCTTTTAAGATCCTGCTGAAGCGACTGGTTATAAATACCCAGTGCCAACAAAGCCGTTCGTAACCCCCACGAGACCAACAGTTACTCAGAAAATTACGACACAACCTCCCACATATTTACCGCCAACAACTACGTTTTCATGTACACCAGGCTCGAAGGATCCAAGATGCACAACAACTGCTCGTCCAACTACTAGGTAAGAATTAAGAACTTTTAATAATGGAAAATTTTCCAATAGATTCGTTGAAAATAATAATTATTTTTTTGCTCAATGACCTTGACCTTAATTGGCATTGACAGTGAATTTAACCAATTTCATTTGTTCCTTTCCATTGAGATTTTCTACGCATGTTTCAAGTTTTTATTACAAAAATTATTTAAATCTGTTTCCGTTGCGAATTGCAATTATTTTGTGTTTAAATTTTAGGACAACAGTGACAACTACAAAGCCAGTTATAACAACAAAGAAAACAACAACAACGCAGAAATTTACGACACAACCACCAACATATTTGCCACCGACAACTACGTTTTCTTGTACACCATACTCCAAGGATCCAAGATGCACAACAACAACACGTTCAACAACTGCTCGTACTACGACAAGGTCTAAAATATATTCTTATGAATTAATTTCTTTAATTTTACATAAAATACGTTATCTTTTCGCTAAAGGATCGTAACGAAGCCTACAACAACAACTCGCCGCATCACAACAACTCAACGCATCACAACCACTCCAAGGTAATTATTGATTTATTATTTATTTCAAAGAAACCTGTTATCACAACTCAAAAGTAAAACCGATAGCCATTCCTCGGGCTACATATTTGCGAAATGCAATACTAATATATGCTCTTTGCTTTCAGAACAACAACCGCAAGAGCAACAACAACAACAGGATACGACTACTCGAAACCAACAATTACCTTCACAATTCCAACCAAGACTACGCAGAAAATTACAACCCCTAAAGTAACTACACTGCCACCAACATATCTGCCACCAACAACTACGTTCTCTTGTACGCCTTACTCAAAGGATCCAAGATGCACTACAACAACTAGACCAGTTGTAACTACTAAGCAGACGACCAGAACTGTTGTAACAACCAAGACTACACCGAAAACCACAACCCGTAAAGTAACTACACTGCCACCAACAACTACGTTCTCTTGTACGCCTTACTCAAAGGATCCAAGATGCACTACAACAACTAGACAAGTTATAACCACAAAGCAAACGACCAGACCTGTTGTAACAACCAAGACTACACCGAAAACCACAACCCCCAAAGCAACAACACTGCCACCAACATATTTGCCGCCAACAACTACGTTTTCTTGTACGCCATACTCCAAGGATCCAAGATGCACGACAACAACACGTTCAACAACTGCTCGTACTACGACAAGGTATAAAATATATTCTTATGAATTAATTTCTTTAATTTTACATAAAATACGTTATCTTTTCTCTAAAGGATCGTAACGAAGCCTCCAACGACTACACAACGCATCACAACTACGAAACGTATCACAACAACTCCTAGGTAATTATTGAGTTATTAGTTAGTTCACATGAATTTATTAAATTTAATCCAGGACAACAAGAAAAGTGATAACGAAACCTGATATCACAACTCAAAAGTAAACCGATACTCATTCCCCGGGTTGCATATTTGTCACATACAATACTACTATTCATTCTTTTCTTTCAGAACAACAACCACAAGAGCAACAACAACAACAGGATACGACTACTCGAAACCAACGATAACCTTCACAATTCCAACCAAGACTACGCAGAAAATTACAACCCCTAAAGTAACAACGCAGCCACCAACATATTTGCCACCAACAACTACGTTCTCTTGTACGCCTTACTCAAAGGATCCAAGATGCACTACAACAACTAGACCAGTTGTAACTACTAAGCAGACGACCAGAACTGTTGTAACAACCAAGACTACACCGAAAACCACAACCCCCAAAGTAACAACACTGCCACCAACATATTTGCCCCCGACAACTACGTTCTCTTGTACGCCTTATTCAAAGGATCCAAGATGCACTACAACAACTAGACCAGTTGTAACTACTAAGCAGACGACCAGACCTGTTGTAACAACCAAGACTATACCGAAAACCACAACCCCCAAAGTAACAACACTGCCACCAACATATTTGCCGCCAACAACTACGTTTTCTTGTACGCCATACTCCAAGGATCCAAGATGCACGACGACAACACGTTCAACAACAACTGCTCGTACTACGACAAGGTATAAAATATATTCTTATGAATTAATTTTTTTAATTTTAATTAAAATACGTTATATTTTCTCTAAAGGATCGTAACGAAGCCTCCAACGACTACACAACGCATTACAACTACGAAACGTATCACAACAACTCCTAGGTAATTATTTAGTTATTAGTTAGTTCACATGAATTTATTAAATTTAATCCAGAAAAACAGTAATAACGAAACCTGATATCACAACTCAAAAGTAAAACCATTTGTCGCATACAATACTAATGCGTGCCCTCTGCTTTCAGAACAACAACCGCAAGAGCAACAACAACAACAGGATACGACTACTCGAAACCAACGATAACCTTCACAATTCCAACCAAGACTACGCAGAAAATTACAACCCCTAAAGTAACAACGCAGCCACCAACATATTTGCCACCAACAACTACGTTCTCTTGTACGCCTTACTCAAAGGATCCAAGATGTACTACAACAACTAGACCAGTTGTAACTACTAAGCTGACGACCAGAACTGTTGTAACAACCAAGACTACACCGAAAACTACAACCCCCAAAGTAACAACACTGCCACCAACATATTTGCCGCCAACAACTACGTTTTCTTGTACGCCATACTCCAAGGATCCAAGATGCACGACAACAACACGTTCAACAACAACTGCTCGTACTACGACAAGGTATAGAATATATTCTTATGAATTAATTTCTTTAATTTTACTTAAAATACGTTATATTTTCTCTAAAGGATCGTAACGAAGCCTCCAACGACTACACAACGCATCACAACTACGAAACGTATCACAACAACTCCTAGGTAATTATTGAGTTATTAGTTAGTTCACATGAATTTATTAAATTTAATCCAGGACAACAAGCAAAGTGATAACGAAACCTGATATCACAACTCAAAAGTAGAACCATCTGTCATATACAATACTAATACGTGTCCTTTGCTTTCAGAACAACAACCGCAAGAGCAACAACAACAGGATACGACTACTCGAAACCAACGATAACCTTCACAATTCCAACCAAGACTACGCAGAAAATTACAACCCCTAAAGTAACAACGCAGCCACCAACATATTTGCCACCAACAACTACGTTCTCTTGTACGCCTTACTCAAAGGATCCAAGATGCACTACAACAACTAGACCAGTTGTAACTACTAAGCAGACAACCAGAACTGTTGTAACAACCAAGACTACACCGAAAACCACAACCCGCAGAGTAACAACACTGCCACCAACATATTTGCCGCCAACAACTACGTTTTCTTGTACGCCATACTCCAAGGATCCAAGATGCACGACAACAACACGTTCAACAACTGCTCGTACTACGACAAGGTATAAAATATATTCTTATGAATTAATTTTTTTAATTTTACATAAAATACGTTGTCGTTTCTCTAAAGGATCGTAACGAAGCCTCCAACGACTACACAACGCATCACAACTACGAAACGTATCACAACAACTCCTAGGTAATTATTGAGTTATTAGTTAATTCACATGAATTTATTAAATTTAATCCAGGACAACAAGCAAAGTTATAACGAAACCTGATATCACAACTCAAAAGTAAAACCATCTGTCATATACAATACTAATACGTGTCCTTTGCTTTCAGAACAACAACCACAAGAGCAACAACAACAACAGGATACGACTACTCGAAACCAACGATAACCTTCACAATTCCAACCAAGACTACGCAGAAAATTACAACCCCTAAAGTAACAACGCAGCCACCAACATATTTGCCACCAACAACTACGTTCTCTTGTACGCCGTACTCAAAGGATCCAAGATGCACTACAACAACTAGACCAGTTGTAACTACTAAGCAGACGACCAGAACTGTTGTAACAACCAAGACTACACCGAAAACCACAACCCCCAGAGTAACAACACTGCCACCAACATATTTGCCGCCAACAACTACGTTTTCTTGTACGCCATACTCCAAGGATCCAAGATGCACGACAACAACACGTTCAACAACTGCTCGTACTACGACAAGGTATAGAATATATTCTTATGAATTAATTTCTTTAATTTTACATAAAATACGTTGTCGTTTCTCTAAAGGATCGTAACGAAGCCTCCAACGACTACACAACGCATCACAACTACGAAACGTATCACAACAACTCCTAGGTAATTATTGAATTATTAGTTAGTTCACATGAATTTATTAAATTTAATCCAGGACAACAAGCAAAGTGATAACGAAACCTTATATCACAACTCAAAATAAAACCATCTGTCATATACAATACTAATACGTGTCCTTTTCTTTAAGAACAACAACCACAAGAGGAACAACGACAACAGGATACGACTACTCGAAACCAACAATAACCTTTACAATTCCAACCAAGACTACGCAGAAAATTACAACCCCTAAAGTAACAACACTGCCACCAACATATTTGCCACCAACAACTACGTTTTCTTGTACGCCTTACTCAAAGGATCCAAGATGCACGACAACAACCAGACCAGTTATAACCACAAAGCAAACGACGAGACCTGTTGTAACAACCAAAACTACTCAGAAAATTACAACCCCTAAAGTGACAACACTGCCACCAACATATTTGCCCCCGACAACTACGTTCTCTTGTACGCCTTACTCAAAGGATCCAAGATGCACGACAACAACTAGACCAGTTATAACCACAAAGCAAACGACGAGACCTGTTGTAACAACCAAAACTACTCAGAAAATTACAACCCCTAAAGTAACAACACTGCCACCAACATATTTGCCGCCAACAACTACATTTTCTTGCACGCCATACTCAAAGGATCCAAGATGCACGACAACAACTAGACCAGTTATAACCACAAAGCAAACGACGAGACCTGTTGTAACAACCAAAACTACTCAGAAAATTACAACCCCTAAAGTAACAACACTGCCACCAACATATTTGCCGCCAACAACTACATTTTCTTGCACGCCATACTCAAAGGATCCAAGATGTACGACAACAACTCGTTCAACAGCAACTGCTCGCACTACGACGAGGTTTAAAATATTTTCTTATGAATTCATTTCTTTAATCTAACAAAATATTCTCTCTTTTTTGAAAAGGATCGTAACGAAGCCTACAACAAAAACAACTCAACGCATCACAACAACACAACGCATCACAACAACCCCTAGGTAATTTTTGAAAAGATGTTCTCGAAATATATTTATGTAGGTATATATCGATTTTTATTATCTAATAGATCTACGACTAAAATAACAACGAAGCCTGTTACAACAACTCAAAGGTAAATCTATCGCATAATTTAATCTAATTAATTTTTGGTTATGTAATCTACTTTTATATTTAAATAATAAAAAAACATTTTTTTTTTACTTTTTTTGATTGTTTCTAGAATTACCACAATAAAGGAAACAACAGGATATGATTACCCGAAACCAACGAAAACATTCACACTCCCGACTAAATCTCAGCCAATTGTAACAACGAGACCTGTAATAACAACCAAAACAACGGAGAAAATTATTACAACCCAGGCACCAACTTATTTGCCACCTGTAGGTGTATTGTCATGTCCGCCTGGCTCGAAGGATCCTAGATGCGCAGCAGCAGCAGCTCGCTCGACCTTTAAGTAAATAAAAGCCCTTTTTCGACTGATGAAAAGTTCCATGAGATGTGCCTTTCTCAGATTTATTTTTCATGGAAAGCTACATTTGCGAAAACTTTTTCATGAATAAATAAATTGAATGATAAAAAAAATTGTTTCATGCTTATTGGTATATTTACTTTTAAAATGGCGCTAAATATTTATTAAAATTTTGTTATCGTAAATATTTGAAGCATTTTACGTTGTTCTAAGATTGCTAATTTTGCCATCAATCCTATAGACCAACGAACCAAAACCGACTACTCTTAAACTTTCCACTCCAAAATCATTGACAGCGAGTAGGTACAAAATATTAAACTAAGATGGAAGTTTATCAGGAATTACAGAAATCTTACCAAATTATAGATCAATTCCCACAACTAAGCCTGTCTTTTCTACGAAATCAATCACTAGGACATTCGTAAATATTCCGATTTATTCCTCACCGGCAACCATATTAAAGTGCCCATCAAGTTCAAGCGATCCATTATGTATGAATATAAAAAGACGCACAACGTAAGAAAGCAATAATTTTTTAGATTCATAACATTCTATACTACAAATTTCAAACATTTTGTAGGCAAACGAACCAAAGCTCACAACGAAACCTGCCACGATAATTAGGTAACAATTCTTTACTTAAATATGTTACCGTATAAATCTTCTAAAATCTTACGTATTCCTTAAGGAACAACATAAAAAGTTACATTATGCTTTCTAAAATGTAAACTTAAAATTATAATTATAAAACTATTTTTAACCAGATAACAGAAGACACAAGCGCCACCTGAATCAATAAAAGCTCTCGTGCCGGCAACGAAAGCTCCTGTTACGACACCCAAAGCTCCCGTTATGACATCCAAAGTTCCCGTGACGACAACAATTGTAAAAATAACTCATAGGTAGCAGAAAGGAACTTAAAGTAAGCAATCACTAAAGTATAGTAAATTATTACAGGACAACAACAATTCCTTCGACACGCGGCGAAACAAATCCTGTTGAAGAAACAACACAAAAAGTATCGACGTTCCTGAAAATATCTTCAAAACAACCATTCCTAAATGCATCAACCGACACCAGCAACTAGTGTCGTTGAAAACGACAATAGCAAAATCACCAGCAATAAAGGCAAACACGCAAACGTCGGTAAAGCAAACAACAAAAACAAGAACACCGGCCACAACAACGAAACCATATAAAGGATTAAAATACTTGTCAATAAATAAGCCTTCATCTGTACCGCCGATTTTCAAATCCTATAAAACATGCACTTATGGACCCTTCTCTTTATTGCCACTTACTCATACGTAAATATAAACATATTGATGGAACGCGTAAGAATTAACGATGAATCAAATGATTGAAATTAGAGAATTAAACTTCATTTTATAGCTGGAACATACACGTCACGAATTTTTGCAACTGTAGTACCAACAACTACTTACTCCTTTATACTTCTATCCGGAGCCATCCGTTCAATTGAAATACTGAGCAGATTATTTTAGTCTCAACAATAAAGAAGAATATTAGTTTTAAAATTAATTTAGGAAAATTTTCTATACAAATAAATAAATAGGTTTATTTTGTTCAAAAACAAATATCTTTTTATTCATTGCTCACACCACACCCCCTACTAACGATCATCTAATTTCTAAGCTGAATTCAATTCAAAGTTTAAATGTCAGCCCGGTAAATGCAGATGGTTCCGTTACAAGTTTTCTAACATCATTGAACTTTGGATGTTCCTTATCTTTGAGCAACTTGAAAATTATATTTTCACTGCTCGATATAATGCAGCCCATGTCGCGCAATCTATTCAATGCAAGAGATCTGTCCTCTGAAGATCTTGAAAGGACGCAATCTGCAGCAATATGGACAGAATATTTTCCTGATGATAACAAATCCATACTCGTTTGTTCAACACAAATGTGTGTCTCTAATCCCATAAGAACAATTGTGTCGATTTCAGAGTGTTCCTTTAGCTTTTCCGTAATTTGTGGAATTATCATTGAAAATTTAGTTTTAGGAAATTTGCCCAATGCATGACCAACATCGAATTCGGCGACAGTTTTTCCCAATTTTTCTGGATTTTGTTCACTAACGATTAAAGGCACTTGAAAAATTTTGCCGGCTGTCAGCTACAATAAGAAGATAATATCATTTAATACAAAATAAATTGTTTTGGAAATTCATTACTTTACCAATTTGTTTGTATTCTTAACAAACTCCGAGAAAAAGTTCATAAACCGAAATTTCTCTTGAACATCACATAGAAAGAAAATAGTTTTCCTTGCCGATAATGAACCGATTTTACTTGCTGACATTTTTATTGAAATGTATTAACTTGAGAAAAACGAAAAATCTATTACAATTTCTGACTGTTGCAAGATTAATAATATATAACAAGCTTATTCTTAAGATGCGACAGATGAAACTTTAAAATTGTTGACCTTCAATTTAAACTTTATACAAATAAATATTCAACTTAAAATTGCATTTATAAAAATTGCGTTTTCATAAAATTCACAATTTTTGTCTTAAAAATTTCGACTTCTAGTCCATTTTCGACGATAAAATTTTTTCACCAATACTTACGCGTAAGAAATCTTTTAATATTGCTCGCGATCAGAAAAGATTAAAAAAATAGTAAAAGGAATGTAAATTAATGTATTAAATGTATATTAAAGTGTAAATGAATGTTCCATGTTTCTGATAAATATCGATTCGTTTCGTAAGATACGGGATTTGGACAGTTGTAACGAAATGTCCTGAATTCAGGCGCTATAGTAATTTCTTATTTAAATGAATCGTCGACAAAGTTTGGATAAAGGTAAATGTTAAAAATCCCAAAATTAATGTATCGTTAATGCAACAAATGTGATTAGTGCAATGAAAGTGCCAAAATAAAGTGCAAAATGTCAAAATATATGAAAAAAATTTCTCTTTACCATATACACACTCACACACACAAACGCACATACAGAGCATGGACTAGGAAGTGAATTTGTATATGTGGTTTTTCTTTTTAAACTATCATTCATGAAATGAAAATGATGTTGATCTGTAAGCCGAAGATGAAATCTTTTGACTGAATTTTGAATGTGAATAAATTTCATGAAAAATTATTTTGCAAGAAGTCCTTGGATGCAATTTCGTCGGTAAAATGTGCGATAATAAATGAATTCAAATGATAAGCAGACAAAAAAGAAGTCATGAATGGATGCATTCGATAAATGAATTACGTGAGAAGAAAAAATGTCAATGGCGAATCGCAAAGTCGCCGTCTCACCTGTAAACTCAACAACTCACATGGGACTATCAAAGTGAAAGTTAATCGAATGATTAATTATGAAATGTAAACAAACAATAGCTCATATTCTCTAGACACGCTAACAAATATTCGTACTATTACTCAGTGTGTGATTAATTGACATTTAAATGTAGTCGCATTAATTATCATAATCGAATTTATTTTTTGATTTATGCGATTTCAGACAAATCACTCGAAGGTCATGGTTGAAGAGAAAAGGCAATTTTGCAAGTTTAAGTTTAACGTGCAAGTTCAATTAATTTATGTGCATTTCATTTTTAATGCATAAAATTTGGATTGCAAACAATTTTTCTCTTCCTTTTTATTGCTCCGGTGTTTTGGGTCATGACATAATAATATTTTCAATACTGGCATAAATAGACAACGTTCTTGGCGCGGCGTGCGGTTATTATCAAAACAAATAATAAATTTTCAAGTAATGTTAAAAGTGAAATGAATGATTAAAAGCATTACAGTCTTGTTTATATTTAGACATTGTTGTAGTAACATCGGAAACTATTTACTCAAGTGGCACTAAAAAAAAAACCGAATAAAAATTTCTGCTTCAAAATAATTTTTTAGCAACTCAAAAGAATGAGAGAGATAGATAGAGAGAGAAAAAAGTACAGGTTGAAAATGTTATTGACTCTAATGGATGATAGCAAGCAATCTCCGGATGAAACGTTAAAAGAAGAATTGATCAAAAAAAAAAAACGTGTCCATCGATTCCTCTTTCTCTCTCCCTCGTCGGTGGACACGGTGAATATTTGTTATTGATGAGGACTGAGGAGTGCCATCAGTTGCAACAATTGTCTGTTGCATGTTCTTTGACCTTAACACTGACCATCGCCTTTGTGAGCTATTTGTACGATATTACCGTTTTCTTTTTATGGGGATCAACAAAAAAGAATACAAAAGCATATAAACACACGCTCACACACATGATGTGCGCTCCCCTCGAAGTTTCTGCAAAACTGTATTGCAGAACACATGTTTCATGTTCGCACATACCACAACAACAAAACGCTTAAGTTTCCAATCAGTTTTATGAGGCTCGAAACCGTTACAATTCTGCTATTTTTACGCGATGTATGTGTGATGGAGAGAGAGAGCGAGAACAAGCAGCGTGGTATGGCATGGATGGTGGTTGTTGTGCTGCTAAGTATTAGGTTCCCTCAGCTATACTCAATAATTTTTCTTTTTCGCTTTTCACTGACGATGATGATCGTCTCGGAATCAGAGTAAAATGGGAAGCAAACAAAAAGTGAGAAAGAAAATACAAGAAGAAGCTTCTTTACTGAAACAGATGTTTCATACGGCTTTGCAATGAGGATTGAAAACAGAGAACGTAAAAAAATGTAATATCGCCGCGAAAATTAATTGTTTGTTCATCCCCCTTTTATTGTTGTTGGTAGTTTTCAAATGCGCTTAGCATGAGACGAATGTTTAAAAATAAATCCTCAAAATAACAATAAAAAAAGGGGATGAAAAATCACAAAATAGTTATTTGCATTATCAACAGAAATGCGCTCGATTTAGAAGAAGAAAAGCCAAATATGATTCATTGCGATAAGCATGCGATGATGGAGAATCTTCGGCGCATTTCAAGGAAGATGGAAATTTTTCATCATCAGCGCCTGACGGAAAGAAAAAAAAAAAACCGAAAAATGAGGTATCGGAAAAAAAAGAAAAGTAACGAAACGGGATCTAGGTGCAAGAGTTTTTTTTTTTATTGCGCGAGAGCACATTTTTCCGTCATCCATCTATCGCAAGAGACTGATAATATGTGTGCGTTTGTGCTTGTATAAATGCTTACGATGGCGATATGGGGGAGTGAATGTTGGGGGGTAAAACAAATGGAATGAGGTGCGTTCTGTTGTTCCATGAAAATTTTTTGATACGAGAAAATGTCTAGCGATAATACACATGTATCGCTACGAAAAGAAAAACACATGCAAATGTGGGAAATTTTTCCATCATCAGGTTCAATTTTCTCATTTTTCGACTCTCACAAAAAGAAAATTTCTTTTCTCATGAATCGATTTTTAATGGCATCGTCGTGAAAAAAAAAAAAAAGAAAAAAAAAAACTGCCTTCAGGTTTTGATTGGTGATGGAACGCGTGGGCGAATCGACACATAGAAAAGAAGTCACATTTCATTGAGTGCGCGCGAAATGGAAAACCTGTTTGACTTCGTTATCGAATTTTCATTCAATTAATTTCCATTATGAAACGGATTCTTTTTTTTGTGTCTTTGTTGTTCACCGGAACTCACGATGAAAATGTAGGTAGATCAATAATTGGTGGTTGGTCTCATTAAGGTCAAATTTGTGAAGCTTTCGATTGTTTGATTACATGATTGAGGTGATGGATAGATAATGCGGCTAATGAGCTCAAATGCAAACTAAAAATTTTAATGACGATTTTCACCTCATAAAAAAAAAGTTGTGTCCAGTCCAGTGAAATCACACTCAAAATAATCGTGCAAACCAGTTATTCCGGTGTTCTCTTTGCGACGACGTTAATGGAAGGTTATAAAACGCGCAATTGATAAGAATTTTGACTCATCATAAAAGAAGGAAAAGAAAATTTGTGCAAAAAAAAATAATTCCGCGTGAAAGATTATTGCGTTTATTATTCGCGATAGCGTGTCTCGTGTGAATAAATTTCAGCGAAAATTTTTAATTGTGACCTTGTTTCGCAATTCATCAGAACATCACCGACGAATGGAACAATGAAAATTTGATATCTGCCAAATGAATTTTCTTGTAGTGAATTTATCTTTTTTTTCCGAAGTCATTTTTGCGAGAGACGAAAGATAGTAAGAAGAAAAGTGAAAATTTTGCCGAAATTTATAAAAATAGATCAAGTGCGATACAGACATCAACGGCAAAGGTGAATGTGTAAGATAGTGATGTGAGATAATTGATGTTGTACACTTTGTGTGCATGCTCTTGCCTTTAAAGAGCTTTCTGGGCACAATAATGAATATTTAAGACAATAAGAAAACATAACGAGACAAAATGTCTGGTCGGGAGCTTGATGGAGTCGCGCGAGTCCATTGAACCAAAATTCGCTTCTTTTTTTTTTTTTTTTGGAGGATGTAAATTACTAACAACAATGTTTTGATATTTGTTTTAGGTATTTTGTCTCCTCCGGGTCCATTTTTGACGCCCAGCCCGTCACCATCTATTCAGCACAGTCCACGCTTACAGCCATCGCCTTCACAATCGCCCTTTCAACAGGATGTGCTGCTGGTAACCAATAATAATCAACATTTTATCAATACTTATACTACGACTCAGGAGCAAGTAAGTCAATTCAGCTCTTTATGTCAAATGACTTTTTAGTTACATGCTAATTTTCTTTTTGAAGGATCGCAAAGGGACACCAAATCGTAGATTATCTATCAATCACATCAATTCAAATGCCGGAGCAACGCTTGTTTATCGTCCATCACCAACACAATCGCCAGCCGGCTCATCGTCTTCCTCGTCTGGCGGCATCGGAAATGAGTACAATATCAACACGACACTTATTGGCTCGAATAATATTTCACTAAATAAGGTACGCTAATATCATAATGGCTGCTATTAATGTCATAATGATAAGTTTACATATGAAATTAATTAATTTTTCCTTTCATATCAATCGTTAGAAGGGCAAACGGACTCCTCAACATGGTTCAACATCGAATTCGTGTAGTCCGAAAGCGTCGAAAAAGACGATGGCACTTATGGGAAGTAGTCCAATCACTAGTCCCATTCCGAGTCCGACGCTAAATTCACAACTCATTCAACAGGTGAGTGAGATTTTTTTTTTTATTATTGAATGTCGAATCATTTGTGATTTAATTACTTTTAATCCGTTCTGTTTTAGTTTCCCACAATGATGAATGCCAACAATTCGATATTGTTTATGCAACAGCAACCTGCCCAATCATCCCAACGTCCGTCAATCATTCAGACATCAAATACTCATCAGAGCAATTATATCGTGGCATCGTCATCGAGCGGATCATCGTCTGGTGGAGGAACGATTAAACAAAACAAAGCACCCCAACAGATTTTACCAAAACCCGCTGCAAATACGTCACTATCGTCCTCAAGTATGCATGGTGGTACGCAAAGTATCATCACCAGCGCATCAAGTACTAAGCAAATTGTTACTCAATCGAAAATGGCAATCGTTCAGCAGCAATCTAATCAGACGCAACATTTTCAATCGCCACCACATCAGAGCCAGCAAATTATGTCGCATGGTAGTTCATCGCCAAGTCCACAGCCACAGCAAGTAACTCAAAGCGGTTCAATAATCTTGCCATCGGGCAGTCAGCCATTGCTATTGAATCAAATGCCGGTTTTAGTCCAGCAAAATGCTCCACAAGGTGTTCAACTCATAATTCGACCACAAACACCTCAATTGACTGCGCCCAGTCTGGTGATACACAATCGTCCACAAATGCAACAACCCCAGCCACAGCAATTGTTAAGAATTCTAAATGCAAATGGCTCCATGCAGCTGGCAACTGCCACAACGCCCACGTTTATTGTTTCATCGCAGGCTAACATCATTCAACAAAATCTTCAAAGCATGAAGACGCCGACAAGTGGCTCGGCAACGATCGGTAGCATTCAACAACAGAATCGTCAACCACAACAGCTCATAAACATCGGACAAAGTATGGCACAAATACAAAATCTACAGTTAAATGGTAATCTGACACAAATTCAGATGCCAAATGGCTTGAATGGACAATTCATTCAGCAATTACCAGCTCAATTTCAGCAAAATATCGGTGGATTCAATCAAATCCAGCCCATCACCGCCATCGCTACCAATGCGACATTCCAATCGCCACCACAAGGCTCAAATACATCGCAAAATGAAATTGTGCCAAATGTCGTCTCCACATCACAAGCAAATCAAATTCAGTTCACAACGAATCAACAAAGTACCATCACAATGTCACCAGTAGCTACATCACAGTCTCAGCTTATTCAGTCGGAGCCACCCATTCTATCATCGCCGCCATCTGGCATTACATTCAATTCTCAACCGCAAACTGTGATTGTGACAGGTGATAAGCAACTGCATGAAATTTCTTCACCGCCGCCATCTGGAAATTATTCCATCATTCATCAGCAGCCGTCTGGTGAAATGATAAATATTGACATGTCACATCACCATCATCATCAGCAACATCACCAACAACAGCATCAAACGAATGTTAAACCGCCGCGAAAACCAAAAAAATCTAAAAAGAAACAAGCAATGGAATTGGCGGCGCAACAAGCTGCCGAATATCAAGCGCAACAACAGCAGCAACAGCAACAAATTCAACAATCAGAAGCTCAGGTCATGATGTCACCAACGCGAAACAGTCAAGCGCCAACTGGAAAATTGGACTTGGCAAATGTAATGAAACTTTGTGGCATTATGGAAGATGATGATTTCATGGATTCTGATGAGCCAATGATGGAACAAATGGAACAACAGCCGTCGGAGCATACACAAACCATTCATATTCCCGCATCAAGTGGCAATGAGAATCAAGATATTATGATAACGATACCAGGTGCTGGAGGCTCATCGGATCAACCATTTACATTTACAATTCCATCATCGTCATTAGAGAATGCGACATCGGCTGAAGGCTCAATAATTCATAGTGGTGATGGAAAAGTTGGCGAAAATATTCCATTCATGATTCGATTTGATTCTGGTGAAGCTCAAAATGGTGGACAGCCATACACAATTTCAATTCCAAATTTAACCGAAGACGGAACAGTGATTGAAGAAGGCAGAAATACTGAAATAATAACCAGCACAACAGCACCAACATCGATGGGCTCAATGTGTGTTCCAACATTTGTAAATTCAGTTCTCAATTCCTCAGTCACGCCAACGATTCAAAGTCAAATCAATGAGATCCAGAATCAATTAATGGCGATGCCACCAGCGTCGACGGCCTCAACAAAACCGACCAAAGCACCGCGCCAGAAAAAGCAAGCAACGAAAAAGAGCAAGAAACAGCTCGAAAAGACAATTGAAGCAATAACAACAACTAATGCTCAAGTGCCAACGCAAATTGGCAACATTCAGATCTCACAAATTGACAGTACATCGATGAAAAATAACAATTTGGGCAATAAGAACATCAATAATCAAATACAAATTATGCCGATTCTTGAAAAGTCTCAATCGTGTGGTGGTCAAAACAATTCGGGTCAAATGATTGACAAGCAAAGAATGCAAGTGCCGATTATGCAACAGTCAGTATCACATCAGAATAATCAACAACAAAATAACAATCACAATAGTGGCGGCCATCAGCAACATCATCATCATCAACAAGGATCGACATCAAATAATTCCGGTCCATCACAAGTCAACATAAATGTGCAACAGAATCAGCTGATAAATGTCACAAATAATCTACAAATGCAAGTCATTGCCAATCCTCAGCAACAGCAACAACATCATCATAATTCCGGCGCACAACCAGCACCGGCACCGCCATCATCGAATGCCCACCAAAGTCAATCACAGAATTCCGTCGTGACATCACAGCCGACATTAAATGCTCAGAATTTAATTGGAAACATCATTAATGCTCAGCAAGGACAACCAACGGGTAATATCATCATTCAAGGTGGACATTTTAATCATCAACAACAGCAATCGATGCCAGCAAATATTCAAGTGAATATTCAAAATCAAACGATAGCTAATAACATTATCACGACAGCTGCACCGGTGCATCAACAAAATGTCCAATCAAATAATCAAAATCAGCAGCCAACAGCTCAAAGTATTTTATCGCAACTGACAGGAAATTTAGTTCTTGCGCTATCTGACGATGGACGTTTAATTCTTCGACACGATCCAAATATCCCACAAGATGCTCAATCACAAGTCATTCTGCAGACAATTTTAACCGGTGCCTTGGGAAACGTGAGCTTAATAAACGAACCATTAAAGACACCACAACAAAACCAACAAAATAATCAACAACAACAACAACAGCACGTGATAAGTTCAAATGGCAAAATTCAACAAGTCACAACAGTTCAAAACAAGAATGTTATTATCACGAGTCAGGCTCAGCAAATGCAACAACCACAACAAATATATACAAACGTTGTGCAATCACAGCCAATGCCCGGACACATAATAACACAAAATGCATCACAACAAATGCAAATGCAACAATCTAAAATGGAATCTGGAACGAATAATCAGCAACAACAGCAAACTGTTGTTCTGCCGAATCCAAATATTCTGAAGTTCGTTGAGCTGCCAAAGATTCAACCAAATCAACAGCTTTTCTCATTGAACACAATCACAAATGAGATAACCCAATTGAATCCGAACCAGACGACAGCCGCACTGAGTCCAATGGAGCGATTATTGATAGTACCAAGTGGTATCAATGCCCAGCAGCTAGCACAATGTTTATCACAGGGTCAAATTCATTTTAATAATATTGGACAAGCACCAACGTCTGATCCAAATAAAGTGCAGATGCAACTTCATCAACAACAGATACAATTGCAGCAACAACAGCAAATGTCTTACAAAACTCAACCGATTGTCCAAAAAGTGAATCCGATTGTGAAAAAGGAACCAATTGAAACTAAACCCAAAAAGGTGCGCGGAAAGAAAGCAAAATTGCTTGAGGAACAACAAAAACTCATCAAGAAGGAACCAATTGTTGTTCAAGCTCCAGCGCCAAAGATGATTATGCAGATGTCGAATGTCGATACGAAAATGATTAAAACGACAACAATCACAACATCGACTGTCACTACGATGGTTAATTCGAGCGCTAAAAGCACAATCACCATCTCACCAAATCCATCGCTTATAGTCAATCAGTCAAAAAGCTCAAAGAACGTTCAAAATTTCAATAACATTCAAAAGGCGACAGCAAATATGAAGTCAAATCCAATTTCGGTGATGCCTTCACAGCCAACACTCATCACGACAAAGCCAAATGCTGTTAAAGCTGCCAAGAACAATCAAATAAAATCCGCAGGGACACCACAATTAAGTCCAATTATTTCGCAACAAGCAGTTCCGCCGCCATTGGTGAGCGTAAATCAAGCTCCGATACCAAGAGTTCAAACAATTCAATTGACACCGCAGAAGCAACAGAGCTTGAAAAATGTTCAAATGCAAATTCAACAATTGTCAGCAAAATTGCAAAACAAAAATCTCCTTGCAACGTTAACAGCTGACGTCGATCCAACCAATCCAGTGCATAATAATCCACTTCCGATTCTGACCAATATTGATGCGATGACAGATTCTGAAATCTACAATGCACTCCAGCGCTTGTTTGTTGAACAACAGAAAATTCTGGCAACTGGCAAAATTATTCCGACAATTCCTGCTGCTGCTGCTGCAGCTGTTTCACCCCACACAATGTCATCAAATCAACAATCTGGGAGAAACCTTCAGAATTCCGGAATGCAACCGCAACCAATTTTCGCAAGCAACTCGAGCATTGTGTCACCAATATCAGCATCAACAAGTGTCTCAACACTTTATGGTGGCGGAAATTCACAAACAATTCCTTCACCAATTCAAGTAAACTCACCGATTGTGAAACAAGAAGCGCCATGTTCAGCATCAACATCATCCTCACAGCCACCACCGTTAGTTGTGTCGACACCGATTCAAATGCAAATTAAGACAGAAATTTTACTGTCACCGACAAGCATTCCGCAAACTGTCACTGCGCCTGGCCCACTTGCGACTGGTTCGATTGTGATTTCGCCAAAATACACAACAGCACCTGGAAAGATCCAAAATGAACCGGTTAAAGAACCAAAAATTATCGTGGATAGTAAGAAAGATATCGTGGTTCTACCACCGCCTCCACCTGAAATAGATCATGCTGCAATTTTGAAGCAACAGCAACAACAAGCAGCCATCGAAGCTAATCGCAAGATGAAAATCACGCGATCATCATTGTGAGTGTGAAATCGATACATGAAGTTTTTTCAGTATTTGCTGCTTCTAAATGACTAATTTACGTATTTTAATGATATTTATAGATTCGAAAGGCAAATATGCGTTGATCAGGAAGGATGTCAGCGACCGGATGTTAAAGTCGATTTCGCAAGTAAAGAAGATGCAGTTAAGCGACTGATAAGGTAATTAAATTTTGTTCAATTTACATTCATGAATTATTTACTTATTGTGTGGTTCTCTTATGCTGCTGTATTTAGATATCACTGCTATTATGATGAAGTTAGAAACGAGCACGATCCAAAAGAAGAATTTGAATTTGAAGAGCAAGCTAAAATGTTCCTTGCAAGTTACAAAGAAATGCAGAAAAAGTATCAAAATTTACTGCTAAAGCAATCTCAGGTGCGACTAAATAAATTATTTTTGATCAAATGATAATTATTAAATATTTTTCAGCAATTTGCACCAACATCAGAACTAATGATGCTTGATCGTCTTCAAGTTGCTGATTTAAAAGATGAAATTGTTGCAATGCAAATGGAAATTAATTCTGCGCTTTACGAACAACATCAGGAATCATTAGCTACAATTAAAACTGAGCCTCAATGTGTTGTGCAACAGCAGTCTCCAGCACCGCAATTAATTCCGCGTGTTATTAAAACGGAACCTATTGCCAATTGTCCACCGATGCAATACATTCAAAATCCTCCGATTGTGCAGTCAACACAAATTTTGAGTCAACCAATTGTTACGCCAGCGCAACAAGGACCATCTAGAAATCTTGTAGCATCAATGCAAGAACCAAGTCAGATCATAAAAGCCAAACAAGAACAGAAACTTTTTGAAAGTATAAAGAACGAACGCCTAAAAGTTGAACCGGTTGAACCGCCTAAAGAGATTCCTAAGCCAATTACTTTTGCTCAGCAGCAACAAATTGTGAATCCAATTCGAGCAACACCATCACCAAAATCGCCATCGGGACATCACAAGCAATCGAAGTTTGACAAGTTGAAGAATGAGTCGCTCAGCATGTCTGTAAATCATCAACAAATGCCGCAGCTTGTTCAGAGACAGCAACAAAGTCCAAACTTGCCGAAATCTGTGCCATGCCAGCAAAAGCCAATTGAGATGAAAGAAGAGCTTGATGACTTTGACATTGAATCAGAAATAAGACCAAATTTAATAATGAAAAAGTGTGAGCCAACTCCACCATTGTCGATTCCATCGCCATCAACAGTTGGTAACAAGAAACATAAGCAGAAAGAAAGGGAACGCGAATTTTCACCATTGAGTGAAATTTTTAACACGAAAATTGAATCACATAAGAACAAAAGCGACGTAACAAAGAGTGACTCACATGATGGCGCATACGATGAGTGGTTGTCTATTCAAAAAGAGTTAAACCTACAATTGACATCATCAGCTGCTTCCAGTTCAAAGAAGAAAGATGGAGTTCCGAAGAAAAATGATTTATCCGATATTTTTGAGCATCACGCGAGTCCGAAGAGCGTTGAAAAGCAACTTGATGATCTTTTTAGTTCGACAAGTAAATCAAATGATCTCATGACATCACAATCGCCATTGAATGAATTGTTTCGTGTTGATGGTACCAATAGTGGCACTGAAAAGACAGTTGAAAATCGTTTGGAAGCTTTGTTTGGCGAAGATGATTCGGTAAAATCAAATCAACAAGATCTCGTCGAGACACGATTGGAACAACTCTTTCAAGGTTCCGTATCAGAGAATGATGAGTCAGCCTTGGACAATGCTAGTTTTCTATATAAAAGTACAGAAATGACTTACGAAATGATACAACATCAAATGCAAGCGACCTCCTCGTCAAATGATGTCTCGAATGTAAATTCAGGTGCAAACAATAAACGACAATGGAGCAGTACAAGTTGCGACATGTTCCCAGCCAACAATTCGTCAATGATGTTTCAAAATGCTCCGTCACCATCTGCATCGAAACGTGCTTGCACTACAGCATCATCCGTTTCATTTGATAACAAATGGATTGAAGATGGATTCGATTTTGGACAAGACATTATTCAATCAGAATCATCTGGCGAAGATGTTACAAAACACCGTTCTTGGAATGGCAGTGCTAATCAACCGACACGTGAGGCAATGATTGGTGGAATTTCATCTCCACATCAGAATCAATTTCACATGCCATCAGCTACTGACAATATTAATAGTATGCATCAGAATCATAATCTCCAACAAAATTCATCTCATATGAACATTAATTCAGTAATGGATCATCAGCAGGATCAACTAATGGACACACAAATGGCTGTAATGAATTATGATGATCCTGATGATATTAGTCGGCAAGTGCAAAATGCCATCGATTCCATTCTCAATCTACAGAGTTCGGATCCACTTCACTACCAGCTTGATTCATCATTTTTAGAGCTCAATACATTGACAGCACCAACGGCACAAATGTCGCCATCCTTAAATCAGTCGTCACAACAATCGCATCAAATTCCAAATCATCATCAACATCACAATCAATATTCAATGGATCATCATCAGCCGGTGCCACATCAGACACAATTCACAAATCATCAGAAATCAACATCCAGCATGCCAAAACGTAAATATTCACAAATAAATGACATCGGAGATTGTCTTATTGGTGGATCCAATTTGGAGGATTCTCCATCGGCTCTAACGCTCACGAGCGATTCGCATAGCGAAGGTGTCGGCGAATTTGTAAATAATCTTCTGAGTTGTGATGAAAAGTCGATCACATCATGACAACTTTCAATTGAATTTTCATCCACATCAATGTGATTCGTTAACGATTCTGGGTGATGATAACCCTTTTTAACACAAACAATGGACGTAAGCAATACGCATTAAGATGATTTTTTTTAAAAAAAAAAAGTAAATAGATATGACCAAAAATAAATAACAACAAAAAGAAATAATTGAAAACGGAGCATAAAGCGACGCAAACGTTTTGAACGCTGGCAAACTGAAAGGATGTATCCATTAAAAAAAATTTAGAATTTATTCAAAAGCAAAATCTTTGTGTGTAACTGTGAACTTTTTCCTTCTCCCGCCCCTACCACCCCCTGTAAATAGCAAAATTTCCTTCCTCACTCCCTAAGTAAATTATATTTGCGCGGATTGATAAGAATCTGTGGTGAAAAAAGAAATTGTGAAATTAGTAATTAAGCAAAAATATTTTTTTTTTGTTTCTGGTGATTAATTCGATTCTTTTAAATGACTGCGTGTGTGGGATTTTAGAAATGAAAAATTGTGAATGACAACATTGGAAGCAAACTTTACGTACAAAATAAATTCTTTCTGGCAACAAAAAAAAAAATGTAACTTTTTAACGCAAATTTTAATTTCGATGACAAAAATACAAAATCAACATCCAAACATATCTTGTGCAATTTTGTTTTAACTTTGGAAGGCTATTTCTGTTGTCAATCACAATTCTTCAAATGTGGATCCAATGAGTGAATGTTGTAAGATCAAGTTTACACATTGTGAATTTGTTTCGACTTTAACACAAAACTACAAAAAAAATCAATTGCTCAATTAAACTGATACAAAACGGAACGTGTGAAAATTGGAATTAATGCAATGCGCTTGATGCACGTTTACAATTTATGTTTCTTTTAGCAATATTTATTTAGTGACACATTAGAAACATCACAATCATTTTGGATTTGAAAAAAAAAAAAAAAAAACATAACGATAGATGAAACTGAAAGTTGCATTTTTAATTAAAAACTATTTTAAATCACAAACATGGATGAAGGAAGCAAGTTCTGAGCTCGTCGAAAAGATAATTTTAAGACTGAAAGTTTTTTTTTCCTCATGCAATTTACAACAACATAAATTATGATGCATCATCAGTAATTTTAATTACAAATTGTTTGTTTTTATTTTGTTCTTATCATTTTCATTTATTTCGCAATAACGCTGAATGAGAAATAGTTTCATAAAATAACGAATGAGCTCGAAATTGTGCTCGATCTATACCAACAATACGTAACTAAAACAACTATGATTGTGGTTTGCTAATTTTCTATTCAAATGGGCATTTGGTACTTAAAACATTAAATTAGAGTTTCAAACTAATTGAACTTGCCAATCGTTTTGATAAATGTTAAAGAAAAAAAAAAAATAAAGAAAATTGTCACAAGTGATTTTTTCACGACAGAAAAATTTCCTTTTGCATAGAATTTTTTCCTTTTCTTTTTTTTTGGTTAATCGATTTTAAATGGAAAATGGCAAATTGTCCAGTTTTTCTATGCATACATAAATTAAGTAGCAAATTAAGTAGTTCAATTCTTTTTGTCTAATTTTCTTTTTCACACGAAATTCTTTCGATGTCAAACGTTTTATCGACGCAAATCTGTGAAAGATTTTCTTTTTGTTTTACCAATTGACAAAATCGTTTTCTAATTTATAAAAAAAAAAGAAAGAAATTCGTGTAATCCCGAAGTTTGCTTGTAAAGATGAAACAGACACACAAGCAAGAAAGCACACAAGAAGTGAAACTGGTTACGTAAAAGAAGTGTAATTTCAATAATTACAAAATTTTAAGAATAAAAAAAATGGAATTTTCTTTTAAACGGAGATAAAAAAAATTGTAATTCAATGTGTAAAATTAGTAAATGCTGTAATAATTAATGAAATTAAATTTAATAAATTAATTTTGTTTTTTAAGTTGATTTGATTCCTTGCCTGAAGTTTAGCGGACATGTAAGGAGTAACTCATTCAATGATGGCGAATTAATTGTCGATTTGATTATTTGACAAAACTCGCGTAAAAAAAAATTAAATAAAATTAATTTTAATAAATTACCGAATATTCTGAAAGCTGTTAAACAAACAAAACTGAAATTACTTCCGATGAACATCTGCAATCAATATTTTTTTTGGAATATTTTCATACTTTCTGACATTTGCTGTTGTCAAACATCATTTCAAAGCATTTCCTACTTGCTCTGTTTGTGAGTTTAAAACAATTTGTGATTTAATTTTTCAGTTTGCTTTCGAGTCACAACGATGAAGCTTTCAATTGTGATTTTATCTTTTGTGGTATTTGAAGAATTGGTGAGAAATTGATTTTTTCAAGAGACAAATTCTTTAAAAAGATAAATTTAATCTTTAGTTAGGATTAGATATTATCGCCGATGAGTGCAATCAATTGCTTGTTGAATATAAAAGTCCTTATAAATGCTGCAAGTATCCAATCCTGTGGGTCTCGGATGAGCTGGCGCTAAAGTGTCGCACTCTTTGCCCCGAAAGGACTTTAGAATGTTCTATGTTATGTGCTCTATCGGAACTTGAGATTTACAATGGTGAAACATTTAATACAAAGAATATTAAATATCTTTTCCGACATAACGGTAAAATATTGGATAAGGAATGGTATACGATTTTTGAAAATTCAGCTGATAAATGTGAAGGATTCGGTAGGAGAATTGTACAACTTGAATTCTTCCGAGATATTAATTATCTTTTCTGTAGCTAATGATGATACAGTCCACCATTCTCGAAAAGAAATTCCAAAGTTTGTTGGAAACACAGTTTTATGTCTTGCACTTCAAATCTTTTTGAACTGTAAGAATTACGCAGCCGACGATGAATGCTCTTTGACGAGACAAATGATTCAAACAACTGACAAGTGTGGAGAAAAAGTTAACGGAACAATGATTATACAATATACATATTGGCGCATCGCTTATGATGCTGAAACTTCTAATTAACGTTTCAAGAATTATTGAACACAACACAAAATAGCGAAACATTTTTAAAACATTTTTTGTCACAATTAATGAATAAAAATAAAAGTGCTCAGTTATCATAGTCCTTAGAGTCATCTCCCGGAAAAGAATTAGATAAGTCATCCATTGAAAACATAATACATACATTTTGAGTTCTAGCAGCTAAAATAGTTTTGCATTTGATGCAGAAGCGATCGGAGTAAAATATTTAATATGAAGTGTTTTAATTTTTTCGCAATTTTCATGCTCTTGGAAGGAATAAGAACAGAAAATATAAGAAATGTCTCAATCAGTTGTAGTTACACATTCGTTGTTTATCAACACCTTCAGCAAGAATCGTTGTATCAGTGTGCTGTTGATTACAGCAGAATGTCACTTGAAGAAGAAAAAATAGTTGAAATCACTGGCGATTATCAGAAAAACGAGTCAAAGCTACACATGACAATTAGTGATGTCACGTTGCTGATTTTGGATTTGTATAAGCGTGAGAAATTACCAAAAGGATTTGAAAACTTCTTCCCGAATCTACGCGGGATTCAAGCGATTGATATTGGACTGAAACAATTAACAGTGAATGATCTTTCGCCATTTCAACATCTGAGGTTTCTAAACATTCAAAACAATCAATTAAAAATTCTCCATGGAGATCTCTTCAAATCAAATCCAGCGCTGGAAGTTATTAAATTGAGATCAAACAACTTTAATTATATCTCACCAAACATTTTTGATGATTTGAAGAATCTTAGATTTGTTGATGTTGTTAGATGTAAAATAATTGATATGATTGCAAATGAAACATCTCAAATTGTGAACTTGCAAAAAGAACTTCAGAAAATTCATGACGAGCTCTTCGACACGATTTCACAATTAAATATGAATTGCAAAAATGACTCAGATTCAATTGAATCTAGCATCGGTTGGTTGCTGAATTTGTGTCTAATATGTGCGATATTTTTTTTTAAATGATATTTCATGCCGGCTGATAACAAAATGAGCTGATGAATATTTTATATAGATTACATTTAATTTTAATGCCCGGCGGAACATCAACATACGATTGTGAAATGCTTCACAGATAAAAAGTCCTGTCCTTCAATTGTGACAATTTTATGATTTTTTTTATTCATTCGCGTTTTGCCTTTTGACCAGTTTGGTTGACTTTAAGTTAATAAAAATGAAATTGTTGTGGTTAATGATAACAATTTTGCAGTGCAAAAATACTCGAACGGAAGAAGTTAAAAATGTCAGGCTCACTTGCAATTTCAAATTTAAAAATCAGAATCATTTTGGAATCAGAATGTATCATTGCATACTAAATGAAAGCATAATCGCGAAGCATCAGGAAAATGTGAATGAGATCACTGGCATTCATGAGATAAGCGAGTCAAACTCAAATGTACTAATGATGACTAGTGATGTCGAGTTTTTGACTATGGATTATTATAATAGTGGAACGCTTCCAACAGGATTTGCAAACTTCTTTCCGAACCTCCTTGGAATTCAAGCGATTCATATTGGACTGAAGCAATTGATGATCGAAGATCTCTCACCATTTAAGCATCTGAAATATTTGAATTTTCAGGATAACAAACTCACAATTCTTCAAGGAAGTCTCTTTAAATTAAACCCAGTGCTCGAGTTTATAAATTTAAGATCAAACAAATTTAATTACATATCACCGAAAATTTTTGATGGTTTGGAAAAGCTTACATTTGTTGATCTCGAAGGATGCAATATAATTAGTATGAGGACAAATGAAACATCTCAAGTTGTGAATGTGAAAAATAAGCTTCAGGAAATTCAATCTCAATATTTTGAAGAGTTGAAAAAAGACGAAGATAATTTGACGACATTTCTTTTATTTGCCATCATTGACGCATATATTAAATTGAATGAGTGGATAATAGTTATATTTTTTATCACTTTATACTTGATGATAGACATTTCTATGACATTTGGTTTGTTAGTCTCACATTATTTAAGAATTTAAAAATAAAGATAATTAAATTGTTTTCAAGGAATAATTGTTGCATTTATAAATATTAGCTTTGCTTGGTTGTTCAGCGATCATTCTATGAAGATGTTCGTTGTTCCGAATTTCTTCTGCAACTTTCTGTCGGAAATCTTTGGCATTCATTTTGCTTTTTATAACTGGAAATTCTTCAATCAGTGAGTCATAGAAGTTGTCATTATTGGGATCATCGGAACGATTTCCATTATAGATGATTAAATTTGTAGCCTCTTCCTTGACGTTTTCATCGAAAAATTCATAAAGCGTTTCACCACGCTGAATGACAAGCTTCGGCCATTTTCCTTTCCCAAAATCTTTTTTCAAAACATTGCGTACCGCTTCAATACAAATTTCATCATATTCAACAAACGACATATCTTCGAAAAGTTTTGCTTTTAAGCTTGGTGATTTTGTTTGCTGCATAATGTAATTGGATATATCGAGTTCAGTGATTTTTTTGATATGCTTTGGCTTTAACCTTGCCATGATTTTGTCATTATTTGCTAACAAACTTCGGCGTGGCTGAAATCGATAAACTCCGTAAAGGCTTTTTGCAGTTTGCTCTGGAATCAAATGTTGTAATTTGCGATTGATATTTTCTTTCAGCGGTGTTGAAATCTTAAATTCATGGAGCATCTCGAAAGTTTTTCTAAATTTATCTTTCATCATTTTAGTTATTTCGTCGAGGACTTCTTTTTGAACGTTTGTGGAAGTTTTTTGTGTTGATTTTTTGGAAGCTTCTTTCTGAGCAGCAGTAATCTTAGTATCAAGTTCTGATTTAATATTCGTCATTATTTGTTCCAATTGGTTTTGAAAACCACGATAAAGTTCCGTGCTTTGAACGAAAGATGGATTTGCAATTGTACTCAGTTCTTTTTCACTCTTTAATAGTTCATAAGCCTTATCAGCTATTGCATCGGTTGTTAAATTGAAGCTTCTATCATAATCAGCTAAATTTTTAAGGACGTTTTCTAATGCTGCAAAAGCATCGTTTCCCCCAAGCGACTCGATGTAGTATTTAAGCTTATCTTGAAATTGTGTACTTTCTAATTCCTCGTAAATTTTCTCCATTCCATCGCTAATTAAAACATTCGATGTTACATCGACTAAATCTGAAGCTTGACGCGCTGCTATAGTAATTCCCACATTGCGGACTCTTGCCGATCTATTTTTAATCGACACTTCCTTTAAAATCATTTTCAGAAGCATATCTTCCCCTTTTTTAAATGCTTCCACAACATACTCAGATGATTCGCTTAATTTTCTCATGATTGGTTCTAACACTGGAAAATTACTCATCAAAAAATTTCCAAACATATTATATATCATGCTACTCTCCATGCTTTCAACAATTGCCATTCTGATAACATTTTCTCGTCGGTGTTTAGCATAATCATTCCAAGAAAGGTAGCCACTGCGATAGCCCTGATGCGCAATGTTAATGTCGTCAATTCCTTTTGAAATCAGTTCTTTAGACACATGCAGCTTTCCGATGGTCACAATTGTGATTATTGTGCCAACCAAAACTTTAAGTAATCCCCATAAAGCTAGTAAAAATGCACCATATACACCTGTTAGCCAGTTTCTTTTCTCCAGCTGTATAACGAAGTTATAACCTTTTGTCTGCAATGTTCGAAGTTCTTCTGTATCTTTTAGGCGCGGTAAAATCTGCTCTAAAGGAACCGTTCTGAGAAATGCACACGACACTTCGTGATCAGCTAATAAGCTTCGGCAATTTGCGACACGTTCGATTATTTTTGCAGATTCGTCATGCAATTTCCTTCGAGTCTTAAGCAACAGGTGAATGCTTCTCTCGATGCTGGTGAAATTTTTACTGTTAAAATGTTTATTTGCTATATCATGGACAATCGAATATTTGCCAGAAGGGTTTATCACTATCAAATCTTGATCTAATAGTTCCCTTATAAGCTTATTTTGAGATGCATCGCTCGTTTCCATTCCATAGTTTAATTGGAAAATTTTAAAAAACTCCAATCTGGTAAAGTCGTTTCTGACAATGTACCTTATTAATTCAGCGCGTGATGCTTCGCCAAGAGCCATGTTAACTCTATTTGGTGTGATTATAAAACTGCTGACAAGATCACAAGCTAACCCAATGCTAGCATTTTCAAGGTGAATTAAAGAATATTTTCCTGACAAATCTACTTCGATGCCTTTTTTTTTAATTATTCTTGTGCTTTTGAAGTTGTGTGTAAGCAATGATACGCTTTCATAAAGCTTCTGATATGCTATTTGATAAGCAAAGCAGCGAGTCATGATTTTGCTGACAAGAATTTGATAGATACGATTAGATTTGAAATCGATAAGATGAAATTTTTTGTAAGAATCCTTCAACGTGTAAGCATCTGGTGATCCGCGCAATTTGGTAATAAATTTATTCTCTTCCAATATCATTAGGATTTGATTTGCTGCATTATTATCAATTCCAAAAGCAGTAAAATCATTAACATTGATACGATTAAACTTTTTCGGATCGCGAAGAGCATTGTTCATAAATTTGGCTTGGATATTATAAGTCAAAGCTCCTCGACGCACTAAGCTTGAGATAATTTCTTCACCAAATCTCTTCACCATATGAGCATTCTGAATAATGAAGACTTTCTCCTTCTTAAACTCATCATTAATGCTTTCGATTTGTTGAATAAAAACATCAGCCATCGTCTTTTGTTCAAGTCGCTGGGACTGCAATCTATCTTTTGTGCTTTTTGAAGTTTCTTTCTCGAGGATATCCAGCAAAGATGGATCAATATCGCTCAAGATTTTCTTATCGATAATTAAATATCGCACTACATTCGTAAGAATATTTTCCTTTACTAGAATTTCCCAAAATTCTTCCAGGTTTGGTAGATCAATGACTTTTTCGAGATTCTTGGCGATGTCAATTATTGAATTGAATTGCTTGGTCCGATTCATTTCGCAATAATTTCGAATGCTTTCTGGCGGAATCATAAATTTCAATGAAATCATATTAAGTTGTTCGTCATCGATGTCATTGCTTATTTTATATTTCGTGAGGACATCAGATGCAAGTAGCTCGTTAAAAAGTTCCTCGGAAGACGAAGGATTTGAAAGAATGTCCTCAAATATTTTAGGGATAACTGTGTATCCAATAAGGTTGTAAATTGAATCAATATAAGCGTCATAAATGTCACGAAAATTTTCAGTTTGATTCGCGAATCCTTGCTTTTCCAATCGACTCTCCCGAAATTTCTCAATTATTGGGCTAATAAGAATTTCTCTCAAATCATATTGATCCTTAAGTTCTTGAAATTGAAACAATGATTTAAAGAGAAGTTTCCTTTCGTGACCTCGTGACAAACATTTATTGATTTGGGTCTGAATTGATGCTCTCACATAATATTTGAAATAACTAAATAGTGCCGAATTCATTCGCTGATTGTCTACAAGTGTCAAATGATGAAGCGCACTGGCATAATTCGATGAAACTGATTGTGTATTCATTATTGCCAGCTTGATATTTGTTGTTGGTTGAATGTGTAACGAACTGTTGGCTTCAGCTAAAAAATTTCGTAATAAGTCTTTAAGCTGTTTGCTACATGATTTATCATTTGAATTAAGCTTTTTGGCATTTCTGTCCAGCCAAAATGTCCATTCATTTAGAAAGTTCTCACGCAATATTTTCTTCCGCTCATTTTCCTCGGTGACATTGCTGAAATCTCTTTTAAACGTATTAAAGAGTTCCTCTTCAACTGTTATCACATTGTTATAGAACTTTATGATTTCAGTAAGGCGTTTAAATTCATTTGAGTTTCGCATTCGCTTCAGCAGAATGATATTGGTAGTTTCATTTGAATTGATTATTAGTCTTCCTGAACCGGGTTCGCCTTGCCGCGCTGATCTACCAAAAGCCTGTTGTTCTATTCGAACATTTGTCGGCAGATATGTTAGAACAACATGTAAACCATTGGCTTTTATTACACTATCCTTAAGCTTAATGTTTGTTCCACGGCCAGCAAGATTCGTAGACAAAACCACATAACCAGAATCCAATTTTTTATATTCGTTCTGCTTGCTATGTTCACTGTCCCTTTGATGAACGATTAACTTGTTGATGGGGATTACGTTACGCAACTCACGATTGACTTGATCTAACTGCGCAATAGTTTTGCATATGACCAGAACAGCTCGCATTTTACTTTCGACTTGAACTTCTTCAACAATTTTTCGAGTCCAAGATGGCGAATCGAGTGCCACAATAGGCTGCATTTCTATGAATTTTTTCGGTTTGAACGTTGGCACCGTAAGAAAACGAACTTTGTGTATTTCAGCAAGTTTATCGCGTTCAAGATGCGTTCCCAGTGTGCCGGTCATTCCATAAACATTATTGCCGTATAGCTTGAAATAACTGACATTTGATATGAAGACGCTCTTCAAGCTAATCGGCGTCAATTTACATCCATGCTTCAGTTGAAGGAACTGATGTAGCGCCTCATCCCATTGGGAATTTTCCTGGTCAGTACCAGTGTCAATGTCCATAATTATAATATTTGGATCAAAGTCCTGAATCGATCCGACACGATCACGATCGATGACATAATCAACTTTTAATGGCATGCAAAAAGCTTTTATCGCACTTTCAATCCAATTGTCAAGATGCAAAATTACAAAATCTTTGAGATGATGTGGGACTCGAATGAAGCTCCGATTATTTGCGTTATGTTTAAAATAAAATTCTAATTTTCTCAATACATCTTGAGGGCATTCGTTGGTTGTAATCGCAAATAATTCTAGAATATTCACTTTTTCCCGACGTACGAAACCTTCTTCATCAATGAATTCCCTTTTTCTCATATTTTCCCAAATATTCTTCGCCAGTGAATCGTTTCTGATTTCAAATAGATCAGCTATGAATTCAACACTAATCTTTCCGATCATGGCGCTCAACACTTTATCACGAATTATTGTTCTATCCATGCTTTGGACTAGCATTGCTTCGCTTGCTGCTGGTTTGTTGATTTCCTTCCAAATAAATACAAACACTGATTCAATGTCATCCATCTCAGGTAAATCGTGAGAAAGGTAAAGAATATTGTTCCCTTTGTCAAGCAACATACTATCTACTTCATCGATAATGACACACGAAAAACCACGCGTCGGGTGAATATTCTGCTTATAGAACTGATCAAGTAAGTGATCGCGCTGAAAGTTTGACAAACTTCCATAAACAACATTCGATTTGTATGCATTTCTTCGCTCTTCGAGATGTTCGCTACAATTATGAGCAACTGTTATTCCAAAAGTTTTAAAAATTTCATTCGCTTCCGTGTCTTCCGCGTCTCTTTTTGCCAACAGCGAAGAGCTCGTAATGATGTCGACCTTCTTGCCATGTAATACTTGACAGCAAGCAAAAGCTACACCAATGAATGACTTTCCTTCGCCAGTCGAAACTTGTGCAAGTAAACCTTTCTCAGTACTCCAAATGAACTCGAGAATGGTGAAAAGTTGCGTCATACGTAAAGTAACGTTTATTTTCAATTCAAATGCTCGAGCAATAACGGCAAGGGTCTCAATTCGGTCACTGCTATTACTGCTGGTCGGTCTCCATGAGGTGAGATCTGATAAACCGAAATCAGAAAACTTCTTTCCAAATCGACCGCACACCATATTTGTAAAACCAGTTAGAACTTTTTCAGCTTCTTTAAGATGCGATTTTATTTCATTTGATGTTTCCTGATTTCGTTCTGCATACATAATTATTTGTTGGATGCTGCGTTGTTTTTCACTGTCCCTTTTTCCAAATTCGATGTTCATTTTTTCGACCCATTCTTCAGCCTGATATTCTTTAAATATTTTAAAGGAATCCGCACTCAGACTCCATTCATTGTTGTAGAAATTTATTAGAATCTTAATTAAGCTAAAGGTCTTTAGCTTTTCCTTTTCGCACATTAGAATGTCGATCAAGTTCTTCACGTTTTGATGACTGAGTGTTGTTTGCAATTCTGATAGATAGAATATTGCTAGCTCGTGAGTTTCCCTCGCTAGTTCTTCATCTTGATTAAGATTCTTCAATTGTTCTCTCCAATACTCCTCGCCGATTTCATATTTCCAATTCTCCAGACCGAGATCTCCGAAGTTTTGGTATGACTTCAAGGAAAAGTCATGCATGACAATTAAAATTTCATCAAAAAACTGTTCCGATGGTTCTCCGTTATATTCTAACAACTTTTTCACAAAAACGGTCCTGAATTGTGGATACTGAAGTTCATTCAGTTTGCGTCTCCATTTTTCTTTTAAGTTGTCGCTTAGTAAATATAATTTTTCCTCCATCTCAAGAAGTGCGATTTCAGTCATCCATTCAGTTTGCGGATATGCCAGCAATTGGTATTCTAATATGTTGAGCATATTATTATCATTAATGATAAACTTGAAAACCATTGACAAAATAACATTCAAATCTTCATAATGAAGATTGATTCCATCATTGAACACCCTCCGAAAAATCGCTTCTAGCACAGCATTTGTTTCAAAATTTTCCATTGATATAGATTGCAGCAATGATGTAATGCGGAGTTTTTGCTGATTTGTGAAGTGTTTGAAGGTTCCAAGGAGATTATTAATATAGAAGCTTGTATCAAGCATACAATTTATCGATAGATTCGATTGTGCACATGATCTCGATGTTTTCATAAATGCTCTAATTTTCTCATCACAACTGAAAGCAACTTTAGCTCGTTTCTGATTCTTGAACAGAAGATTTTCATTGACGAGACTGTAAAATGCTTCACTTGTTACAAGAACATTTACTGCTGTTCGGCCATATCCTTCGTTATGATTTTCCACTACAGCCAAGTCTCCTTTTAGATTACTCGTGTATATTCGGAGGTTGATATTAAAAGCTTTTGACAACAGCTGCCGATAAACCTTTGAGCGTACTCCACAATCATTTATTTCAGCTAGAACTTGCCGTTTGAATTTAATCTTCTCTGAAAATTCAAATGTATCCTTTTGGATTAATCGCCATTTGATTTTGTCTATAAACTCATTAAGAATTTCATTTGATCTTGATTTTTCTTGAAATGTAAAATCAAAATCTGATCCCAGATTTTTGTTTTTATACGTTGACATTATACGATCCTTTGTCTTTTCATCCATTAAATTCATTTGAAAATTTAAATCATTCCAATAGTTTTCGAGATACAATGAAATGTTGTTTCGGAGCAGCTTTGAATCGATCGTGATGTATGGTTCCAAGTTACCGAAACTGCTGTCGGTGATCGCACTTGTGAATAATTCAAGCTTCGGCAAAAAATAAATTCCTGGCAACTTATCATCCATGCTATGTTTTATTTCAACCTTCTCAATAGAAACTAATGAAGAATTCAGATAAGCTAAATCAGCGCATGCTTTTTTATCATGCAGAAGATTATTTATATCGTTTTGAGTTACATCAGCCCCTTTTCTGTAACCACCCAGAATGTAGAAATAGTAGAAGAAAGGATATTGATTTAACATGTGGTCTTTAAATTCTTCTTGAAATGATGAATATTGTAGACATTCGATCCAATTGAAGTCCGCTTTTAAATGTGCAATGTACTTTTGATGCAAAACACTGAAAAATCTATCGGAATAAGTAGTAAATGTTTCTTGTGCTTTTACATTGTTTTCTGATGATACAAACTTATTCAGAAGACTTTTATCTGTTAGCTTGAGTGATTGCTTTATCAGGTTTGAAAGTGCATTTAAAGTTGTTGTCCTATTTGTCATGAAATCTTCAGCTCGCCTTCGTAAATTATTTATTTCTTCGTCCTTAAAATGTTGTGAAAGCATAAAGTGCTTAATTTCTTTGATTAATTCATTCTGATTATTGTCAGTTGATGGTTCGAAGTTCGCAGAAAGTTGTTTCTGGCCGTTGTCATCATTAAAATTGCCTAAAATTTCTGTGCATTCAGCACTTGTTAACTCTGTTTTCCGAATTTCGTCAGTAATTTCTTTGTTAGATTCACCACTCCTTATCGCCTTTAGGATTGACACCATGGTTCCCTTTTTAATTTCACTTGGTGGAACGTCATCTAACTGATCTTCGTCTCTTTTCGCCCTAATCATTTTAATTTCTGCTGAAAGCTGTGATTTCTCTTTTGATTCCTCTTTTTGAGCTTTCTCAATTTCATTAATAAGTTGGGAAATTTCATCAAACTTGTTACTCGATTTATCCCTGCTTTTACTAATATTGGTTATTGCCGACTGCGGTTTCGCTTTTGCATGATTTTGACGTTCGCGGGTAACTTTTGTATCATTTCGGGTGCGTTCACGACTAAAAGGAAGCACAAATTTTTTCGCAATATGCATATCATTATTGGTCGTCGTGTCTTTTATATGATGTTTGTCTTCGTTTTTATTTGATAATACACGTATCTCATATTTTGTATTTGGCTCATTGTATCTTTTCACCATATTTTTCCAAAATGCTCCACTGTTAAAATCAAACCATCCATAATCACCTCCTGTAATGCCATTCAGTCCATTATATCCGCCAAGTCCATTTTGGCCGAAAATTCCTTGATTCGCTTCAGTCACAAGGCGTGATGTTTCTTTTTCAATTGTGATGACCTCAATTGTTCCATAACTTCCAGGTTCTCCTCCAAGACCCTTTTCGCCCCCTGCATGTCCAGGAGTGCCATCTGATCCTATACACAAATGTAGTCGTCTCCAGTACAATATTTTTTCATGGCGGTAGTAGTGATAGTTTTTATTGTATCTTTTGAAATGAACATAGTCACCAAACCAATGCGGCGCAACATAATTCTTCTGATAGTGCACAATTTCAACATCTCTCGGTTTTTTATGTTCTGCAGATGCACGCATTTTGACATCTCGATGACCCCACCATTGATGCATGTCGTTTTCATTAGCATTGACTCCATTTTCTCCGTCGTGTCCGTCACCTAGAAGAATAAAGAATAAGAGTTTTGTAATCTATCCATTCGAAAGGGGAAGTATAACGAACCTCCATCCTGGCCTCGGCCACCATTTCCACCATTTGAAGAAATTTTCCAAATCGCATCTGGATCATAAAATATGTTGCCAGCAGTAATTTTTATATTTCCTCCAGATTCTCCAGGAGATCCATCATCAGCGGCGATCCCATTACCTGATTCGTCATGTCCTGCTTTAGTTGATTCTTGAGATCCATCCAGTCCTGATACATTCCAGTTTATATGAGATACAACTTTTATTGTTTTCACACTTATTGAAATGTTCTTTCCATGCCAGATTTTTTTATTTAGATCATCATCGACGTATAAAATTTCGCCGTCAAAAATAACTAACTCAATTTTAGGATTTTCTTTTAAGTATTTCTCAATTTCGGGTTTCAGAGTATTTAGAATTAAAATGTGACAAATCACTTGCAAGTGTATTTCATTGTTTGCGGTAATCATTTTTATTTCAGGAGGTTTAATAATTTCTGCCACATCCTGTTTTAATATTGATTCGAGATAATATTCAGGAAATTCTTTTAATTCGCTTGCTATTTTCTTCAGCTCATAAATATTACGCAATTCACATAGTTCTATAGCATTTAATAGATCGCTCATAGAAATAGAATTTTCAACTAATTCATTAAGCTGGAAAGAATCGATGAACTCATCAAGTCTGTTATAAGAGTTTATCAAAGCTTCTCTTAACTTTTTGATAAATTTAATTTCAATTCGAAGGCTAAAAGCATTATAGATTATATCTAAATTGCCATTTCTTAGTTTCCTCAAGCATTCCTGTTCCATTTCATTGCTGATAAGGTCATTCAAATGTGGCTCAATACTTGCAAAATATTTCATATTTTTCTTTCCAATAAGAGTAAATTTCTCATTAGCATCCCGAATAGATTCAATTCCTTTTAGCATCGTAAATATCTCACGCAATCTTGTGATTGTTTTGACATTGTTGAGTTCTTCCATGATTTCCATGCAACTTAGAAACCACAATTCAAGAGCTTTCTCAATGAAAGCTTTCTCAACAACAACATTAAAATCATAATCACCGGAATCGGTTTGGAAATTGCTTAATGCTTTATTCTTCAGGTCATTGAAACTTTGTTCAGAATCTTCCATTTCCTTATGAATGAATTCTATGACGTCAATTGGATCTAAAGGTTCTTTGTCACGTCCATTTTCCATTGAAAAATAAATATTGCTGGTATCTGGTTTCAATTGGAATATATCATATGCCATTTTCAGGAGATGATTGATTGCTAGTATATTTTCAGGACCACAGTTGAAAGTTAAAAAAGTTTCCAAATTCACAAGTACTCTAACAAATTGTAAGCTGATAATTTTTAGCATTAAAATTTCCTCTTCTTCATACTCGACTTCCAAAGAGTATTTAAGATTCGCATTACCTCCAGTTTTCAAGTCATCATAAGCATGTTTCAACTGAGCTTCAACGTCATCATTATTTTCGGTGCGATCTTTTTCTACATTTTTCGGGGTTTCTGCGAGTTCATTTAAATTCATTTTGTCCTTGATGACTTCTAAAAGTTTATCGAAAAGATCTTCCAGCATTTTTTTAAACTTCACACCACGATTGTCACCAGTTGATTCCTCAGAATCCGAAAACCTATTTACAATGGCATAACCTAAACTAAGTGGCAACTGTTCTTTCCACATTTTGTCGTTCATCGCCAAAATTTTTGCTCTTAATTTCTCATAAAATTTACGAATTTCACTAACAATCACTTCAACACCGTTATCCACTTTATCACTGGCAGACATTTCGCCGTAACACTTTTCAAATTCATTGATAACATATTCAATCGTCTGTAGACTTTTCAGTTCTTCAATTGAATAATCAAAATTTTCCACATTAAACAACAACATGTTTAATTCACTTTGACTTCGATATAATTCGCCTCAACTGCAACAGTAAAACTGATAAGGATTGCGATTTTTTTCGTTGATTTTATACTTGAATTTTTATCAGCAATAATTTTTTTTTTGGGACTTTTTATTGCCACATTTAATGTTCTCATAGTGCAATAAAAGTAAGAATTTAACCTCAACAAAAACGAATTATGCTCAGAGAAATTACTTAAACTTCCAAAAAATAACCAAAAAACCGCATTTGACATAGTATCAGTGCAAATCAAATCGTGTTATTTATGACGCGCCGTCGATTTTCCTAATAAGTTTAAAATAGATGAATATTAATGAATTTATATCATGAAAGCGCACATCAATATTATTTGCATCATGATCGTTGTCGTCTGGATTTCATTCGGGTTTCATTCATCAATCGCGTAATTCCATTCTGTCTGCGCTTGTCTCAAATACATTCAAGGAATTGTGCAAGTCATATTTTACTCAAATGCACCAATACATGAGAAGCATTAAACACACATAAAAAAGAGAAAACGATGAGTTTTCCACGAGAGCGCTGAACGTATTTTCCCACAATTCGTACAAGCAACATAAAGAAGAAAAAAAAAGTTTGTGGTGAATAATCAGAGAAGAAAATTCGGATGCAATTTTAGTGCTAGAGAATAGTTGAAATCAGTCGGAATAACAAAGTCGCAAGGATAGAAGGTGCAAAGAAATAAATTGTAGCATTTTGTTGTGCAAGAGCTCTCGAAAGATTCCTGTTTCGTGTCTGCTGTTTATAATTAATAACTTAAAATTATCTGAAAAGTTTCCAAACTTCTGAACAGAACATCAAACAATAGACATCTCATCTCATGTGATAAACACTCGCGAAGTGTCTGCCAAACAGCATTCATTTGTATTGCGTCAGAAACACTTGAAAATTAATATTCATCGTGTCACAATTATGATGCATCATGACGTGAAAGCATATGAGTAGTCCTAGTGTAAGAGCAGTGATGCAGGATAAGAAAACAAAAACATAAGTAACAACAACGAAAATATTACAAAGGAAGCATTGCAAACACTGTCTAGACGAGAATTTAAGCTCGCTGGTGGTGCGGGGGTGTTGTGCATATAATAGTGGAACAGAACAGTGAACTGAGAAAAAAAAGTAGGAAACGTTGAAAGCAGAGAGCAAAAATTACAGCTTTTGTTAATGCTTTTTCTTTTCTTTCTTTTGTTTTAATAAATATTTGAAATGGTAAGATTTAAGTTTGAACACAATTTCAAATTGAGATTTAATGTAGCGTAAAATATAGGATTTGTGTGCAGATATATGCATTTTCACCAGGTCAATTTATTGCAATGTCCATCCACAAATTGCGATTCATTTATTTTCTGGAATCTGTAGCATGGTTAGCAATTGCCATAACATTGACATGGCCAATTTGCATTGCATTATACCACCATCCCACCACCCACATCAACTCCCATTCCATCCAATAAAAAAATCGAGCGGCTTAAATTGACTTTGACTGCTGCTCAACCAACATATATCAAAATGCACCGTGTCAAGCCAAACCACCCCAGATGCAGTTGACATAGTTAATTAATTAAAAGATTTTTTTGTTCTCTGCACATTATTGCACATTGGGCGCTTTTCCTATTTGGCTACAGGACATATGTTTCGAAGTTCATTTTAATTTAAATACTTTTTTTTTAATATTATAAAATTGGACATTTGTTAACCATAATTTTCACTGGAAGTTTACCTCACACCTTCACTTAATTGAGTACGAAATTTTCGCATAAATTGTAGTCTGATGTGTGTGTGTGTGTATGTGAGGGTGTTAATGCATATGCGAAAACAACCATAACACATTTAGCATAGGCAATTCAATGTACATAAATGTATAACAATGAAATTTTGTCCCCCGGATGGGCATTGTTGTTGGGGACATTCGCTCGTTCCTCCTCTGGGGGTTTCTCTGGAGATTAATGGATTGCCGGTTTTGCAAAATAGCAATACACTGTTCAGTATTGCATGAACTTCATCGGCTCCTCGTACCACACTCTGAGTGATTCAGAATGAAAAATCATCATGTGTCGACGGCTGGCTATGGGGCGGCTGTAAAATTGTGCAATAAAGTCCTGGATTGAAGAGTTTTATTGCTCGCTCCTCGAGCCCAGGATATTTAACCCCCGACGTCCAGATTGCCCACCTCTCTTTCTCTCTAAACCCATTGCTTCACATATTCGAACCCATTTCAATAAAAATTGGCGCAGGAGTTATTTGCGGATGAATGGCAAGAAAATAAAATCAACAGCACACAAAAAAAAGAAGGAAAATTTGCATAAAAAATTGGCTTTAAACATTTTCCTAGCGACATACATAATATATATAAAAACACGTCCAGCGTTACAAATGCGAGTTGATGGGCGTTTGTGGAATCATTTGACATTTTGTGATTTATGTTTTCGGTGTGGTGGCATTGAGCAAAAACAAGAATAAAGAAAAAAGTTAAAAGTGAACGGCAAAAAAGTTGCAAATATAATTCGAGAAAGGACAAAATTGCCCAGCTCTTCAAATAGCTCAATGAGATATCGCCTATTTTTGACCCCCCTCCCCACTCACAGAAAAATTCAGTGCTCCGCAACGTATACATTTATACATGTGTGTATGTGCAGTGTAAACTAATCAACATGGATCACGTTCTGATTTCGGAGCTATTTGCGTTAGTTTTGAACGTGTTTTGGTGTTCCATATGATGATGATGTCGTTCCACAAATGAATCCACGATGAGCAACCAACGAAAAGCGAACAGCAAACAAAAATCAAAAACAATTGAAACCGTTCAAAACTGAGGCAAATGGTTAAATATCTTCTTCTTCGTTTTTTTTTTTCTTGGATTATGGAAGCAACGGAAAGTGATGTCGCTCGGCAATTAACATAAAAAGTGTCCATTAAAAAGGCGATATCATCAATTTGTAATGTGATGAGCGAATACTAATGAACATAAACAGTCAGGCCATAAAAGATCAATTAAGAGGATTTTATGCCATAAATTGAGTCATCGAGCGGACCTATTTAAGTCCATCGGTTCCATTACACGCATAATCGATCACATACACACACACCGCATACTTACAAGCGTTAATTTATGAGTTTTATGTTGTTCGATTCCATATCTAATAAACAAATTGCTTATGATGGGAGACGACACATAAACCATTTATATGAACAATATTTGTGTGACATGGCACTGACATTTCCGGAGCGACTGACAATTAATTAATATTCAATTGGCTTCACAAACGCATTTACACAAGTCTCTTACTCGCATGAGTCATTTGATGAGACATCATTGACTTACAGATTTATTGAGAATTTCAATTATTTAAATTCAAACCTTCAACTGTTGAGCATGAAAGTATTTATGGCACTAACTATGAAATTGGTTGCAAAACATGAGAAACTTTAATTACTAAAATTAACTAGTTATTGTCAACTGTTCCGCTAATTTTATGATTTATTTTTTATTTTTTATTTTGTGGTCTCGCTGTCAATGTTCTCGTAAAAGTAATACAAGTCCCAAAGAATAAAACATCAGACCTCATGCCGCGTGCACCAACTGTGCTAAGATCGAACTGCTGGCTCGAGAATATTTCTATTGTTGTTGTTTCTTATAACAAATCATTATTAGAAGATACATTTAATTTTCAACTGTGTTTTTTTTTTCTCGAGTTTGTTGTTCCATCAACGGTGGATCATTCGTATGGTGAGCAATAAAGATGAGAAAAGAAACAGCACTCTACCCAATGAAACATCCATCGCCCAAAGAACATGATGAGAATGAAAATGTTCATTAGCATAATATTTCAGTCACTCGTATGGTTTGTGCTTGTTGTTCGCCATTAATTGTGTTCCTTTTTTTTTTTTTTCGAAATGATAAAAATAGCAAATGAATGTTTGGATTCTTAGAATTTTTTTATCGAAACTACACATAGAGAAATAATCAATCACATTTTCTTTTTGGCAAGGAAAAAAAAGGGAAACCCATTTGAAAGCCAACATTAATGGCTTACGATTGTCGTTATCGTTTGTCGGAGGAGTTGAGTTTCTTTTTGGAAGTATCCACAAAATTATGTCCATTCACCTGTAAATTGGGAATTATTGTCCAATGTCCATTATCGTTAAAGTGATGTAGCGACGATCTTAAAGGAAAATATACCTAACATACCATCAACATTAGAAACCGCATGAATCGCTTTTTCGTAACCCCAACAACGAGAGATGGTGCAGCAATAAAAGTGTGGAATCATAAAACTCCGGAGGCAATTCAAAGCCGTCAAATAATCATAAAAAGCCCGAGCCGAATGTCTGGTGAAATAGTTTCAAATACCATTTGAAATTGTGGCTGAATAGTAAAGAGCATTTTAGGCAATTAGATGGTTCTTCCGCATCATTTTATGAATTTGCCCTGGATGCATTAAATTGATCCATAAACGAGACTTTGATGGAACTATTGTAGCCGCACCACCCACGATGAGATACAATATTGTCCACTGATGAGTATGGTAAATATTTGCATTTCTGGCGACGAGTGAAAAAAAAAATCAACAATTGAACAATAAATCAATTGACAAACAGACAAACATTGCCGGACATTCCATTTCAGTGAATAGAAGCCCCACGTTATGGGTGACACTTAAAAATAGCAATATCGAAAGAAACACTGAGCTCTCTCCCCAAAAAAAAAATATCAAGCGAAAACTCAAGCGAAAGTTGAGTCATTAAAATGAAATTGTTGTGTTCATGTTTGTGCGCCAACAACATTAACAAAATCAGATCGAAATCGTTGTTTGATTTTTTTTTCTTTCGTCTTTTTTGAAAAAAAAAAAAAATAAATAAATAAAAAGCAAATTGAAATTAATTTCGAGCCCATAAAATGTGTAATTAATCATCGAAACATTCAGAAACGTTGGACATGATGAAAAAAGGTTGTCACAAAAATGTTTCTGTCCCCGGCGCCTTCAGGTTTTCCGTTTTTCTTTGCCTATTTTAGATTCCATTATTGAGATTTCGATGCGAAAACGTGTTGTTATTTTCTGTTGTTGATGGCATCATACGTCAATGGTGTCACAGAATGAGATTTATGACTCAGGAACATGCAACTGATCACACAGCTATTAAATTGTCCCTACGATACACTTTTAATGTTTCCTAGGATGAAGTGATGAATGTCACATTGATCTTGATAAGCATATGCTCTATGCTTGATAACCCAAATACTAAAAATTCTCCTCAATCTCTCTATTTTTAATCTTAACTTGAGACTGAAACTTCTTTTACTGCTTCTTGTATTTGTGCGTCATTGAGAGAGCGACATAATTCGCATAATTTAAAATAGCAATAAAGTTCGTGCAACAACATTACTCACTTTTCTGCTGCTACTGCTGCTGCCTGCCGTTACGTCACTTGCCGGCTTTTGTTGTTGCCGCTGCTCTTTCTGTGAACTGTCTATTAGCATAAATTTATTGCGATGAGTTGCAGGGCGATAAAAAAAAAGATGTGCGAAAGTTGAAAGAGAAACTGAAACAAAACAAGAAAGAAAGAAAAAAATTGAGTGGTGCGTTATGGGATGCAATCAAACATGATGTCACACGTGTATAATCTTATGAGACCTTTAATATTATTCATGCAATATCGTGTCAAAATGTATGAAGATTCATTCATTCAAATAACACTCACGAAGTGGACTCGCAAGGCAAAAAGAGCAGCATTACTTTTGTCACAGATTACTTTTGATAAATCTTGATCATAATTTTATTTTTGGGTCCTTTTTTTAGTATTCACACAAGAAAAACGAAAAGTCCCGTCAAAAAAGATTTTTTTTTTTTCTTTTGTTAACAGAAATTTCAAAAAGATTTACTCGCTACAGAAAACGGATTATCTTGAAGAGGGCAATCTCAGTCCCGAAGAAAAGAAAAAAAAAACATCGAGAGCTGTATCTGGTAATTGTCAAATCGGTGACAACGTCTCATGAATACACAGAACATGTATCAATTCTGCATCTATTTGACCTCGTTTCAATGCGATAATGCGAGTGATGTGTCTCTGGTTGATTGATGCAGGAAGTGTCGTACTCCCTCCCTTCCAAAAAAGAATCGACGCATAAGCAAATACAGAAGAAAACCCATTGAATTGATATTTAAAATAGTCAGAAAATATATTCGAATGATAAATAAACATAAACCCAAAAAAAATAGAGAATTGACTTGAAGACGCATGAAAAACTAAATAAATAGTAAAATTCATAAGAAAGACACACAGTACTGGAGTGAATGTCTGTTTTTATCATCGAAACGGCATCGGCAACATTTCTTAAAGAATCTCGCTCTTAAAGCACGTCCCCCCTCCAATACGCTTCAGGACACCCACATGTGGGCATTATTGTTATTATGGTAAACAACAACGAGAAGAATAAAGCGAAAAAGAGTTTTGTATAATAGCTAGCACTGGAGTGATATAGACACACGAGTCAGCAATGAGAGATAGACAAATATTAATAGGGAATGAGGGGGCACGATGCGGCAATTGTAAATAATTTTATTTATCCTCCTCATTCCCGTCAGTCCTCTTTCATTCTCCCCCCCCCATTTATGTTGCGGGCATGTTAAACAGTACCCTATGTAGCATGTTTCATCATCATCCCATTTTCGTCCCATTGATGGACCGTTTTAATTTTTCCATGTCTTTATATGTCACCTAGATTAAAATGGTAACGAAGGAAAAAAAGAACAAAAATTAGAGGAAAAACATGAAACACAAGCAAATCCGAACATTTTTTTTTTTTTGTTGCAAATATGGAGCGAAGGGAAAATAATAATAAATTCAAAATTAAATTGTCCAATGGATCTTCTTCTACATGTCTCCGCAAGTGTCGCATATGGTCGCATGTAGACGAAACTATAGATTCTGTTGAAAGGATTGCAAAAGTGTCGTTAACCAAAACTCCTCTATGTCAACCTCCTCCCCCCAAAAAGGGACAATTCATGAGGGAAGTATTTGAAATTTATCAATTAAATAAATGTCCATTGGAATGTCCGAAAATGCCGACAGGGGTTAAAGGGTAAGGAAGGAAGAATCCCCATAATTAGCTGACGTTAGTCGGCCCACAACAAAAAAAAAGGAAACCTCCACGCGGGACGGTTTTTCTTGTGTTCTTATTCGATATTTTTAACCTTTTCCACCGAACAACAAAAAACAGTGGAATTCCATGGCATGAACAAAAAAAAAGAAGTGAACACAAAAACACAAACACAACTAAACAGAAAGCGTGGAAATTTTACGTATTTTAGCGGGGGATGAAAATAAGTTTTATCGCTTCTGCCGGGGGTCTGCGCTTCTTTGGCGCATGTTTCAACATTTTCCTTTTATTCATTTTCCATTCAACCAATACGAATGTAAGATTTTGCACATTTTCCTCTCGCTCACTTCCAATGTTTTGTTTGTGGAATAGTTTGCTCACTTCCATTCGCTCTTTGTCTGTGTTACGACTGGAATATCAGCTGAGAATTTTCATATTTCCTGGGACTAATGTTGTTGATGTTTATGCTCGATTGCAGAAATCTCTTCCATCGCTCTTCTTCACCCCTACCCAAAGCAAATCGCAATATTATTTTACTGCACATCTTGCAAGCTGGTGCTCAATTTTCATTTCTCATTGTCTGCACCATTAACATTGCACCACATCATGACATCCTGCCAGAAAAAAAAAACATAAACAGAAAAAGAAATATGTGCGACATCAACGAGCGCGGTGTGTGAATATTGTTGGAGACATTTGGGAAACATGTGCAGTGCAATCGTGGTATGTCTCAGAAAAATATGTTTGAAAGTTATGTTGTACTTTGATATTCGCGAAAATCTGATGAATATTGTTACATTTTATAGCGAGGTCAAAGTTCCTGATTTGTCACTCTCCAATTTTCATAATTTTTGCATTTAAATGGCAAACATTAAATTGGTTTTTAGTGATTTGTTGAATAATAAACATCAACTTTAAAATATCCTTGAAATGTATCCTTTTGTTGCAATTTTCATGAACTGACAAGTTTTGAATGTTTCAAATCACAACACAAACAGCGACAACATGTGCAGTGAGAGAATTCTGTTATTTTTGTCTCATTCTCTTGGAATCGAGAGTAGTTAAACTGGAACTGAGCGAAGAACGGAAACGAAAGTCAATGAAATCTTACGAGCATATTAAAAATCCCAAACACTGGAAGTTTATTTCACAGTACCATCATGGAAATCGAGCTGTTAACATCGCACCAGAAAAACGAGTCGCGAGTGAAAAATTAATTAGGAAAAATTTCTTGTGGAAAAATTCAGTGAAAATTTAAATGAAAAACATCATAAATTAAGTCGAAAATCAATAAAGAAGCAAACGAATTTGTGATTTTGAAAGTGTGAAAAATTGTACAAGAAAGGAAAATTGGAAAATTTTTATTGTGTGAAGCAAAGAAAAAAAAAGTCTCAAGAAAAAGTTCTTAAAATAAATAAAAGAAGAAAAAAAAAATCGTGGAAAGATTTTGTTCCGAGCATAAAAAAGAAAAATATTTTTCATAGTTTTTCCGCTGCGTGTGATTGATTTTTCGTGTAAGTTTTGTTTCATCTCATTCATGAACATTGAAAGAAAAACTTTTTGTGCAAGGGAAAATTCATCAACTTTACTCGAGTGGATTTTCCGGATTAAATAGAAACTGTAAAAGATTTTCGTTTCTTTTAAAATGGAGCAAAATTTTTGTCGTTTTCACTAAGGGTTGAAAGAAAATTCCGATGTTGCAAGGGATGTTGTGGGGTATTTTTAGAGTTTGATTGTGTTTGTGTGGTGTATAAGAAAACCATCCCTCCAGTGCGTCCCCCATTTGCCAAAAAAAAATCAAGTTCAACAATTTCTTTTACGTCGGGATAGAAAATTGAAATTGTATTTGTGTGCAAAAACGAACCATTTGAGGAAATATTTGATGGGCATCATCGAAAAGAAAGAAACAATTTCCATTGCAACAAAAAAAAAAAATCCACAATTCAAACGAGTTGCATCATGATCTTTTTTATGCTATGTGAACCATCTGTATCAAATTCGATAAAATTCATCAAGTTCTTCAAAAATGTTTTCACACATTTTGATGAGTTTCATCAATGTGAGCCTAAAAGCGCTCAAAGTTTAACGGAAATCTGCAATAAACACCCTTAAAATCGCCCATCATTGCACCATTTGGTACATCGCGCCAGCATGAAAAAAAAAAAAAAACATTTGCGCCGCTACACACGGGCAATATCCCAACAGCAAAGAACCTTTTCGCTTTCAATTTTTCTTTATTTTGTTGATGTTTGTTGTTGTTGAAACTTCTTCTTAATTTGGTGTTTTCTTATTATTTGCCTTTTTCTGTATCGCTCGGTGCAGAACGCTTTAGCACCAACAACAACGATGATATGGGCGAAATGATGAGAACGAAAGAATACCGAAAAGAAAGAAATAATAAAGAAACAAAAAAAAAATACCTGGGAGAGACCCATCAATGAAGCATCTAGAATATTGTGCATAAATCGGCCGCCGCCGCCGCCGATGAATATGGTAATCACACACATCGCGCAAAAATTATCGTTCCGTTCCCATCAGAGATGAGCCCAAGCAATTTTTATTCTTTTTTTTTGGGATTGAGATGAGAATAAAGAAGAAGATAGAAAGTTTTTAATCATCATCACATCGTTACTAGTGCCATTGACCCGTTCTTAATGAGGGGTTAGCGTTAAAATAATTTTGCGACTGTCTAATTTTAATGTCCATAACTAAGTAGTCATTTAATGACAATAATTTGATAAAATGGCCGAGAAATAAAGTCACGTTAAATCTGAAATGCTCTCTAATCATAAGATCTTCGTGGCATAAGAAAAAAGTGTTGGCGTGAATAAAACCCTTTTTTTTTGTGTGTGTGCCATGCAATTTATCGCTATTTCACGCCACATGTGTAGGCCACAAAAAAAAGTATTCTCTTGCTATATAGTTATCGAGATTCTTATGTTTCTTTTGCGCTTTTGTTTTGAATTTCTTGCAATCTTAAGAAATTGTTGCAAGCAACAAAAAAAAAATCTCAATAACTCTTTTGTTATTTTGCTCATTCTACATTTCGCGCGCGGCTCCGTTTCTTATGAAATTTCTTAAGAAAATCCACCTACGCAAAGATCGTCGATTACAATTATTTGCTGCATGTTCTTATGGGTTCGGCTCTTTGGAATGATGCTGTTGGCACAAAGCGAAACAAAAATGTAAATGAATTTCTGCTGAAATCACAAAATAACACGCAAAGAGCGCAAAATTGGAATGTTAATTAATTTTATTTTCATAGTGATGGCAACAAATTTTTTTTAGTATTTGCTAGCACCATGTGTGCCAGTGTCTGGGCTCAATTCTCTGGATGAATGTTTTGAAGGTTTTGCAACCGACATTTTTTGGGTTCACGGGTTCTGCTTAGTTTCAAAATAAATTTATTATTTTTTATGTTTCTTCTTCTTCTTTGTTTTTGGTCAAAGCAATGATTCACACATTGCCTTAAAAAGGGACGTTGGCAATCATTTCGCAAACGACATCTGGTTCATTTAACTTGACAATGTTTATCCAGTGCAAATTATCACTCAGCGCGTCTTTCATTAATTATTAAAAGCGTTCCGATAATCTCATTTTACACTTTGCATAAACAAATCAGATTTGCTTTAGGTAAACATTGGATTCTTCGGTGAATGATGATTGCAAAGTGGATGCTTAACGTTTTGTATCCATATCGCGTGAGTCACTGAGCATTCACTTCAAGTTTCGCTCAAAGACTTTTTGCATAAAATCATGATAATCATATTTAAATGATGCAACATTGAGCTGAAAACTGAGTTGATTGCGATCTTTTTACATCGTTTTGCGGCCATTCATTATGCCACCCACTTCTTATAAAAGATCGCGAACAGCCTCGAATCGGAATTTCACAAGAATTCACTAGAGCTGATAAGAAACATAAAAAAATTATTGAAGCGAATTTTTATTTAAATTTTTTTTATATTTCTCAGTCGTTTCATGATAAAAAAAAATACCACCGCGCTTCCAGCCTATGCCGGATGTTTTCGACTTAAAGCGCTGATGCTTTTATTTTGCGCAATTTCTAGTTTTTTTTTTGAGGGCCAAACGGAAGTTGATTAAAATTCATCTGCCATCGAGTGGTACAAGTGCTGAGATTTCTACAATTCCCATACGACAAATATTTTTTTTGCCTCCCTCGATGAGTTCTTTCAAGAGCAATTTCCACTTCGTAAATCCATTATCGACGATCCTTGTCAATCGACAGCATATTTTTAAAGATGCCTTAAATTGATTTTGCTTTTTCTTAGAAAAATGAGAAAATTTTAACTAACAACGAAATTTATTTTTCCATTTTCAGTTTCAACAATTTGTGTCGTGAAAGATTTTTTTTTTCCTTGTGTAAATAATTTTCAAGAAATTAATGGAAATGAAACCAAAGACTTAAGAAAAAAAAGCGAAAAAGAAATTTGTTTTCTTACATAGAGTGGTGTAATTAGAAACACTCATTTTAGTGTTCTATTGAGGAAATTGTGCAAATATTGCAGCAATGTTAGGATCATCATCTTACGAATTCAATAACACAATGGAGTGCCGTGATCGGGATAGTGATAGCATTGGTGCTGGTGGTTATAACAACATCAGTTTAATGCGTAATGGAAGAGGTGAGTTTCGTTTATGATTTTTTTTTTTTTTTAGAAATTTATGCAAAAAACAAAAATTACTGAATTTTATTGAGAGATTTCTCTGGTTGGCCTCGAACATGGTCACGTTGTGTGTCCATTTTTATCTCCAGCTGGGTTTTTATGACTCATCAATTGATGATGCGAACACGATTTGTTTGTTTTTGCTGTTTCACTCCGTTTTCGTCGGAAGGACACATTGTACCTCATGCTGGGTGTTCCACAGAGCAATGATATATCAAATACACAAAGAGAGGAACATGATGCAATCATCGACTCATTTCATTCTTTTTTTTTCCTGTGAGTAGTTGCTCTGATAAGATTCTGGAGACATCATAAAAAAATTTACCTTCCCTCAATACTGTGTCGCCAGTGAATCGCTTTTTGTCGCATATTTGTTTAAAAAGGGTCGACGTCGTTACTGTCTGTGAATGAAAAAATCAAGTGCCAACGTCGGCGTCCTTTCTCTCTTCCCAAACAAAAAAAAAAGACACAGAGACTTTTATTAGTTTATTGAATGCTATTGCCAGACATTTCACCAACACAGATGCAAAATTCTATTGATCTCAAAACAAAATGCCCTTTAAAAGTACCCTTGGGGTTGTAAAAATGCACTTGAATAAACATAGTTTTCTTATGTTTCTAAGTGTTCCATTCGGATAAGAAAATGAATCATTTTTATATGTTGCCACTTGAAAAATCTGGACAACTTCTGGATTTCTTCCCCCCACCACAATTATTATCGAAAACTTGGGAATTTCTTCTGGGTGGTTTCCATAGGAATTTCTTCTTAAGCCTTATCAGCGGTTGTTAATTAAATAATTCCATTAAGAAAGTTTATCGGGGCCATCCGTTCCGAGTGATGTATGGCATTTGTGATTAGCCAAATAACTAAATATATGATTTCAAAGAAATTATAGAAAGACATGAAATAGCAAAACAAAAAAATGAGGCATGTGAGCGGTTCACGCAGTGGGGTCACTTTAAACATTATTAAAACATACCGGGATACCGAGGCTGACACAACAACATTGCAAGGCACCGAAAATTCCAATTTATTTGAACAACACACAACAAAATGCGAGTTTTCTTTTCTTTGGTTTGTTAATCAATCAAAAAATAAAATAAAAATTTGAGAATTGAAGAAAAGAATTGAAAAGAGTTTGTGTGACGTGGGATTTGAGATCGTCGATGGGATCATTGATGGTGATAATCTCAATAGTTCCATCATCTTCCAGCCCTGACATCACGAATGGGAAGAAGAAAAAAAAAACTCTTTTCATTCTTCAAATGCTGTTTTGTTGTGTACTTTTCATGTATTCACTTTATGAATATTCAAAAAAAAATATTTCGACTTTTATTCTTCCTTCTGATCCACGGTTTTTCTCTCTCTCTCTCACTCTTTTCACTCTATGATGTGCCATTGCGTGTGTGCACCAATGTATATCTGTCCGTTTTCTAATCGCGCATATTTATCCGACAAAGTATTTAAGAAAGTGAGTGGGAAGTTGACGGGTTTATTTTATAATATTCCATTAAAGTGTGTAGAGATTGCCAACCTGGAACCGGCCAACTGGGCAGCAGCATGTGAATTTAAAGTGTGTATATGAAGCTCAGATATGGCTCTAGAAAAAAATCTAGTAAATTTTATGTTTTTTTTTTTTCTTCTTTTAAAATTCATAAACTTTTGATTGATTGTTTTTCTTTCTTCTCCATTTCTCGTTTCTTCTTCGTATTCGTTTGCTTTCGAGCAAGAGCGAAAATGTAATTTTTTTTGTCTATTTTGGCCGCTTTTTTTTCGTAAATGCTTTGTTGATGTTGCTTCGTCTTAATAACCCGATAATGCTCTCGATGGCACTTTGTGGTGTGTGCGTCCCTAAAAATGACTCAAAATACATATTAATGTTGGAATTATGCTCATTTTCAATTTAAGCCATCAACTCTTTATTTATTTTAAATGTTTTCTTTTCGATGTCATGCATATATTGCTTTTATTATTTTTATTTCGGCCGACGAAGACTTTGCCTGGGATTAAGTAGACAAATAGTGCACATACTGTGAACTTGACGGTGATCCGCATGATGCATGTTTGATATTTAACGGTTCGCCCTGAAAACGATTTTGGTGCGATTTAGATGGAGTGTTTTAGATTTTTAATTGACTCAGGAAATCCCTTCTAAGCCATCGATGGAATGGTGAAAGGGGTTCTTCAATACAATAATTTGAATTAAATATCGCTAAATTCGTTGGAAGTTCTCAAGACTTTACGTTGATTGTTACTGAAATATTAATGAGACGATCAATTAATGCGTATGTAGCAATAAACAGTTGTAAGTCATTTTGATTTTCCCCTCGAAATATTTTCTCTCTGTCCCAGTCGGAAGTGCCTGATGCAAGGCATGGCACCCATTTTATGGATAGATATATTTTTACAAACATAAACAAAGCAACACAGCCGCTTTTGAGATGTTTCACATTGTCTGGATGTTTGTTCGGTTTTATGTTAATTATGGTGCATTTTATATTTCTCTCTCTCTCTCTCTCTCTCTGTTTTCCTTCTAACATTTCTCAACTACTGATAAAGTTTCCATCGTTACAAGCCTCGTAAATGTGTTCTACTGCAATCGAAGCGAAACGGATCCGATAAGCCCTGAGAATGAAATGTCGGAGAGCTTCAGTTAATTTTTATTTTCTATTATTTATGAACTTTGCCCGGCCAATTCTATACATACATTTGCTCTGACTATATGCAGATAAGCATTGTTCAAATTATAAAGCCTAAAGCAACTTCGAATCGATTCAGTGGGGAACGAAAACATCATCAATTGATGATGTTCATCAAGATGGTTAAAGGTCAAACTTTAATTTTCAGTTTTTTTATTATTTACATTTTTTTTTTCATCATTTCATTTTCAATCTCACTTTTGGGAACGTCGATTTCACATCAATTACAATCCGAGAAAGAGAGACACCGCAAAGGCGATTTCTAACCTATAAAAGCACGTTGAATTTAAATTTCATTAAGCGATCGTTAGAAACGGACAAATTTTTAGAAATTAACATTCCAAGAAGCTAATCACTCCCGCTTTGCCCTTTCGGGTAATTTGTACAAATTAAGAATGCCATGTTTAAAGACCTTTTGTATTTTGGGTCCCTGCCGACCATAATGCGATCTTGACGGTTCTCGATTTCTAATTTTAGTCTCGTCGACGACAAATTTAAATATTTTTTTCTCTATGTTTTCACAATTTTTGTTTCTTCCTCTGCTGTGACACATCTGGGCAAATGATTCTTTTTGAAAACATGAGCAATGGGGATTTTTCTTTCTTTTTTTTTACGGAGCAATTGAGAGATGAAAGTTAATTAATTTCAATCACACACTGCGACTTGTAGAATTAATAAAAATAAATTTGATCTCAAATCGTTTTTTTTTTTTATATTTTTATTGAAACTTTCTCACCATCATCAACCATTCTAAATGATTCTGCCGGCTGCTGCTGTGTTCGAGTTATGGAAAATTAATTATCAGTTTTTTTTTATATTATTATTATTATTGTTTTTCACTGGTGGTTTTTGCTGTTAATTGATGTTCCAATGCGGCTTCCGAATCGTTCCATTTCCCTTATCAAATTTCAGGATAAACACTTGAAAGTTTTGATGCATTGCTGTTCTCTTTCTATTATAACCCTCAATTTTTTGTTCTGATGCATCATGCGAGACAAATTCATTGGATGCTTTTAGGGTTATCAAAGAGTAACTTCATCGACCAACCAACATGAACATTTTAATTACATTAACCATGAGCCATTTTTCTGGCTTTTCCGCTCTTTCAACTCGTTAAATTGATGAGTTTGCACATTTTTGCTTGATGATGATTAAAATCCCGAATGTGATCATGAGGAATGGATAATGTGAAATTCATTTTTTTTTTGCGGTTTTTGGTTGGTGTAGGGTCGGTGCAGTCAATTTCTATTTAAATAAATCCCACCGTGTAAAAACAGGGAAGGAAAAAAAATAGTTTAATGCATTTTCACCATGCACAAAAATTACCCTTCAACGCTTTTGGACATTTCTGGTGCAGAACTAATCCTCAATATCCATATCATTATTATCGCAATTGGGAATGAGTCGCTCCTGGGCCTGCATTGCTTTTTAGGGGGTTGTATGACGACAAATAAATCGATAATTTTTAAATTAAGATGATGACATGGCGCAAATTATTTATTATTATTTGGATTTGCTCATTTTTTTATGAAGGGTCTCGACCGACATCGCCTTCTTCCGAAGAAGGGACAAGATCCACCAATTTTTTTTTTTTTTGCGGTTTGATGAATTTTCTTTTGTAATATAAATTGCGATTGGAATTAAATTTATTAAATTTAATGATGATCCTTCTATCGAATTCCAGTCCCTTTCAGTTTCCCTTTTTTTTCTTGCTGCAACAATGAATATCATTCTTGCCTCCCTTTTCGCGCATAATAGGGATCAAAATGTTGTTGGCGCCCTCGAAATTTCTCTATTAATCAATCGCAATTTTTTTTTATATTCATCGATTTCGGTTGAAAATTACATTCATCAATCGTCGTTAAGAGCTGCGGGGATGTCGAAAAGAATTCGAGCGGTAGTAGCGGGAGGCGATGCTAAAATTATGTTTGCGGAGCGTAACAACCCCTCGAGAGGAGCAAATTTATGAAAATTATTGCAAATTATGCAAAAAATAACTGCCAGTTTTTCATAGGGAATGGAAAACTTTTTTAATGAAATTAATTTTTTTTTGGGTTTCAGGAAGTCGTTTGTATGGTTGTGCAATGCAGGAATGCTCCAGTGCTCACATCATTGTCTGATTGCTGAATAATCCGAAAATTTATTGCGCAAAAATGGCAACTTTATTCTGCAATTCTAGCAAAAAAAAAGAAAAAAAAAAACGGAATCCATCCAGTGCTCACCAACACATGCTATTTAAAGTACTTTCACGCATACATCGAGGCACACTCATACATTGCTTGGGCAATTTTCCAGCCTGCGAAAAACATTTTTCAAAAATGTTCTTCTTTTTCTTCATGTTTTTTCCTGCTCAGCCGTCAGTTGCACATGTTTCCCAACAAAACACTCTTTACTGGGGATCATGTTCAAAGTGTCTGTGTGTGAGTGTATGTTTGGGGCTCGATGGGAGTTGAAAAATTACATTGCAGAACTTTCAAAATGTTTCTTTATTGATTCTTAATGTTTATTGTGCAATTGTATTTGTTGTTGGTTTTCTTTTTGGGGAGAAAAGAAGAGAGCACACTCCACACATGCCCGGATTCGCATGGTACCATAATCGCACATTGAAACGCACCTTTAGTGAAATAAAGTGCGTTTACATAAATCGACATAAATCAATAATATTGCTGAATTTGGGGGGGAAAAAAATAGAAAAAGGATCCGAATAAAATTGCAAATAACAAAAAAATATACGAAAAGAGAGAAAAAAAACGGGAACTTAGACAGTAAATATTTAATGCTTCTTATCACTTCTGTGTTTGCATTCTGGAACTATATTTGTATTTGAGTTTCCTCTCTTATCGCACATTATGCATATTTTCTTATCAATTTATGGAAGAAATTCTCAGCATGAAAATAAACAAAAAGTACAAAAATTAAGCACACATAAGATTGACAGTTTTCTTCCTTATCACTTCCTGATGGATTCTCTTTTCCTGCCATTTACGAATTTTTTGTTCCTGACGATGTGTCTGTTCCCCTCCCTCCCACCATCAATATCCTCACATTTTTCTTCATTATTTTGCTCTTCACTTTGCCATCGCCGTGAAATTGTGTGGCGATGGCAGCAAACCAGATAACGAAGAAAATTGAGGCATTTTCCATCAGGTTGGGTGCAGTTTCGGCTCATTATTTCACATGTATCGTATTTATATCTTTTTTTTTTTTCAACCCGTGGAGCTGGCAATTTTTCTGGGTTTGGCTGGTGTGGATTTTTTTTTTCTAATACACAGATGAAGGGTCGGAAGTAGATATAAAAGAAATGAATTCGAGCTGAAGAATATTCGGAATTCGTGCGAAAAAGACAAAAGAAAAAAAAATAACAATTTTTATCCGATTTCGCTCTTTTTTTATTTATTTTCGATTCATTTCATTTTCACTCCTCAACGGGCACAATATAGCAAAACAGTACAGAAAAGAATAAAATTGTGCGGCCTGAGAAATCTAAAAATCTTTCTTATTTTTCTTGGGGAGGAATTAGATTAAGGAAGCTCAGAAATGGCTGCATCGCAACAATGACAGCAAGAGAAAAAAGGGTCACGGAAATATAGATAATGAATGTCAAGAGCGTATCGAGTGGAGTTTATATCGGAACAATTCCTGAATTGCACAAGCACACACAAATTTGAAATAAGATCATAGATTTCATAAAAAAAAACCTATGTGACATAACTGACGAGTGTCCACCATCTTATTGTTTTCTATTTGCCTTCTTAGAGATACAATTTCAATCCCTCTATGTGCCTTTTCATACACAATTCTTTTTTTTCCCCGTAAATAAACTTACGATGAGGGGTAGGAGGGGACATTATCATATTTTTTACGGTTGAGCCCCCTTTTTTCCATCGTGAAAATGTGTGAAAGCAAGAAAATGAAGAAAATTGATAAAAAAAAGCAATAAAAAAACATAAGAAAATGCAAAAGAAGGGTTTTGTGATTCCTTTCACTTCAGCACATCCGTCGCCCCATCCCCAACACTCGTTCACTAAAACAGCCCTCTGGTAAACTCAATTGTTATGTTGATTAAGGAGATTTGATGAGTTTTTCATTGTTCGGTGAAAGTTCTTTTTACCTGATTTTCGTCTTTTTTTCTGATATTTTCATTGTCATTTTTCTTGACTTTTCGATCCCTATCGAGGGCACACAAATTTTATTATATTTCTATGGGGTCATAATTTCCTTTCACTCAGTTCCTGGTTGCGTAAGATTCCACATTTATAGTGACACGGCAAATTATTCATGTGTGATTTCCACCCATTGTTAGTATTTTCAAAAATTCATGAACTTTCCCGGGAAATTTTTATTTCCTCTCTACTTCAACCCCAGCAGTGAGTGTTTTGAAGCCTAACTCCCCCGCGACAAACCGCTTTTCAGGTGTTTCATGAAGGAGGTAAAAATGCAAATTTTCCTACATAACCAGCCCCTTCCCTCCCGGAAGGTGATTGCATATTAATGACAAAGAGAAAAACTAGTGACAATGTCAAATGGCGCCTCACGGAAATAACCCAAAAAAGAAATTCAACTAAGATTCCCTCGCACTGAAATTACGTAATTGCGACTACTTACACGCACGTACAATCGCATTTAAACATAAACACACATACACACACAAGAATCGGATTAAATTAGTTTCCTAATTCGCTTTTCGTCAATTTTCATTCAGCAGTTTTAGTTCCTTTATGCTCAACAGAGCTGAAAAGTCTATAATTATAGCACGACCTCGCGGCCCCATCCAAGTGGAATTTCTTTCGAATCGATTTTTGTTTTACTAGTTTAATCGCGAAAAGAAAATCCTCCATTACCGCCTACCCTCAATTCGTCCCAGTTTTTTTTTGCGGGGAACACTTTAACATTGTTTTGGAACCCAAACAAGTAACAACAACAAAAGGCATTTTCTTATCAGCACAAATCGATCTCGCTGTTTCACTCTAAAAACCAATTCGTTTAACCCCACGATTTTATATTTTTCTTGCCCACCCCTCGTCGCTCACCAACATCCCTATCAGCGCTAAACATTTTTAGGGTTCGCCTTTGTGATTTTTCTTTTGTGACTTTTGTTTCATTAATTTTTCGTTGTCTATTTTTTCAGCAATTCTTCTTCTTCTCCTTTCTTTTTATTTTTTTTTTGCGAGCGAAAAATTTTCTATTTTGATTTTTAATTAATTTTTCCTCTCCGAAAAGTTTTCTTTTCCGATATTTCTTTCGTTTGTCGAAAGATTCCAAAAATGAAGGGCGAAATATTTTGGGAGAGTATTTATCTATCTCTTATCAACTGCAAAATGCTCTGGATTATTGCAAATAGATATTTTTCAATATTGCTAATTAAAAATAAAAACGAATTAACTTTCGTTATCAGTAATCTTGAGTGGATTTTTCTCCCTTTCAATGTAATCCCAACATGTCCCTAGATGATGCATCAAAAAGCCTATCACAACATTCGCGACAGATGTAAATTCTATTTCAAAATAGGAATTCCCGTTTCAAGGGGTTAAAATAAATCCGAATAGAAAAGTTGTCTCCACTAGAGACCCTCTGGGAATTCCCACTTATGATGGATCTGAAATGAGACGCGATTTATGTTCTGATCGGTTTCATAGTGAATTTGAAATTTGATTCCCTCGATGGAATTATGGCAGAGCTTGAATTTGCGAAATAAAAAAAAAATGGATCCGGATATTGATGCAGCTCAGGCTTAGAACATCATGATATGGAAAATAAGATGATTAAAATTAAGCATTAAAATTGCCCATATTGTTGATGATGTTACATTATGTATGCGCCATACTACCGGTCGCGTGTTACCATTCATCGATGCCATCAAAATGTGAGATTCTTATCACTCTCAAGAACATTTTTCAATAATTCAATGTCCCTGTGCAGCACTCGTCGAAAAATATTCAATTGCACCCATGTTGATGGGTATTAGAGCGACTAAAGACGATTGCGACACACGTCTGGGATGGGCCATCTGTTTCATCATCAGGCACATTGTACCACGAACCCTTCGCGCCTTTACCGCTCTGTGAGTGTTCAGAAATCTGGAATCTTTCAATTGGAGTGTAAGGGAAAATATTCGTCTTTCGATTGCGCAATCTTTTCAATTTGAAGAAACATTTATATTGTGATGGAACCCTTATTTGAAATAAAGCGGGGACATTTTAAACATTATGTCACAATGATATTTCATCGAGGGTGAAAGTAAATTTATTAAAGTGTCGAATTAAACCCAAATTTGCTTGACAATATTAGCGCATAGCACGCACACACGCACGAGATTTTCTCAACAGATTTCCTATTCATGATGAGCTCAGGGGGATTTCAATCGAATCTGAATAATCTCGACGAATGGCAGGAAAATTTACTCAGCACAGGGATAAAGCAGTTTTTCACGAAAAAAAAGAAGAAAAATCCATTTTAATGAGGAGTGAAAATCGTCAATTAAGTTTATTCTTCTTCTTGTTTCATTGCCTCGGCATCCAATTGCCGCTGTTATATACATTCCAGTTTGCAAATCGCCATAAATCTTTCTCATATTTACGTGTCTCATGGCATTGAGCCGAGGGGTTGCGATGGGTTCTTTTTTTTTTTGTTGCCAATGATAGTCCAAAGAGCATTTTCCCCGGGAAAATGAATATGCGCGCCATGCACTAGAGGAGGTGGAGGGAAATCGACAATTTCACTCATGAATGAGCTCAACAATTACAATTTTTCTTCTTTCGTTCACCCCCCGTGTCATGGTGTCGGGGTGTGCTTTATTTTTTTTTTCGCAACATCCATAGAGCAAAATAAATCGAGATTTTAATTCAGTTGACGGCGAAACGAAATTTGTTGTTGTTGCAATTTGCAATTGACTTTCCCTTCGGGTTGTTTATTTCACAATTTTTATCGCATTTCTCTCTCCACTGTTCATTATCCCTCGGGGAATTTATTTGTTGCTGTTTCTATTAATGAATGCAAAATGTCCATCGAATGAAACTTCTGACCGGTGCTTTTTTACGTGTCGTATCTCTAATTTTGTAATGATGCGATTTTGTCCCTCGGCCGTATGTGCCATATGTGTGTGTGTGTATCTTTCCCTTCGTTTTCAAATTAACAAAAAAAAAGAAGATTTGTGTGACTTGCATACGAAATGAATGAATGTTAAAACATAAAGATTTGTATATGCACACTCGATATGATCGTAAGCAATTAAGTGAGTGCGATAAGCAAATGCGAGCTGCCGTTCATAACTGTTGGACATGTGTCATCATTGTCCGTCATTAAATACGATCAGCACGTTTACGTGGGAGTGAATGAGTGGGGAGCGAAAAAAGAAAAATTCAAATGCATTTTTATGGTTTCTCATTGACCACCCAATGATTTGCTTCCACTTGATGGATTCAAAATATAAATAGCAATTATTTGCTCTGCATTCATTTCGAGTTTGTGAAGCTTCTTGATCATCTAAGAAAAAAGCCAATAAAAATGAGCGATAAATGCCGCGGACGAGCGTCTCGAAATGCCCTCGCGGGCACATTAACCACAACAATAGAGCCGAGAAAACGAGTCTGAATCATTTGAAGAAAAAAAAAAAAAATAATAAAACGGTCGAGCAATAAAAATAAGAATGAATTAATTAATTCCATTCTTATAAACATACACTCGAAAAACATCAAATTCTGTACTTCGGTTCCGTTTGAACGAGAATTGGAAAATTGAAAAAAATAAATAAAATAAAGCGAAAAATAAACTAAACCGAAACTAATTATTTACTATCTCGACTCCTCTGTATTGTTGTTGTATTATTTTTCGGCTTGTTACACAATTCATTGGATTTCATTGGTGTCTGTCATTCTGTCAGATTTTGTGGGTTTTGATAATCCCATTTCGGATTAACTAGATTGGCTTCAGAGTTTAGTGATTGAGGGAAATTTACCTTTTTGGAGGGGAAATTCTTCTATCGGGCATTTTGACTAGTATTCAATTATTGACTCCAGAAAAATTCTGATCATGTCACGCTGCTCGACTGCTCGACTCGCCAAGCGCATGCTAAAGTTGAAAAACAAAAATGCTGAACAATGTATGAGACGAGCCGATCAAAATATTTAATTATTTCTGTTGTTTTCTTAAGTCATATCATGTCTCTCGCTCCCATTTGGAATTATGAAATAAGTGATTGACGGGTAGCCGCTTTGCATGGACCCCAAAATTGGAATTTACTAGATTAGCATAACAAATTACACAATTTGAGTCATTGAATTGTGGATTAATTGCTTGTGAGGTTACATTTATAAATTCTTACTCTCGCCGGGGCCTGATGAGTTCTCATAAATTGATAAAGAATTAAATGGGGAAATGGATTTTAATTGGAATGAATTAAAAACGCATCATCATCCATTGTCCGTTCAACTGAGTAGAGAATAAAAAAGAGAGAACCGAAATACAATTGAGATTGACTTCATTAATCGACTTCCTTATTAAGTTTCTAGTGCACAAAAAAAAAATTGATAACGGAAAGAAATTGGCAAATTGATAAGCAAAAAAAAATTGCTTAGGTTTCACATTCACATCCCTCGCGACTCCATTCCCATCAAAAGATTGTACAATGTAGCGATGATAACTCCACCAAAGGAAAGAAAAATTATCATTTATTGCGGTTTTATTGAGTCCCATTTTTCTGCCATCCTAAAAAAATTAGGTTTTTCCACCTCGATGAAGAAGAAAATTCTTCCTTCGAATTTTTCTTTTCTTTGCCGTGTTGTTAAGCGAAAGAAAATGAAATTTAAATATAGCGGCAATAAAAAGAAAAATGGAAAATTATGAATAACTTTTTTTTTTCTGCTCCTCATTTTCGCGAATTGCATGAGGAAAAGCAAACAGTGCGGGGGGAGGGGGGTAGAAGTAAAACTGAAATGAGAAAATTTTTATGGGAAAACTTTTTTTTTCTGAGGTTTTTTTTCTTCTTTCTTCTCTTTTGGTGAATAGAAAAAGAAAACTTTTATTTTCCTTCTTAATAAAGTTCCTTCATATGATGGCAGATTAGATAAAAGTTGAGAGTGGGAGTGAAGGAAAATTTTGAGAATGGTGATTTATTGTTGATTAGAAAATGATACACAGTTCCCTTCCCCTTGGTGAAAAATTTCCATTTTTATCTTTTTATTATCTTAAAAAAAGAATGAAATTTTCTCAGCATAGAGAGAAAAAAAATTAACTCAATTCCATCGGGAAGAAGCTCGATTTCACCTCAAAATTGCTTCATGCTTCCTTCGAAAGGCATCACCATAAAAATGATAATAAGCCAGAAGAGCATAAGCATTTGGAGTGTATAATGGCACTCTCGATGTGTGTAAGAAAGCAACCTGGGCGCGCATTAGTTGCATGGAGCAACAAAAAAAAAATAGATGAAACATAATAACAATTCACACGATGATGATGCTGAGAGCGAGAAAGACAACAAGGCAAAATAAAAATAAAGCGATTCATTGGTGGGCAATAAAAGTTTTCATCGCTTCCGTTCGCTTCAAAAGTTATCCTTAAATTGCACATGGAGCTCTTCTTAGAGAGGCATCATCTGCTTCTTCTTTGTTTTGTATTATTATTATTATTTATAAATATAAAAGGTCTCATTCGCCGTCAAATCAATTGTAAATTTCCGCTCACGATCCACAAACAGTGACAAAAAAAAAATTAAACCCTTTTTTCCATTTAGAACGAATTTTATTTGCGCTGCTGATTATTTATTGGACGACGTTCAGGAAACGTGCTCTGGACTGTTGTTACTGCTGCTATATGTGATAACAGATTTCTGCCCCATGACTGCTCACCCTGGGTTGCCTTCAGTATCGCATTGATCAAAAGCCAGTAATCTACTCACACACACATACACTGCATTTCATGCCACGGCATCTTATTTTTGCGTGTGTGCCCATTTTGCTTCGTTAGTCTGTCGAACCGCAAAAAAATGGATTTCATGCTTTTGTGAATGGCAAAGCGGCAAGCACACAAGAAGGAAAAATCGAAAAAAAAAGGCTTCAATAATTTGAAACAGAGAGAAATCCTTGATGAGATTTACGGGATCGCATGGTATGGACATTTATTGAATTTTCCGCTTACTTCAGACTTTCGAATGACAGAAAATCACTTTTGTGGGTTTTTCGAAGAGATGAATTTTGAAGCGAAGGAGCAAAAATATTTCAAATGTTTTAAGTCAAGAACGGTGAAGCCACTCAAGTCAGCGGAATTAATTAGCGAGCTCGTGGCCGGAAAATTAGCAAATGAAGGGAAGAAAATTGGCGGAAATTTTTTTTTCTTCTGCTTGATGATGATGAAAATTCCTTCCATCTCATTGCCATGGACGCACAGAATTATTCACTGAAACAAAGATGGACGGTACGGGATAAAAACAGCAACATCTTACATCACGGGTCTTCGTCGTCACAATTCCTGATTAATTTTTTCCAATTAACGAAGCCTAGAAGATCCGTTGATGATGATGATGGGTAATTAGAGGAAGCGAAAGAGGAATGAGGCATCAAATTGACTGGAAATATCAAAAAAATTGGATGATTATTGAACGTAGGCGAGAGAAGAACACGAAGAAGTCGAAGGAACGTGCTAAGGGGTCAAATCAAACAATGTCAACAAATTGTCCTTCTGCCACTGTGGTGATGATGTCTTCGTTGAGGTTGGCATGGCATGGCACTGAGCTTTTCTTAGATTTGATGAAGCTTTTAATGAAGAAAAGTAAAGAAACGTTGGAGGGAGAAATGAAAAGAAAAAGAAGTTTCTAAGATGGACTCGTTATGATATTAATTAATATTAATGCCTCCTACGAACAAAAAAATAAAAAAAAATAATAAAAATAAAGAAGTGAAGTAAAAGTGATGATGGTAATTGAGGCAGGAAAACTGTGCGAATGAAGGAGAAACAGAAAAGTTTTATCTTCGTTGCTCGAAAGAAAGAAAAGAAGAAGAAAATTTGAATTTGAAAAGCGTTTTTTTTTTTTTGGAAAATTTTTCGATTTCTTTTCGTTTTAGCAAAAGAAAAGTCAACGACGTAGCTTCGAAGGCACAATAGGAAGGCTGATTACACAATTTATACATTCGAGATGGAAAATTTCCTGTGCTTTTCATCTCCCCCTCTCAAAATGTTTGCTTTAAAGCCACCCCGCTTTTCATTCTGGGCTCAATTTGATCACAGCTCGATTGTAGATTTCGCGAGTTCCTCAATTATTCAAGTTTCCCTTACGGTCTCCCACCTCCATGCCCATACCGTGTTTCTGATTACCCGATTAAAAAAAAATCGCTTGTTGTTTTCATTTTTCATGTCCCGCACAGCAAAATCTTTTTCACTTGAAAATAAAAAAAAGGCAAAATGAAAAATCTCGAAAATTATCGACAGCGACAGCGGCGCGAGACTGAAGGGAAATCAACAGAGAATGGCAACTGATTAAAGCCCAAACAACAAAAGAATGAGTAAAATAGCCAATTTGAGGAATTAAAAGGCGCTTTACTACCTCCATGATCTTAATAAAATGTTTACTCGTAATCATTGCGCAACAAAGAAGAATACAAAAAAGTTAAACGAAAATTTCTCGTGAAGGGCGCGCGAGAAATCTCGGAAAAATTGTGGAGTGAAAGGTGAAAGATGGCACTTGAGATTTCTAATTATTTGTTCATCATTCGCACATAGAGAAGTATCGTTAACTCGGTCCGCGTGGCATCTCAATCGCGATGATTTCTAAGTGCCACTTGCGAAATATTTTTAAATTACTTTAGTTCGTTGTTGCCTTATGAACGAATATTTTGCTATTCGGTGGAAAATTTAATTAAACTTTTCCCTTTGTTACTCTTGGAAGAATTTGAATAAATTTTCTTGCAAGCTGCCAGAGTCGTTGGACATGCAATTGCGCTGCTGAATAATTTTTCGCACCTTTGGAAAATTAATTTTTTTAAAGCCACCAAAATGAAAGCTTCAAGCGCTTTAGAAGCTTTTTTTTTTAATCCTGTAAGCTCTTCATCATCCTCACACCAATGCTTTCTTTTGAGTGCCTTTTGCACCTTCATTTTCCAAAAAAAAAAGAAAAAAAAGAAAACCGCAAACACCCGGTGGATTTTTATCAATTTATCGCAAAGCCTTTGATGCGATTTCCTTTTACCGAATGTGAATTAATTAAATGTCTATTCGTCGCTGAAAATGCTGCGAGATATAAAAAAAGGGAAACATTTTGTGGCACCTTCAAAAGAGAAAATTAGCATGAGGAAAATTGATTTCTTAGAAGCTTCAAATTCACCAACGCAATTTGCTGATGTTTATTTTAGCTTTGCAAACATTTCCGGAGTAAAAAAAGAGTTATCTTGAGATTGGGAAAAGAAATGAAGATTTTGCTTTCCTTGCAGGAATAAAAACAACGAAAAAAAAAAAAAAAACGAAACGATTTTTCACACGATTCATCCACACTTTTATGACAATTGTGCATAAAATTTAAGAAACATTTTTTTTCTGGCTTTTCAACGAAATGAGTTTGTAAAGAGCGAAAAAAAAAATGATTAAATTGAAAATTTCATTTTTCAAGCTTCCGCTTTTTTTTCTTCATTCAGCAAATTCACATTCTTATACACCTTGAATTTATTCTCTCGCCATTCCCTCGCCACCTCCTCCTCCGGACGTAGGAATATTCAGTCGAAGAACAAGAAGAAGCTCACAACTAGAAGAAAATGGAAATTTTTCATCCGCAGTGACCGGAAATTGAATTTTCTTTCTGTCGCTTGCTTGTCCTTATTTGCCATGCACACAAAAATCTGAGAGGGCGAAAATTTCATTTAATACATTTCTACTGCCCTCCCCCTCCATCCCCACTAAAAATAAACTCACATGAGGCTCTAATGTTGAAATCTTTATTAATGATCCATCATTAACAACATTCTTGCTTTTTTTTTTGGTGACGATGAGTGAGAAAGAGAGAGAGAGAGGGGGGAAACTTAATTAAAATAATGACAAAGTCACTTAGAAATCGCACTATTGTACGAGAAATGATTGCAAAATAACAAGAAAAGCTTATGATGAAGAGGAGAATACACATTCACCTAACATAGGAAAAGCTGTGAAAATGATGGAGACGAGTAGCGAAGGGAAGAAAAAAAAGAAGCATTTTCATGCCTGCCAGGCATCATCACGGTGATGACTTTATAGCGCCTTTCGTATCATTTACACATTATAGCGAGAACACTCATTCCATACTTTTATGCATCCCTATAAAAACCTCCTACGTAATCTCTCTCTCTCTCTCCATACACATACACACACACATACATTTATAGCATGCGCTTTCAAATGCCGATTTTTTTTCCTGTGATTTTTCCATTCGCTTTTTTTTTGTAACGCTTCCCCGAACCTGACTTCGTTCTCCTACTATTTTTCTGTTATACTTGTCGACCTGACATCAAGGCAACCATCCAGATCCATAGGATGTTATATGTAGTATTATTAAGAGAAAAAGGTCATGTGGAATTTTTCATCTTTCTGGTGCGGGCGGGAACGATTTGAAGTGATGGGTCGAATTGACTTTTCTCTCATTCCAATCCAACGCTATGATGCGAATGTGGCACAGACAGATGGAACTTGATGTAGACGATAGTAGGAGAACCAGGAAAATGATGAAGAAAGTTTAGCAAGAAAAGTCACTGCAGAGTCTGTTAAAAGAGGAATTTTTTTTTTTTCTCAGAATGATTGGAGGCAACTTACATGCTCTGGACGTCAAAGCCATGTATCTATCACCCATCCGGTCCCATTCCATTTGTCTGATCATCTTTGGCCTCTGAATTCCAGGGGGAAGAAAATGTTCTCAGGAAATTGAATGAAGCAAAGTTTTCTTCCTTTTTTTTGATAAATTTTCCAAATTTTCCGGATGGACAATCAAAAAAAAATCGTTTCTGATGGAATAGAAAAAGTTTTTTTTTTTCGCAAATTTTTCTTCTACAACTAATTGGATTTTTCGTTACAGCTTCGATTGAAAACTTTTTTTTTTTGCTACCACTTGTAAACGAAAAAAAGGAAAATTATTTTGATGGATACTTTTGTCCCATTTGATGGACAGTTTTTGGTTATTTCAATTCATCATGCTTTTATCGGAAAAAAAGAGAAACATGTACCTGAGGCCTTTCTTGACATGATGTGTGATAGCGATCAAGTTTTACTTCGAAGAAAAAAAAAAATAAAATTTTGTTCCATTTCTTTTGGAATTTTTCTACCTGCATTCCACTTCCACTCTTATCAATCTTTTCCCCATCTTTGTGTAACATCGAAAACGCATCATCAAAATTACTAAATCCAAAAATAGGAATTCGAAAGGGAGAATGCGATGGACATGAATGGAATTTTACTCTATTTTCTACTGAACAAAGCAGCAGGGCGAGGGGAAAATGAAATTGATACAACATTACCCAGCTACCTTCCCACCTGATTTCACCTTTAATTTAATTTTCATTTTACTAGAGAAAGAGAAAATCGCATCAATATTTCATTCCCTCCACAAATTGATAATCTTCTTAACATTGCACTGGATGCACAAAATAAAATATTCTGCTCACAATTTTCATCTTTTGCATCGAAGTGTGTTCCGAGGATGGAACCACAAAAGGGAAAGAAATTACAGGACATCCGGAAAGGGATTATAGACGATGGTTGTTAATTTGTATGAAGTGTGGGTTTCGTGCTACCTTATAATTCTTACCCGCATCAACAATAGAACTTTGACTCGATGTTTATTTGTGATATGTCATTTGCATGACCATCGACAATAGAATAAAGAAAATGGTTCTTGTTAAGGTAATTCCTGAGATTTTGGCGCCAGTCTTTGAGGTCTTTAAAAGCAAGTTTTGCAAATCAAATACAAAAGAATTAAAAATGGACTTTGACAAAAGAAATATTTAAAAAAAAAGAACCACGGCGAGACTTAAATTTTGTATTCATTCGCCATCACGTTGAGCAATAAAAAAAATATGTATAAAGAAACAAAACAAAAATTTACATGTTTCATTCGCGGTGAGCATGTTGATGAATCCATTTCGTTATTATTTGTGTGATTCATTTTTTTGTTATTGCAGTGCATGAAACTCATAAAAATAAGGTCATCGATGGGATGGTTCTCAGAAAAAATGAAATCAATCATAACATTACGATTGTTTTGCTTTAAATGTCGTCGTTTTCCCTCTTTCGAGTCCGCGCTATTGCTGCTGTTACCGGGATGCGCTCTGTTGTTGGTGTTTTTATGTTCCGTACGTGATTTCCACAAATCATTATCGTTTTTCATTCCCTCTTTCACTATGTCTCTAACTCTCTCTCTCTCTCTCTCATGGGGACATTCTCGGTGCTTCGTCTTCATCATCGTCAATTTCGTGCCCATCCGACAAATGAGTTGTGATAAAAATTTTATGATTTCGAAAGATGGAAAACATCATTGAGTATTTTTACTTGCTTGCGTTTCATGTTGATGGACATTGTTCCATAAGAGGGGAGCAAAGTAAAAGTTTCACTTTTTAAAGTGCAAAAGTCCACCCGTAAATGTTTGGGTTTATGCGACACTCGGGATTTGGGAAGGAAAACGTGAAAATTTTAACAAGAATTGTTGCGTATGAAAGTACATCCAGAGATAGAATGCGATGACGATTATCTGCGAATAATGAATCCTTCGCTTTTATCTACTTTCTTAATGGCCCCCCATCAACTGGAACTGCATCAGCTTCAATAAACTACCCTCATTTCATAAAGCTACTTATGTAGTGGGAGAAAATCGATTTATTTATTTATTTATGAGCAACATTTTGCAATTTTTGACCACAATTTTTTTTCCTTGGTTTTACAAAGTCACTCCATTGAAGAATTAATCCCTTCTCAAGGTCCTCAGTTACTGCTCCAATTTTCCTTTCAATTATTGCATAATGTAGGAGGGATGCGAGGGGAGGTTTTTTTTCCAAATCGATTGATATCACAAGCCGGATTATGGCGCTTAAGCTCTGCCATTCAGTTGCCAGTTTTTATTATTTATTATATATCATCGAGAACGCGCAACAACAGTTTTTTTATGGTTTTGAACGGAATACAATGTGGAAAAGTATCGGGACTCATTGCTCATTGAATATGGACAGCAAAACTTTCATTGAGACTTTGATACATCCAGAGAAAAGAGCTTTCGAAATACAGTTTTTATTGTGACTTTTTCTTTCTCTTAAAGGATTAATTTTCATAATTAATTTTCTATTCGACAGGCTCCCGAATGTTGTTGGATAGTCAGCAGGTTTCGGCACCCGATGTGCCACCACGCAATCCCACAATGAATCGTATCAATGGCCGCATACCCAACGATCTCGATATGGACTGTGAGCCGTCGTGTCTGGTGCGAACGCCATCGGGAAATATTTACATACCAAGCGGTAACATAAGTAAGTTTTGTTCCCTCCCACGCCCACCTCGTCATCATCAACCGTCGTCCAGTGCAAATGAAAATGTTTAATTTTGGTCACCGGGGCGGCGAGCGAAGCGAGAGTAAAATCAAATTGCATACCGAAAATACTGTTCACCGTGTTCAGGAAAAATTGAGGGGCATGGGGACGGGGGGTATAAAATCAAACGGCTGCGAGGGAAAAAGTCATTTCCCTGGAGGCAGAGGGGGAGAGTTTAGAGATGTTGGATTGGAGATGAGGCCCCGAAAAAAAAAAAAGAATAAAATGAAAAGCGAAATCGAGAGAAACTTTTTATTTTATTTTAAATTGGATAATTTGTATCACTGCCTGTGAGGCGATATTCATTAGTGGCGCCACATGGCAAATGTAAAGATTTTTGGAGAATTCTCCTTGACGTCATTTAAGAGCGTTTCCTCTTTCACCGAGAATGTGAAAAATTCCAATTTTCGGTCAGTTAACAGAAAATAAAAGAAACGAAAAAAAAAGTTGCGGGAGCACACAAAATTGGCAGCAACGCAGATGAACTTTTCCCACTCGGCGAAACAATCAAAACAAGAAAACGGTTTTCCAGGAAAGAAAACAAGCAGGAAAAACTCATTCACGTAGATTGATGTTATTCGATGCGATGGGAAAACTAAATGAAAAATTTCCAACATCTTTCCTTCAATTTCAGTTTTTTTTTTTTTTCTTTCTTTCTAATTACAAATTAAATGTGCGGAATTTTCCATTTTCGTGAAAAACTTTCTTAATTTCGTTATGGAATTTTTTTCTTTCCTTTCACAATTTCTATTTACTGGGCACCAGCTGAATGCGTCCAGCCAGAAGTCATGAACAAAATGTTGTCCGGAAAAAAGGAAGCAAGTTACATAAAACGGCAAAAAAAACTTCATCAAGGGGGAAAAAAAGAAGAAAAACTGATGCCATAAAAATAAAGGGCATCATTCAATAACAGCCCCTCTGAACTTTTCCTTTTTTTTTGTTTGCTTCTTTCGAAACGGATTTTTCCTTTCAAATGTTGCCAAAAGGAAAAACATTTATTTTCCACACATTCACTAACACATTCTCTCACATGTCCATGATCTAGACTAGGCTTAAGCTCAACAACAAACTCTCCTACTGAGCCTCCCCCCCCCACGTCTCTCAAGCCAAGAGTGAATATTTCTCAAACTCTACAACTTAAAATCCACCTTTCAACTTTATTTTATTCAAAAGAAATTTTGCTTTTTGTTTGTGTGATTAAAGTTTTTCTTTTTGCAACATTTTTCTTTTTATTCAATCGAGAGCGAACTTTCAATGTGTTGGTAAATTGGAAAAGTATCCCGTCGATGTTGTGGGGGGTTGAAATACAAAAAAATAAAATAAACATGATGCGGGGAAGTGAAATATAAACAAAATATAAAAGAGCCTTTGTGCAATTTTGCCTTTCATTCAGTTTCGGGCTAAAAAAACCACCCAGAGCTCAATTATAGTTTTTTTTTTGCTTTTATTTGTATTTCCAGCGAGAGCGTTTTATACAAAACAACGTAGAAAAAGAGATTTTCATTTCGGAAAAATACTTTTCATATTTTATATGAAAGCTCCAGCGATGGAGGTTAGACGGGATTCAATAATTTGGGTGAGGGGAGGAAGATAAATTTCCAGTTTTGCAAGGCATTCCATGCTATTTACTAGTACAAATACAATTAAAAACATACACATTCAAAGAGAATAACCGTAATAATCAAAGAGAGGGTTGCAAAAATCTTTGATGGCTTGATTTGATGTGTTAGTAAATTGTGAAATTTACAGTCTATAGAGAGAGAGAGTGAAGGGAGAGAGAGAGAAATAAAACCGGCACATTGCACTGGACTGGAATGAAACACTCTTAAAACTTCCTTGCCATTTCCTTTTCCACTACCGAACAAAATCAACGAAGGAGATCATTAATTGGCACAGCACCGCACAATTCATGTTGTGTCATTGTGCCTTTGACACATGTCCCGAATATCCGCCCATTTCATTTATTTCTCAATGCCCCTCTCTGGATGAGTTTTCCTGAATTTTCCTTCTTCTTCTTGTCTAATTTAACGAATGGCATGGCACAAAGAAATTCCTTAAAAATCATCCCGTGACGTGATGCTCGTGTGCACAATAATGGGCAATTATGTTGCGACAAAATCATCGTATCCTGATTGTGCCTCATTAGTGGACATCGTTAGACGATAATTTCATTCAACAAATTTCTTTTTTTCTTTTTCCTGCTTTAGACATAAACAAAGGTTCACCAATTGACTACAAATCCGGTGTCAGTGGCGGTTCAGCATGTTCGACGCCCACAAAGGACACATTAAAGCAGTATGATCGTGCCTATGCGGGACCCGTTATTCCATCGCGTGGACTTTTCGGTGGCAGCGCAACGGGCACGCTTGGTCCAGGACATATGAATATCAGCAGCACGCTGCAACATCATCATCATCATCATAATCATTATTCGACACCATTGAATTTTCGTAAAGGCTTCACGTGCGCTTGCAGTTGGAAGTGTACAGCCATTTCAGTTATTGCGATATGTGTTATTTTATTGACTGTTTTAGTTTTTATGTCTGGTGAGTTGAGTTGCTCATACTTTAAAAGAAGAAAAAAAAATTCTTAACTGAATTTCTTTGAATTTCAGCAACAAATTTCAAGAGCCTGCAAGATTCGAGCTCATGCACATTACTAGTTAATGATTTAACAAATTCCGATCCCGTAACAATATCAGTGCCATCATCGGATACATCAACAAATCGTCCGATAGACACAAACCAACCGGACGACCTGCCAGACATTAATGGTGGTTTAAAGGGTAACAATATTGGAGGTAAGAATCGTAGAAAGCGATCGGTAGATGCTCATGAGTTTGTAGATGTAATGCTTGATGGTGATGATGATAACGCAAATAGTTTTGATAATGAGCATGGTGAAACTAATTATGTGTTGATTGACAAACGCATTTTGGTAAACATTTCGGTTGCAATGGACGGTGGCATGGGAACAAATCATCAGGAAGTCTATCAGCTACAAATTGCCGTTCCATTACCACGCAACAAGTTCACAAACGATAATTTCTACACGTACGAAGTGCGCGATAGTGATGAACAATCAAATGATGAACAGCATGTTGTTAATGCAACAACATCCGTTGATGATAGCACCACGTTGTTGCCGGAAATGAATGAGTCATCAACAGTGCCTTCAACATTTTCTACTGATGATGTTACCGACTCATCATTTCCGGACTATAGTGATGGTGGTAGGGAAATTAGGAATTATACACAAAACTAACAAACATCGAATATTCATTTTCTAATACATCGATCATCGAGGATGATGCATGAAATTTTCCTCCCTCCCCCTTCCGTCCCATCAATTAATCCATCAAGAAATATGCGACTTTAGTGTGGAAAACTGCATGAGTTTACTAATTTTTTTTTTTTACTCCCTCAAATAATGTTTCACCACTAATGGCTTCTTATGCCTTATGCTAATCACTGTGAGCCTTCATCAAAAAAAAATAAAATAAAATAACTAACGAAACACCCTCCAGTGCTGTGGACGGGAGCGAAACGCATGCCATAAAAAAAGAGAAATAGCTGACGAAAGTTAATGACAATCATTTCCTGCTTGAAAATTTTTTTTTTTTTAAATCATTTCCAAAACAAAAGGAAAAACACATTTTCCTTTCAATGCACTGTGGAGAATTGAGTTTTTTGGTATTTGATTGATGGACATGATTCTTAGAAAATAGACGTAAAGGAGAGAATAGGGTTGTATAAATTTGCATAACAAAAACGAAAAGCCACAAACTCAACTTTCCAGCAGTGCTTAAAAATGGATTTTCCATCAAGAAACTTATAAAAAAAATTCTTTTTTTCAAAATGTCTTCTATAGCAACTGAAACACTTGGGCCACGTGCAATTCCACCGGATAGTACACAATTTGCACAAGTTGAACTTGGCAAGAAGCTACAGCGTGTAATTCCATATTATGGCTATTGGAATATGCAATTTTACATAATGGAACAAACTTATGTTAAATTTGACTTTACAATTCCCCGCGGATCGTCAATTGGTTTCTATGCACGACGCAATGCTCTTCCGACGCATACGCAATATCATTTCAAGGAGGTCCTCAGTGGATTTCGTGCGAGAACGACGCGAGCCGCTCATCAGCCATCAATTCATCGAGATGTCACGAAATATTTGGAAGCCGGTCATTGGTTCATTTCATTGTATAACGATGATGGCGATAATCAAGAAGTGACGTTTTATGCTGCAGCCGCTGAAGATATGACAAGAAATTGTCCAATGGGTTGCGCAGGAAATGGACAATGCATCAATGGACAATGTCAATGTAATGCTGGCTTTGGTGGAGATTCATGCAATGAAAGTAAGTTTAAAAAAAGACTTCTCATTGCATTTAATTAAAGAAATTTCATTAACAATTTATGTTCTCAAAGGTGTTTGTCCGGTTTTATGTTCGAGTCATGGCGATTACTTGAATGGCGAATGTCAATGTCAACCGGGTTGGAAAGGCAAAGAATGTTCATTGTCACAAACTGAATGTGAAGTTCCCGATTGCAATGGACATGGTCACTGCATCAGTGGAAAATGTTCATGTGCGCACGGATTTACAGGAAAATTCTGTGAGCAAGTCGATTGTCCGCATCCAACATGTTCGAGCAATGGATTTTGTGCTGATGGCGTATGCATTTGTAAGAAAGGCTGGACCGGAAATGATTGTTCAATTGAGGATCAGGATGCCATTAAGTGCTTCCCAAATTGTTCGAATCATGGTAAATTTGATCCACATTCACAGAAATGTCATTGCTCATATAAATACACTGGCGATGATTGTTCGAAAGAAATTTGCGATGCCGATTGTGGTAAACAAGGAATTTGCGTTGATGGTAAATGTCAATGTGCTGTTGGTTGGACTGGTGAATTTTGCAATATGAAAGTGTGCGATTCACGATGCAATGAGCATGGACAATGTAAAAACGGAACATGTTTATGTGTCACGGGATGGAATGGCAAGCATTGCACATTAGAAGGTTGTCCACGAGGGTAAGTTGTGATTGTCATAAAAGAAAAAAAGAAGATTTTCAGCAATAATTTATTTATTTTTTAAATAATTTAGTTGCTCAAATCACGGTCAATGTCGTGTAAGCGGCGAAGGTCAATCCGAGTGTCGATGTAATGATGGCTGGGATGGAATTGACTGTTCGGTGCCATTAGAAAAGGATTGCAAAGATGGAAAAGACAATGACAAAGGTAAGATATCTTTAAGACGCTCGAAGAAATGTTTCTTTATAAATTTTTAATATCATCAGATGGACTCACGGATTGTGAAGATCCCGAATGTTGTTTAAACGTTGCATGTACGGCTCATCAATTGTGCGTTGCATCACCAAAGCCAATCGATATTTTGCTAAGAAAGCAACCGCCAGCAATAACGGCCTCATTCTTTGAGCGCATGAAATTCCTTATCGATGAGGGAAGTCTTCAGAATTATGCAAAAATGGAAACGTTCAATGAAAGGTAAAAATTGTGAAATTTATTTTCCTTATTTCTATGTTGAATGGAAATGAAATAAAATAAAAATGACCGCAAATGAACTTTAAGGGAGGGAAAATTAAATTCTTTTGAATTTTCTATCCTTAAAGTTCAATTCAATTTCAAACTACCCCCAAAAAAAAAAAAAAAACAAGAAGAAAATCTAAAATCTGACTAAACAAATATTAATTGGAAATTGAAATTAATTTGAAAATTCGTTGAATTTGCTTTGAAGATTAACAAATTTTAACCTCAAAATAAGGAGAAAGATGAAATTTTATTTTGTAATTTAACGTCAACGAAAACAAATATTTTCATCATTTTATGTTTTTGCTGTTTCGTTTTCTTAAGTTCTTTCACGTTTTTTATGTTGTGCCCCTGTCTGCTTATTGATCCTACAAAAAAAAAATTATTGAATGACTACAAAAAAAAAGAAAAGCTTTTTTTATGATTCTCCCGCTCAGCCATTGTAGCTGCTATATTCACACAATGAAAAGTCATTAAATTTGCGCAAATGAATGAACTTCGAAATGAATTATAAAAAAAAAAAAAACATTTCTTCTTACGAACAATAATAATTGAAGGAAAGAAATTATGTAACATGAAAACTATACTAAAATTAACATAAAATATGCTCTTCGCTCGACCCTCTACACATTCCCGTGGAACCATTAAGAGTCATGTTTTAAGTGCCAATGCTGAAGCACTTGGCGGTATGATGCCTTGGGTAGGCTTCGTCGAACGATGGGGTGAATGTCGTAAATTTTTTTTTTTTTACTTTTGGGGCGCACAAACTTTCTTGTGAAACTATTAAGGAGGGTTCGTTGAGAGGGGGTTAATTGATGACCCCATAAAAAATCAAGTCTCTTATGTAAGAACCAATGAAAAAAAGAAAATCTTTAAATTCTCTCTTTTCATATACACAAATAACATAAAAATCAATTAACGCAGAAAACACTACCCAACAAATTGGCAATATCGTTTTACAACCATTCAAAATGTTGTAGGTTAATGCTCAAAACTTTTCCCCACTTTTCAATTGGAACCTGCCTGTTTGTGCGGGTGTTGTGCCATTTAAAAAAGCCGGCGAGCTCTCTCTCAATTGAATCTCCTTCCCTCCAACGTCATACACACATAGGAGCATAATTTATGATTTTTAATTAATTTACATATTGCCAAGTCCTTGATCCTTGATCTATGGATGTTTAAAATTACTCTACAAAATAACGAACGTACACACACACAAAAGGTACCGACACATGCACGGTTGCTTTTATTAATGTCATGTAACAAATTTGTACGAAAACCTCCAACTTTCAACAGCACACCGGGGAGGGAGGTGCGAGGGGACTTATAAAATAATGTTTAATTATGTTGCAAACATAAATTTTCGACAATTACACGTGGAATGTGAAAGTTTTTTTTTTTTAATTCTCATTTTGCGCCTCATTCCATTTTCTCCTACCCCAGTGTCGGCTTTAAAATCCTCAAAATTGTGTGTGAGAGAGAGTAAGAGAGAGCGGCATAACATTTTATAGGTTTTTGCGCCGGGGTTAAAAATGCGGCATTGAGGGTGTAACTCGAATGAGGGGGGTGGGAGAATAAAATTCATTAATCAGACCAGTGGAACAGTTCCAGACGCATTCACAATGTTTGTTCAAACTTTCACTTTGGTCTCGCAGGCAAAATATTCTTGAGTGCGGGTCGAGGGGCAGTGTTGTAATGGAAATCAGTGAAAATGTGTATCATCCAAATGAATGTTTAGATTTTCATTCACATATATTACGATGATGCAGCATAGAAACTTTTTTGTTTCCTTGTTTTTACTCTTAAAAAAAAATCCTCCTCCCTCTGCATCGTCCTCATTTCTTAATGAATTAATGTATGCTCGTTTGAAGATATTTAAGGATTGAGGGCGGCTTAAAGCACAAGACTGTTCTCCCCCAAACAACATACATCTCTCTCTCTCCCTCATTCATTTCTGGATGGAATTTTCATGTTACACTTTAATTGGATTTCAACTCATGTTTTATCACTATTTAACAGCGGCAAACGGGGCAAAAAAGAGATTCTAGAACAAAAAAAAAAAAAATGTTAAAATGTGGAAGGAAACTTTTTTTTGCTGTTGCGGAATTTTCACATGTGAAAAAAAAAAGAAGTTATATAAGATGGAAAATTATGCGGAGGCAAATTTTAAGTTCGAGAAAACACACACAGAAAAGGGGTTGTGAAAGTCGATTAATGAGATACTTTATCACCGGCATTAACGACTACTTACTGTAAACTGATTAAACAAATTCTGAAGCGATTAATTTCGATGTGACTCATTTCTTTTTGTTGTGTTGCGTTCCGGAGAAAAAAAAAGGATTAATTTAGTTTTAATCACACGACATTTATTGTTGTCGGGCCCTCACAACGTGAAATTAAAACAGAATCTACAACAAAAAAAAAATTATGGAAAAAACTAATTCTCATATTTTCTTTTCTCTTCCTGTTCTTTGAAAACCTCCCAAATTTTACACCCCCCCAAAAAAAAATAATGAACTCGAATCGCTTTTGCTTCCACAACTAACCCACGAAACTAACTCACTAATGACCCTATCGCAGCATCTTTTGGAATCATTTTAATGCAAGGTAAGCTAGTCGTGCTTTCGACAATAACACAAATACATACAGAAAAAAAATCCCTCAGTCGATTTAATTCAAATTTGATTTGATTTCTTTTAATTTTCGTCTTGATTTAAGAGGAAAATTTCCAATTCCGTGAGACTGGAAATTATTTCAGTTCATAATCCATGAAACTAACAGAAAAAAAAAACTAATTATTTTAACTAACAATGCTACTCAATAGTTGAATAATTTCCACCATTTATATTACAATCGACTCAATTTGTGCTTTAATTGTTTGTTGATTATTCGTTGTATGTAGATTTAAATTTTTTGTTTTCTTTGTGAGTCCTTTGATTCCCTTTTTGAAAGATCCTTCGTTTCGTATCCTGTGTGACAATTTTTGTTTCTGAATTTTTATTTTCATTTATTTTTTGTTTTAAGTTTTCCTGTTATCAATTTTTAAGATCACTAATTGGTTTTCATTTTATTCCCATTTTAACAGCCGAGCTGCCGTAATACGTGGACGTGTTGTAACCAAACTTGGAATGGGCTTGATGGGCGTTCGTGTTAGTACAACAATTCCACGTGTGGGTTTCACAATAACACGCGATGATGGTTGGTTTGATTTGATGATAAATGGCGGTGGAGCTGTAAAGATTCTGTTTGGTCGTCAACCATTTCGACCACAAGAGCGAATCATTCAAGTGCCATGGAATGAAGTTGTAATCCTTGATACTGTCACAATGTCAATTGAGGACGAAAAAGGAATTGTAAAACATCCACAACCATGCATAAGTCACGATTATGATTCAATGAAACCAATTGTGTTGGCAACATGGAAACATGGTTTTCAAGGCTCGAGTCCTGATCAATCAGCGATTTTAGCCGAATCGCAAGTTCTTCAAGAGTCGATTAAAATTCCTGGCTCATCATTGAATCTTGTTTATCATTCATCAAAAGCTACTGGCTATTTAAGTACAATTGAATTACAATTAACTCCTGAAGATGTTCCCATTGCATTGCAACTCATTCATTTGCGCATCTCAATTGAAGGAATTCTATTCGAGAAGACATTTGAAGCGGATCCATCAATTAAATTCACATACAGTTGGAATCGATTGAACATTTACAAGCAAAAAGTTTATGGCGTCACTACGGCAGTTGTGAAAGTTGGTTATCAATATAATGATTGTCAATCGATTATTTGGGATATACAAACGACAAAACTGAGTGGACATGATGTCTCAATAAGTCAAATTGGCGGATGGAATCTTGATATTCATCATCGTTATAATTTCCACGATGGAATTTTGCAAATGGGTGACGGTTCAAATATTTTCTTACGTCAAAAGCCTCGAATGATTCAAACGATTATGGGCGATGGACATCAACGATCATTGAATTGCAATGACTGTGAAGGAATTGCTACAAAGCAAAAGCTTCTTGCACCAGTTGCTTTAGCGAGTGCCGACGATGGTGCAGTCTATGTTGGCGATTTTAATTACATTCGAAAGATTTTTAATGATGGAAGTGTCAAAACGATTGTTAAATTGAATGCGACTCGCGTTTCTTATCGCTATCACATGGCAATATCACCAGTTGATGGAACACTTTACATTTCTGATCCTGAATCACATCAAATCATTCGAGTTCTGCGACAAAATGACTTTAGCGATCCTGAACGTAATTGGGAAGTTGTTGTTGGTTCGGGTGAAAGATGTTTGCCGGGCGATGAAGCTCATTGCGGCGATGGTGCGCAAGCGAGAGACGCAAAGTTGGCATACCCAAAAGGACTCGCAATTTCAAGTGAAGGAATTTTATACTTCGCCGATGGCACAAATATACGAATGGTGGATCGTGAAGGCATTATTAGCACGATTATTGGATCGCACGTTCATAAATCACATTGGAAACCGATTCCGTGTGAAGGAACATTAAAAATGGAAGAAGTTTTATTGCGCTGGCCAACAGAAGTCGCAATTAATCCACTCGATGGTGCTTTGCATTTTCTTGATGATCACATCGTAATGATGATGACTCCTGATAGTAGATTACGAATAATTGCTGGACGTCCATTGCATTGTACAGCATCAGCTTATGCTGATTTACAATTAGCAATACATAATACACTCGTTATGCCACAATCTATTGCATTTGCGCCATCGGGCGATTTGTATATTGCTGAATCCGACTCGCAACGCATCAATAGAATTCGTGTTATTGGAACTGATGGACGCATGCAACATTATTCTGGTGCTGAATCGAAATGTAATTGCCTTGAACGTGGTTGCGATTGCTTTGATTCAGATCATTTCCTTGCAACATCTGCAAAATTCAATACAATTTCAGCTTTGACTGTTTCACCCGATGGCACAGTTTACATTGCTGACCAAGCAAATTATCGCATTAGAGCAGTCGGCAGTCAATTGCCAGCTGGCACTTCACGCGAGTATGAAATTTACCATCCTGAGACGCAGGAAATTTACATTTTCAATCGCTTCGGTCAACATATACAGACGCGTAATATCATGACGGGCGAAACGCAATATACATTCAGCTACAATGTTAACACATCAAATGGCAAGCTGAGCATTGTTACCGATGCTGTTGGCAATCGAATTTATTTCTTGCGTGATTACACTGGAAATATTCAATACATTGAGAACTCAAAAGGTCAAAAGTGTACATTAAAGCTGTCACCACGCTACAAATTACTTCATGAATTCCGCACACCTGATAACTTTAATATTACTTATGAATATCATGGTGGCACTGGATTGTTAAAGACAAAAGTTGACACAACTGGACGTGCATTTTTCTATAATTATGATGAATTCGGTCGAATTGTGTCGGTAATTGAGCCAACTGGTAAAATTGTCGGTCTTAATTTCGACTTGAGTGAAAAGGGCGCAAGCATTATAATCAGCGAAAGTGGCGTGCAACGTCGCGTGATGTCAGTGCAAACAAATGAAGTTGTTGAGGACGTTGGTGAATCACTTGTACAAATCAGTGTTGAATCGGATGGTTCAACGAGAAGTGTTATGCCGTGTGGTGTCACAACATATGTTGAAACGTCAGCACATGCAATAATTACTGATATGGATCCAGTGCTCGGTGAAATGTATCCAGTGCCAGCAAAGCAACGAACGGAACTAAAGAATGACGTAGTAAATCGATTTGAATGGCGTTATGTTATGGGCAGTGCTAGAAAGCAAGCTACACGCAAATCAAGATCAGTTGCACGTAAATTGCGAGTAAATGGCGAAAATGTTTTACACATTGAATACGATCGCGATGCTCAACAGGTTCATGTGATGACAGGCGATGAAAAAGTTAATTTGTTAAAAGTTGAATATGACAAAGGCCTACGTCCGGTTGCTTTCCGTCCATTGGTGGGTGAATATGCTCCAGTTGAATTAGAATATGATCGCTATGGTCATATAAGCACCTGGAAATGGGGCTCCGATCTGCATGAAGCATACAAATATGACGCTGGCCGTTTACAGGAAGTCAAATATAGTTTGGGTGCTGCAATTGCATATGCTTATAAAGATCCAACATCTATTTATCCATTGAAGATAACAACGCCAAGACAATCGGACTTTTTATTGCAATATGATGACGCCGGTGCATTACAGAGCATAACAACGCCGCGCGGTCATATTCATACATTCACACTCCAAACATCACTCGGCTACAATAAATTTCAATATTTCTCACCCATTCAGAGACATCCATTTGAAATTCATTATGACGATGATGGACGCGTGATGGGCAAATATTATCCACACCAAAGTGGACGCGTTGTAAATGTGTATGATGATAATGGTCGATTAGAAATGATCATTGCTGGATTATCAAGCTCGATATACACGTATCATCCGTACACGGCCATGCTGAAGCAGGTTGAAGTTAAAGAGCCAGGCTGTGAATTGCGACGTGAATTTAAGTATCACACAGGACTGTTGAAGGACGAGTTGTTGAAAATGAGCTGCAAAGGAACAATGTCAACAGGACATTACAAATATCATTATGACACAAATGGGCGTTTAAGTGCCATCGAAATGAATATTGATGGCGCCGCTGATATTCCAATGCAACGCTTCAAGTTCCATCCGAATCTTGGTCAGCTTATGAATGTTGCCGACTTGAAAATAACACAAAACACTTATAATCGTACTGTGGTGCAGGACGCCAGCAAACAATTCATATCAATAACAGATGTTGATGAGCGAGGACGAGTAAAGTCGGTTCTTGTTAATATTAAGTCAGTTGATGTTTTCCGTCTTGAACTCGACTATGATCCAAAGAATCGCATTAAGACCCACAAAGTTGCAATCGGACGCAAGACATCAATGGAAAGTGTCACATATAATGATGACGGACATTTATTGGAAATGACAGGAACCGATACATGGAAATTTAATTATGATGAAAACGGAAATATCATTGGAATGCTCACGGATGAATCTGGAAAGAAGGTGCTGGGTTATGATACTGGCGATCGTGTAATTCAAATAAATGATGTTGAAGTAAATTCATATGATTCACGTGGTTTTGTTGTACGTCGTGGTGATGTTAAATATCGCTATAACAATCGCGGTCAAATGATTCATCTGACAATGCCAAATTCAACGGGACGAACTCAAATGTGGTATACTTATGACGATATGAATCGATTGGTGATGTGGCATGATGATGTTGGCAATGTAACACAATTGTTCTACACTAACGTTTTGGAGCCGAAATTAGTAACGCACATGTATAGTCCTAAGAGCAGCCGAACATTCCGTTACATTTATGATGATCGCAATCATTTATTGGCAATTGAAGTCAATGCCGAGCGTTTCTTCGTGGCAACGGATCAAAATGGTTCGCCATTGGCATTTTTCGATGTTAATGGAAACATTGTAAAGGTTATTGAGCGCGCTCCATTTGGTCATGTAACAAGCGACACAAATCCTGGATTTTACGTACCGATTGGTTTCCATGGTGGAATAATTGACCCAATTAATCATCTCGTCTTTATCAGTGGACGCATGTACGATCCAACAATTGCACAATGGATGACGCCCGATTGGGAACGTTTAGCGATGGATACAATGCAATTACCACAAAACTTGTTCACATATCGCTTCAATCATAACGATCCAATTAACAGAAAAGCAATTGGCGAAGATCGTCACATGGCAAACATTGGTTCATGGCTTAAAATGTTAGGTTATGATATAACAAAAATGCGAGCCAAAAACTATTTGAGCAACATGCATTACAAGCCACCAGTGATGCGAATAACATCAACAAATGTTGCACCATCCTTTGGTGTTATTTCGGGAATGTCAAGCATTGTTGACAAGGTATTTAAATGCAATTCGCAACTTGATTGTGTAATAACTTTTTCATTTGTTCTTATTTTTAGATTGATGAAACATTTAGTGATGTTGAGATCGTTCCACGTCATGCAATGCGAGATTTAGATTTGATGGGAGCCGATGAGCCGGGTAAAGGAGTTATGCGAACACCAAGAATTGCATACCGCCATGGCATATTCGGACCAGGTGTGATAATTTCACGCAATGCAATCGATAATCGGGCTGTCGTTAGTGTTCTCGATAGTTCAGCGAGTGTTGTGCAAGATGTCGTTAGCACCGTGTTCAATAATTCAATATTCCTTGATGTGCACTTCAGTTTGCACAATCAAGATGTATTTTATTTCGTAAAAGACAATGTAATGAAATTGCGCGATGATACGGAAGAACTGAGACGATTAGGATCACTTTTCAATTTTACAACTCATGAAATCAATAGTGAAGGACATGAGGGTGCAGCGACTGGCGGAAAAGAGCTTCGATTGCATTCATCGGAAGCAATGATTATCATAAAGTATGGTATCGATGCTAATGTTGAACGTCGACGAATTCTTAAACATGCCCATAAGCGAGCTGTTGAGCGAGCATGGGAAATTGAACAACAATTGGTGGCAAGCGGCGGTGATGGAAGTGTCGCATGGACCGAAGATGAGAAAGAAGAGCTTATCAATCATGAGAGAGTTGAGCACTATGAAGGTGTTGATATTTACAGTATTCACAGATATCCGCAACTTGCCGATGATCCATCAAATGTTGTCTTCCAACGCACATCCAGATCGACCTAATTGTAAATTGTGACTAACAAACAAACATACACACAAACACATACACACATTTGACTTAACACAGTAAATAATTCATTTTTGATGGACTGAAAACAAATTAATGACAAAAAAGAAAAACAATTTTTTTAAATAAGAAAAAAAAAAAAAACTTAAATTTGATAAGAAACACACAAATCAAATGAAAAGAACAACAATGAAATGTTTGTGAGATTATTTTTTTAGAAATCAACAAGCGAAAAAAATATGTAAAGGATTCAATATAAAGTTAGCATGCATGCGGTGTGCTCATGAAACTTGAAAAGCAAATGGCGCAATTTTGATGCAAAGAAAAAAAAATGATTTGCATCATCACTAGTCACTGGATGCAGATTTAATATTAAGAATAAAAAACAGTAAAGTTAAAAACTTTAATAGTTCTGGTGCCATTTAAATAAATAATTGATTAAATTATGCGATATCCATCCATTTGAATGCCGTATGCATGCCGACTTTTGTCGATGGCATGTTCTAGGTTGTTAAAATACGATGAAGGAAATTTTTTTGTAAATTTAGAGAAAAGAAGAAAAACTTAAAGGCAAGTTTAGAGCGCAGATTGCAAAAAAAAAAAAAAGAAATCAATGACTAGTTGCTTTATGTGATAAGAGATTTTTCCACGAAAGAAAATGACGGACAGACACGATTTTTCTGGGCCTAAAATTGGGAATGAATATTGAAGAAAAATCGTAAGTTTAAGATTATCATTAGGAAAAAAAAGAAACTTCCGGGCGCCCGATTCCCTTCCTAACCCCCTCGGATTTTTTTTAAACCCATACAAATTTTCTAACAGGCTTCGAAATAGACAACAAATCACTCTTAGATTAGGCATGATGGACACGAGTCAATTGTCCGTTAGTGAGACATTAGATGATGGAAACTCGCGAAAAAAATGTTTAGGGCAGAAAAATTATAGTCAAAAGAGGGTTGAAAAATTGCCCAATTCAGAATTTTTATGCTAACGCTTTAAGATTTCCCCTGCTACTCTCTAGAGATCCTCCCCTCTTGGATCCTTCATCCCTCTAAACACACGAATCTCTCTCTATCTCTTAAGGAAAAACTATTTGACACAAGCAATACTAATTAAATTATACATTTTTAAAAAATGGGGAAAAAATTAAACTTTTCTTTTCATTCAAAGCAAGGAACATTTGACATTAGTTCAAAGGAAATTTGATTTTTCCTCGGTTTTCCAATATTTTCTGTGTAAATAGAGAAAAACGTATCGAATCAGTTAAAAAAAAACGTCTAATTAAGTTCATCGAATGTGCGAAATCGGGCCGAAAAATAAATTCTTTGTAAATAAGTCGCAAAGGACGAAAAGCTCTAATTTTTCTAATTTCCCAAAACGTTTCACTCGGCCTGTTCATTCGCTGTGATTGTTCATGTTGCAATCGCCAATTTTCTTAGTTCAACATTGGTTAGACGTTGAATGATAAAATCTTGTAAATTTGATTAAGTTTCACACGCAAAAATGATTTCGTTGTTTGTAGAGAGCTCATTCCTGATTTTCAATTAGTGACGAAATAAGAAACAAAAAAATAAATAAATCGCGAAAGCACAAAACTCGTCCAGCTGATTGTCGCAAGGAATAAGAAGAAATTCTTTGTGATCTCAAAATACGTCTTAAACATTTTAGCAACAACTTTGACGAGATAAACAATAGAAAAGCATTTAACAAATAATGAGGAAAAATAGAAACAGCAAAAAAAGAAGAAGAAAAAACATTCAATTAGATTAGAAAATTGTCGCCGACGATGATGAAAATACATTTTGTAAATAATTTAATATTTAGTTTGTAAGGTATGAAACATAAAAAAGAAATGAATAAAAAGTGAAGAAAATTAAGAGACGAATATTATTTTACAGTTTCCGGTTTTGCTAAGTCCTCTTTTACACAACAGCAATTTTCACCAACAGTTAATAAATTAAATCCAGTGAGACATGTTAATTCTGACTTGCAATTAGTGTGTGATGGACAATCAGGTGCAACTTCAGCTACTTCCGGTCTTGCTAAGTCCTCTTTTACACAACAGCAATTTTCACCAACAGTTAATAAATTAAATCCAGTGAGACATGTTAATTCTGACTTGCAATTAGTGTGCGATGGACAGTCAGGTGCAACTTCAGCTACTTCCGGTCTTGCTAAGTCCTCTTTTACACAACAGCAATTTTCACCAACAGTTAATAAATTAAATCCAGTGAGACATGTTAATTCTGACTTGCAATTAGTGTGTGATGGGCAATTAGGTGCAACTTCAGCTATTTCAGGTTTTGCTATGTCAATTTTTAAGCAGCAACAATTTTCCTCAACCGTCAACAGATATAGTCCAATGTCACAGTAAGGAGATGCGGGGCAGCCATTGCTAGAAGGACAATCAGGAGCTAGCTGTGGCTTTCTTCGTGATGTATCTTTTGGCACACAGCAACAGTTATCACCGACTATAATCATATGATGACGTTTCTCGCAGATCAAATCTGGAACACATTTTGTCTCAACTGGACATATGGGCGCAAGTGAACCACACCGTGTTCTGGCATTTATTGCGAGCAGAAAAATTGTGACGACAAAAATTTGAATAATTATTTGGCTGTTTTTCATTGTTTTTTGCTTCTGACTAATTTACTTTATCAAATGATCATAAAACTCTATAAAAACTTTCTATTTATACTCAAAAGATGGAACGATTATGCAACGTCGAGGGATGATGCAACGGAAACTTATCAAACATTTACATTTGAAACATTATTGATATAATTAAGGGCATTAACAACAGCATGTGGAAACAATTTATGACTATCCAGCAGATACATTTACGAAAGAATTAACCTGCCATAGCCTTCAGGGGAGAATTGAGAAGCATAGAGACAGAACAAGATCAGAAATTATTAGATCAGTTGGTATTAAGTATATCAGAAAACTATACAAACTGATCAGCAGAAACGCACCAGAAATCGAAATTAAGTTTCGAATTTTTCTCCTGAAGGCACTTACCTTAATTGCTTAATATTCCACTACCTACTTAGATCGGAGGGAGCAACTGAGCAACTGCTCAAATCTCTTTCGCTTTAAAAATTATTTACGCAAACAGCAAAATTGCAATAAGCTATTTTAGACCATCTTAATTCCTCAGGAAGGAGGATTTAACATCACTGGCATTGTTCACGATTTCCTTCGCGTCCTTTATCACTTCAAATTGAATTTAGCCGCACGAAATTAGATTAAATTTGACTAGGAAATTTTAAATTATCTGTGACAAAAAGCACAGCACGTGAAAACTGCTCTAACAAATTCACATTCACAACAATTCATTTGCACTCACTGCACATTGCACACGAAGACTTAGTAAATTTAATTAAAAAATTCACAGCAAGCCGAAACACACTACGCAGTAAGCTTGGCTGGAAGGAACACTGGAAATCAGAAGGGGTATGAAGGTATGAATGTTCCGTTTTCCCTAAATTGTCCCCACCAAGGAGAAATATATTTTTTTTTATTTTAGACATTTTAAATTGATTGAACGCAAGATTTAGCGTGATGGAGGGTCACCACTTGTTTGCCCGATTGGTCCTGTATCGCAAAATCGTTACATTCAAATGGGGCGGTTAGTTGGGGAATTGGCGTGGATTGACCGGTCATGTTTTGACCAATGGATTCAATAAAAGTAAATTTAATTTCTCAAAGTTTAATTAACGAATGATTATGTCTCATTAGGATTGCGTTATATAGTTGATGCTATCAATAGCATAACTGAATTGAAAACGATCGACTTTTCACACGTCATTCATTACTCATAAAATTTTACTTGTCGATACAATAGCGCGTTGTATTTAATCTCTGGTACGTTGCCTCTTTGTAATATGATTCATTGAAAAAATTAGGAAAAAGATAACAGAAAATAGATGAGGGAATTATTTGAAAGTTTCGATATTAAAATTGCTTGCACAACTAAACAAGCAACACCTGCACGAAATCACTATTGAAGCATTGCGCCCACAAAAACCTTTCCATATCTTTATTTGTGATAAGCGAGTACGATAAGAATTCATATTTTATATTGACCCAACTTTTATGAAATGATTTTTAAAAAAAAAAAACTAATTTTTAGTTTTGTTATAGACGTCGTTGGACGAGTATGAAAAGTGTTTGGTAAACAATTAATTGCATTATGCCGGAAAAGCTGGAGAACGAGCGTCGTAGGACAAGTTCGATGGGAAGTTTGTTTCAAGATACTGAACTTGAAGTACTGAAACAAAACATTCAGAACAAACACAAACAGATGGTGCGCGAAATTGATGAGAAACTTGATAAAGTCTTCGAGGATTTTATAAACGAAATCAACAAGATGAGTTTGAATCGTTTTGAAGTTGAAAAGTTGTTTATCGATGGACAAAATGGAATAATTAAAAAGACATCGACAAGACAGGGCGTGAAAAGCTATGATAAGGCCCCGGATAACGCTAAAAAGTTACCGCCTCGTCAAACACTGCCCGAAAAATTATTTCAACAGCGCAACTCACTACTTACGGATTTATTTGAAATCAAACACATCAGAACGATTTATCATGTTTTTATTGTTATCTTCAATTTGCTGTTACTTAATGTTTTCATATCAGACTTTGTCGATACGGGGAAAATTAACATTGGACTGCGGCCGATTATCACGGGCTTTAGAGGTTTTCGTCATGCATTATTTGTGTGGTCGGGAATGCAAATAACCATCTTCACCATCTATCCAGTGTTCAAAGCATGGTCAGTGATAACAAAAAAATGGTTTATGAAGGCTGGTTTAATGAGCAGACTATGGCATATTTTGGGCATCTTAACAATTATTGTATATCAAATATCATTCATTGTCATATTTACGAAAGGAGTTGTTCATTTTAATCTCGGACCAGCTTCATCAGTTGCCGTTCTGATGGAGCTTGTTCGTTTTCTGATGAAGTCTCATGCATTTATCAGAACAAATGTTCCACGAGTAATTAATAGCAAGAACAAATTAAAAATTGATGACACTGATTGGGAGCCATCGCCAACAGAAGAAATGATGAAGGCAAAGAACAAGAAGTTTGCAGCGAATGGAACAGCGCATGTCAATGATAAGCGGCAATTTCCAAGCATCTTACAATATGTTTATTTCTTATTTGCACCGACTCTCGTTTATCGCGATGAATATCCGCGCACAAAATCCATACGCTGGCGCGTAGTATTTAAGAATTATGTAGAAGTGTTATCGGTCATATTCATTCTAAGTTGCATATCAGAGCGAATTATGTTTCCCGTTTTCAATCAATTTGGAGCTCAATTCTATTCTATTGGAGTGCGGGAGCTTGTAGCATCCGTTTTTAATAGCATGCTCCCGGGATTGCTGTGCTTCCTGTGTGGATTCTATTGTGTCTTGCATTCGTGGATGAATGCAGCTGCTGAATTGTTGAGATTTGCCGATCGTGAATTTTATCGTGACTGGTGGAATAGCACAAATTTTTCGGTTTATTATCGAACATGGAACATCATTGTACATGATTGGCTATACTTGTACGTTTACAAAGATTTATATGAGCATGTGTTCAAAAAGAATCGCGTCATTTCACAATTACTTGTTTTCCTGCTGTCTGCAGTATTCCATGAATTCATTTTAGCATTCACGTTCAGATTTTGCTTCCCAATTCTGTTTCTCTTATTCCAAAGCTTCGGTGTTATTTTAGTGTTCGTGAAACTTCACAAATCAATCGGAAATATTGTTATGTGGTTGGGACTTGCAATGGGCATGGGAGTTATACTCAGCCTGTATCATATGGAATATTATGCTAGAAGGAACTGTGAATTTGACGAAAACAACTGGATCAATTACTTCGTGCCGATTTCGTGGAATTGCAATGGCTTAAAATTCAGTGAGAATTGGGAAATAAAAATACATTTGTAGTGAAATTTTTATAAACTGAGACGAATATAAGTATTTAACTATTGTACTATAACTTAATAAAGTTCAAATTTGTGCTAATGAAATTGTTATAAAGATACAGAAATTTATATATTTCCTAACGAAACAGTCAAAAACAGAATGAGCTGCTTCTGAATCAAAGTATGATTTGATTGTAAATATTATTAATTATTTTTTAAATTTAATTGCGTTAAGTATTTAGTTTTTTATTGTAATAAATGCCATGATTAATTTGTGGCATGATGGAACATAGTCCAATTTGCACAAAACAGAGATATGGTCATTATCAATAGTTGGAAGTAATGAAAAGATGAGATATGAAAGTTACTTAATAGTTATGAATGATTCATTATCAATGGTCTTGGGACTTGGCGAATGTCTACCAAAATATTTGTGCGTCACTAATACCGTCATCAATACCAATGACTACTTGCTCTGTTAACTATTTGGTGAAAAAGAGGAAGAGTTTCCACCAAACTTAGCTACATAGATCAGTGGTTCTCGGATGACCTAAATACGCAGTGCAGTGGCCCTTTTTAAAAACTGCAAAATTTTGGCGACCCAAAAAGAAAAATGGCGTCAATTAATTCGTTTTTTTTTTTAATCCAAAATCCTTTGACGGCTTCAAATGTTTTTTCGCTTTCGCCTACACTAGAAATGACTTGTCCAGCTGAAAGAATGTAAGTCTGTTCGACGTGCATAGCAATTTTTAACGTTAATACCTCCCACAACATTCCAGAATGATGTGAAATATTCAAATTCAATCTCCAAAACTAGTTATTATGCAACGGAAACATATTAAACATTGTATATTTGAAACATTATTGATATAATTAAGGGCATTAACAAAAGCATGTGGAAACAATTTATGACTATCCAGCAGATACATTTACGAAAGAATCAACCTGACATAGCCTTCAGGGGAGAATTGAGAAGCATAGAGACAGAACAAGATCAGAAATTATTAGATCAGTTTGTTATTAAGTAGATCAGAAAACGATACAAACTGATCAGCAGAAACGCACCAGAAATCGAAATTAAGTTTCGAATTTTTCTCCGGAAGGCACTTACCTTAATTGCTTAATACTCCACTACCTACTTAGATCGGAGGGAGCAACTGAGCAACTGCTCAAATCTCTTTCGCTTTAAAAATTATTTACGCAAACAGCAAAATTGCAATAAGCTATTTTAGACCATCTTAATTCCTCAGGAAGGAGGATTTAACATCACTTCCATTGTTCACGATTTCCTTCGTGTCCTTTATCACTTCAAATTGAATTTAGCCGCACGAAATTAGATTAAATTTGACTAGGAAATTTTAAATTATCTGTGACAAAAAGCACAGCACGTGAAAACTGCTCTAACAAATTCACATTCAAAACAATTCATTTGCACTCACTGCACATTGCACACGAAGACTTAGTAAATTTAATTACAAAATTCACAGCAAGCCGAAACACACATTAAGTACACTAATAAAGATGACCGTCACGCAGTAAGCTTGGCTGGAAGGAACACTGGAAATCAGAAGGGGTATGAAGGTATGAATGTTCCGTTTTCCCTAAATTGTCCCCACCAAGGAGAAATAACTTTTTTTTTATTATTTTAGAGATGTTAAATTGATTTTTAACGCAAGATTTAACTAACTGTAACAGAGTTTTTTTTTTTTTAAAGATTTTGTCACAGCTTACTTTTTGCTGTTAAGTCAGTAGTTTTTAAGAATTTAACAATGATTTTTTTTTAATGAGTGATATGAAGATTTATGGTGTTATTGTGATTCATGATGAATCAGTAATAATTAGATTATTTGTGATATGATTCTATAAATGTGTTAATTCAATGTCGATAAAATATATTTGAGATTCGTAACATAACAAATTTAATAAGATTGTGAAAGAAACAATAATAACGTTACCACATTTAACCAATAAGTAGAAATTATTAATTAATTGATTGCATCATCTTAAATATTAATTTAAAAAATGTGTTTCATCTAGAAATATTGAGCCGTTTTGCTATTGTTGATTTTTATCACTTCTACATAAACTGATTGCCAAATTGATACGACGACGAAGTGGAATTGAGCAATCCAAGGCGTTGTTTTTGTTTTCGCTGTTCCGTCATCTATTGGAAACGTGAATTAAGAAATTATTTAGATTATGAATGAAATAATGGAATTAGGTAACTTACTGATCTTTCAGTTCCACTAATTGTTGTGAAAGTTTCCCAACTAGCATCTGAGTCTTTTCCAATTGTCCTTGCCAACTCTTCACATCCAAGTGGTAATCCGTCGAGCCCGGCGCAGCAAAATGATCTACAACCATTCTACAACAAATGTTTCAAATTATTAAAATATCTGTAGTTAAGTAGTTGCAACTGAATAAATTTTAAATCTCTGATTCAGTGCAAGAATTTTCGTCCTTGAGTTCCTGAATGTTTTGCCCTTTTGTTTCCAACTTTCCCCGATGGTTTTTTTTTATTTCTTTTGAAGTTTTTCTCCCAGCTTCGACACATAAATCTTTGAAATTATTTTTAATGATTAAAATGAATTAGTTTAATGACTGTGTATAGTTACAGTGAAATTCATAACCAATACTTTCTTTGATATGTTTTCAACTTATTTAAACTTACTTTTATGCATTTCGGGCTTATGCTTAATTTTTCACAAAATTACAATTATTTTAAATGTATCGTTTGAAAATATTCATTATGTTCGAATTTAATATAATTTTAGAGGAAATAAAAAGAGATAAAATAGTCAGAAAATGTCACACGAATTATAATTGCTATTGCAGATAACAATAAATTATATTTGAGTTGGCAGATGTACTTATTGAGTTACGCAATATTATTCTAGAGGCGTTCAATTATAAATTTATAATAATATTTATTTGTTGAATTTATTCAATACAAGAGTAGAATTTCAATACTGAGTTCAACATTAAGACTTAATTTATTGATAATTTCCGAATTTTGCTTCAGCAGTTCTTTATTTTATAAGCAAACTGTGGCAACTGTGTTAGATTAGTTTTAATAGCAGAAATTGTTGCAAACAAATTTGACATGCTAAGAATTGATTGATAAGAAATTCTTTCGTAAATAATTTTGCTAAATTAAGATTCTTTCGAAATCTGGGTCCACTATGAAAGTTTATTGCGACGGAATTAATCATTTGCGCATGCAAATTGAGCGATGTTTATATTTTATGCTTATTTCGGTTGGCAGCTGCTTATCAGTTTAATTTTTCTTTACTTTCTCAAATTAAATAAATAAGTTGACTGTGACAACTGTGACTGTGTGCTTAATTGTCAGCCACTATCTTATATTATGCTCACAAAATAAATTATTTCATTCGCTTATTTACAACATACATTTTTTGGAAGTTCTCGCTTCCGCAACATATAAATAAATAAGAAATTTCAGCAATTAATGATTTCCATTTATTTTGCTAATTTAATGCCTTCCGTAACTCAAACTTTATTTTAACTGACGTTATAGAAAATTCTTAATATGATTTATTGTATTTATGAACAATCCCGAGCTGAATTTCTTATATTATCGAATTGTAGTATTTTGCTGCCTCAGTGTCCGAACAACGCAACAAACGATGAAGAGAACTTCGACTTTACGAAATTTGTTTTTGTTGCCAATATAAAAATATTCATATTCGAATTATTATTTAAACTTATTCAAAATCACAATAAAGCTCAGTCGCTTTATAGTCATTGAATTTATTTAGTGCTTAATTAACAATTTCTGTGTGAAAATTATGAATTCACTTTTGAGAATTTTTTTAATTGTAATTTGTTATTTAACTATTTGTGTACAAGTCGTGGAAGGAATTTCTGTGGAATGTGAATTTCCACAAACAAAACATTTCCGGACATGAAATTGTTACAGAAGTCAATGGCATTCATGAATCTGGACGCACAAATCAGGATGTGAAATGGATTAATTTTTATCAAATGAAACTTGAGCGAATTCCAAAAGATTTAAACAAATTTTTCCCAAATGTCGCAATAATTGATTTGGACGGAACTGGATTAAAAACATTGTTGAAGGAAGATTTGGAGAAATTTCCGAATTTAAAATGGCTCTGGGCAAAAGAAAACGAATTGGAGTTGCTTGAGAGTAATTTGTTTGAAGGAAATACAAATTTGGAAGTGATTAAAATAAATCATTATATTATATTATAAATTATTATTTTGTCTCGTGGATTTTTATGATTTTCCTGTTATTCGTTTTGTTTCAAAAATAAAGCGAATTGGCATGAGAAAGATAGTTCATGAGCTATAGATTGACCACTTTCACAGCATGTTCTTCATCTTCGAAGTAGCAAGTTCCACATAATGACATTTTTAAGAAGTAATCAATTCTGCCACAAATTATGTTCTCAAAAAAAAAAATAAATTCGACACATTTTTGAGCTGTTCCCACATTATCAAATTGTCCTTTCTTTGTGTGATTGCGACGATCGCATGCTGCTTCAATATCCGAGCAACATAAAAATTCTTTGTTTGTATTTGGTGGGAGTTGAACACGACACGATGAAAAGAGTTTCAGTGAATTTTCGACATTACGAACTTTGTTGCTGTTGCTGTTATGCTAAAATATTCATTCGAATTCTTATTTAAACTCATTCACAATCTCAATAAGGCTCAATTACTTTACGGTCGCTGAATTGATTAAGTGCTTAAAAATATTTGTCTGGAAAAAATATGAATTCAGTTTTGAGAATTATTTTTATTTTAATTTGTTATTTGCTTTTTGGTGAAAGTATCGTGGATGCAATTGCTGTAGAATGTGAATATGGTGTTTGGAATGTTAATTATTCCTGCTACATGAAGGCTCAAAATATTTCTGGGCACGAAATTGTTACACTTATCAATGGCATTCATGAAACTGGAAAAACAAATGAGGAAGTGAAAAGAATTGATTTTAGACGAATGAAATTTGAGCAAATGCCAAAAAATTTTGGCAAATATTTTCCAAATGTCGAAAAAATTGATTTGTCAGAAATTGGATTAAAAACATTTTTGAAAGAGGATTTAGAGGATTTTCCGAATTTAAAATGGCTCAATGCATATAACAATAAATTAGAGTCACTTCAAAGCAATTTGTTTGAAAGAAATACAAATTTGGAAGTGATTAGTTTTAGCTACAACAAATTAAAATCCATTGGAAGTAATTTACTAAAACCCTTAACGAAATTGGAAATAGCACATTTACAAGGCAATCCTTGTATTAATGAAAATGCGTTTACAAAAGCTGCGATTGAAGTATTAAGGCCGAAATTAATTGTTAAATGTCCACCAACACCTGAAATGATTCAACAAGAAAACATTTTGTGGCAAAATGAAATTCTTAAAGAAATTAGTATACTGCAAGCTGAACTTGTTGGTAAGTGAACTTTTTGAGGAGCTTTTTTTAAATTCCGATTTGCTAATAATTTTGACGCAATTTTTTCTCATTGTGTTCAGCTTCCTTGGAATCGTTGACAAAAGACAAGGCTTCGTTAGCAGTTTCCCTGGAATCATTATCAACATCCATGGTATCGTTGATAGCCGAAAAATCAGCATGTTCAGTATCCTTGGAATCACTATCACTTCAACTTTATTCTTGCAAAACTAATCTTACAGAAGCAAACGCCGAGCTTTCTAGAGACGAAATGAATTGAATTTCCGTTCAACAAGATTTTGTATGCACGCGAATGATCAGCATTAACGTGAATTCCACATGAAATCCACACACTTAAATTGTTCCCAAGAGAAACCAAATTTTGAAAACTTTTCAGCTATTTTAGAATAAATTCATAACTGAAAAGTGCTTTCTATTATAGAATTCACAACATGACTCAATCATTGGAAGTAATTAATACTACTGCAGAACTAATCTTTAAAATTATTCAATGCTTATCCTTGAGAATTTTATTTTTATAAACTTGTCTTGATGATCACGGTAAGAAAATATCATGCGAGTTGTATTTACTTTGCAGATAACTCGGAATACTATTTGAGCTGACAGAGTCTATGTATTTATTTATGGAGTATTTTTTATTCTAGAATAATTTCAATATTGAGGTCAATGATCAAGTTAAAATTTTACTGATTTTGAATTGAAAATATTTCTTTCCTTTGGATATGGGAAAAACAATCCTCATCACTGTTATTACTAAGAAGTGAAAACTGCGCAAAAACCTTTTTGTCTTATTTGGACAATATCTTTAAATGACAAAATGTGGGCTTCAGCCAACGAAACAATAAAGGAATGGTCTCGCTGATCAAAAAGATTGTGTTCAGGCTTATTGGAAAGAATAGCTACCTCTTCTTCCATAATTTGTCTCGTATCATGCAGTTTTAAACGACTCGCGCCATGCCTTGGTGAGTGATTGCTGGTGTCAAAGGTCATATTTGAATGCGTCACATTGTTGGCTACTTTGTAGACCATGCAGACTGTCTGTAGATAGCTGATACCTTTAAGTGGCAGAATTTTGTAATGTTCATATAGATCAGTGATCGAGTGTAGCAGCGGGAGCGAGAAATATGGGCTCAAATATTCAAGAATTGAGTTCGACCAGATAAGCGCCAGATAGCTAAGATGGGAATGAGGATATGCAAAGTAGATTTGCTTAAGAATACGGGACGGAGCCTTTTCTGGAGCTTGCAAATTGCAGCCACTCTTTGTCTTTTGTCTGTTTTCGAACGAAAAACCACAAACATTGTTTTCACTACGTTCATAGAGAGGCGGTTTAAGTTCATGTATGATTTTATTTTGTCCATGTCTTCGCAGACTAGCAGATCCATAGTTTCAACGTAATCTAATTCATAAAACATTCCAGTGTCATCAGCGAAACGGTGAGCTTTTCCGTGGTGCTTTAAATTCGCGAAGTCATTGACGTAGATGAGAAATTTCCTCGGCCAAAATTTAGATTTTTTATTTTATATGTTACGGAACGTTAGATTAGTTTTAATGGCAGTTGTTTGACATCCGCACGATTGATAAGAAATTCGAAATTTTGGTCCACTGTAAAGATAATTGCGAAGAAAACAACAATTTGCGAATCCAAAATGAGTGATTTTTGTTATATGAAAAAGAATAATCTTGTGCTTGTGATAAAAAAAAATTATATTTCTGGCGGTTTGCGGCTGCTTATCAGTTTAATTTTTTTTTTTTCTTCAAAATTAAATAACTGGCAATTTGCATATTTTCAATATGAGAAAACATAATTAATGCGATAGATTATGTGCTGTATTACAGTGTAAAGTGATATGAATCACTGTTTTAAGACACAATTGTTTCATGATAACAAAACAAATTATTTCATTCGCTTAGTAACAAAATTATCTTTTATGGAACGGAGCTCTGAGTTCTTCCACAACATATCATTTTGATTCAATTTCTTAATGTCATTATTGTATTAAATTAGGAACAATCCCGAGCTTAGTTCCCGCATAGCCAAATTGTCCTCTCTCTTTGAGTGAATGCGACGATCGACATTCGAGCTTTTCTGCTTCCTCGGCTGCTTCAATGCTTCAATGTCGATTTAAATAATTCGAAGATTTTCAGAATAAAAACAAAATGCATGCGATAGACTGTGTGACTGTGCGCAGTCATTCATTGTTACTATCGCTGTGAAATGATAACTATTTCATCGATAATATGCCAGCAAGAAACAAAACTAGGAAAATTGATGGAACTAGTGGAGTAAACCCAGCAATAGTTGCATATTGTTAATTCATTTATTAATGTTTTTATTATTCATTTTCCTATTTTTTTAGCAGTTATTTTGTAGACCTAAGTGGAAGTGTAAATCCGAACCTATTAATTGTAATGATGATAATTATTATTATATGTTATTAAACCCTTTTCTAATATAACAAATCAGGGTCGAGTTAAAAGTGAGCAAATCAATAAATATACAAAAGAAGTAATTATTTAGTTTTTTCGGGTTAATATATGCATAAATATTTTAGCTTACCAGATCTAATGTCCTCATATTTAATGTTTATCCTTAATTATGTAGTGAAATCAATTCCAAATCGATAATAAGTTTTTACAAATTCATATTTTATTTATAAGGTTAATAAATAGATAATTTAATAAGAACTTTTGGAAATGACAATAAAAAGAAACGCTTAAAACTCGAGAGTGAAGATATATTTTTGAAACCTTTTTGGAAGCACATGAATTTGAGATTAAATTACGATGATATTTTTTTATGAGGTCTTGAACAAAACTTATCGCATTCTAAAGCATGCAGACTCCATCGTAAAAGAAAAATATTTAACTTCATTATAACTACTTACGTTTCCAATTGCTGTTCCGCTCTTGGCGAAGTTTTGCTTGTGATCCTCATACGGTTTGCAAGCAAAGTTAAAATGGGGCCTGTTGAAACACGATTGGCTATAATGCCTTCAGAGCTAGAGATTTTACAGGCGATAAGGCGAATAAAACGGGTATTGTTAATTATAGTGTCCAACAGAATGAAGAAAATTGCATAATATTATCAAAAAGCAATCAGTTTGACGGAAGAAATATTTATAAGGATTTCGTTTATCTTCTTGTTATAATTTCCCTCTTTTACTCCAGATTTTCATTTAAATTTCTACATTATTTATCTTTTAACCTGAAGTCGCTCGTACAGCCCACGTACGCTCCACTGTTTGAATTGGCAACTCCTGCTAACATATTGCCCGAATTTCCTAAAACTTTCCGTTATTGTAACTCAATAGGCTGCTTCAGCAACGTAAAAAGAGTTAAAAGTTAAATCTCGTTCTATGCAAAAATAAATAAATAAATATAATTATAAAATAATAAATCAGCAAATAATCCTGGTCCACCTCCAAAAAATTAATAACGAATTTTCTTGATGAAACATCTTTTGTGGGATGAGTTATTTTATTGCCATTATCCTGGAAGAGGCTATCTGAGGCCTCTAGGAAAAGGGAAGTAAAAATAAGTACCCTCCTCAGTTTTGTTGAAAATTAATAATGAATTCGAATGATGAAAACATCTTTGGGTTATTTTGGTTTTTTGAGATGAATGAATTTTATTACATTTATTTTATGTTATATATTATCAAAGGGCAATCTACTCTGAGCTTTTTCGGCTGGCTCATTTGGATTTGAAAGTGGCAAGAGAACGACGTGAAGAAGAATGCAACGTGGGTGGTGGATGAATGTTGCGTATGGGAGATATTGGTAAGGCTTTAATTCATAAATCATTCTGATCATTGCTTTCTGACTGACACCTGCCTTTTTTTAATTAATTTTTTATTTGCTTCTCACAGATTTCTCAAGATCTTCTTCGTCCGCAGGATCTGCAGTAAGTAATGCTCTTTCGGTGCAATCCGTCGGCGAACCACGTGGCTCGTTGCTCCAGCAAGCAATAGAGCTGATTAAGCAGACCGTAGAGCTTGTTACGCAAGACCGTAATGCAGTTACTCTGTTGAATGGAGCAGTTGAGTTGCTCATTCAGCTCCAAAAAGAACAGCTACGGCAATCAACGGAAATCTAGATTCAAGGAACCGAGTCCCCAATCGTCGAATTTCCCTTCGCCGAGGAAATGCCTGGAACGAGTGTACTGGTGGGCCAACATTCGTGGCTATAAAACCAAGACAATCGAGCATTCAACACCAACAGCAGCCGGAAGTGGAAGAGTCGGATGATGATGATGATCAACAGCTGCCAGAAAATGTAGATGTTTTCTCGCTAGTGGATATTACTGAACTTCAAGGTATGCAATTAGTTTTGCCATTGAAATATTATTTTCTAGACGAAACAATGATCGGTTTTTGTAAAATCAACTTCGGCATGTGATAAATTATTATTATCGTCATAAATTGCTTATCATCGAAAGCTTTCAAGCTTTCATTATGGAATATAAAAGAAAAAGCTTTTAATTATAATTTTTTTAAATGCGTTTTTTTTTCAGATGTTTGAATTAAATTCTTTTTTACAAATTCGGAAGACAAAGAAACCATAAGATCTTCCTTAAGCCTTTGCGTAGGACCCATAAAATGCAGCCACATTCAGCTGCGGTCCACATAAAAAATGCACTTTTAAGTTATAAAATAAGTCAAAATTGTATATATGATGAAGGGGCGAAGATATTTTCCTGTCATTTTGCTGGATATACGCAAGCAAAAAAGTTATGTGAATTAAATTTGTAAAAATATTAGTGACTTGAAGTCAGAAGGGAAATGTAATTCCACACGTATATTTATTTAGCATTATTCGAAGTATGAATTTGTAATTATGTTTGTAAAGAATAATTAAATAAAGCAATTAAATAAAAATAAAATAATTAAATAAAAAAAATACATAATTTGGCAACTGTGCTGTTGTGCTCGCGGTACTCCTGACATTCTTATTCGTACATCATCCTACATCGGTTGGATTGAATCATTCACATGACGTTTGTAGAATTAATTGAATTAAATGACAAAGTTTTGGTGCAAAAAAGTTACATGCAGGTGTATGCAATGGATTTATAATACACGTGTCATATTATTTTTTATGCGTGTGAGAGAGAGATTTCGTTGTGAGCGCATTGTTAATATATCTTACGAGTAAATTATTGCTGTGTATTATCAGCACGCGTGAAGTGAAAGAAACGCTCACCGTGACCGAAATTTTCACCGTCCTGTAAAGTTACTGGTGTTTTCCTATTTGGTATAAAAGCAAGAAAGGGATGGAAAATTCAATAAACATATTTATGACATGACTATTGTCATTGAGCATGCATAGATAAAAAAAATATGTACTGTAGTATATGGATATACTGAATATTCAATGTTCACCTTTTTAATGTTTCCGGTAGAAATAAGCAACAAACGGCACCACAAAAGCATAATACGCCCAGTATCAAGGAAGGCAATGCCTTAAAAAATATGGCCTGCATTTCGAAGTATTTAAAAATGTCAGATAAAATTTAGTATCATTTGCTGTGAATTTACTTACTGTGTACAGAATGTATGAACTGAAGAACGTAAAAGCATATCCAGTAAGATGTACAAGAGATAAACCTTGACCTATAAATTAATTTAGTTATTGTAAAATAAATATTAAAAATAATTCTTGACCTCTGACACATGTGGGAATAAGTTCAGTTGCATATTGTGCTCCAGAATTATAAGCAACAGTAACTGCAAAGCGTCCAATTATGCTCAAAACAGTAAGCATTATGGGATGTGTTTGTTGGTATACAATAGCGATTCCTGTTCCAGCTGTAAAAAATCCGCTGACTAACAATGATAACGAAGACGTCGCCTTTCGGCCGATTTTATCTTGAACAGCAAGCAATACCAAGCATGCTGGTAAAATAGCAGACGCACTCAAGGTGAATAGAATGAATGGCGACATGCCCAGTCCTTCAACATTTTTCGAAATTGCATCATATCCTAAAGTTATTATCATGCTAGAAAATGGAAAATGATTTACTGAATTCAAAAATTGACATATATCTGCATACATATATTTCTATGGACTTACGATTTAAAACACAAGATAAGTGTTAATCTTCTAAGCCGTGGCGTCTTAAAGAGTCCTATCATACTGGGATGTTCATCGGCGGCTTTCGTATTTATTGAATTAATATCTGCAACGACGGTTTTAAATTCCTCCATGAAGCTCTCATTTAATATCTTTCGGTTAAATTTCGCAATTTTCTGATAGCAAACAAGAGCCCGATCTAGCTTGTTATGCGAAATTAGCCATTGTGCGGATTCAGGGATAACGAAATAAAACAGTGGCACAACCATGGCTGGCAAAATGATTGCAATTAAATAGAGTTTCCAGTTGCCAAGCCAAACCGCAAGCCAGGGCGATAGCATACTGCCAATACAGTAAAACACGCCGATACATAAATTTAACCCAATAGTTCTCATGCGTGGAGAAATATATTCCATAACTAAAATATAAATCATCACAAAGTTTGTGTCTGTGGCCATGCCGGATATAAATCGACATATCGCAAATGTGTATTCATTAGTTACAAAAATCGTTAAGCCATTACCGACAATTGCAGTAATATGAGCAAAAATTAAAACTGGAAGACGACCAATGACATCGGAAAGAATTCCAAAAATCAGAGTTCCAACTACAGATCCAATGAAATATGTCGATTGACCTATGACAGATTTCCAGCTATTCTCGCAAACCCAGTTTAAATCACTCGTCATACTGTGATATCCAAATAGAAAATCATAGTCATAAATCCATTTTTGACATTTGACTTCATTAGTAGATATTTGTTGTGTTTCAGCCTCTCGTTGAGTGCGACTAAGTTGCCGATCCTCTAAGGTCTCATGCAAAGTGTTTTCATTAAATAGTTTTGTCGACTCATTTAGTAAAATGCAAGATGGATTGGAGCTTCGTGAGTAATAGTTACGAACTTCATCGATCGTCAGGTTTGATAAGTTTTCCGAGTAACACCTGTTGACGAAAAACAAAACTTATCACGTACACGAATAAATAAATAATATTAATTTCAACAGAAACCTCCGCGAATGCTTTGCGCAAAGCTTTGACAGACTCAATTATTAAGTGCCAAACAATAATCATATTTATAATGTGCCGCCTTTTGAATAGATTACTTCATAAATAAATAACGGAGGGTGATTCCCGATGGGAATTTCTTTATTTTATTTGTACAATAAATTCTGTTGCATTCTTACGGCAATTTAAGGTTAAACTAAAAACATTCACCGATTCTCTTATGCAAAAACTTTATAAAATAATTCTGTAAATATGTGAAAATTTCTGTGCAAGAAGGAAATTTTCTGAGCGAATTTACTTAAAAATAAATTTCATTTTAATTTTTATCTACCTACATAGCGCAATGGCTAAAAATCACTCACCAATGTTCCGGTACAAAACTTATGATTGTTTGACTATAATAATGCATGCTTGATATAATATTTACAAGACAGAATAACCCTAACAACATATGCTGATAGCTATGAAAATCTCCACATTTTTCCAGTAAATGATCAATATTAGCCGATTTTTTCATTGTTGAAAACTGTTCCCACGAGGTAATACTTTACAATTCAAACTCTCTACTGACTGAGTCGCTTATAATTGAAGTCAAGCTCTCAAGTTGTTTTCTTTTTCTTATCAACAATATTGCAGCAAAAATCTTTTTTTTATTTCATTCTTTTTCACTTCTTTCATCACTTTTTCCAGCAAAACGATTGCGACATAATAATATTCTTATCAAATGCATTCATTGCAAATATTGCATATGTCGAACTACCTTCCAGTTATAATTGCATACAATTTGGGAAAATAATTTAAAATAAATCCTATTGAAAATGAGACTGAAAATGACATCTTATTTGCAGGGCTGGAAATGGAACAAAAGCCGATTTTCGGCACCTTACTTTAAGTCATCATCAATTTTCGCACTTGTACAGATTTCACTTATTACCGAGAAGGAAAATGAAAAGACGGAAAGGCCCTAACGGTAAAAGTCGAATTGAAAAAATGCTCCAGATATTCAAATATTTACGAAAATCTGTTGATTTATTTACTTACTTAAACCTGTTCACTAAAATACACTTCAATCTTAGTGTAAGCTAAAAAATTAATTTCCTTTTTTCTCGGAATTCCGGTACTATACAGATAGTTCTACTTAACCTCAAAAACTTGGTACATATCTAGTACCTATATCTAATAGGTACCTGTATCTAACAGGTATTAAACAGAACAGAAATTAACCGGAAAAATGATCAAAATATTGCATTCAGTTATATGATTTTTCTTTATATTAATTTGGATTGAAACACGAAACGAACTTATAAAATGAGTTTGTTGAAACTTTTTTTTTTTCTAGAAATGATGGTTCGTGGCGCTGGCGAGCTTTCAATCTTTATATATTACATACGATTACATACAATGTGTTCACCATACGGAAAACCCTCACATTACATTGTGATTATTTTCAAGCTCGAGGTTGATCATAAATTCAGTCATGGGATCAAGTATGATGATCTTAAGGGAGTGAGGGCCGGAAATATCATCGGAAAATGGTGACAAAGTTTATGTATAGGTCCTACCTACCTTAATTTATTTTTGTTCATAGAGATCGCGTGACAGTTTGAGTGAGATGCATGATGAAATATAAATAATAGGAAATTAAATACAATGAATTTAATTTTTCTGGAAATTAACAAAAAATCAAAAACTGTACATTTTAGAATTGGAACTGGTTAAGTCGAATAGACAAGTGGGAAAGTGATGAAAAATGAAATGCGATTTATATGCAATGCTGTATAAATAAATATGCATACGCTTATTATATGTTATTTGCTTACGCTATACTGGTTGAAGCTTTAAAATGGCATAGATTGCATAACATTTCCAAACCCACAGGTGGAATGTGAGAAACAGATGTAAATTAACGTGAGAAACATAGAAACATGCTAAACACAAAAAAAAATTATGAGTATTAAATTATTTTCAGTTCCCTTTTTGCTATCGTTCATAAAAAGCTTCCTAACGCTCTTTTACGCAATATTGAACGCTACGTTGTGCATTTTTAAAATCGCTTTTATTGCTTTTTTAAATATTTTAACATTTTTTTTTTTTCAATTTAAATAAATTTGATTTTATTTCTTACATTAATTGGATACAATAATTGATGACATTTAGTTTTCGAGTCACGAAACTGAAACCTGAACCTCATTAAAAGATGATCCAATAAATTGAAAAGTTTCATATCAACTTTCTAACAGAGCTTTTTTTAAAGATTTTGTCACGGAACTAACTTTTTTTGTTGTTAAGTAGTTTTTAAGAATTTAACAATTTTCTAGCGATTTTCAATGATTTTTTTTAATGAGTTAATTCGAATGATATGAAGATTTATGGTGTTATTGTGCATGATTCATGAATCAGTAATAATTAGATTATTTGTGATATGATTCTATAAATGTGTTAATTCAATGTCGATAAAATATATTCGAGATTCGTAAAGTAATGACACTTTTGAGTGTGAAATTTCCTTTTAAAAGTGAATTTTAGGAAACTTTTAACCAAGAAACATTTTCTTTAAGTAACGATTTTGCTTTTTTTTAAGTCAACATAACAAATTTAGTAAGATTGGGAAAGAAACAATAATAACGTTACCACATTTAACCAATAAGTAGAAATTATTAATTAATTGATTGCATCATCTTAAATATTAATTTAAAAAATGTGTTTCATCTAGAAATATTGAGCCGTTTTGTTATTGTTGATTTTTATCACTTCTACATAAACTGATTGCCAAATTGATACGACGACGAAGTGGGATTGAGCAATCCAAGGCGTTGTTTTTGTTTTCGCTGTTCCGTCATCTATTGGAAACATTAGTTATGAAATTATGTATTTAGATTATGGAATTATGTAACTTACTTGATCTTTCAGTTCCATTAATTGTTGTGAAAGTTGCCCAACTAGCATCTGAGTTTTTCCAATTGTCCTTGCAAACTCTTCACATCCAACTGATCGCCTTCACCTTCGGCAGTGTCAAGTGATGTTGCTCTCAATCGCGGAAACCAGTCCAGATTTAGAGCTTTAACCATTGAATGAACATAACTTTCAGGTCCCGTAAATTCCGTTGGATCTTTAACTTTAATTAGAACCATAAAGTACAAATATTGCCACATATTGTGCTCGTTTGTGATGTGCTCCTCAAAGCTCACTGTGCGATTGTCAAAGGCCGATCGATTAAGGCCACAAATGAAGCAAGTATTCTTCAGAATTAGCTCCTTTTGTTGCTTCTCTGAACGCAAATCAGCAAATGTGTCAATGATGACACCAAAAATAAGATTAAGAACAATAATGATAACAATGAAGAAGAACAAAAGATCATAAACGACACGAGCCATAAACAGCGGTTCCTTGCTACTCGGCGCCCGTAAGATATCTCCAATTCCACCGCCATTACGTAAGCCTTGATTCATTGTTGTTACAATGCACATCAATAATGAATCGCAAGCGCGCTCTTTAAGTTCACCATCACTAACTTCTTCCTTAGCTTCAGATGCTTTTGATTCGCAATAATTCTTATTAATTGCTGACATGATGCTTGAACGCATATCAAATGACGACGAGTCGCATGATTCTAATTCAGGGAAGGAAAATACAAATTAATTATTGTGCAATCATCCAATAACAGATGTAAATCTCACCAATAAGATCTTCATCAACAGGAACAAGAAAATCGTCCTTAAAGAAAATATAACCGATAATTGAAAACATGTAAACAAGAATGAGCGCCAAGACAGCTGTCAATATAATTGAACGACCATTGCGTGTTACAGATCTGATGACATTGAGCAATGTTTCTTCACGATAAACAACATCAAAGAGCTGAAAAGATATTTCAAAAAGTAAAAAAAAAAAACTTGAAGCTCTCGAACGAAATGAATGCAGTGAACTCACCAATACTGAATAGAAAAACGGATGTACCATAATGCCGCAAACACAAAACAACATGTAAACAAAATGATAGAGCAATTCAGCATCGGTGATTATTTTGATGAAATGCTTTTCGAGCGTTCCATGATTTCCCATAATGCTGACAATGTGAACGCCTTTCATGATAACAGTAACACATCCTAACATCCATAAAGTCGGTTCAGGTCCAATTGAAAAGATCATTCGAATTATAATTGACGCAACCAATGCTCGAATTCCTGATTCGCGTGGCATTGTTATCACAAATGCCAATGTTGCCAAAAAGAAAGTCCAAATGAGGCAAGAGACATGAAATTTCAACTCTGGAACGCTGTGATCGAATGGATAGAAGAATGCGACAATCACATTGATCAGAACTGCACAATTGAAGAGAATATTTGCCCACAATGACATGTAACTGCTGACCCAAAATAATGCCGGCTGTCCGCGAAGTTTCTTTTGCCATTTCATTTCATTAAACATCGGCTCAGTACGATCGAAAAAGTCAACGACCTTCGAGCCTTGATCATCGCGCTCAGCCGTGTGAAGAATTTTAATTTTTGTATCATGCGTCAAATATTCACAAATTTCGGGAATTGGAAACACAATTTGTTCCAGCGTCCGATCATTGCGAACGATTTCAATTTGTGCTGTGTGCGTGGCGTAGAATGTTAGTGCCTTTTGTATCTTTGGATCGACATTTGATTCGGTTGAGCGCAATAATTGTGCAAGTTCCTTATTGTGATGTGCCAACTGATGGCACAAAATGTAAATGTTGTGTCCAACTTCTTTTGGCGATACTGAAATGTCCTCTGTATCGTCATCGGATAAATCATCAGGATCCGAATCATCAAGAACTTCTTCTTGATGGAAAGCTCCACAAGCAACATCAATCAGTTGCTTTGGATTCATGTTGTAAAGTATTCTTTCAGCATTCTCAGAGTCACCACGCGATTCCATAATTGCCAACAGTAATTTACTTGCATTGTTCTTCAGCTCCAACACCAAATCCATTCGATTTTTTCCTAAAGGATTTATATCATTTAATATGAGTGCAGTGATGATGTCGAGACCATTTGATTCATGCGTTGCAATGCAATTTTGGTTTTCATGACATGGGCCTTGACAATATTCAGTGAGCGTTTCAAGTGTCTGATTGATGAGCTGAACATTATTTTCATTGATATAGAGTCCAAGCAAACCCAAACCGCCTGTTGTTGAGCCACAAATACAATCGAGAAACATGAGAGTCTCAGAAACGAGATTATAATTTGTTTTGTTGTTTTGATTGCGCAACAAGTTCTGTAGTTCTGGATTGTGATTTTCGCACAGCAATTGCAAGAATCGCAATATCGGTTGCATGACGAGAACTTTCGGTGACAATTTGTTGCGTTGTTCCTTGTCCTTGTGTTTTTCCATTTTCTCTGCCAACATGTCTTCCAATGCACTTCCAACATTAACTGCCATTCCATCATCGACGGCACCTGTGAAATTTCGTGCTGCTGCAAATGCACGTGCTGTACTTATTCCAGCATTATTCAGTTCATCCCTAAACTCATCGGTGATGACAATTCCATTTGACTTAATCGCTTGCGATCGCCGATGAATTTTCTCAAGATCGCGCGCATACTCTTTGTTTTCGTTTGCTTTGGCGGCAATGTCGGTTGTATTGACGGTGACAGTTGACTTGATTTCCACTTGAGATTCCTTCATTTTATCATAAAATACTTTAAAAAATGCTTGAGAAATGTCGAGCGAAAGGAACTTTGTGAACATTCCTTTCTGAATTACTGGGTTTCCACCTTCAAGCAGCGCAATCCCAAGCTCAACAGCTTCCACGAATATCGACGGTGAATGAACGGATTTAATAACAAGTTCAACAACCAAATCGCCAGCACCTTCTTTATCCAGCATATTTTGAACTTCATAAAGTGTTCGACCAGCGCGTATTAAATACTTCGCACCTGGTCCATGTGTCACGGTGAGAATTTTCCGTTCGTGATGTGCATCACTTTTCACCATGAAATGTTCACCAAAATAACGCTCCAGCAAAGTTTGTCGCAATTTATCGCCTTTCTCGCCATATTCGCAATCCAGTGCCATCATTTCACGCAATGTACGCAGAACTTCAACGCAAAGTTTTTCTTCTTTTTCTTCAAGCAATTTTTCTGCGTGTTTGATAAGACGCCGAATGAAGCCTCCAGCTTCGCAACGTTTCCGCGATTCAGAACCGAGTGGGAATAAAAGTTCTGATCGATAAAGAATGTCAACCAATAAACTTAATTCCGCTTCAACGAGTGGCTTCAGTTGATCTTCCAATAGGCTCACAATATCTTGAAGTCCTTCGATAATTGACCTATCGAGTTTCGGTTGTGATGTTGAACGATCGAGTTTCGTTTGCTTTGACGCAAGGAGCCATTTGCTGGTTTGACGTGATAAAATTGCTGTTTTATTAAACATTGTAATTACAGCCGCTTCCAGATCAGACGGAATTGCGATGCCACGAGATTTTGCAACTTCACTGAGTGTTCTTATGCAATTCTCAACATTAAAACGTTGCGGTGGCGATAACCAGCGACATTGTGATAGCCTAAATACAGATTGTAGCAATTGTACGAAAATTAATTGACGTCGTGAGACTGTCGTTGTCTGATCAGAAAATGGACTACTAAAGAAAGTTCCCAGGATATTCATCATCTCATTCAGTACATAATTTTCACGCTCCGATGCTGGATAGTCATCAGCTGGAGCTTCTTGCTGAGCGACATATTCAATATCTTGCAGAAACGATTTTTCAAATAATTGCCACATGTGATTTGATGAGTAAATTTCCTTCATTTCCACTTCAGTGTCGATGTAACAATGATTCACAAAGTCAACATAAGCCATCTTCACTTCCGGCACGCAGTCTTCATGACAAATAATTGCAACAATGTCGTCAAGTGCCAACAAACTGTTGCATTTAATTTCAGTGTAGACATTTTTACCTTAGCATTGAAGAAAAGTATGAGAAAAATCATGAGAATTGTGATCAATCTCTAGAACTTACCCATTGTGCAACATCCGAGTAATTTAACCAGCTCAATGTGATATTTTAGAGCACTTGGATCTTCCAACTTTCCGCTGCTGTAGTTCCTCATCATTTCCATGAAATTACTAAAACTTGGCTTGTCATTGTAGAAAATCAAAACGTCTTCACCAGCATTTACCAGCTCCTGCATTACCATGTCTTGACACTTCCGAATGAATTGATTTTCAGCTCTCACAATTGTTTGCAAGAACTTTAAGTACTCAACGTGACGTCCGTGAATCTCAATGCAATGGACAAAATGTTGAATAACTTTCTCATTCACTTCATTGCATAATCCGAGATTGTCTTTGAAGATTGCGCAAACCGTTTCGGCGTCAAGATTTCCAGGATTCAAGAATAAATCGAGTTGCTTATGCAGCAACATCTGATTGTGCTGATTGCCAAGACAGAAATTCTGAAGGAATTGATGAGCCAATTGCATAAGTTTATTCATTCTCGTGTCGTCCTTTTCGTCGTATGGAACTTGCAAAAGATCCAAAACAATTGTATGAACGCCAACATTGCGCAGCAAGCGCTGTTCATGTTTACGCGGCTTAATAAATCCACCGTTTCCATTTTGAATGCACAATTTGTTCATTCGAATTAAAATGTCTTGGATTTTTAAGTATTCTTGAGCTTGCTCTGGATACAATGGCGGTCCTCCATCATCAATCATTTCTTCAGGCTTAATTGGTGGCAATGTGTCATCTTCAATGTTATTCTTGCTCTTATACACCCACAATTCACTTTTTTCAACACTTTGCCGCAATACATCGAGATCGGTTTTTATTTGCTTGTAAGACTCAACATCGGAGTCACTGACGAGAAGCTGAACTTGACGAAATGCTTGAAGAACTTCCTGACGTTGACTAAAGTGACGAAACAACAAATGAAGTGCACCAGAAACCAACGGCGGATAGTCGTGCATTATTAAATGAAGTAAAACCCGCAAAAATGTTCTGCCACCTTGTCCATCAAGATCCAAGTTTGCTGATGTCTTTTTGTAATCAAAAATTCCTTCAGCTTGTGAGCCGATTGATTCAAGATCGATGTTCTTTTGACGCATCGCAACTGTCTCCGTTGTGATTGTTTCCGATTCATCAAATTCTCGCTTAAATATTGACAGTAAGCAACTGATTCGATAATCCAGACGAACATCGAGAATGAATTGAAGAATTTCAATTATTTTCAGCTTCGTGTCCATCACCAGTGGATATTCTTTAAGCAATTGTGAAACGGATTTCCTTTGTTGTGTGTGCGATATTTGTGGCGCAACAATTGCCGGTGTCATTGGTCCGAGTGTTAATGAAGTCATCACAGCTCCCATATCACCAATTGATCTCAGAACTCCACCTTCAGAATCGACATCATCATGCTGAACGAGCTCAGAGACGCTTCCTTCACCAACACAGTCAAGAATGCTTAAAAGTGTTCTTGTTAAGCGCAACAAATCACTGAAGCTATAGAAGCCAAAGTAGATTAAATCTCGAGCCAATTTCACAACTTCAAATGTCAACTTGTTTTGATCCTAAAATGACAAGAAAAATTCTAAGAAATTATGTAATTATTAAAATTACGCAATGTTTTTACCTGATCGCTAAAAAGCCACATTTTATTCACAACATTGCATAGATAATTTTCGACAAAAGCAATTGTTGTATTGAATCGAGCTCGAACTGCTTCCTTGTTACTGTCTGGACTTTTCTTGATATCATAATCATAGATAGACATAACTGATGGAATTTCTGACCATAAGCGAGCATACTTGACGGGTGTTACTGGCTCTTGGGGATCACGATCAACGTGCAAATGCAACATGAGTCGGCAAAATGAAGCTCTCAGCTCGTACGGAACTTGATCGTCGGACATGCAGCGGAGAATTAAATCGATATCAAGATGCGGCGAAAGATTGTTGAGCGCTAAGTATTGTCGGTTCAAACACATATTCGAGAACAGATTCAACTGATGACGATAATAATCAAGAATTGCAACATCAATTGTTAAATTGAGCTTCGAGCCGCGTCCTAAGTCCGTCAATGATTTCATACCTTTACCATGATTCCATACCAGCACAACTTCTCTAGTCTTACAATCATCTTCATCAATATCATCATCCTCCTCGCCAATTGATCTTAATAATTGCCAATAATCATTTGCCATCATTATTTTTGTTTCGATTAAAATGTCTGCATTCTTGGAGCTCAGGACGGATTTACAAATTAACTCCTGTGTGACGGCGATTGCTTTCTTATTACTGACACACAAATCACTTAAATAATCCAGAAAGCGACTTTCCCAATTGACCATATTTCGTCGAACGAGTCCAACAAATGTCTCAATTTCCGCCGGTGTAATGTGTTTTTCCAGCAGCTTTCGATTATTATGCAACAGTGCTGTGATCGTGTCTTCAGCCAGAATGTCATAGCCAATTTGTTTCTGCATCAAACCAAAATGCTTCGCAATATATTCTTGATTCTTTCTGTAATCTTGTTGACTGAGTCGTAAAATTCGATAGCACAAACGAAAAATGTATTTGTAAGGAGCATTTTTAGGATCGCCCAACTGATTGATGTCAAGAAATGCTAATTGATCGCCTTGTGGTAGAAAAGGTCCTTGAAGAATCCTAAACAGTTGCTGAAGAATGTATTGTTCGCGCAATAACTTCTGACGATCACGATTCGGATTCGCAATTGTCAAGTCTAGTGCTTCGTTTTTGTTTTGTTCATTTTCACGGTCGCCAATGAAGTAAACAATATCCTGCAACAAAGCGATGAGTGATTTTCGTTCATTGTGATTAATTGTGCCTTGTGATAAGCGTTGAGACATTGCAATTAAAACTTTACAAGCGTCATTTGCGAAATCTAAATCGCGAACCTTATGGAGATGAGAAAAAGATAGGTTTCAATAAGTTGAGCAATTGGCCGTTAACTTAAATTTAATTCTTACCTCAACAGGACTGACAGGAATAACAGCAAAAGCTTCTTTGTCTTCCTTGATAGCGCTACATCCAACCTTTGACATTACCGGCTTATCATCATCAATATCAATCGGGACACTAGTTGCATGAACCCAAGTATTTGTAGTCAAATGCCGCAGCCTCACATAACTGCTCTGTGGAACGAGTGAATCGGCCCGTGTCATTGTTGTTGGATCCAATTCAAAAACACTGGCAATATCTGTCGAATAAGGAACGGAAACAAGACGATACGAGTCCTGATAACCAGGATCATTGTCCAATTCGGCAGCAAGATAATAACCAGTCGCCAAATGTTTAAAACGATACAATGAATTCCAATGTCCAGCCCCGCCACGACATGGATCATGTTGTACGACTTCAATTTCCCACAATGCCTTACTGCTTGTTGCCGCTGTCGCTGATGTTCGTCCAGTTGTTCGCAAGAAAACATGTTGAACTTTTTTGTATTCGTCCATTGTTAGGAATTTTTCTTGTTCCGCATGAAACATTCGAACGACATCGCCGCCTTTTAAAATGTCATCTTGATTCTCACGATGTTCCATGAAAAGTGTAATTTTCCAGCTTGTACTTGAGTTGAGGACATTAACTTCCTTACAACCAGGATTATCGGGTAGTTCATAATTCGATGCAACATGAAGATTCTGTTGATTGGCATTGACCGGTTTGAGAATCACTTTATCACCAACGACAACGTTATCACCCGCCGAACGGAGTTTATAGAATGGCATTATATAAAACCATGAACCTTCATTGCCATTGGCATCTAAATAAACACGCATCGCATTTTTCTCCAGCAACGATGGAAGACGTTTGTTGACCGTAAGATACTTATTGGACTTTAGATGGAGCAATTGTATAACTGAACCATACTGGATTGTAGTACCGAGAAGCTTTTTATTCTCAGAATCATTTTGTTTCTTTTCAATTTCAGCAGCATGATGAAGTCGCTTGAGCAATGATGCATCGGTTGTTGCTGTCGTTGATTGTTTAGCTGTTTTCCAGAATTGTTTCTGTGCCGAATATCGATTCATCGGACAGATTTTAAGAAGGCAATCGCGGAATTTTTTGGGTGGATTGTTTAAGTCACCAGCTTCAGGACAAACGACAGTTCGATCATCGACCAATCTAAAAAAACGGTTAGAAATTCAAATTTCCAGCGTTTCGTGGTGAAGTTTGACATAAGAAAAACTCACCCCAAAGTTGAAAGAAAACCGGAAACACTTCCTTCAGCGAACAGTGACACAATGTCACCGACATGAAGAAAGCTTGCCATCATATTTTCTCCCATTTTTAGTAGCTCAAAAGAAAATCTTCTTTTTCGTCTTCCAGGAAAAACTTCTTTTTATTCTTATTATTTAGTTTTCTTTCTGCTAATAATAAATTTTCTTATTTGATTGAAGAAAAAAAATAACTTTTATGTGATTTTAATCGGGAAGTTTCCACTTGTTGCTTTCCTATGGGCCTGCGGGCAAAAAGCATTAAAAATGAGGAAAATTTTGATTTGCAATTAATCGCAAACGGATGAGCGGGAAAGAAAATTCTCAAACATGAAAAATTAAATTTGTACACAACGAAACAAAAAAAAATTAGATTCGGACCAGCAATTTAATTAGCGAATGGTGATGATAATTACAGAGTGAAAAAAATAAATTCTCCAAACAGACGAAACCAACAAAAATTAAAAGAATTATAATTGTTTATTTAATTTGCGTTTCTTTTTCTTTTTCTGTGTGCGCTCTTCTGTGTCTTCTTAGTACAACCGGTGAGTGTTTATTGCACAAGAAAAAAAAGTGAGTTTTACGTTATAATTGGATCAGCAGATTTTCTTTGGTTTAAGAAAATTTCACAAATTCTTGGCATTTAGGTAAGAAAATTCCACTTTAATCTAAAATCACACATAAAATGCTTTTTACGTTCCAGTGCTCGCAATTCAATTAAATCAGATACAACCAGAGAGAGAGAGACAGATCAATTGATTTAATGAAAACATTTTTATTTTATTCTCTGCATGTTGCTTAACGGGTCAATTGCGGCCGCTCTGTTGAATGGAGATTTCGAAACTGAATTAAAGTTGAGTGGAATAGTTTTTTTAAGCTTCAAAAGTTCCGAATATTATTTACATTTAAAGAGAAAAGATTGCGTGTTCACACTTGTAAGCTACAAAAAAAAATACAATCACGCAATTCCCACGAACAGAATAATTCGCGGTTCCATCGATTTAGCGGAATCAAATAAAAATAATAAACGATTTGTTTATGATACACACCACATTGAACATCTTTTGGGCTCATTGAGAAAACTTTACTCTCTCAAATCACATTTTGCACTAAGCCCCGCGCAATTGAGTGTCAAATTGAAGCTATTTATGGAGCAAACTGGGCAAAAATCACTTTCAACACTTTTTGTTTTCTTCTGTTCTTTCTTATGAATAATTTTTTTTTCTTTTGTGGGTCAAGAACGAACTCAACTTTAAGGTTGTTGTTGCTGTAACTTTCAATTTTTTTTCTTTATCACCAACACTGATAAGAATTATTTGAGAATTTTTTTTTCTATTCCAGCAATTCAGTAATTTATATTTAAACTTACAGAATTGGAATCCATTTGATGTCTTGGAATCTAATTGGATTGACACCTGGGTATTAAGGGCATCGTAAAAACTTTACAATTGCTTCTGCAATCGACGTAATTCAAGTTTAATTTCAATTTTTTTTTTGATATCACAATAATTTCGAACTTTTTCGGTCCCCAGGAACTTTCCAAAAAAACATAAAATAAATAATATGAAAATTGCAACTGTAGGAAAAGAGCTTTTGGCTGTTTGGTGAATGTGGTGAAGGGAAAAGTAATAAAATTTAAACTTTTAAAATTTTCTACAATTGGAATCGCACACGATCACGGTTTCAAGCACGAAGAACATTTTGAGACTGGAGATGTGAACAAAAAAAAAGACAGCAACAATTGAATGTGCGAACTGGAGAAGGAGAAGGAAAATGTTATTTTCGAAAATTGGAAATTGCGAAATTTTAAATTTATTTCGAACGTTAAATTGTGAGTTCTTTTGTGAGTGAAATTCGAAATTCTATGAAATTACATAAATTATTTATGGTTGAAATTTATCGCAAATGTATGCAATTCAATCAATGAATAGAGGAAATTAGTAATTCGCTTGACTTTCAATTAAATATTAATTTATGCTGAACATTTTTGAACCGCCCTGTATTAGCTTCCATTCGAAAATCTGAGACATATGTTTGAAATATTTGAGCCAAGAGGTTCAGTCGTTCTTCAGCTCCTTTGTGGTGAAACAGATTTTCATTTGTTTTCTTTCATTCGATTTTATTTTTGGTTGAGGTTCGTGCAAATAAATTAATTCACTAACTCCATCATAGCAAAGAAATGTCGACGAGGTCTTGTAAAATTATAAGTAACAAAAGTCTCGAAAAATGGAAATGCTTCAAAGCTTCAAAGTAGTTTTCGTTGCACAAATAAAAAATGAAAAGTCAATGCACTCAAATTTATAAAATGATTATCACGCTCAATTGCGGGATGAACTTTTCGTGTTCGTTAATATTGTGACGTCTTTCGATAAAGAATTAAGAGTGAAAATTTATAGTCCCGACCTTGAAATTAATTTTCATTTGAATGTGTTGGTAATGGGGCTCGACAGCTCGCTCGCTCGACACCTATTGAACTATATCCATTAATCAATAAATTTATTGTCTTCACACGAATTATTTATAATTAATTTCAAATGTTTTTTTTTTTTTTAATTTTCGTTTTCTTTTTTTTATGATAACTGATAATGATAACGCAAATGGCAAAAACACGTCCAAGCTATAAATAAATGAGAAGAAATAAATTGAGAGACCGGTAAAACTCAAAAAAAAAAAAAAAGAATAAGAAACTGTGCAGCAGTGTTCGTGAGAGACATTTTCAATGTATTTCAGTTGATTTGAAGCAGTTTTATTTTACTTCGTGAGTTTCCAGCCAGTTGGCAATTAGAATTTGAGAATTTCGGCTGTGGAACCAGCAACAAGTGTCAATTGTTTTCGAGTGTTTTTTTGTTTCACAAGGTTCGGGATTCATTTGCAAATTGCGTCAGAAGAAAATTTCTAATTTTAATTCAAAATTTTGATTTTCCTTTTTCCAAAATGCGGAAAAATCGAATAATAAGAAATTTTATTTTACTCCACAAACAGAATTCAAAAGCAAAAATCTTATCAGCAATTTCCCCACAAGTGATAACTGCACAGTACCACAATCATGTCTCTTTTCAGATTGGCAACAGCTGAGGTAAGTTGTTTGTTCCTTTTCAATTGACAAAAGCATTACATAAGAAAAGATTAAAGTGGAATTGTAATGTTTTCATGATCTATAAAATTCTGCTTTTCATTTGTGACGCAACGAAATTAATTTTCTTATTAATTAATTCAAAAGGTCAGAAATGTCATTCGACGCTCATACAACACCACAAATGTTCAGCCCACCGTCAAAATGTTCATCGATGGCAAATTCGTTGACTCAACTGCCAACGATTGGATTGATTTGCATGATCCGGCAACAAATGAAATAATTACGCGCGTACCAAAATCCACAAATGATGAGATGAATGCTGCAGTCGAATCATCAAAACGTGCCTTCAAGAGCTGGAGTCAAACATCGATTCTAACACGCCAGCAAGTGATGCTTAAATTGCAGCAAATTATTCGGGCCAACATGAGCGAGATAGCAAAGAACATCACAAGAGAACAAGGAAAGACTCTCGTTGATGCTGAGGGTGACGTTCTTAGAGGATTGCGTAAGATTTTGTTATCAATAAAATTCAATTTCATTGTACATGAATTAAATCATTTTAGAGGTCGTTGAACATTGTTGCAGTATGACTTCACTTCAGATGGGCGAAACAATGCATAATATTGCCAAGGACATGGATACTTATTCATATACACTTCCACTTGGTGTCACTGCCGGAATAACACCATTCAATTTCCCAGCTATGATTCCATTGTGGATGTTCCCTGTTGCTATTACATGCGGCAATACAAGCATAATTAAACCATCAGAACGCGATCCCGGTGCAACATTGTTGTTAATGGAAATGCTCAATGAAGCTGGTTGTCCACCGGGTGTGGTTAATGTCATTCATGGCGCACACGATGCAGTCAATTTCATTTGTGATCATCCTGATATTAAAGCAATTTCATTCGTTGGTTCCGATCAAGCGGGAAAATATATTTACGAGCGCGGTTGCCGCAATGGAAAACGTGTTCAATCGAATATGGGCGCAAAGAATCATGGAGTTATTATGGCTGATGCTAATAAGAATGCGACATTAAATCAATTAGCTGGTGCTGCATTCGGTGCAGCTGGTCAACGTTGCATGGCATTATCGACGGCAGTGTTTGTTGGTGAAGCCAAAAATTGGATTCCCGAGTTAGTTGATCGTGCTTCAAAATTGAAAGTTGGTCCCGGAAATCAACCTGGCGTCGATGTCGGTCCAGTCATTTCGCCGCAAGCCAAGCAACGCATTTTGGGTCTGATTCAATCGGGTGCTGATGAAGGTGCAAAAATTATTCTCGATGGACGCAACATTAAAGTTGATGGATTTGAAAAAGGAAATTTCGTTGGACCAACAATTATAACGGAAGTGACACCATCGATGAAATGTTATAAGGAAGAAATCTTCGGACCAGTTCTAGTGTGTTTGTCAGCTGAAACACTCGATGATGCAATTGAAATCATCAATAATAATCCATACGGCAATGGAACGGCGATTTTCACATCAAATGGTGCAACAGCAAGGAAGTTTGTTAATGAAGTTGATGCCGGACAAGTTGGCGTTAATGTACCAATTCCAGTACCATTGCCAATGTTCTCTTTTACAGGAACCAGAGGAAGCTTCTTGGGATCGGAACATTTGTAAGTTTTAAGATTTCCTTCATTCAAGATTTCCTTAAATCACAAATTTGTAAATTTTCTCAACAGCTATGGCAAGCAAGGAATTAAATTCTACACACAAACGCGAACTGTCACTCAATTGTGGCGCGAAACGGATGTGACACACACACAGGCTGCAGTTGCAATGCCAACAATGAAGTAAATTAATTGGAAAAATGACTGGTGAAAAAGTTCAATAATTGTTTCTTTGTCTTCCGAATTTGTAAAAAAGAATTTAATTCAAACATTTGAAAAAAAAAGTGCATTTATTAAATAAAATATATTGAAACGTTTTTTGGTAGTAAAAAATTATAATTAAAAGCTTTTTCTTTTATATTCCATAATGAAAGCTTGAAAGCTTTCGATGATAAGCAATTTATGACGATAATAATAATTTATCACATGCCGAAGTTGATTTTACAAAAACCGATCATTTTTTCAATGGCAAAACTAATAATGAATAATGAATGACAAATTGCATACCTTGAAGTTCAGTAATATCCACTAGCGAGAAAACATCTACATTTTCTGGCAGCTGTTGATCATCATCATCATCCGACTCTTCCACTTCCGGCTGCTGTTGGTGTTCAATGCTCGATTGTCTTGGTTTTATAGCCACGAATGTTGGCCCAACAGTACACTCGTTCCAGGCATTTCCTCGGCGAAGGGAAATTCGACGATTGGGGGACTCGGTTCCTTGAAGCTGGATTTCCGTTGATTGCCGTAGCTGCTCTTCTTGGAGCTGAATGAGCAACTCAACTGCTCCATTCAACAGAGTAACTGCATTACGGTCTTGCGTAACAAGCTCTACGGTCTGCTTAATCAGCTCTATTGCTTGCTGGAGCAACGAGCCACGTGGTTCGCCGACGGATTGCACCGAAAGAGCATTACTTACTGCAGATCCTGCGGACGAAGAAGATCTTGAGAAATCTGTGAGAAGCAAATAAAAAATTAATTAAAAAAAGGCAGGTGTCAGTCCGAATGATTTATGAACTAAAGCCAAATAGAAGTCTCCCATACGCAACATTCGTCCACCACCCACGTTGCCTTCTTCTTCACGTCGTTCTCTTGCCACTTTCAAATCCAAATGAGCCAGCCGAAAAAGTAGATTGCCCTTTGATGATCACGATAATGTTCCCGTTGTCGCTTGGTTGGTTTAAGCAAATTTATTGTGCCTGCTGCCATGAATCTTTCTTTATAATCGGCTTGCAAAGGATGAAGATTTTCGGCATCGCAAGCCTCAGCGCGACAAAATTTCGCAACAGATATGCTTGAAAGAGCCACGCGATTAAACAGTACCCACTGCTTCCATTCTGGGCTGTTCTTTGCTGCCTTAACAATTGCTGCTGATCCTGATGCCATTATTATTAATGCTTTTAACTATATACTTAAGTATTCTTGCCACTATTGCTACAATATATTATTAATATATTCAACACAAATCCTTAGTCCTGGAAAATGACAATTATTTCACTTGAAATAATTCACAGAAGCTATTCATCATTTACGCAATCAATCTACAGACACAGCATCATTCAATTTGTTATCATGCATCACAAACTCATCAACATAACCAACAACAGCAGCATCAACAATCAAATATTGTCGTGACCTTCATGTAAAATCATCGCCACCACCAAATAATTGCTACAATATATTAATATAAAAAAAAACTGATTTTCGATCCATCCATAAGGGGATTGGGGGGCTAAGAGGAAAAGGGCATATGGGAATAAGATTTAAGATGCTTGGGATGCACCTGAACGCAGGAAGTCAAGAAGGGACAATAAAATGTTATTGCTGAAAAAAGAAAAAAACAACCAGGAATTATTATTTTCATTTACGGAAAATTTTTTCATACATGGATATGGGGGCGAGAGAAAAAAGATAAATTTAAATATATTTTTCAATATACATGGACACATTGATGCAAGATGCATAGAAGAAAAGGTTGCATTTAAAAAATGAATTCACTATTTATAAGATCAATCTTGAGAAACCTTTTCCGTTTGTACATTTATTGTTGTTGGTACAATAAACATCCGCCTAACATGCTTACTGATGGTGAATTGTTGCCACCAGCCGCAATGAGACCATCAACAACTTCCATTTCCACAATTAGATTATGTCAACAAGACTGATTAATTCTCATAATCTTCGCAAAAATCTTAAGTTAAATCTTTTTTTATTTTAGAGTGAGGATGGCAGCTAATGCTAATAAAGCAGCTTCCGCTGATGGTGTAATTGCAATTTATGTAAATGCCAAATTATATTATGACACAAATAAACTGATATGATTTTCTAGACACTTGAAATGCTTTCGAAATTTTCTAGCGATAATCTTATCATCTTATTAGCGATTACTAAGTTTTAAAAACAATTCAATAAGCCAGCTTGGGGCCCTATAAACGTTTATCGTTATGTGATCGCATGCAATTGAGATTTGGCGATATCTTGTCCAGTTGAGTTATATCGATGACCAACAACATCAAGCACCTAAATAAAAAATTTTTCCATCTCGAAATGCCGAAACAGTTATTGAAAGTAAATACTTTCGGGTGCATTTTAACAAGTTAAGAAACGTATTTTTCTATTATTTTATTCAATATCTTTTCCATTAAGTTCCGTTGATGATTTACCCAAACTTTGGGTAGTTAAATAAATAAATTATAATTTGGCATTAACATGAATTGCCAAAAAGCCAACATCGGCACTACGAGGAAGAGAAAACTGAGCGTAGCCATCGCTGCCGACCGTATAGCTTCGTCCTGTGCATGAACTTCCAATTTTCCTTCCGGATGCAACATCACAGTAAACACCAGCTGCAAGCCCGGTATAAATAAGTTCATTGAAATCATCATCCTGCACATTGAGTGCAACAAATCCACGATTGCCTCTTGAGAATGCAATTTTATTCCAACCATTGTCCCACCAGTTCTCAACTTGTGTGCCTTTTACAGCACTTTTAAAGCCAACCATTCCAGCAACACTTGTCCATCGATGTTCACAAACATATCCATTGTTACATTGCCCGTTTGCATCAAATGTTGGTGAAAGCAAATTTCCATTTGAATCTTCTGGTGGTCCTTGATCTCGTTGAGTGAAAGCAAATGAACTCATAACACGTGGAGTTCCGTAGTCAAATGCAATATTAAAAGCTGTTGCTGATTGCCAAATTCTTGGCTCCTTGTAGTTAGTAAGTGGCGGACCTTCTCTCTGATTATCATGATTGTCAACAAATACAAGAGCATTTTCGGATTTGATGCCAAACCAACCCTCACCGTAATCTTTCAGTTGATTTAAATTACTATGACCACGGAAGTGTTGACCAAGAACTCTTGAGGGATCAAAAAGTGTCACCATGCCGAGGTGAATGTAATCGTTACTGAAATTAGATGTAATTAAAATTTATATGGCAACAAAAGGAAGGAAATAAAAAGACCTCACCCATGAATGCCATCGGCAGGAATAACTTCACCGACGACAAAAGGACGCGAATTTGCGGCAAATCCATAATTTGTGTTTAAATTCTTCAACTTTGCCCAAATAACTTCAAGATCATGCATCCACATATGTTTCATTGCATCAACTCTGAAACCAGCAACGCCCAAATCTATCAAATGATTCATAAAATCTGCAATTTTATTCTGGACGTGAGCATTCGATTGATCTAAATCTGGCAATCCAATCAACCAACAATCACGAATTGAAATTGCACTGTTCCAGGCAATTGAGCAATTTTTATTAAAATGTTCCGGACCAAATGGAACGTCGGGATAGTCTAAATTTTCAACATCTGCATAAGATCCACCAGTTCCCGCGCCTGTCGTTGCTGACATATGATTTATTATAATATCTGCGTAGATGCGAACACCAACTGCATTACAACGACGCGTCATATCCGAGAAAGCTGCTTCATTTCCCGATCGGGTGATTAACTTATAAGAAATCGGTTGATACCTTTCCCACCATGTTCTACCGCCTGAAAAAATTTTAATTAAGATTGACAATGATCAACAGACGTATATTGATTTCATTATCAATACGAACCAAGCCAGTCAAGATGAACAATTGTGTTTTCAGATGGTGGTGAAATTTGAACTCCTCCAAAGCCATTTGGTGCTAAGAATCGTTCACATTCCGCTGCAATATCGCTCCATTTCCATTCGAAAAGGTGAACAATCACACTATGACCAGTTGCCCAATGAGGATTACTGTAGTCAGCATTTGATAAAGTTAAATAGCCTAAAAGGAATATTGCCTGAAACAGCTTCATTCTATATGGAGAAATATGCTGTCAATAACTACCAACAAGTCGCAAATTCGACAACGCTTTTATACTTCCAAAACATTTAATGATAAGGATTCTTTTATCTACTGGCTTTTATATTGACTTTGCTCCCAAACAGGCTTCCCGAGGTTTATTTCCTGATAAAACAAAAATACAAAAAAAACGCGATCTTATCGCACTGAAAATTTAATTCAAATCTTGCTAATAAATTTACGTATTTGATTGTTGATTTTTTTTGTCAGCATTGCAATCACTAAGAGGTCAAGACACATATTCTTTTTATCTAATCTTTTGCATGCGCAGGTTTCATTACAGATACAATTTAATGAAAATTGCGAAGGCAATACAGACATGTTACTGTTGTTGATCGAAAACTGATTGAAAAGACCAACTTAATGATCAAAGTCCCGCTCTCCCTCAATTTAATCACTTGATACGCTTTTAGTAATAGTCAATAAATTAAAAAACATTCTTATCTTTAAGTGCAAGCTACTATTTAAGAGCTGAGCAAATTAATTTTTCGGCAATAAGTTGAAAAACGTTCACAGGAACATGAAGCTTATTTCATTGTTATTGACAGTGAGTTTAGCGTTCTCTGACGCCCAATATAATAATCCACATTGGAGGACTGGACACAGTGCAATTGTTCATCTTTTCGAGTGGAAATGGAGTGATATCGCAGAGGAATGTGAACGCTTTTTGGCACCAAATGGATTTGGAGGAATTCAACTTTCTCCACCAAATGAAAATACAATTATTCCATTGGATTGGCTTCCAGGTATATAATTTATTTATTTATTAACAAAATTAATCATTTTCAATTAAATAAAGGTCGCAGAACGTGGTGGGAAAGGTATGTATAAAAAATAATCGTTAATGATGTCTTAATATTCAATGCATTTTCCTTGTGCAATTCCATAACAAACAGATATCAACCAATTTCTTACAAACTGATAACACGTTCTGGAAATGAAGCAGCATTTACAGATATGACTCGTCGTTGTAATGCTGTTGGTGTTCGCATCTATCCCGACATCATTTTGAATCATATGACAGCAACGACAGGCACTGGAACTGGTGGATCTTATGCGAATGTAACAAACTTAGAATTTCCTGCAGTTCCATATGGGCCCGAACATTTTAATCCATACTGCTCATTAGACTGGAATAGTCAAACTGCCATACGTAATTGTCGCTTAATTGGATTACCAGATTTAGATCAAAGTCAAACTCATGTACGCGACAAGATTGTAGATTTCATGAATCATTTGATAGATTTGGGTGTTGGTGGTTTCCGAATTGATGCAATGAAGCATATGTAAGCATTCAAGTGACATTTTATAGTTTTTAGTTAAAATTAATTGCGACTTTTTTCTTTCTTTTAGGTGGGCGCATGATCTTGAAGCTATTTGGTCAAGATTGAATAATTTAAACACAAATTATGGATTCGCTGCAAACTCACGTCCATTTGTTATTGGCGAAGTGATTCCTGGCGATGGAATTCATGGGTTAGTAGAACATTTCATTCTGATATTTATAAATGATTTATTTAGAATTTCGTTATGAAATTTAAAATTAAAGAAATGATTACGTTCATCTTGGAACTGTAACAGCATTCGAATCATCGAAAGCTCTTGGACAAACTTTTAGAGGACACAATTGGTTGGGAAGCGTGGAAGGTTTCAATGAGGGCTGGTTTGGCATCAAATCCGAAAATGCTCTTGTTTTTGTTGACAATCATGATAATCAGAGAGAAGGTCAGCCAGTTACAACATATAAAGAACCAAAAATTTGGCAATCAGCAACAGCTTTCAATCTTGCTAATGATTATGGAGTTCCTCGAATTATGAGTTCATTTGCTTTCACTCAGCGCGATGAAGGACCGCCCAATGATGCAAATGGTAATTTAATTTCACCAACATTTGACGCAAATGGACAATGTAACAATGGATATATTTGTGAACATCGATGGACGAGTGTTGCTGGAATGGTTGGCTTTAAAAATGCTGTCGCTGGAACTACTAATCATAATTGGTGGCATGGAGATAATGCAATTGCTTTTTCACGAGGTAATCGTGGATTTATTACCATTAACATAAACAGCAACGATTTCAATCAACGCATTTATACCGCACTGCCGGCTGGTGTTTACTGTGATGTTGCAACCGGAAGAAAGAATGGAAGCTCATGCACAGGACGAAGTGTCACAGTTGGTGGCGATGGATATGCTGACATTTCAATTCCAAATAGAGATGATTTGGGCTTCATGGCAATTCATGTTGAAGCTAAAATTTAAATTGTGCAATGAAAATATTTTCTTATTGCTAGAAATCAATAAAAACATTCGTATGATTGCATATTGCGACGACTATTAAAATAAAATCAGTAATTTATTATAAACTAATTCTAAGTACTACAAAAATATAGAGGAAGCAAATATTTACCATTCTCAACTGAAAGTGCCAGATCAACAACAAAATGGACAGGAACATGGGGCCCTCGTACTTATGGATCATTTTGGCAATATTTCTCAATTGGATCTTTTCCTTATGGAAACAGTACTCGGACTTATCGTCCTTTCACTCGTACTCCACAACATTCAACGGAACCATACGCAGATCCACAAAGGCGTATTAATTTGTTGTAAATCAATTAATGAAATTGAATTAATTCATTTCTAAAAAAAAAAACGAATAAAACGAAACTGCCAACTGATTCCAAAATTCGATGAAGTAAGCGTTTATATCCACGCGCAGACAAATTTTTACGATTTGACATTTGCATCGATAGATCAACATTTGCAGTAGTAATTTGAGGATGTCCGCAAAACGTGATTGCATAACTAAAAATGAATAAGCAGCAAGAATTATTTTCGTGATTTTTGAACTTTCACTTTTCGAAAATTTATTTACTTTTAACCTGTTTATTAAATATAAAAACGGCAGCTCGTCGAATTATTCCAATGAAATTTGAATTATCAGGAAATTATCAGCAGGATCATTTAGTGATGAAACGCCCTCTTTACCAAATGCAGAAAACTAAGTTCATGACGATCATTGAAAATTTCATAACTCCCGATGGCAAACAATCGCTTTGAACAGAAACTGTCATACCTGAAAAGGATGCGCTACGAATTTGATCATTGGGATGGTACAATTCAGGGCTTCAGAGAATTTGAACGCAAACAATTGTTTCCATAAAAGAATCGCATATTCTGCGTCATATTCATGTTTTGGATTTAGAAGCTAAAGACGTTATCAAACCGCATGTTTACTCTGTTCGTTATTGCGGAACAACTATCTCCGGTATTCCGGTATCACTTGTATCGAATATTGTTATGCAATTAGTTCTGAAATCACCAAAAATTCAATATTTGAAAATTTGTTAGCATTAATATGCATATTAAATATCTATTTAAATCCAAATATATAAAACTAGATTTACCAGATTGTCTCCTATATATATTAACTCATCAGATCAATTTCGTATCGAATATAAACAGTTCGTTCTTGTAAGGTCGAGCATCAAGATGTTTTGTTATCTAATAATATCGACTTTGATTTCGATATCTGTTTTTCCACTTTCAAACTGTTTCCCAATAAGTGACGATCGATTAGTTTTTCCAGACGAGTTGGATTCTGGGGCAGAATCCGACGACATACAGCTTGAAAACGAGCTCGCAAATCCAACGGAATTGGAGACAGAATTTATGCCAGAACTTGCGAATGCACAAGAAATAGAGAACATCACTCACAAAGCGGATCTTGAAAACGGAAAATATTTTCAGGGCGACATGAAATTGTCGCCTGATCAAAAAGATTTTTTTGATACGGATAACGTTACTGAATTTACATCGCGCACCGGTATTTCAGGTCTGAAATATCGATGGCCAAAAAATATATTCGGAAAAGTTGTGATACCATACAAGATAGCATCATATGTCTACAGTAAGGAAAATCATATTCAACATTATTAGTAAGCATTAATATTTAACTCACAAAAAACGTGTTTTTAGCGCAAAATCAACTCAACACAATTCGATGGGCGATGAATGATATTGAAAAGCATACATGCGTTAGATTTAAATATCGCTCAAATGAAGCCAATTACATTAATATTTTCGACGATGATGGATGTTACTCTTACATTGGCAAACAGGGTGGAAAACAAACAGTCTCACTAGCTACGGATGGATGCATTTCAAAAGGAACAATTATCCATGAATTAGTTCATGCAATTGGCTTTGATCACATGCAAAATCATTCTGATAGAGATAAATATGTAAAAATTTATTGGAACTACATTGAACCAGAGCATTATAAGAACTTTAAAAAGGTGAACTCTTATCAGTTCAACAACTTTGCAACTGCTTATGATTATTATTCAGTGATGCATTATGTGCCGACAGCATTTTCAATCAACAGCGATCGATGGTACACCATTGTTCCAACAAAAAAATACAGTGGATATTTAAAGGTGCTTGGACAACGGAAAGGTTTGAGTAACGGTGACGTAAAACGCATACGCAATATGTATCATTGCTGAGTATTGCAAAAGAATTATTTTTTTTAATTACTAAAACTTGAATTTATTTCTCTTTCTAACAATTTTAATGGGAAATGGTTTTAAAATACGATTTGAGAGACATAAAATCTGACACGAGCCAAATAGACTAGAAGTTCCACTAAACAAAACTGATAGGCAGGTTATCACTTATCAGTTATATTCGACAGTCGAAACTTCGGTGCATGCTGTTGTGAGCTCTGTTGAGGGGTAAAATTTGTCGAGAATCTCGTTTCCATTATCAATGTGCTCTTCATTTGTTGTTTTCTCGAGAGTGCAATCCACTTGATGCATGTGGGCGAAGGTGTTTTGTTTTAAGCACGATGTTCTCTATTTTCACATTTTCGTATCGGCTCCAAGCAATTTTGACTCCTATCGGTTTGCCCGTTTGCCCTGTGCTGTGATATAATTTTGGCCGCTTTAGAGAGCTGTTCCACCACTATCTAAATGCTCTAAATGTATATTTAATGATATACAGAATCTGGTTCTTGAATCACAGTTTCGTAAATATTTATCACAAAAAAAAAAAAAATAAATTTAAGTTTCAGGCAAAATTCTTATATCCAATGGTGAAGTTTATAAACGACGTCTGTATAGTTGATCTATGCAAGTTATCTACTGATTAACGTTTAAACTGTACTTAAGCAATGAAAGGTTTACACACAGAATGAAACGTTTTTCGATTTCAAGAATTTTAAAATATAAATTTACTCTCGCAAGACACAAATGTCTCTCAAATATTCTCTTTAGTCACTAAAGTAATCTTTAACATGCTGATAAGTTGTAATAATGATAAATGTTCTGATAGCTTATGACTTGCATTATGTGAATGTCTCATTACGTTCTTGATATTTTTTTTTATTACTAAGTGCATAGTTCTTACACTAATAAACTTCAATGTTTTCATTTTTATTGTTTTACGTTGTTTCATTTAATGTTTCAATGTTTCACGATTAAAAAAAATTCTTGAACATTAAATTTATGTACAAATAAATTCTCAACATTTTGAAGACACATAAACCTATTTGAAAAATTCCATTGTTTAATCACTTTTGAATTGTCTTCATAAATAGGCTTTAACGAAATACACATATCGTTAGTGTTGACAAATCTATTATCAGACGAAAATTCGCTGTAATTTTTTTTTTGTTTTTATAGACTCGTGACGGGACAGCAGGTTTTCAGTGACATTGAAATTTTTGATGGTCAAGGATTTTTTTTAAGAGATTTGACAAAGTTTGGAATAATTGAAAGTGTTTCACAGCAAATTTCCGTCTGTTTTTTAATTTTTGGCTCTGATGATGGCCGATTTGTCAATACTACCAACATACGTATAACAGCAAAATAAAGATTATCTATGAAGACAATTCAAAAGTGATTAAATTCAAATTCAATTTGCTGCACCTTGGATTTTCAAGAAAATCAACGCAATTTTTTGAGAGATAATTATAACAGCAGCTGATAAATGAATTCAATATCAAGTCCATATTAATGCGCTCGCCTCTGACCGTTTCACTGTTAACTTTACTTGAACATTCATTGACACCTTCGTTGACAATTTCATCCCAATTTGCAGTGCTATTTGCGTTCTCGAGCAAAAGTTTTTTCGCAATATCAAAATCAATGTGATCCAGCCAATTCATTTGAAAATTTCCTTAAACGAACAATTTCTTTGGCACGTGACTGTCAATTCATGTGAAAAGAATGAAGAAGTTACGCAACATTGCTCCGGATGCATAAAACCTTGTTGATATTATCAAAATTACTAAACCGATGATGATAATGATGACGACGAATGACGACCGTATGATATCGTATTTTTTATTTTTAACACTAGAAGAAATGAAGCACATCCTGATCGATGTGAAATTGAAGTTTACGTCAGGAAACAACTTAAGTACAATTTTAGTTAAATTTCCTGAACAAAACTTGCACAAATGTTATTCCCAATCTGTAAGCTTCATAAAATGACAGTCAGAAATATTTTGCGTCCAATCGCTACGGCAGCAAAACAAAAACTGCAATAGGTTATAAATATTTATTGCGTTGTGTGTTGGGAATTTGTATTGCTTTTTTCCTCAGACGATGCCAGAGGCAAAATGGAATAGGATATTGTGCGCTTTTGGCATTTCTAACATGTGAATGAACCGAAAACTCCGCTTAAATTATTCTCGTGTTTTCGAAATTTTTAGTTTTTATAGATTAGTGACGGGACAGCAGGTTTTCAATGACATTGAAATTTTGATGATGGTCAAGGATTTTTAAAGATTTTTCATTTTTTGGTCGTCAGAAAACAAAGAAAAATCTGGAAATTAATTAATTTTATAGCTTTTTTCGTTAGTGCCGGAGGAGACATTATCACTTTACATTTTTCACACATTAGCATGTTAGAAAAGTTTTAATAGAGAAATGATTTTGCCATCGATTCGCCTGAAGCTAAAATTATGCAATCCCCAGCTCATCATTCGATAACGCGTTAAACAAGAGCAGATGAGTACAAAGAAGATAAACACTGTAAAAACATTTCTTTTCCAATATAAGTATTACTCATCATTCAACGTTTAATAATTAACGATTTCTTTAATAACCAGAATAATAGCCATAAAAAATGTTAATCTTATAAAACTGGAAGCATTGGAGTAACTAAAATAAAGTGTATACTGACGAAAACGGTATTCCCGTATGCGAATATTGTTTGCATTTGAATCTTGTTTGGCAAGAGGTTATTTTATATATTCTTATATTCTTATGACCCTCTACGGCACGATGTTTATTCTTTTATTTCTGTGCTAGATTTCAAAGTGGCAACATTGACTTTAATTTGTCAGAATATTAAAAACAAAAGAAACAAAGAATGGTTCATAAAATGTTAACACTACTAATCAAGCTGGTGCTTAGTGTTTTTGTGATGATCAGCTATTGCAATGCTGCAAGTAGGTGAACATAATGGTTTTAATTTGAAATATTCACAGTAAATTATTTTCAAAAGATCAACCAGGACTGCGGGCTATCACATTCTATACTTTCGAAGAATCATTCACTGGAACTAATTTTATTGTTCAAGAAGTGAATAAAGGGAATTTTGAAAGTTTGCTAGCTGCAAAAAAGTCATTAATTCCCAATGGATATCCCGAAAGGTCACTTGAAAATGCTTACGATTTTTTGAATTTACTTGATGAACGTTTCGATGTTACATTGAAACGTGAAAAAGAAGAATGCAGTAGCTACAAGCCATTCACGTGTCCAGAAATACCGCCGGATTGTGTAACTAGCACGCCTGACATTACTACAACAAATTCGGTTACTCGAACAAAATCGTTCACAAAATTTAGGACGAGTACTAAAACGCATCATTTTACTGTAACACGCTCGTTTACGAAAACCGGGACCACACCAACAATAACAGCAACTGAAACAACTACTGAAACGCCTCACTTTACTAAAACAGACTCGTTCACCAAAACTATGACAACGCCCACAATAACAGCAACTGAAACAACTACTGAAACGCCTCACTTTACTCAAACAAGACCTTTCACCAAAACTATGACAACACCCACAATTACAGAGACCGAAACAAGTACTAAAACGTCAGAGTTTACGCGGACAATCCCTTTCACCAAAACTATGACAACACCCACAATTACAGAAACCGAAACAAGTACTAAAACGTCAGAGTTTACGCGGACAAGCCCTTTCACCAAAACTATGACAACACCCACAATTACAGAAACCGAAACAAGTACTAAAACGTCAGAGTTTACGCGGACAATCCCTTTCACCAAAACTATGACAACACCCACAATTACAGAAACCGAAACAAGTACTAAAACGTCAGAGTTTACGCGGACAAGCCCTTTCACCAAAACTATGACAACACCCACAATAACAGAAACCGAAACAAGTACTAAAACGTCAGAGTTTACGCGGACAAGTTCGTTTACAAAACATAGAGGCAGCAAATATTTACCATTCTCAACTGAAAGTGCCAGATCAACAACAAAATGGACAGGAACATGGGGCCCTCGTACTTATGGATCATTTTGGCAATATTTCTCAATTGGACCTTTTCCTTATGGAAACAGTACTCGGACTTATCGTCCTTTCACTCGTACTCCACAACATTCAACGGAACCATACGCAGATCCACAAAGGCGTATTAATTTGTTGTAAATCAATTAATGAAATTGAATTCATTCATTTCTAAAAAAAAAAAAACGAATAAAACGAAACTGCCAACTGATTCCAAAATTCGATGAAGTAAGCGTTTATATCCACGCGCAGACAAATTTTTACGATTTGACATTTGCATCGATAGATCAACATTTGCAGTAGTAATTTGAGGATGTCCGCAAAACGTGATTGCATAACTAAAAATGAATAAGCAGCAAGAATTATTTTCGTGATTTTTGAACTTTCACTTTTCGAAAATTTATTTACTTTTAACCTGTTTACATCTCAGTTTTGAGAAGATACCGCTCATTAATAACGTTTTGACGTAGAAATAACCAAAATTTGAAAGACCAGATGACTGATCGATTTTAATATTATGTCATAAATAAAAGCAAAATCTCCGGAAAGATTTTAACACCTGACCTGACACAAGCTTCTTTTTCGAAAATATATAAATAAACTAATTTACAACAATATCTTATTTCACACCAATGATGCTGTTAGATATAACGGCAAAGAATTATTAATTATTTGCTCATAACTTTTATCATGCATTGTCCAGGCTTTGGTAAAAGTCCAACGCTTCCAAAATCAAATTCCAATTCTTTCTTACTAATAGCTTTAAAGTTGTAATTCAGCAGCATCATAACAATTGCAACTTTAGAAATTAAAAGTCCCATTCGAAAAGCGATACAATTGCGTGGTCCAATTCCAAACGGCATGTACATATCGTCATTATAATCATGACGTTCATCATTGAAACGATCGGGATCATATTTTTCAGCATTCGGGAAATATTGCTCATCACGATGGAGGCCTAACAGTGAAATTACTACAGCAGTTCCTTTCTTAATTACATATTCTGATCCTGGAATTTGATAATCTTTCGTACATTCTCGATTCAATATTGGCAATCCGGGAAATTTTCGTAATGTCTCTTTCACACATAAATCAATAAACTTCATATCCATAACAGATTCATATGTGACTTTGCCATTATGTTTTTCTAAAGTCGATTTAATATCATCTTGAGCTCTTTTCATTAAATCTTCATTTTGCGTAAGCTCGTAGAGAGTGTATGCAATGGTCGATGATGAAGTTTCATTTCCAGCAATGTAAAATATAAACACTTGTCCTGCTATCTGTTCAATGGTCATTGACTTGTTGCCCTTTCCCGATGATGTCACCAAATCATCGGAATCTATACTAACATTGTTTCTTAATTGAATTAAATATTGCATCAGATCTTTTCGCACAATGTTGTTTTGTTCACGATATTCAATCGTTTCAGTTGCTAATCGCATGCAAAAATCACGAATAAATGGTGGAAGACCTTTTTGTCCAAGAAATGATAACAGCCTAAAATAAATTATTTAATAAATAATTTTAATAACGTGAATGGCACAACTTTAACTCACTTTGGACATATAAAAACGGCAGCTCGTCGAATTATTCCAATAAAACTTGAATTATCATTTAGTTTTCGTGCGTTCATGCGGAATTCATGATCAGGATCATTTAGTGATGAAACGCCCTCTTTACCAAATGCAGTTGATGCTAATGAATCGGCAACATATCTTCCAGCAATATCACGAATTTCAAGATTTTTTCCAGTCTCAGCAAATGGCTTTATGTGCTTAACGAGTTCATTGCCAACTTGAAGTATGCTTTCAAACATTCCTTTTAATTTTCCCGATGTAAATGCAGGTGTCAGTTGCGTTCTTAATGCTTTCCATTTTTCACCAGGTAAAGCAAATAAATTTCCCGACATTGGATCATTTTCCGGATCACAATAAACACCTCGATCATGGAAATGCTGAAAATCATTAAGCAAAACGTTCTTAACAAGATGCGAATCACGAACTAAAATAGCCGGACGAAAGAATAGATAAATTCCTAGAAATGGTTCCTTTGTTTGCGTGTAAATATCATAGATGACAGTTCCAAATGATCGTTGTTTTTTAACCAATGGTTTCATGTTTCCAAATGGAATTACTGGCTTAATAAATGGAATTCCAACACTTTCCCAATAAGAATATTGACGCTTTACAAACCAAAAGGCCACAAATATTAAAAACAATAAAAGTTGCAGTATCATTATCTACTGATTAACGTTTAAACTGTACTTAAGCAATGAAAGGTTTGCACACAGAATGAAGCGTTTTTCGATTTCAAGAATTTTAAAATATAAATTTACTCTCGCAAGACACAAATGTCTCTCAAATATTCTCTCTAGTCACTAAAGTAATCTTTAACATGCTGATAAGTTGTAATAATGATAAATGTTCTGATAGCTTATGACTTGCGTTATGTGAACGTCTCATTACGTTCTTGATATTTTTTTTTAATTATCATGTTATACAATTATAAAGCAAATAACTTTAATATTTTCTTTATTTTTTTGCGTTGTTTCACAATTGTTTGAAATTTTCACACAGTTCCAGAGGAGAAAGATTGGAGACAATTGTAGTCATTTGGAGCGCAATATTTCGGCTTTGTTTGCGGACATTTTTGTTTATATCTCTTAACCTTGCTGCACCTTGGATTTTCAAGAAAATCAACGCAATTTTTTGAGAGATAATTATAACAGCAGCTGATAAATGAATTCAATATCAAGTCCATATTAATGCGCTCGCCTCTGACCATTTCACTGTTAACTTTACTTGAACATTCATTGACACCTTCGTTGACAATTTCATCCCAATTTGCAGTGCTATTTGCGTTCTCGAGCAAAAGTTTTTTCGCAATATCAAAATCAATGTGATCCTCAATCATTAGTTTTGTTGCATCCACTAGACATTTTCGATTGCAATTGTTAAGATTTCTTGGGAAAATTTCCTTAAACGAACAATTTCTTTGGCACGTGACTGTCAATTCATGTGAAAAGAATGAAGAAGTTACGCAACATTGCTCCGGATGCATTAAACCTTGCGGCCATTCGTCACAATTTGGCTCAATCTTTTGACATTCCTCTATGTACTCTTCAACCTTATCGCATTCAATTGAATTGATGTAATTTGCACAATTCGCTTCAAAATATTCTGCTGCACATAAAAAGAACTTCGAAAGCACTTCATTAGCAATGGCGAGATCTGATAAATTAATTTGCTCTACAATTTCACACTTATCGACACCATCGTCAATAATTTTCTGCCATAATTGATCGCTGAAAACATTGTCAGTGTATATTTTCTTTGCGGCTGTTTTATTGAATTTGCCATTGACAATCAGCAAGGTCATTTTCACATAACAATCAAATTCACAGTTTTTCTGTACGATTAAATCACCAATGTTAGCACATCGCTTTAGACAAATAGTTTGCGCAAATGAATTGATGTGAAATGGTTTCTTACAGCATTCACTTATTCCTTTTAGTTCCTGTGGCCATGGTTCGCAATTGTCAAGATTGTGCTGGGCCACGCAATTCGTCGCTAAAAATGTCACCAAATAAGTGAAAAGCTTCATCGCTTTATGAAATGTTAATGAATCAATTTGCAAATAAACGCGAAATTTATAAGCCATTTCAGTTCATTTGATTTGATGTTAACAATATTGTCATCACACGAAAAAAAAACTGATAAATTGTAATATTTAAAACAGCAAAAAAAGTGACAAAAGTTAAACATTTTTTTTTATAAGCTTCAACGTATTAGTCAACTGAATGACTAAGCTAGAAGATTTCGCCGTATCTAGAACCGATGTGCATTGTTTTCATGTGATAGCATTAATAACATCCTACAGATAAAGAAACTTTAAGCTTTACGATTTATCACCAAAAATCATTTCCTTTCTTTGTTCGCAATTTTTTTTTCTGCGCTCCGGGAAGTTACGAGAATATCAAAAAAAAATATATATACAAGTTTACAACTAAATCTTATCGCGTGCATTTGATGCAGATAAGAAAACGAATTTTAAGTGTTTTTTTTTGTGGTCTTTATTGATAACAAATTTATAGCTTGAGCTTAGACTTCAGGTTAAAGTTTCATCAGTTTCCATTTAACAAGCTGAAACAGCTTCTTGAATGGCTAAAGCAACTTCATTGAATCCAATCATTGCATCATTTACGCATGAATGCACTTCTTGTGGAATCGATTGACGCATGCTCGAAATTTCACCAAGCATTCTTACGATTTCAGGGTTAACAACTGTTGTAAATTCGGTGAGAATGTCATCGATTTGTTCCATAACAACTGGCGTAATTTCAGCTGCGCTTATCAATGGATTAAGATCAGTGAAGACACTGAGAACCATATTCTGGACATTAAAAGCCAAACGATTTTGTACTTGAATGTACAAATGAAAAGCTTCCGTACGTTCGTAAATTGGATCGACGTGCTGATCAGCGCATTGTGAAATTGCTGCGCCAATATCTGTTAAATCTTGAGACCAATTCTGTGTTGCGTCAGTGGCACATTGACCTTCAGGAGCGGCAGCAACTAACTCTTCGGTTCTATCACGAACACGAATAACTGAACGAAGACCTTCCGTAATTTCCATTACACTTTCTTCATTAAGTGCCGTCAAATCATTACTAAGTGACAAACGGGCATCGCGGAATCTATCCATTAGCATCTGATGAACTGGCTCCGTTTGATACTGAAGCTGTAGCAAATAATCTACAAACTCAGAGCGTTGAGCGTTGAGCTAATATGAATATTTAAAAAACTTTAGCGCCACGAAGAATAATTTCGCATTGAACTTTTTACCTGAGCCGCTGATGCCACCAATAAAATAATTAAAATTGTCTTCATTCTGTATTCGTTTAAATTACGTTAGCTAATGTCAATTAATAAGTATGTAATGAATCGTTTCGATTAATTCTCTATTGCATTATATAAGTTCCATTTATATTCTTTAATCTTATCGTCAGCGTGAACATTTTTGTTTCGAGATATTTTGACTACACCAGGAAGGCAACTGATAAGATAGACATAATCTTATGCCGTATCTTTAGTGGAATCGTGGCGTATAAATTAAGACATGAGTAAATTATAGTGTGAACTGAGTTTAGGAATTTTTATTAATTTGCAACTGTAAGATTGAACAGCGATGGAATCAATTGCGGACATTTCTCAATGAAAGCTTTCGTTTTATCGCAGCCTGCAATTGGCATGTACATTGGACACTTTGTCATTGTTCGATTGTAGACGCATTCAAGATAGTCAATTGAATATTTTGCGTATCCGCATACTTCGATTGTAGCTTCATTGTCATTGTCCTGACATTGCGCAATTATATCGTCAATAATTTTCACATACAACTTGATGCTGTTTATTGATTCGACCATAACTTTGCGAAGCATTGGTTCATCAACTTTATTGCTCTTGATTATGTCCAACTTGTCTAAGACGCATTTTATTCCACAGCATTTATCAGTCTTCAGGGAGCAATCGAGATAACAAATTCTTTTGATTGTAGGCGTAACAAATTGTGGATACTGACAGCAATCGGTTGGAAGTTTTATGCTTTGCGGCCACTCTTTTTCACAAGTCTCGGATAAAACAAAAGAAATTGCAAGGTTCACAATTGAAAATGACGAGAGAATTTGAATAAACATTTTCAATGCTTGAGATTCTGTTTCCAAATGAATTTTCCTTTTTCCCTGGTTCGATTTAGTAAACTTATATCCATTCGATCGACATGGTAATGGCTACTGTGGCTTAGTTAATATTAAACAGTATGCCGAGCCATAAAATAAAGCGAAAAAGTATCATCACATACCTGATACAGGAAACCAATGGTGACGCAAATCCGCTTGCAAACATCAATTCCCTTATTAATTACAACATTCCCTCAATTCCAAAGAATTATTACAAACATTTATACTTTTTGTACTGAACACTCAAAATGAACACAACTGAAAATGCATCTGCTCGATAACAGAAATGTCCGTTCAATTAAAATTTAATTAATGGATGGTGGAATTAATAAACTCACCTAGCAGTCGTATATAGCAAGACACTGAATCTATTAATTATAATAATGGATAGTAATTATAAATTCCCAATCGACGAAACAATAACAAAAAAAAATCGGAAGCTAAATCTACTTAAGTAACCGGAAACGCTCAAAAATTATTTAATAATTTAATTATAATTTATTTTTAAATTTCTTGTGCACCAATTATGACTTATGATAAGTTTATTAAATCCTAAACACATTCATTGACGTATTTCATGGTTATTTCACAAACATCTGTATAATTGTATGTCGGACATTGCAAAAAATTCTGCTTGTAAGTGCATTGAACGATGTCATAAATGTAATATGGAATAACTTCGCAATCATATTCGTCGGTTGGTGGAGCTATTTTTTAGAGTAAATCAATTTTATAATGCTTGCAATTCGCTTGCAATAGAATTTAGCTTTAACTTACTTTCAGCGTCACATCGATCAATTGAATTTGTAATAACCGAATCCCAAATTGGATCGTTATCAACAGTCATCGAAAACGAAGCTTTCATTCCTTCTTTATAAAACTGCTTATCAACAATCATTCCAAGTTTGGCTAATGCACATGGGAGAATGCAACATCGAGCAATATTACTTTTGCATTGAAGACGGCATGTTGCCATGTCCTCTTTCAGAATCCCTAAAAATGGATATTTACAGCAATCGGTGAATTTTACTCGCTCATCATTCAATTTATCGCATTCATCTTGCGTTGCTTCATCGTTTGCAAATAAAATTACAAATAAATTCAACAAAATCAAAATTATTTTCATCATTTACTTCTTCGATGGCCGGCGGTTGTAATAGCACTGAAATTTGTAGAAATTTGCCAAATGTTTGGCAACATGTTTAACATTTTGTAACAACATTTTTACAATTGTCACAATTTAAAAGAAATTTTATTTTTATTCATTTTTTATTATCAGCGCAACAATTTTTTCCCGATTTTTAATTAATTTCTCAATTTTTAAATGTCGCACGTTGCATTCTCATCACATGATTGCAAATTTTCATCGAAGAATTGACCATCGGGACATGTTTGTGGGAAGCGAGGTTCATTGTTGATACACACGAAAAACTCTGAACAGCTGTCAGCACTACGAGCGAGCCAGAATTCTCTTTGCCCATCGCATACTGATCGTGGTGGTCCTCTTGTTGTCACGAGATCGCATTCAATATCGTCGGGATATGTGCAAATTTGATTCTCTTCATCAAACCATGTGATACCATAACAAGCTTGTGGAATTGGATGTCCATCCGTACAAATTACAAAATCAGAACATGATGTCATTGATCTTATCATTCGATTATTGGGGACACCATCACAAATCCAGCTGTCGAGTTCACATCTCGCTTCATATGGATCAGTGCAACGTTGTTGAATGAAATTGAACCAAAGTCCTTGATTACAAAATCGACCATGAGGTTCCTCATTGATGCAATGGAAGAATTCTTCGCATGCCATTGGATTTCTTACGAAAGTATTATTGGTGATATCACGACAAATTGCTTCCGGTGATGGATCACGAGTCGTTATCGTTGTTGCTTCCGTTGTTGCTCGTGTGTATAAATCACATTCCAAGTTTTCCTCAGCATCGCAAATAAAATTCACTCGATCGAACCATTGTCCATCTGGACACTCCTGTGGAAATGCAACGCCTCTCACGCAATAATAATAACGATGGCAATAGCTGGAATAATTTTTTATTTTCAACAATGAAATTTTCTGTTTTATCGTCAAAAATTTCATTCGTAATTACGTTAAACTACCGACGTAACCTTCATCGATTTGATCGCATTCATGATCAGGAGCAGTTGGAACGGTTGGAATTGTTGCTGCTCCACAATCTGCATTTGCTGGCTCAGTGCAACGTTGACTTGGTGGATCGAACCTGCGAATTTATACAACATTTATTACATCAAATAATTGAAGAAATTCAAAAATGAAAATTTACCAAAGTCCATCATCGCAGAATCTCGGCATTGCAAATCCATCAATGCACTGATAATATGAAAGGCATGAAAATGGATTTGGTACAAATGTACCTTCTTCAATTCCAACACATTTGGTGATCCAGTAGGTGGTATCGTTGTTGGTACAGTTGTTGTTGGCGTAAGGCAATCGACATTACTGGGATCATCGCATGTCTGAATTGCTTCATTGAAATATAAACCACGTGAACATGATAAAAGGAATGGATTTCCATTGATGCATTGGAAAAATAATGAACATGAATTGGGATGTGGAATTGATCTGAAATCGGGAACTCCCTCGCATGAAATTGGACTTGGTGGACCAGGTGGCATTGTTGGGACTGTTGTACAATCTACATTTGCTGGATTGTCACAAGTTTGGATTAGTTCATTGAAATATAATCCTTGTGGGCATGATAACCGAAAAGCGAAATCATTGACGCACTGGAAAAATTCATGACACGCTACTGGACTTGGAATGAATCTTAAATTGGGAACTCCATCGCAACTAACAGTTGGACCTGGCGGTGTTGGACTTGGTCGTGGTGATAATTCACAATTAACATTAATTGGATCGTCACATGTTTGACGACCTTCATCGAACTGTAATCCAATTGGGCAACTGAGTCTGTAAGCTTCACCATCTATGCACTGATAATAAAGTTCACAGGATTGAGGACTTGGAAGGTATCTAAAATTTGGAACTCCCACGCAACTAACAGTTGGACCAGGTGGTGTCGGACTTGGGCTTGGTCGTGGTGATAATTCACAATTAACATTAATTGGATCGTCACATGTTTGACGACCTTCATCGAACTGTATCCAATGGGCAACTGAGTCTGTAAGCTTCACCATCTATGCACTGATAATAAAGTTCACAGGATTGAGGACTTGGAAGGTATCTAAAATTTGGAACTCCCACGCAACTAACAGTTGGACCAGGTGGTGTCGGACTTGGGCTTGGTCGTGGTGATAATTCACAATTAACATTAATTGGATCGTCGCATGTTTGACGACCTTCATCGAACTGTAATCCAATTGGGCAACTGAGTCTGTAAGCTTCACCATCTATGCACTGATAATAAAGTTCACAGGATTGAGGACTTGGAAGGTATCTAAAATTTGGAACTCCCACGCAACTAACAGTTGGACCAGGTGGTGTCGGACTTGGGCTTGGTCGTGGTGATAATTCACAATTAACATTAATTGGATCGTCGCATGTTTGACGACCTTCATCGAACTGTAATCCAATTGGGCAACTGAGTCTGTAAGCTTCACCATCTATGCACTGATAATAAAGTTCACAGGATTGAGGACTTGGAAGGTATCTAAAATTTGGAACTCCCACGCAACTAACAGTTGGACCAGGTGGTGTCGGACTTGGGAGTGGTGATGTATTTAATGCACAATTTGCATCCTCTGGATTGCTGCAAGTTTGTCGCACTTCATCGAAATGTAATCCAAATGGACAAACGACTAGGAATGCATTGCCATATATGCACTGATAATATCTTTCACAAGCATTCGGGCTTGGTATAAGTCTAAAATTTGGAACACCATCGCATGTGACACCTGGAGGAGGTGCGACTGTTCCAGTTGTTGTCTCATCACATACTGCGTTACTATCGCACCGATTTATAGCTTGATTAAATACAAATCCATTCGGACAACTAAGTAAAAATGCTTGATTTCCAATACATTCAAAATATAATGAACATGAATCGTGATTTGGTAAAAGAGTATGATCTTGTTGATTTTGACAAATATTGCTCTGAGCAAATGTCATATGAACCAAAAGTGCTACGATCGCAAATGTCTTCATTGCGAACTCGACCGAAATTAAGAAGCGAACTAAGCGGATTTCAGGCGAGTAACAAAGTTTTATATTTTTTTATTTCGCTCTCATTTTCAAGGAGTTGCGTAATATATTTAGGAAATTTTTTGATTTCAGATAACGAGTGATCCATGTCATTAATTTGTAATTAGTTTTTGCCCACAAAACTGATAAGATCTGTTTTAACTTTTCTTGCCGATATCAACTGATAAGAAAAATTGCAATATGAATAAGCATCGAAACGACTTCCGGTGGAGAATATATGATTCTATGGCCCAGTCCACGACTAAACAGATTTTTCTTTTAATGATTCGATACAATTAACAAAATAAAAAATGATTTTGTCAATAAGCTTGTCAGAACTTGTCATTCGCAATTTCAATTAATTCAAAAATTTCCTTAAAATTCTTCTAAAGTCCAAAAATATATAAAGCGAGAACTGTTGTAGGGTTTCAAATCTATGATGATACAAAACAAAAAATAGCATCACGAAAAAAAAGATCTACATAATTAAGTTTAATTCACTCTGCCGCGTGATAAGAACTTCTTATAAATTGGAGATGCTATGCAAATTTAAATCTTATTTCGTTTCGTGTTTTTGCTGTGATCGCATCACAAAAGTGTGAAATTTGTTATCAGTGAAAATATAAATTTGAAGAAAAATGAACAAATTAAGGATTTGTTTGATTTGTTTGATGGCATTTATGTGCATTGGCGTTAAGTGAGTAAAAACAAAATTATTTAAATCTCACAAACATCTTTAAATTGCGCATTACTTTTTAATTTTCTCACTTAAATAAATCACTTTTGTGATCTAATGAAAATTTATCATTTCGAAATCACTTTTCAGTGCACAACAGAAATTGAATATTTCACGTGTCATCGACTCGCTCATGTTTGATTATGATAAAAGATTGCGACCAAATCATGAAGGTAAATAAATCATAATTAAATTCAATTTTAAAGTGACTAATCCATTTTGATAATGGCTACGTGACATCTTCAAATATGAAATTTAAATTGCCAAATTTATTGCTTTCACTTAGGAGCTCCGGTTGAAGTTGGTGTTACATTATATGTGATTGGAATTCATTCGTTATCAGAGCCGGACATGGAAGTAACACTAGATATGTATTTCCGTCAATATTGGATTGATCCACGGCTTTCATTTCAAAAGCTTCCAGAATTTGAATACTTTACGCCTGGATCAGATTATGGAAAAGTTATTTGGACTCCCGATACGTTCTTTGTGAATGAAAAGGAATCTTATTTCCATACAGTTACGACAAAAAATGAATTCTATAGAGTTCACTTTACGGGAAGTGTGACGAAAAGCGTCCGAGTTAGTGTGACAATTTCATGTCCAATGAATTTTGAAAACTATCCAATGGACAAACAAATTTGTCAATTGCCAATTGAAAGCTGTAAGTTGATGTTTTTTTTTTATTTTATTTTTTGTATTGTTCGTGAAGCTTTTAAATGTTCATTTTTTTATACTTAATTAGATGCTTACACAATGAAAGATATTCTATTTAAATGGAAAGACGGCGACTCGTCAGCTCAATTCGGTGATGTTTCAACGTTGCCATTGTTTAGAGTAAGTCATCACAACGTCAAAGAAGAACAAATACAACTTGTTAATGGCAATTATTCACGTTTGAAATTGAACATTGAACTTCAAAGGGAAATGGGATATTATGTGGTGCAAATTTATATTCCTTGTTTCATGCTTTTCATACTTTCGTGGATCACATTTTGGCTCAAACATAAAGCGACAAATGTTCGTCTCTTGATTTGCATTGCAGTACTTTTGTCAATGATTTTTAATCTTCAAGCGATTAATAATTTAATTCCAAAAACATCATACATAAAAGCAATCGATGTGTATACTGGAGTGTCAATGACAATGGTTTTTATTGCACTCGTTGGTGAGTTTGTGACTTGAAATTTGAAAGAAAAATTTTGCACTTCATTTTTGCATTTTATTTCAATTTTAGAATTTGCATTCGTGAGCAATTACAGCGAAAGTGATGACGTTAAAACACCAAAAGCCGACAACTTTTTCCGCATTTTTCATCCGATTGCGTTTGTGATTTTCAATTGCATTTATTTTGCCATTTATTGTTAAAGAGAGAAATTTGTGAAATCATTTTATTGTGCAACTGCATTTGTAAGGTTTTTCGAAAAAAAAATAAATTTTCACACTTTTTAAACTTAGATTTTCATTCAAATTGCATTAGAATGATAAGATATGAGAAAATCGAACCAATTATTGTCATGAGTAATTTCCAATCGATGACAAAAAGTCCACATGACATCAATGGACGTCGATGATTCAATTGCAATGTTGCCAAGTGAACTTTTCCATAAATGTTGTCTTTGCGCCGCTGCGTGATAAGAATTTTTTGAAATAAAATTGAAGTTTTCTTGCCTTCACTTTTGATCCAACAAGGAACGACAATTGCAAAAATGAAAATCGGTGAATAGTAAAAAATCCATGACAGTGAAATGAAATTAAAAATTAAATCATTTTCCGTTGAATCGATTCGCATGAAATAAGAAAAAGTTGAAAAGACAGAAAATATCAGAAGAAATGCAAAGTGAGTGATGTAAATGACGGTATTGATGGCAAACATCATTTTAACATTTTCAATGATGTCACAGAGCTTATCAACTAATTTCCTTATAATTAGAAGCTCGACAATTATTTCAATATCCGATGTTTGATTGCACAATTCACTCAAATGTAAATTAATTGCATGAATTCTCAAATAAATTGCAATAAAAATCAAAATTAATGCCATGCAATAGTTTTGATAAGTAATTGAATTGATGCCAATAATTATGGCCACTGGTTGAAATATTGTTTGATTGTTGTCATTTCTGATCCAAAGTAGATAGCAATTGCATGCTAAAGTAATTATGCAGACAATGAAATAAGATGCGCAAATTGCCACTGATACATGAAAATGCTTTGAAGCATTTAAATTAATTCTTATCGAGGAAATCTGTGAGAAAATTTAATGAGACATTATCACAACTGAGCAACATTGAGCAACAAACCTTTTCGTCAATTTTCCTGATCTCAACTAGAAATTTAAAAGCTCTACGCGACGCGATAAAGTTAAAAACTCTTGTAAAAATTACCGTAATGAGAGAAATTTGCACCAACATAATTGATCCGATCCACAAAATTGGCGACTTGAGATCCTTAAAAATGTTTCCTGTGTTACCATTAAACAGTGTCATCAAGCTCACGACCAAGCTAATGATAAAAATTGCAATGTCTGATGCATTTTGTTTGAATTCGAGAACATTTTGCGAATTGACACTTGTAGAGAAGAACGCAAAGCCGCTCCATTTCAACATTGCCAACAAGAATTGATGAATATCCCCGAAAGTTTTCTTCGACTTGATGCGTTGCATGATGAACTGAAAATGTCGTATTGATATTGGAAAATGATTAATTAACGATAACAATCAAATTCCATAAAGCTCAATGAGCTCAAGCATGAATTTTTTATGAAGAATTAGCTCAATTTCAATCAACTTCACATTACAACTACAGCCGACAATGATGATTATGTTGCAATCATTATGCTGCGACAATCTTCATTTTATGACATATCAGCACAATTGCAACAATTAATATATGTAATAGAAAACTAATACTGAACAAATGACAATTCATTAAGAATATTTTTTTTTTATTCTTGTCATTCTTAAGTCATCAGTCAGTGGAATAAGCTCGAAAATTAATAAAAATGCAGTTAACGCTTGATCCAACAGAAATTTACAAAACAATAAAATTGGAGTGTGATGCTCATTGTCGGGGAGATCTCGATCCAACGGGAATTTATTAAAGGTGAAGAATTTTTCATGAAAATTGTGAAAATTAATTAAAATTAACAAATTCACAGATGCAGAATCTTCAAGAAAAAATTGTTTAAACGACGTTGAGTCAACGAATGATGAAATAAAATTTATTTAAACAATCAAAAAGTATCACAAAGTTTTTATGTTTTGAGGTAATTTGACGACTTTCATCTTTTAAAGTGCATTGAACTGAACAAGTAAAAAAAAAAAACAATCAATGAAATGTTTGGAAAACAATAAGAAAACCAGTTCCACTTTTTGATATTTGATCCTAAATAAATAAAGGACGAAAGAATTCACTTTCAATTCGCACCACCCACGGCACTTAACCACATTCAACTGAGCATCGCAAAGCGATTTTACTTTTGCAATTTTTCATAATTGAAAATGATTAATCGATGAATTGTGGGATTGTTTTGTTTGTCCTTTTGTTTCCGTAATTATGTAGCATGTTAATCCTTTTTTTTTCGATTAAATAATTGCGAGTGAGCTCAGTTTGCGGGCGATTGTTGAAGTGCATTCGAGCGATGGCTGAAAATATTTACGGTGTGATAAAACCATTTCATGTTGTGTCAAAATTTCTTGGCTTCATGATGTTCTCGATTGATGAGCGAACATTGCGATTGACATTGCGCAAGTGTGATGTGATTTTTATTACATTAACAGTCATTCTAAATGGATCAATTAATTTCATTTATTGGTCAGTTCCTTTCGAGCCTGGTTATAAGCGATCTGAAATTATTAGTTCGAGTGTTCCATGGTTGATGTATGCAAATTATGCTTTCTACACGTTAACAATGATTTGGACGATTCTAGCAAGGAAACAATTAATTTTTATCATTCAAAAACTTCACAAAATTGATATGCAATTGAAATGTTTTAGCATTAAATTCGATTATCATCGACAGCGCTTGAATGTTATAAAAGCAATTTTCAGTGTTTTCGCAATCGAAGCTTCAATTTTTACATTCATAATTGGCAGTCGAAGTTATTATCAACTGCATTTTAACATCAATTCCGATTTGTTTGTTTTCTGGTGCATTGTTTGTGGCACTGAATTGATGCTAGTGTTTATCTTTTGCGCAATTGCAACATATCAACGATTTCGAACTATCAACGATCTCATAAAGTAAGTCTCAAGTTTGTTCCAAAGTTAAGTTAACGAATCAAATAATTATTTCTAAAATCCCGTAGGAGACGAAATTTTAGTTTAAATTCACCACTTCAGGTTCAACAATTGGCAATTATTCACATGAATATCACGAAAGTCGTTCATCTTGTTAATCGGACATTGTCAATTGTCTTGATGGTTTTCTTTGCAGCGGCATTTTGTTGGTTTTGCATTTTCTTATTTATCATCATCACAATTCCCGGTGAGGTTTGGAAGAAATATGCAATGGTAATTATAGGAAAATTTCTGTTGAATATATACATGGACTTGATGATGTTTCTCGTTATCGTCACGTCGAGTCTTTCAACGCGCGAGGGACGCACAACAATGACGTTACTTTTCGAGATCATTAATTCATCAAAATCAAACATGCTGAATGATAAATTAATTTTATTCATCAATCAAATCAAATACATGCCAATGAAGTTCACATGCGGCTTATTCGATTACGATTGGAAGTTATGCTTTAAGTTCATCAGTGCTTCGCTCATGTATTTCATAATTATGATTCAGTTCGAGAAGACCAAACCGTCATTCAGCAGCGCCAACAATAATTGCACAGAATTTTAACAAGAATAAATTAAATCTGAATTTATGTAAATTAATTAACTCAATAAACGTAATCGTAATATAATTTATTTGGGGATCATCCATTAATTATGTCGAAGCAATTTTGTATCCTAAAATTTCGCCCTCCGCTGAAATGTTCACAAAATCCAAACGTCATTTATGACAGCCCTAAACGAGCATAATTATGGAGCGAAATTCCGGAAGAATCAGCATATCCATACATATCCGTACATATGTCTCCCACTCGTACATATCCATGCTTCACGCTTCACGTTGCGTCTCTCGCGTGCTTCTCGATTTCAATTTCTTGTCATTTCACTTTCGTTTTGTTGTTTGCTGATCGTAACAACGAAATAGAGCAATTGACTTAATGGCACGATCTTGTGATTAAAGCCGCAAAACTTTGAGGTTTATGCGGAATTTTTTTTTCCGTTGGGGCTATTTCAGCAGTTAAGTCAAACTAAATATTGATTTAAAAATCATTCGAATTGAACCCGTAACTTTTAAAAAGTTTAGAAAAATTGATTGCGATTTCATGCGGAACTGGCGAATTATTGGCGTTAATTATTTCAAAAACGTGTTTTTTTTCGGTCATCATTGAGTTCTTTGCCATTGCATGCAATCAATTAATAAATTTTGCGCAATTTTTCATACATAATTAACCGCAAAACGATTGGAACTTGATTTATGGGATTTTTTTTTGTGGCCCACGCATTGTGTGTGTGTGTGCATGTCTGTTTGTGCCATTAAGTTTAAAAAAAATCAAGTTTTAGAAACAAAACGAGGTGGGAATTGAGAGGGGAATTTTATTGCTTTATTTGATGCCATAAACAGGTTCAGTTAAAGCAATCGAGTCTGCTGTTGAGCGAAGTCAGTTCCAGTTGCCATTTAACCGTCGCCATGAAAACATTTCAATTAATATTTTTGCTTGAGTGCGCAGTTATTGTAATTGCTAGTTCGCCATTTAATAAGCAACAAATTGGACAAAATCGCAATGGTCCATTACCGTGGACATCTCAATGGACGAACGCAGCATCGCTTCAATTTGCGCAAAATCCATTTCAGCAGTTTGTGCCAAATCAATTACAACAAATCGATCGTAAAAATTTAACATTGTCTGGTGGTATTGGAACGAATGTCTTTGATGTGATATTTCAATGGAATATTATGGATTTCGTTTATCCATCGCCAAATCAACGTGCGCAGGCAATTAGTAACGGTCAATTTATACCAGAAAATGTTGTACCATTGGGAATTGCTGTGAATAATGATCGTGTCTTTGTCACAACACCACGATGGAATCTCGGCATTCCAGCATCATTGAGTGTCATTCAATTGCCTGCTTTCGATCAGAGTCCAGCACTCATTCCGTATCCTGATTGGAATGCACACACATCAACAACAAATCCCGATTGTTCACGATTATTGTCCGTGTATCGTTTGGCAATTGATGAATGTAATCGCTTGTGGATTATTGACTCGGGCATTATCAATGCCATAACAAATCTACAACAATTATGTCCGCCAAAGATTGTTGCTTACGATTTGCGTACAAATACTCAAGTTGTTAATTATCAATTCCCAGCTGATCAAGTTCTTCAAGGCTCATTACACACAAACATTGTCGTCGATGTTCGCAATGGCGAATGTAATCGAGCATTTGTTTATGTAATGGATGTGTGGCAAAATGGTCTCGTTGTTTTTGATATGGCACAAGGAACAAGTTGGAGAACAAAAAATCATTTCTATAATTCAGATCCTTTTGCCAGTGATTACACATATCGTAATGTTAACTTCCAATGGACTGATGGAGTTTTTGGCGGTGCTTTAAGTCCATTAAATAAGCCAGCTGGCGATCGTGTTCTTTATTATCATCCAATGTCGAGCTTTAATGTAAGTATCGCATTCATAAGTTTTGACTTTTTTTATGCTTAATTGATAATGAAATTTCTTATCATAGGAATTTGCAGTTCGCACATCAGTTTTGCGTAATCAGACAGCATGGTCAACGAATACAGCACCAGCAAATGCTTTTACACCAATCGGTACACGCGGTATTCGTGGTCAATCAGCAACGTCCGATATGTCATCCAACGGCATTTATTTTGCAGCTCAAGTTCAACTTGAAGGTGTCAGCTGCTGGGATACGAGAAAACCGTACAATGTCAACAATGTAATAATGATGCAACGTGATCCAAATCTATTGGGCTTTGTCAATGACCTTACACTTGATGCCGATCGTGAAAATGTGTGGGTGGTGAGCAACAATTTGCCAATTTATCTTTACGGTCAATTGGACTTTAAGCAAATCAATTTTCGACTTTTGCGCGCCAACATTAAACGTGCAACGTGCGGTACAATTTGTGATCCGCAAGTGCCTGCAAATTTAGAACCTGTTAATGTTTGTGCAAATTGAATGAAATGTTCAATGACATCAAGTGCAAAATAATGTTCACAAAAGAAAAATTTTCGAATGCAATGCAAAAACTCAATAAATCAGCAAAATTGCGCAACTTTTTTTTGTTTTTACTTTTTCAAATGAATTTTTTTTTTCTTTTTAATTTTATTTTCCGAATTTTTTTTTTCTTAAAATAATAAAAAAAAAAATATTTCAGAAAAAAATTTCGTTTGTTTGGTCTAGAAAAAGTTTTTTTTTCTTTTGGTTATTAAAGTGCAGCATCAAAAGTTATTTACAAAATATTCGTCCGGGCCGAGATTGTAGCACGCAAAAATAAATTGAATTTGCAAAATACGAGAAAACAGATACGATAAACAGACACAAAAATTACGCAAAAGATTAAATTTCTTTTTGCGCAACAATCGCTCGAAGTGCGAGCGAGTGAGCGAGATAAAAAAAATGCACTGAATTAAATGTTTACTTAAATTATGTCTGCATGAATGGTTTCTGTTTATTACACTTTAATTAATTCGAAATCATTTTCACTTTCTTTTTTTTTTGGTTTAAATGCTAAAACTCAGTTAAAAATAATAAAATGGAAGGAAAATCGTCGGTTGCTTTTAAGTGATTTCATTGTAGAATTTGTTTATCTACATTGAATATTTCTGATCTCCCTGATAGCTCTGCATGCTGGACATGCTCGGATGATGTTGAAATTGCGTACTGGTACTTGCCGATCCGGAATATTGTCCAAATAAACGTCCTGGGAAATTGTCATCGGGCATTTGCGGAAGCATCATTTCACTGTAATTGTTTATAAGGAAGAAAAGTTAGCACATGTTATTGCGCAAAACTATTAAAATTTATTGCCAATGCATCACAGCATGAAATCTTATGGACTCAAGTGGAACAATTGAATGGAGATGATCCCAAAATAAGAAAAAAAATTGTTAATTTTCGTCCTTTTTGCCATAAAACAAAAAATCATCGTTAACATGTGTCGAGATTATTGACATCATGCCGTGACCACGTGGCAAACAGATTTCCAATATATTATGCAACATCCAATGGATCAAACTTACCATCGTCCTTGTGGCGTTCTATCGCGTTGCCGTCGGTTTTTAAACCAATTCGACACCTGCGTTAATGTTAATCCTGTTTTTTTGGCCAAAATTTTCTTCTCATCGGGCGTCGGATAGCGATTTCTTGTGTAACAATCTTTTAATGCATTTCGACTTTTTTCTTTAAAACAATAAACTGTCTCCTCACCATCCCATATTGTCTTTGGCAATGGATATTTTTTGCGCAATCTATATTTATCAACAGCACCCAAAGGACGTCCACGGACTTTTTCAGCTTCACGATAATGTGCTTTAAACCAAAGAGCTTGTAAATCTGGATGATACTTGAGCGAGAAAACATGAGACTCAAGTAAATTGTAAAGCTCATGAAATGATCCACGATTATAAGCGACAATTGCACGCGCTCTTAAAATACTTTCATTGCTACTAAGCAAATCATCCGGCGGTAAACTCCAAAGAAATGTTGTTAGCTTATCAATGTCATTCTTTTGTTGTAGCGCTTCGCACATACATTGAACTTGATCGGGTGTGAAACTAAAATATTTCTTATTCACTTCCATATTAATGTCACCAGTCGCTGATGAATGCAAATAGTTCTCATCATTTTGATTTTCATTATTCTCAAGATGTGACTTTGTGGTGTTGTTGCTGGGATATGAACCATAAGCTGATAACGATTGTAGATCACCAATATCAGACTTTAATTTGCTATTGTTGTTATTATTTTTGATGTTACTATCCGATGAATGATGCAATTTCAATGGATAATTGTCTGACGTGTGCATAATTAAATCCTTATCGTCATTGCCGGCTGTAATTAATAGAAATTAATTAAGAAACTTTCATTTGTATTGAAATTAAATTGATAATGAAAATTTTCGCAATTAATTTCGTTCAAAATTTTCTCTTAAACACTTTCAATTAATTCACTAACCACCAAAAATAAAAATTCCACCAGTTCTATGCGATGCAATGCCCGAATGTGGCATTTGCATGTAATTACTCATCATTGATTTGCTATTATCATGCATTGACGCGTCCATTACATCGAGATTCGCGAGTGGCGATAAATTCATATTCGAATCCATCGGTAATTAATTTTTAGCTTAATTGATTGACACGAAAATTCAATAATTTTGATCTTAATTCGTTTTAATTGTTTATTTATTTTTTTATCCACCCGCGGCGACCTTCATCCCTCGAGCACATCACACAATAAACTGAGGCCCGAGGATAGCATAAGAACCACCAGAAATGACAATACATAAACATTAAATTTACTGACACAAACACACATTTACAACTTATCAGATTTCTATGCTGAGTCGAGCTGTGATTTTATTATTTCGTTCTTTGAAGTTGAGGATCATATTGCACCATAATTTGTGTTTGTGTTAGTGTTTGCCAGGGATGGATTTGACAAATGTGAAATTTTCTTATTCATAAAGGACTCTATTTCCTTAATCGATGCTGTTTTCATCATCAATTATGCTCCGCCTTTTAAATTGCTGTCTATTTTATGTAATGAGATGGAAAACAACAGAAAAATTTTCCGCATTTTCAAATTTTAGTTGAGAATTTATTTCTGTATGAGAATCAATCATCATCTGCCCAATTAGTGGAGTGTGTTCATTGAAAATATAATCACGAAAAGTGTTAAAGAAATTTAAAGAAAATAAATTCAAATCCAATTTCAAGATTTTTTTTTTTTGTAATTTTCTTAAGAAATTTTGAAATTAAAAACTTTTTCTCAAGAAAATTTTCTCCATTTTCAGCTTTCTTTTTTGTTTGCGTACGTGCACAATTACCACTTGTGGTTCCAATTTCAAATTCCTTAATTGAAACTGGCTGGAAATCGCGCGGCAACATTGCAACATTGACTGTTTTACTACAGTTTACGTCGCTCATCCAGAGAATGTTTATCGAGTGAGTGACTGGAATTAGATTGTAAGCAAGCGACAAGAAAAGAAAAAAAAAAATATGACAAGAAGCAAGTTTCGGCTGGACATTTAAAAAATGTCAATTGCTAAACAATGTTTATTATTTGATGACGAATTTGGGAGTCACATGAATCATGTATGAAACCATAAACCAGTTCAATATGAAATTTGACTAAATTTGAAAGTTGTCAGCATGTTGCTGATGGTGAACTCACAATTGAACTTGATTGGTTGGAAATTTTTCGTGCGCATGATTTAGAGAAACTTTTTTCGGTGTCAATTTTTCTTTTGTAAATTCCTGAAATCACAGAAATGAAAAATATTAATCGGAAATATCCTCGATGAGAATATTGTGGAAGGACATAAAAAAAAGGATCCTAGCCACGCCCATACTGTAAATAAACAAACAAAGAAGAAATGTGCAATTTATCAGGTGTTGACCGATCTCTTATCGCGACTTTCGATTTCTCTACAAAACCCATAAATTTCTGTTTGTCCTTGATTGATTGCCCATCTCCAGCTCAAGCTTAATCCCCATTAACTGCTCTATTTTAGAAAATCCCAGGAAATTCACAAATAAGATCGGTACTGAATTGATAATGGCAAGCAAAAAAAAATAAATGGGAGGATAAAGAATGCACTAGATGGAGCGTAGGCAGTCGACTCCAATTACTTGCGAGCAATTTCACAATCTCGCATCAAGTAGCAACATGATGCTATTCAGCTAGCGAAATGATAACGATTGGAAATATCTTTCACTTTTGATGTTTTTTATTGAACGTTTTCAATTTTAAAGGGGTTGATGGAACTAATTGGCCTTCAAAATTCACCAAAAGAGAAAAAAAAAAGAAGTGAAATTCAACTCTCCCAATGGGACTAATTAATGAGTCAAATAAGCATTCGATCGAATACATGTGTTCACAATTATTTCACAATCCCTAATTGGTCGTCACGATACAAATTTTCAACATTAATTGGTCGTTCGGATGAATTTCGTTCGTGTTGGCGATCAGGTGATTAAGTTGAATATAGCAACATTTCGAATTGTTTCCAATGGCGACACGCAATAAATCACAAAGTGAGAGATTCATGTTACACTAATTAATGTTCATTTCGCTGTTAAAGTTGTCATCAGATTTATTTTTTTTTATCATCATTTTCCTTCGAGGGTTGTTAGTTGGTTGTGTAATATGAGATGAGAAAACGACATGAAGGGATGTGAAAGGATTTCAATTTAACATTTGCAACGCATAAACACGTCTGCCAAAAGTAAAAAAAAGGACAAACATGCAACAATGCGAGAGACACTTCAATTGTTCATCGCACCCAGATTAAGGACATTTTATTGCATTTGTTGTAATGGGATGATCCTGAAATTGGAATCTGTTGTCGTGCCGGATAAAATTGAGCATGAAAAATGTTGTACAATATTTTTTTTTTTTTTATATTCTTTGCCATCAACAAAAAGGTGTTGAAAGGTAATTTTCAATGGCGAGGGGAAAAACCTCTTGAAAATCACAACAAACCAGTAATTTGACACTTGCAATTGTGTAATTTTTTTTTCTTTCTTCTCTGCAACATTCCACAGACAAATGAACAAACATTTTCGCTCTCAGGATTAAAACATTTTTTTGAAACTTGATCGATGCACAAGTTGAGAAGAATTGCAAATGAAACAATTTACGAGTCACTTTTTTTTATAATTTACTTTTTTTTTCAGTTTTAAGCTGTTTTTTTATTTTTCATTTTTTCTTTCCTCGATTAGGTTTTTCTTCTTCTTTTCTCTGGTTTAAGAACAAAAAAGTTTGCTCAAATACCAAAAGTTAAAGAAATTACAGAAGCAAGAAAAAAAAAACTTTTGGCTTCATTATGCAGGGAGTGGCAAATATCTTCGTGATACAAAGATGATCTCCAGATCTTCAACACTTCCTTGCAAATTTTACATTTATAACTTATTTTCACTGACAACTTTTTTTTATGCTTGTTTTATGGGTTTTAATCTAAAATTTAGCATTTTTTTTTCTAGAATTTCATAATCAAAATTGTTTTTATTTTTCCCAGTTTTTCTTTATTAAAATTGTGTTGCCTATGAACTGCAACGTCTTATTGAATCTTATCGAAATAATTTTTATGAATTTTTTTTTTCTTTATGAAGTGTTGTAATATGTTTGGTTTTAACATAAAAAAAGGAAATTTTGTATTAAGATGAAAACATCTTTTGTTCACTAACATTTCAACCAAATCTCGTCTAATGATGATCAGCTGAAACGAGCTTTTCTTCTTTTTTTTTTTGGAGCAATTCGGCGATGGGAACTTCTCATAATAGAGCTTTTTGTCTTCAATATGTTAAGATTCATTTTAGAAAGGGTGAAAAAATAGCGTTTTAACTTTTTTTTTAATTATCAAAATTTCTTTAATAGATTTTTTTTTCTTTATAATTGAATCGGTTCAGCTGATAATCACTGTGAAAAAAAAGGGGAAAATATTTTCCCAAATAAATGAAAACAAGTGTTAAACGAAAAAAAGAAATTATTAAAAATACTTTGTGTGTGTATGTTTCTATTTACTGCTTATCAGCACGCACAGGTTGAAGGGGGGGAGGAGGGGAAGAACGTGTAGAATATTCTTGTTTTTTTTTTTTTTGTATCTTAGTAAATTCACTTAATTGCAATCATTTGTTTTAATTTTTTTTTTGTTTGCTTAATTTTCAGCTCTAATATTTCATTTTAAATAAAAATTTATTATCACTCATTATGCAATTGATTGATACAAAATAAGAAAGAAAAATCGACTAAAATAAGAATAGGGAGAACTATTTATTCTTAAAATAAAAAACGAATAATAAATTCTAATCATAACATTAATAACACCAAATTTGATTAAATAAGTTTTAAAGACGGAAAAATCTAACATATTTTTTTTCTGAATCGTAGGAGTTTAATTGCGAAGAAGGAGCAAAACGGAAAGAAGCCACCGAAATAATAAAAAAGTTCATAATATTGAAAATATTTATAAAGTTAAAAATTTCCTTTTCAATAATTTCTTTGCAAACTTTCTTAATAATTCCTATACTTTGCTGCTATTTTATTTTCATTTCATGTTGACAAATTGGAATGTAAGAAATTTATTTATTTATTTTTTTCTTTAATTCCATTCATTAAGATACAAAGAATAGCACGAAAATGTCTCTAAAGGTTTTCAATACGATTTGTACAAAAAGATTTGCGAAATAAAGAGAAGTCATGTTAACTGAAATGCACTTTAGTAGATTGCATAACATTCTCTGGTTTTTTTTTTTTTTTGATGCAGATCACCACACATTGGATATGCGTATTGCTGCGTGGGTTGAAACGGTAAAAACCCTTTTTAATTCATAATATTTTTGTTTTTCTTTTTTTTTTTTAATTTCAACATTTCAATTTTTATTTTTCATCAAAAAGAGATTTTTTTTTTTTTTCGATTCATAACTAACAATTGTGGGTGGGCGGATGGGTGTGTGAGGGGAGGGGACACATGAGCGTAGCAGAAAATAACAGCACATGGAGAGATAGTCTTGAAGTTTTTTTTTTTTTTCAAGTGATAAAGCAAAAGAAATTAAATGAAAAATATTTTTTATTTTCACTATTCTCATTAAATATTTACTTTAATTAATTTTTCTTTTCTTTTCTTTATTTTTTATTAAATGTCTAAAATTTATTTTGTATAGCGGATGACCTATGTGACCTATTTAACTTTTATATATACTTACGAAGAAAATGTGTGGGTGTGGTTATGAAAAAATTCGATGAGTGGTGCAGTAAAAAGTGAAGGTGAGGCGGGAAAATATTTCGATGAGATAAGAGGGCAGGACATAATCTTTATTTCGTAGGGGGGGCGGGGGCTGGGTTTGAGGATTTCAAATATATTAATGCAATTTTTTATAATTTTTTTTTCTCATATAGCAATTTTTTCACTTTTTCTCTTACATCATTTTCTTTTAACTTTATGTGTCTTATGTACAACAATAACAATTAATTAAATTAAATCAATTACTATTCTTTCTTCTTCTTTAAGAATTCATTCACATTCTTATCCATTTCCACAAAACACTTTTATTTTCTTTGAGATTTTTTTTTTTAAATATTTTTCTTTCTCGTCTCAATGATCATCATTTTCATCATGTTCGCGAATGCAAAGTTTTATGAACTTTATATAATTTTTGTTTTGCATAGAAGTAGAAAATTCTGATTTTGTTTTCAAATGATGATCTGTCTGTATATCTCATGTGTATTATTATTATGATGAGTGAGTGAGTCGTCGGCAACCACTTTTAAGGGATGTTTTTTTTATGCGTTTGATTGATTAATTATTTTACTTTTTACCACCATTTGACGCCTTTGCCGGTGTCATACACTCATTCAATGATATCTCAATGACATCATCGCCATCATCATCAAAACTCCACGATTCGTCGGGCGTCGCCAATTCATTGTCGGCGGCTGTTGTTGATGATGTTGATTGTTTATCATTTTTATCATTCGGTGATGATAACTGATTGTTCTGTTTGCTGTTGTTATTATTATTGTTATTATTACTATTATTATTGTTGTTGTTGTTGTTGCTGTTGGTGGCTGCTGTTGATGTTGGAATGAGTGCATGATTAGTGGTTTGACGATTGAGTCATAGACGTAGATCGTATGCTATTTTTGAAGCAATGTTCTTGAAGCCGATACTAGTGCCTAAAAAAAAATTGAAATTTGAAAATTATAAATTAAGTTCTAAAGTTTTAATTGTAAACAAAAAAAAATCTTACCAGAAATGCGTTTAAATCGAACGCCATTTAGTGACAATCGTGGCAATTTGCACACTTCAATTTCCCATTGAACGAGCGAATCAGTATTCGGATCACCATGAACACACAGCAAAACAAAGCTGTTGAAAATTGGAGAAACCAATTAAGTTCAATTAAATGAAAGCATTTAAAGTTGTTATTACCGTTCACGCTGCTCATAGTCACAATTATTCTTATCCAGTACTGAACGTATTTCTGCCATAATATCATCGGGCATTCGAGGTGATGTCGTCTTCATAGACCACGTGAATCGTAATGCACGTGGCTTTACTGGCTCTTCAGCATTCGATCCGCTGTGATGAAAAATGCTTAAGATAATTAACAACAAAAACCAAAAATAAAAATCAATTCGAGAAATCGAATCGAAAAAATTTGCGTAGAATAAAGTTCGCTTCTGACAAATGGTCAATTAATGGACAAACACAAATGTCTGAGTAATTAATTAAGGGAATAAAGAAGTATAAAATGAAATTAAAAAAGAAAGGAATGCAAATTAAATGAAAAACTTCAAGTGCCTTCTAAAGAAAGCTCATTTTGTATCTTGTCAGCAAATTCGTTTCGATTGTTATTGGCATTGACTGGGTGTTATGGTGTCATATTTACCTAATTGGTGTTGGATTAGCTTGGCCATCGATGGGTCTAAAAAATCATAATACACATAAAATAAGGAAATAGATTTTTTTTTTCGTGTTGATTTTGTAAATTAAAAAAAAAAATATTTCAAAACAATTTTTTTTACCGAAATTTGTAAATTTAGTAAAAATTATGAACAAGAGAGAAATAAATTAAAAAAAAAAGATTTGTTGTTGGTTAATTTGTTTGACTAATTTCTGCAATAATTGAGCTACAATCTCAACATGCATCTGCTTTTTTTTTTTAATTATCAAATTCAAGGTGGGGGCCAGAAGAGGAGCTAATTAAATGAGTGAATTAAGAATTGGTGAAAAGGTAATTAAAATTTGTGTGTGGTTGTGTGGATGTGTGTGGGATTCACACGACTAGTGGAGCGGAACTTTTGACAGTTTCAATGATGGCCAAGCTATGAATCAATTAATTTCTTGATCAATTTATAACTCAACAAAAATTAAATTATCAAATCTATGCATGATGTGGAAAATTGGTGAGCAACAATTGTGCAAATCACTTCAATCTGGTGCTGATCAGGTAACAAAACAACAACAAAATAACTTCCATTTGTAGAAAATTTGAATTATTTTTCATCGTCAATTTATTTATATTTTTTTATTTTAAATTTTATTATAACTTTCATTTTATGCAATTTTTTTCTCGCTTAAATTGATTCAAATTCATTTAATTAAATGCTTAATAGAAATCACAATTATAACAAAATTTTCTTTTTCGAAGTTATAAGAAATAAACAAAAAAAAAAAAACTCATCAAGTCGAACGTTTGAGGGATCAAGTTTCATATTTAAGGGTTGGTGGTGGCAGTTTAGATTGATAAATATTTTCTTATTTTGTTTTTTTATTTCTTTTCAGACTATTTCTCATGATTGAGCCTAAAGAAAAAAAGAGATAAACAAAAAAAATCTATTTACAACTTTGAAGGGACGCTTTAGGATGAAAAAGTTAGTGAAAAAGGCCAAAAAAAAAAATGTTGACAAGTGTTTCACGTTATTTTAACTCTCTCTGCTTTTTTTTGTTGATTTAAAGGGCAATTTGAGAGAGCATTAAAAGCTGAGCTTTTGTGAAAAATGATTGCATAAAATTTTGTACACTTTTTTGATGACTTAAAAGCGGCTGATAAAGTATTTTTGTTTATACTATTAAATGTGACGGAAGATCACCTTTGATAACACCATCACCATTTTAGAACTTGGAAGGGCACAAAATTGCCACTTTATTATTATTATTTTTAATTAAAAAGAAAATTACAAAAAATTGCACAATTTTATGGCAAAAATCCAAAAAAAAAGTCATTCGCTGAAACATCTTTCTTGTTTCCAGTTAGCTTTCCATCGTGCATTAGATTAAATTTGTGTCGTTTTTCGCGATGTGAACATTTTGAATCTGAAAATGTCAGAAATTTTGTATTTTGTTTTTTTTTATCAATCCAGAATTGTTCATTTCAAGAAAGCTTTTATTTGAATGATGGAAAGCTGTACTGGAAGTAACTGACGAGTGATGAAATCAAAGCGTTGTTTTTTTTCCCCCACGCGTGAAAAAATGAATGTTCCCGAACAGCACCAGAAGAATTGACACAAAATGAAAACTGAGCTTTTATGCTTCATGAGCTTTGATGTAACAATAAAGGAAGTAAATAGTAGAAATAAAACCATCCACCGTACAAAAACTTTTGACAAAAAAAAAAAAAAAACATAGATTTTATAGCAAACATCACTGCAATATTAGACACTAAAACTCCGTTTTTTTTTGACGAATTTCAAAAGCAAAACAAAAAAGAAAATCAAAACTTTTAAAAGAAGAGAGAGATATTTTTTTGTGTGTGATTTTGAAAATTAAAGACAATTAAAAAAAAAATCATGAACATTTTTTCGTGATGGGCAAAATAACTAGTTTTTTTTTTAATGAAATGGAAGAATAAGAAGAAGAAGAAAATCTGATCACTCACCGTTTACTGAATCGATTCGAAATTCTCTGTAAAAAACTTCCGCCCTTGTTGGAATATGTTGAGTCATTGCCAGCGGCGCCAGATGTACTGCTATTGCGTGTCCTAGTTTGACCTTTGAATGTTGATATTATTGAAAAGCAAATTGCCGATCAAAAATCTTTTAACAGTTACTTTCGAGAATTTCTAACTCACCTGAATGAAACGTTGATCGTGACGGCACATTCCTAGGGAACGCCGCCGATGGTTGCCTGGAAGAATTAACGGCTGGTGTCAAACTGATGCGATTCACCATACTTTGAGTGTGTTTGAGTGGTTTTTTTTTTTAAGGCAAATTGGTTTTGATGCAATTTGTTTTAAAGATTTGTTCAAGGTTTTTGTGAGATTTTTTTTTTGCGGATAAAAGAAAATTATGAAGAAAAAAAAATTATGAAATAAAAGAATAAAAGATTTTTATTTTTGTTTGTTGCATATTTTTCGATTGAGAAATTTTGAGACATTCAATATTTAACTTAAGAATTAAAAAACGAAACTACCAAAAAACCAAAATTCAACCAAAACCAATTAGCAAAAAAAAAAATTAGCTAAAAACTACTCAAATTCTACAAAAAGTCAAATCAAAAAAAAATTAAATGACAGACATAGAAAGAGAGAGAGAGAAAGAGATAGCGAAAGTATATGTTTTCCTGTTTCATGAGGTGTTTCTTGTATGCTCTGAAATGTGGCACTTAATAAAACTTTTTAGGGTTCAAGGAGGTTCAACAATTCAATTAAGAGTTTTTTCAATCGCAACGATTTTAATTGAAAACTTCTCTAGAAAGAAATTTCCTGGAAGCAAATCAACCTCGATTGTCCTCCAGAAAACTTCAATCTCAATTAATTTCAACAACACCAATTAAAAAAACTAAAATATATAAAACGGAAATTATTTCATTCTTCAATTCTAAAAAACTTCTACTTAATATTAGTGCGGCATTTGCTTGTGACACTCACCATGTTTGCAAAATATTTGTTTTGTGGTGATCGATAGCAGGATTTTTAATGTTGTGAGTGGATTGATTGGTGTTTTTTTAGGGGAAGGGGGAGAGAAAGTTGTTAGATCACACACAAAAATATTAGTTATAGCGAGCATTATGTAGAGAAGGAGGGAAAAATGGGGGGAAATTCATTGCGTGAATATTTTTTTCGATAAATTTTGAAAATAAATTTTGTGCAATTTTTTTTTTCCAACGAATTCCAGAGATTTTGTACCTTTGTCGCAATGGATCTGTTTGTGTTGATGTGTTATCACTCGACGGTCCCGGGCTTGATACACTTGCACTTTTAACATGACCTTTTGAGGTCGCCGATGATCCGCGAGTGAATTCCGTTAGAGTTCTAGTTTTTTTATTATTATTATTTTTGTTTCCAAGAATTTCGATTTAAATTTTGTTGTTAGCAATTTTGGAAGATAATAGACAGAGAAATATAAAGAGAGTGAGCAACTAGCTGTTAATAACCATTCTAATCAAATATTGAAATTAATACAGAATATTTTTATTTTTTTTTGCTATAAATTATTGGATGTGAATAAATTTTACCATCACCAGCAACAATAAATTAATAAACAAATGGCAAATAATTTCCTTTCCACTCTTTTTTTTTTGAGCAACAAATTCAAATTGAGCAAAATGTTTGTAATTATAAAATGTCACTCACGTGTTATCAGTTGAAACATTTGTCTTCTCCGAAGATGATGTCTTTTCGTACAATGTTGTTGAACGTCTTGGTATGAGTCCACCAGCTGGACCCACCGTTCGATTCCCACTGGATGCTGCATCGTATTTGAGAGTCGTTCGTGGTTTTGCAGGCGATGTTGATGTTGCTTAAAATAATTTAACAAAATTCATTAAAAATTGAAAGCAATGAAACTTTATTTTGTTCTCACTTGATTCGACCGTACTTTTAGGCTGTGCTGAAACTGGTCGAGCATTTGACGCCGCCAAACGAGCAGTGTTTTCTTTAATTGTAGCAGAATCGATTGTATTTTGTCTTTTAAAGTTGCTGCTTCTAATAAAATAAAATAAAATTAAAGATGAAAACTAAGAATTTCCATCAAAAAGAAAACTCACATCGATGAACGCTCTGTAACTGATGTTGTTCCTGTTGTTGACGTTGGAGCACCTGGTGTCGTTGTCGTGCCATTTGTTGCATTTGCATTACTTGATGTTGGTACGACTTGACCAGTGCCTATATAATCATCATCAGAAATGGAATTAACATATTTAAAAAAAAAATTATTGGAAATCTTCATTAAACATACGTAGCGTCTCACCGCCAGATGATGCACGCCGCGATGGATTTGTGCTTGTTGCTGAAATACTACGATGAACGCGTCTATGCGTTGGCGATTGCACTTGACTATTGGCACCGGGTGGTACCGTTTCAGCACCACCACCACCTGTCAGATTGCGCAATGATAGGGAGGAACCTGATCGAGAGCCGTCTGATTCGGGCTGGAAATAAAATTAATTACAAAAATTTATTAAAAATTAATTTTTCTAAAGTTTTTTTTTTTTTTTTTGCAAAATGATTTCGTCCTTGGACATATTGCAAATGTTCGAAGGTTGTTTGTTGTGCAATTTACTACTTACATCTGTACTCTTTCTGCCAATTAACAAATATGTTGCATGAACGTCATCATAACGTGTCTGGGCCAGTGAGGCTTCAATGTCTTCGCGCTTGTAGCCCAGTGCCACTAAGGCTTCTACATGAGAAACAACAACAAACAAAAAAAATATGTTCATACAATGATTTATGTTGTAATTGCAAAGATATGTTGCATCAATGGCAAGAGTTTTCTGTTATTTTTATTCATTTCTTATACTTTGAAGTCAATTCGGTGCCAATATGTTAATCAAATAACAAATTCACACTAAATTGACTAAACAAAATGATCAAGCAAAATAAAAATAAAAATATAGAAAACTCTTTTCAGTGATTTATTTTTAGACATTGAGAATTTATAAATAAACATTACAAAATAAGCCAGTCGAAGGTTGATTCATGCACTGGATAGTGCGAATTTGTGAATGACTCGATGAATGATTCAATAACCATTTTGACAGTCTCTTGCTAATTGCTCATGACGTGTGGCTGTGTGTCATATAACTTTTTTAAGAAATATCTGCAAGAAGGTATACGAGCACACACACACACACACATACAATAAGAGAACTGTTTGTATGTGTGTTCTCAATTGAGCAACTAGCAAATAGAAAAAAAAAATGTCATCCAGCTGATTGATGATTATAATAGCACAATTACAGGCAATTGTAATATCATCATCATTTATTACACACACAACGATAGGATATGGCTCAATCTTCATGACACAAGCACGCAACATGCTGAATGTATGGCACGATTGAGATAAAAAAAAATGCAAAGAAATATGTATAAAAATAGATAACAAAATGATCTTTTTTTTTGTTCTGCTCCTCTACAACAAACAACAAACAAAATACATTCGCAAAACGGTATAAATGAAGATTTTCTTCTTCCCTCTCTTTTTTTTTGTCAAGACAAATTCGGAGAAGTAAGAAAAGAATATAAAAATATAAGATTCGATGCTCTACAGAGAAAACTACAAAAAATTAAATTTTTTTTTTGGTTGAAAAGATAAAAATTTTCCAAAATAATTCCAAAAGCACATCCAATAAATTAAAAGAAACAAAAGGATTTTCTTTCTCATTTCTAGATATATACATCCGGCAACGGAATCAAACCGTCAATTGAACTTGCTCTTAATGACACTTATCGATAGAAAAAAAAAGTTTCTTGTTTAATGAATGAATTTTTTGGTTGTTTGATGTTGTTGTACAGTACCCGTCTTACCTATCCGTTTCTGATCGTTGAGATCGGGCTGCGGTTCAACATACGGCTTTAATTCATCATCCTCATAGCCCATATTCATCCATTTGTCCTTCATAATCTGCTCCAAACTTGCACGTTTGGCTGGATTAAGAACTAGAAACTTGCGCAATAAGTTCTCGCAATCGGTGGATATGTAGAACGGTATGCGATATTTGCCGCGTAAGACGCGCTCACGCAATTCACGTAATGTGGTTCCGTCAAATGGCAATGAGCCGCTAACGAGAGTGTAGAGAATTACGCCCAATGACCACACTACAACAACAACAAAAGAACGAAGAAATTATTGAAACTGATATGAAATGACAAATGAAACTACTCACCATCGACCTCAGGTCCATCATATTTTCGGCCTTGAAATAATTCCGGTGCAGCATATGGCGGTGATCCGCAAAATGTATCCAGCTTTGAGCCGGGCGTGAATTCGTTGCTAAAGCCAAAATCGGCAATTTTAATGTTCATTTCGGAATCAAGTAGAAGATTTTCGGCCTTTAGGTCACTATTAATGTCGAGAAAAAGAAAGAAAGATGAGGAATGTAAACAAAATCATAGAAATTTAATTTAACTTACCGATGAATGATTCGCTTCTGATGCAAATACTGAACGGCTGATACGATTTGTCGAAATTTGGCACGCGCCTCTTTCTCCTTCATGCGTCCATGCATGACGAGATAATCAAACACTTCACCGCCCGATGCATATTCCATCACTAAGTAAAGCGTCTTATCTGTCTGGATGACTTGAAAGAGCTTAACAATATTCGGATGATCGAGCATTTTCATGATTCGCACTTCACGAAACAATTTCTGCAAGCTCGTTGGATTCAGTTGCGTCTTGTCAATGATCTTAATTGCCACTTCCTTACCGGTGGGCACGTGTTTTGCGAGTTTCACTTTGGCGAAATTTCCTTTGCCAATTGTTTTTAACAGTCGATATTTGCCAATTTGCTCCTCCGCCGGACGCCAGCGTTGATGATTTGCGGCCGTTGCTGTTGCTGATGGTTCCTCACCTGGACGCCATCGTTGATGACTGTTGCTGACGCGCATTTGCATATTTGGTGAACCCTTAAAAAGGATTAAAAATTCATTTTAATAACATTCTCGTAAATAATTTTTTTTTCTTCTTCTTCTTTGGAATCTAAGGAAAATTGCACTTTAGAATTGCATCTTTGAATTACATTCATACTTCCAATCTTTTTTTTTTGCACCTCACAACAGTCTCGGATGACTTTTTTTTATTCGCCCGCGCGACTTTATCTTATCAATCTTATCATAAAACCAACCGAGTCATACAAAAAAAAATTGTACACACATGCAGTCAGTCGCTCATACACACGACACTATCAGTGAAAAAAAAAATCAAAATGAGCAAAAATTAATTGCACAAACATCCTTTTTCTGTTATTCTGTTACCTGATCCGCCTTCTTCTCACCATCGATAACACGTTGAACATCCCTTTTAATGACAGTTCGTACAAAATCCATTTGTTTTGTGTCACTTGCCGTACGTCCAACAGGTCGTGGTGGTCTCACTTTTTTCGGATCCACATGATGCATTAAAACAGCACCAGTTGATGAGCGTCCAGCAGTGCCGCGTACAAAGCGCTCTGGATCTTTATCCATTTCATCATCAAGGGGCGTTCCATCATTTGGCGTTAAGACATCACTTATGCCCGTATTTAAGAGTGATTCCATTTCGTCATATCGCGTCCGCCGGATGGACGGTTTAGACGGAACCGCGTCCATTTCTGTCGTTTCACTGTCCATCATTTTATTACGCTGCACGGCAGAATTGAATTCTATTTTATTAATTTGATGCTGTATGGCCGCTAAAGCCGATTGTGATGAATCATCATCGTCATCAATCAATTGTTGATCGTATTTTGGTATTGCCGAAAGGACAACAGGCGGCACAGGAGCCACAAAGTCTCGTTTCTGTTGCTTTTTAAACTCTTCACTAATCAGCAAACGTTTAATGATTGCCGAGACATTTTCTTCGCCCCTGGCGGGCGCTTCTGTTGGAATGTCCAGTTTTCTTGTAGGCGGTTGTGGTGCCGGAAATTTCTTTGGTCGTCGTATTGAGCGACGTAGCGTTTCGTTACGCTCAAATTCGCTCATTACATATGAGCAAGTATTTTACACTGATGCGAAGTGTTTTTTTAAAACCTTTTTAAGGCAATTCTTTGATAAAAGTTTTCTGCAATTTTCCTTAAGATTTCTTTCTTTATCACAAGAAAAAAAAATTTATCGCGATAAAAGCCGGATTTTAATGTTGTTTTTGTTGTTGTTCGTTGAACGCGTCTTATCGCCGCGACTTGCAGCGAGCAACTGGCTCAATCTGAAATGTTGATGGATTGTCGATTGAAAGTGTTCTACGTTCGCTTTCAATGTTTTGACTGTTATCGGCGATGATTGTTGATCGATAAAAAAAAAAATTTGTTTTGTGTGCGTTTTTTTGTTCTTGTTGCTCAATTTTTTTCTTTCTTTTGCTTTGCTGATAAGGAAGTTTTTTTTTTTTTTTGTACAAATACTACACAAGAAACGAAAAACAACAGTTTCTTTGCTAATTGAAAATTTTCTTAAGGTTAATTGGCGCCAAAAAAAAAATTTCATTAATTACTTCAGCACTGGATTGTGTGTGCTTGCGTTGTGTGCACTGGGATTATTGTTCGAGACAATTTTATGCCTTTCCTGCTATTTTTTATTATCATTTATGTAGTCACTGAATCAATTTTCAATATTGTCTGTTATCGTTGTTTGTGATTGCTTGTGCAATTTGAATTATTACATGTAAAATAATTCCTCACGTCACACTGGATGCAATTCAATTTTCACTTCACAGCTGCAAAAATTTAAATATTTTTAAATCAAAAAAAAAAAGGCCGCGCGATATATTTGTTCTCGTTGTTCCCATCAACGATTGTCGATGTTCGTAGTGATAATGAAGAAGAAATACATCAAAAGCAAATAACAAAGTGGACAAATGTTGTTTTGTTGTTTCCAACGTATGTGTGCGATTTCAATTTACGTTTCAAACCATCACCTGAGAAATTAATTTTCATTTTTTTTTCTTATTTGCACAAAAACAGAAATTTTCCTTTTTCCCAATTTGTGTTGCTGATGAGAAGAAGCATTAAAGCAACATTAGATTTTAACGTCTTTCTTTTTTTGGATTGTGATTTGATTTGTGACAAATTTTGCGCTTTAAAATGTCACGACTTTTACGTGAACAATTTCATTTCATTCATTCCTAGACAGAATTTCTCATTCGCACATAACTTCAATCTCACCTTAACCTTATCCTGTTTTTTGACCCCACTTGCAGCCTTATCACGCTTACTGACGGCAACAACGGGAAGCCCACCGTCGATCATTGTGACCATAACTTTACGATTTTGTGGTTGCTTTTCTTCGACGCTAATTTTTCGTGTTGGCATCGATTGTCGAACGTCTTTTACTTTAAATGTAACGTCATGTCCACTGCCAGCACCATCGGGAACCATTAGATGTCGAAAGCTACCATTTGACAATTTCACGTAGCAGCCGTCATTTGATTTGTGTTTTGTATCGCTGGGCAACTTGAGGAATGTTCCATTTTCGACTTTATAATAACAAACATTTGTCTTGTGGTATGCTGAGGTGCATTCATCGCCGGTATTTGCACCGCCGCCGCTACTCATCTCAGACTTTTTCTTCTTTTTCTCCTTTTTGGCACTTTTGGGCGCTTCACTTTGCGACAGTGATGTTATCGAATCCTTCACTACCATATCAACCGTTGCCTTGTTCCTTATCACAACCGAAGTTGCATCATCATCATCATCACCGACGATAGATGATGTGTTGTTGTTGTTGTTGTTATTATTATTATTACTGGTAATGAATTGCGGTACGTTTGTTGAGTTGAGTGAATTTTCAATTTCACCCGTTGATGGCACATGCGATGGATAAATAGCTGAATTGCGTTTAAGAATTCGCTTTGAAGCGCGCTTTGTATTTGTAGTGGCTGCAAATGGGCTTATCGGTGCCGCCTTTTTGGGTCGACTCGATTGTGTTCCCATCGTTGAACTTAAATTCTAAGTTTCGAGTGATTTCCTGTGTGTGTCTTTTGATCTTTCTTGAGAATTATTTATTTCTTAAAACTTTACACGAAACTTTTCTTTTTTTTTTTTAGATTTCTTAAAAGAGATTTTAATTCTCCTCCTCTTTTTTTTTTATTTCACTAAGTGACAGCGGTTCATTTGCGATCCGTCCGCTGGTTTTATCACTATCATAATTCGTTCATTGTCATCGTCGTTGTTGAGGCTGTAGTTGAGTTTCTTTTCTGAGTGAGTGCAGCGCTAATCATCTGGCGACGAGCGACAACGATATCACACATGAACACAATTAAATTTAATTTATATTAAAAAGAAAAAAAAAGAAAAACTTTTATCACTGGACGATCTCAGGGGCAATTCTCAGTTACTTTGCGCAAATATTTGAATATTAAATCACATTTTCATAAATATGCCATTTGCAAGGTTCTTCTCTCTTTGTGGCTTCCCACTTGGAATTATTGTTTGCTCGTTAGATGGAATGGAGCAATTTAAAAATTTATATTATTTTTTTTTTCCTTTTACACCGATCTGAGATGATTTTGAGATGCACAAAATAAAAGAAAAATGTTTTTATGCGAAACGTGAGGGATGTCTATAAATATCTTATCGCGCTGTGTACTGGAAAAATTTAGAGCGAATTGTAACTTTTTTTTTCCCCCGAATTCTATTTTTTAATGTTACACTACACAATATTTTCTGTGCACTGACTTGTCTGTTGGTCGTATCGTAGCAAATGATAAAAAAAAAATGTTCTTCGAAATCTTTTGAAGAAAAAGAAGAATGCTCTCGTTACACACCTCGCGATCGCACGGTTCGCGGCAAATGAAAATGTTTTTCAACGAGATAAAAAAAAAAAATTATTTTTTGAAATTATATTCGCGCGAAGCATCCGCGGATTTACTAATACTGATTTGCATGTTTCAATTGTGGAGTGTGTCAGCGACAAGCGACGACGACACAACGACGACGACACAAACACTCGCACATGATTTATGTTGTCGATTAGAATGTTTCATTTAAATATATTTTTTTTTTTATCCAGTTTTAGTGTGAATGTAGTTGTGCAATACAAGAAAATCTGAATTTTTTTTTGCTCATGAATATTACGAAAATCTTTGATAATGGAGAAAAACTAATTTTCCACTCTGCAATGACCTTCACGATATTAAAATCACGATTCAACGTTTTTTTTTTTTTGATTAATTTTTTCTGATCGTCCAGTGAAAGTTTTTTTTCTTCTTTTTAATCGAAATTTCAATCTCAAGAAACTAAAATTCCATGACGATATTTTTCAATGATGTCACCACCGTCACACAAATACTCACAAAATGCCAAAAAATTTAATTTTTTTTTTTTTCTTGTAAATACTTTTTTGCTCACAAATATCTTCGATGTCCAAAAACTTTAATTTTTAACTGACCTTCGACCCACTTCTATGACTCACGCCATGCCTTTGAGTAATTTGACAAACAATTTCCTTTTCTGTCCACAAAATCTGTGGAATTTAAATTTTTTTTTGGTTTTATTTTACATAATCCACACAAACACGACAACAACACTGGACATTGTTCATTCGATCGCAAATAATTTATTTTATTTTATTTTTTTGTGGATCACTGATCAGCTCGCCACTTATACTGTCTTAAGTTGATTTTGTCGTGATATTATAAAATGAATCTTGTAACAACTTGTTGCTGTGATTGTGTTGTAGATGAATAATTTTCATATCCACCCGAAATAAAATACGAGAAAAAAAAATTCATTCTCTTGAGTGTTGTGTTTGTGTTAATTGAATCAAATACCAAAACATTTCTCGCGGCAACAAGAAATTTTTGCGCAGTTTATTCTTGAGAGAAAAATTTGTTTGATTGTAGCAAAGAAAAATAATTTTACGGGTGCATTTGTTGAGTATTTTTTTTTCTTGTGTAATTGCTATCGTTGCATATACGCACGAACAATTCGAATGTGTTTCATTTTGCAAGCAAACATTACGCAATTTCATTTTTTTTTTCTCCTTCGCTCTCAATTGTCGATCGCTTTATTAGTTGTCGCGCCCACGTGAAAGCGCACAGAAAAATAAATAAGTATATACTTTTATTTTAAATTGCAACATTACAACAACATTTCACGATCAACTTTGTAAGTTTTGCAAACAATTTTCGAGGTTAGAATTTCTGCTGATGATCGATTGTGATAAAAAAAATTACACACATCAAGCAGCAAATTCAAGTCCGCGCGCGCAACTCGTTGTCGTGTCACTAAAAAAAAAATATATCATTTGCCACTAAATTGGATGCCGCTCTCACTCTGACACAAATCGGCATCGAGTCTCTCTCTCACTCCCACTTAATTCATTTAAGTTTTTCTGTTTTTTTTTTTTTTTTTTTTTTTTTCTATTAGTGCCAACCAATTTTTCGATTGCTCACATGTATGCAACATACAACGACATCGGCCAAACATTCCTTTATATATATCCATCCAGTGCTTGCAATACACTGGAGCGAGAGACGAGCAAATCTCACATATTTAAATTCGAATAGAAAAAAATATAAACAACGAAAATTCGATTGAGTGTGTCATTAACACACATCATGCATAACTGCTTTTGTTTTGTGTGTGTGTGGACATGAGAACGTTGATGACGAAACCAATCTGAGGACAAGTTGTGCAGTCATTGTTTTTGTTACGCTGGTGCACTTTGTGGATAACGGGGAATTGAAACAGTTTTTATTTTTTGCTGTCGTTGCCTTTACACATTGTTTACATTCTTAATCGTTTTCGTGAACGAATTATTTGTTTTAATAGAATGAGTTGATTTCTATTAATTTTCTTTTTGTTGTACACAAAATGTAGCGCAATGCACTGCATTTCAAATCACAAAATATTTTTACTTCTCGGAAAGGAAATTCTCATCGAAAACCTTATAAATGTTGCTACCATAACCTCAAACGTACATACGCACTTTATAAACAAACAAAGATACAAATAAATAAGCAATAAAACATCATCACATCACATCATTATCGCCACCCGCACATACACCCATACACGGCAGAATAAACATAAACAATGCATATACACTGGACGCATAAACAAACGCACCGGATGAATGTTTAGATTAAAGTTAATTAATTTTCAATAGTTTGAGATGAGATGAACGAGAAAGAACATAAACTCACCCGCGATGATGTTGAACCGCGTGGCTTCAAACTAACAGCAGTCGTTCCTGTTTGTCCACTCGACGTCACTGTTGTAGGATGTGACTTTTCACTTGCACTACTACTGTTGATTGCATTGGGCGTCGATGGTGTCGTTTGGGCGGGTTGCGTCACATGATCAGCTGGTAAAGATTCGGGAACCGTCTGAAGTGTTGGTCGCATGGTTGTTGACATTTGGAATAAAAGCTGTTGTAAGGTTTTTTGATGAGATGTTTGTCGAGAACTTTTTGTTTCTTTTGGTTAAGTATCTTTGCCGTCACACTGTGAGAATTTACAAAAACAAATAAAGATTAATTAAATATTTATGTTAACAAAATAAAACAAAATTCTCTCAATTTTAATCATCTGCGAATTTTTTTTTATTGTTCACCTGCCGCACATGGCCGAGGAGCCAAAGCAATGGAAAATAATAAAGAAAAAGTATTTTTCAGCTGTCGAATTGTGTGTGTCTGTGTGTGTGTATGCATGTAGCTTTCAATAAAATTTCGATTCTGTGCATTGCAATGTGTATTATGAAAAATAACAGGTTGTGGCACTTCCACCATTATGCGACCATCAACACAGCAAAAAATAAAATTCAAAACTAATTCCACTGTTGTTGTTGCTTTTTTTTCTCGCATTTGGTTGTTGTTGATGTTGTTATTGGTGTCGATTTTCAAGTATTTTCTTCATTCGTATTGACTGTGACATGCAACACCAATACAACGCAATTTTTAACCATCGAAAAAAAAAAAAAAACTGAAACTCGCAACAACAAATAAATTTTCAGTTCTGATGTGAACTTTCATGTGAATTTTCTTCGTGAAAAAAAAAAAAAAAAATGAAAATTAATTTTCCAATCACGGGACAAAAATTATTAAATTTTACTGTATCAGACACAAAATTGCCATGTGACGTGTGTTGTGTGCTCCATGAACATGAAAGTTGGCAAAGCATTTCACCGCAAATCTTTTTTTTTTGCTTCTTCTTCTTCTACGCACACAATAGCAACAACAAAAAAAGAAATATGATTTGGACCGCAAGATGAATCAAGAGAGCGAGCGATGAGCGCAAGAAGAAGAAAAGTGTTGACTCACCTGAAAAAATTCACTCCGGAGTTGCCCCTTTTTTTTGAAAACTTTTCGTGGGGCGAATTAGCTATAATTATTGACTTTACACTTTCAGTATGTCCAGCACACTTTCACCGCACCCACTTAACGTTCGATATCTGTGAGAAAATTAATTTTCTTATATCGAGGAAAAACTTTTCGCTTTTCGTTTTCCAAAATGGATTTTTTTTTCTTTCTTTTTCACATTCGCAAAAATATTTTTTTCATTCGAATATTTCACGCTTTTTGTGCCCACTTTGGCAATAGAAATCAATGAATTTTCATATGATGAATTAATCCAGTGCTGATGTTGCGAATGCTGACGCTGTATGGACTATTCCGCTTCCGCAGCAGTCATTTGAGATCATTTGTGTATCGAATGTTGTTGCAACACTTCCACGCACCATAAAAATACCCAAAAGCAGGAAACTTTTTAATATTTTTTTTTTCACTCTCTTGGACGAACTTCGTACAGCAAGACAAATATACAACACAACAACAACAACAACAAAAAAATCACTCGTAGACCATTTCGAATGGTTGGAGGCACTTTTTGCACATTCGATTCGATTTGGTGACACCAATGAGGAAAACTAGTGATTTTTTTCTCGTTTCTTTTTTTTTTTTCACTCGCGATTAATCGCTCACGATGGGCAATGGACACATCAGTAGATGAATGACTAATGCAAATTCATTTGGTTGCATTCAGATTGTGCACTTTCAGTCACTTTTCCACCGAACCAATTTTTGATCTTTTTCGGCAGCCTAAAAAAAACTTAAAGATATTTTCAATTCTTTTTCCCTTCTCGGATGGAAAAGATTTTTTTTTCTTTTGCGAGCGAGTGAGAGAGAGAATCGTTTTTTCAAGTGAGTGAGTGAATGAGATAGATTTTCGAAAATTCGGCATTGAGAAATTAATACAGTTCGGAAACTTGCAAGGTTGAGAATTTTAGAAGCGTTTCTAATCTTTGGCAATGAAATTAACAAAAAGTTTCTAATTATTTTTATTTTTGGTTTCTCAAAAGCGAGACAAAAAACGAATTTTAATTAAAGAATTTTATTCGTGGGACAGACAGACAGACACTTTAAAATTAGAAATCTTCTTTTTTTCTCATTCGGTGTTAAAATATTTGCAATTTGCAACTTTTTCTTTTTTTCTAAGATTGATATTTTGCACAATTTTTGTACCGATTGATTGCAATATGACGATGAATTTTGTTCACTATTCACATTCGTCAGCTGATAGATGCATAAAAACAACTTTTAATCGCTGGACGATTGTGAAATTTCAGGTCACTTCCACTGTTGTTTTTTTTTCTTTTTAGTAAGTTCGTTGTTGTATAGGAAAAAATTGTTGGCAATAGTTTCGATGTTACTAAAAAAAAATATTTTCAGTACAAGATGAAATCGAAATATTATTTCGAAAATTCAGTGAAGTTCAATTGAGTTTGTTTAAAGATGTTTTGGCGCCTCTCAAAACGCTGAAATTTTAATTCTACTAACTAAATCAATAAGCAATTAACAAGTCTCCTTCCAGTGCCTTATTAATGTAACATACGTTAATTTTATTAACTGTATTTGATAAGACTTCAGACATTGAAAGTCATTCCAAGGCCTATCATATTCATTTAATCATGACCAAAGAACTGAAATTGCCGTGTGATCACAATAAAGATCAGTTTAAGTTAATGGGAGCAATGAGACGTAAAGCATACAGAGAAACAAAAGACACAACTCGATCATCAACACCTTCGGACAGGTTCATTAAAACCACTTGTTGATCTTAATCATTATCAGATAATGGAATTTTTATTTTAGTGGTTTTAGAGAAATAACAAATTCTGGAAACTCCCGACGACATCATCAACGCCTGAAACTGAAACGTAGCAACCAAAGGCTTCAACCCACCGAACGCAAATTAAAAACTATTATTAAGAAACAATATCTTAGAAAACCATTAGAGAAAATTGAAAATGCTATGCTGCGCTTAAATCCAAAAGTTGTTATTGCACGACTGACACCAGCACAAATTCAAGCATACCGAAATGATTGGAATGATATTCCTAAATCACATCTCGTTGATGAAATTCATCTTCGTGGAATGATTCAAGCAAAAAGGATCATCAGTGATCCTGCGGAACAGAAATTCGAATATTTAATAACATGGTTTCCGAAAAATATCATCATCGATCAATGGCTACCGATCGAAGCGATAGAGAAAAATGCCTTTAAGACCCTCAAAATTTCCCAATTGAATTGGAAAACACAACGCTTGGTTCATATGATGCTCTTCGGCTGTAAAATGCCATACAAGAATGTACCTTTTTTTCAAAAATAGCTTTTCCCATGTTATTGAACCTTCTTTTTTACAATCCACTTTACATCTTTACTTTTTAAGTACATAGTTATAAATATTTTAATAATAATAATGGTCTTGAAAAACAATTAAATAAAAAAGTTCGTGAAATAAAATTGTTGAATCGAAGCTTGTGATTCTGATGCAAATGATAACATAGATATATTAAATAGATAGAACAATTTTCTAGCTTCGTTACTGTGAATTCCAGAAACCGGAAAATTCGTGATTTTATTATCACCAACTAGCCGATTATAGCCGATCGTGCCAATAGAATTTTTAATTGCACAAATTTCAATTATTTAAACAACAATTTCTTGATTAGTTTTAGCAGTCAATCAAAAGCTATGAAAGTGATCGTTTTATTAAGTTTGATAGTTGCATTGTCAGCAGCGCAGAATGATATCGCTCCACAGGATGAAATTGATTTTCAAGAATGGAAAATTAAATTTAACAAGAGTTATGACAGCGATGCCAAGGAACAAGAAGCATTGAGTAATTTTGTGACAGCAATGCGAGAAATTGAAGAGCATAATAGAAAATTTGAAAAGGGAGAAGTTTCATATCGCATGAGTCTTAATAAATTCGCAGATATTTCAGAAAGTGAACGAAACAGTTTCGTGTCTGGCTTTCAGTCTTCAAGTTTTAAAATTGAATCACGATCAATAACAACAGTAACGCCAGGTATGTTCCCGAAAGGTCCAGCGACGTTCAATTGGAGAGCACGTGGAAAAATAACGCCAGTCAAGGATCAAAGCTTTTACTGCAATAATTGTTGGGCTTTCTCAGCTTTAGGCGCTCTCGAAGCACATTATTCGATTTATTTCAATATCAAAACTCCATTATCGGAACAGCAATTAATTGATTGCAACAGAAATGAGTTGGCTGGAAATTGGGGTTGTAAAGGTGGAAGTCAAAGTTCAGCTTACATGTATATTAGGGATGTGGGTATTTCATCAATGGCGGATTATCCCTACGATGAAACATATGCACATAATGGAACATTTCCATGTCGTTACAATTCATCAAAATCTGTTGGTAGAACAACTGGATATTATCGCATACGTCCATTTTCTGAAGATCTATTAAAAGACGTTATTGCTAGTGTTGGTCCAGCGGCATTTGCAATGGACTCGACATCAAAAAGCTTTATGTATTACACAGACGGAATTTATGATGAACCCAATTGTGGCAGCAAATTAAGTCACAGTGCAGTTATTGTTGGTTACGGTACTGACATAATACCAGGTGGTAAGTCAGTCGATTACTGGCTCTGCAAGAACTCATGGAGCACTGATTGGGGAAGTAAGTATGAGTCTTTTGTCAATGACGTCTGTTTTAACTAATTATTTCTTAACAGTGAGCGGATATTTTAAAATGGTTCGAGGAAAAAATATGTGCTCAATGACAAATTTTTTAATCATCCCCAAGGTTAAAGCAGAATAAATGAAGCATTCGATTCTGGAACGTTGTTAATAAAAATCTAAAATTTTAATGTAAAAAATTGAATTTGTTTTACTTTTGAATCCACCATGTGCGCGGCAAAAGCATCACATTCATAAGGTATATCAAAGAAAATTGACGCGATTTGGAAAAAATTATCATCGTTTTAATTGTTTCGGCTATTTTTAACGCCCACAACAGCTTCACAAAGTGAGATTTTTCTCTCTCTATTCGTTTTGTGATTCTGGCGAAAAAAAATGACATCAGTCACATAAAGATTTTCAGTCATTTCGTTGCTGTGTTGCGGATAAATTATGGAAAATTGTTTCGAATCAATTTTCCATCTGGTTTTCTTTATGGCTGTTCTGCCGATAACATTGATTGTGAGCTTGTGTTTAGTGTATTATTGCATTAAAACAATCAAGAAAAATAAACAACAAAAGATTTTTGATAAACTTGAACGAGAAGTGCCAAAAGATCCATCGAGCAGATTTCTTCAACATGCCGTCACACCGACTCAAAATGTTTAATTAATTAATATTTTATTTAAAATGGTTCTTTAATTAAATTAAAAGTTATATTAAATTTACTAATTCTCAGTCTTTTTAATTTTTTTGCATTGCACAATCTCATCAGCAGTTTTTCGTCCTTTACGGCTGGTTTTCAATTTGTAACTCTGCTCGACATCTTTCATGATATCCTTTGGAATATTCCAAGTTTGTACTGAAGTTTTCTTTGTTGGATCATCATCAATATTGAACTCTGGTATGTCTTCAATCCCAAGACGTTTCAGAACTTTCTGTAGCACATCATCGACATATGTATGAATTACTAGATCAGCTTGCTTTTCTAGCTTGATTGGCTGAAGATTCACAAGCGCAAATTTACCGCCGAATTTCTTATTTTTCAATGGAAATCTACCGCTTGGCATAATTTGAAAGCTCGAACCGAGTCCAATATTGAGATCAGCCAGTGTGGAATGCATCAATGCAGCGTCTAAGTCATCCTCAGGAAGATCGTGCTCCCAATCGAGAATGTTATCAATCATTTGCCCACGACATGGCCGCAATGAATTCTGACAAGTTTCATCAATTGATTTCTTGCCTACTGTCGGCACTGGATGTGATCTTATAAATTGTGTTCGACATTTTGGACATTCGGCAATAAACATGTTCCCATGCATTTCAGCAAGATATTCTCGGGACACTCCTGAGCGCATATGAAGCCCATCAATGTTCTGACTTATGATATATTTCACATAACCACGCTCAACAAGTAACTTCAAGGCTCGATGTGTTTTGATGGAATGGCATTTTCAAAGCTTATGTCAATTGTGGGTTTAATACCTTTCTTCTCCAATGTCCAAACGCCTGTTGGTCCACGGAAATCTGGAATCCCACATGAAGTGGAAATTCCGGCACCCGTATGAACAACAATATGTTTTGCTTCCAGAATCATGTCAACTAGCTGTTCAACCTTTTCATCCACAATTTCAGCTGATTCGAAAATCTAAAATCATTTAATTGTTCATTTTCTTTGTATTTAGCAGCATCTGCACAAACAACAAACCTCATCAGTTCCCAAAACTCCTTTATTATCATAACTCGATAATTGCTCCGCATAATTGCAAGACATTTCCCTGAAAGATTTTTTCTTTAAGATAAATATTTTATTTTTATTGTAGCAAATTCTAAATAATTGAGATTCTTATACAATTGAACTGAATTTTACGATACGAACAATTTCCAAAACTATTATTAATATATTCCAAAAGATGGCGGACATAGCTCAAGAATGTTAATTTTTTTGTTCAAATATTTTTATTTTATTTATTCCTGGCGTTTCAAGAAAACTCTCATATCTGTAAGAAATTTGCCATTTCTAATATCACCACAAGATTCATTTGTCGTAATCATTTCCTTCGCGTCTTCACAATTTTTGGCAGCAACAAATTCCGGACAATTTATGAAATTTTTCATATAAATGCAACCAATTAAATTGACAAGAAGACTGTATGGAAAACACTCTTCGGTATCAGGTTCATAAATTTCTTGAAAAAATTATTAATAAGATTTTGAACATCGTGTGCTATTTAGATATAAACTCACCTTGGTCAAAACATTGATCCATTGACTCTTTAAAAACAGCGTTCCATTCACTGGAAAATTTTTCAGATCCATCAAATGAAAATGATAATTTTATTGCCGACTTATCGAAAGTGCCATTAGATACCAAATTTTCACCTTCCGCGACGCATTTTAAGTAGCCACAAATATTATTTTTCTCACTGGTGCAGTGTTTAATTATTGTTAAATTTGCACGAAATAATGGATAGTTACAACAATCCGATGGATGATGAATGAGCTTCTCAAATTGATATATGCACTCAATTTGAAAACCTAATATTAATTGAAAGTCGAGTACCAACAACAGAAATTTCATTATATGGTTGAAAATTTGCTAACTTGACTGAATGAAATTCTCAAAATTCACTCGATTTTATAATGAACAGGTGCACAAGAAAATTGGCATTCAAACTAAAATTTGTGTTAACATGGAAAACAATTCTAAATTCGCTGTTAATTATTTAACCTGAAATATCTAACAATAAAATCATTCAATTGTGCAATAATGAAAGTCGCTTTTTTTAATATTTATAATTTTTATTTTTAACATTACTTTTATTTCTCAAACTGAAGACATCTTTCAGTTTTTTTCTTTATAATGTTTGTTTGTTTTTTTCTTCTTCTTTTCATCTTCATCATCGGAAATGAAATCAGAAATTAAAAAAAAAATTATCGTTCATTTATTAATTAATGAAAAAAAAAAAAATAATTAAATACCGAAAAATACACAATTCTGTTAATTTTCATTCTGGTTTTGCTAAATTTTTTTTAGACTTTTTGTTATTATTTCTTCTTTTTTTTTTGTGTGTGATGCTTTCGGTTCAATTTCTTTCCAGCATTCGATTGAATTATTATTTAAAAATTTTACCCAGTTTACAGAAAGAAAGCTCGAAGCAGAAATAAAGAAAAGTTTTTGATTAATATTCAAAAAAAAAATTAAAAAATTAAAAGTTTTCCGATTGAAAAAAACAAAAAATAATAAAAAATGTTTTCATGCGCAAAATTTCTTAATATTATTTTCCTCCAAAAAAAATGTTTGCATGCGTCAAAAAATGTTCATTCTACATATTTTTCTCTGCTGATCGAAACTCATTTTTTTTGTCATTTCCATTCCTTTCTAAATCTATTTCAATTTTTTTTTTTTAAATTTTGTTTATTCAATATTCTGTGTGTAATTTTTAGATTTGTTCAGAAAAGACCTTTTCGGATATTTTGAGGGATTTTTTTCTTCTTCTTCTTTTTTTCAATGTTTATCGGATGAATGAAGTTTTTGACGTTTTTTTCTCTGCTGTCATCTGCTATAAGTTTCATCTTTTTATCCCAATTTTTCAAAGTCAGAAAAAATCTTTTTCAGAAACAAAATGTTTAATTTTGCAATTTTGTCTTAAATTTAAATGTTTATTTAATTTTTTTTTTTATGTGGTTCAAAACTTTACGAGCATCCAAAATCAAAAAAAGAATTGGGAGAATTGGATGTAAGAGTTCAGACAAAAAAAAAAAATCAAACCAAGCTCAAGATGCAATCTCTACCATTTATTGATGAATAATTACTAGAAATTTGAAAATAAAAATTAAATAAAAGTTACGCAATGAGGTAGATTTGTTTTGCATGTTTGCCTTAACCACTAATTCTGTGTTGCATATTATTTTTTTTTGTATCCATTGATATATAATTTTGCGTTGTGTATTTATTTATATTTTCATGTAAACTGCCTGGGTTGATATTATTATTATTATTATTATTTTGCAATAAAAGGGATCATATAATGTGATATTGTGTGAGGTAGCTCATGGTGAGAGAATTGTGAAACTTTTGTTTGATCGAAATAATTTTTTTTTTCTTCTTTTAATACCGAGCTCAATTGGCAGTTGCGCATTTTTCAACTACTTTTACTGTCTTTCTGATGGCTCAGTGAAGAGCTCACTTATAGCAAATAAAAATCTAAACTGGTTACGATTCATTCCTTATTATTACTAATATTATTATTTTAATTATTGATTATAGAACAGAAATTAAAAAAAAATGCTTGCTCGTTGCTCAATATCTATTTCCGGTTGCTCGGTTTCCGATTTCCATTTTGATTTCAATTTCTGATGATTATTCGATGAAATATTTCTCTCAAAAAAGATGTGCATAGATAGAAATAGAACTAATTTTTCTTTCATTTTATTTTGGAGAGTTTGTGGATGGCTGTTAAATTATGGGCTATTATTATTAATCAACATATACTAACAGGAACATAAACTATTATCACACAGGCGGGCTAGTATATGAAATTAATAATAATCTTTAATAATTACACCTTTACGTTTCTGCAAATTGAATTCTATTACGAACAACAACATAAAAAAAGGGATGTGTAAGAGCAAAATGATCCGAAAAGTGGTTTACAATATTTATATACGTTTATAAAAATGGCTTAAAAACCAATCATCTGGGCATATATAGTAAAATAGTAAAGTAAGATTTATAAGCCAATTGATGGCAAATAATAAAATATTTAGGTAAACAAAAAACTAAACGCTCAAGAGAAATATTCTTTTTTTTTTTTACTTTTCATCATTTAAAAGATTTCTTGATGGATCCATCAGATTATTCTGTTTCTCTTAGGTTCATGAGGGATTTCTTATTTTGTTCTTAAAAGTAAATTTAAATTTTGATTTTTTTTTTGTTGCTTTTTAAATTATTTCTGTAGACGAAACTTAAAATACAAAGTGCTGCTGCCATGATATGATGAATAGACAACTTCATTTTAGCAGCTTTGTGATTTGAAATTGGAAATTTGCATTAACATTCATGCGTTCGATAACTCAGCGTGTAGTGTTGCACGTTATATTTATGTGTAATTCAGTCTCCTTTCCATGCAAAACTAACGCAAAATTATCTGAACCGAATGGTGCAAAGTTTTCATTTTCAAAAAGAAGGATTATTAACAATATTAAAATAAGAAAACCTGAGCGGGGAGCAAAATAATAACTTTCTCTTGCATTTCATGTAATTGATAAGATTTCTACGTTCATGGATTTGTGATTATAATTTTATAATTTTTCCCAAAATGCCAAATATTTTTTTTTTTTATGATTTTTGTGTTTGAATTCAATTTTCTTTTTAAACAGTGTGAGATTTTGAAGTTCTCCATAAATTTTGAATTCTGGTTTTTTTTGCTTGCAATCTAACTCTAAAACATATTCAATATTTCGTGTATATTCCATCTATAATTTTTTTTTTTTCTCCAAAAATGTGTGAATATTTTATTTTGTTATGTGTAATCAATCATTTCATTTGCCAAATATTTCTTGATATTTTTTTTTTTGCTTGTTTAAATTTTAAAAATAATTAAATTTGAAAACAAAAAGAAAAACCTAATTGTGAAAACTGCTTCTGAGATTTTTTAAGATTTTCTTTTGATGCAGTTTTGTTTGTTATTTTTTTCAAAAATAATTCAAAGCAAATTTAATTAATTTTTGAATGTTTTCTTTTTTTTTATCTTGCAAGTATATTCTATGTTGAAACGTCAACAACTTATGATGAATATTTTTCTTCAATGTTTTATTAGTGATCAGAATTTTACTGATTATTTTTCTTCAAAAGTGGTTTTGCCAATTTTTTTTTATGGTTTCGTTTATGATTTTATGCATTTCTATTTGTAGCCATTTAATACATTTGTTTTGTATAGTTTTCTGTGTTTAGGGCCAGCATTTTGATATTTCTTTGATTATTACAAATAGAACTTTGTTGCCGTTGTTTTTTGTAAGTCGCCATTTTGTCGTATGAATTTGTGAATCAATCAAATGTCATTTTTAGATTTTGTTAAGCCGAAATTGTTTGTTTTCTTTAGTCATCGTTTGATAATCGCGGGGAGAATTTTTATAGGTTTACGTCCATGTTTTTTTTGTGGTGTTGACTAACTTCTATGGGCTTCGTGAACCAAAAGGAAGAAGCAAATTTGTCTTAAATAATTTACTTTTTCCAGATGTCAAATATAGAATTTCAAAGTTTTTGAAACAATTGTAAACAAATAACCATTCAGTTTTGTATTTAGTTCCTTTTTTTACATTTGTACTTCCATTCCATATTTGTTTTAGCATTTTGTCGATTTATTGGGATTTCTTGTAGATTTAAAAACGTGTTTTCTAACCTTATCTGTTTTTTTTTTTTTTTTTGGTAGCAGATGGATTTTTGTAAAGATTTTGATGTCATTTTTTTAACGAGAGTTTGTTGGTTTGTGTGTATTTTTTACGTTTATCATTTGTTTTTTAAAAAGTTTTTCAAAATAAAAGTAAAAAAAAAAGAAAGAAATAATTAAGTGCAAATAGAAGTAAAAAAAAAAATGAAGTAACATTAGTAGCCTCGAATTTCTTGATTTTTTGAAGATTTTGAAAAAAAAATTATAATTTTGAAAAGAAATTTTTTTGAAAATATTTGTTTTTTGATGTACGAATGAAACCAAAATAAATAAACGATACAAAAAAATTTGTATAAATATTTTTCAAGTAAAAAAAACACATAAATAACTTTCGTAGTTTTAAACTTTAACTCGCTAAAATATCACTCAAATCAATAAATTTTTAAGGCGTTTCTTTGCTTTGGTGATGCAGCAAGCGTTTTTTGATCAGCAAAATTTTGAAGTCTATCAAAAATTTTTTTGAACATAAAACATGCGCAAGGTTCTTCAACAAGTTTTTATTGATGCACAAGAAAAACTAGTTTTGATCGCTCTTTTTCAAATTTAAACAATATTTTAATCATTTCCAAAGATTTTTTTTTTCTTTTCCTTTTTTTTTCGGACAGAATCAAAATTTGTTGGTTCATATTCAACAAATTATGTCCATTTCCCAAACAAAAAAAAATGACATTAATAATTTTGCGTTTTCAAAATCTACGATTTTTTTTAGCGCTTAATGGTTTTTTTTTTTCACGAATCTCCCAAACGACAACGAATATCAAAAATATCATTTTTATCTCTTTTAATATAACTTCTTAAAGATTAAGTGAAATTTTTTTGTCAGTTTTTAATTTCTTCGATATTTTTTACACGATAGATTTGTTTTTTTTTTTTTTTTTAGTAAAGTTTGCTCATTTGCCCAAAGTCCAATTTACAACCTTAGTCGTGCAAAATCGATGTTTCAGTGTGAGGTCGTGCCAAAAATTTTAATTTTCTTTTATGAATGTTTACGGCCTAAAAATGAACTGTTCAGAGCCTTTTCACTCAAAAATCGCCAAAAAGTGTTTCAGTATTTTTTTTTTTTTTTCATTGAACCTCATTGTTATTATTATTATTATTTTTTGAACCTCATCAAATTTATTATGTTAATTTTTTTTTAAAATCCCTCATTCATTTTGTCAGTGATGTAAGAATAAAAGAAATTTTATGGTAAATATAGCTCTTAAAACGAAAAACTATGACACAATTCACGTGAAATATTTAACAGGAATTTTGCGTGAATCGCGTCATTGCAGCTACTAATAAGTTAAGTAATAAAACACTGCTCAGTAATTTGATAATAAAAATTAACGGTTTTCGGGTGCGAATCTTTTGATTTGACGTTTTCTGTATTTTGTTGTATAAATAAAATTGGTGTATATTTAAATATTCTATTGTAAGTCGGTTTGTGGTTCAATTTGTACTATTGCGTTGCATACAGGGAGCAGGGGGAAAGATGGTTTGTTAAATGTCTGTTTGTTTGGTGAAGTTCTTTAGCTAATATCTATTGGAGTTGCAAAAAAAATCCAGTCTATTGTGTTGCATCTGCATGCATTTTTTTTTTCTTCTTGTTGTTATTTCTTGTTATCAGTCTGAATTTTTTTTTCTTCTTCTTTAAAAATTTCCATAATTTTTTTTTAAATCAATGAAAATTAAATAAATTTACGTTATGAAGGTCTAATTTGAATTTTAAAAATGTACAAACTTAAATGTTAAGAAAATTTTGTTGAATTTACGTATTGGAATACTCGACGGGAACTTTGCGTCCGAGCAAAGAAAAAAAGAACAAAAAAAAAAAACGAAATGCCGTCGAAGAAAAAATTATTTGTGTTTGCGAATGGTGGGAGGAGCTAAATTAAAGTGATAAGAAAATCCATTATAAGAAGAAAATTATCGTGAAATTCTTAAGAAAATGATAAGTTTGATTGAGATTATTAAAGAAAAACTCAACTAATTAGACGTGAAAAAAAAAAATTGAACAAATATTTTGATTATATTTTCCGGTGATCTTTTGCCTGGATATTGTTTTATATTTTTTGAATGATTCAAGTGTTATAGGAGAAGTTATCGGTTCAGCAATTGAAAATATATATTTTATAGCATATAAAAAAAAAATAAATGTTTCATTGTAGTTTGTTTAATATTCAAGTTAATCCATTTCAATTGTTAATGCACTTACTATGAGGTATTTGCTTTTCTATCGAAACTTCTGAACTTTCTTTGTTTATTTTTTGGAACAATATCTATTTCTTTTCTTGAAAACTCTGTTCATTACTCTGAGTGTAGAAGCTTTTTTTTTCTACAGAATTTGATTTTTCCGCATTTTCATTACAATAATTTCTTTTCTTCATTTATAAAGTAAAAACAATAATAAATAAGGCATATATTTGGTAATATTGTGAGCAAGCCGCGTCTTTGAATTTTTTGGTTGATTGGCAATTTTTTTTTCTCATTCTCTTTCAACGATTTTGGCATGTCACAAATGCTTAATTAGTTTCAAAAAAAAAAAATTTACTTTGATATCCATGTTGTATTTCAAACACCTTCTTTTTATCGCGTAATTGGCACTGGATAACAATTTTTTTTTCTTATGACAGCAAATTACCAGTGAAAAAAAATTTTTGAGGTTTATTTTGAGAGGTCAAAAAGCAATTTTTAGATTTCCAAAGGAAAACTGATTCCAAGAAATGTTTCTTTCTCCACTGATGGTTTTGCTATCGATACAATTTTTAATATTGTTGTTGTTTTATTTTGATTGGTTCTTTAGCAATTTTTAATGACGATTTTTCAAACGGTTTTTTTTTCTTGATTCTTCTTAGTTTCGGGTGATTTTTGTATTTTTTTTTATCTTTCAGCTGCAAAAAATGATTTGTTGTTGTTTAATTTTGATTAATTAAACTAATTAAAACTTTCGTTCGTTTTGCTTTTAAGCTGTTGTATTTGATTGATTTGTCGGTGTTTTTTGTTGTTGGGGTGTTGATGGTGCGATGGGCTGTTGTTGAGGCGTTTGCTGACCGGATGTCGATGCCTTTGGACGACTTGATGCTGGCGGGGGATTAGTTACCGTCATCATTGTACGAATACGACGCTGAGCCGACTGAACACTGAAAAATGGACCGATTATATGTACAGTAGTCTCTTCATCAGCTGGTGCGGCGGCAGTGTGTTCGGGCAATTTGATAATGCTCCCAGTGACACGTTGTAATTCGCGAACATTTTGACCACCTTTTCCAATTATGCGACCAACCTAAAAAATATTTATCAAGTTAGTTGCTAATAGAAATATTGATCGTGAAAGCAAAAAATATGAACCTGTGAACTAGCGACAAGAATTTCCACAGTGAGCCGAACATCATCAGTGCCCGAAACGAAGCCTTCTTCGCGCATCTTTTCATATATCAGATACTGAGCCTTCCATTGTGCTTCTGGCGTACCAACAATTGTCACTTTACGTTCTGTTTGTTGTTCGCTCGGCTTGTCAGCTTCGAGTGGAGCAATTTTAACATTAGCACCACTGAATCGAATGATGTTGCGAATGTGTGAGCCTTTTGTACCGATTATAGCACCAACAGCATTGTTCGGTATGTAGAGATAGGTCGTTTCTTGAACATCATTTGCACCCGGCAATTGACCGCTAGCCGGTTGATACATTGGATAATTGCCGCTCGGGAAAACACCAGCACCACTACCGCTCGTGCGTCCCGGAAAGCCCATACCATTGCCCGATGTCGACATCATCGCCATCGGATGAAGCCCAGGGAACATAATACTTTGTGGCGCGAGTGCCTGCAGATCATTCTCATAGCTCTGACGTAATTTCGAACTAATTTGACTTTCGCCACGCGACATATTATCAATTGTGCCTTTCACTGTTATGATGCGTTCAAGATTAAAGCTGTTAATATCGTTGATAGAACTAACGGTAATCTTTGTGTCCGTATCTTGCATGATGCGCTTAATTGTGTTGCCACTTTTGCCAATGATGCGACCAATTAAATTGTTGTGGGCGAGAATTTTCAATGATATTTCACTGGATGATTGCGGAATGCAAAATATTTAGAGGTTATTTTTTATATCATGCATGCATAAGGTTATGTCTCTTTATCTTACCCTTTTTTCGTATTGTTCGCCTCCTGTTGCATAACTTCAAGAATGCGCTTGCAAGCCATCGTACAATTTTCAGGATTCCCATAAATCGTGATCGCCTTTTCCAGCGATCCGACATTGTCCTTTCGATGAACATCAACGCGTGCACGGCTCTGTTGCGTTATTTGACGTATCGTGCTTCCCTGGCGACCAATAATCGCACCCACCATATCGCTTGCAACGAGAACACGCAGTGGAAAATCAGTTTGACGTCCTGGACCACCGCCCGTCACGCTGCCGTATTGCGCACGACTGCGTTGACTGCGACGCTGAGCACTTCCCGCTGCTGGTGTTGTGCCGCTTAATTGCGATTTGGCTTCATAAAGCAGTTCAGTCGTCAGTTTGCTGCCCTCAAAATCGTGCCCGTTAAGACCAGCTGCGGCTCTAATTAAAAAATTTTAAGAAAAAAATTCTTATCAAATTTGTACTGAAAACTTTTAGCGCGGAAGTTTCGTTTAAAGATAATAGAAACAGAATGTTGAAGCAGCGATGGATACAATTCTATGGAACTATTAACTATTTTTGGAGACTGGAAAGGCATTTCGTTCAAAAGGTGGTTGGAAAACAAATCTATGTTGAGTTCTTTTGTTTTTTTTTTTCTTGTGGTGATGATTGACATGATCAACTCACCTCTGTGCCTGCTCGAATGTCTCAAAAGTGATGTGCACCGTTTGGGTCTTCGGATCTTTACTCGCGACCGCATCGCACTCCTCAACATTTCCATACTGCTTCAGCAACGGTTCAACATCGGAAAAATTGGCATGATGCGGAATGCCACTGATGATGATTTTTGTTGTTTGGCTGGAGCGGATTTTTATTTTTTTTTTTATTTAATTGTTTTTTTTTTTTTTGTTGCAGGGAGAAGATAGAAAAATTGGACAAAAATTAGGATGCATCATTGCGCGGCGGTCGCGAATCATGGGAAATCCAAACAAAGATCATTATAAGAACATCGAGAGCATGCAGCCAGAGGCAACCCGCGCGGCACGATTAAAAAAAAAAAGGAAACAACAGGACAACAAATTTCGCGAAAACCCATAAAACTTGCGCAACAACAACAATAGATGAACATTCCTTCCGCATTTTAAATCATAATTCTGTTATTTTATTTTTTTTTGGATGTGCGATATATTGCTGAAAACATCCCGCGAGGATCATGAAAGGGGATTTCAGTGGCAACTCGCTCTCAAATACACAAATACAATTGCACATATACACATAGAATATATTTTGGGCTTTTATGATTTGGGAAATGGAAGTGCCGTGGAACCTTGAAAAGGGCTCAAAAAAAATGTAACTTCTTCTTCAACATACTATTTAAAGAAACAACAAAAAAAAAATTCTACATCCAGGGCTTTGAGAGGGGAATTTCCCCATAAATGTCTCAAAATTACTTGATGGACAGTTGATGGACAAAAAGAAATCGTTTTTATGTTTGTAAATTATTCTATTAATGAAAATTCTAAAATCGCAGCCGAAGCCTTAGAAAGCCATCGAAGGTCATGGTGGAACAGTTCCACGAATAACATTTTTTTTTTTTGCCAAAAAATAAAATTCTTGGCGCGAAAAATGAGAAAAAAAAGAGAGAAATGTTTTTTTTTTTGATATTTCTTTTGCTTATAAACATTTTTCGGTTGCTTGCTTTTTTTTCCTAGCCGGAGAAGCATTTTTTTTTTTTTTTGCGGGGCCCGGGACCGAAGGCCAAAATGCAGGTAAAAATTTCTTTGCTTCAACAATGATGCTGATGGCACATTGATGGACATAATTTTAATATTTATTTGAAGCGTCTTGAAATGAGGAAAAATTGAGAATAAATTAAAAGAAATGTTAACTCACTTGGATCCATTTTGTGGGGTGAGCGGCTGAGTTGCTTCAAGTGGATCGTCAAAAATCTGCTCACGATCTTCCTTCGACAGCTCCAAGTCGGCAAATTGATCAACATTCGATGCCATTATTTTCAAAACTTTCTTAATTAACTTTCACCACAAATTTTAATTTTCAATTTAAAATTTTTAGTTTTTTTTTTGGTCCAAAATGTTTTTTTTTTCCAGAATTTAAATTTTTTTTTTTTCAGGCTTGGAGCGCACTTTGAAGCAAGCGATTCACCAGAAATAAGCTATCATAAATATATCAAATGAAGCATCGTCGGTGCACTTTCTTAGCAATTTTTAACACTTTTTTTCACGCTCTTCCGTTATCACCGTTTACAACTTTGCTAGTTTTTTTTTTTTTTTTGGGGGTTGATAATCCACAAGAATCTTTTGGCTTTTTTTTTTATTTGGTGGTCGACGGAGCACACAACTCTCTTTCTTTTTTTTTTTTAATTATTTTAAAACGAATGAACTAAAACAAAAAACTAGGAAAATTTCTGCAAAGAGAAAAATTTAAGAGAAAATTTTTTTTTTATTACTTCTCATAAAAGGACAACATAAAAAAAAATGAATGAAATCAGAATTGCCACCACGAAAGCAAACCGAACTCACTTTAACAAAATTTCAAACTAAACTAAAGGCAACCAACAAAATTACGGGTCCAATTCGGGGTAGAAGCACATTTTCCCAACAGAACTAAGCCAAAAATAATAATAATAAGAAACAAGAGTCACCAACACGAACAAATCCCTAATAAAAAACAATTTGAAAAGGGAACTTATAGTTTTTTTTTCTTCTTTCTTTCATGGGTCTGGAGAAGAATGGTTGGAAACAACAACAACAAATGGCAAAAACAAGAAAGGAAACAGAAAAGAGAGAACTCAATACCAAGCCAATGTCGCCCATCAGAACTTTCATCAAGAAAAAAAAAAAACAACTCTACTGTTGTTGTTGTTGTACGAATCCGTTTGAACGAAGAAGGAAAAATAAAAAATTGAGAAAATTCGAAGAGAGAGGAGAGAAAGAGAGAAAGAGAGAATTTGGAAGGATCCCAAAAGGATATCAAGAATTGTTAATTTATCGCTTCCCTCCATCGATCCATCAATGAAACGCCATTAAAACGTTATCATTGCCATTAATGACAAAGAATTACATCAATTCCACACATTTCAATGATGATGATGATGATGATGATATTGATGAGGGTCTTCTAAGAAAGACCAAAAAAAAATTGCCGGTTTTTGTTTTTAATTTTTTTCGGATGCTTCAAGGTTACTCATTTTTATAGTGTGTATGTTGTTGTTGTTCATTCGTTGCTTATCCCATTTCTGAATCCGGCCAGTGAAGGAAAATATATTTTATTTCAAATAACGAAACTGGCACACACAAATACAAATGTAAAATTCTTCTCTGGACGTTTGCAAAGAAAAAAAAAAAAAAATATTTTGTTTTTAATTAATTCCATTGAAATTCCCGTTTTCGGCCCGCGGACGATTTTTGAATGCAATTTTTGTTTTCATTAGAAATTCCAGCCTTCATTCAAGAAGCGAGTTGTTTGGTCGAGCTTGTTAATCAACAATAAATATCAATCATGTGATAATTTTTGAGCGCGCGAATTGATGCAAAATTCTTCATACCCACCAAAAACCTGAACTATCAAATCACGTCGGGGTCATAAAATTTCAAACATGGAACTAGCATCAAAACATATAGATAGTTATATGCTTATAGTAACGAACATTTTTTTTACCATCTGCTAGACAACAATTGTGAGAAAAATCAAAATTCTACTTCGCCATTGACTGATATTCGCCCATTGATGGCGCCTACATACAACTCGTGAGAATGACAGACAACGTGATCACATAATGACACATGTGCAATGCAATTTTATGTGACTTTCATTTGCCAATTCGCCCGCCGAAAAAAAAAAGTTGTTTTTATGTTGTTTTGTCATTTTCTCGCTCTCTTCACTACCATTCTTGCTTGTCCCACGCTACACGATTGTTTTTTCATGTTAGAATGCTTTCAAATGATGTCATCACTACAACAATACGCATACACAAATCCGCGCGCCGACGTCGTTCGATCAAAACACTCACATCCACCACAATGACAATCAAAGGAAAAAGAAGAAGAAAAAAAAAAACACCAATTGAATGACGAAACCATGAATGAAGCCGCCAAATAGAATTTACGCACATTTTTCTTCTTTTCCCAATATTCAATGCATCATTATCAGCGCCCAACATAATTTTATTTTTATTATTGTTGACCAATTGACCATAAAAAAATGTCTTCTTTTTTGATCGTTTGCAAATTTTCGACCTACCAAGCACTGATAAGAAAAATTAAATTTCCAACTTCACCACGGAACTTACAGCCCACCAAACAAAAAAAAAAGTGCCAGCGTTGCTCAAATGGTTGAAAAACCTGAAATGGGACGTTTGGATGGATGAAAAAAAAAAATACATTGATGATGATTGTGCGTACGGGACGTATAGAAATAATTCATGTATTAGTGCGTATAAAAAAAAAACATAGAATTGGGTTGTTAAGAAAGAATCAGGATGGTTTTGCTTCTTTTTTTTTTCGATGGTGGCAATCAATTCCGACATTCCAATGAGAGAGATATCGCAGATATAAAAAATTATGTTGTTTTTTTCTTCTCTCTCTCTCTCTCCCAAATGATGAAAACATAACCTCGAAAAATGTTCATTGCGCGATCTCGTGATCATCATCACTTAATGCCGGCTCAGTTCAATGCACTCTCAGTAATAAAAAAAAATAATAAGATTGTGCGTCCGGATGTGCGTGTTTATTTTTGGCTCTCAATAATGAAAGAAAAGAAGAAAGAAAAAAATGATGGCGGAACCCGAGATCAGATCAGTAGCAGCAGCAATTGATTGCGTATTTTGCAATTGTAATTGAATTTTAATTGATGATTTTGGAATGTTATTTCAATGAAGCTTTATAATGCGAAATGTGGAAAAACAAACAATTTATTCATAATTCAAGAGTGAGCTTTTTAACTTGCTCTGCACCAACACACCCACACACACACTCGACACACACAAGCGCAAACATCATCAAATCGACACTGAAATTTCACTTTGTCATTGTTTACGGAATTTTTGCGTTGTTTGTATGATTCTTTATTGATGCCATTTGATTTTTGGAGAATTTATTATCAATATTTGCATGTGGCTTGTCAGTTATGCAATTCGAAGCGAGCTTGAGGGTTGAAAAACTTACATCGAAAGCATAAAGCACGAGAAGGGCGCTTTTTTCACTACTATTTCTATTTTTTCACTTTTTGAGGGACTTTTTTTTGAATTTCCATAAAATCACTTCAATTGCAGATTGATGGAAACGTCGTCGAAAAACTTTTGTTCCACAATTCACTTAATGCGAAGATTGGAGAAGAGAAAAAAATCTGAAGAATTAAAGTCCGAAAAAAAAAAAAAATTGTAAAGTTTTCTTTATTTCACTGAAATTTTGCGAAATTTTCGCGCAAAAACAATTTACCGAAAGACGTTGCGCACTTTTGATTCCCGTGGCAAGCGAAAAGAGCCGTGAAAAAAATTAAAAACAACTTTTTCGGGGTTGGAAAATTTTTTAAAAGCAATTTTTTGTGTGTTTTTGATGATTTTTTTTGGACGAGTGGTGAGAAACCAACAACGCGGCGGGACGTTTTCCCAAGGCAAAGTAACTCAGAGATGGCGGGCGGTATGCACAATTGTGATATTGTAGTTGTTTCATTAAACACGAGACAGATATATCGAGTGAAATTTGTTGTTTTAATATTTTTAATAGCGCAATAATAGCAAAGCAACAACAAAAATCCCCTCAATAGAAATGTCCCGTCAAAACATTCATGCCGAGTAGAATAGTAGAATTGCGTTGGTGGCGAACGAATGGATCCATCAATGAAAAGTGTTGAATTTGGTGGAAAAAACATCAAATCATTTTATTCGCGATGATATCCATTGTGATTCTACGCAGAACTGCATTTGATTGCAACCCTTTTTATGCACTTTTGTGCAACCAATGAAGTCGCGGGAAAATTGTGCAATGCATGCGTAATGCGTCATGATAAATATGTGATTGGATAATTTTAATTTTGCAATGGAGCTAACAATATATATAAAAAAAGAGAATAAATTTCCTTTCATTGCGCGCCAAAAATGACATAGAAATTTCTGTTGGTCCATCTGGAATTCTTGATCTCATTTAAATTAATTCCAGAATAATTATCAATTTTGCATGACAATCCCGAAGCATAAAAAAAATTCCCATCAGTTTTCTATTTCAATAAATGCGAAAAATTTAAATTTCAATGGAACAATTGAACATTTTAAGATGCAGACTGGACCAGAGAGTGCTGATGTTGACGACTGGTTTTTGTGGGGTGCGATATTATAGGCACACATTAAATGACAATCACCGAAAATGACCGATGGTCAACGAGTTTATTTTTCCACAATTGGCGCCTAGAATTCGGGAATAAATTATTTTTATGCTTTCGCAACATATTTTTAACGTTAAATTATAATTCAAAATTCCACCCACACATTCAGAGCCACAGCAACAACAAAAGTCGTCTCTCTCAATATTCATTCATCTTTTCTTTCATTTCGTGTTTTTGTGTTCAAGAGAAACTTTTTGTTGAGGAATTTTATTTTATTACTAAATTTTTTGTTCAAATTACGCGAGAAAAGTTCAAATTTTCGTGCCATCGAGTGTATGAACGGATTTGTTTTCGTGAAGTTCATGTGCTTATGATGCCCATTTGTCTACAATTGTTGCAGTTGCGCAGAGCGTAACAATTTGCGTAAGTTGTTCATCTGGTTAAATTGGATGTAAGGCAGGTGTGCAGTGTTGTGTGGTTGTGTTGTGTGATTGATTCGTTGATTCTGCGCACTGGTCAGTGATTTGTTATTTGTTTGCCGGTAATTGTTGAAAATTGCAATGCCGGATCTCAATATGGATCATAAATAAAACTTTGACTCATCCAGTCCTATTTTTAAATTAAATTGCATTTCTGGGGGCGTATCAAATTGTTTGCATGAATGTGTTAGTGTGAATACTTTTTTTTGTTGTTTGTGTTGCGTGGTGCAACGAGTTTGTTGTATGAAAAATTGTCTTAAAAGAAATTCAACGAAATTTTCTAATGCAGATTTAACGAAATCTTAAGAAAGCAACGAACAAAAAAAAAACGAAATCAAGATGTCATCGATAATAGCATCATCGGGAGTCAATAGTTCATCAATTCCATTGCCATACGGTTACCAAATTGATCTAGATTTTATTCGATATTGTGAAAATCTCACAAATTACGATGCTACAGATGGACAAGCTCAAAGACGACAAAAGCGTCGACAGCGACAATCCATGGAAGTAATGTTGGGAATTCAAAAGGAAATGCAACGACAGTTGGAAATGGAAATGTTTGATGAAAAAATGCCACCTGAACCGCCTCCGCGATCACATCATCATGTCATCGAGTCACCAATTGTGCCACGATATAGTAGTCACGCACAACAGCAATGGGATGTCTCGTTGAAAGACGTTGTGCATGATTTTGAAAGGACACTTGAACGAAGCAAAAAGAAAAGCAATGAACGCGATCAAGGATTCATAAATGAAAAGCCAAAAGGTAATTTTGAGCATAAATTTAGAAAAAATTAAGAATAAAATAGTCATAAATTCAATGCCATCGAGGTCGTGTCGTGCTCATCGTTTAGCACGCGTAAGCATTAAGAAAAAAATAAGTAAATAAAATGACAAACATCAAAGAGAGAAAAGAGAAAAAAAAAAACGAAAAATTTCCGCAAAATTTCCTTCTGATCTATTTTAACTTTTCGTTTATTTTTAACAAAAACCGAAAATTTATGAAAATTCAACCAGAAACAAACAACATAAAAAAAAATTTTCTTTTTGTTTCGCAATTTGTTTCTCACGATAATATTTTTTTTTTCTTCGAATTCAAAATAAAAGTTTTGCGCTTCTTCGCTCAGTTTCTCGGGAGACGTCTGCGAAACGATCAACGAAAGTGTTTTTAAATAATCAAACTACAAAAAAAAAAATAATTTAGAAAAATTTCACTTTGAGATTTTTTCTTTTAACTTTTTGTTTTAAGAAAATAATAAAAATAATTGTGCAACAAAACACATTTGTTGATGCAATCGAAGGTTAAAAATGTGGAGCATCGCGAACTCCGAAGGTTTTTTAGTGGCTTTAAGCGTGCAATAAAATTCGGTTCGTGAAAGTTTAGCGTGCAATTGAAAGTTAATTTTTTTATTTTTAATCGTAATTAATTAAAACATTAATTTCATTTGGATTCAGGTGATTGTATACCATCTCCAGCACATAAAGTAGTGCATCGTTCAACGAAGGTCCATCACACACCCATCGAATCATTTGATGGGAGCTTTCCAGTGGTGGAATCATTGCCGAATGAAAATGAACTTCAAAAGCGTATTAACGATCTTGAGGAGCAATCAAAGTTAATTCCACTTTTGCAACTTCAAATTCAAGCATTGCGCGATGAGCGTCAAAATTTGCAACAACAATTGCGTGAAATTGACTTTTCCAAAAGCTCATCATCGTCATCATCATCGCCACCACATCCTCAACAGCCGCAAATGTTTCAAGCACATCGTGTTAGTCCCATAAATTTAGCACCCATCAAATCATCCTTAAAATCAACACTAAAAGCTGCTGGAACAAATACAAATTTAGTTCTTCATCGTGATGTCGGAACATCGCCATTAAGTGATGCTGCAAAAGTTCATAATCGTTCAGTGTCCACTGACTTTATTTTGCCACATGATAGTCCTGATGGTGGACGCTTGTACACTGAACGCGATCTTAAGAAAGCAATTGAAATGGCACATGCAAGAATTCGTAAAGCAACAATAACTGTTGGAACACAAATGGAAGCGATCATTCAACGTTCAATTTCTGTTGGTTCAATGCAAGTTAGCCAACGTGAATGTGCAACGGAAACGGAAGAAATTCTCACAAAACATGTTGCATGTGAAACTAATGAACCACATTTAATGATGACGCTTACGCCCGTTAAAGCAATTGATATTTTGCCATCAATTCCAGTTCCTGTTACAGCCGTTGGTCAAACAATTTCATTAAAAGACATAACTGCAACGCAGCCAATTAAAACCACGCGATCAACATCATCACAAACTCAACCAGCTCCAATAATGATCCAGCAAAGTGTTCAAAATGTACCGAAATGTGAGACTCGAGCAACGCAATCGACATTCACGAATGCATCAGTTTTGAGTAAAGCAACTGACACGCAAAACCTAACGAGATCTATACACAAAATGTCGATGACAGACATTGTGCAACATCGTGATCAAATATCACACACGCTCGATCTTATTCGTGTGCATGCGATAGGAACAAATACACCATCACCAATTGAGCCCATGATGCGTTCGACAGCATCCAACACGAACACGGTCCACGTGAAAAGTGTTGCAATTCAAGGTGAAATTGATCTTCATGCAACATCAAAAATTCCGCGACCGAGTCCAGGAAATGTACGTAAATTTACACGACAAGACACTTTCACTGTTCAAAAGTCACCGGAACCGGAAGAAATTCAAGAATGTCCAGCGGAAAAGTTATTAAGGTCAGTAACGGTTTGATTTAAAAAAAAGCTTCAAAAATATCCTTTGCGACTGCGCAATTTTTCCTGTGAGAAAAATATCCTTCGAGTGAATCATTCACATGCACACCATACACATACAAACAAAACATTTTTCTTTTGATTGAGATTGAGGTAGAAATTTTTCTAACAAAGGAAAAATTTCTAGAACCGCAATAAAGAAATTAAAAATTTGTGTAACTTTCCAAATTTCATTAAAATCACAAAGTCAAATCGGTGGTTAATTAATTGCTGTAATCAAATGTTTGAAGAAATTTTTGATGTGAAACGCTCGAAGGGTTTGTTGGACTTTTTGATGTCGCCTGGTGATGATGGCGATGGACTTGCAAAGAATATTGAAAGGTTGCTAATTGTGCAATTTCATTAATAAGTAATTAATTTTTTTTTATCATTTCATTAGGCTCACAATGACACAAACTCATCAGTCACTTAGTCCGATGATGCCACAATCACCTGATGATGAAATTCCGTCCAGTTTGACTCATCCACATCCAGAACCAACTGCAGAGGAGACAATGGGTGAAGATATTACAGAAGTCCCATCTAAAATGGTCCAATCACCGTCAGTAGAATATCTGGACGATGATGATGAAGATTTCGATGATGACGATGATGATAAATTCAATGATGGTGAATTGTTGCCACCAGCCGCAATGAGACCACCACCAACTTCCATTTCCACAATAAGATTATGTCAACAAGATCGTGTCAAGTATGTGATTAATTGTCATAATCTTCGCAAAAATCTTAAGTTAAATCTTTTTTATTTTAGAATTAGGCCAACGAAAGAGATGATTGCTGCCCTCAAAGTGCTCAATGATAATCTCCAACAATCACCACAACCGAGTGAAGCACAAATAAAGACAGCAAAAGAGATTGCATCAACCGAGTGGTTCCGCATATCAAGTGTTGACACCGCTGATCCGAATAATGTTGAGGATTATTTGGATTTTTTCGAGGAGCAATCGTGGGAGTTGTTGACGTTTATGGTAAATTTGACGGACAAAAATGGAAATACAGCAATGCATTATTCAGTCTCGCACGGTAACTTTGATATCGTGAGTTTGTTGTTAGATTCGAAGGTGTCAAATATTAATCAAACAAATAATGCTGGATATACTTGCGTCATGCTTGTGTCACTGGCAAAGCTTCGAATTCCCGAACACAGAACTGTTGTGCAAAGGCTTTTTAAGTTGTCCGATGTCAATATTCGAGCGACAAAGAACTCACAAACGGCTCTAATGTTGGCTGTCAGTCATGGAAACCTGGATATGGTTCAAATGTTGGTTGAAGCTGGTGCTGATATCAATATTCAAGATGATGATGGCAGCACTGCGCTAATGTGCGCTGCTGAACATGGTCATATCGATATTGTGAAATATCTCCTAGCTCAGCCCGATTGCGATTCTACAAAACAGGATGTTGACTCAAGCACTGCTCTTAAAATCTCATTGGAAGCAGGCTTCCACGACATCGGTTGCTTATTGTATGCCCACGAGCATTTATTGCGCAATAAATCGTCAGGACTTAAGCGCGCATCAAGTATGAAATCATCAACAAGTTCATTGATGATGTAATGCTCTCGCGCTCAAACATTCCATATCGATTACAAGAAGATTGAAATTTAACGAATAGAAATTACTAATCTTCGTTAAAAAAAAGCGAAAAAGAAAAGAAATATCATGTAGTAATTTAATTAACTATATATTTTTTCTCCCGTCACTATAATCCAGTGAAAAGTTTTAAGAAATTCGTTGTGTAGAACAGAACGAAAAAGAGACGAGGAAGAAGAAAAGAAAAATGAGTGAAAGTATTTAACAAAAAAATTTCTTCTAGAGAAAACTGAAAAAGAAAAAAAAAAAAAAACATATTTTGATGTTATTATAAAACGAACGTTAAAACAATTTAGTCTTACTTAATTAATGAATTAATTCGAAAGCAACTAATCACCCAAAATTCGGTGTGTGGTAAACTTGATTTAACTAACCCAGAGAGAAAATATCTTTAATAATTGAAAAATATTTTTCATTTTATTTTTAATTTCTTGCGGTGCCTTAGAAGATAATCTTAAAATTTTATTGAAATCATTACAAGAAAGAGATAAAAAAAACCCTAAACAGAGAATAATTAAAAAGTTTAATTTCAAAAAACGGTTCCGTCAAGTTTATTTAGATTTTAATTTATTTCCCTCCAAGAAGTTCCCGAAGCTCATTATCAAACTCAGTGGTGACTGCATTCGTTTCTGGCTCAATATCCATGTCCATAGGTGTTGTATCAACTTCCATATTGGCGTCAGGTCTATGATCTTGTGCAATACCACTCATTCCCATTGCCTTGCGAACACCATTAACCGTGGCAATTGCGCTTGGTGGCAATTTCTTTGCAATATCCGTTAAATTTGTTGTTATCTGTTCAGCAAGTTCGTTTTCCTGTTTATTCGGATGCTGGACAAAGCTCAAATGTTGTTTTATAGGCGCTGACAATCGTTTATTTTGAACGTGATGCAATTGTTCAATGAGCGACGTTGTTGTGTCGAGATGACATTGAACATCCGGTTTAAGGACTTTCTCAAAATCTCCCAAGAAACTCGTATCGACGCCGATTTCTTTCAACGTTTTCAATTGATCAAAGTCAATTGTGATATCATGAAGCTTCTTCGACTCACTTTGATAATCGGGCAATAAAGTTTCAACTTCACGTTGAACTGTCTTTAATTGTTCGGATGTTTCAAGTACATTCAAAGTTTTGCTGTGTTCACCATTCGTCAGCAGATCTAATAAACGATTGGCCAATGCACCACCATATGGTGAATCCTGAGTAAATCGTGTTATAGATGCCGCATAACTGGCACCCGCTTCATCGCCATAAGTGTTTTGAATCAGTTCCTGTTCTTCAGACGAAATATTTGTGAAGCGTGAATCAAATGAGGGCGCAAACGATCCAAATGCACCATAATCTAATGGTCGCGACAATTTAACATTATTGCGACGATCTTCGCGGAATGACTGAAGCAATCCTGTGCCTTTCTGAAGACGTCCAGTGAAGTCACCAAGTCGCGTGGTTCGTTCTGGCGTTTCATCATCAGCTGATGGTATAAGAATTTTCATTGAGGTCGTTCCATCAGCATGTGCTCGTAGAAAGCCCATTTTGTGCGCTTTCCTTTTATGGAGACGCCGACGTGCTTCTTTTGCAGCGCGCTGAACTTGTTCTAAAATTTCATCAGCTGTCATGCTATCGACGAATGGCTCAAAAGGACCTTTCGGATCTAATTCAGCTTTTATGCGTTCCCGTTTCTCACGCTCTTCTTGTTGTGCAAGAATTACTGGATCCACTGGTTGCTCTGGTGGTTGTGAGATGATTGTCTCATCAGCCGAATCCACACTATATGATTCATCCTGTTGCTCCATTTTAGCAGTTGGATCAAAACCCAAATCGCGAGTACTTAATTCGCGAATGTAAATTGATACTGGACCGCGTTTCAAGCTGTCTGGCTGCAGGAGCTTCATACCAGCCTGTAAAAGTCTTCGTGCTGCTTTATTATAAACAGTTTCAGGATGATTATAGCGAATTGCGTTGTCGCACATTAAACGGAAATCATCAATGAAATCGGTGAGTGTTTGATATTCGTTCTCTTCGATTTTCTGCCGAATGGCACTGAAATCCATTGGCTTCGTGATGATGGCACTATAGCCTGGTGCAATATCATCAGTGACAGGCCATGCAAAAAACTGATGCGGATCGCGTTTCTCCAACGATTTTAAAAGATGATCCAGTAATTTTGCGAGCGGACTGCGGGACTGTTTCAATTTTAAGACACAGGTACGTGGTTCCCTTCCAGAATCCATTGATGATGGTGTCATTGGAGAATCTTGCTGAAAATTTGGAGTTTCTGGTTTGTAATCAGCAGTTGATGGAAATGGTATCGCTAATGGAACATTCTGGAGTTGATGAAATATTTTCGGCTCCATTGGAATCATCGGTTTGGTTATCGGCTGCGATGAAATTGCTGACGAGGTTGACATTGAAGCATAATATGAAAAATTATCGCCAGCCATTAGACTACTGTCTTCATCCTCCATTCCAGCATCCGCACTCGATTCCCGTCTATGCTCGCGATGATGATGGTGACGATCTTTCTTATGATGCTTATGACGCTTTTCGCGGTCCTTCTTCTTCTTCTTTTTCTTTGATTTCTTATGCTTCTCAGAGTGCTCCGAATGCGTTGGCTGCGTATCTGAAACAGTGTCTGGATGATGGATGTTATATGGAGAATCGCCAGATCCATGTTCAGGTGTTCCATTTACTTTGAGAATTAATTTTAAGCTTGGTGGTCGCTCTAAAAATGTAATTATTCAATATGCTTGCTCTTCACGGCAGACTTATTTTTACACTCACCATCGTATTTTGATTTTCGTTCAGATTTATGTTTTTTATGCTTCTTATGTTTCTCTGACGACCCCATCACAATTGGCCGGCTCCTTATCTGCTTTGTAGTATAATTTAATTCAATTAATGAATTCTATTGATGCTTTGAATAAGAAAATTAAATTTAAATTTGTTTGTTGTTGACACTTCACGTTCATAAATTCCGTCTATAAGTTTGGTGAATATAACGTGACGAGGTTAAGCGTTTTCAACTTCAGCACGCATAGAGAAATACACCATAAAATGAAATGATTCATATAAATGGAACGAACAGTAAGAAGTTAAATAAGGAAATCTATTTATTCCATTTGAGTAAATAATTTGTCTTGATGACTTAAAATACTAATTTATGACCACTATAAGAAGAAAATTTTTAAAGAAAATTTCCAGCGCGTGTCGAAGTATTACTAAGGGTACAGACAGCTTTTCCAACAGTTCTACCAGTTGTTTAAATTGTCACATCAGAGAAAGGGAACGTAGCAGAAATAAATTAACAAAAATTTGTGCTTATTTGAGGTAAATGACTGTGTGATGGCTCCAATGTTTTGTGGAATTATAAATAAGTCGCAAATTGAATCACTAAGTGATTCTGGTCTATCTGTGATTAATAGAAAGACGAAAAAAAAGTGTTTTACGATTTCTTCAGCAATAATTTTGTTGAATGTTCCATTTCACCAGTGGTTAATTTTTTTTAATTTCACCACAACATGTGCATTTTGTTTTGAAAAAAAGAAACAACAACAAAAACGTAACCTTGAAACTTTTTTTTTTTGACGTCGGCTTTTTTCGTTCGAAGTCAGAAAATTGCATTTATTTTTTTCATCGTCAACCTTCTGATCTGATGATGTCAAAGAAAATTCATCGGATCGCGATCGTGCTGACTTGCAAAACGCGGATATGACATTGAAATTTAAGTAGATATCTACTCAGTTTTTCTCACTTTTTCTATCTCTCTCTCTCTTTCTCGCTTGCTAACACAAAATACAAAAATGCACTGACTGTCTTAGGAAATTATTCAATGAAAATTGCAATTCTTTCCGAATCACGGGCGATGTCGAAGTGTTTTCTTTATTTTGTGCGTTCATTTACCAGAAAAGTATAAAAAAAGCAATATTTGATAACGAAAAAAGTACAATTAAAATCACTTGAACAAACTGATAACAATTTATATCGTGATCGTGAAATTCTGTTACGAAAGAAATCATAATAACCTTGAATGAAATTTTCCAGCTCATTCGATGGGCTCAAACACGTCCTGCACATCACACGTTTCGGCAACAGCACAAAAAATATGACTAGCATTCAACAGCAACAACCGACGCCGAAGGGCATTTTGAAGAATAAAAATGCAAAACAAACCGATCGAAATGTCCGCGTTCAAATGTGCGATGTGAAACAACATCAGCAGACTTTATCGCCACCATCGCGAATGGTTGAAATTTATTTGCAAAAAGGTGACCAATGGCGAGTGATAAAGGTTCGGGAGGTAAGTGAACTTGAAAGAAATTAATTCAAATTTTAAAGAAAATAATAATAATAATAAACATTTGAAGGAGGATGTGGAAAGCCGTAAAAATGAATTGCTGATGGATGGGGACGTGAAACGTGTATATACCAAGCCAGTACACGATGCCAGATTCTTGCACTTTCAATCATTTTGACAAAATTAATTTTTTCTCCTTTTTAAGATTTTAATAATTTCTAAAATTTCGAATAATAAAAAAATTAAGAAAGTCTTTTTTAAATCTCAAATAATTGGAAATATTCAAATCAATTGTCTTAACATTTATTCGGATCTTCAACTTGGTAATAAACAGACGCAAAATTATCTAAAAGAAAAGAAAAATTAAAAATTAATTTATTTTAAATGTTTAAGAAATTTTACCATGCCACATAAATTCATAAACTTTTACGGGTGCATCTTTTATTCCAGCAGCATCAAAAGCTCTGTCAGCTTTAATGTCAACGCAAACTTCATTAACAGTTAATTGATTGAAATGGATTATAATGATACTTTTGCTTTTTTGAATGTTAATTTGCTTTAAAAAATAAATTTTAGTCATAAATTCATTAATTAATTTTCGTATTTTTACCTTGATGTCAGTCAAACTTTCCATTAGAGCTTCAGTATTTCCATTGTAGATAAAACCAGTTGGAAGCGATATTTCCATAATTGATTCTACTATCATGTCTTTGTCTTTTGAGACAATGTTCGCTTCAGATACTTCGAGGTCCATGTATCCATCATTGTCTTCTTCTTCTCTTTTCTCTTGCATAGATGTAGAATTTAGGCTCGTACAAATATGCAATTCAAGAATATTTTTCACGCTTTGTCTTTTTGTAACATTAAGATTGAATATTGACTTTGTTTTACTGAGCTTTGCATTGAATTGATATGTGAGTTGAAACAATGCCAAACCAGTTCCATGTGCAGTTATTGTATATTTATAAACGGTTGATGGTAAAACTTTTTTAATTAACTGCATGTCGTCTAATGGTTTTATTGGGAAGATTTCGGAAACGTCATGATAGTTAAGCGTTATTTCCATGTTTGTGTTTGGCGCATAAATGACGCTCGCTATTTTAGACAAAGCTTGAAGACCAATTGGTGTGTCATGTGTTGAATAAAATCCTCCCCGAGGATTTCTCTGCGAAACCAACCAGTTCATTATTTTTATGGCATCTTCTCTTTTTTTATTTTCAGCAATTTCAACATAACTCAACAATGCATAAGATGCTATTTCAATCCTTAAAGACTTATCAGTATCACTAGCACTTTCACTATCTTGCTTAAGTTTATTGTTCCAATAAATGAATTTATCAGCAATAACAGCCTCATGTTCCAAAGATTTCATGATATTTTCAACTTTAGGTGATTTAGCAAGTTGATAAACGTAGGTCGCTATTGCAAATAAATATGGAGTTTGAAGTTGGTGTATGTTTATATCCATAAATTGTAGTCCATTGTCGATTACACTTTTATATTTCAATCGATAATTTGGATTTTCCAAAAATGCAATTAATGTGTAAAGCGTCAAACCAAATTCGCTTTGTAATTGCACACGTGATTTGTCAGAACTTTTTACCATTTCCAAAAATGATCCATTTGCAGCTTGTCGCCCAATGAGGAACGAAAATGCGCTGTCAATTACTTTGGAATCAATTTGTATGGTACTTGGAATGGCAGCCAGCGTTCGAACAACGTAAGCAGTTAAAAATGTACTTCCTTTACCACCTCCCCAAAAACTAAGTCCTTTAGATGTTGATCTAAATTTTATAAGATTTTGAATTCCAGTTGTAATCTTGCCTGGAATCGCTTCCAAGAACTGCTTTCCAAGCGTCTTACGCGTCGCAAGAATATACCTCTGCACGAATATATTTGTTTGCATTTTTGATAAAGTTTCATCAACAGTACCTAAAGGTGAACGACTTAGAAGGAAAATTGAAGATGAATTTTTATGAGGTGCTTATTCATGCGCAGTTTTTAAACTTACATTATCAAATTTCCAAGATTTTCAAGTGCAGGGCCGAGAATATCTCCAGATGCGGATGCCTCAATTTTAATAGAATTTGGAATGTAATGCTCCGAACGTGGAATATTTGATGTCATTGTAAATGTTAAATCATTTCTTAGATCAATGAAGATTTGTTCGTTACGAAAAGTTGTCGCTCCTTCATGTTCAACTTTGAGTGTTTTTTCAATTTCATCGTTTGCTGCTTTTAATTTAGATGATTTAGATTTTGCGGATATTTTGATTTTTATGTTGCCTGCAGCCAAAAGTCGTATGATGAATAAATTCCCAACCTTGCTTCCGCGTCCTTCGTGTCTGAATATTTTCTCAATTTTGTATTCATTTGTTGCTTCATATGCGCACTTGTCAGCATTTTGAGTTTCCTTAATGAATTCAAAATCGTCATGAGCGAACTTTTCAAATGTAAGAATAATATTTTGAGGGTTTTTTAAGTAACTGAATACGGAAACAGGAATTTTTAAGATTTCTCCAACTTTTGCGAATTGTGGTAAGTAGGCAGAAATGAAAAATGGTTGAAAGACGGTAAGTTCTTTAGGTTTTGCAATACCAATGCCATATTCAGGATGCAATGAGAATCCTGTAAAAACCCAATTTGTTATAGTGTCTGGAACTTTTCTGATAATTGTTTCCATTCCGAAATCGTCTGTTGAGAAATCCTCAAAAATCCACGTCTCACGAAAATCTTTACGGATATTTTGTTTTGTCGCATCAAAGGGTTCAATATGAGTGTCATTATCAAAAGCATTCCATTGCTCGTCTTTACCAAGACTATTAACAATTCTCATTTGCTTTGTTCCTATATTTGGTGAGGAACCTGATCGTGTGGCTAAGCAAGTGTCGACTAGTACTTTGTTAAACGCATTTGTAATAAGCACAGCATTTGATTCAAGTAGATCTAAATAGCGTCTCATGTTTTCATCAGTTGTTTTCAAATCTATTTTACCTAAAACTTGATAACGAGCAATATCATCGAAAACCGTTGATCTATCGATGTCATATCCTGTTGCCATGAGTTGAGCACTTTTATCAATAGCTAGCAGAAACACTTGAGACTCAGCATTCGAAGTTACTGATATGCTAACATTTCCTCCAGGTCTAGCATGTCTGTAATTGCTTGTTGTATCAAATGATACATTTAACTGTAATTCAAATATCTTACTCAAATTCGATTATTTAAAATGAAATTATCAAAATTCTTACGAAATTTGGTAAATTGTCCATGAAGTTGATGGTGATATGATCAAAAATGATTTCTCCATTTGTGTTTAAGTAATATCCGATTAAATTGATTTCTGGTACCATATCAAATGTCGGTTTAAATTTATATTCGTAATAATCGGTTTCTTCTTCAAAGTTTATTCTTTTTCTCAATACAACTCCTGATCGACCAATTGCAATGACATTCAGATCCAATACTTTTGAAGTGAAATTTACACCAACATTGATCATTTCGGAGAAATCATCTCTATAGAAAATGTATATAAGAAAAATCATGAAATCAAATGTTATTGAATATGAATGGAAGAAAATTTAATTACTGGAAAATTTACTTACTTTATATCATCAATAGTCAATTTCATATATTGACGACTAGCTGAAAACAATCGACTTGCTCTTAATTCTTTTTTGTTTTTCATATACTCAATTGTGCAAATGATTTTTGTTACATTCTTCGGCAATTCTATCTGAACATTTGCTGTTCCATTGCTTGGTAAATAGTGCTGCTCAAGTGTAAGTCCTTCTTTTTCTTTTATTTCAGGGCGCAGTCCATCACAATTGGCGATATGTTCGTAGTAATGCATTACAGAAACCACAATCAAATCAAATGTGTTCAAAAATGCTAATCCTTCGTAGTTTTTAAGGTTCACATCGAACGAGAAAGTAAAGCCTGGTTTAAAATATTTTTGTGTCTTCCTCAACTCTATAAAAACTTCGTCGGGATAATGAATTTTAACTTGCGCTTCTTTATTTCGATCGATTCCTGTCAAGTGGTCTATGAAATTAACTTCGATCTTAACTGCACTCTTACCCAAAATATTTGTTATTTTTAAATCATTTTTGAGTGTAAATTCGACAATTTTTCTTGATTCAAGCGTGACATTTTTGGTTATCTCGTATTTTATATTTTCTGGATAACTAGGATCGTACACTTTAGCTGTGACACAAGCAGTGCCCGCAACATAATCTCCAAATGTATATTGAGCGTAAAATTGAACATCAATCTTCTCATCTTGGATAGAGATATCAGGCTTTACATTGACATATAATTCATAATGTGGTAATATGTACTCCTTTACTTCAAACGTTTTTAGAAATTCCTGTTCCTTATCGATTTGAACATGAAATGTCCAGTTGCCATAAATAGGATATTCTGACAATTGAAATTGACCTATAAATACGCCATTTTTAAACCTTATTTTTCTTTCAATAAACACTTCAACATCTGTTGGATCAATAATTTTTATGGAATTTGATCCTTTAGGATTGTTGTATGGCCTCAGTTCCGAATCGAGCACAAACATTCGGTAATTGATGACATCATTCGGTTTATAAATTGCACGATCTGTTTGTAAAAAAATTGAGCACATTTTGTTCACCGTAATAAGATCCATTGATTGCTCAAACACAATTTCGTCATCACCATTTTCGTTGCTTATCAATTTCACATGAATTTTATAAGTGTCATTTTTTCTAACATCAAAATAATCTTCAACATAATCATCATTTTCAAAAACAGTTGCCGTATGTGTTTTTGTATATGCTGCTCTACCACTGCTGCCAATTAATTCAACTATCAAATCTGAATGAATATTATATCTCTGGATAGCATATTGATATTTTTGATTTATGTAAATTGCACGCGAAGATATAAGAGAGAAGTAACTAATTAAATTGAAAAGTGAAAATTACTCACAACAGCTTTTCCACAATATTCATGTCTTACCCTTCACTATCGAGCCCTTCACCATCACAATTTAATGCAAATTTAAATAGGAGCAAAAATATTAATCCAAAACGACACATCTTGCTCAATCAAAATGCTAAAACAGAATGAAAGGGAGTTTAAATGTGACAGATTACATAGACTTGTTTACATAATTAATAATTAATGATGGGAAATTCTTAAAATTCAATCTCTATACACGATTTTTTGCAAATTTTTATTTTGATAACACAATTTTTTATGTCTTTTCCTAGTAATTCCTATATAGTATATTATGTAGAGACGCTATATGAGTCACACAGACAAATAGCGCAATCAATATAAGTCTAATACTTTTAAACGATTAATTTATTTATTAAGAACGTTTCAGATGACTGTGAATATAAATAAATTAAAATAGAAATTTAAAGAGACTACAAGCGATCAGCAAAATTGAAATTGTGAACTTGGTCGCTGATGATACTTCAAGAATAACGGCATCGAAATTTCCTAATTCAATTTTCTCAAAATCATCGACATCTTTGCCTTTCATATCGTAAAGCTTTGAATTGTTATTGGTAATGATTACTTTAACTTTTGTCTTATCGGAAATATCTTCCTCATCGAGCAAGTCTCTCAAGTTGACAGTCTTTGCGTTGCCGAGATTAATGAAGACTACAACTGTATTGTGACCCTTCAGTGTTCGTTGGTAAGCAAATAAATCACTTGAGATTGCTTTCGACTCATATCCTCCAATTGCGAGAACGTCATTTTGACGATATTTAATCAGCTCTTGATAAAGCTTGAATGTACTTTTTTCAGCAGCTTTTTCCGCTTTCAAATTTGTTGTTTTATAATCTTTGTGAATTGGCAGCCAGGTGCCATTTTTTGAGTCTGAGAAACCTGCATTTTCCGTTTCATCCCATTGGAATGGTGTACGAACTGGATCGCGTGTAAATTCCTGAAATACACTCGAATTGGTATTACATGCTGCTGGATCTTCAGTCTGTTCCCATGTGATATCGCGATTGTCAGTCATTAGAATTTCTTCACCATAGTAGACAACATTTAATCCCGGCAATGTCATTGTCATAATTGCCAAACTTTCGTGTCTTTCCTCGCCATATCGATAGCCAATACGTGAACGATCATGATTGCCCAGTACCCAATTGGCGCGTGCAAATGTTGGCATCTCATCAAGCCATCCATCAATAGCCACTTTAAAATCATCTGCCTTCGAATCTTTATTTAAATCCGAGATAAGTGCAAAGTTGAATGGCATGTGTGAACCACGTGATGTCTCATTGCCGTACCATTGTAATTGTTGTTTTAATGTTGCATAAGCTTCTGTCATCATGAGGCGTGTGTGATTTTTTTCTGCTGTTTTTGAGAAATCATCCATTATTTTACGACATTCGGTAATGAAATCGTAAGATTCTTGCTGTGATAAAGACAAAAAAAAAGTCATTGAAGAACAACACTACACAAACACGTCAATTAAACTTACCAAATTCATTGTGTGTGTATGTATCAAGTTTGAGTACACAGTCTTATCGACATTAGGTGCAATATATTCCTCATCAGGAAGTCCCTCAGTTTCGAACATGTGATTAATTGCATCAATTCTAAAGCCATCAACACCTTGATTCAACCAATATCTGAAGATATTTTTCATTTCTTCCACCACCTTATCATTACGATAATTCAAATCGGGCTGTTCTGCTGTGAATTGATGGAGATAGCATTGTTTTCTTATCAGACTGTATGTCCAAGCTGGTGTATGGAAGACGGCAATCCAATTATTTGGATATTGTGTAACTGTGCCATTTTCGAATGTACAATTACGCCACACGTAATAGTCTTTATAGTCAGGATCACTAAGCTCCGACTTTTGGAACCATTCGTGTTGATTTGATGTATGATTTGGTACAAAATCGAGAATTATTTTAAGTCCAAGCTCTTCAGCTTTCGCAAAAAGTTCCTTCAAATCATCATTTGTTCCGAAAATCGAATCGACAGTTCGGAAGTCTGCAACATCATAACCACCGTCTTTCATTGGTGATTTGAAAATTGGACTAAGCCATGTTGCAGTTATGCCGAGGTCTTTCAAATGTTCCAACTTCGAAATTATGCCTTTAAGATCTCCTATGCCGTTGCTATTGGAATCTTTAAATGATTTTGGATAAATCTGAAGAAAATTCCATCAAAAATTGTTTCTCATTTTTTCAATTGAAATTCACTTTTTACCTGATAGAAAACTCCATTCTCCCACCAATCTAATTCTTCGTGATCATGATCATCTTGCTTCGCACTATAATGCAACGACCAACGTGCGTTAACAATCACTGCACACAATAAAATTATAACAAATATCTTCATGTCGATTGAACCTTTTCAAGTCCTGGCGAGTGTTAAAAATTCACTGCGACTGAACGATTTTAAAAAGGTTTTCAATGATTTTATAGTCAAAAGTGCGCTTATCACGAAACTCTGATATCGGAATTGACAGTCCATATTTGACGATATTACGATCCAATATAATGCTGTTGATTAGCAACTAAACGTAAGATTCAAGAGCACCTAATGTCTCCAATCAAGTTGATTCGTTGGTGTTGAAAAATCTACACTCAGGCGACTTATCTCCAGGAGCTTATCAGCTTATCGTAATCGTAAGTTACCCCACTGATATCTTGTGAATTTTTGACCATCAGCATCACAATTCGAATTCATGGGCGCGAATTTAACCTTTTTTTTAATTTATTTTAATTGCAATTTATTGAAAGAACGTAAAGTTCACAAAAGTCATTACAAATTAATTAATGAAAAAATTGCAGCAATCATAACAAATAAACTGACATAAATATGTGAAGCAGCGCCAGTTGTGGTAGTTGTGCCAGCAGTTGTTGTTGTAGTGACACCAACAGTTGTTGTGTCTGGTTCATTGTTTGTTGTTCCTACTGATGTGGTCAATTCTTCAACGACACTACTGGAGAATATAACAGCATCGTATGAGCTCAATGTTACATTAGCTTTCAATGCCAATTGACCAACATAAAACTTTGAGAATGGTGAAGCAGTTACGACCCACATGCTGTTTGGGAATGTTGAGAGCGTCGATAAATTAACATTTTGCTCGTGATTTGCTAAATTGATAACAATCAAATATCCAGTCTCACCAGCAAGTTCACTATTAATTAAATCAATTAATTACTTCAACTAAGAGTCCAATTTCGATATAAGTCTTACCGTGTATACGCCAACACCCACTCATTAATAACTTGCAAATTGAAATTTCCTTCGGCGAAAGCTTTTTCCTTCCTCAATGACGTCACCGATTTGAAATAATTATAAGTGCTTGTTGCTTGAGTCTTTTGCGTTTCAACATTAATCGAAACATAATTTGGATGAATAGGCAGCCATGTTTCGCTCATGTCTTTGGTTGTGAAGCCACCAGCATACGAGCTGTCCCATTGCATTGGTGTGCGATTTTTATCGCGGTGGTCTTTTTGTACAAAATTAAGATAGTCATGCATTCCAATCTCTTCGCCCTATATTGAATAATTATCTTAATTGAAGGTCTCGTCTCGATGTGTTATATCGTAAACTTACGTAATATGTGATTGAAGCACCAGGAAGTGTCAAAACAACCGTATTAACCATATGAATTTTCTCTTCACCAACTCGCGTTGCGACACGCGAATGATCATGTGAACCAGCAACCCAATCAGCGACTTCACCAGCAGGCATATTATTCAGCCATTCATCGATTCCATTCTTAATATCTTGTGCTTTTGCATCATGATGAAAGTTGAAAATCAATTGAAAGTTAAAAGGCTTGAAAGGGTGGAAAATTATTAAAAGAAATTAATAAGAAAAATATTAATTCGTCTTTTACCATGTGAGCGCCTGGAGTTCCACTTGAGTTACGATAATAACGCATTGTATCAGAGGTCGATGCATAAGCTTCAGTCATTAGAATAATATCATATGGAACATTATAAAATTGTACAAAACCATCAATCACTTTCCTCCAGCTATAGACAAGATCGAATGTTTCCGGGAGGTCTTTTGTGTGAATGTGCAATAAATATTCGTAATCTTCGGGATCATCAACATTCATATTTCTTGGCTCATCTCTAAACTCTTCATCCTCAAACATGTGATTTATAGCATCAAGTCTAAAACCAGCAACTCCTCTATTCATATAATATTCCAAAACAGCCTGCATAGCTGAAACCACTTCCGGATTGCGATAATTCAAATCAGGTTGTTGCGGTGAGAACTGATGTAAATAATATTGATTACGCTTTTCATTATATGTCCATGCCGGTCCACCAAACACTGATACCCAATTTGTGGGTGGTAGTCGTTCACCTTGTGTACCAATTTTCGGATCACGCCAAACATAATAATTTGTGTAGTTTGCTTCACTGTTGACAGATTTCTCAAACCATACATGCTGATCACTTGTATGATTCGGTATAAAATCAAGCATCACTTTAATACCCAATTCGCGTGCTTTTGAAAGAAGTTCATCAAAATCAGACATTATACCGTAATCCGGTTCAATGGTGTAAAAATCACTAACGTCATATCCTGTATCAACTTGTGGTGACTTAAAAATTGGACTTAACCAGCATGCTGTCATTCCAGCATCCTTTAAATGTTCCATCCTTGAGATGATGCCTTTGATGTCGCCAATTCCATCGCCATTTGAATCCATAAATGACCTTACAAAAAAATTATTAACAAATTTTAATGCAAAGTTTTTATGACTTTTACCTTGGATAAATTTGGTAAAATGATGCTGTTTTCCACCAGTCTTGTTGCATTTGCACAACAGCAAATATAGCAGTCAAGACAATAAATATTTTAATAGACATTTTGGAGCTCTTCTTTCAGGTTGAATAACTCAAATGCGAATGATGGCGACAATGTTAAGAAATAAGAATGTTTTCTATTATTTTAATGCCACTCAATAACTCAAGACGAATGATAAGCGGAAAAAAGTTTTATTGTTAGACGTGATAAATGTCGAATAGTACCTTAATTCCACAGCTCAATCATTTATCTAATCCATAAAAAAAAAAAAAACATTTCCGAGATAATAAGAATCAAATAGTAAAACATTCGATTTTTTTTATTTCGGTAACGATCGAATTGACTGCCTTAAAGTTGAATTTCTTGATTGTGTCTTCTTTTTATTATCTATTTTCTATCAGTTTTAAAACGAAATTTTTAATAAGAAAACTTTCGAGAGATTCTCTTTTAAATGATTATAAATAGCTCTTACATTTTTAGGAGGGCTATCAATTGATGAAGCCAGTTATCAAAATCTTAATATGCTACCAAGGCTTAAAAACTACCGGATGTCATTAATGGACGGGCCTTAATAATAATATATTTTGAACAGAAATAGCCACAAAATTTATTCAGTTTATTCCAAAATTTATTACTGTAGAGATGACTCGTTCATGGCTCGTGTTTTGTTATCTGTTTGTTATTTTTGTGAGTGGATTGTGCCAAAATGATTGCGGTATTATCGAAAGAAATTCGATTTTTAAGAGCCGTCAGTATCCTTGGAGTGTTGCGATATTTAACAAATCGTTTTCAAGCTCTGCATTCATTTGTGGCGGAACATTGGTAACGAAAAATTTAATTGTTACTGCTGCGCATTGCATTCAGAAAAAACAACAGACTCAGTCAATAGAAACAAGCGATTTGCGCATTGAATTGCAAGACTCTAAAGGTGAAACTTTGTTGCTTACACCAACACGAGTGGAAGTTCATCCTGAATGGAATATAAATACTCCACAATATGATGCTGATATTGCAATTATCGAAATTGCAAATGAATTCCCAAATTCAATATTTATTCCGATTTGCTTGTGGACTTCCTCGGATCCATATCCCGAATTTACTGATGGTTATGTAACTGAATGGATTGCAGATGGCGATAAACTAATTTCGAAACAATATAAAGTTTCAAAACAATTGAATGAATATTGCTTCCTCGATGAGCCGATTTTTGATATGATTTCATCAAAAAGAACTTTTTGTGGCGGTTCAAAACGTGGAATTGGACCCTGTCAAGGTGCTTTCGGATCGGGATACGCCTTTGAAAACAATGGAAAATTCTATCTTGGTGGAATCATGTCTGCAATGTTATATGACTTGAACGGAAAATGTGACGCATCTAATTATATTGTGTTTACGGATACCAGCAAATTTGAATCATGGATTAATGATAACATTTTAAACAAATAATTGCCGGACATTTTGAAAATAAATATCAAAATAAAGCAAATTATATTGAAGGAAATAAAATGAATTTCTTAATTCACCATGTGAAAACAAAATTTACCGTTATTTTGTAATTTTTGAGTAGTCACATGATAATAAAAATTTACCGTTACAAATGCACAGTTATATTTACTGTTATATGTGCTTTACAATTTTTCTCACCTGTTGATTTCTTTCGTTCTCGCTCACTCTTTTTCGATCTCCCTCTTTTGTCGAGTATTCAATAAAACAGAAATCCTTTGTCAAGTCGAATATAGATTAAATTAAATATAGCAAATTGTTCGATATAGTTCATTATGTAGTTTGTAAAAATCTCATAAGTGCATCGACATTGTCATCAGCTTGGGTGCAGATAAAAAATTGCTTATAATTTGGTAATATAATAAAATAAATTTTGGTGGCGATAAAGTCAAAGGAAACATGGAAGGAAACGGTATTTTGCAACGTGTGATGGAAATGGACAAGTCAAAAGAAAAAATATTCAATTGCTTACTTTGTGGACGTCTCTTCAATCGGAAATTCAGCGTCAAACGTCATTTGAGAGTACATTTTGGAGATAAGCGACACCAGTGCTTGGATTGCAAAAAGTGCTTCATTCAAAAAGGAGATCTCCTGCGACATGAGAAAATTCACAGTGATATAGCATCTCATGAATGTCCTGAATGTTTCAAAAAATTCAAAATCAGGAAATATTTAAAAACTCATATGGTGACACACTCAAAGGATCGTCCTTTCAAATGCCGTCATTGTCCGAAAGCCTTCAAGATTAAACGATTATTGCAATATCATGAACTCGTACATGCTGATAATAAACCATTTAATTGCGATATTTGTGGTCGAGGATTTCCAGCTCGTGCTTACATCCTTTCGCATATGAAATCGCATTCTAATGATCGTCCTTTTCAATGCATTAGTTGTGCAAGTTCCTTCAAACGCAATTACGATTTGAAAATTCATATCAAAGTACAACATCCTTGGAAGACTATTATTAAGCAACATTTTGAATAAAAAAAAGAAGAAGAAAAAAAAAGCTAAGAAAGGAAGCTCGGACGTGCAAATATCAAATGAAATATGAAATTTTAAAAGAAGAAGAAATACAAAGTTCATTAGCAAAGTTCAGCTGTCGGGTTGTTATTACGCTTATCGAGAACTGAAAACAAAAAAAAATCTCAATTCATAAAAACTCAGTTTCGATTTATGTTTTGATTCGTCGACATCAAATATAGAAATTATGAAGCGTGTGATTGCGTTTTTTGCTATCGTTGTCACGTCAGTATTTGCTGGGCTCCTGCATGAAAAATGTAAAATGCCAGAAGATTTCGGAACATACAGAGAAAATAGAGTTTTACATCCTTGCGAGTCAATTCATCAATTTGATTATGCAATCGAATCGAATCAATACTATTATTGCATTTACGCTTCGAATTTAAATTCGCAAGTTTTCGGTAGAAATTTTTATACAATAACAATTTCTGGTGGTTTTGATTACGAGCAGAAAGATGCTGAAGGCTTCAACATGAATGGACAAACTTTATCATTCTGGACAAAGGAAAGTGATGCCATCATTTACATTGAGCGAAAGGAAGAAGAAACGATTATTTCAAATTTTTTTTTGAAAGTACCTGGCGATCTAGCACAGAATGAAAAATGTCCGGTGAATTGTGGACGTCAGAATAATGCAATTGCAATTATTATAGGTGGAACAAATGCTTTAAGAGGCAATTGGCCTTGGAATGCTGGTAAATGATTTTCTTTATATTTAGAAATGTTTCCAATTAATTAAATTTTGCAGCTCTTTACATGAATAGTGGCACTGCAATAAACTTTCGTTGTGGTGCTACAATAATTAGCACAAAAACATTGATGACAACTGCAAAATGTTTGATTTCTGATGGTGTTCAATACGAGCGGATAAATTGCTTATCGGAATCGGAGAATTAACTCTTTACAGTCCAAATAAAGAAAGAAAAATTCTCAAAGTCGAAAAAACGATTCAGCATGAAAATTTCAATGGAACTAATTTTCATGATGATAATAACATCGGTTTAATTATTGTCAAATTGCCGATTGAATTTAATGTTAATGTGAAACCGATTTGTCTACCAGAAAGTGATGAATTTAACTTTGAGGGTAAAATGGGAATGGTGAGAATAAATAGATGATGAATATAGAAATAAATGTTACTTAATAATATTAAATCTTGAAGATTGTCGGTTGGGGATATAATGAAAAGTCTGAATTGACTTTTGATCTTAAGCAACTTGAAGTGCCAACATATGAATTCATGGAATGTTTCTATAACGATCGCAAATTCTTTGGCGGCTATTCGAGTGTTCGAAACTTTTGTGCTGGACATGAGAAAAATTTGGGAATTTGTACTGGCGACACTGGCGGCGGTTTGTTCATCAAGCAAAATGAACGCTTTTATATATTTGGAATATCGTCGGTAGCTAATTGCTATTGTACAACGAGCTGCAAGATAACAGGTGAAGCTATTTTCGGGAATGTTCCGGCATATTTAAAATGGATTCAGACACATATGATGGAATGATATTGAATAATTTCATGGAATAGTCACTCAATCAATAAACTAATTTCGGGAACAATCAGCAGCAACTTAATTAATAAATATTTTGTAGTTATACAATTTTATGTATTTTATGCAAAAGGAAAATGATTCAATTTAATTAATAAATATATTAATCATTTTGTTTTCATGAGAAGTCACTTAATTGCAAATTAAATCTCCTTACATTTCTTATTACACACACGTTGATGATTCTTTAAACCGCTTAATGAACGTAATATACGCTCACAAAATGAGCAAGTGAATCGTTGCGTGTTCTTTGTTAACTGCTTCAAAAGCTCTGATGACACTGGCATTAGATTCTCCTCAACGAATGGAATTTGAAGTGTGTTGAGGACGTTTCTGAATGCATCCCAATGATCCGAATCGACCTTCGTATGCCCTTCGTAGATGTATTCCATAACTTTAAATAAATGTACAAATGTTATGTCGACTGGAATAACTGGTTGGTTAAGTGAACTGTTGATTTGTAAGAAAGCCTAAAAATGTATTCAAGTTATTAAAGTCAAATGAATTCCTTTAAGAACTTACATTGAAATATTGACTTGCGCTGGCTAAAATTATTTTATGTCCTTTAATTAATTGTCCTTCAGCTTCTACTGCACAATCGCACAAAAATCCTGTTCTCCAGTTATCCAGAAGGCTCTGAAAGAACTTCACATTTTGTACTTGATCCCATTCGATCACTTTTGGTTCCATTTTGGGTTTCAATCTTGTTAAAGGTTTAGTAATGAATTTATAATTTTCACTTACTCATTGCTGTTCTATTGACTATTCTTTTGTCTGAAAATTCTCTCTCAGCTTCTCTCATCCGCAGCTTCCCAGCGATGAGTAGGTTGACAAACACAAACGTCAAGAAAAATGGAAATAAATAAGAAGAAATCTTTTTGACCATGTTTGTTAGATCCAAATTAAATTGACTCATTGTCTTATTCATCATAAAATTATATCGATGAGTCATTTGAAATTGCCATAGCCAGATCCTTGAGCTTTTATTTTGTAATCAAAATGTGTCGATTGCAGGTTCTATGCTCGGTTCATTAAGACTTTTTTGTGAATTGATATTCGATTCCTTCGAAGTTGTGCCATATTCAATTTTAATCGTCATATGTGTAGTTGGACTGCAATCTCTTTTGGCAATCACGGCAAGAGCTTGAAGGCCAATAACAGTAGCATACGTCAATGCAAATCCTCCTGCTGATGAACGTTGCGTGATTAAGCAACCATTTCATAATTTTTGTTGCTCTCAATTGATGTCACATTTTAATGCTTCAACGTAAGTGAACGTTTAGTTTTTTTTTAATTGACCATCGACTAATGGACGAATGTAGAAATTAAACGAGAATATTGAGACACCATTGACGTTATCTTCCTTTCGCATTTCATTATGATTCACTGACGAGAAATTGCATTTCTTACCCGACTTTTTACTTTTAATGAACTCAAAGTCATCAAAAGTAAATTAGTGTCACGCGAAGTTCATCTTTGTAATAGTTCAAAATAATCTTAACAATCTCCCCAACTTTTACAGAATAAGTCAGAGACTGAGAAATGTAGAAAGGTTGTAAGATGGTTTCCCTTTTTTGGTCAGCAATACCAAGACCATATGTTGGATGCAATCAAAAGTTTCATGGCGCATTGGAGGAGGATCGATTTTATTTATTATATTCTCAATGCGATTCATTTTGTGGAAAACAATAATTCGAATGAATATTTTGAGCATAACGGCAACAACAACAAAGTTTGTAAAGTCGAAAGTTCATCAAAATTCTCTTAATCGTGTGCAAATCGCGTGTTATACGATCAAAGAATTTTTGCATTGCTCGGACATTAAAGTAACAAAATCTGAGAGAAAATACTTTTCGGGATTGCAAGATCCGCAAATACAATATCAGTCGTCACATTCACCCAAAGAGAAATCAGTAAAGATATGTTCTTAAATGCAATAATGATATTAGGAATTTTTTGTCAAAGTAGGAAGAATTGATACAACTTTTGCTGAAAGCTGTAATAATAATTTTCCAATTTATTTGTTATAGTTATACAAATAGAATAAAATAGTTGAGGGACATTGTTTTGTTTTATTGGTTTTCACATTTGGCGCATAAAAATGGAGCATAACCGAATCAAACCTTGAAAAATTAGCGAACAAAATGTTTGGTGTTTCAAAAATGTATTATCAATTTTTATAACTTTATCAATATCAACGATGCAATATGGATATTATTAGCCTCAGAATAAGGTCTACTAAATCATGGCAACAACTGTGCGAATTTAAACTGATTGATTCATTAAAGAAATAGTTAAAAGTTTACACGCAAGGACATTTAAATGCTTTCGCTTCGAATGGGAAAAGGTCGTAGCCAGTGCTATCGACAGCGAGTATTGTGTCAGCGCATCCTGCTGCTGAATAAATGGTACACTTGGGACCACTGGAGAATCCCGAAATAAATGGTCCACCAATTAGGTTTATGCAACTGTCACCGCTGCTTGCACCAATGCAATTATTTCTATTTTTCTCTTTACAGACATTTAATGTGCCGCCAGTGTTCCATGGCATGCACCAAGCTTCTGATTCTGGAAGAACTGGTAAAAACATAATTTTTGTTTTTGTTCGAAACTTTGATTAACATTTTTAACTTACTAAAGCTGAATGAGAAAACGAGAAGAAAAATAGCGAGATGCATTTGATTCTACAAATGAATTTCAACTGAATACGATTTTTGCAAATTTTCCGGTTTTACAATTTTGTTATCGTCGATAACAGCTTTCAAACGTTATTTATTGATTAAGTAATCAGTAAAAACGACACAGAACTTAAAAAATATTTATCAAAACTTGATAATTATATCTTGTATTCTGATAACAGAATTAATTGTGTCTTAATTGCGTTAGTAGTTAAGTATGTAATAGTTAAATATGTATAGTTATAGTTAAATATATTGTAAATTAGCTATCAGACACAAGTTACATTTCTTAACAAGTAGCTTATCTTTACATGGGCGTTGCAATTCCCATCGCAAAAGTTTCAAATATATAATTAAATTAAATATGTTAGTATTATGTTAGCATTTTTAGCTGCTGCACTTGAGTTTTGCAACCGTTAATCATTTCTTGACAACTCAATAACACTGAAATAAAACATTATGCATCTATTTGAAACAATTTCGATTAGATTTACGGTTAAAAAAAATTAAAATTAGGAAATCTGCACGGAAGTCTGAGTGCAGTGCAACGTTTAATCTTACCATCATATTTTAAAAGGCTAAGTAGTTCGAACAATATGTGTATTGCAGCGGAGAAATGCTCGTAAAATCTGATCACAAGCCATTGGCCTACATACACAAGAAGCCAATTCACAAGGTCATAAAACATCTTCAAATAATGCTAATGTTCCTTCAAAGACATTAAATCAAGATTGTACATGTTTCTGGAAAATAAATGATCTTGTCCGACACGCTATCAAGATGTCAAGAGCACCATTCATAGAACCAAACGCAAAGCCTTTTAATTTGTATTCTCCGTTAACGGTGCAATGCAACAGTTTTACTATCATAATTAAAAATGTCATTGCTTCTTACGCGCAATCACGACATTCATTGACGAAAAGCTTTAGACATTTTGGAGCTTTTAACACGATTGATTTATTTATTATTCATTTCTTTAATGATTCTGGTGAGACAAAAACGCATTTCAATCAAATGCTTTCACAATATCGTAAGCATCTGAAGAGCTAAGTCATGAAGTTGCAGAAGTTGACGAGCTTTTTTGTTTTTTCATTGATTTTTGTTAAATCATTGAATGGTAAATATAAAATTTATTCGCTTTTTGATAAGAAATTGACAAGAAACTATTTTTTTTTTTTATTATTTAGCTGCAATTGAGCCTGTGAACTATTCAAAAAATGCTATTTTAGCTCCTTGCGTTTTGGCATTATGTGAAAAATATTTTAAATCTGAACGAGACGTTCGCGGTTCCATGGTCGTCGTTAATTTAATTCCAAATCCATCAGTTTTTCAGCGTTTGGTATTGCAGCAATTCAATGAGGATGAAGATCATGTTCTGAGTGTATTGGTTAAGGATGCAAAAAAACCAAGCATAAAAGCTAAAGAAGGAGCTGTCACAGCTAAGAATTATTTAATGTTGATTTCGAAATTGAGTGAAGTAAATCAAACAATTGCACAATTAAATCAACTTTCGTCGTGGAATCCACTCGCTGAAGTTGTTGTTTTATTCACACAACCAATGATTTCTGAGAAACAACAATTGCAAATGTCGCGAGGAGTTTTTAAGGAGCTTCTTGCTAATTCCATGATAAACGTGAATGCAATTTATCAATATCAGAAGAATCCTTATGAGTTTGAAGTCGTGACTTGGTTTCCATTTTTCAATAATTCGTGCGCTGATCGCATTGAGAATATTCGAAAAATCGATGAATGTATTGTCAGCGAGTCATTCAACGAAAAAACTAAAGAAGTGGAACAGGATTTGACGTTTATCGATTTCAATCGAGAAATGTTTCCGAGAATTCCAAAGAACTTTCATCGATGTCCTTTAAAGATTACAACATTTATCAATGAACCATATGTTACGCAGCGCTATAAGAAAATTGATGCTGGATTTGAAATTGAACTTGTGAAGGCAATTGCTAAGAGATTGAATTTCAAACCGATAGTCAAGCTTATAAGTCCTGAAAAGGCAACGACTTTAATAACTTCTAATAATGAAACAGGATTTTATGCAGATTTATTGCAAAAACGTGCAGATTTAATGATTGGCGGATTGGTAGAAAATGCAATTTCGGCAAAATATTTATCATCATCACTTCGTTATTTTCAAGATGATATAACTTGGTGCGTTAAAATTGCTGAAAAAGCACCAATGTGGCTCAATGTGTTTCGAATTTTTAACAGTAAGTGAAAATCTATTCAAATTTAATTAATTCATCGAAATTATTTACTTTAGAAATGACTTGGATTGGCTTCTTTATAACACTTTTTGTGATTGCGATCATTTTGAATGTTTACGCAAGGCATGAAGGAAAGCGAAAGGATAATTTTATGTGGGCATTTCTTATAACTTTATCAATATCAACGATGCAATATGGACATTATTGGCCTCAACGGAGTTCTATTAAACTTTTCTTAGCCATTCTTATGATTTTTGGTCTTCATATCAACACAGCATATCGAAGCTATTTGATCAGTGTTTTAACGCAGCCACGATTTGAAGCACAAATTGAGACGGTCGAAGATGCGTTCGAAAAAAATCTTGTTTTCAAGATGGACGAAAACTTGGCATATTTGCTTCGAATGAAAAACGATTCTGTGAGTTTATTTTTTGAGATTTAATCGAAATTTCTTCTTATCATGAAATTTACTAACAGGAATCAAATCAAATTTTAAGAAATCACGCAATTTGCAAAGATATTACAAAAGGCTTTGAGGAAATGTCTAAAAACAAATCAATTGCTTTGGCAGTGTCAAGAGAACATGCTTTGCATAATCCATTTGGACTTGATGAAGATGACATTTATTGCTTTGAGAAAACTGATAACGTCTTGTCATACTCGACAGTCATGATGTTTCGAAAATTTCATCCTTTATTGTCACTTTTCAATCAGAACATTCGGAAAATATCCGAATCAGGATTATTGATTAAATGGCATAAAGACACCGATAATGGATATTTGAAGAAACAAAAATCTGATGAAGTCTCAGCCAATGAATCCGTTAAGAAGGAATCGATTATGAAGTTGCGCTTGGAGCATATTGAAGGAGCTTTCTTAATTATTTTAATCGGTTTTGGTATTGCTATCACTGCCTTTATATTCGAATTTATAACGAATTTATTGATTGTGAAAAGAAAGAAATCCAAAAAGGTCATTTCCAAGTGGATGAAACTGGAAAATTACTTATGTCATGCAAAGTAATTTTGAATATTGCGTCACGAACTTAATCGTAGAACGTGTTGAATATCATTAATTAATGTCATGCATTTGCCGTGATTTAATGCAACTAGTAGAAACACGTCAATTAGTCAGTTATCTTATCATGATTCCAAAATTTGCTGCTTTAAATTTTTGTTTTCTTTTTATTATCTCCGATATCTTATCAGCAAAATTGTCATAAATAATTGTTCACATTGGAGCCAAAGTCATTCGTGAGTTGTGTTTTGTCGTATGAAGAAGGGAAGAATTATGGATTTAGAGAAATTAATTCGCAACATGGAATTGTGTTTGGCAGTTTACAAGCGAAAGCCAATCAGTGAAATTAAGGAACTCATTGCAAACGGTGCAGATGTTAATTTTATGGATGCAAATCGTAATAATGATACTTTACTGCATTTAGCTATTGATAATGATGATGTTGAGTTGGTGTCGTTGTTGCTTGAATCGTGTGCTGATGCCACTTTGGAAAATAATGAAGGCATTTCATCAGCAAAGCTAACAAAGAAATTAGATAATTTTGTTATTCAAAATATGATAAGATGTCAAAATGTCGTAAAGAGTCAGCAAAATTATTTATCACAATCACAACTCGTCCCGGATGCGAAGACGGTTTTAATTTTGAAGTCATCAAATGCTCTATTGCAAGCGATTAAACTCGAAGATTTTCAATATTTTAAAGCAGTTGTGAGCGTTTCAAAGAATTTACTCGATCATGATGACTTCAAATCACTTCTAATGTACAGAGATGTTGATGGTGAAAATCATTTGCACCTTATTGTAAGATGGAATAAAACTAAAGATATTTTGTCGGCATTCACGGAAGTAATGTATTTCACTTTCACCGCTACTGAACAGAAACAATTCTTCACTGAGAAAGGTTTTAATAATCAAAATATTTTGTGTCGCGTTTGTCAAAATAACAGCAAAGAAGTTTTTGAAGCAGTTCTAAGTATTGCAAAAGTTTTGCTCACTCCAGAAGAATTTAAAGACTTCTTGAATTATGAAGATCGTAATGGCGACAATCCATTACATTTAATTGCAAGATTTAACTCAAACAAAGATGTCTTGGAGGCATTTTGGGAAGTGATTAAGGAGGAATTCGCAAAAGAACAGCAGAAGAAAATTTTCTTAGAGAAAGGAATTTATTATCGAAATGTTTTAGGACGAGCTTGTGAGAATGAGAACAAAGATGTTCTAATAATGGTGTTGGAGATAGCAAAAAATCTTCTAAATCCTGATGAGCTCAGATCGTTTCTTTACTACAATGATGGTTATGGTTATAATGCATTGCATTTGTGCGCACGATTCACTAAAAATCTTGAAGTTCTTGAACATTTCTGGGATGCCATTAAGGATACACTTTCGATAGATCAACAAAAGGATTATTTAATCAAAAATGGCTCTTACAATCAAAATGTTTTAGGACGTGCATGCTACAATGAGAGTAAAGACGCGTTTCTTGTTGTGCTGTCTATTGCAAAGGATCTTCTGAATAAGGAAGAATTTAAAATTTTGTTATTCGGCAAGGACGAATACAATGATAATGCATTAAATTTGATTGTAAGATTCTATGATAATAATGTCCTCGGAATATTTTGGAGCATTGTTGAAGAAACGCTTACAATAGAAGAACAGAAAGAGTATTTTTTGGAATTTGGACTTTATCAAAGAAATTTGCTTGGTCAAGCGTGTCAAAATGGCAACAAGGATGTTTTACTGCTGATACTGAAAATTGCAAAAGATCATCTCAATGAAGACGAATATTCTGCTTTCTTAAAGCACAAGGATGAATTTGGTAATTGTCCAAAGGCACTAATAGATAAATACAACAAGGAAAACAATGCAATTAAGCAAATTTATTCAACTGCATTAAACTTGTTATAAAAAAAAATGTTTTACTTACACTGATAATAAAAATATAAATCACTTAAATGCATTTTCCTGCAGTTCTCAAATTTCTAGGATGGTTGGATTCCGAAACGTTGTTACAGGAACAATTGTAGCAATTTCGTGGGACAATGGATGGAATAAGATAGACTTTTCAAGAAGAAATCGTGGATTTATTGCGTTTGCAACTCATAACGATGCATTTAATGAACACTTACAAACGGGTCTGCCGTCAGGCACTTATTGGGATTTAGCATCTGGAGAAAAGGAGGGCACCAGTTGTTCAGGACGTTCAATTAATGTCTATGGAAGCGGTTTCGCTAAAGTGTCATGGTGATTAACAAAAACATCAAATCTATTAGCAACAAATTTGGATCTGTTTTTTTATAAATGTACAAGTGTTTATTTTTCGAGTTTATCATGTTCATAAATAAAAAAAAATTTATAATAATTTTATCATTCACTGAAATTTTTTCAGCAGCAGCGGACGCAAAATAAAAGTTACAATGGCACAGTTTATTTTAATTTCTCTTATAATTTATTCATCAATATGTGTAAGTTGTTCTATGTTATTACAAGCGAAATTTAATTGCAGAGAAAACACTCATACAAATTGCGTAATTACAAATTCATACTCCGGGCATTGCTAAATATTGACACACATGTGGAATTATGTTTTCCCATTAATTTCAATCTGTTAATACGTTTCCGACAAATTCGTCCATCTATACTTGACACATGAATATAACCACAAGTGTTACAAAAACCCTTACGTTCTTCACACACATGCTTATGTAGCTTTTGATGATTTGGTGTTAACATTTGAAGACAGTAAGTCTTTTGACACAAAATAATTCGCTTGACTTATTGCCTTCCGTAAAACCAACAAATTGACAAGAATATGTCTTCTCTACATCATCATATGCACAATTTTGACTTATTTTGTAATTCAAAACGACATTTTTTACTTGGACATTAACTAAATGTCTCTGAATTTTATGTGTGCTACACAAATGATTGCGGAGGGATTCACTGAGGTTATATTTCATGGAGCAGCCTTTTTTTGGATAGCTCAAATTCGGGGACGTAAAGCGATCATACTGTAAAAAACATATGTTAGCTGTCAATTTAAAAAGACTAACGAAGGATTTGAATATTGTTGGATTGTCACGATCAATACATTTTAATGGACATATATAGAGTCCGGCTTCGTTTTTGCAAAATGTTTGATCCTGTAAACTTTGCTACCTTCCTTCAGCCTGTAAAAACTTCCATTGAATGTCCCCTGACTCGAGCATGATAAATTTAAACTTCTGAAGTTCAGCTTTAATTTTTCCAACCATTTCTTTTTCTAAATCTTTGAACATTTAAAAATAATAAAAACAAAACCAATATTAATGAAAATCTAATTTTACATCAGTCCAAAGCATATGGCTTGTAAAATTAATACAATGATTTCTTAAATAACTAAAAGTGAGAAGAAGCTCGTTATACATAGGCATTTGTTCTACATTTTGAAGATCAGCCACAACTCGGCCCTCTATATCAGCCTCTCCTCGGAAAGAATATGACCAGTTTTTCACCGTTTCACAGGCATTAACAGTATGAAAAACTGCTGGAATATTTGAGGGATAATCTCTGATGGCTTCCATTGCTTCAATGACGTTGGTTAGACTCGGCAATGGAACACCATCAAGCTCAAAGAGGGAGACAAGATTACCTTCATTTGCTGTGAATGCTTCTATGAAAGGCGGAATCAGTTGATTTAACTCCTCAAAAGTTCCATCGAGTCCACAAAATAGACTCATTGTGATCCAAAATGTGATCTCGAATGCCATTGTATGATCTTTCTCCTAAATTATCTACATCTATGTCCCTCAATATTTGAGAATAGTCAAACGGTATGTAGTTGAAGGAAAATCGTTGACTATCCTCACGTAAGGCTTGATGCATTTTACGTAATCCAGCATGCAATAAACTTGAAAAAATTTAATTTGAATTGTAATATTGGGTGAATTATTAGTATTCAAATCCCTAATAAGAATAATATTATTGTAATTAAAATATTTTTTATACCGCTGGAATACAATTCGCATAAGTGTTTGCGCAATTAAGGTCATAGTTTCCCGGTCAGCAGAACCGGAATTTACGGGTGTATGGTTATAAGTTAAAATGGGGTAGCAATGAATTTGACCCAAATTATTGTAGAAAAGAGCAACCCCAACTGTAGCATAGCCGAAATGCTCGATTCTAATTCATGTATGCTCGAAATTCCTATTATTCCAGGTTGGGTTTGATTGTGTTCCAAAGCTCCCTGGTAAACTGAATTGACCATCATGAATTACACAATTTGGATAATTGATGAGTGTTACCACCGTCTGTATGTTTTCAATGGTTGATGGTTCGTTACATTCTACTGTAATATTTGTTGACGTTGTTGCCTTTACTATTAATGCCCAATTCGGTTGCAATGGGAAAAAACGTCATCTTCGAGTTCTGCTTCTTTTATGACACAGTTCTCGTGTGTCTTTTATGGTGGGTATGCGAAAATTTTCTTTAAGCATGGAGTCATTTTCCGGGGCCTGACATTTCCGTACAAATTTTGCACAATCATCTCAGCACTTACTGATGAAATAAGTGCTATTTTTTGAGTCGACCACCACTCGTTGTGTCAATTCGTTGACATCTAGATGAACTGCGAAGCCTTCTGAATCCGACACACTCACTATGACATATTCGTTGTACGTTTCTTTAACAACCAATGGGATTTTAAAGGTCACTATAACTTGTCCCTGGTGTAGTGTTTTAATTGGAGGAGAAAATGTAAACAATTCCTCCGGATTTATTGTAGGTGGTAGCGCAAACTTTCTTAATGCTGAGTTTTTTGGATCGTTCATATAATCCAACCGTAATTCACGTAATTCTTGCCAACTGAATAATAAGCGACAACACCTCCTAACGCAACACCCGCTACCACTCCTACAAATCTTTTTTCCTGCTTATGAGTCCTGCCATTGTAGCCGTTTTAATTTCTTCTTTGTTAATTTAAAGAACATTCGCTAGACTAATACAATGCTTCTAAATGTCCGTTGTGTTTCCTCCAGAATGAATATTGCAGGATTTTTTGATTTCTTCGAGAGGCCATTGAATAGTTTTGAAATCTTCTGTTACGTTAAGCGATGATGCTACCGCAAAAAACAAGTCTTGTGATTTCACCAAGGCATTATGCAATTTCTGGATATGCATTCCAGGTTTGAAGGACTCGATATAAAGCCCGCTTGTAGGAGCAACGATGATAACCAAGAAGAAACACAAAAAATTCATCAATTCATTTTCCTGTGTATATTTTTGAGAATTGGAATTAAAAATCTTCTTTTCATAGTTCTTCAAAAAACTTGTGTAATTATAGAGCAATTGTCTTTATAGCGTAAATTCTTTATTTCGATTTTAATTGGACTATTGGACTAAAAAATTTAATTTTAGGATTAAAAAAATTTAATTAGCGTTCAAAATTTTTTAAAAATATCTGGAGAGGACTTTTAGCCGATACTGGATTGTTCGTGGCTTAATAATAATAATAATAATAATAATAATTGGACTAAAATTAATAACGAATTTTTCTTCATGAATTCATCTTTTGTGGGATGAGTTATTTTATAGCCACTAACCTGGAAGAGGCTATCTGAGGCCTCTAGGAAAAGGGAAGTAAAATAAGTATCCTCCTCAGTTTTGTTGAAAAATAATAATGAATTCGAATGATGAAAACATTTTTGGGTTCTTTTGGTTTTTTGAGATAAATGAATTTTATTACATTACTTTTATTTTATATTATTAGCCAATTGCGTCGAAAGGTTTATCCAATTGTAGGAGAACCTGAATTTGTTGGAATGTCCGAAATGCCTGGAACGAGTACTGGTGGGCCAACATATGTAGCTATAAAACCAAGTGGCAACTTCTCGATTTTCTTGGTTATTTGGTGGCTATAAAACCAGTGGTGAATTTGAATTTTTCCGATTACTTAGCCGATTTTATAGTTTTACGAAAAACCGAATTCATGTGAAATATTGGCTTATTGTCTGACTACGCCTAAGCATTTTTTATTTAATTATTTTATTGTGAAATATGCCTAGAACGACAGCAAAAACTAATTAACACATTAAATGAAGTAGGAAATAGGGTATACATTTGTATAGGGTGGTGATCGTCACAAGGTATTATAATTGAGAAATTAAATATGTAAGGGGAAACTTAACGTATTTCCATGCAAATATAGCATTTTTTGAACTTGTCGCCATCTATGTTTTTTTTAAGTTGATAGCAACGATGCAATATGCTAAAGTATGTTTTAGCATGTAAATTTCCCCTCATTATAACCTAAATAGCAAAACAAAAAAAAACACGAAAAGAATATTTTCAGAAAAATTAAAAATAAACCAGAAAGAAAGAAAGAATCTTAAAGTAATCAGTCGACTGAAGTTAAATATAAACTCTGCGAATCGATGATGAAATGAAAGCGTGCAAAGTCTCATTGGGCTCGTGTTGAGATCGATAAATTAAGAAGAAACATTCTTAAGTTTTTCCAACAATTCTACAGAGAAAAAGAAAAAAATTCGTTTCTGCTCTTGAATTCATTTGACCGAATAAAAATCGTGAATGTTGAGGCAGTACTGTGACAACAGAATTAATTGATTAATTTGCATCTTTTATGTATGATCACAAAAATAAATTGGACAATTTTACTAATTTTATACGACAACAACATCATCTGCAAACAAATATTTTTTTCCGGTTTATTTTTAAAATAAACGAAACGAGAAAGTCAAGAAACGTGTAGCAAAATTCACGCACATACAGACCTTGACTGCGGACACGTCCCAGAAAAAAAAATCGATCTATCTCCAGCTACTAAGTAGGTAAAAACGAAGTTCTCTTTCGCCGTCACATTGAAACTCGTTCGCGTGCGTCCAATCAAAGTATCGAAAACGGTGATTACGTGAACTACTTAAGAAGAAGAACAAAAATCGGGGAGAATAAGGTGCAAATATTCGGACTGACGAGTACAACATACAGCGCGCAGTGCGGTTAAAAATTAAAAATACCACACGTCGTAGAAAAAAAAGAGTACTTTATAACCGTGTGGCGCAAAAAAAGCCCGCATGCCAGTTAACCGATTTGGTTTGGTGACGGTGAATGAAAATTTATTTGTGATCACAGAACAACACCAATCAAGATCGATAAGTCTGAATCTTTTTACATTGTGCAAGCAAATGACAATTAACTTACATGATATACCTTTGACGACATAACGGTCATTTGCCGTGTGATTGTGTGCAAGAAAAGCATTATTCGTGAAATGGATCGTGATGAATTTGCCGATCATCGATTGCGAGTTTGAATTGTTCCAATTTGGCGCGTGCATTTAGGGTGCAATGATGATCAGTTATCGATTGCATATTGAACGATTAACATCGGAAAAAGTTGTTCGCGGTGCAATAAAAGATTAAAAGAACTGAGTAGGAAGGAAATTTGAATATAAATAATTAGGTCATAGTTCGTGAGTGTACGATACGATTATAAGGACTTGGAATAAAATAGAATTAATAATAATTAATAGAAATGACTAAACAACAGCCATTATCGAAGGGCTCACTGATCCTTCAGGAGAAGCCCTTCGCGTATATCGTCAAATCGAAATTCATTAAAGAGCGCTGCGACTTTTGTCTGAGCCCCGGAAAGTTAATGAAATGTGGTGGATGTCAATTCTCGCACTATTGTGGTGTATTGTGTCAGCGTGATGCATGGGCCGAGCATAAGTATGAATGCTTATGCATGAAAAAAATCGCGCCTCGCAAAATTCCCGATGCTGCACGTATGATGGCAAAGATTATTTGGAAGTTGCAGTATGGCGGTTATTTGCAAAAGTTTTACTATTCACGTAATGGATTCCGGAAGTTCATTGACTTGATGGCACATTTGGATGATATTAAATGGGATGAGAAGAGGATGGAGCATCTTGAATCACTGTACGAAGTGCTAAAGGAATATTTGGCACCAGAACATTTGCCAAATCAAACGGAATTCTTGGGAATTTATGGAAGGGTTTGTACAACAAACAAATTATGTCCTTTTTTTGTAACTCCTTAAAACTAATTTTTATTTTAGCTTTGCATCAACAGTTTCAATCTCTTGGATGATGATTTGAATTCAATTGGCACGGGAATCTATTTAGCAGCATCAATTCTCGATCATAGCTGTAAGCCAAATGCCGTTGCGACCTTCGAAGGACCTCAGATTTCTATACGGTTAATTGAAGACATCCCTGAGCTCGACTGGAGCAAGATCAAGATTTCTTATGTTGATCTCATTGATTTGCCGGAAACGCGACGTGCTGATCTGCAAAATGCTTATTACTTCCTGTGCGAATGTGAACGCTGTACAGATCCTAAAATGACACCGAAAATGCTCGCAATGGCTTGTCCGAATGATAAAAAAGATTGCGAGGAAGCAATTCTTGAGGGTGACGAAAAGTGCAAGAGTTGTCGCATTGAAATAACACCAGAACATCGTGAGAATTTCCGCGATGTCACAGATATGACGACGCATCTATTACAGGAAATGGCCGAGACGCGATGTGAGTTTAATTATTTCAGAAATGGTGCATCATTTTGACTTTCAACTAACATTTCTTATAGACATCGATGTCTGCTTAAATCTTGACAAGAAACAACAGAAAGTGTTGCATCCATTAAACATTTGGCGCATTAAGACATTAGATATGGCGTTTGAAGCAGCAATTGACTTTCAACGCTGGGAAGAAGGTGTCGCTTTTGGCAAAAACTTCATTAAGGGACTGATGTAATCAAACATTTTCATTTCAATTTCTATTATTATCAAATCAAAATTTTCAATGTCATTAATTAAATTAATGTATTTTCAGAGCTTACACATCGCCGTTCAATCCGCTCGTTGGTCTTGTGCATCTAAAATTGGGAAAAATTAATCTATTCCTCGGCGAATATCAAACGGCCGTTCATCACATTCGTGAAGCGACTGATGTCCTTAAGATAACGCACGGTGAACATGCACATATAATGCGTGACATTGTGAATCCTTTGTTGCTGGACGCTCAAGGACGATTGGCTGAGAGCCAGAGAATTATAAGACGAGCGCAAGAAGATGAAGACGATGATGAAGAAACGAAGTAGGGGAATGAAAGCTTTGTGCCTATCCTGTGACCGTCCTTTGTGCAAGAAATATTTTTTTCTTCCGTTAAATTTTTGTTTTTATTTAAATTTATTTTCATTTCTTATTATTTCTTTATCATTTTTTTTAAAAAGAAGCATAAATGTGGTTTTCTAGAAACTTTTTAGGAGAAAGAAACAAAAAATGAGAGATACAAAACAGAACCTGAAATCGCTACGTGCGATTTTCTTGGAAAATTTATTAATTTGGAGAATAACAAAATTGAAAATTTCTTTTTTGTAGTCTTCTTTTTATCCAATAAAGTAAGAAAGTGTTCTGGACTTAATAAAAATAAACTTCCAGTTAGTTTGTTTGTTTCGCATCCATTCACAAAACAATTCGCGTCAATTTATTTTTCGGTGCCATACAACATGAATCCGCTTCGAAGCCGCAAAAGAAGCACAGTTGTGTTTTGACATCGGTAGCGTAAAGACGTGCCAGTTTCCCAACAAAGCGACAATAGCGTGTACTAGCAAAAAGATTTTGTGGATTCACTAACACAAACAAGAAATTAAAAAAAATTTAAGATTTTCAACAAAAGGTGAATTAAATTTAGTGTTTTCTTGGAATATTTTCAATCGATCGGATTTCTCGCAACGAATGGAATAAAAAAATTGAGTGCATAATTGGAAAATTTCATCAAATTTCCATCAAATAAAAAACATGGATGTCGAATCTGGGCGTTTTTCAAATACAAAAAAAAAATTGCAGTCCGAAAAAAAGGACGCTAACATTTGTAATGAAAACTTTCATTAAAAATGGACAAATTGCTGATGAAATTAGCAAAAATTGTGAAATTTGATGTGTTTATTTGTTATTTTTTAATACTTTGAGTTATTTTCGGAGTGAAAAGAGCATAAAAAATTCGCTTTAAAAAATTCCTTTTTTTTGCCGATCAAAGATTTTTTTTGTTCTTCTTAAGTTTTTTTTTTTTATTAAGAAGAAGTTTTTATTGTTGATGTTGTTGTTTCAGTGCTTAAAAGTGTGTCTGTTATGCGCGCTTCAATAGAGCTCCAATTAAATGGTTGATCAGTCACAAATTATTTTATCAACAAATTAAAACAATAATTTAAATTTCAAACATTTTTCATGTGCAAAAAAAAATTCGGCATCTGATTAATCGGAAAATAATTTTCCGCAACATTCAAAGAAAAGGGTGTTTTTCATGTCTCCCTTTTCTACTCAGTTTTTTTTTTACTAACACAATCAACAACATCAAATAGAAATCCGATCCGAACACGAAAACAGCGGCGGCAAAAGAAAATCTGAAAAGTATTGTTCGGGAGCCAATTAAATAAATATCCCACAACTGTCCATGTAGTAGTGAACGAAGTTTCCCTGCATGTATAAGTGAAAATCCTTTTCTTTTTTTTTTTCGAGAAAATTTCCAGCGATTAAGCAAAAAACCACCGCAAAAAAATAATTGTTAAGCACATCAAAATTAACCTCAAAATTCTCCCACCCAGGAATCTCAGGTGATCCTATACTTTAATCCAAGCACCGAAAAGAAAAAAAATGGCAACAGAAGTTGAAAAAACTACAGTCACCACAGTTGTGACAACTATCACAACAGAGGAAACAAGAGAAGAGCAGGCAGCAGTCATTGCCGTCACCAATGAGTCAACACCAGCTGTTGAAGCGGAAAAAGAAGTTGCTGCAGTGGTTGAGACTGTTGAAGCCAAGGAAGCGGCACCAGCTAAAGAGCCAGCACCCAAGAAACCGACTGTCCATAAAGTCAACTTTGAAAAAGACGTCGTTTACTTGTATCAATTTGCACGAACACCATCTTTGCCATCGTTGTCACCATATGTGCTCAAAGTTGAGACTTGGTTGCGTTTGGTCGGATTGAAATATGAGGTGAGTCACTAAATTGAGTTACCATCACTTTGATAATTGTGCAAAGACTTCATTTCAAGACTGACCCAACAATTTAATTCATCGAAGCTTTCAATTAAAAATTCTTTTTTCTCTCTCGTTTCGGTCGAGTTCAAAGTCATCTGTAACCCGATCTATACCGTACAATGATTCTCCCCAGAAACTCAACACTTAATTGAAATTAATTGGATTTCATCGAATTTCTAATTTTGTCGCTCATTTTTTTTTTTTTGTTTTCATTGTCGCTCTGTTGGCACCGCCAGCATTCCACAAGCGAATATAATAAGAACAAACATTGAAATTAATTAATTTTAATTCGATTATCAAAATCATACATATCGCAAGCGGGCGAATCATTCATTTTTCCATGCTTATCTAAATTGAAAGTTTCAAATTATTGTCAAAATAAGCAAAATTGGTGCTGTTTACAATTTTCTTAAGGATTTCTTTGTTTACTTCTATCTACTTCAAATGGTCCCCGTTTTATGAGTCTGTCAATGCATTCCATCTTGTCATCACTTCGACGACAATATGGAGCGACAGTTTGAGATGTTTAACATTCCACAATAATAAAAATGTTGCAACATTTTTTTTTTTTTTTGATGGAATGTCTGTGATAGCTTTAATGGATGATTGAGCTCTGTCTCCATTCGGGTATAGACCAAATATACACATCAATGACCAAGCCCAGTTTTTTTTTTGCATAGCTAAAGTCCATAATTACCTGATTCCAGTTTCGGCAAATGCAAATTAAATTCCATAATGGTCACATTTGGATTCTCATTTGTGAGTGCGCACATGGATCATCAGGCGATTCACTGTCAAAACGGGTTTCCATTATGAAATTTAAATAATTAACACATTCAATTAGCTTATTCTAACGGTTAAGTCTTTTGTGGATTAGCTAATAATTTCAATTCTAATGGAATTTCATGGGCGGTGTCTGGAATGTGAGATCTAAATTACAAAAGGTCTCAGTTATGAGTTCTCCACAAATTGTTGTCGGAACCATATTGTCGTTCTGTTCGTCATTTAACCCCATTAGGGCTGGAGACAGTCGCATACAAAATAGAAAAGTTCTTATCTACCATCAGAAATGCTTCTAATAGTCAAAAATTCCGAGGCCCATTTCACTGATTAGAATGCCCTCGTTGGTACCACCACTTGAAACAAATATGGCGCATAAGAATATGCCACCAGGCAAACGTTCATTGACACTTATTGTTGTTGCTCGCGCGCTCGAACTCCTCGCAGTTATATTGTTAAATGGTGTTGACGATGCCAGTGAAATGCGCATGCGTCACAACGTCACTAACAGTGCATTTGTCAAGAAAGAAAAAGCTGTACGAATGTGTGAGTAATTCAGTCGCGTTTCTTATATCAGCACATGCAACCAACCTCGCCCTTTCTATATTTCTCGTTTTATTGTGTTGGTGTGACATAAGCGGCGAGATTTTATGCGGATTTTATACGAACAACACCGACACAATTGAAGCATGACAAAAATCGATAATCGAACCCTTCTCTCGTGCCTATTATGAATTTCAAACGTGTTAGAATCACGACAAGAGAGATCCTTTTATGGCGAAAATGATGCAATTGCTAATCACTATGCAATAAATGTTTGTTTGTTTTTCTTTTTTTTTTTATAGAATGTCGACCACAAGCTCAAGCTTCGCTCGAAGAAAGGACAATTGCCATTTGTTGAATTGAATGGACAGCAAATTTGTGATTCAGCAACCATCATTAAGGAATTGTCACAGAAATTCGGAAAGGACATTGATGAATCGTTGACGAAAGAGCAGAGGAACATCTCCCATGCCATGATCTCGATGGTGGAAAATCATTTGGATTTCGTTATTTTATCGTGGCGTGGAAAGAATCCCGGCGAAATGATTCGTGGATACAAAGTGAATTTACAACAATCTTTGGGTAGCAAAATTCCCAATTCAATCTTGAATTTCTTCTTTAAACTCAACTATGGACACCGAGTAAGTTTAAAAAATTTCACATAAATGCCATATTAAGGTCTAGACGTGGTATCTACCTAATTTACCTCCTCGAATAGCAATAAAACCTAACAAAGAAAAACAAATTAACCATTTTTAACGACTTTAGGCTACCAAGAAAGCAAAAGCTCAAGGCATTGGCGTACACAAGCCAGACGAAATCATCGAATTGGGCAAACATGATTTGACAGTCCTTTCGGAAATACTCTCTGACAAGCCATTCTTCTTTGGTGATGAACCGACACTGGTTAGAGATTACAATAACAGTTTCTTATAATAACATTGACATTAATTAATATCATTTAACTTGTAGTTGGATATTGTTGTCTTCTCATCAACCGCTCAAATCTATTTCATCGATGACGAAGCCAAGTATCCATTGAAAGAATTTATGGTGGAACAATGTGCCAATTTAGTTGGACATGTATCACGTATCAAGGAGCGCTGCTATCCAGATTGGGATGAGATCTGTACCAACTTAGCGCTTAATCCACACATACCAAAACCAGAGTGAGTTAATTTGACAGTTCGTGACTTGTATGATTGTGTCTAATTACTTTCTTTTTGTTATTTAATAGACCGGAAGTCAAGGAAAACAAGGAAGGCGCCGATACAGAAAAAGCAGCTGAACAGGACAAGGAATCTGATAAGGAATTAGTGAAGGAGAAGGTAATTATTGTCGTCTTATTTTTTTCTTGTAATCATTTCCGTAACAAATTTTTCTTTAACTGATTTCAGGTCGACGAAAAGATCGATGAAAACAAAGAGAAAGAAGTTGCAGCTCAGTAAAGTGCATTTACTGTGACCAAAATCCATTTAAAAACAAAAAACAACATTCAGCCATAACAGCGTTTTCTTCTTCTTTTTTAACTTCATTTATCATACACCACCCATGATCCTTAAGACGATGCCAGAATAAGGATAATCAGTTTCTTATTGTTTGTTTCTTGTAGTAAACTCATTTTTAAGAAAATTTTTGACTCAAAAAAAAAAAACGTGCTCAGTTTTTCATACTTTTAGTTAGCTTGACTCTAAGAAAACAAAAAAAAAAAAAAAAAACAAAAATAATGAAAAAAATGCAAAAGACTTTGACAAGGAAATAAGGAAAAAAAATTCTCTCAATCTTAAAAATATGAAATCTCTTGTAAGGATCGTTTTTGATGATATTTTAAAATTAGTTTAGGTGAAAAAAAAAAAAAAAAAGAAACTTGAATGTGAAAAAGTCTTTTTTAAGTTTTATAATGAAGGAAAAATTCGGAGAGCTCGACACAAAGATTTCTAAAAACAAAAAAAGTTCCCACCAATTTTTTTTTTAATTATTATTTTCACAACAACTGACACATAAAATTTTAGTGATCTGCTTTTTTCGGACGACTCATCACTGGAAAGAAAATATTTTAAATCTCATTTTCATAAACATTCATCATAATGATAAGAATTCTGTACATTCTGTTTTTGAGACGAACAAAGATGAAAACAAAAAATGCAACTCTGTTCCATCACTGCCCAAATTAAAAAGTTTACTTAAGTTAAGCTGGATATTTTTCTCAGTCTTTATTTGAGTGAACCTTCATTGATGCATTAAAAATCAACATTTCGGCACAAAAAAAAAATGCATTTTGCTCTCATCCCTTGTGACAAAACTAAAAACTAAACATCCATTAAATTGCATTCTATTATATACAATAACTAATCTACTTTATTTACTCTACTTTATAATTATAAATTGAGCACAGAAAGCAAAACAAAACCAACAAAATAAAACTTATTTTTATCCCTGAACTTTTTATTAGTTTTTTTTTATGGATTTTTTTTTTCTTTTAAAAGCAAAAAAACATAAATAATTCAAAAAAAAAATGCATTAATCTCATAAACAAATGACGCGATGAATTTTTCGTGTAGCATACATACATCCGGACATACACACAACACTCAAATGAAAAAAAAGAAGATATTGATGAAACAACAATTTTTTGCATTTTTTATATGTATATTTGATAAGATTTAAATGAAAGGAAAAATTGTAGAAAATAATTGATTATAACCTTAAAAAAAAACCCAAATATGAACAATTTAGAAATTCCTAAAGATAATCCAATGACGATTTTGAATTGTAATTTGGCTGCTGCTGAGAGTTGTGAAACTGAGCTCGAGTCAGCGGCGAAATGAAGAAAAAGAAAAATACTTTCTTTCTTTTTTTATGAACACTTCAAGATCTAAAGAAGAAAAACAGAAAACAAATGAAGAAAATTATAAGAAAAAAAAAAATTTAAAGTCACGATATGAATGTAAGAAAATGTAACTTTTTTCTTTAACTTTCCTTTATTATAATTTCGCAAATATGATTTTTCTTAAAAAAAAACATTCATTGAGCAAGTTTTTTAGTGCAAGTTTAATTTTAATATTTTTTTTTATTATTTCTTTTTGTATTATTGCTAAATTTTGCTTCGTTTTTTTGTAATAATTAAACTATAATTGCAATAAACCTTTCTTTTGATGGACTTCTGATGGCATTTTGATGGTTTTGATGGGAAAGAAATTGATCTTTACGTAATTTTCAGAATTTTCTACGAAATCTTTTAAAGTTCAATCCTGAAAAAATGCCCAGAATGAAAATCCAAATCAACTTAAAATTCCATGAAAGAAACTGCTTATCAAAAAAAAAGAGTCATTTATTGAATTTCTTCAGAAGCTGATTGAGATATAAAGTGAGATTACAGAGATAAGCGATGGATAAAGAAAAGCATTTGTAATAGATTTAAATTAAGTGTGAGCTTGATATGAAACAAAAAAAAAAACGTATAATAATTAATTAATAATAAAAATATTATTGAAGAAAACTAAAGAAAAATTAGAAAATCAATCGATCAAAAGATTCAGAAAACGAATGAAATTTAAGATAAAAGTTGAGAGAGAAATTGTGAAACAAACAAAAAAAAAAAACATCCAAATAGAAACTAAATAAAGATAAAACCCATCCCAAAAAATTACACAATAATGTTTGCTACATCTTGCCTGGGGGGAGGGGGTATGGAGAACTAACATTCCCTGATTAAATAGAAATGAAGTTCATGAATAGACGAAGTTCATGATAACTTGCTGATTAAATTATCTACTAATTAAGAAAACGATCACGGTATTTCGTGTCACATTTCAGGTTATTCTTCCGCCTTCGATCTCGTGCAGATTAAATCCTTTGTTTCAATTTGCTTATAAGCTAATGAATGGTGACACTGAAGTGTAAAAAAATGAATTCATTGTTTAAAGTGTTATTTGTGTTAATTATTGCTGGTTTGTGCAATGAATTTTCTATTTGATTGAAAAACATAATTTCGAAATGTTTTCTTCAGGTTTCATCAGCATCGTAATTTCTGGTGGCGATAGTTATCAGCAACAACTCATTGTTGGCAAAAATATATCAATAATTTTTCTAAAAAATCAGAGCCGAATTGAAGTTATCGAATATCCAAATAATGACACGCAATCTAACACGCTGTTCAATGGAGGAGCTAGGGAAGTTGTTATCGTTGATGGTGTCCCACAATAAAGAAATTATTTACTAACAAATTGAGAATTGTAAATAAAATCCTTTAAGATTTTGCAATATATTGAGCGAATTTATCAATAATTCTCAAGACATTTTAACGACAATCTTATTATTGGATAGTTTTACATTGATCTCGCATCTGCTGGTGGTGAAATTTTGAAGGTTCTGGAAAGAAATTCACCTTTGACTATGATGAATCAAATGCTGCTTACAACGATTTTAACGACAATGGAGCTTACAAATGCCATCGGTCATCATTTCCACAACCGCAAAGTGAATAAATCATACAATAATGGAATCGTGAATATAAATTTAGAATTTAATGAAACAAAAAAAGAAACTCGTGGACAAATAAAAATCTTTTAATTTAAAACCCAATCACGATTTTAATTGTGAAAAATTAATAATTTGCACAACGATCAGTCGCAATTTTTTTTTAAGTTTACTTGTGTCATGGTGGCGGCGCAATATTTATTTAAAACTAAATATTATTTACTTAAATAATTTCCAAAAGTTCGATGAATATGCCAAAATAATGCAATTTGGGAATGCAAAGGGAAATGACGAAATTATTTTCATCGTAACAACAAAACATGACCTTTTAATTCATATTCCCGACTTTGAAGAATAAAATTTAATACTCGATAAAAATGACGTGAGTTTGAAATTATTTTCCGCCCAAAAAAAAGTGCAATTTCCATTATAAAGGAAAACTCAAATCAATCCAAATCCACACAATGAAAATTTCCATACAAGTTTCGATTTTGAATCAAATCCGGAAATCCGGCCACGAGATGTCACTCAATTAGGATCATGCAGGAAAAAAAGCTTCGCACGAGCACATTGTTTTCAAACCCAACCGCTTTCAAATCGAACATCAAAGTTCCATCCATGCTTTTTAATCGTGAGAGCAACACAAACTTACACAATCAAACGATCAAAAGGAGAGAATTTCAGAACCATTTGAATGTGTGTGCGTGCACCTAAGAACCCAAAAAAAAAAACACAGAACGATGAAAGAAGAAGAAGAAGCAAAAAAAAGCGGCACCGAAACAGCGAAAAATGTGTTTAGTTAGTCTTTGTTAGTTCGTCACATTGTGAACATCCCCCGAAACGTTCAGCAACTTAAGAATTAAAAGAAAAAAGTTAAATAAATTAAAGCAAGAAAAAAAAAAAACACAGAAATAAATTTTTTTTAAACAGAAAATATAAAAAAAAAGAAAAAGTTAAGAATTTAATATTTGAAAGTTTAATTACAATAAGCAAAACAACTGAAAATTCTCTCATAAAAAAATCTTCCGCTCTGGATTTTACACAAAAACGAAAGAAATAAGAAAAATCGTGTTCGCAAAAAAAAAAAAGAAAAAATTCGGAAAAAGATTTTTCATTCATTGAAAATTTATCGCAAAGCACTTTCAAACGTGACACGAAACTTCAAGAACTCTTCGGCAAGACAATTTTCCAATTTGCATAAGCGTGGAATTCACCAGAAGAAAGAAAATTAAGTAAAATTTCGCTTGTTTGTGCATCGCAACAACAACAAAAACAATTCAAGCCGGTTGTGAGTGAACAAAGAATAAAATATATAAAAAAAATAATAAACACGCACCGTGAAAGCCATTTCGAATACTTTTATAGTGAATATTAAATCATTGTGAACATTTTGATAAGAAGAAGTAAAAAACAAGTTCCAGCAATTTAATCATAAAAGCACATTATTTTTTTTTGGTTCTTAATTGAAAAAAACCAAAATTGTGAAAGTGAAACAAAAATAGTTAAATTGCAAATTTCATATAAATTCAGTGCAAGTGCAACATTTTATATTTTTTTTTATTGTTGTTGTTCACGTCCATTAAGAAATGACATCAATTTTTGATATTAGCGATCGCATGCTTTCGCCACCATCATCACCAGTAACGAGTTCGTGTGATTCAGGTGATCGCAATCATCCAATGTCGAATATGCCTGCTCTCGAGAAACTTGCACTTGAATTGTCAATGCTGGACATTGGTCATCATAATGGCGATTCAATGACACATTCTAGTGCTGGCGGATCATCATCGAATGGCGATTTATCGTCATTGATGAATATGCAACAGCAACAACACTCGCCAGATGGAATTGTTGCGGGGAGCACAATGAATGCATTCACATCGATGCTGGGCTTTAATGGACCTGCTGGTATGCATTTCGACGAACGCTCAAAGAAATCACAGAACATGACCGAATGCGTTCCAGTGCCAAGCTCTGAACATGTCGCCGAAATCGTTGGACGTCAAGGTAAGAAACTCTTAAAATCTTCAGTTGATTGGATATTCTTTTATTTGCATCGTCAAAAATTGGGTTCTTCTCAAATCCAGGTGCGTTACCATCGGTTATGGGAATCTTCATCTACCTGGGATTGTGGATTTCGAACATCTTAAGATTTTTTCTTCCCTTTGTGTTTCATTTGAAGTTCGTACATTGAAAACATGTGATGCCAACTACATAAAATGCACCTGCTCCATCCGTTTTAGATCCTTCCGTTTTGCTCTCATTTCTCTCCGATCGAGGGTCTCTCACTAATACTTATATGCAGAGAAATACTTCTTGCACCTTTTTTTTGGTTTTGGGCGCTCAAAATGTTTTTTTCTTCTTCTTCTTTTTGAACCAGAAAAAATTACAATAAAAGAAAAATCGACAGCTTGCAGCTTGCATGAGGTCCCTGAAGTAGTAGTCAAAAGGGGGGAGAAGAATCCTTCGAGCATTCGTCAGCTTGTGCAATTACCTTTCGTTTCTTTTGTTCAATTTATATTTTTTTTTTTTTGAGAACTCAGAAAATATTTATTCTGAAAACAACAACAAATTTAAACTGAAGCAGACAAAAAATTATTTTAGGGCTGCTGAGAAAGTTTTTTTCGTCGTTTCTTTCTTATTTTTTTTTTTTTGCATTCAGGTCACCAACCCTTAGTTTGATTTCAAATCTTCAGACGGTAATTCGGTAAATTGTGCAATATTAGTTTTCTTTTTCTTCATCTGATGCATTTTTTTTTCTTGCTCGCTCCCTCCAGACAGACATTGCGGAGGCAAATTTACTTTTGTTTCTCCCCTCCCCACAGTTGCAGTTGCTCAATAATGTGAAAAGTTTTCAGACATAATTTCTTGGAGTCCATCAAAACCCAAAACCATCTGCCCGATGAAACGCACATTTCAGTTCCTTTTTTTGTTGTAATCATTCAGTTGTGCAGTTGGTTGTTGAGTATCCCGCCTGATGGAACGGCTGAAATGTTATGTTGTGTAATTACGAACATGTTCATCACCTCGACAGATGGTTTCTTGCACCTTTTTGCCTTCATTCCCAAATTGTTAAATTACACAATTTTTTCGTCATTCGTCTTTGTCGTGGTCCCCGGTAATTTTCCATTCGTCCTGCACATTTCTAGCTTTCTTTGTGCATTGCTCCGAGACATTTCTATTTCACATCTTCTTCTTATCACTTCTTCTTCGCTTTTTTTTTGTCATTGTGCAATTTTTTTTGTCTATAAATAGAAAGGAAACTGCACACACACATCAATGCGCTCTAATGCTCCTAATGCGAAAAAAAAACATTTCTGTTTTCTAAATCCAGATCAGACAAAATTGCGACAAACGCACATGCGGCCAGTGCCATTACGCAATTACGGGGCTCCGATAAGAACACAAAAATGTCTTGTTGTTTTCTTTCTTCAACACATTTTGCAATGCGGATAAAATGCGCGCTATCTTATCAAACCAAAATTCCCAATCAAAGTTCAACTGATGATTTTCTTGTCCGAAGGGTTTGAGAAGGAGGGGGGGGCGTAGGGAGCATTAAAGCAGTAGTCAATTTTAATGGTGTCGCATGCATGATAAACAAACAAAAATATGATGAATGATATCGAAAAAGCCCAATAAAAAGTTGTAACACACTAAACAAAAAATCGATAATCCATTCAAACACTCCAGTGGATTGGTTGGCGGGCGACACACCGAAAATAATGAAAAGAAAAGCAAAAAAAGACGGCAAAACATATATTAAGGGGGGCGCATGGCACAATGATGTTACATGAGATTGGTTTAAAAACATTTTCCATTATGACTTAAATTTGAGGGTTCTTTTAACTTTCCGTAATTGATAGATGCTCCATTCTAGATTACCAACACAGACGAACATTTCCTTAACGATTGCGAAACATGAAAAATAAAGTGAGCCCAGAACATTCATAGAACGAAAAAGAACCAGAGCGAAATGTTGATGATGAATAAGAAGAAATCGGCTGAATTTAATGCGCAAAGAAGAGTCTCGAAACAGAAAAAAAGAAGAGTTGAGTGTGTGTGTGTGTGTGTGTAAGAGGCATCATGAAAAAATGGGCATAAAAAGAATCGCACAGCAAAAAAGAAAAATCGAAAGTCACTAACCCGCGAGATTTTCTGATTATAAATACAATTGTGCAAGATGCTAGAAATGCGTGTTTGTGCTTTTAATGCCTTCGCGAGGTTTCTTATACGCAATAAGATTCTCATAATGACGATTTGATAGAGAATTTGAACGATGATTGCATTGACTGCATTTACTGATTGTCCCCTCCTACAGCAACTACTTAGTGGGAACATTTTCTCTATTTCTTAGACAACAACAGTAGAAGAAATGATTCTTTGATGATTCTTTGGATGTTCACCACCATTGGTACCAACCAGCAAGTCACACACTAACAACATATTACGCTTGATACGACACCAAGACCTTGACTCGGTCATTACTATTTTTCTTCTCTAGTCTCGCACAACAGAGCGCTCAAGAACAATTTTTCGCGCTTTCAATTCATGAGCATTTTAGAATTCTTGTTTTTTTTTGTCTATTTTCGATTTCTTAAGAATTCTTATTGTTTTAAATCTCTTTGTTCATTCGTTTTGCTATGAAATTCAAAACTTCATGAATGTTCCGCGACTCTATTTGAAAGCTCGCCACTCTTGCCATGGGCACATAGGCACATGGTCGCCAGACGAGAATTTGAGATAAGAAAAATTTATTAAAAATTTAAAATATTTCAAAGTTTTCATATCAATTCTATGTCAACCACAATCGTGAATGATATCAATAGCGAATGTTCACACAAAAAAATAAAAAATATTTCTACATGTGTTGCTCAATCGTCGCGTTGTTGGTTTGCTGCTTGCTTGCTTGCTTTTTTTTTTGGGTCTCTCGCTTTTATTTCTTCATTCTTCCAATGTGCCTTCTTCTCTGTGCCATTGTCAATGAACCTCCGTCTCAAGGCCTTCTGGTTCACGTTCTTCTTCTGACTATATCTCTTTTTCTCTCACACACATACCCATCACAAATCAATTCATCAACAAACTTCTATGCGCTGTGAACGTTTATAAAAATTCCATCACTTCCATTATTTCCGCAATTATTTTATGAGCATTCGCAAAATGTTACAAATTTTCGGACCTTGTTGCTATGAAAGCTTTTTTTTTTACATTTTCATCCTCTTGACTACCAATTCCGACACATTTTGTGTGTGTGTGTGTTTGTTTGTATGTGCGTTTATCGATCCACTCCGCCTGCCACCCCTTAAAAATGCGTACAAATATTTTTTCATGCGTTCATTGCTTTCTCTCTTCGGTTACTTCTTATTTGTTTATTATTCCCTCCCTGTCGTTCGAGTTGGGGGGAACAGGAGGAGGAAATTTTCATGCCATTTGTCATGGAATTGAGTTTGTGCGAGATGGAATGAACATTAGTTAGCGACCGGCTTGAAAAAAGGGGAGAATGCGAGAATACTTTGAAGCTTATTCATATATTTTGAAAACGATCCCTGGGACAGTCTCGCCTCATTTAAGGCTCCCCACCTCCCCAACCACCACCGACATCGCATATCTTCTGACCCTCCACCAATTTTCATTGAACAACATGACTACGCCAACCACCCTCTCTCCTCCATTTAAGGGAAATATATAATATAGCAAAATGGATAGCAATAACAACAACAACAAAAAAACTACGAGCATGAAACGAGTTTTTGTCTCTAATTTTGAGGGTGAAAACTTTTTTTTTTACAAACATCTAAAAGCAAAATGGGTGAATAGTGGAATGAGTTGCGCATGCCTTAATGCATCTCGCGAGTTGTAGCACGTAGTCGTCTGCAATGTTCTGAAATGTTCGAATTGTAGCGGGGAGGCTTTCGTTGGTGGGTGATTTCTTTCTTCCATTCCATTCGGGTGGGGCACTGCACTTTCCTGACTGCCAGCTCGCTTCCAGTATATAAAGAAAAAAAAAATTCTCTTTTACAATCATTGCCATTGCGCAATTGCCACAGAAATGGGGCTGTCTGCCACCCCCTAAATGTGTATGAACGAGATATTTTTATAGTGCATATGAAGCACTGGAAAAGTGCTCGACAATGTAATAAAAAACCGGTGCATTTTCCAACCCACTTTTCGATGATTTCTGGGGTTCATGACCATACAGCAACAAATAGCGGAAATGAAATAAAATTGCTGGGTATGCGGTATATGGCTCGATGTTATATAATTCTTTGTTCGTTTTTTTGCACACTAATTGCTGACATTATTTCTATTGTTGTTGTCTTTTATTTAGGATGCAAGATCAAGGCTCTACGTGCGAAAACAAATACTTATATCAAGACCCCTGTGCGAGGTGAGGAGCCGGTTTTCGTTGTGACTGGACGCAAGGAAGATGTCGCAAAAGCAAAGCGTGAAATTTTATCAGCTGCTGAACATTTCAGTCTCATCAGAGCATCACGAAAGCCATCGTTGATGGGAGGTTTAACCGGTAAAGGAACACCACCAGGACCGCCAACAAATATTCCCGGACAAATAACAATTCTCGTTCGCGTTCCATATCGTGTTGGTGAGTTATTATTATTTCTTTGTTCTCTACAACAATCAAAATAAGCAAAATATCTTTATGCCTAGTGGGACTCGTTGTTGGGCCGAAAGGAGCAACAATTAAGCACATTCAACAACAGACACAAACTTATATTGTGACACCATCACGCGACAAAGAGCCGGTGTTTGAAGTAACAGGAATGCCTGACAATGTTCAGTCGGCACGTCGTCAAATTGAGGCTCATATTGCATTAAGAACTGGCAATCAATCGCAGATGGGCGCAGGAAATGGTGATCTCAATATGTCTGGCTCACAGGATTTCCTTAATTCGCCACTTCTATCGTCACTCTATAAAAACGGTCTCAGCTCATTGTTGGAATATTTGGAACCGAAAGAATCAGAAATGGGACAATTCTCTGCAGCAGCTGCATCAGCTCAAATGACATCATCGACTGGTTCATCAACATGCTCATCAAATTCATCGACAAGCTCAAAATCTGCATCAATGATGATCCGTCCAGAGCTTATTGACTTATGGAAAACTCTAGGAAATGAAACATCACTGGATTGCGATGAAGGCATTGGAGAATCGCCAATTAACATTTGGTCACTTCCGAATTCATCGAGTCTCATTGGATCAAGATCATCTCCAACAGCTTCTGCAAGTCCAACTGATTCACTTCTTACATCTGGCAATCATTCGAAGGCTAAGCGCGATTGCTTATATTGTGGTGACAAAGAAGCGAATACAGCACTTGTTCCATGCGGTCACCAAATGTTCTGCTATGATTGTGCTGATAGATTGTGTCAAACTGGCGAAACATGTCCAGTTTGCAATCAAATTGCTACACAAGCAATGAAAATTTTGGTCTAAATCTTTGCAAAGATGTAATTTTCTTTGCTTTTAGGATAAGCATCATCAACCATCATCATCATCCATTTAAAAAAAAAATTAATTTCATTTATTTACGAATTTTTAAATGGCGCATCAATCCATTATACGATTTGCTCACTATTTGACTTCCCTTGAAATTTTACTCAGCGGAATGTGTTTGATGAAATGTGACATTGTTACTTAAAGATAATTGAGACGATATAAAGAAGAAGCAAAAAAAAAATCAGTAGATTGCAGAGGGAAGTCCAAAAATATCACGCACAAGCTGTATCAAGCGCAAGACAGCTTTCCGTAACTATCTGAAATCCAAAAAAGAAATATCGCAAATTTAATAAGTTAAAAATAACTTTAAGCAAGAAAATAATTTAATGCAATTTAAGTTGACATTTTAGTTTCTAAAGTAGAATTTACTATTTTCGAAAATATTAAAAACGTGTGCATAAAAACTTGTTTCATACCTACTTATTAGCCACAAGAAATGAAAATCATTCACACTCCTAAATTATAATAATTGTAGGACATTTTTAACCAAAAAAAAAAAAGAAAGAAAAGACATTTGAAATATTTCAAACAACGAAGCAAAACATCATTAGAAATGTGAATCCAATTTTTCCAGTAATGAATTTAGAATTAATATCGAAACTTTAACAACATTTTTTTTTTTTTTGAAAGAAAAAAATTCAAAAAGAAAAAAAAAATTTCATTCCTCTCATTAATCAAAGCACACAATGAAAATCTTCCAAGAAAAACAAAATAAATAAATAATAAAAAGCGCGGACTAGAAAATTTTAAAATGATTTGATATTAAAAGAAATTCCGATGAAATAATTGAATGGTTGTGGAAAATTGCATTTCGAAATTTCCCGATAAAATGACACATTTTTGATACCAATCAATGAGAAGTTCTAGTTAGCTAGATTATTGATATCCATGACGAAACAATTTTCAAATGGTTAAAGCAATTTCTGATAATGACAAGTAATCGTGAGGTTGAACAATTAAAACACCTCTTGAACGGCGAATAGCGAAAATATAATGCAACAATAAATTAATTTTTATACGCCACTTTAAAGAAAGAAAAGATTTTTTTTTTTTTTTTGGAACTAATTAATCAAATAATTGGTAATTATAGTGACATTTTTTACGATGCAAAAGAAAATTATAAAAATTAACTAAACTAAATTTATTGCGACGTAATTAAAAATCAATCGGCAAAAACATTTTTTGAAAAAAAAAAAAAAAAAAATTAGAGTTAATTAGCAAAAATTTTCCCCTCATCCTAGTAAATTTCTACGCCTCAGCTAAACAAGCCCTTGAAAAGGAAATCGCTGAAATACTAAATAATTCGGATATAGGCTGAAGCTATATATTGTACGGAACACAGGATGTCAGATTTGGTTAAATTTTATTTTGAGTTTCCTTTAAAAGATTTTGAAAATTTTGATATTCATTTATGGAATTTAATTTGACGCTTCGAACAAATTCATTTTTTTTTCTATTGTTTCTTGTTAAGTTTATTTATAAAATTTTGTTATTTTGCTACATAGCTTGTAAATTTTGATGGAAAACAAAAAATATATTTTCAAAATTCTCATTCTGATAACTGACAGGATTGCAAAAAAAAAAAACTTTATGGCGCGTCATTAAGTGAAAAGTCGAATTATAAGAAATATTGAAATCTATTTTAATAGACGATTTTTATACGGCATCAAATAAATTAAATAATAATAATAATAATAATTATAATAATAATATATGAAATTAAAATTATACACAACTTTTTTTTGACGAAAGGCTGATAGAATTCTGATAAGATTTATCTCGCGGAATAATATTTCGATATTCTCCAGTCTTGGCTGATGTTAATTATATTTCGGTCTGCGTGAATTTTCTCTGTAAAAAAAATAATAAGATGACATTGTTGCACTCGTAATCCAGAAAAAAAAGTATAAACAAAGTAATGAAAGTGTTACTCAGTTCAGGGTGGCGAGCATAAATTATGCTGATTATTGACAGGTAGCTTATGTCAAAAAAAAATGACATAGTAAAATCTGTGACCTGTATGTTGAAGGTATCTAACCACCACCATGATTTTAATCTATGTATACTCTGTTTCAATACCAGGAAATTAACAATTTCTCGTCAAGTCTGATTAGCGCAACAATATGTTTTTCTTTTCTCCACATCTTACCATAATAACAACAGATTTTTTGCATAAACATTTTCAATATATATCCAAAGTCTATTTAGAACCATTATAACTCGACAGAAATGATATTAAATGAACATAAACAACACAGAACACGGACTGAAAACATAAAAAAATTAAAAAAAAAAATATTAAAATGACACAACTGATAAAAAAAAGATATATATGGAAATTATTATAGAAAATATCGAATACATCAACAATTATTTTCTTATTACAACATAGATGAATATATTAGAAATTTGAACGGATTTTTAATTATACAACCCCCAATAACACTATTAATATTAGAAAATGACATACAGAGAGATATATAGGAAATTCAAAGCCTGTCCATGTGAGATAATGCAAAAGCTTTTAAGAAAGCTCACATTTACCAACCACTGATTGGCTTATTATCTCATAAATTCATATTTTTCACAATTAAGCTCCATACTAAGAAAACTATATTGAAGAGATTATTTAGCATGTGCATGAGAAAACATAAAGAATGAATGCCCATATATAACATTAATGTTGATTCGTAAAATTCATGATATATATTAACATCTGAGAATAGTTTTCATTTGATATCGGAATCACATTATTTTCTGTTCTTTTAATCTCGAGAAATATTTTTTTTTCTTTCAAATTCATCGTATGATAGCAAAAATTTCGCGAATGCATTCTCGTTATGAAATCTTAGTGGATAATCTCTCAGTGAGGAAAAAAAAATAATAAATTATAGAAACTACTATTATAAACTATAGCATTAATCAAATCATTAAGAGATATCATTATATTAACCAATTTATAAATATTTACTCATCATCACATCTAGTTTCATTGTGCTTTTCATAAATCTTTTTTTTTTTTGTTGATTATTCATGCTCATTTTATTAGCAAACTTCATGTTTTTTTCATAATTATAATTCATTTTGAGACATTAAAACATGCAGCAATGTCATTAAATGGTACATCAACTCAATTAGAGGTCATTTTCCTAATCAACCACTAACCTTTCTCCAAAAAAAAAAAAAACCACAAAACTACATCAAAAAATTCACCAATTCATCCCTATAATGAAGCTCTTTGTAATTCAAAATTCACATCATTTGATTGGCTACACTACGGCATGAGAAACATGTCGAAGCTCGAAATAAATAAAAATAGAAAATATTATTGGCTGTGAAAACTGATACTGCCATCTGTAAACCAAGTAAAACAGAATATTTGACTTAACAAAAAAAAGGCTTAAAAAAAACTTTCTATTACCAATGAAAATTATGAAAAAATTCACTAGAAAATTGCTCTCTGCTGCAGATTATTTCAGTTCCATAAATTAATTATTCTCTTCTATAACCAATTCCTAAATATAAATTCCGTTTCACAATGCAATTAGATATATCCAAATTTACACGATATGTATTGCTAATATCGATAAAAGAAACAGACAACCAGGGACATTTTTTTTTTTACATTGTGACCAAAATGACGAAGATAGCAGCAATTTATAGCAAAATGAAAAATAAAATTGTAAAACCCCAGTGAAATAATAATTGCGATGCATCTAAGTAGAGCAAAAACCTCCTCATTGATATTTTTACGTTAAATTTTATTAAAAATGAAGAATTTTATTAAGGAAAAAATTATTTTCTCTTTTTTTTGTTTATCTAGATTAAATTCGAAGTTTTATTTTGATTCCTTTTTTTTCCTAGTTTTCTATAAAGCCCGAAAAACCGTGAATCCGTTGAATAATCTTATATGTGTTAATTTTATAGACCCTTTTGTGTGAATAATGACGAATATAAATTATTTATAATGAATTTCTATATGACATTTGAGCATTGCGAAAAAAAAGCTTAAAAAAAAACTTAAAGAAAGTCTAATTGATAATAATAACTTATAACGTACACATATCTTATCGAGAATAATAAGAGGAAATTTTCCCCTCCCTATAAGCATTAAAGTCGTGTTGTTTGATTTTTTGCATTATGTCGAATATGGTAGAGTTATAGAGTATAAATTATCTATTTAAATTAATTGGACTAGATGTTTGTTACGCAATTCGATAAACACTTAATTGGTTTTTCTTTCCTGATAATTTATATGACAAATTAATTTCAAATTCAACGTACGTTGGAAAAATTCCTCAAAAGATATAAAAAAAACATAGAATTTCTAGAATAAATTTCTGAATTATATTAGATGAACAATTAATAGATACAAAATTGATACCTACAGCGTGACATCATTGAATGAAAGCTCCAAAAAAAAAAACTGATGATTTTATGAACTAAAATGACTTGTATATTATCCAAAACACAGCGGCAAATTCATGCCCAAAAATTATTCACATTTTATTCAGCCAAAATCATTTTAAAACCTACCAGATGACATTTAATTGAAGACATGAAAATAAATTATATTATATTATTATATGCATACAGATTTCTATAACAGAGAAAAACCAATTTTCGAATATTTTAATTCTTCTCAAATCGATCTATTTCTAGCATTTTACAAAAGAAAAAAAAAATTATGACACACAAGATTATCTACTTAAAAAAAAAACTTACTTTTTATAAAATCTATTATATTTGTTGAACACTTAATCATAAACGAAAAAAAAAAGTATATTTAATTATTGAATTATCAGTGAAATCGATTGGTCGATGGTTGGATCGTTGTTAACGATAAAAATACGATTGGAAATCAATGAAAGTTTACCAAAGAAACACTCTTTTCTACACACCAAAATTGCACAACACTCCAATTGCGATCACGATTTCAACTGATTATTCAATCTAACTTAATAATTATAATGAACATCTTGAGTGCTACCGTCTAGATTTGTGACATTTGTTGCAGACAAATTTCGTAAGCTAGAAAGCAATCACCGATTTTTTTAATTGCGTGTGAAGAAATCTTTTTTTAAGTTATAAATTTAAAATTTTATTAAAACAACAAATCCGAAATTGTTCAAATCTTTTTTTTTTCTTGTTTCAGAGTTTTTAGTTAATTTATAATTTTTAATAGATTCATATTTTCGATCAAAAAAAAAAAAAAATAGAACAGTTGTGAAATTTTTATATGCGATTCGGCATCACAATCGGATTCCGTAAACAATTTTTTTTTTTTTCGCAATCAATGATAGTATATTTTTATAATGGTAAATGACAACAATTTGTAATGGAAACTAAGTCGTAAAAATTCCTTCGGAGCAATAAATGAACAATATTTGAACAAACATTTGAAGAACAATTTTGATTAGAAACCAAATATCAATAAATATGCGCACAAAGCAAATGAAATTTCAAGCCAAATTTTAATTTTCAGTTCATTTTATGATTTCAGTTGCTACAATCTCCATGCTGACCATACAAATTTATCACAAAACCAATAGTTAATTTGGCCACAGAGACTGAGAAAAAAAAAATCACAATTCTGTTTGAGTTTTCATCGATTTTGTATTCAATAATGATACAGGGTTAATTAATAAGCAATATTTGACACATCCAAATAAAAAAAAACATAACGCAAATGAACGCATAACCATTCATGATCAACTTCACAACTCATCGAGTATGATGGATCGTGGTATGGTGTTGCATTCACTGGTGTTATCAAATCGAAACAGAATTTTTTTTTTAGTTTAGATTTTAAATATCACGATCAGTTTTCCCCAAAATGATATGAAAGCGCAAAGATGTCTCCAAAAAAGAAAAGGAATCCATAAAATATAAAATAATTAAATTTCGATGATAGAAATAAGAAAGAAATTCTCCGATTCTTCAAATATTTTCCAAAACTTCTTCGTTTTTTTTTACAAGGCCTAAATATTTATTCGTGTGGGAGTGCGACCGTAGTAGATATTTTGTTATAATCCAAATAAAAAATTGAATTATAAGTGAATTAAATCATAAATTTTGGGGCCTAAATGATTATAAAGAAAATTAATCTAGCAAAACTATATTACTGATATCAGCGAACCATTTTGAGTGTCAAAACATTTTTCCCAAAATTTTCTGTGTTTCTCCCTCGAAAAAAAAAGAAAAGTTTTTTAAGTAAATATTTTCGGAAAATTCTATATAAATATCTTTGATATCAGCGATGGTGTAAAACATTGTGTAAATGAGAAAGCAATAAGTCGACGTAATGATATTCTCCAGAAACATTTTTTGAAAATTTATATTGACATAAAAGTATAGAAATTATATCGTAGATGCATTTGAAGATATTTCGATAGTTCAACCAAAGATTTCTAATAAAAATTGTCGATTGTTTCTAAATTATGTATCGATTTAGAAAGACATCAAATGTGTAATTAAAGTTGGTGCGATTGCGAAATATTTTATGCTTATTTTCTATGAATTTGATTAAGAAATTTTCAGTGGAAATTTCGTAAGAAAATCTCGAAAAACTTATAGATGCGAAATGAATAGAAAATACGTAAAAACCACCAACATTAATTACACTGTTGAATTATTTACATTTATTTATGTTCGTGTAACAATTATACAAAAATTTTCGGAACACTTTAAAGAATCGAGAAATTTGTGAGAAAGAAAAATATTTGAGCGAGAAAATATATATTTAAATTATATTAATAAAACATATTTATATTTTAAAGGAACAAAATTTTTTTTCTTATGAATGAGAAAAAAATAATAAATCGATAGAAATGTAGAAGTGTCGGAAATTATTACATTAATGGTCAAATACACAATCTATATATTGCTATTTTTTTATATTTATGAAGATTTAAAGAAAAAAAAAATATTAAAATTCTAATAAATAACAAAATTTAATTTTTTTTTTTTTTATTTTCGATGCGAGTGAAAACGAAAATTTCATATTTGATGTTGAAATGAAAGTAAAAATAAATGTTCACGATATAAAAGCATTTGGACGAGATTAAATAAAATGAGTGAATTAAGGAATCCAACAGGTTAAAAACAAATCAAAAATCACTTTAACACGACATGAAAGAAATTCATAAATTGATTACGAAAATGATAGAATTTAATAAGAAAAAGAAAACGCAAATCGAAGAATAAGAAAAAAAAAACTAAGAGAGGAGAAAATTATTGAAATATCATAAACATATTTAATTATATTAATCATACAGATGACATTACATTTTCATACATTTAGTGGACAGGAACAGAAATGAACGTAAAGTTTGTATAAAAAAAAAATAATAAAAATGATCAAGAGTTAAATGATTGAAATAAGATTTAAATAAAAACTGATTTTAAAATAAAAAGAAAAAATTGTTTTGGGAGTTTCGTGCAAGTTGAAAATTTTCACATCAATTTTTCGTATGAAAAATAAAATCTTCAAACAATTTCAATTTCGAATTTTTACCTTTTCCATGGGACAAAGTCGAAATAATTCGTTCAATAATAAAAACCAAAATTGCAACAATAAATCCAATGAAGATTATTAAAAAAGATCCTTCAACATGCTCCAAACGCAAATACAAAACGTTGACTGTGCTGTGAGCAAGATTTGTCGTTTCTGCCTCATGTTTGGCGTGTTCGATATGCATCTTTACGCTTTTACTTTGATGATACCAATTATCCATCATTCCTGACTCAATTACCGATCGAATGTGTCTATTAAATATTGATAGAAGATGATGAAATCTCTGAAATTTCATCACTGTCGTGTATGAAACAATATTCTCTTCCACGGAAAAACAAAAGAAATCATCATCATCCAGTCCAAATTCATTATGCAAAGCATGTTCTCTTGACACCGCCAAAGCAATTGATTTGTTTTTAGACATTTCCCCAAAGCATTTTTTGATATCTTTGCAAATTGCGTGATTTCTTAAAATTTGATTTGATTCCTGTTAGTAAATTTCATCATAAGAAGAAATTTCGATTAAATCTCAAAAAAAACTCACAGAATCGTTTTTCATTCGAAGAAAATATGCCAAGTTTTCGTCCATCTTGAAAACAAGATTTTTATCGAACGCATCTTGGATCGTCTCAATTTGTGCTTCAAATCGTGGCTGCGTTAAAACACTGATCAAATAGCTTCGATATGCTGTGTTGATATGAAGACCAAAAATCATAAGAATGGCTAAGAAAAGTTTAATAGAACTCCGTTGAGGCCAATAATGTCCATATTGCATCGTTGATATTGATAAAGTTATAAGAAATGCCCACATAAAATTATCCTTTCGCTTTCCTTCATGCCTTGCGTAAACATTCAAAATGATCGCAATCACAAAAAGTGTTATAAAGAAACCGATCCAAGTCATTTCTAAAGTAAATAATTTTGATGAATTAATTAAATTTGAATAGATTTTCACTTACTATTAAAAATTAAAAACACATTGAGCCACATTGGTGCTATTTCAGCTGTTTTAACGCACCAAGTTATATCATCCTGGAAATAGTGAATTGATGATGATAAATATTTTGTCGAAATTGCATTTTCCGCCAATCCACCAATCATTAAATCTGCACGTTTTTGGAATAAATCTGCATAAAATCCTGTTTCATTATTAGAAGTTGTTAAAGTTGTTGCACGTTTTGGATCAATTAATTTAAATGTAAGATTGAGATTCAATTTCGTAGCGATTTCTTTAACAATTTCCGCTTCAAATCCACGTTCGATTATTTCATTATCACCAATCACATAAGGATTCCAAATATAAGTCGTAACTTTTAAAGGACATCGATGGAAGTCTTTCGGTATTTTTGGATACATTTCCTGATTAAAGACACGCAATGTTAAGACATTTTTTGTTTTTCCTGCGTTTGATTCCAAGTTTTCCTTCATTATACATTCATCGATTTTCCGAATATTTTCAATGCGATCGGCGCACGATTTATTAAAATATGGAAACCATGTTACGACTTCAAACTCATAAGGATTCTTCTGATATTGATAAATTGCATTAACATTTATCATGGAGTAAGCAAAAAGTTCTTCGAAAACTTCTCGCGACATTTGCAATTGTTCTTCTACGGAAATCATTGGTCGTGTGAATAGAACCACAACTTCAGCGAGTGGATTCCAAGTCGGCAATGAACGTAGTTGATTCAAAGTTGCAGACAAATCGCTTGTATTTGATAACATCATCAGATAATTTTTCGCTCGTTCTGTAACACGTTTAGCATCACTATGAGGCTTTTTAGCATCTTTGATCATCAAACTCAGCTTATGGTTTTCATCTTCATTCATTTCTTTTAATGCAAGTGCCTGAAAAATTGATGGATTTGGAACCAAATTGATAATTGCCAGTGCTCCATTTGAAATAAATTTCGATTTGAAATATTTCTCACACAAAGAAAGAACGCAAGGCGATAAAATTGCATTTTTTGAATAGTCAATTGGTTCCAAAGCAGCTAAATAAGATAGAAAATATTTTTATTTTAAACGTTAAACAATGATTTGCAAGCTTACCGTAAACTGAGAAGTTAAATGTACACAAAATAATTAAAAGTTCACGTAATAAATTTATTAGACGACACATCGTGCCTTGTTCAATCGTTGAAAGAGAATGATATAAGCTAAAACCTCAACTAAAAGACATTAATTAAGAAGCCTGTTACTTAGTAGTTTTGTTATTAATTAACTACTTGTATCCAATAAATATTTATGAGAATCATTACTTAGCATATACACTTTTTTATCAAATTTTATTCATAACGTTTTTTCCCTCTAAAAATTCAAATGTTTCCCCTTTTCGGCGCTTGCGTTCGACATGTCGAAATTATGTAAGTGTGTGCGTGAGAAAGAAAAAAAATTGTTCTCTTAGAAGAATATTCAGAACCTGAAAAAAAAAAATTGAATTTGATCCATTGTACTCGACATTTGTCATAAAACGTCACGCAAGCCCATCGCTAAGATAGTAGCTCCACGGCAATCATTTTAGGATATTGTGTTAAATCAAACGCAGCCGTCACATGTAAAAAGTTGAAAAGAAAAAAAAAGTATAAAATTGGAAAATTTTGTGGGAGTGAGAGCGAGAGAGTTTTTTTATTTCGTTTTCCACAATTTTGTCAATTATAAAAATTCCGAAATAACAAAAGAAAAGAAAAACACTCTTAAAAAACAAAAATAAATTAAATCAATAAATTGCCAACGCGCATCAGTGCAAAGTGCTATTTGATCGTGATTTTTTTTTTCTTATTACACATTCAGTGATTCATAATTTTTCTATTCTCTACGATAAGAGGAAATTTGAGTACGGAACTGAGAGGGAACGAAAATCTTGGGAAAGATAATCATCATCTTATGTCGTTTTAAGAGCTTGCTTCAACTACGACCCACAAAATTAAAAGTGCTTGCGATAAATAAATTGACTAACTAAGCTACAAAGGAAATATTTCCGGACAGACCGACAAATAGCAAACAAATCAACAATGGAGAACAAAATTCGAAACCAACATTACAAACTGCTTATTGTGCTATTTTTAGCCATCACAGTTGTTGCAGGTAGTGTGTACAATTCATAAAGAAACAACAAAACAAAAAAAAAATGCTTGTTTCAGTTTTTCCTCACAGTATTTTTTTTTCTTTGATTTTCCTCCCTGATTTTTCCGAGATTTCTTTTTTTTCCCTTTTTCGAGTCGGTTTCCAATTTTTCATCAGTTTTCTTCTTTTTTCTTAATTTTTTCGGCTTTATTATGTTGAAAAATTTTTATGAGTTTTTCACATGTGTGCGATTTGATTTTGTTGTACAAAAAATGCAATTAAAAATATTCCATGAGTGTATGAATGTTGTTATGCAATTGACAATGGAGGAAATTTGAGATTCCTCTAAAATACCTCCAGAGTTTATCTGCAATGAGTTTGTTTGTGCACCTACTGTCGTGATGACATCATGATGTGTGAAAATTTATGACAATTATCACATTTTTGCCTGATTATTAATGTTCTTATTTTCTGTACCTACATCCAGTGTTTGAGTTGTCGTTTTGCGTAATTCTTACTAACTTTTACAGGAAATTTAACTAATTTTCATTGTTTTTATCTTGCACAAACTTTTAACTCTTATTACAAAATCACCATAAATAAAACACAAACACACGAAACTTTAAAATCTTTGATTCCTCTGCTCGCAAACGATATGAACAAAAAAAAAACCATGATGGGCCCTAACAATGTTTACACCTAAAACATTCACTGCAATCTTATCAGCTAAACATAATGCGGCTTCTTAAAAATCTTTACTTTTATATCGCACGCAAAAAAAAAAGAAACGTTTACACTTAAATTGAGATCAGCGGCACAAACAAAAATTTGTCTCATAATTTTGCGTAAAAGCATGTTGAATGTCTTCCAGTGTTTCAACTATCAAATAGATGATGTCAAATTAAATACAGAAAATGAACTCCTCCTCCCCATCATGCGTCAATCACACCTTTTTTGTAAACATGTATATTCAGTTTAATTTTTAATTCTAGTTATTTATTTAACTTTTTTGCCAAATTTTTCTTGAACATTTCTCTGTAAAAAAAAATCTATGAAATTATTAAAAAATTTATTTTTAATTATCCAATTTGTCCCCCTTTGGATGCATCCACTTATTAACCTAAAAAAAATTAAAAACAATGGAAAACGTTAAAAAAAAAGTCCGCAACGGTAAATCTCACAAGCCAATTGACAATCTCTATTCGGTGATATATTTTGGCGATTCAAATGTGACAGTTGGAAAGTCGTTCTTCATTCGATGCCTTGCAGATCGTCCAATTGAGTGGCACAAAGATGGTGAACCAATCCAAAAGCATTTTGTGCGACACAGCAAGGACGAATTTACATACACAGTGAGAGATTACCCAAAGTCTGACGATTCTGGTAAAGTGGAATCGACATTGAGCGTTAATCGAGCGATACTAAAGCACGAGGGACGCTATCAATGCAATATGAATCATGAAAATTCACATTTATTGCGTGTCCTTAGAAATGATTTGATGCCTACTATCGATGATAATGATAGTGATGAAGAACAAGAAATGGGCACAAGTGAACATTTTGCAGCACTCGATGATGATGATGATCATATTAATGATCGATTGAAATTTGAAACACCAATCGGTGATGATCGAATTTTCACGAGCACGATGATGATGATGCCATCAAGTGACGTCACTGAAACATCAAAAGCTTTCGAAGCTTCATATGAAATGATGCAAATTGATGACGATGATGATTCAAATGGAAAATCGAGCCATGAACGGCAAATTGATGACACAATTCAATCGTCAGATTATTACGAATCATTAACATCACCAATAACTTTACTAACAACCTCTTCCACATCCACCGCCACCACAACAACCATAACAACAACAACTGTTGCTGAACCAATCCATACCACTAACATTCCATTAACTGTCCACCCAACTCGCATCGTGACCATCACGCAAGACACATTTGTTGAGGGTTCACAAAAAGGTTCGCAAATGATCTGAATCCTGAATCCTTCAAATCCAAAAAAAAAAAAAGAAATCATTTAATTTATTGTTTTCTTATGAGTTTTCTTTAGAGGAAAAATTCATTTTTGGCAATTTCTAATTTATTTCTCTTATCAGAGGTCGCCTCTCTAGTTTCATTTTTTCCCTCAGTGCCAGTTAATCCATTTTCTTCCTGCCTGACGCTATTTCACACATTTATCATCCTCACTATTTTGCGCAATGATCATCAAACAATGTGCTCCGATAAGAAAATGCCTGCAATTGTAAATTACGTTGATCTTTTTTTTTACCTTAGTTCGCATTTGCTTCTTATCAGTTGAATGCTAAGATAATGAATTTTTTTTAAGTTTTATAGCTTTACACATCCAATGAACTTAACCTCAAAAAAGAACAGAATCATCATTTTTAGTTTTAGCATTGAGATCGCTTCCCTCATCAATCATCAGTCAACAATAGAAAAGGAAATTATTGGAAAAATCTCATCGTAGGACATAAATTGCAGTTTAAGCTTTTCTTTCTCTTGCACAACATGCACATACACACACAATGAAAAACTATACAACAGAAAAAAAAACTATAGTTTTACATGTAAAATTTTCTTTCTACTTGATCATCACAATTATGCACAAAGAAAAAAGTATTTTGCTAGAAATTTTGATTTTTGTTTGCCGATTTTCCTTCATTTACTTCTCCTAATTCTTCCGTTGATTCCTCTTCCATTGAAGTTTGAATAACGTTGATTTGATTGATTGATTTAATTGAAATTTCTCTCAAATCCTTTTTACAGACAAAGCTCAACCCAAAGAAAGTAAAAAGTTTTTCAAGATTGGAAAAGCTCTTGTATTGAGTTGTACTCCAATTAGTGGTAACATCAAAGAAGTGAAATGGTATCATAAAATTAATTTTAGTGCACTTTAAGTTTTCTCTAATATCAACTTGTCCTTCAGGCAACTCAATGGCAAACCAGTCGATGATGTTGATGCCCTTAACGATCGCTACAAGATCATTAAGGACGAAGGACATTTTGTCATTGATCGAACTCATGATGATGATGCTGGAATTTATACATGCTTATTGAATAACGAGACATTATATACATTTGATGTTTATGGTTTGAATTATTAAGCGAAATCATTGAATTTCTAACTGTGATATGCTTTAAATCTTTACAGCCAGTGTTTATGTAAAAGTGCCAGAAAATTCGTATGTTGTTGAGCATGAGAATCTGAATTTAACATGCATCGTTGTGGGAACGAAGCCAGAAATTAAATGGACATTCAGTGAGAGTTAAACTTCAATCATTTGTCACTTTGTGATGTTAACATTTTTTTTTTTTTTTATTTGAATTTTAGAAGCCGAAACGGAAAACAATACTGCCGAGACTATTCCGCTAATTGCAAATGAAAGATTCTCCTTTGAACCCGTTCATGGTGTCGCCAATGCACGTTTATTGTTGAACAAAACTGAATTATCAGACCGTGGTCACTACACGTGCATTGGATTCAACGACGCAATGACCGAGGCTGAAGGAAGTAAATCTGAATCATATGTGCGCGTTAAAGATAAGCTCGCTGCATTGTGGCCATTTTTGGGTATTTGTGCTGAAGTTTTCGTTCTTTGTGCAATTATTCTCATCTACGAGAAGCGACGCAATAAGACAGACCTCGACGAAAGCGATACCGATCAGAGTCCCGATCAGTAAGTTCACATAAACTGTCTTTTGATAACAGATTATGCAATTGGCAAAATAAAGACTCAAATGATATTTTTAAATTTCTCTTCCAATCTCAATGAAAAATCTGCACCGTTTCTTGTAGGAAAAATGATCAACTTGCAAAGGATACGGACGTTCGTTATCGCAAATAGGTTCATTGAAATTAGCTCCGTTTTTCTTATCAGTTTTATTTATAAACTGCAAAAAAAAAATTATTTTATTTCTTTGTTAATTAATTTTCGTGAAATTTTCCGAGACTCTTTTCACTCGGGAGTGTCTTTTGTATTGCCTCTAGAATTAAAACAAAAAGTGCACACGGACACGACGATGTTGCAATTCTTGTTTTACTATTATTCTTCCTAATTTTATTCGAATGTTATCGAAGCGATTTTAAGTTTTTCGCTTAATTTCAAACGTGAATGAAATTAAATCAAAATTTCGCAAGTAAATTTCCTAAAAATAAAGAAAATTAATTGAAAAAAACTATAAAAGATAAAAGAAAATATATTTTAACTAAAATGAAACCAATAAATTACTGATGAGAAAATGAATTAGGAAAATAATTAAATTAATTGAATGAACAAAATTTTGCTTCGTGTTTTGAAACTTCCCTCAAAAAAAATGTTTCTTTTAAGTTTTTCTTCTTACGCTATAATTATCAAATTAAAAACAATTCTCCTCCTTCGATGTTCGAACCTTCCTAATAATTAATTGAACTTTTAATCCTATTGATAAACTGTTTTTAATTCGATGAACCGACAAGTAATAACATGATAGTTGAAAATTATAAATTATTGAGAAATGTTAATTTTATAAAAAAAAAGCAAAGAAGAAATTTCAGAAAACTTTAAGAAAGAAAAAAACTTAGAAAAGATGAAAAAAAAAAACCTTAGATATGAGAAATAACATTAATAACAACTTGATTAACCATCATGCCACGTTTATGAGATTGCTAATATACAAAAGTTACGCAATTTCGTTGATGCCTGATTTAATTTGCATAATTTACCGAATTCAATTAGCCGAGAAAACTCTTTGGTATCATTTAAAGCAAGAGAAGATTAGGAAATGTTTCTTTCAATTATAAAACTTTGGACTTAACATAATTAAAAGAAAAAAAAATGAGCTAATAAGCCGAGAAAAACACACACACACACACATGCAATGAAGTGCTGTAAAATATTGTTCAAGTAAAAAAAAAAACTTATTATTGAAATATTATTAAAGACGAACCGAAAGAAAACAAAAAGTTATTAATAAAAATAAATGAGAAAAATCGTTAATTAAAGTTTTTTCTTTTCTGCTTGCTTGTGACTTTTCACTCTAGCGATTTTACTCCATAATTGAATCACGGTAATGACTAATTATTTATCCAATTCACTGCATATCTTCTGTAAAAAAAATTTATTCTTATCAGCATTTGTTTACAGGAATTTGTTGACATGTCGACTTAAAAAGAGCTTCAAGTTGTTTTTCCCCCACATCTCATTATTCACCACACTGTTTCACTACAGTTTCACTTAAAGTGTAATGCAAATAAATCGTCAGCAAATGTTTTCCTGGTGTTTAGTATAAAATATGGACACATTTCAGATGCACATATCATTCAGTAATTCACAATGGCGAAGTTTATATTTGCATTTGTTCTGTTCGCACTTGTTCTCGTGGTCTCAAGTTCATTCATTCCTTCGCATGAATTGAAAACTCCTGAGGAAGTCGCCATAAGATATCCAGGACATTGGCATCATCACCCAAAGCCACCATATCATCATCGTCCAAGGCCGCCAACCCATCACCATTCAAGCGAATCCGAGTCTGATTCCAATGAATCTGTATCAAATGAAAAACCATCTTCTGTGAAACCTCCTCGACCGACACCTTCTGAGAAACCTCCTTGTCCAACACCTTCTGAAGCTCCAACCGAAAACCCAGAAACGGAAGCTCCAGAAACTGATGCACCACCAACGGAAGCCCCAGAAACGGAAGCCCCAGAAACCGATGCTCCAATAGACGCCCCTGAAACGGAAGCTCCAGAAACGGAAGCTCCAGAAACTGATGCCCCAACGGAAGCCCCAGAAACCGATGCTCCAACAGAAGCCCCAGAAACAGAAGTTCCGGAAACGGAAGCCTCAGAAACCGATGCTCCAATAGAAGCCCCAGAAACGGAAGTTCCGGAAACGGATGCTCCAGAAACGGTAGCTGAATAGACAGAAGCTCCACGAAGCTCAACTAAATGCATGCATTTGATGTATCATGATTTTGAATTATTTAATAAAGCAAACATAAAACAAAATTTCAAATCTATCAATCAAAAGCAACAAGCTAATTTAAGATGTTCATCACAAGAAAGTAGAAATCAGAAATAATTAAAAAGGTGCTGTGCTGTGCGAGTCAATAAGTCAAACTGGAAGCTATTAGAACGATGCCATATTTTTCCCCGTCACCACAGGCCTTTAATTTTTTGATTTTTGTGCCCCATCAACGAAAGGATTTTCTTACTCCGTTTTAAAATTTGCTGTCATTCCAGGTGTTTACACAAAAGTCTCGAAATTCCTTAATTGGATCCAAACAAATATTCAAAACTAAGAAAGTTTTAGCAATGAAAGATCATTCACAATCTTATTTTGTAGTATCCTACTGATGCTATTCATAAGAACAGTGACGAAATAAAGCCCATCTAGAAGAAGCCCCATAAAAAGTTCGGAAATTCCCCGAGACAATGATTAAATAGGTAATCGTAAAATAGAGCAAACACTATTATTTGAACACTTTCAAGCGATCGGTTATCACGGTTGAAACTCGTGATAATATTTTTTCCACCGATAACGGTGACTTATGTGTCAGCAAATGATGTGGATGGAGCATAAATTAACGATTAAACAATTAAAAAAAATTAAAAATGTTAATTATAAATCTTATTTTATTTAGTTAGAGATATAAGCTGTTGATTGAAGGCACTTCTGAAGATGAAGAAATGATACAGCCGATGTCTTAACAGGATATTTTTACAAATTCAGCTAGATACATACATCCGATGTATCATAATTTTGAATTATTTAATAAAGCAAACATAAAAAAATTCAACTCCGAATCAAAAGCAATTGCGTACCAAGCTGCGAACATATTTCGTAGCGCCATCTAGGAAATTTCACATGAAATGTTGTCGATTTCGGGAAATACCGAATGCATATTGCAGTGTAATATTTCAATGTTACAGAAACCTGTGGCAAGAGAGATACATACAGAAAGCAGCAGAGCTGTGTGTTTTAGTTGAATTGATTTTCAATAACTTTTTTTTTACTGGTGGCCTCTGAGTTGCTATTTACTTTTCAACTGCAACCATCAATTACAGTGCGCTTAACGTGAACAGTTTTGATAAAAATGAAACTCATTACGTGCGGAGGAACGAATGGAGACGCGCAATTAGAATTAGTGAGATGCATTCAGAATGGATATCGCGGAAATTAAAAGAGAAATATAAAAACAGTGTGTGTCGCAAGGGGCATTAAAAAGGAACAAAATATATAACAAACGAAACATGTAGAAATTTAAAAGCAAAGTTCGCAAAGTTTTGTGTGTTGAAAGCGAGTAATTAAATCGACAATTGCGGAAATTAAGTCGAGAAAGAGAGAGAAAGAAACCTCGAATGTTCCAAGAAATTTGAAATTATATGCGAAAACATTTATATACAGTACAACACATTCCTATTGGATTCATTGCCTGCCGTATTCGACTGTTTCGCACAAAAAAAAGGATATCGATTGCGAATTATTTCATGAGCATAAATTTGCAATGCTCAGCTCCTTCATTAAACGTTCCAGTGAGCTAAAAGTGCGCAAAATTTTACTTTGAAATATCTCTCGGTGCAGTGTCAACATCATCTAATGGATTACAGAATATAAAATCATAATCCCGCAAAAATAGTGTAAATGGATATTGAGTGTGTACCACAAAGAGGTGTTTGTTGTGGCCCCTACAGTGAAATGAGACGTCGTGAAAAATAAAAGAGTGAAGAAACATGCAAGAAAATAAAAAAATAAAGAAGTAAAACGAAATCGTTCAAGAGCGACAATAAGAAGGCAACAACAACGCTTTGTGTACCGACCGAGTCCCATCAATAATATAAACAACAAACACCAGCGTAACATGTGCATTCATACGCTGTCGTCAACCACCAATACATACAAAACACTATTCAACCGTAAAAAAAAGTTAACATATTCGAGACTTCGTAGCGGAAGCAGCAGCGGAATGTTATCATAACAATTGTTGAATTAACAAAAAAAAAAAAAAACTCTAGTTTCGGTGTGATTTACTAAGAAGAATATTGCGCCGAGATAAAAAAAAATCCAATATAATACACACACGCAAATCGATTGCTGGTCTCAAAAAACAACTTCGACTTCTCTCAGAATTGTGAATTTATTATCAGCTGGAAGTTTTGTGGAAAAAATAATCGTCGAACGTGTGTGTAAGGGGGGAACCTTCCGCCCCAAAGTGTGTGCCTGTCTCTTCTCTCGCACATTGTCGTGACGTCGAAGGATTTTTTTTTTCTGTTCTGTTGAACGGCACCACTATACGACTTGGGTAAGAGATGCGATAAGAGAGAATAAAAAGTCATAAAAATTGTTTCAAATGATAACTGAACGATTTTTTTGTTGTTTCTTCTTCTTTTCACTCGATTCTATAAATTTGTTCAGTATCTTTTGCGGTATTGATTAACGACCGAGAAGCAAATAGAATACGACGATTTGTGCACAGTTAAGGAGACAATTATCTATACGAAAATATTAACTACTACAAAAAAAAGTTAACAAAACAATTAAATGGAAGGCATTCCATCAAATTTCCCAGGTGGAAATGCAGCAAATATGTTGCAACAAATGAGCAATTATAACAACATTCAAAACATACCACAACAACAACAACAACCAATTCAACAACAACAAAATGAACCGGACATGCCTAAGAAAGAAGTCTTTGAAAGACTTAAACGACGTATGGCAATGTACCGGAAGCGACAAGATGAGAGCATTCCGCGCTTCGATCAAACATTCAATGGAGTGTGTGAGCAACAAACCAATGAAACAAATGTCTTACAAAAACGATTCCTTGAAAGCAAAGCAAAGCGTGTGGCAAAGAAAGCAGACAAAAAGCAGACTGAAGTGGCTCCAGTTAATGTTTCAATGGTAATTTGTCATTTGTGTATAAGTGTTTTAGTTGTGCAATGTTTTGCTTCTTTTTTTTTTTTTTTTAACATTTTTATTTCACTTTTAGCATCAACAAAAGTCCCTCAAACGACCTGCAATTGATGATCTCGAGAATGACGTTGATCAACCGCCAATAAAACATCCGGCATCGGCAACAACAACAACAATGGATGGAATGAAATTTTCAGTAGAAATCGTTCAGCAACTTGAATTTTCAACGTCAGTAGCAAATTTACAACCGCAACAAATCAGCACAAACGTGACAGTAAAGACACTTGCGAATGGCTCACTTAAATACGAGCAACAGCAAACGAATGAAATGAAGCAAGAACCAAAAGTGACACCAATAGCTCCAATGATTCCACCGCAACAAACAGCTCCCGATATCTTACAACAAGACTTCAAGCAAGAACCAGACAATGAATTTGCTGATCTCGATTTTCGTGGACTCGCAAATTTTATGGCTAATGACGAAACGGAATTGAATCAATTGTTTTCTAATATCAGTGATGTTTTCGACCAAGATTTATTTGAAGATAAAATTAAACAAGAACCTCGCCCGATCCAACAGCAACAACAACATATACCAATTCTTCACCAACAACATCAAATCAACCAAAACGGACATATGAACGCAATGAATCAGCAATTTAATGGCTACGTAATGCAAGAACCATGCCAAATGCAACAGAAAACATTGCATCAACAACAGCCACATAGAATTTATCAGCAACAACAATCACAGCCCGTTCAAGCTATTCCTGAAATGTCACCAGCAGCGCAAACACTTAAGAACATGGCACAACAACATCAAGTTAAAAATTCAATGGCAATGAATTATATGCGACCCAATGGGCAACCACAAATGCAAGTTCCACCCCAGCAACAGCAACAAACCACACCAATGGCACAGCGAATGCCATATAATCATAACCAGCAATACACTGATTACAATAGCACATTCCATAAAGCTCAAATGCAAATGCCATTTCAACCAGAGATGATAAAGCAGGAAATAATGATGCAACAGCAACAGCCAATGCATCAAATGAAGCCTCAAATGCATCATCAAATGTTTAACGACGATGTTAAACTCCATCAGCAATACCAACAATATCAAAATACTCAATTTGTTGGCAGTCATCAGCAGCAACAACAACAGCACCCCGTGCAAACGCAGTTGCCAAATCCACAAGTGCAACAGCAACGTAATGTCTACAATTCCAATCAGAATACAATGAATGTTCACATGAAACAATCGCAAATGATGCATATTCAGCAAAATAATACTGGAAATGTTCAAATGCAAGGCGGGCAGCATATGCACTTCAGCGGTGATATTAAAATGGGTGACAACAGCTTTATGATGCAGCAACAACAAAATATGTACTTTAATCATCACACTCATCAACCGAATACGCATCCAAATTATGTAAATATACAAAACATGCAAAAACAACGTCAACCACAGCAACAGCAACAACATCATCATCAACAACAACATCAGCAAATGGGAGATCAGGGTAAGAATTCATTTGTCTCTCCACCTCACCATTCGATTACTAACTTATACATTATTTTTCACTTTCCTCAGGACCAACAGCCAACTACAATCTGATGCAAAGTCAATCGATGAGTTTTACTCAATGATGCCATGAATCGACTTAAATTAAATATTAAAAAAAATTCATTTAATTAAGGAAAATTTAAAAAAAATCACCGCCAATGAGCCAAAATGAAATGTGATAGATAAAAAAAAAAACAAACAAACAAATCAATTGCGTAATCAAGCGAGAAGCGCATGAGACAATGCAGATATAAATCCCTGATATTTAAGATGATGAAAAGGAAAAAAAACACTTAATTAATTGCAGACAAACAAAAAGAATAAGAAACATTTATTTGAGAAAAAAAAAAATATTCCATTTATTGCTTGATCTTAAAGAAATGATAAATTAATTATTTTATATTTTGATGGTACATAGATATTACATAGAAAATGGTATATTGCATCTTATTAGATTTATTTATATTTAATATATTATATCGTTCCAGTAGAAATGTTGTTTTGCTAAATTAGCGGTCAACGAGAACAAAAACAAAACAAAAAATTGCCATTTATTTACTCGCCAAACACAAATTTCACTTGAAAATTAGACAAAATCCACTCAGCACCGCTTTAAAGCAATCGACAATTGTTCGCTGGGGCATCAGGAAGAAAAAGAAAACTTTTTATTGCACATTTAGCAAAATTTAAAACATACACACACACACACATACAACAAACAAAAGACACTTTAAAACATAAAAGATCTTATTGTAGATTTCTGAGGGAAATTCTTGTTTTGGGAAAAGAGAAAATTTATGTGGTTTTCTCATGCAGTTAAAGGACTAAATTGGCCATGAGGAGTTACAAAATTCTATGTCTTTAAGGAAATCTTATAGCTGAAAGTAAATAAAAAAAAATGGGAAAAAAATCTTTATTAGAAAAATTAACACGAAAAATTTTGTTTTCCTTTCAAAATTCCACCAAAGTTCCACTTGAGAGCTTTTCATTTCGCTCTGTGTTGAAGTGAAGCCGCTTTGATGACATAACTTCATCAGCAATCGTAAGAAATTCAATAGCAGTTATGCTGGAGCTATTATGTTTTGAGCTGAAAACTAAAGTTATGCAATCGCAAGTTAAGCACACTTTTGATGAGAAATAAAATAATTTAAGTAGAAACAATGGAAACAGCAAATGCAGCAACACAACACAAAAAAAAATCCAAAACCAGCATCAACATCAACGTCGACTTTTATTTTTGCTGCATTTTTCATTTTTTTGTTATTATTCAATCTCCTCAATCTCATACATATATTTTTCTACCGTCCATAACTGAATGACTTTTCAGCATTAGAAATTCTTCGCGGCTTTTTGATGTAATAAAAAACTTGAATAAGCGCCCCGTGCTAAATGGTGGGAAATGTTATTTTATGGAAAAGCTTCTGCTTGTATATGTAGGTAAAGTTTAGCGGGTCTACGTTTGTATATGTAGGTAACGGGCGTCAATTGACGGCCCACGAACAGCGGGTAGCCCGCGAATGGAGAGCGCAACTCATGAATTAGAAAGTGAAAACCGAGCTGGTTTTTTTTTACTATTCAGCGAGCTTGCTGCCGTTTTTTATTATTATTATTATTATTATATAATTCCCGACACAAAAACCGAATTTTTTTCCGTTGTTGACTGCTTGCATTGACGATGAGCCAAGCCAAGCCAAGTCACTCGTTACATTCATTGGACTTGTCCTGAATATATTGGATTGATATTGCAGGGGAATTCTTATCAGCAAATATTAATGGGTCATTACTGATTAAGCCAACGACAAGAAGCCACCAGTTGTGCACAGACATGTTGAGCAAAATATTTATTTTGAATTATCCAGAAAGCCATGCACACACAATGGCGATAATTGATAAAAACAAATGCAATGACAACCGACGAGACACGGCGAATGTGTGTTCGGGGAAGTGAATTGGGTCAGTGCGGCGGCTGTTAATTGCGTTTATAGTGCGCATTTTAATCAAACTTAGAAGTTCTATTTGTAACATATGCATACAAATACAATCTATCTTACATGAATGAATGCTTGTTCTGTTGATGATGTTTGCATTCGGTTCCGTTCTATTCATATCGAAAAGACAAGCGTGAGATGTAGAAAAGGAGAAGAAAGAAACGCACATTTTATGAAATTGGGTCAACGACAACACACAAAATGCAGGCGGTCGATTGTTGTTAGACAAACATTCAATGATGAGATGCGGTTTCTCAATAGGTCTGTAGACATTTTATGATAGGAACTTTGAGATTAGTAGATCTTTTTATATCGACTGCAATGAACAAATTACATTTAATCATCGCCAAGTTCTGTGAATTTTCTAAACATCTCAAGGGCTTCTTTCGAATGATTGATGCTCTTCTCACCTAAAGCAGTCTCAAATTCCCAACAATTAATTTATTCATGTCTAATGCATTTCACTGCCAAAAAGTGCACACAATCTGATGCTTCCTCAAATTGCTTTTTATATTTTTTCGGGGATTTTTCGTTTTTGTTTTGTTTGTTTCTTGGCAGACACAATAATAATGTCGTGAGATGCGGTGAGCTAATTAGACATGACAATGGATCCTACACATGCCAATAATGCACAAACTTATTTTTTCTATTTTCTTTCATTTCTTTTTCAAATCACGTCGATCTTTTGCATTATAATCGTTCACGTGCGATTCCATGTTTGTGGTTAAATGATGCAAATCGAATTCATTGAATCGATTTTATATTGAAAATTGTGTTGATTAATGGATGTCGGGGAGGTGGTGGTGGAGGCATCATCTTCTTGCTGCATTTATGTTTGATTCATTGGGTTAATTGTAGTCAGCGTCAAAAGTGTTGATTTGGTATTTAAATTACTGCAATGCAGCGTTTTTTATATAAAATTTTGAAGTCAAAACCTTTGCACTAGAAAAGAAATTGAATAAGAAATTTTTTGAGATTTTTTGTAATTTTTTTTTATTTTTTTGAAAAATTAAATTTTTCTCTTTAAAAAAAAATTTGATAGCAGAAATTAACAAACTTTTCTCCATTTTCTTTAAATTTGTGCAAGATTTTTTTTTTTTCTTTCCAGGTTTATGCCAAAAGTTAAACTAAAACTGAAATGCTACAAAATAACAAAAGAATGAGATAAGAAACCGTTTGATGATGAAAATGATAAACTGGCAAAATCATTGAACAAATTTTGATGGATTTAATAAATTATGAACTAAATTTGAAGCTGATGGAAATTTGGACACTCAAGAAGGTGCTTCAGGTAAGAAAAATTGCACAAATTGATCGAGGAAATATCGACAGGTTGTCTTAAGTCAGCTCCTTAAGTGCCTCAAATATCTTTTGAGACAAAATAAATTAAAATTGCACACGAATAGCAAAATTACGTTCAATTTGTCTCAACAGAACATTCAACTATCAATTAAGATTTATGGAATTTGACGATAAAAAGTCTGACTTAATATTGAAATGGTACAAAAAGCAACTTAAACACAAAAAAAGGACAATAAAATGAATTAAAATTGAATGAAAATATTTTGATTGGTTTCTGGCTGAGCGATCTCAGAAATTATAAATAAAAATTCTTTTTTTTGCAAGTAAAAAATGTTCATCAATTGAGTGAAGTGAAGTTGCAGCAAATGTTTCAAAGTTCACGAAAAAAAAAGAAGAGAATTTCAAAATAAACTTTTAAGCAATTTTCCAAAATGCAACAAAAAATTGCACTGAAAAAAAGTTGTGCTGTTTTAATTTTAAATGGTAACGTTTAGCGACAATTAAGTCCAAACTAGAAAAAAAAAAAAATGTAGTAAAATGTTGAAATTATAATTAAAAACTTATTGCAAAAAAGAAGCTAAGAAATTCTATAAGTTAAAACTAATAATGCATCCACCTTTGGTGATCGCAAATTTTCATTTTTTTTTTCTTTATCTCAACAAAATTTTTAAAACCTTTTTACATTACACAAATTAATTAATTATTGTTTTTTTATAAAGAAATCTAAACCGAAAGCTTAACGAGAGTAAATTAAAATCAGGGACGTTTAAAAGGCTGCAAATCCCATCAATGTGATACCATAAAATTAGTCTTGAGCATGGTGGATCATTGTTGATGGAATTAGCGCCAGTAAAACGAAATTTTATTTTGTGTAAGAAAAGTAATTGCACCAAAAATTAAGCAAAACAATAATTTTTTTTTTCTTTCCCGGCAAACAAATGCAAAATGCAAATTTCTTGAGTTATTGTGCAAATTTGTGATGATTTTGTGCTAGCTATTGGTTATTGGAGTGTGTTCTTTGGATTTCATTGTCAAAAGAAATTAAAAAAAAGGGCTAGTGCAGCTATTTCAACCCGGAAAAAGTGTGGGAGTTTTTTCTTCGTTTTTTTTTTTTGTCTAAAGTCTTTGGTTACATCCACGATTTGTCCGAAGAAGGAAATTTGCGTAGAAATTGAAAAATGTATAAAAATAAATTTAAGAATAAGATTTTTTATTTTATTTACTTAACATCGATCCATTGCCTACCCAGCACTCCATAAATTACGTATTGTGCAGCATATTCACCATGCCCTGATCACATTGCATATTCATCGAATTCAATTCGATTGATACGATTTGCTTAATTTCGGGATTACTGTGATTACTCAAACGCATAAAAACCTGATTATACAGCAGAATGACATTTGTCTTCTCTTCGTCACAACGTCGCAGCGAATCATTTTCCTTTTGTAGATCTTTGAGCTTCTTCTCCACATCATTTGCACGTCGTTTGGCTTTTTCGCGCGACTTTCGGACGGCAATGTTGTTACGTTCACGTCGCCTTCGATATTCGTCAGTGCCTTTGTCGACATTCTTTAGCGAGTGCTTTCGTGAATGCACGAGGTTCTTGTTGAGCTTTTGGAAGTTTGATATATGCGCTATATGAGATAATTGAATAAATTAAAAAGTTCTAATTAATTTCAAAAATATCACATCAAATTTAAAAGTAATCAAAAAAAAAAAAAAACGCGAAGATTCATCGAATAAAGAAAGCAACAAACAAACTAAACAATAATAAGCAAACCCTACCTGGAACATGTGGCTGATGATGCAGAACAGACGCTGGTGTTAGTGATGTGAATGTTGTCCCATTACCGTTAGTGTTTGGAAATTGATAGCCGCCATTATGGAATGATCCGTTGGACGTCAATTGTTGTAATCGTCGCAGTTCCGTGGGATCGACAGGTTCTTCTTTGATTATTGCACTTTCCGTACTCGATGCATCTTCATTTGCCGTTCCTGGATTTTTTTTTTTGATAGAAGATGGACAGGAAGTTGAAGTTAAGTTCAGTTTGCAATTTTTTTTTTTCGTATGTTGGAACCACGTTGTTGGTGGTCCACCAGCATGTTCCAGGTATTATCACTTATTTTTTATCATTTATGTTAACAGTAACTTGAAATTGATGAATGCAACGTTGCGTTGAGATCGCAATGCAGACATTTTTTTGCGTTTAATTAAATTTAATTCATTTTAAGCTTCCAACATTCGTAGAAAAAAAAATGTTCCATGAATCGCAATTGCGCAATAGCAAATGCGTATAAAAAAAAAGTTAGTCATAACTTTTTTTCTTTTCGTGAACACAATAGAAAAAACTAAATGCGTAAAAAGTGGTAGTGACATAAAAAAAATAGTGAAAACATTGAAAGAAAAAAAAAATAAATTTAAAATTGTCGAATGGATCACTTTCAATTGTACGCAACAATTTGTGCGTCGCTGCAACAGTTGCATGCGAGTCAATGTAACACGAAAGCACTAACTGGAAGCCGCAAATTGATGTTGGAAGCTTTTTGTTTCTTTTGTGGAAATTTATTTCAATGAATTTTTACTAACCTGTCACGCATCCCGGCATGTATGCAAGTGCATTTCCTTGATTCTGTCGATGTTGGAAACGCGCTTGTTGCAGTGCTTTTGCTGCTTCTGATTGCACCATTCCATTCACGCCATTTACTGATGAAACACCATTCACAACAGCCGGAACAACTTTATTAAAGAATGCAAATTGCTCCTGCTCATTTCGGAATTGATCGTCAATGAAATTGGCGAGATCGAGTGAGATCTCAGGATTTGTAAGCTCCTCGAGATCATTCTGGGAATATTGTTGAGCGACTTGTTGGATTTGTTGCTGTTGAATTTGAAGCTGTTGTGGATGTTGTTGGATTTGTTTTTGCAATAATACTGCACCATTTGTCAGTCCATTGCCGATCACATGATCATTCTTAAGATTCTGATTGATCGTTAACGAATTATTATTATTATTGTGATGATTATTATTATTATTATTGTTGTTGTGGTTGCTTTTGGTTTGTGCAGCCATTGATAAGTTATTTTGATTATTATCGTACATTTGAGGTGATTCCATCATTGGTTTCTCATCAGGAGAGTTTAAAATTTTCTTCTTTTTTTCTTGTCTTTTTTTTCTGCACCTCAACACTTAAAATCAAATTTCTTATCAGTCCTTAATTTCTTTCTTGTTGATAGTTTACACTTTTATTTTCCAGTAACGTCTTTTCACTTTCTTTATTTTATTTTTTTTCTGTTTGTTTGTTTGTCACCTAAAATATTTTTTTTTTCCACTGTGACTTTTGGAAAATTTTCTTTTAAAGTTTCTTCATATTTTAATCCTTTCAGGATTTTCAACAGTTTTTTTTTTTCTTTTTCACTCAAAATATAAAATTCACGAAAAATATTTTTAAAACCAAAAGAAAAACAGAAGAAAATTAAAAGAAAAAATGGTTTTTTTTTGTCTACAAATTTCTGTCTTTAATTTTTCTTTTTTTTTTTTGACGTCTAAGTTTTTTTTTTCGGTATTCCTCGTTCAACAGTTGTTAACAAATTGTTTTGAAAATAAAATAATGCAATAGTTTTTACTTTCGTTCGGGTAGCGATTCGCTCGCTTTTGTCAATCGCTCACTCTCTCGCGATGAAAGCTCTCTCTCTTGCGCGCCCAAATGTATTCAGCCGATCGACTTAAGATTCAACGAGAGTGAAATAGAGAGAAGCCGATGTGAAAATTGTAAGTGAATTTCGTTAAGTAAATAAATTTCTTCGGCTTGGCTGAACGACGATGTCATGAACAATATAAAAATGCGCCCGATGACGATTTTTTTTAGATGCGACAAAAATAAATTCGAGAGAATTTTTCTAACTTAAGAAAGTAACTAAGAAATAATTCTCTTGCATGCTCAAAATATAAAATTTTTAACATTTCTTATAGTAAAAATTGAACCTTGAAGATTCGAAATTCACGTAAAAACCTACAACGTCACCGAGTCATTAAATGATACTTTTTACGAATCGCACGGCACGATAATGACGATCGATGATTAAAACAGTTTAATGATTCATTTGACGATGCAGGGAAAATATTTTTATAGTTCCTTGATGGTCACAATTCAGGATTTCGCGAGAGTGATTCATGATTTTTTGTGATCAATTTTTGTCACAAAATTGGGTCAGTTGAATCAACTCCATCTCTATTAAAGAACAAACGTTGATCACTAAAAAGAACTGCATCTTCTGAGACATCTTGAGAGAAGATTTTCTTAAGATTTCTTTCAAAGATCTTTGAAGTTCGCTTTTTTATTTCTTTTACTTTGCTCAATTATATAACCGAGATCGAAATTAATAGCAAAAGAAAAAAGTTTACATTTCTGCTGCCAGAAGAAAAAAAAGTCGTGGGTTCAAATTGATATTTTCTTTTGGGTGATGGCTTTACTGAATAGGGTTGGTGCAAGTGTTTGTATTTAATTTTAGAATTTCTTATCAATTTAAATGAAAAATCAAATTCAAATGAGAATAGCAAAAGTGATGATATTTCAGAAGTAATCTCATAATGTCTTCACTCATCCTACAATCGTTATACTAGAAATGTAGTCAAACGAGATGGTTGAAAGGCAAAAAAATTAAAAGTTGTGGGCGCAATTGATCACTTCCAAATGCAGAAAAATGAAGAAAAATGAAACAATTTCTCACCATAATTGCAGTTCTCAATTGCATTTCAATGCAAACCAAAAGACAACGAAATAGCAAATAAATAAAAAAAAAAACTCGTTCCAATTCCCATCGAAAGTTTTGCTAAACGAAATTTTTTCGGGTGAATTTAGAAATTTTTTCGGGGGTCTTTGATTAGTCATTTGTAGTTTTCTGTTGTTTAGTGAAATTCCAATGAAGTTGTAATTAATACCTGACCAGTTTGGGTCTCAGGGAATGATTCGAGAAAATTGCTGAATGCTCAGAAATTTCATTTGTCCAGTGCATGATCGGATTTATTTTATTTTGATGAAAATTTGCATGGGGCTCCGTCAATTTGAACTTTTCCCTCTCGATCTTTATCTGAACTTTTTGATAGTTCAAAATTTAAATATCATCAGTAACAAAAAAAAAAAACAACGAAAGAAAGATTTATTGAATTTCGATGAAAATGTCAGCGAGATAAAAACTTGTTTATTATTTAATGCAAAAAATGAAAATAATCTTCCATGCGATTTTCCATAACTCAACGACATGACCCAAATAGCATTTCCTGATCATCAGCGAGCCTCCAAAATTGCATCACATTATTGGATAAAAGCAACCCAAAAATATTTTTGTGCGAGACTCTTTCAATGGAAATTCATAGATACAAAGATCGCTTGCATAACACAAATAACAACGGTCGAGGCGTGCAGTGGCGAGTGTGAGAGAGAGAGAGAGAGAGAGCAAGCGAATAATGTTAATTATCTAAGAACCGATTAACCCACATTCGTGAAATTTTCAACCGAAAAACCCAAAATCCAGAAGAGAAAGAGAAGAAAGCGCTGAGCTGAGTTAAGCTGAGCAGCAACGCAGCAACAGCGGAGAGAGACTTTGTTGAGCTTTTGAAGTAAATTATGCAACAGCACAGTGCCAATTAATTATTTGCTTACAAGTTCACGATGATCACAAAATTGTGATCGTCGCTCAACTGAAAAATCGTCATCGAGCGTCGTGAAGATCGTGATTAATGATTGGTTAATGATCTATTGTCACTATTGTCGATTATTGTTTCTGTTATCAATGGATAAAAATGTAATTCACTCGTCAAATATTTTGATGACGACTCAAGTTTTCAAAAGTTTTTATGATTTTGTCACGAAATCAATTTTTACGATAGAATGCGCACAATTTTGTCGCTTGCGCGATAAGTGAAACCTTGAAAATCCACGCTCGAGTTTGACGCGACGAAGGATTTTCTTATGTCATTTATGAATTTTATTCTTCTGCCATCTGGAGACTTGCAAATGTTGTGCAACATGTGAATCAACAACAAATCAACATCAACACGATTTTTCGTGGGTGCAAAAAAAAAACAAGAAAATTGCACAACAACTGCAAAAGAGCTTTCCTGAATAGCGCAACAAAAACTCTTTGTCTTATCTCTAACAAGAAATTTTTCACGACTTTTACAAAGTTTTTGCAACACAATTCCGAGCGTAAAAAAACATTTTTCCCCCAAAAGCCACAAAGTCATGATGCAATTTTGCGAAGCCATCTAATGAGCATAAATTGCACTTTGGCGAATTGACATTTGTCGCTTTGACGCTGTTATCAATTTTAGTTCTGCCGCTTAGCGACCCATTTTTACGTTGTAGTTACATTGCAATTAGTTGTACCATACCGAGCGTATTTTGATCCTTTCTTTGTTCGTGTAATAACTTTCATGATCTACATCAATATCAATCGATGTGATTTGATATATTTTTATTTATATGTTGACCCAATTCAGCGTCCCAAGTAAGCAAATGGAATGACAGAACTCACACTTCATATCAAAAGTACAAGAAAAAAATTATTTTTTATCAACTTCCCCGATAAGGTGCAAAGAAATAATAAACAATTGTGAGCAACAACAAATGGTAAACGCACGCCGCGACATGTCAGCAAACATGAAAGCGCAACTAGAATATCAGAATATCCTCGTCAATTGAGACATTTGATAAGAATGGTCTCTGACCTGATAAGATGTTTGTAGAAGGTAATTCCGATGAAATGATCAGAGTTGGATTTATTATGCTGGTTTCGCTTCTACAGTTTCGATAATTGTACGACAAACTAATCAACGACATCAACTGATAACAAAATGCTTTGTGGTGAATTTCTAGTGAATTGAATTAGAACACTCGCGCTCCTGTCGCCATGTATTTAGGTCAATGGTAGTTGATGGCGCGGAATTTTCAAAGCCCAAACTGATAACGAGCCCTTTTGTGCCTTTTTTTTGTTCCAATGTTATCAATTTTCTTTCGTTTTCTGTTTTTGTCTTTTTCTGCAGCGACATCAAATTCAGACGCAAAATTTAAGTAAAACGACAAAAGTCAGCCATTGGGTTTGTGTGTCGACGATGAATGAATGACGTGATGCTTGGTTATATAACCGACGATCCATCCAAGCGAGAGCCAAAAAGCCAAGCACAACATTACTTTTTTGTGGGTTCCATTCATCGCTGATGTTAAGTCAAAATTTACAATTTTTATTCTTAAAGATTTTTTAAAATTAGAATTTGACTTTTTTCGATAGTAAATGAAAATGGACGAAAATTATGAATATTGCCCATATCCAGCAAGCTAAATATCGCTTGCATGTCTGAGTGAAAATAAAAAAACTGCGCAACTTGTTTTCACTTTCTATTTCCATCCAAACATTTTGTCTAGTTTTTTTTTTAACCACTCCAAAGCTTAATTTTATGTTGCTGTGTTTGTGTACACGCGCTGGTGTCTCACCTACATATACAAATGTGCCGTTAGCTGAAGAGCTTCAAGCCACCAGCTTCGATTACGTCGCTCGTGAGGCAGTCAAAGAATTTTTTTATTACGACAAAATTTCCAAGCTTGGCCTTTGATGATGTTTAAGCGAAATTGATGATGGAAAATTCTAACAGAATATTGCGATGGAAATGGAAAGTTGCGGCCAACGGCCTGTGATAATCATTTTCCATTCAATTCTATAGAAATTGTTGAAATAATAATATTACAATTCAGTTTGCAAAATATGAAAACTATCCCCGATGCCATACAACAGCAAATTGCCGCCTATTACATCACCGATCCAGCTTACATTACGAATCAAAACTGTCATCAATTCTTAGACTCATCATCAATTCTGCGCATTTCGTAGCGACAAAAAAAAAATCTTTTTCTTTAAGTTGTTTGCATTTGTGAATTGGTGAAAGCGAAAGTGAACAACGAGCAAAGCCAATAAAGCTCACAGACGACAAATGTCGCATTATTAATATTCGAACGGATTGATGAACCAAAGAAGACGGAGAGAAAACGATTTCAAGGTAACTGGGACCCGACATACGCATAAAATTTTAATAAATTTTCCATTTTATTATGCGATATGCAGTGCGGCAGTGCGGGATGTTGTGAGCATGTTTTAGTTGTAATTTGCTCGATCGATCATTTCTGCCATTGAAGATCAAATCCCTTAACAGAAAATCACTTCCTGGAAAATCTAAAATTCTCTTCCAGAATAATTTCATTCGAATTTTTAGACAATTTTCTTGTCTCAATCTCAACGAGATTAATTTTATTCTTTTCTTTTTTCTTCGACTTCGATCCACTGACCCAAATTTTAAAAAAGCCAAAAAAAAAAAATAAAAAATTCAAATAAAGATGAACAGTCGTCGCTGATTATGCAATTTTATGTAAACAGCCCAAGCGAAGTCAACGCCAAGCGAGCATCACAAATTCGACAGAGAAAAAAAAAGTTTCTCGCGGCGCTTGATAGCTCTAGTTTGAGCTGGACACGAATAAACGAAAAAAAAAAATAAAAATTTGGGGCATCTTAGAGTTGTATGTCTATGTGTAAGTGATTTGTCTAAGTGCATCCACTTTTAAAATATGTTGGCTCTACGCACATGTGCATTCATATTTCTAAAATCAAAACTAGGTCGGGGCACCGAAAAAAATTTAGAACTTCTGGAATTTCATATATGAAAATAAGAATTTGGGCCATAAATATCAATTGACCCAAAAAGGGCTGAAGATCGCAGAACAACGAGAAGTCTAAGAGCTTAATGATTAGAAGTAATTTAGCTTTTGATTCGATTTTTTGTGATTCGTTTTGTCAAATTTTCTTTCCAACAAATTTAGCTCTTGTCACTGCCGAAAAATCCCGAAAATTTTCTTGCCACGCTGCACATCTTATTTTCTTTCTTTAGAATTTCAAATTGTGTATTTAGATGCTATTAATGTTGTGACCTAGTTTTGCTATTAGCAGCAGCATGTGTATGCTTTTTGGGTTCTCAAATGCGTGCGCGGCCCTTAAACATACACATAAAAAAATAAAAATATTTCTTTATCTCCCACAATAAAAAAAAACGACGCTTAACGATGGCAGCAAAGTCATTTATTTAATTTTCTTATTTTTGGTGCTCGACGCGTGAATGTGACACGAATGTTTGATTGAAAGAAATTTTTTTTTTTCGTGCAACATAAATCGTGTGACGCATCATTTGTTGCGTGCACAATATTCAACGCGAAACCATGCGACAAGAGAGGAGAAAAAGCTCAATGAGCTGTTAATGAAGCGACACGTCAAAGACTAATAAGTAGGTCAGAACGCATTTTGAACGGATATATTTTAAAAATGGAAAATTTTATTTCCTTTTATTGCTTCTAAGATCCTGAAAGATTCTTAAATATTTCCTTCGCTTATTGCCGGCCGCAAAGTCATATCAGGAAATAAATTAATTATGAATTTTAGGTTTAAAATCGACTTAAAATCATTCAAACAATTTTTTTTTATTAATTGGATCGTTCAATAAATTAACAAAATATTGCTCGACTTGTACTTTTTTTTAAATATTATTACATTTTTCTGCTGACCTAAAGACATTGTTGCCTATTGCTGACTTACTCCAATTTTGGTTCACATCGGTTCAATTTCCTTGTTCGTCAGCAAAATATCTACAACCATATATTACAATGAATCACCATTGTTGACTTCTTTTAAAGCGATTCGTAATTGTTGTTGGCGTTCATTTGGTGCTTTTCAATATCGCTTTGAGCTGATTTTATAGTAAAAAAAAATTAGAAACTGCAAATGCGGTAAAGAAATAAAAAAATCATAACAAGTCTTAATTTAACAGCAAAGTGTTCATTATGCAACAAAAATATTTTATTTTCGGCGGATTTATTTTTAGCTTGTTAAACTTAGGGATGATGAAGCTATTATGGGCATTAAATAATTCACTACGAAAACTCGCCATGACTTTCAATTGTTGTGAGTGCTGATGACATAAAGATAAAGACGTTCGTGAACTCTTTCGTCTTATGAATTTGTTTCTTTATTAGACATTTTGCCAAACAAAACCAACCAAGGACGACAATAATCGTACAAGAAAATTTGTTAATCTTCAGCTGAATGTTGATTAAAGGTTGTATGTTATTTATTAAATAAATTCTGTGCAATAATAAAAATGGCTCAATATCCTTAACATAATTCTCAAATTTTTTTACTTCTTTTCATATTTGAGTTTTCTTCTTTTTTATTACGTATGCATTGAGCTTTAATGTTATATATTGAAACATTGCTGCGGAGCTAACGATATCTGTAATAATATATCTCATTTCGTAACAAGATTCTCCATCCTACCCCAAAATACTTATTACATTTTTCACACAACAATAATTCGGTGAAGTTTATGTTCAACAATTTTTGAAAAGATATAATTTTTTTTTGCCTTTTTTCATGCCCCAAATTGGGTTTTTTTTATCTGTTTTTTGTTATTCAACATCAAAAATATTTTTTGCGCGCGCACGAGTTTGGAAAAACTAATGAAAAATTGTTGAATAAAAAGTGTGCTCCATTGCATCATCACGGCAATGCCAAAAACGAGAATTCTCCAAAGCCGGCTAAAGAGCTGATCAAATGGTAGTGCAATAGTGCAATGCAATGTTGTGCAACTTTCTTGTTGATGCACTTTGTGGAATTTTTAGTGAATCTTTTTATTTTTGCTTATCTGATTGAATTTTTATTTTTTGCAAACGGTTATTCAACAATTGAGTTAATAAATCGCCTTCTGGCGTTCGACTCGCGGCATGTTTTTTTTTGGGGAGATCGTTATACAGATCAGATGAAAAGTTCCCAGAGAGAGACGACAAACAAATATCGCACCATCAAAATGCCATCAATGAGCTAAAGATGGAATTCAAGTCGAAGAGACAAAAAAAAATACTGAAACAGATAAAAGTCATTTCAATTGTTAAACTTTTTTCTTTCTTGGATTCAAAAGAAAAAAAAAATATTTTTCACTGTTGGAGCTTTCTGCTGATACAAGTTGGTTCAGGTAGTCGATGTGATCACTTATTTTAGCTTTTTATTTGAAAGCTCAACACAAAATTTGTTTAAATTTTATCCAAACATCTCAAAATTTAACTTAAAAAAAAGAGTTTCAAACTCTTCCGGGTTCCGATTACCGATCACAACTTGTAAACATCACAATGTTGTGCGATGTTAAATAAAATTATATGCATTTGATTATTCAACTGGTTTTTTGTTTCGTTGTTTTAAAATGCTTGCGAGCAATGAAAGTAGGTTAATCACGTGACCGAGACATTTTTATTTATGCTCCCTCTCTCTCTCTCTCTCATTCACTCCACCTCTCTCACTCACAAAATACACGATATTCGATTGATTATAAAAATAAAAGAAAAATAATAACAACAAATGAAAATTATACAATTTGTTGCCATTATAATGCCAGTAATTTTTTTTTAAAAATACTTTATAATTTTCATTGCTGCTGTATGGTGGAAAAACTTCGTGAGCTGGTGGAACAACAAAAAAAAAATTATGTAATTTTACAATGTTAAACAAAGAGTCGAAAAGAGTAAAAGAAAAATTATAAAATAATTAACGAAAAAAAAAAAAAAGATATGGATTAGATCAGCAATTGTGTCTTTTGGACTGAAGCGAAATAACATAAAGAAAATGTCACATAATCGTTTTGGAATTGAAAATTGTGGGAAAATTGTAATTTTTTTTTTAAATCTGAAACATAAAACAAAAAAAAAAATTTAATAAATTTATGAATTTCTGGAGATAAATTTTATGATTCAATTTCTTGCGTAACTTCAAATTCTCGGAAGTTTTTTGGGCAAATGTAATAATTTCCATTCCGAATATTTTCTCCAAACAAAGCCATGATGGCAATTCAGAAATTGTTGATGTAGGTAGATCAAAATTCAACGACGGGCAAAAATAAATTAAACAACAACAAAAATCCAGTAAATAAATTAAAAATCAACAAAAAAGTGAAAGTTTTTTTTTATTTCTGATATTCACAATTTGTTGCTGGCCGGGTGATATATTGTGTGTGTGTATCAGTGGCCGGTTTTGGCGCCTAAATGGAGTAATAATAAGTTGAACAAATATGTCCCAAAGGAGGTTTAAAATGTAATTTATTTTATTTATTTATTTTTTTGAAATCCTGTTCTGATCCATCTGACTGAGCAATTTATAAACTGCGATACTTCCATCATCAATCATTTCCTTAAACATTTACTTCGCGCTTTCTTTCTCGCATCTTAATTCGTCATTTCTTCTTCTGATGAATTCCAGTTTATTATGCTTTTTTGCCATGACCTAGCGCAAAAGCCTCATGATGTCGATGTTGTGTAATTCAACTGTTCCACTGCCACACTGCCGTCGTTTGCTTGTTTACTTTTTTGATTGATGAATTTTTTTTTTTTATGGGAAAGTTCAAAAAATATTTTGTTTTCTTGTCAAAATCAAGTTTTTTCTTTAATTTCTAGTCCATTTTTTTCGGTAAAATTCCAATTTCATAGGAAATTTAATAATAAATAAATCAGAAACTTGCGATCGATTAAAATAAAGCTTTTTTTTATCTCTCATCGTGTGGGTGGACCTTCATTTCCGGGCACATTCTATAAATCAATTTCCTACAGAAGCGTGCACTTTAATTACAATCAGAGTATACAAAATCCATCATTATTTGATATGATCTGATTGCGATTATTGTTGACATTTTCGAGTTGCTGCTTCAGACTCGATTCGAGCTTTAAAAGCGATTCCTGCGGAATTCATTTGATAAGAAATTTGAAATGAATTAACATTCATTGTGCAACTTACTTTTTCTTTAAGCTTATTGCAAATGTCCAATCGAAGGTTTCTCTCTTCTGGTGTCATGCCCAATAAAAGTCCTTCTTTGTGCTTTGTCAGGTACGCAATTTCTGTTTGATTCTTTAAAATTTATTCCACATTCAATTAATTGCTTAATTGGATTAACTAATTAATTTTTGTTACCTTAAAATATTCCTGCGCTAAATCCATATGTTCCTTATAAATTTTCTGTGACGTGGAATCATTGGTCGGCAGTACTGGTCTTAAATGTGGATCAAGTATCTGAAGCATCGCAATATCGAGTTCTTGCTTGCTTGTTTGGAATCCATTGACGGATGTAGATTCGACATTAAATCGTGAATTTGCCGGAGCCTGTGATTGTCCATATGGTGATTCATCACGCAATGTTGTTGTCGTTGAGTTTTTCGTGATTGTCAGACCCTGATTTTTGGCTGTGAAAATTGTTTCCCGTTAGTTAAAAAATGCTTGAGTAAGAAAAAAAACGAACAAAAAAAAATATTGTGCAAGTAAACAGAGAAGAGAATCTCAAGTCGACTTTTTGGGGGGAAAGAAGTCTGTCTAAGATGATTCGGCGAGTGGATTTTCTTCGCTCGCTTTCTCTATCTCTCTTTGTTTCTCTCGGGTCGCCACATCGCCACACGCTCGATGAATCATCCGAAAATTATTGTAAACATTTCTTTTGAAAATTTTCTTCGAGAATCTCGCGCTGCTTTTTTATACATCCCAGATTTCCCCCAGATTTTCATCGCTGTTTTTTCTTTCTTTATTTTCCGACAAAATGAATTTTTCTTCATTCAATGTATTGAGTTTCAAGTGAAGAAAAAAAAAAAGAAATAAAAAGTTCACCAAAAATTCAATAAATTCAATGAACTCTTGTGCCGAAGAAGTTTATCATATATATCACTTGCACATGTGCAATGTGGGGGGGGGAGGTGGTGGTGCAGGCAAAGAAAACCTTGAATTCTTTTTCTTAATTACAGTAAATAATCCAACAACAACTACTGCACTCGGTAATTGCTTTCTTATTTTTTGTTGCCATTTTTTTTTTCTTGGCCGCAAAACCTAAATAAAAACTTTTTCCCTCTTAATTTATGATCGTGACACTAGTGAATTAATGTCCTTAATCGTGTCGTAGAATTTTCTTCTATTTTTCGCTTCACAAATAAATAAAGAATTTAAAAAAAAAATTGTGATCACAAACTTAGCATTTCTTTCTTTCTTTTTTTGTTATTTCTTTTTCATCACAGTCGATTTGATTGCATAATTAGAATTAAAATTCACGATGCACGAGATGAGTCACCACTATTCATCAAGATTCCCTTCACTCATCAATTTTGCGCGAAGTTTTTTCGCTCTTTTGTCACGTCGATTAAGAAATTTGTCTTCCATACAACAAATTGTTGAAGCTTTTTTTTTGCGCTAATTATTTCTGTTTTTTTGTTTATGTCTTTAATTTATTTTTTTTTCTTTGGTTTCTTCTTTCGCTTCTTCTTTTTTACTTCGTTCAATCGAGATAAATACGCGGACAATATTTCGGACAAACAAATTAGCACGATCACGAACTGAGTGAAGTGAATAAAAAAAAATAAATAAAATTCTTCTTTTGAGATTGCTCACGCGGCGATCGGACCTACAGCGGTGGAAATTGTTAATGAGTAATTTTCATTTTTTTTTTTTTTGGTGATCGCTTCGAGATTTCGTTCGCCTTGCTCGCGAAATTCGGATTTTTCTTTTCCTTCTGCTCAGAGCTGTTAAATTTTTTTTTTTTGCGGAAAAACTGAAACGACGCGTTTTATTGAATTAATAAAATAATTTCTTTCTTTTTTTTTTGTGTGTTTTCGGAAATGAAATTTTTCTTCTCATTTAATGAGTAATAGTGAACAGGGTTGGATGGACTTGGCTAACGAGTGAAAATGAAGGAGAGGAGAAAGAAATGAAAAAATGATGAATCATTTTCTTCTAGTGCAAAAACTCATTAGAGAGTGAGAGGATCGCGTTTGCCGAAAATTTTTCTTTTTGTCACCAGAAAAAAAGAATTTCACTAGAAATAAAAATGAATTCAGCTCATGAATCAACGACGGGCCTTCGATTTGAATTATTTCAAAGAAAAATGAAAGATTTTGACAACTATCATAATTAAATGGCTTCCATTTTATGTGATTCATGGGCATTCACGGGAATGGATTGAGGGCATTCAATAAACGCTGACAAAAAAAAAGTTAGAAAAATGAAAAAGTTCACGAAGCAAAAAGAAAATTTCACGAAGTTTATTTTCGGAGAGTCGTGAATTTGCTGACGTAAATTGTTGTGAATTGTGATGTTGAAGGTTTTTTTTTACTCACCGGAATTATTTCCAAGTAGCCTCTGTAGATCAACATTCTTGAGTTCCCATGCGTTTGGATCGACATCAAGATTCAGCGGTTGCATCATTGGCATTTGCGGCATATTTATTGTACGAACTTTTGGCGGTTCATTAGGTGTCGTTTGTCCATCATGAAGTGATGAAACAATTATTGGACTGCCACTTGAACCGCCACTGCCCCATCGAGCGTCTGCTTGTTGTGCATTTGGCAAAAGAAATTGTTGCGTTGGCGTTCGTGATCCACCGATTTCCGTTACAAGTCCTTCATATTGATTCGAGACTGGTGATGCATCAACTCGAATTCGAGGCGTTTGTTCAAGTTGATCCTGTTGCCAATAAACATTTCCCGTTAAAATATTCGAATGAAGGTTCGTTTCAAAATCAAATGTATCCAAATAATGTTCATCCTAAAATTTAATTTCAACATTAGAAATATTTTAGACATTGACGCAGAATTGACTCACTGGCTCATCGTCGTCATATTCGTTAAGATTTAATGGCTCAACATCCGGAAAGAAATCACACAATGTAATCATTCTTTCATGCACTTCTGCCATTGATGGTCGATTTTGTGGATTTGAATCCCAACATGCAACCATTAGATTCTCTATTGGTGATGGACATCCTTCAATTAAGTTTGGTCGATGACCTGAAATGTGACATTAATTAGTATTTATAAAGATTTGTTGTTTTAACAGAATAATTAACCTTTATGAACGGACCACATGATGCTGTAGGTGTGTTCAATGTCCTTGAATGGTTGTTCCCTTGCCAGGACTTCCCATAATATTATTCCCCAACTAAAAACATCGCAACGTTCTGTATAGTTTGAACCTTCAAACACTTCTGGTGCCATCCAAGCGGCGGATCCCTTATTGTTTGTCATCAGTGTTGATTTATCAGTGACCGTTCCAAAGTCACAAATCTTAAGGAGCATTCCATCATTCACTAACAAGAGATTTGGTGGCTTCAAATCTCTGTGGATAAGCGGTTTGGGTGTCATTTGATGAAGATATGCAACACCATCAGCACATTGTCGACACCATGACATCGCATGACTCGCTGTGTATTTAATGCGGGAACAATGGAGGAGATTATAAAGTGAGCCACCTTCTGCATATTCCATTAGAAGACAAACATTTGGCCCCTTCATGCATGTCGCATATAATCTTATGATGTTTTCATGCTTCACGCGAGACAAGTAATGGACCTAAAATTTAATTTAATGATAATAAATAAATTTTTGTAGACTGAAACAAATATTACCTCCACAAGAGGCCCCTTTCCGGGCATCAATGATAAAAGTTTAACAGCAACGACCTTATTTCTCCAGTTGGCTTTATAGACCGAACCAAAAGATCCCTTTCCTATCAGCTGAATGATTTCAATTTCATTTTGATCAATTTCCTCACAATAATATTCTTCATCCATAAAACTATTGCCGTCATTTCCTTTAATTCTTTTGTCTGCCATTCAATATTCTTTAAATTTGCGCCTTGTGATTAGTTTCAGTTATTTGCTATTTATTCGGTGGTTTATTTATCAGGAACTTGATAATCGACGCATATAAAGTAACGTAGGAGCCAAAAGAATTTCAGAAAATTGAATTTAAGTTGAAATTGTGATGTCGATTTGCATTTATCCGATGTTAGTATGAATGGCGATTTTGCACTTATTACTATTTAGCTCTCTGTTTCTTATTGATTAGATGTTGAAGGCTGATAAGAATAGTTTTCAAGAAGTAAAAATGTTTTTTTATTCTTCTATTTTTGAAGTTCGTAATGCAGTATTGAATTCGGTGCGGTATGAACAACACAATTTGAACTAATTCGACACAAGGAGCAAGACTTGAATCACCATGACGAAAAAGCCCGTTTCGTTTTCCTGTTACAGTCGTTAGCGTGGTCCTTCTCATATGTTTTCAATGAGAAACATTTTTAATTTTTAATTACGAAGCAAATTGCAAAAATTAAAATATCAGAACGACATAAAAAAAGCAAAACAAAAGAAATTTGCAGTTATTTATTTCGACAAAAGCTTAATAATTAAAATCGCTCAACTTACAAAATTAAAATTTGCCATGGAAATGAAAATGTAATTTTTAAGAAGTCTGAAGAAGTCTTATCATGATGAAATTACAGTTGCAAACATTTGTCAGCATAAATGGTTGGGTTCGTTAGACTTTAACAAAAGAATAAAAGAAAATCACTATCAGATTACGAAATGTTTCCTTCATTCAAGCATAATCAATGCTTTATGCAAATTTAAAAAGAACATTAAGATAATTTTTCACGACTGCTGGTACAAATTTGAATAAACATCAAAAAAAACGAAATTGAGGAAAATTATGATGGAAAATCTGAAAATCTCGCGAGACAAGCGAAGCGTCTCGATGAAAAATGATTTTTCCTGGAGATATTATATGTCAAGTGCGAGGAAAATTATTTCTCCCGCTTCAGTTTTCCTATTTTTCAACCCATTGGATGACTGGCACGCGATTTTCATTCGCTCTTGCAATACATACGCACAGAAAAACAAAGCGTTTCCAATTAATTTAATCACAAATGAGAAATGATAAGACACCCTCAGTCCTTCAGTGCTCATCCCTTTGCTATTTTGCATTTTTAATTAATCACAAAGCGTGTGTTGGTGCGTAGTTGAAGCATATAAAAATCGAATGTCACCGTGAAAACGCAATTAAAATTAAAAGTCATTTGTGGGAAAATTCATTTCCGATTTTAATAAAAAAAAAAATTATACAAAACCAAAATTGTGGAAAAACACTTTCAATTTTCCTCAATCTGCACATGTAAATTGTTTCCGATCAATTGGAAAATTTCTACTTTATCTCGATTTTTGTCCAAAATAAAATTTTCTCCCATGGGAGGGAAAAAAAACTCATCAATCCGGATCCCGTTAATTAAAAAACTTTTCCTTATTCCACAGCCAACAAAACATCAGCAAAAGGCTTGCAAAAAGCTTCCTTTTGTTGTTTAATGTAAACATGCTCTCGGTGAAAAGCGTGGAAAAGTTTTGTTTTTCCTTCATTTTATGCCGTACGACGTTAATTTTTGAGCTTCCAATGGTACATTGCAAGCACAAACTCATATTGTAGCAACATCAGAAATTACATTGTAAACATTCGCAAATGATCAGCAATAATGATTAATTAAGAAATTAAAGCTCTGTACACAATTCATTTTTTAAATAATGCATTACGACAATTCATTCGAGATGTTTATATTTTGAGATATGTTGCGCAAGTTATCTCGCTCTCATCATTGCTCTCATTTTTGCAACATAAATGGAAAATGGAACAGACAGAACATCGGTAGTGTCTTTCCATATTTCATATTGTGCTGCTTGCTATTCGTTTCTCATTCATTCGGTAGTCGTTGTCCGAGTATGTTGCACAGTGAACGCAATAAAAGTGTGAAGAAATTTTTGGACAATTTTTTTCTTCAACCCTTTTAAATTTCCTATCTGAAAATTCATCTGGAAAGTTTTTTTGCACGGCTTTTTCCTTCTACGTGTCTGTCTTTTCCCTGTTTGTGTCCTGCCTGATCCTGTCACTGTCTGTGAAAAAAAAAAAAATCATCAATTGGTTTTAATGCCAAACAACATTTTCATCCCTTAAAGCGAACAAGAGGAAAATTCTTCGCATTTCCCTTCTCCGAGTTTAAAATAAAAAAAAAGGATTACAATAGAAAACAAACATTCAGTGCAAGGATATTTGAGGTTTAAAAAAAGATTCAAAAGCAGAAAATTTCTGAATTTGTAAGTGTTAAAGTGAAAATCCGAAATGGTGGAAAATTTTAAAATGCAGAATCCATTTGAATCCTCCCTGGAAAGTCCCAAATAGAGTCCTGTGGATTACATAAGGAACAAGGACTCAAAAATTGTTTGAAACTATAAAAAAAAGGAAAAAAGTGTAAAATGTGAAAAATTATTTCTATTCATCCCAAAGAGGGATTAGTTGTTTTGGGGTTTTTTGTTTCTCGCCTCTACGTAAGCGTAATGTGGAGAGATATAAAAGTTTGGGAGTCGAGGAGCAGGATATATCTGACACATGACATGTTTCGGGTCGACTTTTGGGGTGTCCGGTCCGGTAACGCTTCTTTAAATCCAATTAATCCACTCAACTGACACTGGAATAACCGACGAAAAAAAAAAAAACAAAGAAATTGTTATTTGTGAAAATTAATTTTCGTTGTGCAATTTTTTTTTCCGGGAACCATTTAAAAGCTGAAAAAAAAAAAAACAATTAAAACAACATTCATAGGATTTTCCCATTTATTTTGAAATGAAAATGGCAGAAAACAACAACGTCCAGAGCAGAGCAGAGCAGTGAGATGAAAGTTTCTCTTTTTGTGTGTGTATGAGTTTTCCACGTTTCTGCGTTTTTCCAAACATTTTATCGATTTGTTCTTCGCTGAATAATAAAAAAAAAACGAATGAAGAACACAAAAAGAGAATAAAACATTTCAGCACAATTTTCCTCGTTTCTTTGAATCCAGTGCAAACAAACATACAAACACACACAATTGGATTCTGTGCGGCACATGTTGAGATGTATTAGTAAATATTTGATGATGTGGGTGGGGGAGTCAATACACACAATCAAACTGTTTGTATCTTTTTATTTTCTTGCGTCGAGAGGAAAAGAAAAGAAAACTTTTCTCAGATTTTTCTTGCTTCAAGCAGCAGCAGCAGAGAAAGAAAATTGGAACGAAAAAAAAAAAAAAACTCTCGACGATGATGTGGAAAATAAATTTTCCTATTTTTTTTTTATGTTGCTTGCCTTGGTGCTCTTCGGCACAAATTTGCACAAACTTTTCTGTCATCGTCACCCGAGATTTTGATGGATTTTCTTGTGTATTTTGTGTTCCGCTCTAGAGTGTTGTGCCATTGTTCGAATGTGTCAACTTTTGCCTTCGCTTCTTTCTTGTCCATCCACTTAAGATGTCACTTCCACCGATTCTCTGATAATCCTTTTTGCGGGACACCCTCTGGCTTCAACGTAAATATTGTTGGCTCCCCACCATCCCCACACTACTCTCTTGAACCACTTAACTCCTCACGCAAACATGCTTTCAAGAGTCTCGAGTGTTTACACTCATCGCTCTGGAGTGATGATAGTTGTGATAAGAAACAAAGTGAAATTTATATTTATTTTAAGGTTACGACATATTGGAAGTCATTTGACTCCTGCCAAAAGACCACGCCCATTAATTACAAAGTAATTAAACATTCGCATGTGAATTACAAGTCGCAAGATGAATTAGTTATCATCCCTTCGCGTAAGCGTTTTGATAAGTGGAAAATTTCTTAAAATAAAATATTTAGAGCATAAAAATCTAGAGTATGTTTATGGAATCATTGTGGGAATATCTGCTCCACATGACAAAAACAACGGAAACGCAATGGAAAATTTCCTTAATAAATAGGGTGGAAGGGAGTGGGGATAAACAAAAAAAGAAAAGAGATTGTCAAAGACATTGAAAGTGACAAGGCATGTGCAGAAGAATAAAATTGGCGAGAGAGGGCGACGTGAAAGCGGTGGGTGGTTTAAGAGCTTGAAACTATCTAAAGTAATATTCCTTTCGTCTTATCAAGTGTGCAAGAAACAGCCAAACGAAAGAATTACGCAAATAACGGATCTAATGAAAATTGATGAAAGAAACTTTGTTTGTTATTTTTTTTTGTCCGTGGACTTAGCAGCGGGATTTTCCGGAGGATTAATGGAACGAAATTTTTTCACCATTTACGATTTAAGATGAGAGAAAATAAAAGAAATCCACGTCCAATGTTAATCCTTATTTCTCAATCTTGCAGTGAATATCAATCAATCATGATGCAATTCGTTAATGGCCTAAAAAACTTGAACTGAGCGTGAATTTAAAAGATTATCAAAAGAAAAATAAATCAAAAGAAAAATGTGCAAAAAGGTCTGAGAAAAAAAAGCAACAACAGTCAAAAGTGCTAAAGTGAGAAAAAAAAAATCGTGTTCAGTTTTGTGTAAAAAGCTGTTAAAGGAAAAACTCGTCCTTCGTTGTTGTTGTTGTTCATTTCTCTTTTTTGTTCCCAATTTCGGCAAAGTTGTGATGAGTCATGATATCAAATTTCAAAGTGACAACCACAAAGCGCTTTTATTGTTGGATTATACTAAACTTATGCATCTTATCAAAATGTAAGTAGACACTGGAGTGCAAATGTTGCTGAGGGGCTATTTCGAGAATTATGTCACACTTTCATATTAATGTTTTTGTTTCTGATGTGATGTTATGTGACATAATTGACAAAATACAACCAACGCCAATATAATTTAATTACAAATTGATTTTGATTTATTTTCTAACTTTGATATTTGATTTTGAGCAATGCTTTGTTGTATGATGTCGATGGAATTTTATTTTATTTTTTTCGGGGAGAGGGAAGTTGGGGTTGGGGGAGGCCGTATGATGACATTGGCTAAAGCTTTATTCACACACAATTTTACACTGGCTGAATGTTAAATAAATTCACTGATTTGGAAAGTGAATTCCGGAAATTTAATTAGAATTTTGAAATACAAAAAAAAAACTTCAGCACCATTCGTTCGATAGAGAGCCAAAGTCGAGTCCATAGAAAAGTTATTCAAGTATAATTAATAGCTGCTTGCAACCCCTCTGAGTATAATATTATAATGTAACACAAGCCACGGAGAATCGAAATAATTGACAATAATCACAGAAATGTGGCAGAATTTTTATCAGATCTTCATGTCCATAATTTCTGATGGTGTTGCAGTTTTGTTAGAAATATAATGAATATTATTCACCCTTCAGTGATTTCTAAATAATGGATGCACACAACACATCAATATCTCGAAATGACTATAATGGCAATTGTATTGTGCAACGGGTCGATAATCGGAGGCGTCCCATTGACTTTAATGGCACAGATCGGACCACAATTCAAAAAATTTTGTTTTATTTATTTTCAGTTCTTTTTTGCTTTTCCTCATGAGCGCGATAAAAGGCAAAAGAAAAGCAATTTTCTGGCCAGCAAAATTCATCATTAAATTCATTGTTCTTCAAATATCGATAACCGGCACACGGCACACGGACACTCGAATGTTGAAATTGCCACTTTAAGGTCCAATAGCAAACGTATCGAGACGGATAAATAAAAACAACCCTTAGGGCTATATATAAAATAAATTCTATAGAAATCGACATTGATTGATTAGTTTCCGGTGATTTGAGTTGAATATTCTCACAATAAATTGCCTTCGGTGTGCGAATTTCTTAAGTAATCTTTAAAGGAATCAATAAATAAATTGAAGATTTTCGGTCTCCAATAAATGCCATTTAATTCCGATATTTATGCAATTAATTTCCATTATTTGTTATCGAAGCCATTCGAATTTTCATCCCTAAGAATTCGGAATTTGGTAGGGAATGAAAATGAAAGAAATTCAATTAAGGCAAAAGAAACTTTTTTTCTGAGAAAATTATGGCAGAGGGTAGATAATTAGCAAAGAGTGGGGAGAAATTTCATGCAACAAATAAATCACAAGTAAGTGGTCCTTCAGTTGAAATCGGAATCCGGTAAAATTGATTTTGTTTCCCCTTCCGCGCAATAAAGCGCACGACACACAAATTCTGAGGCGATGTTGACACTTTTATTTAACTGCCACTAAAACTCCTGCTTGCAAACACTTTTCCCTTCGAATCGCAATTTCCCTCCGTGTCGTTGAGTGGTAAACAGTCGCTAAACAGTGTTTTATTGAAAATCAAATAAACGCAATCATAAGGCAGAATTTTTACAGCGAGTACAAAAATGAATGAACTGGAGGAGGGAAAATAGTTTTATGAACTATCAATTTGGCCGAAGGGAATAAGAGCTCTTGTAGAAGGGTGACAATGAATGTGACACAAAATAGACGAAGTGAAAAGACAATCAAATTTCAAATTAATGAGCAGGCTGGGAATGAGAATAGAAATTTGCTTTAGGCAACCCCCCGAGAGAGCACTTCACGATTATGAGCTTCCGAGTGAAAATCTTTGACGTTTTACATTAGCAACAAAAAAATTTTTACTCCAAAAATATTGAAGATAATGTTGATAAAAGTTCTATGCATAACTCTTGGTCTTGCTCTTGGTATAACTGAAGTCTGAATATTGCTTTTAGTTGTGACACACAAAAATAAATAAAATGATAATTTTCACCAGGGAATATTGTCATAGAAAATTTCTAAACTAAACCATATCAACCGCCAGCAAAATGCAACATAAAACCCGCATGATCTAAATTCATGAAGAAAACAAAAAATCATTAAATTTTATGAACAAATGTCACAATTTCTCTTCATATTTTTCCCTTTAAACTGGCAACAAATCCCAAATGTGCACACTATCAATTGTGCTCATTGAAATAAAGATTTTTTTCTTCTTCAATTTTCACATAAATCCTAAAATAAAAATATTTCTTCAAGAAAATGAATGAATGTAGAATATCTCAATTTGAAATGGGGAAAAGAAATATAAATAAAGCCGAAATTCAATTTTGACCGTTCTCGCCACGTCACATTCACATTGGGTGTTTTTATACTCTATCTCTCTCTCTCTCTCCCTATTGTTATTGAGGGTTTATTTATGTTTATTGTTAGGTGTGTTCCATTGTCAAGCAGGCTCACCGGGTCCCTGCCGGTAAATCATCATCGTTGTCGAAAGAATGAGAAAAAAAACGATCCCTTTTTTTAAATCTTCGAAAAGGTGCTTAAAAAATCACAACCGTGTGATTTGCGCAATGGGAATCAACCCAGTTCAGGAGTTTTTCGAGTTTTAGAAATGGAATTTCCTTTTGCCCATCACTCGTGGGGATCAAATCATTTTTATTTATGTTTTATCGGCTATCGTTTGGGGATTTTTGTCGCCAGTGCGAGGGTTGCCAACTGCTTGCTAGACGCTCTGCGCAAGATGTCACAAGTCATAATATAAACATTCAATAGAAACGAAAAATTGGCAAAATTTGCGGCACAAAAGACTTCAACAAACACACATACACACACCCACAATCTATCAAGCACAAACAAACATTTGTCTAAATCAAAGTCCACACGTGCGTCCGTTTGTCGAACTTTTTTTTTTTCTTTTTTTTCGGATAATGGAATTCACATAAAATTTCATCGATTTTTTTTTTGGGCAAGCAAAGCTTTTATTTCTATTTCACATAAAGCTTTTTATTTCGATATAAAGTATTCAATGGTTTGAGGGTTGGTTGGGAGTTAAGTGATGACAGGTTCTAAAGCGATTGGTGATTATATTTCATCAGTTTGTGCGAAATTGTAGATTTATGGTTTTATTTTGTTTAGGTCAAAAAGATATTTGATTGCTGCAACTTATTTTGTGTGGCATGATATTTTTAGCTTTTAGTCATTTGCAATTGACCCTTTTTAACATTCCAATTAATATCCTTTCCAAAAATTGTCCAATCATAGGTCTGCAAACCAGTTCAAATATTTTACCAAATGCTCTCACCAGCCATCAAACACAACACACCAACACCAGCAATCAAACGTTCATCATAGATGACATTATCGATCACCCGTTGATGAGCGCAATCAGCGGCACTGCAACAAATCATTATTCCAACAAACAATTCCCTTCACTAAGTAGTTCTCATACATTAAATCAAAAGACTAGTCACCATTACAGCATCAATCGGCAACGGCATGTGTCGTCAGCGCGAATGCATGATGTCGACGAGGCGATGTTGAATGGTGCTGCGCCAATTATGAGCCATGAAGAGCGGCATCATCAGCAACGGCAGCATCATAATATAGTCGTGTCTTATGAAAACAGTTTAGATAAAAATATTTCTAAAGAATATAGTGAGTAAACTCAATTAATTGGAAAACAATTTTAATTAAATAGAGCGAAAGTTTATGGAATAATTGAATTGTAATGCAATACGTTTTAAATGAGACTAATTGCATTTATCAATTTGAATTATGCTATGAAGACTCTTTTTAAGATATCTTCAATGCTCAATTTAGCAACAAAATGAAAACAAAAAAAAAGCATTTAAAAAAGAAAGGTTAAATTAAAAGCTTTTCAGCTTTATTAACAAAGTCTAAACAAATAAATTTCGCAACATGAATTAGGCATACGAGGCAAATTTTTTTATTTTATTTTTTGGTGGTGGTAAATACACTCAAGTTGATGAGTTGCAAGTCAACATAAACAAACATCAAAGGAAATTTCCTCGTGAATGATTCATTTGAGAAAATTTTCAAAGTAATTAATTAACTTTTGAGCTAATTGAAAACTTTCCTTTTCTTCTCTTTTATTTTTTGCTTCGCGCGCCAGATTTTGATAGCAACAATAATGATAATTTTAAACGTTTGTTGACGTCGAGTGACATGATAACGCCAAATAATAATAATAATAACACTGTTAGCATCTTAAGTCATTCATTTAATGTTAAATATAAGGACTCTTCGCAAAAGCGCCATTTAGACGATGAAATAGCAGCATTGGATGATGTCAATCGAGTATTGCGCACGAAACGTTTTGCAACCAGCTCATTTGATGACAACGGTGTAGTCGGTAATAAAAATGTCGATGAATTTGTGGTTGATGAACCATATGCGCTACCATTACGACCAATCGTGCGCGGTCCATTTGATGCTGATGAGCAAACGTTAGATGGTGTTGCTGTCATTTATGTTGAGCCACGTTCACAAATAACACTCAATTGTGAAGTTGATTTGGATATTCAAGCGAGCGCATGGCTTAAAGATGGACAAATGGTTTTAGCCGCCGAGCCTGGTGAACGTTCTGGTGGACAATATCGTTTTGTAAAAGATCCACGTGGGGGTCTCATAATTAGCAATGTTATGCTTGAAGACGATGGCTATTGGCAATGTGAAGCTGAAAATTATCGCGGCTACATGGAGACGGGCAGATCAACGAAGCTTGTCGTACTATCAACGCCACGTTCACCATATTTACTTTATGAAACAAGACGCCTTGATGCAAGCAATTTATTCATACCAGTGAAAGAAAATGCTGAAATTAATTTGGCATGTGTGAGTGAGGGTGGCAATCCGAAGCCATTACTTAGCTGGGAGATACTTCTTAATCCATCGGTTGATCATCACTCATTAAAACTTCCACCGGGCAGCCTTGAAGTGCAAGTCGTTAAAGCCAAAGAGGAGAAAGTCTACAAAATAAATGCTGGCGCTCGCTCTGATGCGAAATTGCCAATTATTTATCGAGCTCATCATAATGCACGCGTGTTGTGCGTTATGGAGCATCCTTCATTCAAAGTTCGTCAGAATGCGTCAATTGTGTTAGATGTTCAATGTAAGATAATGCGACATGTGTTGTAGAAAGAAAAACTTATCAAATATTTTTCTCTCAATCAGACACTCCATCATTTGCCATCACAAGAACGCCAGGCTTTGGTTATCCACTGCGCGAAGGAATTCCCGTGACGTTGAAATGTGACGTTGATTCAAATCCATCAAGTTCGGCAATTTGGCAAAAGGATGATGGCGATCCGCCGGTAAATTCAATTTCTTCAAGTTTAAGAAAAAAAAAATTCTTATAAAATTTTCTTAAAGATTCCACAATCTGGCGACGGTTTATTGAACTTCACTGCAATACGTCGCGAACATTCTGGCTGGTATAAATGTACAGCTCGACATCTTAATAAACCTTACTCAAGCTTTGGTTATTTTCTTAATGTTCGATGTAAGATTTTTGTGTGTGTATGTGTCTAAGATTTTCTGTAAGCTCATTGATTTTTCTTAACTATTCAGATGACGTTGTCGATGTAACCTCAGAACCAGATGATTCAAATCTTGCTATTGCATCGTCATCTTCCCTCACGCAATCAAAACTTCCTTACCAGACGCTACACAGTCAATCAAAGTTTGCACAACTGGAAGTTGAACTTGGTGGCTCGGTCACGTTGCAGTGCCCGCAAGGTAATTAAGCTCAAATAAAGTGTGCGGCAATTTTAACGTTTGTATTAATTGAAAGGTTCTCTCGGCTGTTGGTCACATCTCGATCCAGTGACTGCTCGACTTAAAGGCATCAACGTTGGTACAGCAAGTCCATCAAATACTTTTTCACTTAAAGATGTCGTTTATCAAGATGCTGGCATCTATAAATGTGTTGGACAAAGTGCGATAAATAAAAAGAAACTTGAAGTGCTTAATACAATCGCACTCGGTGTTAAAGGTTAGCTATTATAGCATTTAGTATTTGAGTTCAAAACTAATTATTATGCTTAATTGATAATATAATACGACAACAGGTATTCCAACTGTCATAGCACGTAATAAGACACCATCGGCTTTTCCGGGGCTTCCGCTTCATTTGTTTGTTGAATTTTGTGCAAATCCACCCGCACATGCTGCCCGATGGTTACACGGCGATCGCATTTATACGCCAGGCAATCAGTATGGTGCTGACATTTTGGCTTATGGAGTGACTGTAAGTCGCATCATAATTTTTCTTGCTTTTTTTTTTTTTAATAACAGAAATAATTTATTTGAAACATAAATCAATATCAATAATAGGATTTACCCGAGCCATTTTGCAAAGAAGCTCGCCTCACCATTGTTCACATGCACGAAAAGGTGCCGCGAACATTTTATTTTGTTGTTTCAACGCCAGCTGGTGTCGCTGAGGCCACAATCGAAGTGAACTTTACAACAAAACATCCCACAAAGCGCATTAACACCAACGCCGACTTGAATAATAATTTGCCAATATTTAGTTCATCGGCGAGCGTCTTGAGCATCAGTGCATGGATCTTTATGATCTTATCGATAATTATCAGTATTCAATGCTGAGAAATTTTCTCGCAAAACTTTTCTTTTGTGTATACATCCAGTGTTACTCGGTAGTTTTCTTGTTTTTTATTCTTTTATCTTTCTTCTTATTAAATTCTTCTCATTCCAAAAAAGAAAATTGAAAGTTAACATAGTTTTTCCTCCCTTTCTTTTTGACCTTTCACATTCAAGATTCTTTTTAATGACTTTGGTTCGATTATTTTTCGTCCGTCCAATGTTGCCAAAAAATATAAGAAATGTCAAATAGTTTAGTAAATAATTAACATTTATCACTCCAGAGAGATTCAATTTGTAACGAAATTGCTCAGTTCCAGAATTAAGTTCCTTTGTTGACGTAAAGAGAAAAAGAATGGAAATAAATTGCAACGAATATTTTTTTTTATATTGAATAATCTTCTTGAGGTTGTAACCGAAATGGGTTGAAGTAACTTTTTTTTTCTTTTCGTTTCTCTTTCGTTTAATTAATTTATGGTTCGGGCATTTTGTCGCCAGCCATATAAATAGGCCAAAAACTATAATAGTTCAGTACTAGTGATAAACTATCTGTTCTTCAACCATCCAATTACACAACTGAACAGCAAAAAAAAAAAACATTTCTTAAAATTATTGATGTCGAATATTGTTGTAAATAGATGAGAATATTTATAAAAATGTACGAAAAAAAAACGTTAATTAATTACCAATTAATTGCTAACCCCTCACTCTATATCTACTAACCTCATTCGCCCTCATGATTCTCATAAGGTGTCATTTAACCTTCTATCACTTTACTTCATAACATTTAAATTTAATTATTTTTCTTTTGTATTATCATTTAAGTGGTTGAAAAATTCAATTCTTCATTCCATTTCACTTTAAAGATTTGTGCCAAAAACTAATTATGTAAAAAAAGAAAGAAAGAAGAATGCAAAATACAACAAATAAACATTCTTCCAATAAGTTTTGTGTCCGTTTTGAGTTGTCAGAAAGGAATTTTTGTGGGGTGAATTTATTTGAATTGTAAATCTGATGTCCATTCTTACAACTGGACTTAGATTTTCCTCCCATTGCGAAATAAACATAATTTTTTTTTTATTTCAAATTTTAACATGGCCAAATGTTTTAGCGCCAAAATGACAGAAATCAAAATTTATTGCAGCAAAATCTGAAGTAATTCTGTATCAGATGATCAAAAAGAAACATCAAAAAAAAAAAAAAATTAACGAATGAAGAAATTAAATGAATTTAAAAAAATCCACCCTTTGAAAAGTTTCGACCCAATCAGAAGGAAAATTATTGGAACTGGATGTTCTTTCATCTCACGACTAATTAGAAATATTTCAAAACACTATAAAATATAAATCAAATTAAATCAACTGTAAAACAAAAAATCTCGTGAATTGAATTAGCTAAAATCGCTGGAAAATTTCGCTCAATGATTTTCATTCTGCTCTGGTCGAGGCGAAACAAAAACAAAAAATTGATAACATAAAAAAAGCTATGAAAACTCTATTAAATGAAAATTATACAACGCCCTCAACTAACACAAAAAAAAAATACTCTTAAAATGAATGCGAAAATTATGATGTCAAAAAACAAGTAAATACCAAAAAAAATAAAATAATTAATGCAAATTGTGTAAAAACAGTGAAACAACAAAAAAAAAAAAAACTTGAAATTTTTTCTATAAATAAAAAAAGAAAAGTGAAGAAAATTGTGAAATATGAAAAAGAAGTAAATAAAGAATAAAGAATTGTATATGTGTAAACCAAAAAAAAAAAAAACGAGTTTTGAGAAAAGTTTAATTTTAATTTGTCTGGATCTGATTTGGGTTTTTAACATTTCCTTAGAAAAAAAAGGAGAAAAGCTTTTATTTGGAAGAAACTTAAAGCTAAGAGGAAATATAATAATCATCATCATCATCAAGACTCATCATCATTATTGCTGTCCTTCAATGAAATCCCTTTCTTTTTTTTTTAGCTTTTTCACATTTCTCAAAAAGTGTCCATCCAGCAAACCAAATGGAAAAAAAGAGAAATCAATTCGACGAAATTTCAATTTCACTGGACGAGGACACAAAAAAGGAAATTCATGTCACAGAATTGGAGCGAAAATATAATTTCGGTTTATCGCTGTTCCATTCCCTTCAATTTTGTGTCCTTTTCAGAAAAAAAGTGAAGAAGAAGAAGGGAAAAATCAGGAAGGTCCTTTTGCCATAAATTCAATCACAAATGACATTCAAGCGTATGAAAGTAGGTGGAAGAGGGATGAGAAGAGGGAAAGCCAACGGAAAGCTCATCAATAGTTGTGTCATTTTTTATCAGATTCGCAATGTTTGAAAACGAGGGGAGCACGATGATAAGGGGACTAGAAACGAGAGTCATGCACACAGCAAAGAAATCAGAATGAGATCACGTCCATTCAGGGCCACTTCCCCATTTGCCCCCTGAAAGAAAAAAAAATTCTGTTGTAGTATTTCTTCGGGATTTCTTATTTTTTTTTGCTTCAACTTCCCATTTTTGCGACATGATGAAACTTTATGTGTACTTTTCTTTTTGTGCTCAATCCTTATTGCGAGGGAGTCGAAAACGACAGGGTCGAGTTGAAAGCATATTGCAAAGAAAAGTTTCAATGGAAAATTATGAAAAATTGCTAAGACATTTTTTATTTCGAAAAAAAAGAAGAAAATCGAGGGCAAAAATCAATTGCCAACACTTGCCGACCCCTCGGAAAATATTTCAACATGCAGCAAAAAAAAATTAAGATATTTTTCATGTCTCTTCATTTTCATTGTAGTTAATTCTTTTTTTTTTTTTTGCTACATTTCTTCTACTCATCCCACAAATTTTTGTGCTTTTCGACCGCAAGCTTTTTTTATTGGTGCTTTATTCATTTTTGTTATTATTTCGTGGGATTGAATATGTAGTCAGTAAGTAGTGTTCCATTGTATAGTGCTGGACCGAATGCTGGACAAACTATTCAAATTATGTTATTATGTTGGTCCATTCACTAAGCACTGCAAGACATTTTTTTGAGCATTCATCAATTTTCAATATCAATTTCTAATTCGAAAGCAAGAAACACATTTTTGAAAGCTGAGAAATTATGTGTGCCTTACGGTAAATTAACGTCTCGAAAAGATTTAAAAAAAAATATTCCCCTATTGCATTAAAAAAGTTTCTTCTACAATAATTCCCGCCCCCTCCTCTTGTGAATATGCTGCGTCATTAAAAACAATAATTGCAACCTAACCTTACTTATATTTTGTGCCTAATGGAAGTGTTTAGACGGAAAATTGAGTGAATTTAGTATTATCGCGTTATTGTACTTGTTGATGGGAGGAAATATCATTCCTGCTTTCCCAATTTGCGCTGTTAAGAACTACTGAAAGCGATCATAAACATAAGTTTCATAGAAATATTTAAGTGATAGTGAAAAGCAAAGTTATTTTGAAGTAATTAATCCTTTTTAGAGCATCGCATTTAGAAAGGCGCGAGCAGGAAGAATCAAGTTTTAGGTTAGGTGATCGATTACGAAAACGGAACCTTATAAGAAAATAGATGTTAAATAAGAACAACAACTAAGCAGCTCAAAAAGCAAAGAATTATATCCAGGAATCCAGGATCCACCTTAGGGTAAGTACATTTAAAAATTATTATATTAAGGAAATTATCTCAATGATCATGTTATCAATCAATGATCAAGAAACAGTCGAACTGGTCGATCTTGAAGAAAGTGCTTGAAAATGCAAAGCCCGAATACTTATTGCACAGTCCAAATAGTAATTTTTTTGTCTGGAATTTTTGGATCAATTTCATTCAGCATTTTCAATACTAATCTGAAATCAATAGTGACGTCATCAAAAAATAAAATGAGCTTCACGTGCCAGATAAACAAATTTTCTAGGAAACTTCTCTTAATTTTCATTTGCCGTTCCGCTGGTTTTAAAATTGTTGTCCTCTTCTTCATCACAAGCTCTTTTTTTCATTTGTTAATTATTCATTTCAAATAATGCCATTTCGTGGGATTGAAGATAGTTCTTTATGTGTTCCATTGTATCGTACCGAAACCGAATGCTTGACAACATAGGCAAAATAAGTAGTTGCTATGCCAATTGATTTGCTTTCCACTTGTTCTCAAACCTGCAAGTCTTTTTTATATGGTTTTTTTTACTCATTTTTCATCAATTTCCATTTTAAATTTTCGCTTCTGTTTTTTTTCCTGCTTGCTTGCAAGTGATCACTTTGTTAGTTCCTTTTTTTTGCAGGTTCTGCTGATGATTGCATTTGCTGAAATGAATATTTTTCTTCCATTTCCACGAGTTTTTCCCTTTTATGTGTGATGCCTTCAATCCTATTCATTGATTAGCTTAGTTAGACGTTCACGAAATTCTCTTCACGATTTGAAAAGCTCAACACATGCAGCATACAACAATAGAAATAGTTTTTCTTCTATTGAAATTTATTTTTCCATTCATTTGATTTTTTTTTTGTGTCCGAAAAATTGAATTGAAATTTTGTGCAAATTTAATTTTTTTTTCCCTCTTTTAACTATTCTGCATCGGCGTGAGGAGACGGAAAACAATGCGACAGTGAAAAAAGCTGCCCGTTCCCCAATCCTTTTTATCAGTCTCCCCTTTGAATGCGCTTAATAAAAATGCATTCCAGCAACAATTGCGATACACAATAAATTTGCTTGACGATAAAAATGCGGAAAAATTTAATTTTTTTAGTGTGGAAAAATTGGTTCTGGTGGTGGAGACGCGAATAGCGACAAATTAGTTCAGTGGAGCGCTATTCCAGTAGCGGAACTAGTATTGAGTGAAGGGGGGAATATTATATAGTATCAATTCTCGACTACCTGTGGGGGATTTGCCACCTAATCCCACTGCGCTGTACAATGTTAGAGAAATTTGAATTAGGGCATTCAGTTACTGTGCCTACAGCACTGTTACAATGAATTGTAGGAGTCATGCACCAGCTAGTGTCGAGACGACAACGACAACGAGAACGATATTTTATAAGTTTAAAGTTAAAATTAGTGAAATAATTTGACAGCACTGGATGAGTTGTGTGGAGCTGGTGCAGTGACAGAAATGATTAGTGCAATAAATATCGCATGGCATTTGCTAATTATGTTGATGGATTATGGTGCAATGTGTGATGACATGGCAAATTGGGCGAAATTAAATGAAATTTGCGGCATGTCTGTAACAGACCGAATAATTGGTGGCACGAATGCGGCAATCGGGCAATATCCATGGATCGCCCATTTGGGAATTATGCGTGAGCTGAATTGTTAGCTTATTAAATCCTTTCAAGATTTATTCTTTGTTTTATATTTCATACTAAAGGTAAAGACAATGACGAATTTCATCTGAGCTACGAGTGCGGCGGAACTTTGGTAAGAAATTCAGCTCATGAGTGTTGAAAAAACAAATCTGAAATGAGATTTTCTATTTTGAAGATACATCCTCGATACGTGTTGACAGCAGCACATTGTGCAGTCGGAATGGAAAATGGCGAGTCATTGTTAGTGACAAAATTATCGAATACACCATTCAGAAAAAAAGTGTCTAAAATTTCTCACGTTCACTTTCCAGAGCAGCCATTAAACTAGGCGAGCATAATTTAGATATGGCAATAGATTGTGAGAACGATCATTGTGCCGATGCACCACAAGTTATTTACCCAAAAAATGTAATTGTTCCAACCGAGTACGAAGATTCAACATTGAAACATGATCTGGCACTTATTGAGCTTTCCGAACCAGCAAATATGACAAATTACGTGAATGTCGCGTGTCTGCCTACTGGAGATCTTCGTACGAATAATCTCATAGATCAATCGGTTGAAATTGCTGGCTGGGGTTATTTTGACATTGATGATCCCAAATCATCACCGATTTTGCAAGTTGTTCGTTTGCCAGTGGTTGAAATTAACAAATGTCGCGACATTAAGCAGTTGGAACATTATGAATTCAGCCAAGGACAAATGTGCGTAGGCGGCATTGCTGGAAAAGGTCTGCATCAATTGAGCATTTTAAATGAGGGTTTTATTAATGTTGCTCCTTTTTAAATTTTAAATCTAACCTCGATTCAACAATTTCCCCAGCGATTACATAACTTTGTCTCTAACCTATGCCACACTCGCAACCGGAAGTTCAAGGCCATATCCCGTTCAATTTCCGCTCCATCATTCATCTTCTCACCTTCATCTTCATGTACATTCAATTTCCTTTTCATGTCATCGAGAAGGTTTTTCCATTCGTTTTCCGCTGGAGACAAAATCTTTGCGACAACGCTTCCACATTGAAGTCATCATTCGAATGATTGCGCAATTTGCACGCCATCATCGCTTTCTAGCGCAACATGAATTTGCTTTGATGTCGCTATATTTCGCAGAAAAATTGTCCGTTATTTATGAATATTTAAGTCCTACAAATGGCGCTTCAAGTGCCATCAATCACTTGGAGAATCCTAATAAAAATCTTAGGGCGACTGACAATGTGCGGGGGAAGAAAATGAAGATTTTTAAAAAGTTATTATTCTGATTTATTTATTCGTTCCTTCTAGACAGCTGTAATGGTGATTCAGTTAAGTATTAAATGCCAAAAAATGGCCTTCAAGATATTTTCATCCTCTCTCAAAATTCAATTTCATCTCTTAACACATTTCAGGCGGTCCTCTCGTGAAAGTCATGCCATCGTCCTTAGGTGATCCGCGCTATTTTTTATTTGGCGTTGTATCTGTTGGTGTGCCTAGTTGTGGTAAATTTTCATTGCCAGCTGTATACACAAATGTTTCGCATTACATTCCATGGATCACAGAGAACGTGCATGACTAAACGACTTCTAATAACGGCAACGAGAGCTACAATGAAAATTAAATAAAAACAATTTTGCTTTAATTTAAAATCTTTTCCAATTCCACGTATAATGAAATTTGAAATTCCATTGCATTGTTTCAATATGCGATTGTGTCGATTATGCAATATTTACACATCCATATTTAACATTCAATGTGATGCATTGAAGCAACAACAACAATGATATTGCGAAAATCCAGACATACTGCAAAATGGATGAAGTTCGTCTGCGTGTTGGGAGCGAGAAACATTCCTGAATATGAAACACACACAAGCTTTGCGCTTTAAATGTTCGTTGTGAGCATTTTCGAGTCGACAGAAAAAAAAGGAGAAACAATTTCAGGAGTGCGAGATTGTTGCGAGACTGGGGGTGACGAGGGTGGCAAAAAGATGAGTCTTCTGTTGAATTTCTCGCCTCGCATAATGAACTTCGCCCCAAAAATGCTAATGAACCCCATCGACGTTGAGATGCTTCTTGATTGAAAAGTTTACCAATTTTTACGTCAAAAAATTTCTATCCGCGGGACTGAAAAGTGTGTGGATGCGAAATTATCCTCAATCAGAATGCGTTTCTTATGATAAGAGAAAGTTAAATGAAAATATTTTTGGAGCGTGATGGTCATTTGCAAACGAATCATCTTTCGCCTTAGAGATGGAGATATTCATTTACAGATGTTACCAGAACGAAAGAAAAGGGATCCAACTTGAGCTGTGCCCCCCATATCAGAAAATTCATGTTTCATTACGAGAATGGGTAACATGTGCTGGTGAAGTGAAATGCTTGAGAAAATGCTGGATAATTTTTTTTTGTTGCTGTGTCATCAACGTTATCATTTCCACCTCATCACCGGCATCTGATGCCCTTCTTTCTATACTACATAAACACACATACATACATAAATAAGCAGTAGAGAGGGCGCAATGATAATGAGAATTTTCTTGCCCTTTTTTTCATTTGAGGGAAAATTTTTCGGAAAAACTGAAGGAAAATATTCTCTGATGAGCTTGCCTTTGAAGGTGGCTCGAAGGGGTATCGAGAGAGTCGCTACGATGAATATTCTCTTCGTATATAATCTTTATAGACAATCACCTGACATTCCCCTCGCAATAAATTTCCTCCGAATCTTAATGGCATTTAAAGTAAATTTCTTTTATCATCATCATTTCCCTCATTGCTTCATCCCCCTCGACATTCAAGACTTCCTTCCGCTTCCATCAATGTCATGATTCCACCGAGATCTCCAGAAAAAAAAACATTATTTTGGAGCATATTTTGATGCAGCTGCTGATAAATTCAAATTTAATGTGTAAAAAAAAATTTCAACAGTTCACAGATGGCTAAAAACGGAACTGGAAATTTTCCTTTTTTTTGCACATCGTCATCATTACATGGCAATTTTGCTGATGATTTTTCTTGATCTCTTGCTTTTCGCCAAGTTTTATGTGTATGAAATAGATATTGCTGCCTCACAAACGCAGAATATGAATTTGGAGGTGCAGTGAGCGGAAAAACATCATAAAAAAATTATACAATTCAATTTATATGGAAATTTGTCCTCCCGGATGAGCATTTACGAATAGTTCACACGAAATAATGGTCGAATGGACAGACAGGTTTTTTCGAATAAATAAACTAGCTGCTATAGCTCGTTGATTGTGTTTACCATAAGCAAACAAAACAACATTCAACATCAAAAGTTTTCAACTTCTTTCTTCCCCCCCAAATCAAATGAAAAATAAAAAGTTGATTTAAGTCGAGCCCCGCAAAGGAAGTGACTTGCGATCAAAAGTATGAATTTAAAAAAAAAAAGTTGATGCTAATTGGAAACTGCCAATCGCATCGAGTTTTAAGCACGAAATCGAATTTTTTCTCTCTACTCGTTTATCTTTCAATTCTCATAACATGTCATTTATTTGCAGTATCAGTGATATACTGCCGAAGGGGTGTAATTCCAATGATGTTTTCGAAATGATGCATCTGACAGTATTTTGCGTTTTTTTTTATTATTTAAAGTTGAATGACCACAATGAGAGTGAAACGTGATGAACATTAATTTTGATGAAATTCCCATTTCATCTCGTCTGCACCATAAATTCACGTGACTGTTCTTAATTACAATACTCAAAGCTTCTTAATTTCAACATTTCTGATAATATTTATTAATGCATAAAAATCGCGTTATTTTACATGCTTTTACAATTTATCTCAATAAATTCAAATTATAATTAACAAGCATAAATGTGCACCGAATGCAGTAAAGTGAACACTTTCATCTTCCATTTATTCTAGGATGAATGTTCCAATAATTTAATCCAAAGCAGACAACTTTAAGTGGCCATATCTAAAAAAAAATTCAAAGAATTTTCCACATTTACCTGTTACGAAAATGCTGTTATTGATAAAAAGAAAATGACAAAATAAAAAAACAACCGCAAGTGCCATCAACGCGCTCGAATTTCCATCGTCGATTGAAAGAATTAGATTAGGCAAAATTGGCTTTCATACGACCATAGAGAAAATTGTGTAAAGAAATTACGAAGCATAAGAATTCCGCTACATAGCTTTACACGGTCATGAGATATCCAATGAATAGCTTTGCGCTAAGAGTGGGTGAGAGAGAGAAGGGATTGCGTTGCGCCAGCCCGAAGATTCACTAAATGTATTGCTACAATTTTATTGCTATTGTTGTTGTTGTGGTAGCATTTTATTATTTTGTCGTTTCACTAGATTGGACACACAACCAAATATTTGTGTGAGCGAGGAAAAGCGAGCGCTTATAACAGAAATGCGAGTCAACGACGATACAAAAAGTGAAGGTTTCTGTGGCTTTTTATCTTCCAAATTTTCGCTCTTCCCTTGGCCCCCTCGACCCTACCGTAAAAAAAAACCCAAAAAAAAAGTCGTTACAGCAAATCTCACTGAATTTCTTTTCACATTTTTTTTTTTTTTCTTTCAAGTTGTTCGTTGCGAAAGGAAAGGAAAAAAAATGAGAAAACAAATCGACGATATAAATTTCGCCGTAACGTTTTTTTTTTGTGGTATTTTCATTGCCTTTTGTTGTTGTTGCGGCTTTATCGTGCCTTATCAGTTAATGCCAATTGTGGCACTGGATTGTAATGTGCGTGGATTCGAAATGAGATCTCAATTTATGGGACTTAATTAAACGGCTTCACAATCAAATCCAAATTTCCATTTGTGTTGCGGTGTAATGGCTTCGGGATGAATCTGATGAGGATTTTGTTGAATGAATTGATAAGCTTAGATTTGTGATATTTATTTTTGGGATTTTATGGTCCGTTGAAAGAAAACGCAAATCGATTCACCAGCAAAGTGTGCTACAAATCTTTTCTCATCTCATACTACCAAAACCAAGGTTAAGTAGCCTCAATTTAATTTAAATTGATGACAATCATTGCTCGCACTTTCAAATCCTCCACGAGCATTCTTTACATTGAGCACCATATATAATCTGGCTCTAACTCAAAATCCTATTAAAACTTTTGCTTGAAAATAAATCACACTTCCAGAGGCAATACGCGACGGCAAACGATGCTAATGAGCGAATTATTGTTGGCCCCGGTTTTTCGTTTTCTTTTATTTAGCGCAAAATATTTCTCACTCAAACCATCATAAAGAGCTTCTATCTCACCCACGCAATATCATCAGACCACAAGACAAGACACAGTTTCCAATGTCCTCCCTGTTTCTTGGGTCATACACGCACGTTTTTATGTCTTTCATAATTTATTGCCACCATCGAACATGATACGAGCTGTGGAGAAAGGGACGAGGGAGTAGAATAAGAATGAGATGAGACCCACCAGCCATTGCTTTCAGCGTAAAGAAAAAAAAAAGTTGTTCTTCTTAAATTCAAATTTTCTTTTCTGTCATCGTGGAAAATTTATGGGATTTAAAAAAAAGAACAACGAAATTTTCTTTTTATCTGCTTTTTCCCGTTTTCCTTTCTTTCCCTTGCTGTTTTATCATCTCCCTGAAGATAAAAAAAAAGCACATTCAGATGATGAAATATCAAGAAAAATAGAAAAAAAGAAAAATTTCATTCTACAACTGAAAGTGCAAATCAAAATCTTTATCAGCTGAAGCGAAAGTTCAAAAAGAAATCTCCCTTTTGCGGTCGCTTCCAGACCAACTACTTGACATGCAAGAAAAATTTCCCTCAAACGAAATTATGCAATAAAGAGGGATTAAAATTATGGCAAATGACTTTCTTCAAGTGTAATTAAACGCAGAAAGCATAAAACATTTCAGAGAAAATCCAGATGCAGTTTTTATGTGTATAAAAAAATGAAAGTGGGAGCTCAGTTACACAACAGGGGGAGTTTAATGATTTCTATACCCTCGCATCACTCCCTCCTTGAGTTATATCATGAGAATCGACTGCACTGGTGGCATCGTAATTCATAGTGACAAACCAGCTTTTGTAAGGCAATTCACAAAATATGCTGTAGCTCATCCCTCGTCCTCTACACGCGCACTTCCTCACCCAGTCTCATTACCACAAAATTGCAAAATATTTCAACGGTTATAAATTTTAAAATTACAATTTTCGGTTTTCAATTTTTCTACGGGACAATGGCAATTAAGAGAACGGCCCTGAAGCCACAAATTTATTTGACTTCACAATTATGAACACACACACACAACCAACACACATCTGTTGTCCATTCATTTAAAAATTAAATTTGATTGCATAACACGCGGCGTTTGCCCCATCAATTCGGAGAGCATTGGAGGCAGTGGTTGCGGGGTAAATGTTTGGCGTCGTATGATTTTTAATGAGATAATTTATGCAAATTTTTCCAACGGTGAAAATTAAAAGTTAATGATGAAGGACATGACAGAGGAATAATTAATAAGTCCATTAATTAATCTTCAATGTGCCGTGGTCCGGACGACCGATCGATTGCTTACCCTGAAAATGCAATCAACCATTTGATCCATCAATTCTCAAACGAGTTTCCGGTTCAATGCAATCATATCGAAATACCAGAAAATGCCTACACAAACACATTTGTCCCCGAACATTACTCCTTTCCCCTCTTACTGTCTCCCGCGCATCTAATGTTGTCCACAAAAAAAAAAAAATTGCCTTTAAATAAAAATGAAAATTTATCTCATTTTTTTTGCCCATTTGCGATTTATGATGTGTCGTTTGTTTCCTTATTTTTTTTTTTTTTCTGTACAACACAATGTAACAGAGGGTCTGGGGAGCATGGAGCGCTATGAAATTGTTGTCCTTTTTTATGCTTTTTTATTATCATTTTATTTTCTTCTACTGCTGCTGTGCCATAATTTTCACTTTCTCTTGTAACAGTTGCAGGTTCCTTTTTAACAGTTTGTTACTTCGATATTTTGTGTTGTGTTTCAGGGGGCTCATTGATGATTTACGTCGTCTCGAAAACAAAAAAAAAAACGAAGAAATTTTGTATTCGCATCACTTTTTAACCAATTTCAATCTACATAATTTTCAACCACAATGCATCCTTTCCTTTGCGTATATTTTGCAATTAGACTCAATAGATCGCATGCCCTATAGCCATGTCCCTTCCAACAATAACTTGCGATGAATGAACAAATTGACAAACGACCAGAAATTTCATGACAAATTTCATTTTTTGTCTTCTCTCCCTTTGTATATCCAGCGTGCGATGATGTAGTCCTCGTTTTAGGAATGAATTTCCTTCCTGAGCCTGGAGCTAAGAAATATATGTTAAGATGGGCAGTGTTCGAGATCGGCAAGGGACGAGCGAATGTCGAAAATGAGAATCCGAGAAGAAAAGAAGAAGTAAAAAAAAAACCTTTTCCGCCATTTTTCACCATACATGAAAACCATTTATTATGCCGGAAGAAAACTTCGAATGTCTCCAAGAAAGGCACAAAAAAAAATCTATGAAAAATAAGATTGCCATATGAGGAGGGCGCGAGGATAAATTTATGCAATAAAAAGGTCTTTCCATCATTCTGTTTTTTCATTTCTCTCTCCCTGCGCCCGTTACTCGTCCTTCGAACTCGATCCTGAGAAAAAAATAACATGAAATGTTTCATATTTTTGTTGTTTTTTACTTTTTTGTGGTGCTTCGACAATAAATAACTTCTCATTTTTATTGCGAGCGTGGGCGAGCAGTGGCAAATAGCGAATCAAAAAAGCGAAGCCTTTCAGTACGAGTAGATTCTTACACGTTGATCGATCGTGGTCCATCTTGTGGGCCAAGTAAATTTGCGATGAACCATCACTAAGTGCTCGAACAAAGGACCACATTTGTTCCAAAACATTGACCCAATTTTCTCATAATTCAGTTTGTTTGTGTAGATATTTGTCCAAACCGTGTACACACACACACACACACACGCAGGCAAAAATGTTTTATTCTCGTCCTCATTTTGTATGCAGCGAATGTGAATTGCCGAAAAATATTTGTTCAGCGTAAACAACAGCATCAAAACAACAACAACAACAACGGGAACAAAAAGAACCACAAAACACACAAACAGTACATCCAGAGAGCGTTCGATTAACCAGTGGAAAAATTGCTCTGGATGCTTTTTTATTTGCTTTTCTATTGTTTGCAATTTTTCTAGCTTTTTTTTTTTTTTAATTTTGTTGCATTGTAGGCTTTAGCAATGTACGCGAAGGGGATATGTGGGCATGGAGACCGTGCAGTATGTACACCAATTTGTCGCTTTATGTATTTAAATCGATTTTTTTCGTCCTCAATTGCACAGAAAATAAATTTAGCCAGAAAATTAAGGATTTTAATTGCAAGAGAAATAACAAATAGCCATTTTGTGCTGTGCTGACTTAGTGCACAATTGGTTTGAAGTTAACTTTCTCTGAATTTCCCCGTGGGTGCCTCATGGAAAATTGAGTAACTAAATAAACCATCATGAAGTCATGTTAACACATTTTTTCCCAACTTCACCCTCCGGGAGGGTGAAAAACAAAAAAAATCCCAGCAATTTGTCACAAACAAATATACACACGAAATGTGATTTAATTATCAACGTGGGACATCTGTGATATGCCAGTGAGAACAGAGGGATGAAAACGCCAAAAAAAGGGGGGAACAGCTCCAATTCATTGTGTTTCTCTCATGCTTGTGTAAATCAATCGGAAGGTAAATACTATTGGCATTTCGGTTCCATTTTGTACATACAGACATACAAATATTGCTTCTGCACCGCCCTCCCCCTCCTCACAAGAAAAAAAAATCTTTAATTGGAAAATTCAATTCGATTAATTTGGTGAGCTTCGTTAGCCTCAAAATGTTACTCTCTGCCACTTGACAGGTGCCACACACTCACCAGCCCCTTGCGTTTGATAACAATCGAAAAAGAAGTTTCTATGAAAAACATCAATTTTCCCTCCCTTTTCTTTCTTTTTTAAGCATGTCCCTCGTGTTAACTAAGCTACTGCCACTGTCGAGTGGTGCCATAAATATAAAAATAATGAAAATGAACCGCACACCGGAGCGCTGCGATAGTCGTAAAGATGCCGCCAATAAAACATCTCACCGAAAGAAATGGACTTTGGGGGTGGGCGAGAGCGAACGTCTTAAATCACAGTTGGAAATTAACTTTAAGAATCGATGGTACTAGCACGGTAGCTCTTCTCATTTCGCGGTTAAAGCGGTCAAAGTATCTTACTTCAAGCACCTGAGAAAGTATAACAAGTTACACTGTGCAAATGAGTTTTTTTTTTCCACATCATGATGATGATACCGCTGAGACTAATTTCGATTAATTCAACACTCAAAAATCTTGCTATGAACGGACCTCGAGGGTTTTTCTAAAACTTCATGCACCGAGATTTTGCGAATGGATCTGACGAATGTCTGTGAATTTCCTTTCGTTCATGTTTCACAACGTGGAGAATGTTGATAAATCATGTTGTACAAATTCTGGGGGATATTTAGAATTTTCTTCACAGCATGCATCAACATCATTGGCATCTGGCGAGTACATGCATATTCTCTACTCCCCCGCTTCTTTTTTTGTTAATACTTATTCCATTCTCTCTTATGTATTTTACCCCCATTTCCATATGCAAATGATGAATATTTTTCAATAATTTTACCATCTCGCATGAAAAGTCAACTCAAGAAAGATGCTATCACAGGATGTATCCAGGGTTGCGTTTCATTTTCAGTAACGTTTCATTTATCGTAGCAATAATTTGCAGAATCATATTATTATTGGAAATGGAGGCAGAGCGAGTTCGGTAATGAAGAGCTGGCTGCCAAAATATTATGACAGTGATGGGTGGTAAGGATCTTAACGAGTTCTATTTCCACCCAAAACACTTCAAATTTACGATCATCGATATTGCGATCGATTTTCATGGCTTTTACCAGTGCACAAAGCATCTTGAGAACTTCAAATTCTTACCACCTTCTTTCCCCTCACACTCTAAACAATGTCACTCTTAAAAAGTCTGCAGAGCAATAAAAACGAAAAGCTCCCCATTCATTTCTCTAGGATACTTCTCTTTACCCTCTTTAGCGATGTTTGCCGTTTTGATAACTGGCAACAAAACGCAAAAGAGAGGTTTAAGAGGGGTTCGCTCCGAGAACGAATGATATGATAGAAGGCAAAAAAAAAAAATTTTAATAATTTTTAAATGATGCATGATAATTCCCTCGGCCATTTCGGCATGTCTGGCGTCATGGTTGCTGGCAAAATAGTGCCAAGTGTATTTAAAGGATGGACGCGGGTAGTCGCAGAGGGTATAAGAAGAATTTTATTGTTATTTCGGTGGCATTTCTGCACCATTTCACTTTAATTTTACCCCGCCTCACAGGCGATGTCATCAAAATCTTCGCGCCTATTTGTTATTGCAGGCAACGAAGCGGTTTGTTTTGCAATAAGACATCAAAAGACGCCAACAAAACCCATTCAAAAACGGGTTAAATGACGATAAACAAAAGTGGATCAATTCGAGGAAGGCGCACACGGTGAGAGACGAGAACACATAGAAAGCTTTAGCTCAGTTAAGAGGGTTAAAATGACAATTTTCTGCTACAATTCATTTTGGCAATATCAATGAGCTTATCTCTTAAATGTCATTCAATTTTCGTTCGTCTTGCTTCCTCCACCACGTCTCTCACAAACGCACACACACTCCAAAATCACACGCCATCATGCGTGTATTTGAGTCAATCGCTTTATCAGAGCTTACTCAATATGGGGCTTAAGGGCTTTCGTGTATGATTGGTTTGATGGGTGGGTGGGTTCGAATGTCGATTGTTTCTTCGATTACAGAGCGAAAACTCTTGTGGTGCTCATTAATTAAATCAGGCTTCAGAAAGTCAGTGGCCCTTTCTCTCTCTCTCTCTCTCTTTCACCACTACTCCCCATTTTCCGCAATTCGCTTAGAATGAAAACAAAAAGATTTGCGTGATAAACATGGAGATTACATAATTAACGATTCTCATGTACACAAAGCACAGATCATGTTTGAAACCGCCCTCGATTACAACGCTCAAACCGCTTCAACAAACCGCACTGACATACACACATAACCCCACAGCCATTCAATTATTGCAATCATCTCGAGAACCCTTTTTCTACCCCCTCATTCCCCACAGTTTCCCTTATTTTTCTCGGAAACCGCATATCTCAAGTCATTGCCAGTTTTTTTTTCTCTGCCGATTTATTCCCCTCGCAGTGAAAATGAAAAATTTATCTATATCTAAAGAGTGCGGGGGCGCATTCGAAAGGGTTCAAGTGAAAGGAGCGAGTGATGGGTTAAATACGGGGTTGAGAGCCAGCATGCCGATAAATGAAAAACTAGTAAAAATTGAAAAGAAGCAAAAAAAAAAAAATGAGGAGTTTTTCATGAATTTTAAAGCTTTTTTTCTGACATTGGCACTGAGCGCTTGGTATGAGAGTGCCCCATAAACCGATGAGATTATCTGAATTTGATTGTGTGTACATATTTGAATTTCATTTTCTATGGAAGAAAAAAAGAAAACCGATGCTTTGTGATGATTGGAAAAAATTGTGAATGAGTCTTTTGGAATTGAATAAGAATAATACACAAAAATATCATATTCGAATCGGACTTTGGTTAAATCACATTTGCATGTTTTCCGAAATTCTGCGCTTGTTAGTATTGAAAACTGTCGCTATCAGCTCTTTATTGTTATCAACCTTAAATAACAGTTTTATTATATTTGCAAAAAAAAAGATCTGGAACCAACTTTGTGCGCACAGTTTTGTTTAAGTTTTTAAGTCGTCGAGACGTGATAAAAATGAAAATTTTGATTTGTTTTGTGTTGTTTGCGTTAAATGCTGATTTAACTTTCTCATCTCGCATTCTATTTCTGTTTCCGAGTCCCAGCAAGTCGCATTTAATTGTTGCTCAAGGTTTGTCAACAACCTTAGCAGAAAAGGGACATGATGTAACTGTCGTAAGTCCATTTCCACTTGGCAAGACTTTAAAAAATTATCGCGACATCATATCTCCAATGAGCGATAGTGATATGATGTTTGGAAGCGACATAGTCAAGTATAAAAATCCATTAAAATTGATAAAAATGATGATCAATACGACAACAAATATGGGACAAGGATTGTTAGAAATGCCCGAATTTAAGAAACTTCTGAAGGATGAGAAATTTGATCTGGTGATTATTGGAGTTTTTATGAACAATTATCTTTTTGGAGTCGCTGATCACTTTAAATGTCCATCGATTATGATGAGTGTTACAGGTGCAGCAACATCATTGAATATTCTTTTTGGAAATCCAATTGAACCTCATGCTACTCCACATTACTTTATGCAACCTAAAATAATGGGATTTTTTGATCGACTGAAGAGTTTTACTGCTGCTGGAATTGATTTTGCTTTGACTTCATACATTTCATCACTGCAAAGGGAAATTTATAAGTATAAAAATTATTTCAAGCTTTCTAAATATTTTTTTATTTTATTGAAGTTTATTGAATATTTCATAGTCGCTATTTTCCTTCTAATCGTTACATCACTTACGATCAAGCTCTTAAGAATATTTCCATGCTTTTTCTAAATCAGCATTTTGGCGATGGCAAGATAAGACCAAATGTACCTTCGGTAGTGGAAATCGGTGGAATACAAATAAAGCCAAATAACGAAAAACTTCCTCAAGTGAGTTGAAAGCTGTTAAATTTTCACTGAAATTTTTGCCAATTTTATGATTTGAAAGGATATTCAACAATGGATTGATGGAGCTACCGATGGCATAATTTACTTCAGTTTGGGATCCAATGCGAAGACAACTCATCTTAATAATGAAAATATTGAAGTGATTTTCAAAGTTTTCTCAAAGCTTAAGCAGCGAGTTATAATGAAATGGGATTCAGATATTATCGAAGAAAAGCCGGAAAATGTTTTCACTGCAAAATGGTTGCCACAAGAAGATATTTTAGCAAATCCAGCAACAAAGCTCTTTATTTCGCATGGCGGTCTGGGCAGCGTTATCGAAGCAAAATATTATGGCATTCCCATTGTTGGGTTAATTTTTGTAGATCGTATCGGAATCATCAACACGATTGTTAATGAAGGTTGGGCTGCTAAAGTCGATCTTGAGACATTGAGCGAAAAATCTCTGGGCGATGCAATTCAGGAAATTTTGACAAACGAGAAATATTCCGTGACAGCTAAGAAACTTTCACAACTTTACAGGGATCGTCCAATGATTGCAAGAGAAACAGCAACATTTTGGGTTGAATATGTTATTCGTCATAATGGAGCGCGTCACATGCGATATCAAGCAGCTGATCAGAACTTTTTACAGCGACAATCACTTGATGTTATTGGTTTTCTTATTGCGGTTATTTATATAACAGTGAAATCAAATATTTTTATCGGAAAATTTATCTTGCGGAAAATTTGCCGCAAAATCTTAAAAAATAATTCAATGAAGAAACAAAATTAAGAATTTCCCATTGTCAGTGAATACCCAATATAAGTAAAGTGCGCATTTTATCAGTTGTGTATTAATAACAAACTTGAAACAATTTATGCGTACAGCTTTTAAGACGTCGATGCGTGCTTGAAATAAACATTTTGATTTGTTTTGCTTTTAAGCGCTCGTTTAAATTTCTCATCTTGCATTCGCATTCTGATTCTAAGCCTCGGCAAACTACATCTAATTGCTGTACACGATCCTTCGAAAACTTTAGTAAGGAACATGGGTACACACCTTCGTATGTCTATTTACACTTGATGGAACTTAAAAAAAAATTAAGACGACATAAAATTGTCATTTAGTGACAGTGCAGAAATTTTTGTAAATTTGAATACTTTCATTTATTCGACACTGTTTTGTTCGATCCATGTTAAGAAGCTTGTAACGCGAGCATAACCAGCAGGAACTCCTCTATCACAACCACCAGAAGCAACAAATGATGCAGCACCAATAAGGACAACTCCTAATTCAGTTGTAACAGTCAAGGGTCCACCGCTATCACCATTGCAGCTCGCTAAATATTCATAGACTTTAGTTTTAGAAAGAATTAAAAAATATGCTATGAAAAAACTTACAGCGGCCACCAGCAGTTGAAACACAAATTGTGCTCGTTTGAATGGTTGCAGAACCGAAAACGCTAGCACATGCAGCATTAGTTATAACCGGATTAGATGTTGATCGCAAAACCGTTGAAGTTGTACCAGCATCAGTTCTTCCCCAGCCACTGAAATTTGATCAAATAATGCTAACGTGTGCAGTTGTTATAGAATATATTGAATCACATACCTGATTGTTGCGATTTCGTTAACGAATAAACTATTTGCTAGATCGCCACTTGGTAATGCAATTGCCTGAATGAATTCATTATAGTCAACAGCCAATGGTAGTATCAGAATGGCGACATCATTTGCCAATCTAACTGGAATATTGTAATTTGGATGAATTCGATATTCCGATGGTTCAACTGTTTGACGAATTTGAGTTGCTTCAACTGTTGTGATCGAATGAGCTCCCAATATAACTTGTGTAGATAAAGAGCCCTCTGGACAATGAGCGGCTGACAGAACTGTGCGTCTATTGATTAGTGATCCACCACAGAGACCAGTTGATGAAGCATATCGCATCAATAGTCCTGCTTGATAAGGATGAGTATGTCGTACGACTTCATCTCCACCTACAATGCGACTAACGCGATTAATACTATTGGAAAACGGCTCAATTTGCCAAAATCCATATTTCACATCTGCACCAACTGCATGACATAAAAAGACAAAAACAGCAGCAAATAACAGGTTCATTCTTAACAATTTTCAATAATCAACTGACTAATGTTACGTATCAGTTTAAGTAATTTATAGAACTGAATGGTAGTTTCATATCTCAATTCTATATTTAGTTTTATCAAAATTTACAGATAACAAGAAAGGTTATAAATACTCACGTTCACATGACAATTCAATTTTAAATTAATTATTTGGTAGCGGATATTTCTAAAAAAAGAAGCAAAATCCAATTAATTGACTCATTGGGAAAACATATTCCTTTCAAAGGCTTTCTTTTCTGTGAAACCACAGTGATGGAATGCTTGAAACAATTCTTAATTGATTTGTATCGCGTGAAACACAAACCTGGGTTATCGTGTTTCAATTGCGAAAAAAAACCCAATTTTCCTTTTTTGAACAATCACTTAAAGCGTTGTAAAAGAATTTCAAACAAAAAAAAAATATATATATAGCGAAAGCATTGGCACTGACATCATACACAATAATCGTCAAATGTGCGACAAAACACAACGCGCGCGAGCGAAGGTGTGTGAAAATTCACGCGAGGCATGCTCGTACAAGAGAAAAGTGTGTGCACAGGAAAATCCCAATTCGGCAAATATAATAAAAAGGAAATTTTTGCGAGAATGCGAAATCTGCGGCGCGCGAGGTAAAAAAAGGGCTGTAGGTAGATGAAAATGAAGCTTTTCACTCCTTTTATAAAATTGAATCAATCCGTCTGATGATGCTGTGAATTGAATTCGAGTTTTTTTGTTCGTGTGGATTAGAGCGCGGGAGAAATGTTCGAGGTTATGTATGTCATTTGTCTCACTCCATTGCTTCGTTCGTAACCAATCTCTTGTATAAGATTTATCAAATTCTTCCGCATTCACTAACTCCCACAACGTCACAGTCCGCTGATTGATGACTGAAATTATCAGCATCCTTTCAGAAGAAAATTCTTATAGCAATATCTTAAAGACTTCAAATCCCCTCTCTGCACTGATAACACAATAAAACTAATCCTTCGAAGTGAGGGATAGCGCCAGTATGGGAAATTGGTGGGTGGGATGCGAAAGGGGAGAAATAATAAAAATGACTCGCACGATTTTGAGCCCATTTTCATCATTCACAAATAATCCCCATAAAAGACAGATAAAAAATCCCATCAAAACGATACACTAAAAATGGGGATTGAATGTGAAACCCTTCCCTTGCTTAAATTTTGCCATCTTTCCTTTCACCCTCCTCCTTCCCCCCCATTTAACCTTCGCCCACAATTTTAAAGCAAACACAAAAAAAAAATTTTTACACACAAGCGACAGAGAAATCAAGAAATTACGCCGAAAGGGAGTCGAAATGAGAGAAATTGGGCGCCGTTATTAAGCTCCAAAAATCCCTCATTCCACCTCTCGATATCTCATGCGCACCACGAGAAGAATGAGGCTTTCTTCGTATGTAGTAGCATCTTTGATGTCGGAACATTTCGAAAAAGTGATGAAAATTTTCTTCACTTTAATTTAAAATTAGACGCTCATATGCACGACGAAATTTGAAGTGGAATCAAAAAATTTCCTTCTCATGTTTAAAATTCTTCATGCATACACGCGTCACGTCATAGAAAAAATTCCATTTCACATTTGACGTCACGTGTTTAACATTTTGTTTGTTAAACTTTTTTCCTATTTTGTCTCTAGAGAGCTGCACTAGATAGATGCATGTTTTTTTTTTTTATTTCATTGTTTCATGTCGAAATGTGTTTCGATCAAAATGTAATCTGTTTCTTCACAATCCCCTCTGCGCCGCTTTCTCTGCAGCGCATTTCGAGACATTTCAGCATCAGAGAAAAACTTCTTTTTTTTTTTTGCTGTTGCACTAGATGCAGTCAGCTATTTATCATCATCATGCAAGTGATGAGAATTGTGAGAAAAATAGAAAATTAAAAATAAATTTTCTCTCATGAAGGGAAAAAGAAAATGAGTAGGAAATGAGCGAGGGGTAAGATACATCGCAAGCAATCCATTTTTTCTACCCTTCGCACTGTCTTACTCGCTGCATGATGGATGGATTCTTTCATTGATGGTGTCACAAATTGATGTTCCGTAACACGATTCATGCTGCTTCATCACTTGAGTGCGTAAATTCCTTTTCTAAGTTAGTGTTAGTGTAGGGAAAAAATGGAAAATTTTATCGATTTTTCACATACATTTTCCATATTTCTTCTGAGATTGGCGACATCTGTGGAAAACTTCATTTATGTTGCAAAAACTGCTGGAATTTTTTTCTTTATTAGCTTGGTAAAATTCCAAAAGATGGCGCTAAAGGAAAATTGTAATTAGAATTTTCACGGAGTACCAGAATAAATTTTCAAATCGACCTTGATTTCTGTTTTCAATTTTTCCGGTCTGATGTTGTTGCTTCAGCAGACACATCAAATGTTAATAATTAAATCAGGAAGCTTAAAGCTCGAGAAAATTGAAATGCTGAAAATGAAAGCTGTAATAAAACAAAGAACAAAATATGGATAAACACGATTTCCTTTTGTTTAGTAGAAAATTTTTTTTTATTAACATTTTTACAGCATTTCTTTTATACACAATTTACAATAATTTTGCGGATAAGCACAAAAAAACTCAAAGGTTGCAAAACAAAAGTAAATTGCGGGGAAAATTCTTTCGCATTTTTTTTTTTTTCAACAAACATGAAAATTTATGAAAATTGAGGTTACGGAAAATCCCTCCCTTCCGCAGCGTAATTTTTTGATTATTCAGGAAAATCCTTCTTCGTAAAACATCAGTTTTTTTCCTTTATACGACGATCCAGTGCCTCCAGTGCCTCTTTTGCGTCACCAGCAATTTTCTTTTCAGCAATTTTCCACTCGTCAAATTTCATTATCGCGAACGCGCGCGAGGGAATGAAAAATAATGAAAATTGCGCAAATTGAACGATATAAACACATTTTTCAAACTGTCGCGAGCGCACTGAAATGGTGGCGGAAAAAAGTCTCCACGGAATAAAAAGACGCGCAGAAAATGTTTCGCTAGGGTTCGCTCGTAAAACTTAAAGTCGCACAATTGACGGGCGGTCGTGGAAAATTTGTAATAATGTCATTAAATTACACCACAACGAGTTTTAAACACAGCACTGGAGTAATGAAGGAAAAAAATTTTGCCGTCTGCTCAATTTCGTCGCTTATTGAATTTTCCCGCGATAATTTTTTGTGATGCGATAAATTTTCAGTCATCAATTTTCGTTTTATTATTTTTTTTTCTTCTTCTTCTTCAGTTGCTTGGGGGTTGGTTAGTGAAAGAAAGTATACTTTTTAGTATGAATAGAGTAGACTTTAATGTTACAAATTGATATTTGATGTCTGATATTTTCATCTGTTGCAAGTGGATTGATGGTCCTGCTGTGGAACAGATGGCAAACAACTCAACCGCAAATTCCCATTTTTGGATTTTACTTCGATGAGCTCACGTGTTTTTTTTTTGCATGCGTCAAATTGTCATTAATTGAATCGAAATAATTTTTGAATCAATTTTTAATTTCCTTTGTGGATTTCCGGTGAACTGAATTTTCATCGATTGACATTTTTGCGTTACCAAATTTCATTCGACAAATGAAATTATCAATCAACAATTTGTAATTACGAATTCAATGTATGCCTTTTGACCATGATTCGTTCAATTATTTCGACTCATTGAGCAAATTGATTCAGAACATTTTTAGCTGATAACGCAAACTGCCATTGAATAAAACTACACGATGATGACTTTACATTGAAACCTAATGAATGAAAGAGAAATAAATTGATAAGGTCAAACTGGAAAGAAAATTAATTTATTTTGTTATAATTGCAGAACTGACCGAAATCACAAATCATTTCATTAACTTTTATGTGTTAGTGAAGTGTCAAATTAATTTGTTTGCTCAGTCGCAAAGATCACAATTCGAGTCAGAAAACATGTCAAGATTTGTTAAGATGAATGTTTCATCTTGTCGCGATGGATTATGATTGATGTTCTTCACAATTTAGGAGAAAGTTCATCAACACGACGAACTGTAAACAATTAACATTCCTCGTAGTCTGAAGTCGAACCATACCATAAAACCACATCAATCATCTTACTCAAGATCCTATTTAAAGGAAACGACAAGATACAAAATGTTCTGTTATGTTCAATTCATCAGCATCGGAAATGGAAAAACCCTTTTGAGAATAAAGTAAAATCGAAATATGATTTTCATTCAGAGAATAACAAAAAAAAAAGAGTTTTTCCGCCCAAACAATTTTCCGAAGGAAAAATTCTCGCGTGCTGGTCACCCACAACAAAAAGTAAAAAGTCTTCAAATCTCATTTCGAATAATAAGTATAAAAATATTTTCACAATAAAAGTAAATGTCTTGAAATTTACTTGTGGGCTTTAGCGATGTTCTGGTGGGAAAATGGAAGCAAACAGAAAATGTTTTTCATCAGCCGACAGCAAAAAGTTATAAAAAAAAAACGGATAAAAAGTCGAAAAGATATTTTATGAATTGAAGTAAAATCGTGTGAGATTTATAAGATGTTATGTTGAAACTTTTGGGGCATCTGGTGCAAATCATTCTTGAATTAAATTTCAATCATTTTCAGATAATTTAGTAATATTCCATTTTGCTCAATTGATGGTTGATTTCTTCCAAAGTTTGATGAAACCAAAGAAAAAGAAAATTCTGTTCGCAAATTTGATAAAAAGCAGTCAAGCCTAAAAAGGGACTTTGATTTGAACTCATTCAATGGTCAAGGCTGGGTTCAGTAGACGGATAAAAATCGATATCAAACTTCTGATGGCCATTGCATGACTAACATAAAAAATTTCAATGGGAAAAGTTCAACAACTTTTCTATTTTCATGAAATTTACATTGCAAACGATTTTAGACAATTTTCTCTCGTTTAAAATTCAGAAACTTTGGTTGCGCAACATCGATATGAAAAAATAAACTTTATGAACGAAGAAAAAGAAGAAGAAATAAAGTATTTTGATAAGAAATTTTTCTTTTTTTTTTTTTTTTAAATTTATTGCGAAATTTGAATAGTTTTCTTAGCAAGCTTTGCAAAAGTCACTTTTTGGTCTAAAAGTTTGCATTTTAAATTGTCATAAAAGCTTCGATTGTTCGTAATAACCTTCCGGGAATCATTTCAACTTGCGCTACGGAAGACTCAGAAGAGATAAATGACAAAAAATTGATAGCTTCATTGCCAAAAAATCTCTATCAAGCTTTTTTTTGAACCCTTTTTAGGTCTTTTAATTGTTTTTCCGCTGCCGTTTCAATTGCTGATTTTTTTTTTCCTTTTTCGGAATGTTTACGTTAAAAATATCTCTAATCTATTAAATCCGAGCTTTGTTTTGTTGCTTCAGGACATCATCAAACATGTCTCTTCTAAACCAATAAAAAAACTTTTCAGAATCGACCGTTCATTGAATGTTCAACAAAGTGATAAAATTAGTTTATAAATAAATTTCATGGGACCGATCAGTTTCTGATATCACCAACACCCACTCAAGAGAAGGCTCAAAAGTGTCCATAAATAAAACTTTGCAAGCATAAAAGGACATTCGATAGATATCTTGTGAAAATGGCTTGAGAAAAAAAAAATTCAGTGATTGAAAAACAAAAAAGAAATGTCTATTGAAAGCTCATAGAAATGTTTACAGAAAGCTTTCAAAAATCCCTTTCCCGTTGCTTACCGATTTTCGTGTTGTTTGCGTCATCATTCTCCTCCGGCATATCGAAATAAGATCGGGTCGGGACTTGTTCCCAATTAGAGTGATTATCGGAGCGAGATAAGGTTCGCTCGTCAGCAAAGCAGCAAAATTCTATTTTTCGGAATAGGAAAAAAAGCGCTTTTATGTGCTTAGTATTTGAATTTTCCAATTTTCCGCGCGAAGAAAGCAATTAAAATGCTTGTGGGATTCCCATTTGTATCTAATTTTTGTGTTCTCGATCAAAGAAAAAAAAAGAAAACAATCTGAAATTGACGCTAAATAGTTTAAAGCTTCTAATGAACTTTAAGCTCCTTTTGCGCAAAACTGTACAAAAGTGGAAAAGCTCGTTTTCCGTATCTCACGCTTAACAAGATCAGGGAGAAAAAAATCTCTTAAAATGAATCGCAAGTTACTCAGCCACTTTCAGTTGCCATTCACGCGTCTCACCGTAAAGATGTGGCATAAAGTGCTTTTAGTGAATTCCTTCATTCTCTTCAGTGCCGTTTTGAGTGCTGACAATAACTCGAAAATCGTTTGCTATTATGACAGTCGTGCATTTGTTAAAGAAGGTAAGCGTGTGAGATCATCATTTAGCATATTTTACAACTTGTCGCAAAACAACATCTGGAAAGATGATGACATTAACAACAGCTTTTCGCGTGACAACAAACAAAACAATTATCATCAATGTCAATTTAACGCTTGAATTGTACAAAAAAAAATACGAAATATTTGCTTGAGATGTGAAGAACAAAAAGAGAAAGCTTTCGAAGCCCTGACAAACATTCATTGAAGGCAGTTCTTTCTGTGCAAACAACACTTGAGATGCCAATTATGCTAATTACTCATTTATAAGTGGTCGGCTGTTAATTAGAAAGACAAATATATCGACCATGGCCTTTTGTGCGCCGCTGTGTATATTTTAATGAGGGCTCCGTTATCGTAAAATTCAATCATTTATGCTGAATTTCCATAGAATTAAATTTCGTAATTTCATCGTTCGTTTGATGCTTGTTATCAGTCATGAACGATGAACTTGACCTTCACCCACACATAAACACGCTCATGCTCATCATGCTTTGAAGTTTTTTTTTTTTCTTTCTTTTTTTTTTCAATCTTTATAAACAAACATTTTTGTCTCATTGGGTGTTTTTCCTTCTCTCTCAGGTCTCGGTAAAGTGACCTTAACTGATTTGGAGCCGGGCTTGTCGCAATGTACACATTTAGTTTATGGCTATGCTGGACTGAATTTCGAAACGAAAAAAGTTGTAGCACTAAATCCTAGCCAGGATTTAGATCAAGGCAAAGGTCTTTACCGTTTAACGACACAATTGAAGCGCAAATTTCCAGGAATGAAAGTTCTTCTCGGTGTCGGTGGGGATCATCAAGGCGAACCAGAAAAATATCTTGAACTTCTCGAGTCATCAGTTTCGCGCATTTCATTTATAAACAGCGCTTATGAATTGTTGAAAACTTATGATTTTGATGGACTCGATTTGGCTTACGAATTTCCAAAAATTAAATCGAAAAAAATTCGCTCGTCAGTTGGTGAGTGAGAGTAAATTTGTAATTGCGACCACTGTTAAACATCACAAATCTTAATTCTTAGGTTCATTCTTTTACTCAATCAAGAAAGCTGTCGGTGCTGCAGGCAATCCAGTCGATCCAAAATCCGATGAACACAAAGAAGAATTCACCTCACTTGTTCGTGAGCTTAAGAATTCATTCCGCCATGATGGATATCTATTGTCGTTGACTGTTCTGCCGAATGTCAATTCGTCAATTTATCTTGACATTCCAGCAATTGTTAACAATGTTGATTGGATAAATATTGCAGTTTTTGATGTACAAACGCCACAACGTAACAAGAAAGAAGCCGATTTTCCAGCACCGCTCTATACACCCAGTGAACGTAATCCTGAGTTGAATATTGATTATCAAGTGTCAAATTTATTGGGACGTGGCGTACCATCGTCGAAACTTATTGTCGGAATTCCAACATATGGACGAGTATGGCAATTGGAAGAAGACAAAACATTAACGGGCGTTCCACCAGTTGAAGCAAACGGACCATTCCCCGAAGCAATGCAATCGAAAATGGAAGGAATTTTGAGTTATCCTGAGATTTGTGGAAAATTAACAAATCCACAAAACAAAGATATGAAAGGTGAAAATGCACCAATAAAGAAAGTTGGAGATCCATCGAAACGCTATGGAACTTATGGTTATCGTTTGCCCGATAAAGATGGTAATTTTGGTCTCTGGGTCGGTTATGATGATCCTGATACAGCTGGCAACAAGGCTGCATATGTTCGCGCTAAGAATCTCGGTGGTGTTGCAATCTTTGACTTGTCACTTGACGACTTTCGTGGCGCTTGCACTGGCGACAAATTTCCAATTTTAAGATCTGCTCGCTACCGTTTGATTTAAAGATTTCTCAATACAGTTCTCATGACTTTATTTTTTCTTTGTTTTTTATAAATGAATTTTAATAAAATAAAAATTTCGGTTTAATTGTGCAATTTCGACGTTAAACTGTTTTCAAGAAGTGACATTCACTTACCGTTTTAATTTTATCTCATCTTGTTGCGAGAATCTTCAAGAAATCTGTTGCATAAAAAGAAAAATGAAAAAATTGACAGTTTAATACGTAATTGAAAGCTTCTTGAAAGTTCAACCCGACATTAAAAAATATTATGATTGACAAGTGCCAAACTCACCGTAACTTTTTGACGACGTCGTGTAATCCTCATCAAACTCAACCTCCGATTTAACTAAATTGATTAAATTAAGTTCACATTCCTGGGCGATGAATTTTTGATGGCGATGATTTTTTGTGGGTTGTAAGATTTTTTTTTTGTTTGCAGATTGAAGGTGGAAAATATGTTTGAGAAAAGGTTTTATTATAAGTATAAGTGCCTGCCAATCAATCCTGAACATTACCGAAATGTCGGTTACTTATAATGGCTTTGAATAATGTTTTACGGTAACGGTGGGTTACGAAGGATGTAAGCTCCTTTTTTTTTGCATCGATTGACATATTTCAAAGCCATTAAAGATTTATAAGCCACGACCCGTTTCCCTCCCAACGTTCGACATGTTAAACTCACTTGAACATTCTGAAAGTCCCATTTTATGAGATTTTCCTTACAAACGCTGATCGGATGCTGCCAACATTGACACTTTCTTTCGACTATCTCGCAGCCGGGTTCTATTTTTACCGTTTCTTGACACTTTCTAAGCTTTCTGTGCAATGATGTTGGATCGATTTCATCTGCTGTCGGCAAATCTAGAGATGTAAAATACCATCAATCATAATAAAAATAAGAAGAAGCAAAACTGCAAAACTCAAATCCGCGTCAGCAAACTCTTAACAACTACTTGAAGGACGTTAGTTTTGTGATGGTAAACGTTTTCGAGTCTTCGCCTCATCGATATTGCACGATAAATATTTTCGCAATCGACTAAATTGGATAAAAGTGCCATCGTCGCAATTTTATGATGATTGCAAAATTGGCTCAATGAACAACATCTCGCCCTCCCCCTCCAAAAAACCTGATGGAGTAGCAAGTAGCAAGCATGTCTTTGATAAACTCGCCAATCAATGTTTTATTGCCTGCAAGCGCTTTTACTCGCTTACACAAAATGGAAGTTAATTTTGCTTTTATATCGTTTATCTCCCTTTCAACTTATCGACGAATCGATTTGCTCTCGTCTCATAAATCTTAATTTGCTTCATTGATTTCTTTCACATAATGCGAGTGTAGGAGCTGCCTAAAGTCAAGTGCTCAGATTAAAGAGCTCTGTTGTTATTATATTCGACTGAAAGACTTCTCATGAAAAGCTCCTTCATAGAAGAACTTTTGGAAAACTTACCCATGCAGACGCCCGTTCCAACAATTGGTGGCTTTATGATGCACTTCAATGGTGGCTCACAACTACCGGAAAATCCACCTGGACCACCGCACGCCTCACCCTCAACTTTTGCACAAACTTTACAGCATCTGGTAGGAAATGGAAAATTTTTCATCATAAATAAGACGAGGAAAATTCATAGTTTTAAAATTTATTTCTTGGGGACAACTCTGTTGCCTCGACATGGAAGAAAGTCATCATTTTATGGAAATTGCGAAATTGTGCAAATTTTTCATCCGGGAGTAGTTTTTTTATTTTTCTTTCTTTCTTTCGTTGACGTTATGTATGTATGAAAACCCATTATAACTTGCAAATGTCTTCAGCCATTCAATGTCCCATGAAATGAAAACTTTTGCAAGAAATTTTTCTTTTATTTTCATTTCTATTTTTCAATGGAAATTTTCCTTTTTTTTTTTTTGTTTTGTTTTCATTTTTCTGACTTCTCTCTCGGACAGTGCTCGAAGGCATAAAAGTGCTCGGTCGATAAAGTAAAGGAAAAATATTTTATGCTTATTGTGATTTAAGCTCTCAGGATTAGATTTTGTAAAATGTTTTGTGTTGTCGGAGCGACAACCAGGAAAAATTGTGAAACTTTTTATTTTATTATTTTTCTTCGCAATGATACAGAATGAAACACAAAATGAAGACTTTTCCCCATGAATTTGCTCTCTCATTTCGATTCACATTCCGACCGAGATGTCTTATCACAAATCTCTTTATTATTTTGCTCCAGCAAAGTCCCTTCCATTTATTCTCAAGGCTCTAATCCGCTCCATCATCATTTTGCTACCGGAGCGGGTAAATCTTGATAAATAACGCACGCATATTTGTGCTTGTTGCCGTCGCATCTTAGAATTCCTCAATGGTACTCACTTGCACGGATCCCATACAATGAATCCTTTCCCAGGGCAATCGTCTTGTCGTATCACGTCGCAGTCATTTGGATTGCAAACGCACTTTAAACCGCTCAACATTTTAACATTCGACAGCATAAGTAGAACACTTAATGTGATTAATTTACATCCATTTATTGCTGGATACTCCAGTGAGTGTGTCAAAATCTTCCGTAATTGAAACATTGTTGTCACTTTGCTACTTACAAATTTCCACAAACACTTCTCCTTAGCGCTTAAATTTATTGCGCAAATTTGTAAGCATTTTTCACACAAATTCTTATCTTCACTAATTAAAGGATTTTGTTCCTTTTATTTCTTCTTTTCGGCCTAAAAATCGATTTTTATCTTTTTCTTTGCTTCTTACAACATTTCTCACATTCTATTAATCTACAGTGAAGCAATTGCTGTCGACATGACATTTATGTCAGACACGACATTATTCCAATGATATTTCTTTAATTAGCTTTGTTATTATTCCATTACATGACTAAATTTTATTTTGGTTTTTTGTCTGTTTTCAAACCCACAAGCAGAACTTGCCACAAAATAAATCCAACAAAAAAAAAATCTTGCTTGATATGTTTCTGGTTACAAATTCCTCTTCCCCCACATTAAACTTAATGGCTGGTAAATATTGTGTAAAGAAATTCACGCACACAACCAATAAAACTGAACTTGTTCTTTCAATTGCTCGCGTTCGACTGAAGTTCGCTTCCAATGTTGGATGAAAAGTGAGTTTTTCATTTGCCGGAATTGGAAGGTTTTTGGGAAAACATGATTTGGAAATTCTTGAGGGGAGGAATTGAGTGCGCATGTTATGAAATAATTCAACAATATTGTATGGTTTTCTTATGTTGTTATGGAATGGAAGAAGGAAATCTTATCAAGTGTAAAGGAAACTTCCAAAAACATCCTAACGAGTAACGGATTGGCGTTCTACATACAACGCGAAATTATTACGTTTGAATCATCTTTATCAATGACTGTTCGTATATAAGTATATCTCACTGTTAAGAATACGACAGAAGAATAATTGTCTTAAAGAAAATCGAAAAATAGACAAATTTTTTCAGAGTTATTGAGCTTTATGCTGTCAGACTGTCAATTATTATGTTTCGCTCACATGCTTATGGCAAAATTGCTCTTCTTCCTTAAGAAAAACATAAAGAATTCGACATCACGACGATACAGAAATTGAGTTAATCAAACGATCCGCAATTTGACTCGATTGCAGTAAAACATAAACCACCAATTTTTATTTGTTTTGCCGCAAACAACTTTTTATTTCTTTATTTACAGCATACGAGCGACTGCCACTGAATAAATTTCATTTCTTGTATACGCTTCGTGCGAGTTTGCTGAATCGTAAAAATCGAAATTGAATGCTGCGAGAGAGCGACAAAAAAAAGATGTGAATCATAAAATTTGGAATATGAATAAATATCGATTGAGATTCATCGAATATGGTAAAAAGCTTTCCATATGAAATATTGGACGAATAACAATTTTTTGTACGGATGGAAATTTTGATATTTATTTCGTTGAAGGGTTGGAAGCACCACGCTGTGATTTTCTTATCTAATGTATTCATCAGTAAGAAAACCTTAATTGCAATATCGATTTAAAGTTCACTCAAATGATACTAATTTTATCAGATTTTAATTGGCTGAATTTTCTAATTATGATTACAAATTCAAACACTCTGCGTGCGGTGTGAATCTCTTCAAAAAGCATTTTCTCGCGTTATTTATTCGACTTTTCCCACACAATTCGCAACTAGCAATGCGAAACGATAGCAAATAACATTTCAATGTGTAAATATTTGCAAATAGCTGATTTCAACTGTGTTATGCGAATGAGAGCTGATGCTTCGTGATAGATAGAGCAGGTAGGCAGATGGAAATATTTGCGATTCAATTTCTGAAATAAAATATTTACATATCAGCAGCAAATAAAGTAAAGCTTCGCAAAAATTTTCTTGCATCAAATTAATTCTTTTTTTATTATTATTTCTAAATATTTGACATTTTGCATATTTCAATATAAAAAATTATGTCGTAAACTTAATTAGAAATATTTTTTGTCATGTTTATGGTCGCATGGTCCATAAATCAGTCAAAATTTACCAATCCTTTTTTGGCATATCGTCTAATGTATCTTCAGGCTGAGTTGGCATATCGGATTCGGCTTGTTGATGTTGCGGTGAAACTGAATTTCTGTAGCTGGTAGCTGGAGCAGCTGGCGCTGAATAAGCTGGTTTTGGTGCTGGTGCCGAATAGCTTTGTGGTGCTGGTGGTGAATAGCTTGGTGGTGCTGGAGCATAGCTAGGTTTTGGGGCTGGAGCGTAGCTTGGTGCCGCTGGCGCATTGTAGTAGGGAGCTGGTGCATAAGAAACAGATTGGCATGGCACTGGAGCTACTGAAGGCTCGCAACTGAACAACAAATTAGTTCCACATTTTGAGGATGGTGCAGGGCTTGGGTAGCTATAAGATGTTGCAGGACCAGCTGAAACAGGAGCATAAGATGGTTTCACAGCATAGGCTGTAGATGGATAGCTTGGAGCAGCAGGAGCATAAGATGGAGCAGCAGGAGCATAAGATGGAGCAGCAGGAGCAGCGCCATAAGCAGCTCTTGCTTCTTGTGAATCATCTTCTTCAGCTGACACATCCATTTCGCGATAACCGCCATAGCTTGGTTTGTTGTATGATGGCTGAGGCAGAGAAAAAAAATAAAGATTAAGTAACTTCCAAGCTTGGTAAAAGAAATTAGCATTCAACCTTATAAGATGGTGCTGGTGCATAACTTGGAGCTGGAGCATAGCTTGGAGCTGGAGCATAGCTTGGTGCTGGTGCGTAAGATGGAGCTGGAGCATAGCTTGGAGCTGGGGCGTAAGAAGGTCCTGCAGCATAACTTGGAGAAGGCTGTTAATTGGGAAAAAGAAAAAAAAATTATTATAATAATTTAACCTCTAATTAACTACTTAAAAACTTACCTTGTAGCTAGGCATAGAGTATGATGGCTATAAAATACAAAATGTCATCAATTTAGTTCGAGTTATTTAAAGCAAAAAACTTACCTTCGAATATGATGGAGCGGGCTTAAAAGGAAATAAATATTAATTTTGGCATTGCGCAATAGAAAAAAGAATATAAGAAAAAAAAATGTTATTACCTTATAAGATGGAGCAGAATATGATGGTGGTGAGTAGCTGTGAGATGGTGCCGAGTAGCTATGAGATGGCTGGGAGTAGGGCTTTGGTGCTGAATATGAGGAAGCAGAGTATGAGGGTGGTGCAGAATATGAAGGCGCTTGCGGAGCACTGTAGCTGGGTGCTGAATATGATGGCATTTGTGGTGCACTATAACTTGGAGCTGGTGAATAGGATGGATACGATGAAGAAGCGGATGAGTCTTGGTCGCCACATTGCAAATACGAGGTACCTTGATGATCCTGCATCTGATAGCAGATTGTTTTTGGACTTGGTGACTTCTTGGCGCGAATGTTATCATCAACATTTTCCTCAGCTGCTACAATTGGACCGGTAGAATCAGCTAAGTTTTCTGCACCCTCAACAGCTGCATTAAGATTTTCACTCGACGGTGCAGCAAAGCTATGAGCTGCAAGCCCAACAAGCAATAAAAATGTCCAAACGTTCATCGTTGCACTTTTTCGTAAGTAACTGAAAATTTGTCGATCGCTTTGGAAGGTTAATGATTGACTGAAGCTTTTAATGTTGTGCAATGGCAATTTATATTCGATATAAAGCGATGCTATCAGCATTTTTTGCATTCATTGTTCAATTTTTTGTTGGTGCACTTTGCATTTCTAGTTCTATAAAATTATTTAACATCTCAGAAATTCATTTGAATGATTTAATGATCGAAGCATTTTGCTATGTACCAATATTTAAGATGGTGAACAATTTGAATTCAATAAATGGACTCTGGACTGGAATGATGCATTTAAAATTAGTGCAACTGAAGTTTCTGCAAAGTTGCACAAAAAGTGATTAACTGAGTATACGTGCAATAGTTGAACGTGGCGTTAATTGATTGACGACAGTCGAATAACCATCCGGTGGATTGAATTTCTGCTTGTTTGTGCTTTTTTTTTTCGTTCAATTTTAGTTCAATGCGTTGCGTTGGACAAAAAAAAAGTTGTTGAACTAGAAATTTCCAATAAATGCAATTTTGTCTTGTTAAAAGCTTTTTGCTTTTATTTCTCAAATGTGTTATAAATTCTTGTTCACTAAAAGTTTTACAACAAATCCCGAAATTTGCTTTCCTTTATTTCTAGATGCAAGATTTAGAAGCTTCTTTATTCAATGGTTCACCTGAATAAGCTTTAACGAAATCCTTTTTTCACGTGTTGTTTTAGGTTTCTGTAGTTTACCTTTCGATGCGATGGTTACGATTATGGACCATTTCACACGATAATTTCACGATCCGAAAATCGATTTAAATTTGGGTTCATTTAAAGCCACAGGAAATCTTCCATCTTGTTCGGAAAAAAAGATAGAAGAAGGTCGAAAGGGTTAAAAGTTTGTTAGAATTATCCAATTTTGGGGTTGAAATTTGGAAAAACTGTTTCGTTTTAAATAAATCCATTTTCATTGTTTTTCCCGAGAATATTTAATCCACATAAAATGAAAGACCTTTCCTGGGAACCCTTTTCACTCCAGTTTCGGGGATGTTAATTTATTGTAAAGGATACAACTTAAAATTTCATCTCAACATTGCACGTAATAATGCTTTACGGGCTTTTCCAAATGAAAATGAATCATGTTGGTGCGATGGTGTTGTGTGTTCTGCACAATTGTCACATCCAGCAAATAAATTTTGTATCATCCCCCATTTCTCTTCTTTTCGTTTTTTTTTTTTTTCGACAAAACAAACGTGAAAATGAACATAAAATATCTGACATAAACCGGATAAGCATCAGATTCAGATGATGCAATTTTATGCTTTTCGTGTACAAGCAATTCGCAATGTTTGTTTTATTTTTTTATTTTCTTGCTTTCGTTTGTTTCTCTTCAGTTTTGTTTTATTTATTGACATGACGTGCTGCTTGGATATTTATTATTTCTATGCAAGCAGATTCGATATTTGCATGATATGCTCAAAATGTATCGATTTGATACAATAAAAGAGTATTTCATCATCGAATCTTCAGAAATGATTACAGATGTAAAATTGTCGAATGCATTAAAAAAAAAAATCAAAAAAGAAAATCGCTCGTTTCTCAACTTAATGAACATAAAGAACGACAAAGCAGCCACGTAAAAGCACAAAATAATGATCTCATTTAAATTCAGCTGTGTTGCGAAAAATGCTCGGCATGTATGCTATACAAAGGTGAAAGGATGCTGATAACGATGATACACAGCCAAACGTGTTCAGGAAGCATCGAGTCATTATTATGTAAGCCACACTGACATTGAAAATTTAAATTATACACAACATTTCTGCTCGCCGAATTTATAAAAAAAAAAAAAAATATCGCCCGACGGCAAATGAGAATTAAGTGCATCTGGTGTCACATTAAATAACAGTAAACCGTGTGGCTTGAAACTGATACCATAAATCGATTACAAATTTCGAATAACGCATAAAGTTAATTATTTTTGCACAGCAGTCGACATGATTATAGAATGAAATTAAATTTTAATGCTCTAGATGACATTGGAATGAAATCTTAAAGTACTTTTTGAAAGAATTTTTCATGGCATATTATCACGCTGCCATTGGGGAGAAATTACCAAAGAGATTTCCCTCAAGAGGTTTCTGTTCAAATTTCATACACGACTACCTTTTTACGATGACAAACTTCGGTCGTATGTCAAAGCGGAATTTCATGAAGGTTAAAAATGTGATGAAGAATGTCATTTGAGTGATATCAGTCGAGTCAACTGGGGGAGAGAGAGAGAGAGAGTGCTCAAAACTTGTTGACTTAGGAAATATGAAAATGTTTATAAAAATGGAAAAAAAAATCTTCAGGCATGGAGAATATTCCAAAACCTTTTTTTTTTTTCTTGGGATCACAACTTGAGAAAATTATGATTTAAATTAGAAATTTTAATTTTTCACCAAAATCATAAAGATTTTCTTCTTTTTCCTTCTAGAGTTTCTATCATCGCACAAAACAGCAAAGAAAAGTGAAATTTGATAAAGTGCTGAGCGAACCTTATCTTTATCTTTGCGAAACATTCGCTTTTGCACGTTCTATTAAATTGCTTTGGGAGACATTTGAATTTAAACGACTTTCATTATTTTGCTGTCTCGGCAAGATTTTTGCTTGCTTTTATTTTATTTTTACGAATATTTTTATAAGTAATCGAACAAACAAAAGACAATTGATCGCAATTCGTTGTCGTCAACACATTTCATCTCAACTTTAGGCTTCACTTCGATTCCATTTTCACAGCATTCACATGTGTACTTGTAACCTCAACGGTTGATAACAAATTTATGTTTGTAATTTATTTCGATTTTAGCAAAATGTCATTGTGATGATTAAGAATATCTTAGCGACATTAATCGACAGCATCGCTTAGCTTCGGTGATAAATTGGATTAATTTCTCAGGAAGACACAAAAAAGCTTCTGAGACATTAGCACATCTTAAATTCTTAATCCTCACGAATTAAACGAATTATTTATGCGTCTTGTGAAACGTCTGACGTTTTCTTTGCCTTCATAGTAGTCTGAAAGCCTTACAAGATTGTTTTCCATGAATACGTGAAAAATGTCGCAAACACAGCTCAAGCAGCTTCATTCATATTAATTTATATGCTCCCAAGTCACCATGAAATTGTAGAAAAAAAAAATGTAATTTTATAGCATCGCAACGACAATTCATATAACTCTTGTGCTAGAATGTCATTTTTGTTGTTACTTCTTCTTACTTGCATTCTTATCATTGAAGTAGAAATATTATGAGCTGTGTCATCTGATGTCGTAACATAATAAACAATAACTTGCATAAATCGAAACCAAGCTCTGACACAAATCAGATAATTTTCATAAATATCGCAACATGAGCAGGGTAAAACCCTTATTGATCTTGTACGATGTCGATGTTACCTTATAAAAGTCTGTCATGTTAATAAATAAACCATGCAATAAGGATTCACTTTGAAGGAATTTAATTATTGTTGAAAGACATTAAGAGTATCATCATAAAGTTGATGGGCAGAATTTGATGAGATTTTGATCGCTTAAGAAGTCATAAATTGATGAGTCTAAAGCTTATCATTTTATTCAATATCACCAAAATGTATCAAATCCTTCCTGAGAAACATTTCATTGGTACTTGATAAAATTACGCAATATGGTTACACAACATACTTACGCTGGAATGAGAGTGAAATGAAACCACATAATGATGTGTAACTTTGTTGATTGAGCACAGAAAAAAGGTTCGACATAAAAAGTAATTTTAACCCTCAGCAAGTGAAAATGTTTGGCAGAAATTTTCGTTTTCTTGCACTTAATGAGAAAAATCTCATGAATGTCCTCATCGTCGTCGTCTTCATCGTTGCTGTAACTGTAATGAAACATGTGTGCATGTACGAATGTATGCGTGATTATAGTATAGAAATGAAAGTTTTGCTCATTGTGAGGCATTTGACATTTCGAAGGGTCGCAAATAAATTTTCTCACAATCAAAATGAAGGTTCATGAAGGTTCTTAAACCGAGCAAATTGAGCTCTTAATGAACTTTTCTTCAATAATTCAGAAGCAGAAAGTTTTTGGTCTGAAATAATAGAAATTAAATGCTTTGACATTGAATTAGTTGCTGATGTTACAGTTGAAATAATGACAATGATGTTTATTTACAAAAAAAGCATCTCAATCCTAATGTTGTCTACTCGAAGATCTAATTTCGATGTCTTGAAATAAAAATTCGAATTCCAAATGGCGCTCTGGATAAGAAGAAGAAGAAGAAATATATCAAATTTCTTTATGTTCATGATAACAAGAAAGGAAATAAGAAAAAAAAAAACAATGTCAATATTATAAATCAAATTGAAATGTGAACCCATAAAAAAAAATTCTTGACACTTTTATATTGATAAGGAAAATTATTGAAACTTAAATTAAAATTTATTGCTGCAATTTTTTTTATTTTGAAAGATTTTTTTTTATTCTTTTCTTTTTATTTCGATTAAATTTCCTTATGAAATTTTTTAAAGTCGCAGAGGGAACTGAAAATGTTTTTTTTTGTTTCTTCTTCGTTTCCTTAATGAAAGTTTTCCACTGAACTTAATCTACATGAAAAAGCTTTCACGAGTTTTTCATCTAAAACAGTAAAAAAGCAAGAAATGAAATAATTAGTAAAAAGAAAAGTTTCTTAATTTTTTTCCGCAGAAAAACTGCAATTTATTTTTACTTCTTAAAGTTTCTTGAGCTTTTTCTTTCTTGCTATTTGATGACAAGATTATGAAGTGGAAGCTAATTTGAAAGCAAATATTGATAATGAAAATTCATGAAATGCTGTCTGAAGGTTTTCTTGATGCGATGCGACACACTCTGGTGTGACATTATTTACGGAAATTTCCTGTTTTAACTCTCTGCTAATGCTCAACATGACTCTTAAGCTTCCCTCTGTAATTAAATTAATTAAACAGTTTTTTTTATTTGCTATTAAGTTATGAACTTTAAAACGTCATGATGACTTTGAACTATTTACGTTAAAGATCACACAAATAAATATAGATGAGAAATAGTAAAATGTGGTACACAAGAAAGTTCATTGCAGATGAAACGATATGAGATGCTGGTAGCAGTAAAAGAGCTCTAAACAAAAGCACTAAAAACATTCAACCATCATGATACCTTTTTTTTACAACCATTATTTTATTCCATTATGCATGAAGGAGATGTCTAGAGATGTAGAGAGAGTTTACCAGCATGGAGTTGAATCTTTTTGCAATCGAGTTTCCTACTAACAATACATGATGATAATGAAAATCGAATGAATTCTCTCGGTTCGGTCTCACTTAGTTTCAAAAAGAATTTTCCTTTTTTTATTGTGAGAGCTTCATAAATACAGAAAATTTGTCATAAACGTTTATGCTTCTCGAGTATTTATGTTTCTCCTGGAATATATTTTATGCTCACTCTAAATTTCTTAAGTGTTCTTTGAATTTGATAATAATTTTAATAGTTTCAATATTTTGCAATTAAGCGGATTAAACAATAATTTAAACTGCAGTAAATTTATGTGTCAATTGCATAACTTAAACTTATTAAACTTATAACTTAACTTATTGATTTATGCAATTAAAAAAAAATAGGTTTGGATAAAATAAAAATATTTAATTAAAATTATTTTCACTTATGATAAACAATCCTCAATCACATGCAACATATTTTGCTGAAAATTGATGCTAACCTCATCAGGTTTCTGTGTCAAAAATGAATTTTGTTTACGAAAAGTAAACAAGTCTAACAGATTGTCAAATATTTACTTTAATGGTTTTTCTTTTGTTGCTCAAGCTTGAGATTTAATTTCTTATGTCACCACCAACGTTGTCTTATGAGATTGTAATAAAGATTTTATTTTTTGCTTATCCAGCAAGTTTATGAAAATATTTTATTAAAAAAATATAATAAAAAAAAATGAATAAATAAAATTCTAGTCAAGATCTTTTCTCAAATATTTTTCTTTCCCGTTGAATTTCTTCATTTCACATTTTTCATATTTCCTAAGTCAACAAGTTTGAAATTCTCTCACAACCAACCGACATTCCTCATCGCATTTTCAACCTTCATAAAATTCCATTTTGACATTCGACCGAAGTTTGTCATCATAAAAGAGGAGTCAAGTCGGAGTACAAAGCTCAAAGGAATTTTGTAGACAAGCTTTTATTGCTTTAAAACTTAAAATCGTCTGCAATCAATGTTTTTTTTTCTCCCTTGTGGGTATATTCTGGCATCTATCACACTCAGCAGCTAATGGATGTATAAATAACAATCAAATCAAATCGAATTTTCGGAATTCAAATGAAAAATAATTGAGCCATAAAATCAGAGAATTATTGAAAGAATTTATCAAGAAATGCTTCATTTGATTAGATAAGAAAAGTTTGGTAAAAGAAAATCAAAATCGAGTTCCTTGAGGCAATTTCCATAGAGAATATTGTTGTGGGGGTTATGAAAGCAATCAAATTATCGACAGCAATCAGAATGAAAATGCTATCAGATATCCAAAACAGACACTCAGCGATTTTATATCCTTAGCAGGATGGTAATTAATAAGATGTGAACTTTCTTCTCTATGAATCTTTTTAGACTTCTTTAGAATAACATTCGATCGATATGATACAGAATTTTTATGAAAATAGAACGGAAATCTGTAAGAGTCTGAATAGGATTTTTGGAAGCTTTCAATAAACATTCGATGAGCTTTCAATAAACATTTTTTTTTCCAACCGTCGATTTTCCTTCTGTAAACATTCTCACAAGTTATGTCGAGTGTCCTTTTACGCTTTCAACTTTTAAACAGAACTTTAGGGTGGTTTTTGAGCCTTTTCTCGAGTGGGTGTTTCAGATAACAGAAACTGATCGGTCCCTTGAAATTTATAAAGTAATTTTATCACTTTGTTGAACATTCATTGAATGTCGATTTTGAGTTTTTTTTATTGGTTTCAAAAGGACATTCTTGATGATGTCCTGAACCAAACAAAACATAAACATAGCTCGAATAAATCGATTCATGAAATAATGTCAACATTCGATCTCATAAAGAAAATATCTGAAGGCAAAAAATTCAGATGAGCAATTGAAACGACAGCAGAAAAGCAATTAAAAGACAAGAGAAGGGTTAAAGAAGACGTGACTGACAAATTCTTGAGGGAAATTTCATGCGATAAAACTTGCAATTTATTGTCGTTTATCTCTTTCGAGTCTTCTAAAGTGAATTTTGGAAAGAGTTTCTTGAGAAGTTCATTAAAGGAGCAATTTAAGCTTTTATGTGAATATAAAATGGAATTTTTGCGATCCCAAAATGCGAAAAGTCTCACAAAAAGGCAAAGCGTGCAAAAAGGTATTCAAATTTCGCAATTAAAGCTTTAAATTGTACTTGAAATAAATATGAAATACTTCTTATCGGAAAGTTTTTCTTTCATTCTTGAGAACTGTTTAAGATAATGATAGTACGCAATCAAACTTTCTGCATTTCTACCACTGAGAAGTTGTTTCGAAAACTTTTGCAGTGAAAATTTGATAGAAATAGAAAAGTTGATGAACTTTTCTTATCGAAATTATTATTATTTTAATCACGTAGCGACCATCAGAAAGTTCGATATCGATTTTTATTCGTCTACTGAACCCAGACTTGACTACTGAATGTGTTCAAACCAATGTCCCTTTTTAAGCTTGGCTGACTTCATCAAACTGTGTATGAAATCAATTATCAAGAGAGTAATTAAGTAGATTCATTCGCACGTGAAGCAAATAAATCATGTGGAGCCCAACAGATGCTCAACGCAAAATGGAAAATAATCGGCAAATGATTGAAATTTAATTCAAGAATGATTTTCTTTTTCACCAGATGCCACCAGTTCCATAAAAACATCTAATAATGTTTGCTCGCGTTTGCTTCAATTCATCAAATCTCTTTCCGATTTTTTTTCTTCCTTTTTTGTAACCTTTTTGCTGCCAGCTAATGCAAAACATTTTCTGTTTTCTTCCATTTTTCCGCCAAAACATCGCTAAAGCCAACGAAAAAATTTCCAGTCATTTACTTTTATTGCGAAAATGTCTTTTTTTTATTATTCGAGAGAAAAGTCTTCAATTCCCTTTTTTTACTGCGAGCGAGCGATTTTTTGCTCCAATCACGAAATTTTTTGGATGGAAAAATTACCTTTCGAGGAAAACTTTTATATCCTTTTTTTACTATTATGGAAAACATAAATATTACGATTTTCTTTCCTGAAAAGGTTTTTTTTTCCTGTTTTTGCATTTTGGCTGATGATTTAGATATAACGGAAGATTTTGTGGTTTGCCGTTTCCTTTTATGTGAACTTAAGCAAGAAGATTGATGTGATTTCATAGAAAGCTCATTTCAGAGTACAAGGAATGTTAATTGTAAAACTGTTCAACATGTTAAAGGACTTTCAATGAACATCAGTCATAATCGTTCACTGTATTCATGTTAATAAATCTTGACAAGTTTTCTGAATCGCATGTGTGTGATCTTTGCGACAAATCAATTAAATTAATGAGTAACTGATTTAAATTATTTTGAACACATTACGTAAAGCTGTGAAAGCTTCGAAACTGAAAATGACAAACAAATAGTAAAATGTTTAGAAATTTAGAAAAATTCAAACTAGCTGCGCACATAAGGCAAAACAGAACATCAAGAAGCTTCAACAACATGCTTTTGTATTATCATTGCCGTCTCCAGTTGAAAATAAAATAGAAAAACTTTTCACATTTCTGTGTTTCCAAGTTTTTCTTTGTGCTTTTTTCTTCTTCTTTTTAATCCGCTTGAGCTTTTAATAATTTTCTTCACAGCAGATGCATCTTTTCTCGGGTTTTTGTTGCCCCACTTGCTTGCCAGTTAAAACATGACTTTAATTGAGCTATCATAAAACTGCTTTTTTAGGTGGCGTCAGAATTTTCTTTATAGCCACAAAAGTTAATCGAAGGAAACCCGCTCTGCGTTTGCTTTTGTGGTTTCAATTATGAGAAAAATGGAAATGCTCGTTCATTTGTGAGCGAGAATAAGGAAAATAAATGAAAACTTTTGAATAAGAACGAAAAAAAATTTATTTTTCAGTTTTATATAACAAAAAAAGAAATTCGGAAATTGCAAAATCCTAAAATGCAGAACGAGCTTTCTAAAGCGATTTGATGAGCTTATTTTGACGGAAATTCAATTAACTCAGCCTCTGCATCAGTTTCAGTTTCAATATCTGACGAGGCTTTGAAAGTGAATGAAAGGCTTAAATATAAATCCACAACATAACTTTCGCTCATTATTTATGCTCATGAAAATTCAATTTTCATGTTGAATGCTTCCAAGATTTTCCTTTCATGGAGTTTGCTTAAATGATATTTTCGAAGGCAACTTTCAAATTAAATCCAAGTCAGAAAAAAAAAATTCGATTTTCATCAGAAGAGAAACTTTTTACTTACATAGCACATAAAATATTTCATGAGATCCTGAGCGTAAAAAGCTTGTTACTTGTTAGATAAAGGATGAAGAAAAAATCTTGGCAAGGACAAGAAAATTGTTTTTCTTACAAAAAGCGAAACATAGCCGAGCTGAGAACTGAAAATGTAAATTTAATCTAATTTTAATTGTAAAACTTTTAGCACTTTACCGGTAGAGAAATTTCCCCAATTTTCATCAGTCGAATTCACTTCCTTTTTCTCCAAAGCTTCCTGCTGAATTGTCTCACGCTTTGATGAATTTCATTTCATTGCTTTTCCTGAAAACTGAAATGGAACAGATTTATGGTAGAAAATCATTTGTTGTTGATGATTTCCTTCCTTCGATTGTTTCATCATTTCCTTGCAAATGATTTTAAATGTTCAACTGAAACTCATCAGAGGATTTGATTCACTAATTGGATGTTATTCATGTCATTTTGATACAAAAATCGAGAAAGAAAAGAAAATAAATAATCAACGAGCTAGACTCAAAATATTTTCCTAAGTCAATGTTTAACGTAATTTAATGTACAATAATATAATAATCGCATTCTCAATTCCCTACCAATTTTAGGGATGGAAAAATTAAAAAAGGAAATAAACAAATATTTAATTGATAAGGAACCCTAAGCAATTAGTCGGCAAAAGTAAATAAAAATTTTAGTCTGAAAATTTTACTAATTAAGGATTTTATGTGAAAATATAAAATTGTTAAACTGATTGGCCGAAATTAAATTTAATTATTATATGGAACTTCGATTGCCATTATTTCAAATAATAAAATATCAAATTAAATTTACCAATTCAACAGATGGAAAGGGAACTGAAATGCGTTAAAAGTTATTGCTGTCATTCATTACTTTTTATTCTTTTATGAATTTTCTCGAACATATATCAGTTGAATAACGGAACAATGCGATTGTAGTCGACATCTGATGCATTAGTTTATGTAGATCAGAATGAGTTTCATTTTGATATTTGTTGAACAAGCTGCTATCGTACATTTCATTACTTTTATTTCAATTCTTATTTCCTAATGATAAAGTCAGAAAATATTTACAAAGTTATTATTATATTTGTCATACTTAAAAAATCATTTCAAGTTCCATGCGATTCTATATTAAAATTATATTTAATTGATTAAGATTTTGAAATTTTTCACGATATTCAATATTAAAAAAATAAAAATTCTTTGTAATTTTACTTATTTTTCTATTTGACATGTATGAGATGAGACACTTCTTATGATTAATTGTCAGTTGTCATCGAGGGATCAGAAAAAGAAATTTGAAAAGGGTTTCGCTAAAAAAAAAAATGTCGGAAACTGAATTTTGTGTAATTTTTCATGTTTCCGGAAATGTCAGAAAATATTATTCGCTTTATGAGTCACTACAGGAAGCATTTCTTAATACTCTCATGAGATGAACTAGAAAGTTTGTCTTTAATTTTTCTTTAATGCGCAAGCGTTTGAACTTTATTGCGTTCTATGAAAACATTAAATGTAATTCAATTCATCGAAGTGTCATTGAAGCTTCTCTGACTAATTTACTCGACATGACATCATATATCGAAAGTTTCGTCATCGAGCATGCTATTCAATTATATCACTCAAATAAATGGTTGAGTCATCGCTGTTCAAGCTGAAATTTTACCGAATAAATTCATGTAAATATTTTGGAAAGGAATTTCGGTGAATGGATGAAAATAATCAGAACAAACAATAATTTTATGCCTGAAGCTTTTTATTGATTTTCTATTTCTCTGCAGCAAAACTGTTTGAAATTTAAATTTTTAACAAAATGATGCCGATTTCGTGATGTGTTTACACAAATTTCATAATTATTCTGGTTCCATGTGAATGTTAGATTCTAAAGCTTGAGATATTGTACAAACATTAATGTATGTTATGCAAGCGAAACATCTGGTAAGCGCTGCTGCGATGGCTTAATGCAAAAGTCATTTTGATGTATTTTCCATAAATTTCTACAACATTGAATGCTTCATGCTATAGGTATTATTGAAATATGTTCGAAGTGAAGCATCGCATAAAATGTTTCGGAATTTTCATTCAAATATTTGAGTAACGAGAAATGTTATAAAATTTTGGAAAAATATGATCACACGCAGATGTCCATTGCAACTGGCTGGAAAAAGAACATGAGCTTATAATGCTGTTCTTCATTGAATGGGAAACATATTGCAAATAAAATGAAAATCTAGATAAAAATTGTTCGAAAATTGCGAAATAAATTGAATGGAAAATCATAAAATGAAAAAACTTTTCAAATTGTTTTAAATTGCCAGTTAAGCCAGCTTTAGTACTTAAGTTAACTCAATTGTAGGAATTTTATAAAATAAATCTTTCCAAAGGACATTTACTTGATGACATTAAATCACGATCGTTTGAACTGTAAACACATTTTAAAACGCTAAACATTTTTTTTTTATTCGACAGCATTAACGGAACATTTAAGCTGAGAGAATTAATTTAAAACAATCGATAAATGAAAATATTTTAATTCGATAAACGTTCTATAAATGTCATGAATGGGCACATCACGTCGCTTTTCATGGTTTTGGTTCGGCATGGACAAATTGATTCATTTATGAAAGCTTTTGATGGATGCATGTCATGTCGCGGAGTGTTTACAATCACTTCAGTTCATGCTTTCGCGCCAATTTTCCTGATGGGTTTTCCATGAGAATTTTCATGATTTCCCATATCACTTTTCGGCTTTTCATTCTCATGAATAAATTAAATTTCTCATCTTACTTTTGCTTTTCTTTGTCGCTCAAAACTTTTTCAATAAATTTTCTTTTCTAAAATTTTCCGGTTTTCCCCAAAAAAAAAGAGGAAAAGTAAAATATTGCAACTCATAAATTATTCACCGGCAGTCTGAAAATTTCTTATGACATCGTTCGATGATCCCTTTCAAGCTCGTCATAACCTAATGCCGACAAAGTGTCTTTTATGCAAAACTTATTTTCACACTTCCATAAAAAAAAAATCTGAAAACGGAAAAATATTTTCGCGAGTTGTCAACTCATAAAACATGCAAAAAAATAAAAAATAAAATGACGAAACTTCTTCACTGAATTCTCGCATCTGACTGAATGAATTAAAGCTTTCACAACAGAAAAAGAAAAGTTATTCCAGGAATTGTCGATTGGAGTTTGTTGGAAATTATAAAGATGCGCATGATCTCATGATAATGATAACAATTTTAGAGGAGAAATCATTTGAAAGGTTTCAGAGTGGAAATAGTGGAAAGAATCCTTGAGAATAAGAAAATATTTTTTATTTATTTTTTTTTTTTTTTATTTGCTGTATCTCATAATGAAGTTGATTCAAATTTTCCGAAACAGAAAATCAGGAAACACATAAAATGCGAAGCTTTTGTTTCATGTTTTCTCATTTTATGCTAATTTGGTGTCATCAAGACAGATGGACATTGTTTGCTGTCCTTAATTATTATTTGATGCCCTTTTCATCATTCCACAATTTTCCTTCTTTTGATCGGTCCTTCGCTTCGAGAGTAATAAAAGTCAGAAGAATTTTAATAATTACAAGGCATCGAAAAGCTTTTTAGATTTTTCTTCGATATTTTGCAAGCTCCCTTAGAATTAGGTTAGCAATTACAAGCAAAAAGCGGATAAATCAAATCAAGATCAATTTCATACTTCATGCTTATTGAATTGAAAATAACAAAAATTAGGACTTTGGGAAATTAATAAGTGGAAAAGACAGTTCAGTTTAGGGATAAAAGAGTAAATGTATCTTTTACGATTTACTTTAGATAAAGTAATCGATACATTTTCAAGAATGTTCCTCCATAGATTTTCCAGCCGAACTTGTTCCGTCAGCGTAACCTGAAACTTCGTCAGAACAATGTCGAACTGGTCTGTCTTTTGTTTCGAAAAATGTTTGTAAAGTAAAAACTTTATTTTGTTGTTTGCTTGGAAAACTTTTGAAATCTAAGTTTTTAATTAATTCTTACATGACGAAGGAGTTCTTTGTAGATCGAAAAACTTCTTGATGAACATCCTAACAATCTGTTGCGGATTAATTTCCTTGTTCCTAAATCTGCTGTTAAGCTGCAAATAATACTTACGAAGAGATTTATTTAATGAAACAGTGATAAGAATTAGGAAACTAATAGCACAATCTTGTCAATGAAAAAGCTGATGTACAAATCATAATAAAAATTGCATAATTTTGTGATCTTCTTTCACACCACAAATCTTAATTGAGCAAAGAAATAATACGAAAAAATGTCATTGTTTTGTTATCTAGAACGGAGTTAATTTTAATTAAACTTGATGATCATTGAATGTTATAAAATAGTTGTTTTGTTTGCTTCATCCCCTTGAGACATGAAAAAGCATTAGAATGTTTCTGTTTCTTGTTTTGAAAATCTTGAAGAATTTAAACTTTCTTCAATAGAAAAAAAGGAAATATCAAAAAATATTTCTGCGCAATGTGAAGATACTCACGAAGCAAAAGAAACGTGTTTAAAGCGGTTGAAGGATTATGCGGATGTGAGAAAGACGTGTTGAAAACCGCTATGAAATGTGGTTAAGTAAAGAAAAAAGAAAGAAAGAAAGGAAAATTTTTATTTGAATTTAACGGACCTTCGTCAATTTCGGTTTATGAGCATCGTAGCTTTATTAGGGAAACTTGAAAAGCTCTTAAAATTTCTTGGTCGAATAATTATCATAGAAATTTTACAAATTGCATTTTAAGAAAAAGATAAAACATTAAAAGGAAACGAAACAATATGAAAGTTCATTATGGCACCAACAACAGAAGCAAAGATAAGAAAAGTTTTAATTAAAAACGAAGAACAAGAACAAATGCAATCTGTAAGATAGAAACGAAATGTCGATTTATCTTTTATATCCTTGAAAGCAAAAACAAAGCTGAACTTCGTTTTTTCGTTTGACCTTTCTTTTCTTGACCCTTCAAAGGAAGAAAATTGTAATCTTAAAGTTCTTTGATGTTCGAATCGAATATAAAAAGAAAATTTTTTAGATGTGAGAATGATTAATGAATAACGCAAATATAATTTTGTTATCACGTTTGTACAGTTTGACCTCGATTCCAGTTGTCGGTTTTGTAAAATTCTCGAGCAAAGAAAAAAAAAGTAAAATGAAACGTTTCGCGGCGAAAGAAAAATTTTCTTTAAAACTTTTCGGATTTATAATTTTTTTTTATCGCACGACTTTGGGGCGTCATTTGCACGTATCAATCATATTTTGTTGCTCGTTTGTTGCTGTTCCTTTATCAACTGAATTTAGATTGCAATTTATGAGCAAAATTTCAAGTTTTCTGGTTTTATTTAAATCCAATTTGCATCATCGACTTGAAATCCCCGAGAGCACTTCAACAGAAATTTCCGTAAAAATTCTCCACGGGACAAGAAGAACACCGCTTGAAACATTAATATTGAAAACATGTGCAGAAAATGGAAAAACTCGGAAAAGTTTCATGGCAAAAAGAAAAAAAAAATGTAAATCGATCGCAATCTGTTATTTGGGCTTTTCTGGTGGCTGCGAATAATTTTGTTGAATCATAAAATATTCATAATGCTTTATAATTGAATTACAAACATTATGCTATGGAATAACAAGAAATACCAGAAACTGTTTCATAATGCAGCAACAAATTTATGAAACCTCTGAAAATCAGTTTTCTTGTCTTTTCTTTTCATGAATTTTCTTTTAAGCAAAAAAATTAAACTCTCAAAGGATTCATAGCCAGACAATATTTAAATTACAATTTAAGATTTAATTTCATTTTAATAGCAATGACTATGCTTTAGTGCTGTTGTTTTCTGAAACAAAATTGCATCAATTTCCATCTCTGATTTAAGGTTATGTTACTCTGTTGCTCCAGTGTGTGTTGTTAAACAACGTAAAAGCATTTTTTTTTTATCTATTTAATGTAATTTTATTACAATGCTCAGAAATAAAAGGGAAAGAAGAAAAACTTTGTGTCTTTCGTATTTGACTCGAGTTGAGTGAAATTCGATTTGGGATCTACAGAACATCTTTGACCGCATTTACAAGTTGTCAATGCCACTTTTGTGTTTTAGTGACATCTAAAAGATTTTTTGTTCATTCAAGTCCATTCAAAGCTTCAACAAGAGAAACTTTTTTTTTTTCAATTGATTTTTCCTTCGTTGATTTCTAAACTTTCCTTTCTTTTTATTTGAAAGACACAATGCGACCATAAAAAATCATTGTCGTTTATGATTCTTATCGTGTCCAGTGAACTTTGGCATTGATTCTTCTGGGATTGTTGTGAAATTGAATCAAAATAAATTTCTGTCCTATTTATTTAATGGATTTTGTGATTTAATTTATTATTCAATTGACATTTCATTGTAGTTTTCACGCGTGGCTGAATGTCGATCAATGTTGTGAATAATAAAATGATAAATCTTATTTCGAATGCGAAAATGAAGAAAGAAACGCTAAAAGCATGATCTCAATTATCATGAAAAATGTCACTTCGAAGGTCATTTACTAAGAATGATTTTATAATTAGCTTATGAAAAATTGCGATATAACTTGAGCAATAAATTCACAAAACAACGAGAATTTTTTTTAGCTTTTCGCTTATCGAAATTTATTTCTCTTCTTTGCCTTTCTTCATAAAAGACGAAGAAACAGTTTTTGAAGCCATTTTGTCATTATTCTTTGGATATACGATATGGTTGTTTGCTTTTATGTTAATGGCAAAACATAAGAAAGAATGGGAGAATTTTAGCATTCACCATCAATGTCCTCACGAAAGCTTTTTCTGATTTTTCTTTCTGCCTTTGTTGGCAGCGGCGACATCATATAAAAAGAAGAAAAAAAAAGTGGATTAAAAAGGAAATAACAAACAATGATAAAATGCTTTATAAACACGTTTGAGTTTATCATTGTTATCCTTTTGCTGTCCTCACTCAGCACGTTTTAAGTACTTTTTGAACATTTTCCGGAGTTGAATTTAAATGGCTTTCATTATTTTCACGTTTGTTTCGTGCGTGTTTGGTGCGTGAAATGAATGTCAATGTTGTTGGACAATTTTTGTAGTCCATTGAATGCAAAATTCCTAGAAGATGATTTCTTAAAAGCTCATTTGAAATCTGAGCTGTTCATTTGCGTAACGTGAATAATTTACTTGGAATTTCTTATAAATAAATGAAAGTTCGATGAAATTTAAATTCAGATTTGCTCCTCATTTGCATAAATTTCATCAGCAGGGCCATCACGAAATTGCCATAAACATGTTGATTCGATTCATTTGTGACCTCATATGAAGCTTACTCAAAGGATCATGATAAGAATTTGTTGATGTTTCAGATTAAGAAAAATGTTTTCGGCACATTCTTATGACATTAAGTTGAAAGTTTTATCACATTATTTTATTTTTCTAACGGATCAACTTGATCTGTAAATGGAAATATTTAACTTTCTTTCCTTCACCAAAATGGAGCAAAATAATAAAACATTGTAATAAAATGCGACAGATGAGAAATATTTTTTTATAATAAAACCATAAAGTAAAAACTATTCAAATAGTTGTTATCTGAATGTTTCTCAATTTTTCACAAACAAAATATTTTATTGTGCGTTGAATAAATTTACACAATATTTATGATATCAAATAACCATTAAATGACAAAATAGATTTGGGATTCATATAAAAGCTCGGGTTTAGGGCTCAATGAGTATTATTTTGTACGTGCTACACCGGTTGAATGATTGTTGAACATTTGTACATGGTTAACCAAACAATTTATAACGTAAACGAATAACAGAAGAGAGAAATCAATAAAATTGTTCCAACAAATATCTTTTGTTGAATTTATTTTATGGTATCAGAAGGAAAAAGTAAAACAATTTATGAACTTAAGAAAATCAAAATTTTCAAGGACTCTTGGAAAGAAAATTAAGAATGAAAAATGAAAAATTTATGCTGGAAATTTAAGAAAGTGAAATTATTCATAAATCATTTAAATTTTGTTATTTACGGAGTACATTCATTGGCTTCCAAGTGAAAAACAATTGAAACTCATGTTAGCAGAGGGATTAAGAAGAACTTCAATGTTTCTGAGAATTTCATTTTTCTTTTGATTCGCAAACTTTCAAACGATGCTTCATTTTATCATTGCAATTTTCATTTCATACTTTTCACTCATTTAAACTTTCATAAAAACTTTCAACAATATTTCATAAAATTTAACTCTTGAAATTTGGTTAAACTCAACCGCAGCGCAGATGAATTTGAATTGCTTCATGAAATAAAAAAAAAAAACCAGGAAAATTTTCAAGAGCATAAAACCATTATTTGATTGTTAAAGTGCTTTAAATGCAGTTTTGGTAATGGTGTGGAAAAGCTCTCAAAATATCAAACTTTGCTTTTACCTCAATTCAATTCTGATAATAAGTTTAAAAAGTAAATGATCATTCAATTCTAAAGTTGATTTTCACGATATAATTTTCATTTGTTGCGCATTTTTATTATTCAATTCACGTAAATTTATGAATCGAATCAATATTTAAATTCAAAAAAAAAAAAAAATTAAGAACTTTCATTGATCTTTATATTCGATGAGAAAAAAAATTCAACAACAGATTCTGAAATTGATTAATTGATTCTGTAGAAATGAATTACGATTTGTTTTGTATTCATGTGAACGAAAGTTTCCGAATAAATTTGATAAGAAGCTTTATTGAACAACCAAATCCGGTTCAGAATTCATTGCCTCAGCTTCGTTTGTGATTTGTCGGAAATCTCATTCGATTTCTTAGTTATTGTTAATACACTGAAAGAAGATTTTGATTCACATAATTCTTCGTAAGCCTTAGAATTTTTCTTGATATTTATTTATTTGTGCAGATATTTCTGAGAGTATCCATAAAGTATTCACATTTTGTTGCTGAATTTGATGATTAAAATGCAAAGCAAGAAGTAATTTATGTTTTCTGTCAATCTTCATTAACTCAAAATCACAAGTTCAAAATTGCGTTTCAAATTAGCGCATGAAAGCCTTTTGGCATGTTGCCATGATGTGACCAGATGAGCATTTTAAAATCTACAAACATAAATTTTCTGACAAATATTGATTTTCTTTCCGAGAGTTTTTCCAACACAGCCATCACTCTAAGCACGAAAATCTGATGCAGTGAAGTCACATCCATAATCAGATTTGGAATGATGTTGATGTATCTGCAGTCTGTCTGTCAATGACACAATTGAGAAAATTGCATGCAGACGTTTCTCAGAAAACTGCACCTGAATTCAAATAAGAATTTAAATGGAACTAAAGAAGCTGTTACACCATCAATGTCATCATGAAAGTTCTTTCCTTTTCTGTGTTTGTCAGCGACGTCAACACCGGTGACATTCAAAAAAAAAAGAAAAGAAAGGAAAAACAGATTAAAATGGAAATAACAAACAATGATAAAATACTTTATAAACACGTTTTAGTTTATCATTGTTATCTATATTTGTTTTCCTCACTCAGCACGTTTAAAGCGCTTTTTTAGAATGTTCGGAGCTTTTTTAGAATGTTCGGAGTATTTGATGCGTGCAATGAATAAGATGAGAAATAAATTAACATAAATTCAAGATATCTACTATAAATTTATGTTATAGAGTTGTTTAAGTGTAGCATGCACTAGATATTGTTGTCTATTAGTAAACTATTCTAACGAAAACTGAAAAATGGAGCGAAAAAATCCATTATGCATGATGAACTGAATGCTCGCTCTTAAGGAGAAAGAATATAAAACTCACACGAGTTCATCAGCATAGATAAGATAAACAATGATGATGATAATGAAAATAATACTAAATTTTCCTTTTTCTTCTTTTGTTTTCATATAAACTAGAAACAAAGTCTAGTTTCATGTAAATGGAGGCTTTTAACCGTTCACATATTCATCTCAATTGAACGAAAGTACTTCTTCAGTTCTCAGCATCCTTATCTTGAAGCCCACTAAAGAAAATAACACGATTCAAGCTTCATAGGCTTATTAAAAAAAAAGTTTTTCCCTTAAATTTTCTCTTTATGCTTACTAATAAATCGTGAAGTCTTCTTCTCGCCGGTCTTTTAACATAATGATACTGCCCTTGTGGGATGAAAATGATAATAATTTTTGCGCAAGCTGTCACCGTGGGCTTATTAAAAATTATAGCGTCTTTTCTCGTTGTTTTCATTGAAAATAAATGACCGTCGTTTAAATAATTCAATTTATTCGTCTTCGCTGGAAAATTTAAACGATTAAAGCTAGAGAAAGTAATTTAATTCTCTGATTTAATTGGCTGTTTAACCATCAATTAAATTTAGGTCGCGCAGTTTTCTTATGCGTAAGAACTCGCATTAATTATAACTTCGTCTTGTAAAAGTTGCAAAATGCTGAATCGCAAAATATACCTGACAATTGTAATAGAAAGAAATGCTCCGAAGGGCATTTCAGTCATTAATAAAACATTTTCCTTACTGAGCGGGCATTATTTTACCCTTCATGGAGCTTTTTCCGATGCTATCATCTTATCAATTGCCAAAGTGGCAAACAAAGCCAGTGGAGAAAACTCCTCATTGCTATTCGACGGATGAAAAATGATGAAGAAAATTTTGGTTCTCTTGCTATGGCAATGAAAGGATTTTTGTTTTTGTTGGAATTTTCTTTTTACTGGAAATGCCGGAAAATTGATGAATATTTAAATTTGATTTATTTTAATTTAGTGAAAAGAAAATTTAATGACTTTAATTTATAAAATCAACATGCGTAACCAAACCTACTTATCAAGCTTAAGACGAATGAAGTCTGCTAATTGGTTAAAATCATCGAATGCTGGTGAAAAATGTTAACCAAATACCTGAAACCGAACGACGAAAATTCTCGATACAAATCTCATTGAAAGCTCTCAATTATTGGAAACCCAGGCAACGATAAGGAAATTTTCTCAGTAATTTCACCAACACAAATGGAACAAAATCCGATCAAAATATTTGCTGAAGCCTTAAATTTTTGGGAAATTTTTTGGGGTTGTAACAAGATTTCAAAGAAAACCATTGAAATTTCACTCGCACTCGAATCATGGAAAATTCCCAGATGTTTTTTTCTTCGTGATTTAAAAAAAACACACACAAAGAAACGAATGTCATTATAAAAAGGATTCACTGAAGCACTTTCATTAATTAACCATCAAAAGAATTTAAAACTTTGTTGCATGTGGAAATTTTCTGCTCAAAATGGAAAATTTCTATAAAATTCTGCGGGCTATTTCTGAATCAAATATGAAGCTTTGAACTTTTTTTTTTTTTTCATGGGAAGAAATATTTGCGGTGAAATATTAAAACCAAAAATTTGCGGACAAACGTCATAACCGAGAGAGAGGGGGAAAGAGAGAGAACGCGACGATTTAATTGAAATATCAGTAACAGACACAACTCGCAGCTGATTCAGGTTCTTTCCATCCGTTTTAAAAATTATTACACATATTTTGCGTAATTCCATTCTCATATTCATTAATGACGTTGTCGAATAAGCTTCTGGCATCAGAAGAAAATGAATTTAAATATACGGTCAATGCCCACCCACGCAAAAATACATTTTACAAACGCGCTGTTCAGATGTGTTAAAAAGATTCTCATCATTTAGAGACAAAAGTAAACAAACTTGTGCAATGTGCAAACAAGATAAGAAGGAATTTTTATGATTTTGATGAATAACGTAGAATGGAATTTTATTGTTGCTGGTACAGGCACAATGCGCACCGTATCAAAAAAATACTCAGTTGATGATCTTATCAGTGAAAAAAAAAAAGTGTGAAATGTTTTTTTTTTTTTTTATTTTGTTTATCAAAAAAAATTTCGTCGAATGAATTTACGACGCGAAAGAATTTTTGTTTCATTTTTTTTTTTTATTATTTTTTCGCTATTTTTAGTCTGCAAAATTCACGATCAAATGAAAAATATTCGATGGACAATTGGAAAATATTTTTGTGCATGTCCAGACGCGAATTTATTTAAAACTTATATTATTATCTCATGATCGTGTGACCGCAAATTACAATAAATCATAAACTGAATCACGATTCGGGTCATCATATGTCACGAAGACAGCAAACATCAATAATCTACAATTTAACACTAAATTAAGCGCATTAAAAGCTCATAAAATTGTTCATCCAGTGAATTAATTTTACTTATCCGAATTGTCTTGTCATACATACGTACATGGAACAAATTGGACACAAAAACAAACGTTTAAAAATATTTGCGGACAGCAGAACACAATTTTCTTTTGACGGCACGAAATAAAAAAAAGACGAGAATTGTGCAAAATGAACAAAAATTTGCATTCGCAAGCAAAAAATTTTCATTTTTTCTTGGACTTTGAATTTGTACAAAAAAAAGGAAAAAACATAACCCAAAAACAGACAAAAATCTATTTTACAATTGATTTGTTTCACAATCTTTCATCATGAGTCATCTTAAATTGAGTCACATTTTCTTAAGTTTTCCTTTGAATTTTGCGATTCATTCTGTGCTACTTTTTTTTTTAATAATTGATTTGTTTCCCATTCTCAATTTCTCAGATGAATTTCAAAGATTTATGGATCAAGCTATTTCCGATGTTTTATTGAATTATCATGAGAATTGCGTGACTTGATGAAATGAAAGTTTTCCTGCGTTAAACTTTTCTTAGGCTCAAGAAAATATTTTTTTTTTTTTTGCATGCAACAAAATCTGTCCGAGTTTGAATGACTTAATTAATTAATAATGACATTATGATGTTATTGGATACTTTCTTAAAGCTTCTCGATGCAAACTGACCTCAGCTAACAACAAACGGTTGCACAACAACAAATGTGATGATGAAAATCAGCTGAAAAAATTGTTCGAGCATTTTATTATTTTTCGCGAATTTTTTGTTTATTTGATGATTCGACCAGTGAATGAATCACTTTAAAAAATTCATCTCGACGATAGCAATTTAATTTGCGATGTTCTTTTCTCTTGAAGCTCGACTTTTAATGAAATGAAATTGGTCGACGAGCCGAGAAACAACAATTCCAAACATTCGCTCATTGTTTTCGTTCTTTATTGCAGAACTTTCAGGCGAATTGTGTCACAAAAGATGTCAACGATAAAAAAATTTATTTTACTGTACTGTGAAAAATATCAACTCAGTAATTATTAATTTCGGTCAGTTGCACAAACGAAATTTTCTGGAATGTTTGTTGACTTAATTTATTTCACAAACAACGATGCCCAGCAGATGATGCATAGAAGTTCTGCCAACAAAATTCTATCATTTGCATAGCAAATATTTGATTTTTATTTCAAAATCCAATTTTCCTATTTTCACAATATTTTTTTTTCTTCGTCACGTCGGTTTTCACGTAGAATTTCCACAAAAAAAAAATAAAAATTTAAATTGATTCCCGAATGGACAGTATTTGGATTGTAGAATAATATTTATATAACATTTTCGTGAATGTATTTGAGCATCAGATTGGTCCCGTTAGTATCAAGTAGAAGTCCTGAAATTTGCCGAAGTCGAAGGATATTTTGAGAGAAGTTTTCCGATGTAATAAAATTCCTTGAGCACCAGAAGCGAAAGAAAACATTTCCTCAAAATTGCCAAACATTTATTTGCTTCCTTCAGGGCTTTCGTTTCACCATGATGTTGTTATTCTTCCATCACCAAAGTTTATTATATGTAAGGATTAAAGGCGAGAATTATTTTCATTTGAGAAATAATTTTAATTAAAATTTCACTGCTGATGAAAATTTTGCCCTCAACTAGATAGAAAAAAATTTGTTCCATGGAAACTTTTTAATATAAGGAAACGGGAAAACTATAAAATCATAATGACTTCATAAGATGCAATAAAACTACGAAAATGTTCTTCCTCAATTATATTATTTCAATGTTTTATTAAATTTTTTGTGGCGTCTCACAGAAATTGCAAAACAAATGTCATTAAAACTAAAATATTGGAGAATTTTTGCAATGTCTAATGGCTTTTTGTGAAGTCGCATAAAGATTGATGGTTAACTTTAAAATCTTCAAATATTATTTGGTCTTGAAATCTATAAAACTTTAAGAATTCTTGAAGAGTAAAGAGTAATAGTTAAACATTGCTCGAACTTCCGTAAAGAATTAATTTTCCTCCGTAAGTTAAGCCAGGCGCTTGTAATATGCTTGGCATTTAAATAAATCTTGAGAAAAGCTGGAAAATCTTGGATTGCAAGGAAACTTTGGAAAATTTTGCCACAAGAGAAATTTTTGTTAGTGAAACAAATCACGTTTTCAATATTTCATTCTCGAATCATGTTCAGAAAGTTTTCAAATTTTGCCGCAGGAATTTTTCAATTTTAACACATGAACGATTCCATTTCGCTACTCGACTGGAAGAATTAAGCTGTTGAAAAATTTTATAAGAAATACCAGCAAATGGAGAAACGCAAATTTATTTATGAATAAATTCGATAAAATCTATTGGAAACATTCCACGAGAATTAAGGTTGTCAATAACAGAAATTGATAATAAAATATTTCAATGGCAAAAAGAATCAAAAAAAAAAATATGTTTCACGTCGTGGGAGTGAGTTTCATGCAATTTAAATTAAAAAGAAAGAAAGCAATTTGAGTTTTACACTGAGTGAAGAATGAGCTTCTTCAGAAAAGTCATGAGAAAAATTCAAATTAGTTTCGTCGAAAAAAGTAAATTAACGTTTCAAAGAGAATTTTCTTCTTAAAAAAAAAAGGTACAAAGGCAACGGGATTCATTTCACGCACCGAACACAAACGAAATAAACGTGAAAATAATAAAAGCTTTTTAAAAGCAGCTTCGGAAAATGCTCAAAAGTTTCTAAATATATGATGAGCAAAAACAGCAAAACGGAAAGCATTTTATTCCTGTTTATCCTTGTAAATAAATTCACTTTTCCTTTTTATATTTTGCTGCTGCATCAGCTAAGTAGGACTAATTGTGAAAGAAACAGCTTCCTTATTTCTGAATTAAAAATAGTTTGCCTTACTTCCATTTAAAATCCTATTTGAATTCAGGTGCAGCTTTCTGAGAAACGTCTGCATGCAATTTTCTCAATTGTGTCATTGACAGACAGACTGCAGATACATCAACATCATTCCAAATCTGATTATGGATGTGACTTCACTGCATCAGATTTTCGTGCTTAGAGTGATGGCTGTGTTGGAAAAACTCTCGGAAAGAAAATCAATATTTGTCAGAAAATTTATGTTTGTAGATTTTAAAATGCTCATCTGGTCACATCATGGCAACATGCCAAAAGGCTTTCATGCGCTAATTTGAAACGCAATTTTGAACTTGTGATTTTGAGTTAATGAAGATTGACAGAAAACATAAATTACTTCTTGCTTTGCATTTTAATCATCAAATTCAGCAACAAAATGTGAATACTTTATGGATACTCTCAGAAATATCTGCACAAATAAATAAATATCAAGAAAAATTCTAAGGCTTACGAAGAATTATGTGAATCAAAATCTTCTTTCAGTGTATTAACAATAACTAAGAAATCGAATGAGATTTCCGACAAATCACAAACGAAGCTGAGGCAATGAATTCTGAACCGGATTTGGTTGTTCAATAAAGCTTCTTATCAAATTTATTCGGAAACTTTCATTCACATGAATACAAAACAATCGTAATTCATTTCTACAGAATCAATTAATCAATTTCAGAATCTGTTGTTGAATTTTTTTTTCTCATCGAATATAAAGATCAATGAAAGTTCTTAATTTTTTTTTTTTTTTTGAATTTAAATATTGATTCGATTCATAAATTTACGTGAATTGAATAATAAAAATGCGCAACAAATGAAAATTATATCGTGAAAATCAACTTTAGAATTGAATGATCATTTACTTTTTAAACTTATTATCAGAATTGAATTGAGGTAAAAGCAAAGTTTGATATTTTGAGAGCTTTTCCACACCATCACCAAAACTGCATTTAAAGCACTTTAACAATCAAATAATGGTTTTATGCTCTTGAAAATTTTCCTGGTTTTTTTATTTCATGAAGCAATTCAAATTCATCTGCGCTGCGGTTGAGTTTAACCAAATTTCAAGAGTTAAATTTTATAAATTATTGTTGAAAGTTTTTATGAAAGTTTAAATGAGTGAAAAGTATGAAATGAAAATTGCAATGATAAAATGAAGCATCGTTTGAAAGTTTGCGAATCAAAAGAAAAATGAAATTCTCAGAAACATTGAAGTTCTTCTTAATCCCTCTGCTAACATGAGTTTCAATTGTTTTTCACTTGGAAGCCAATGAATGTACTCCGTAAATAACAAAATTTAAATGATTTATGAATAATTTCACTTTCTTAAATTTCCAGCATAAATTTTTCATTTTTCATTCTTAATTTTCTTTCCAAGAGTCCTTGAAAATTTTGATTTTCTTAAGTTCATAAATTGTTTTACTTTTTCCTTCTGATACCATAAAATAAATTCAACAAAAGATATTTGTTGGAACAATTTTATTGATTTCTCTCTTCTGTTATTCGTTTACGTTATAAATTGTTTGGTTAACCATGTACAAATGTTCAACAATCATTCAACCGGTGTAGCACGTACAAAATAATACTCATTGAGCCCTAAACCCGAGCTTTTATATGAATCCCAAATCTATTTTGTCATTTAATGGTTATTTGATATCATAAATATTGTGTAAATTTATTCAACGCACAATAAAATATTTTGTTTGTGAAAAATTGAGAAACATTCAGATAACAACTATTTGAATAGTTTTTACTTTATGGTTTTATTATAAAAAAATATTTCTCATCTGTCGCATTTTATTACAATGTTTTATTATTTTGCTCCATTTTGGTGAAGGAAAGAAAGTTAAATATTTCCATTTACAGATCAAGTTGATCCGTTAGAAAAATAAAATAATGTGATAAAACTTTCAACTTAATGTCATAAGAATGTGCCGAAAACATTTTTCTTAATCTGAAACATCAACAAATTCTTATCATGATCCTTTGAGTAAGCTTCATATGAGGTCACAAATGAATCGAATCAACATGTTTATGGCAATTTCGTGATGGCCCTGCTGATGAAATTTATGCAAATGAGGAGCAAATCTGAATTTAAATTTCATCGAACTTTCATTTATTTATAAGAAATTCCAAGTAAATTATTCACGTTACGCAAATGAACAGCTCAGATTTCAAATGAGCTTTTAAGAAATCATCTTCTAGGAATTTTGCATTCAATGGACTACAAAAATTGTCCAACAACATTGACATTCATTTCACGCACCAAACACGCACGAAACAAACGTGAAAATAATGAAAGCCATTTAAATTCAACTCCGGAAAATGTTCAAAAAGTACTTAAAACGTGCTGAGTGAGGACAGCAAAAGGATAACAATGATAAACTCAAACGTGTTTATAAAGCATTTTATCATTGTTTGTTATTTCCTTTTTAATCCACTTTTTTTTTCTTCTTTTTATATGATGTCGCCGCTGCCAACAAAGGCAGAAAGAAAAATCAGAAAAAGCTTTCGTGAGGACATTGATGGTGAATGCTAAAATTCTCCCATTCTTTCTTATGTTTTGCCATTAACATAAAAGCAAACAACCATATCGTATATCCAAAGAATAATGACAAAATGGCTTCAAAAACTGTTTCTTCGTCTTTTATGAAGAAAGGCAAAGAAGAGAAATAAATTTCGATAAGCGAAAAGCTAAAAAAAATTCTCGTTGTTTTGTGAATTTATTGCTCAAGTTATATCGCAATTTTTCATAAGCTAATTATAAAATCATTCTTAGTAAATGACCTTCGAAGTGACATTTTTCATGATAATTGAGATCATGCTTTTAGCGTTTCTTTCTTCATTTTCGCATTCGAAATAAGATTTATCATTTTATTATTCACAACATTGATCGACATTCAGCCACGCGTGAAAACTACAATGAAATGTCAATTGAATAATAAATTAAATCACAAAATCCATTAAATAAATAGGACAGAAATTTATTTTGATTCAATTTCACAACAATCCCAGAAGAATCAATGCCAAAGTTCACTGGACACGATAAGAATCATAAACGACAATGATTTTTTATGGTCGCATTGTGTCTTTCAAATAAAAAGAAAGGAAAGTTTAGAAATCAACGAAGGAAAAATCAATTGAAAAAAAAAAAGTTTCTCTTGTTGAAGCTTTGAATGGACTTGAATGAACAAAAAATCTTTTAGATGTCACTAAAACACAAAAGTGGCATTGACAACTTGTAAATGCGGTCAAAGATGTTCTGTAGATCCCAAATCGAATTTCACTCAACTCGAGTCAAATACGAAAGACACAAAGTTTTTCTTCTTTCCCTTTTATTTCTGAGCATTGTAATAAAATTACATTAAATAGATAAAAAAAAAATGCTTTTACGTTGTTTAACAACACACACTGGAGCAACAGAGTAACATAACCTTAAATCAGAGATGGAAATTGATGCAATTTTGTTTCAGAAAACAACAGCACTAAAGCATAGTCATTGCTATTAAAATGAAATTAAATCTTAAATTGTAATTTAAATCTTGTCTGGCTATGAATCCTTTGAGAGTTTAATTTTTTTGCTTAAAAGAAAATTCATGAAAAGAAAAGACAAGAAAAATGATTTTCAGAGGTTTCATAAATTTGTTGCTGCATTATGAAACAGTTTCTGGTATTTCTTGTTATTCCATAGCATAATGTTTGTAATTCAATTATAAAGCATTATGAATATTTTATGATTCAACAAAATTATTCGCAGCCACCAGAAAAGCCCAAATAACAGATTGCGATCGATTTACATTTTTTTTTCTTTTTGCCATGAAACTTTTCCGAGTTTTTCCATTTTCTGCACATGTTTTCAATATTAATGTTTCAAGCGGTGTTCTTCTTGTCCCGTAGAGAATTTTTAACGGAAATTCTTGTTGAAGTGCTCTCGGGGATTTCAAGTCGATGATGCAAATTGGATTTAAATAAAACCAGAAAACTTGAAATTTTGCTCATAAATTGCAATCTAAATTCAGTTGATAAAGGAACAGCAACAAACGAGCAACAAAATATGATTGATACGTGCAAATGACGCCCCAAAGTCGTGCGATAAAAAAAATTATAAATCCGAAAAGTTTTAAAGAAAATTTTTCTTTCGCCGCGAAACGTTTCATTTTACTTTTTTTTTCTTTGCTCGAGAATTTTACAAAACCGACAACTGGAATCGAGGTCAAACTGTACAAACGTGATAACAAAATTATATTTGCGTTATTCATTAATCATTCTCACATCTAAAAAATTTTCTTTTTATATTCGATTCGAACATCAAAGAACTTTAAGATTACAATTTTCTTCCTTTGAAGGGTCAAGAAAAGAAAGGTCAAACGAAAAAACGAAGTTCAGCTTTGTTTTTGCTTTCAAGGATATAAAAGATAAATCGACATTTCGTTTCTATCTTACAGATTGCATTTGTTCTTGTTCTTCGTTTTTAATTAAAACTTTTCTTATCTTTGCTTCTGTTGTTGGTGCCATAATGAACTTTCATATTGTTTCGTTTCCTTTTAATGTTTTATCTTTTTCTTAAAATGCAATTTGTAAAATTTCTATGATAATTATTCGACCAAGAAATTTTAAGAGCTTTTCAAGTTTCCCTAATAAAGCTACGATGCTCATAAACCGAAATTGACGAAGGTCCGTTAAATTCAAATAAAAATTTTCCTTTCTTTCTTTCTTTTTTCTTTACTTAACCACATTTCATAGCGGTTTTCAACACGTCTTTCTCACATCCGCATAATCCTTCAACCGCTTTAAACACGTTTCTTTTGCTTCGTGAGTATCTTCACATTGCGCAGAAATATTTTTTGATATTTCCTTTTTTTCTATTGAAGAAAGTTTAAATTCTTCAAGATTTTCAAAACAAGAAACAGAAACATTCTAATGCTTTTTCATGTCTCAAGGGGATGAAGCAAACAAAACAACTATTTTATAACATTCAATGATCATCAAGTTTAATTAAAATTAACTCCGTTCTAGATAACAAAACAATGACATTTTTTCGTATTATTTCTTTGCTCAATTAAGATTTGTGGTGTGAAAGAAGATCACAAAATTATGCAATTTTTATTATGATTTGTACATCAGCTTTTTCATTGACAAGATTGTGCTATTAGTTTCCTAATTCTTATCACTGTTTCATTAAATAAATCTCTTCGTAAGTATTATTTGCAGCTTAACAGCAGATTTAGGAACAAGGAAATTAATCCGCAACAGATTGTTAGGATGTTCATCAAGAAGTTTTTCGATCTACAAAGAACTCCTTCGTCATGTAAGAATTAATTAAAAACTTAGATTTCAAAAGTTTTCCAAGCAAACAACAAAATAAAGTTTTTACTTTACAAACATTTTTCGAAACAAAAGACAGACCAGTTCGACATTGTTCTGACGAAGTTTCAGGTTACGCTGACGGAACAAGTTCGGCTGGAAAATCTATGGAGGAACATTCTTGAAAATGTATCGATTACTTTATCTAAAGTAAATCGTAAAAGATACATTTACTCTTTTATCCCTAAACTGAACTGTCTTTTCCACTTATTAATTTCCCAAAGTCCTAATTTTTGTTATTTTCAATTCAATAAGCATGAAGTATGAAATTGATCTTGATTTGATTTATCCGCTTTTTGCTTGTAATTGCTAACCTAATTCTAAGGGAGCTTGCAAAATATCGAAGAAAAATCTAAAAAGCTTTTCGATGCCTTGTAATTATTAAAATTCTTCTGACTTTTATTACTCTCGAAGCGAAGGACCGATCAAAAGAAGGAAAATTGTGGAATGATGAAAAGGGCATCAAATAATAATTAAGGACAGCAAACAATGTCCATCTGTCTTGATGACACCAAATTAGCATAAAATGAGAAAACATGAAACAAAAGCTTCGCATTTTATGTGTTTCCTGATTTTCTGTTTCGGAAAATTTGAATCAACTTCATTATGAGATACAGCAAATAAAAAAAAATAAAAAATAAAAAATATTTTCTTATTCTCAAGGATTCTTTCCACTATTTCCACTCTGAAACCTTTCAAATGATTTCTCCTCTAAAATTGTTATCATTATCATGAGATCATGCGCATCTTTATAATTTCCAACAAACTCCAATCGACAATTCCTGGAATAACTTTTCTTTTTCTGTTGTGAAAGCTTTAATTCATTCAGTCAGATGCGAGAATTCAGTGAAGAAGTTTCGTCATTTTATTATATTTTTTGCATGTTTTATGAGTTGACAACTCGCGAAAATATTTTTTGCGTCTTCAAATTTTTTTTTTATCGAAGTGTGAAAATAAGTTTTGCATAAAAGACACTTTGTCGGCATTAGGTTATGACGAGCTTGAAAGGGATCATCGAACGATGTCATAAGAAATTTTCAGACAGCCGGTGAATAATTTATGAGTTGCAATATTTTACTTTTCCTCTTTTTTTTTGGGGAAAACCGGAAAATTTTAGAAAAGAAAATTTATTGAAAAAGTTTTGAGCGACAAAGAAAAGCAAAAGTAAGATGAGAAATTTAATTTATTCATGAGAATGAAAAGCCGAAAAGTGATATGGGAAATCATGAAAATTCTCATGGAAAACCCATCAGGAAAATTGGCGCGAAAGCATGAACTGAAGTGATTGTAAACACTCCGCGACATGACATGCATCCATCAAAAGCTTTCATAAATGAATCAATTTGTCCATGCCGAACCAAAACCATGAAAAGCGACGTGATGTGCCCATTCATGACATTTATAGAACGTTTATCGAATTAAAATATTTTCATTTATCGATTGTTTTAAATTAATTCTCTCAGCTTAAATGTTCCGTTAATGCTGTCGAATAAAAAAAAAATGTTTAGCGTTTTAAAATGTGTTTACAGTTCAAACGATCGTGATTTAATGTCATCAAGTAAATGTCCTTTGGAAAGATTTATTTTATAAAATTCCTACAATTGAGTTAACTTAAGTACTAAAGCTGGCTTAACTGGCAATTTAAAACAATTTGAAAAGTTTTTTCATTTTATGATTTTCCATTCAATTTATTTCGCAATTTTCGAACAATTTTTATCTAGATTTTCATTTTATTTGCAATATGTTTCCCATTCAATGAAGAACAGCATTATAAGCTCATGTTCTTTTTCCAGCCAGTTGCAATGGACATCTGCGTGTGATCATATTTTTCCAAAATTTTATAACATTTCTCGTTACTCAAATATTTGAATGAAAATTCCGAAACATTTTATGCGATGCTTCACTTCGAACATATTTCAATAATACCTATAGCATGAAGCATTCAATGTTGTAGAAATTTATGGAAAATACATCAAAATGACTTTTGCATTAAGCCATCGCAGCAGCGCTTACCAGATGTTTCGCTTGCATAACATACATTAATGTTTGTACAATATCTCAAGCTTTAGAATCTAACATTCACATGGAACCAGAATAATTATGAAATTTGTGTAAACACATCACGAAATCGGCATCATTTTGTTAAAAATTTAAATTTCAAACAGTTTTGCTGCAGAGAAATAGAAAATCAATAAAAAGCTTCAGGCATAAAATTATTGTTTGTTCTGATTATTTTCATCCATTCACCGAAATTCCTTTCCAAAATATTTACATGAATTTATTCGGTAAAATTTCAGCTTGAACAGCGATGACTCAACCATTTATTTGAGTGATATAATTGAATAGCATGCTCGATGACGAAACTTTCGATATATGATGTCATGTCGAGTAAATTAGTCAGAGAAGCTTCAATGACACTTCGATGAATTGAATTACATTTAATGTTTTCATAGAACGCAATAAAGTTCAAACGCTTGCGCATTAAAGAAAAATTAAAGACAAACTTTCTAGTTCATCTCATGAGAGTATTAAGAAATGCTTCCTGTAGTGACTCATAAAGCGAATAATATTTTCTGACATTTCCGGAAACATGAAAAATTACACAAAATTCAGTTTCCGACATTTTTTTTTTTAGCGAAACCCTTTTCAAATTTCTTTTTCTGATCCCTCGATGACAACTGACAATTAATCATAAGAAGTGTCTCATCTCATACATGTCAAATAGAAAAATAAGTAAAATTACAAAGAATTTTTATTTTTTTAATATTGAATATCGTGAAAAATTTCAAAATCTTAATCAATTAAATATAATTTTAATATAGAATCGCATGGAACTTGAAATGATTTTTTAAGTATGACAAATATAATAATAACTTTGTAAATATTTTCTGACTTTATCATTAGGAAATAAGAATTGAAATAAAAGTAATGAAATGTACGATAGCAGCTTGTTCAACAAATATCAAAATGAAACTCATTCTGATCTACATAAACTAATGCATCAGATGTCGACTACAATCGCATTGTTCCGTTATTCAACTGATATATGTTCGAGAAAATTCATAAAAGAATAAACAGTAATGAATGACAGCAATAACTTTTAACGCATTTCAGTTCCCTTTCCATCTGTTGAATTGGTAAATTTAATTTGATATTTTATTATTTGAAATAATGGCAATCGAAGTTCCATATAATAATTAAATTTAATTTCGGCCAATCAGTTTAACAATTTTATATTTTCACATAAAATCCTTAATTAGTAAAATTTTCAGACTAAAATTTTTATTTACTTTTGCCGACTAATTGCTTAGGGTTCCTTATCAATTAAATATTTGTTTATTTCCTTTTTTAATTTTTCCATCCCTAAAATTGGTAGGGAATTGAGAATGCGATTATTATATTATTGTACATTAAATTACGTTAAACATTGACTTAGGAAAATATTTTGAGTCTAGCTCGTTGATTATTTATTTTCTTTTCTTTCTCGATTTTTGTATCAAAATGACATGAATAACATCCAATTAGTGAATCAAATCCTCTGATGAGTTTCAGTTGAACATTTAAAATCATTTGCAAGGAAATGATGAAACAATCGAAGGAAGGAAATCATCAACAACAAATGATTTTCTATCATAAATCTGTTCCATTTCAGTTTTCAGGAAAAGCAATGAAATGAAATTCATCAAAGCGTGAGACAATTCAGCAGGAAGCTTTGGAGAAAAAGGAAGTGAATTCGACGGTTGAAAATTAGGAAATTTTCTCTACCAGTAAAGTGTTAAAAGTTTTATAATTAAAATTAGATTAAATTTACATTTTCAGTTCCCAACTCGCCTGTTTCGCTGTTGTATAAGAAAAACAATTTTCTTGTCCTTGCCAAGCATTGTTTTATCCTTTATCTAACAAGCTTTTCACATTCAGGTTCTCATGAAATACTTTATGAGCTAAGTAAGTAAAAAGTTTCTCTTCTGATGAAAATCGAAAGTTGTTTTTTTCCTTGGTAGAATTTAATTTGAAAGTTGCCTTCGAAAGTATCATTTAAGCAAACTCCATGAAAAACCTTGAGGAGCATTCAACATGAAAATTGAATTTTCATGAGCATAAATAATGAGAGCGAAAGTTATATTGCGGATTTACATTAAGCCTTTTATTCATTTTGAAAGCCTCATCAGCTATTGAAACTGAAACTGATGCAGAGGCTGAGTTAATTGAATTTCCGTCAAAATAAGCTCATCAAATCGCTTTAGAAAGCTCGTTCTGCATTTTAGGATTTTGCAATTTCCGAATTTCTTTTTTTGTTATATAAAACTGAAAAATAAATTTTTTTTCGTTCTTATTCAAAAGTTTTCATTTATTTTCCTTATTCTCGCTCACAAATGAACGAGCATTTCCATTTTTCTCATAATTGAAACCACAAAAGCAAACGCAGAGCGGGTTTCCTTCGATTAACTTTTGTGGCTATAAAGAAAATTCTGACGCCACCTAAAAAAGCAGTTTTATGATAGCTCAATTAAAGTCATGTTTTAACTGGCAAGCAAGTGGGGCAACAAAAACCCGAGAAAAGATGCATCTGCTGTGAAGAAAATTATTAAAAGCTCAAGCGGATTAAAAAGAAGAAGAAAAAAGCACAAAGAAAAACTTGGAAACACAGAAATGTGAAAAGTTTTTCTTTTTTATTTTCAACTGGAGACGGCAATGATAATACAAAAGCATGTTGTTGAAGTTTCTTGATGTTCTGTTTTGCCTTATGTGCGCAGCTAGTTTGAATTTTTCTAAATTTCTAAACATTTTACTATTTGTTTGTCATTTTCAGTTTCGAAGCTTTCACAGCTTTACGTAATATGTTGCACTGTTCAAAATAATTTAAATCAGTTACTCATTAATTTAATTGATTTGTCGCAAAGATCACACACATGCGATTCAGAAAACTTGTCAAGATTTATAAACATGAATACAGTGAACTATTATGACTGATGTTCATTGAAAGTCCTTTAACATGTTGAACAGTTTTACAATTAACATTCCTTGTACTCTGAAATGAACTTTCTATGAAATCACATCAATCTTCTTGCTTAAGTTCACATAAAAGGAAACGACAAACCACAAAATCTTCCGTTATATCTAAATCATCAGCCAAAATGCAAAAACAGGAAAAAAAAAACCTTTTCAGGAAAGAAAATCGTAATATTTATGTTTTCCATAATAGTAAAAAAAGGATATAAAAGTTTTCCTCGAAAGGTAATTTTTCCATCCAAAAAATTTCGTGATTGGAGCAAAAAATCGCTCGCTCGCAGTAAAAAAAAGGGAATTGAAGACTTTTCTCTCGAATAATAAAAAAAAGACATTTTCGCAATAAAAGTAAATGACTGGAAATTTTTTCGTTGGCTTTAGCGATGTTTTGGCGGAAAAATGGAAGAAAACAGAAAATGTTTTGCATTAGCTGGCAGCAAAAAGGTTACAAAAAAGGAAGAAAAAAAATCGGAAAGAGATTTGATGAATTGAAGCAAACGCGAGCAAACATTATTAGATGTTTTTATGGAACTGGTGGCATCTGGTGAAAAAGAAAATCATTCTTGAATTAAATTTCAATCATTTGCCGATTATTTTCCATTTTGCGTTGAGCATCTGTTGGGCTCCACATGATTTATTTGCTTCACGTGCGAATGAATCTACTTAATTACTCTCTTGATAATTGATTTCATACACAGTTTGATGAAGTCAGCCAAGCTTAAAAAGGGACATTGGTTTGAACACATTCAGTAGTCAAGTCTGGGTTCAGTAGACGAATAAAAATCGATATCGAACTTTCTGATGGTCGCTACGTGATTAAAATAATAATAATTTCGATAAGAAAAGTTCATCAACTTTTCTATTTCTATCAAATTTTCACTGCAAAAGTTTTCGAAACAACTTCTCAGTGGTAGAAATGCAGAAAGTTTGATTGCGTACTATCATTATCTTAAACAGTTCTCAAGAATGAAAGAAAAACTTTCCGATAAGAAGTATTTCATATTTATTTCAAGTACAATTTAAAGCTTTAATTGCGAAATTTGAATACCTTTTTGCACGCTTTGCCTTTTTGTGAGACTTTTCGCATTTTGGGATCGCAAAAATTCCATTTTATATTCACATAAAAGCTTAAATTGCTCCTTTAATGAACTTCTCAAGAAACTCTTTCCAAAATTCACTTTAGAAGACTCGAAAGAGATAAACGACAATAAATTGCAAGTTTTATCGCATGAAATTTCCCTCAAGAATTTGTCAGTCACGTCTTCTTTAACCCTTCTCTTGTCTTTTAATTGCTTTTCTGCTGTCGTTTCAATTGCTCATCTGAATTTTTTGCCTTCAGATATTTTCTTTATGAGATCGAATGTTGACATTATTTCATGAATCGATTTATTCGAGCTATGTTTATGTTTTGTTTGGTTCAGGACATCATCAAGAATGTCCTTTTGAAACCAATAAAAAAAACTCAAAATCGACATTCAATGAATGTTCAACAAAGTGATAAAATTACTTTATAAATTTCAAGGGACCGATCAGTTTCTGTTATCTGAAACACCCACTCGAGAAAAGGCTCAAAAACCACCCTAAAGTTCTGTTTAAAAGTTGAAAGCGTAAAAGGACACTCGACATAACTTGTGAGAATGTTTACAGAAGGAAAATCGACGGTTGGAAAAAAAAATGTTTATTGAAAGCTCATCGAATGTTTATTGAAAGCTTCCAAAAATCCTATTCAGACTCTTACAGATTTCCGTTCTATTTTCATAAAAATTCTGTATCATATCGATCGAATGTTATTCTAAAGAAGTCTAAAAAGATTCATAGAGAAGAAAGTTCACATCTTATTAATTACCATCCTGCTAAGGATATAAAATCGCTGAGTGTCTGTTTTGGATATCTGATAGCATTTTCATTCTGATTGCTGTCGATAATTTGATTGCTTTCATAACCCCCACAACAATATTCTCTATGGAAATTGCCTCAAGGAACTCGATTTTGATTTTCTTTTACCAAACTTTTCTTATCTAATCAAATGAAGCATTTCTTGATAAATTCTTTCAATAATTCTCTGATTTTATGGCTCAATTATTTTTCATTCGAATTCCGAAAATTCGATTTGATTTGATTGTTATTTATACATCCATTAGCTGCTGAGTGTGATAGATGCCAGAATATACCCACAAGGGAGAAAAAAAAACATTGATTGCAGACGATTTTAAGTTTTAAAGCAATAAAAGCTTGTCTACAAAATTCCTTTGAGCTTTGTACTCCGACTTGACTCCTCTTTTATGATGACAAACTTCGGTCGAATGTCAAAATGGAATTTTATGAAGGTTGAAAATGCGATGAGGAATGTCGGTTGGTTGTGAGAGAATTTCAAACTTGTTGACTTAGGAAATATGAAAAATGTGAAATGAAGAAATTCAACGGGAAAGAAAAATATTTGAGAAAAGATCTTGACTAGAATTTTATTTATTCATTTTTTTTTATTATATTTTTTTAATAAAATATTTTCATAAACTTGCTGGATAAGCAAAAAATAAAATCTTTATTACAATCTCATAAGACAACGTTGGTGGTGACATAAGAAATTAAATCTCAAGCTTGAGCAACAAAAGAAAAACCATTAAAGTAAATATTTGACAATCTGTTAGACTTGTTTACTTTTCGTAAACAAAATTCATTTTTGACACAGAAACCTGATGAGGTTAGCATCAATTTTCAGCAAAATATGTTACATGTGATTGAGGATTGTTTATCATAAGTGAAAATAATTTTAATTAAATATTTTTATTTTATCCAAACCTATTTTTTTTTAATTGCATAAATCAATAAGTTATGCAGTTGACACATAAATTTACTGCGGTTTAAATTATTGTTGAATCCACTTAATTGCAAAATATTGAAACTATTAAAATTATTATCAAATTCAAAGAACACTTAAGAAATTTAGAGTGAGCATAAAATATATTCCAGGAGAAACATAAATACTCGAGAAGCATAAACGTTTATGACAAATTTTCTGTATTTATGAAGCTCTCACAATAAAAAAAGGAAAATTCTTTTTGAAACTAAGTGAGACCGAACCGAGAGAATTCATTCGATTTTCATTATCATCATGTATTGTTAGTAGGAAACTCGATTGCAAAAAGATTCAACTCCATGCTGGTAAACTCTCTCTACATCTCTAGACATCTCCTTCATGCATAATGGAATAAAATAATGGTTGTAAAAAAAAGGTATCATGATGGTTGAATGTTTTTAGTGCTTTTGTTTAGAGCTCTTTTACTGCTACCAGCATCTCATATCGTTTCATCTGCAATGAACTTTCTTGTGTACCACATTTTACTATTTCTCATCTATATTTATTTGTGTGATCTTTAACGTAAATAGTTCAAAGTCATCATGACGTTTTAAAGTTCATAACTTAATAGCAAATAAAGAAACTGTTTAATTAATTTAATTAAAGAGGGAAGCTTAAGAGTCATGTTGAGCATTAGCAGAGAGTTAAAACCGGAAATTTCCGTAAATAATGTCACACCAGAGTGTGTCGCATCGCATCAAGAAAACCTTCAGACAGCATTTCATGAATTTTCATTATCAATATTTGCTTTCAAATTAGCTTCCACTTCATAATCTTGTCATCAAATAGCAAGAAAGAAAAAGCTCAAGAAACTTTAAGAAGTAAAAATAAATTGCAGTTTTTCTGCGGAAAAAAATTAAGAAACTTTTCTTTTTACTAATTATTTCATTTCTTGCTTTTTTACTGTTTTAGATGAAAAACTCGTGAAAGCTTTTTTGTAGATTAAGTTCAGTGGAAAACTTTCATTAAGGAAACGAAGAAGAAACAAAAAAAAAAAAACATTTTCAGTTCCCTCTTGAGCGACTTTAAAAAATTTCATAAGGAAATTTAATCGAAATAAAAAGAAAAGAATAAAAAAAAATCTTTCAAAATAAAAAAAATTACAGCAATAAATTTTAATTTAAGTTTCAATAATTTTCCTTATCAATATAAAAGTGTCAAGAATTTTTTTTTATGGGTTCACATTTCAATTTGATTTATAATATTGACATTGTTTTTTTTTTTTTCTTATTTCCTTTCTTGTTATCATGAACATAAAGAAATTTGATATATTTTCTTCTTCTTCTTCTTCTTATCCAGAGCGCCATTTGGAATTCGAATTTTTATTTCAAGACATCGAAATTAGATCTTTGAGTAGACAACATTAGGATTGAGATGCTTTTTTTGTAAATAAACATCATTGTCATTATTTCAACTGTAACATCAGCAACTAATTCAATGTCAAAGCATTTAATTTCTATTATTTCAGACCAAAAACTTTCTGCTTCTGAATTATTGAAGAAAAGTTCATTAAGAGCTCAATTTGCTCGGTTTAAGAACCTTCATGAACCTTCATTTTGATTGTGAGAAAATTTATTTGCGACCCTTCGAAATGTCAAATGCCTCACAATGAGCAAAACTTTCATTTCTATACTATAATCACGCATACATTCGTACATGCACACATGTTTCATTACAGTTACAGCAACGATGAAGACGACGACGATGAGGACATTCATGAGATTTTTCTCATTAAGTGCAAGAAAACGAAAATTTCTGCCAAACATTTTCACTTGCTGAGGGTTAAAATTACTTTTTATGTCGAACCTTTTTTCTGTGCTCAATCAACAAAGTTACACATCATTATGTGGTTTCATTTCACTCTCATTCCAGCGTAAGTATGTTGTGTAACCATATTGCGTAATTTTATCAAGTACCAATGAAATGTTTCTCAGGAAGGATTTGATACATTTTGGTGATATTGAATAAAATGATAAGCTTTAGACTCATCAATTTATGACTTCTTAAGCGATCAAAATCTCATCAAATTCTGCCCATCAACTTTATGATGATACTCTTAATGTCTTTCAACAATAATTAAATTCCTTCAAAGTGAATCCTTATTGCATGGTTTATTTATTAACATGACAGACTTTTATAAGGTAACATCGACATCGTACAAGATCAATAAGGGTTTTACCCTGCTCATGTTGCGATATTTATGAAAATTATCTGATTTGTGTCAGAGCTTGGTTTCGATTTATGCAAGTTATTGTTTATTATGTTACGACATCAGATGACACAGCTCATAATATTTCTACTTCAATGATAAGAATGCAAGTAAGAAGAAGTAACAACAAAAATGACATTCTAGCACAAGAGTTATATGAATTGTCGTTGCGATGCTATAAAATTACATTTTTTTTTCTGCAATTTCATGGTGACTTGGGAGCATATAAATTAATATGAATGAAGCTGCTTGAGCTGTGCATGCGACATTTTTCACGTATTCGTGGAAAACAATCTTGTAAGGCTTTCAGAAGGCAAAGAAAACGTGAGACGTTTCACGATCACGAGACGCATAAATAATTCGTTTAATTCATGAGGATTAAGAATTTAAGATGTGCTAATGCCTCAGAAGCTTTTTTTGTGTCTTCCTGAGAAATTAATCCAATTTATCACCGAAGCTAAGAGATGCTGTCGATTAATGTCGCTAAGATATTCTTAATCATCACAATGACATTTTGCTAAAAGTAACAATAAATATAAAGTGATGTTAGATGTTGAAGGCAAAGCTGTGAAGATGATCTCAAAATATCGTTTAGTAGATACAATTTTATTTATTAATTTAAGCTTTCAATTTAAAAATACCAACGAAGAAGAATAAATTTAATTATTCAAATGAGGACAATTATTTTTAATAAGCTTGCGGTGACGGTTTGTGCGAAAATTATTACCATTGCCATTCCACAGTGATATAATATGATTATACAGAAGGGCCTAGGGCTCAAAGGATGTCTTTAAGATTTATTAGCGACAAGAAAATTCCTTTAGCAGCAAATCTTTATATTACAATGTAATTTTGTCTTTTTACCAAGTTTTACCACATTGAGTGAGAAGCCGTCTGTAAACAGGAACTCGAACTCTCGAACTCCGAACTCTCTATCGATTGGTTGAGGATCAAATCATACAATAAAAAAATTCTCGACAAAATTGGGCATCTTCAATCCATAAAACTTTAATGTTTACATTTCGAATAGAAAAATATTGATGGAATGTGAAGCAGACAGAGACTTATTTAGCATTCCATTCTAATGCAGTTCGTTGAGAAATGTATGCAGACTAACTGCGGATGTATGAACATCATTTAAAATTTGACAATTGATGTGACTTCACCGCATCAGTCGTTTTGTTTTGCTTTTTCATGCTCTCCATTCTCGTTTGTTCAGTATTGTGGTTGATTCAGACGACGAGAAATTTTCAGTGTTCAGTGTTTGTTGAACCGGAAAACTCTCGGAAAGAAAATCAATATTTGTCGGAAAACGTATATTTGTAGACTTTAAAATTGTCATCTGGTCGGTATCAGACAGAGGACATGCTCGAACATGGCTGCCTGCCAAAAGCTCTCAATGCAAATATACACAAAGAATGTACAAGAGCGGAGCTATGTTGAGCTTGTGATTTTCTTTCAAATTGGAAACAGAAAACAGAAATTAAAAATATCAAAATGAAAGAATAGGGAACAAAGTTTCATGTTACTAGAACTCCAGTGCTGCAGTATATTCATCACAATTTCACTATGCTAAGAAATAATACATTATATAAAGGTCAATGACTGTAATAAAGCTTGGTTTTTTTCTTGAAACATTGTTAACATTGCAATCATTTATCATTATCATAAAAATATATTTTTTTTCCTTAAACTTTCCGCATAAATTTCGCATTTTTCATTCTCAATTTTCATCTCAAAGCTTTCGCGGTAAATTTAACTTTTTTTTCGTTGGTAAATTTTCGTCGGAGCTTTCCTCTGCAATTGTTTTGACACTAATTCATATTTTGATGAGACTCGCAGTACATGTAACTTATTTTTACGGAATGCTTACGCGAAGCAAAAAAGTTAATTTCAACACATTCTTTTGCGTTCTCTTTTTCTTTGAAAATTTCACAAACCCGACAACGTTTCGAGGTCAAACTGCACAAACGTGATAGCAAAATATTATTTGCGTAACTCGTTAATCATTTTCACATCAGAGAACTTTTTTCTTCTCAAACATCAAAGAAATTTAAGATTATTTTTGTTTCCTTTTGAAGGGTGTAAGGAAAGAAGGTCAAAAGATAAAACGAAACTGAGCTTTTTTGCTTTCGGAGAAGGATCTAAAAGATGAATCGACATTTCATTCAATGTTTCAGATTGCATTTGTTCTTGTTCTTCGTTTTTAATTAAAACTTTTCTTATCTTTGCTTCTGCTGTTGGTGCCATAATGAGCTTTCGTATTGTTTCGTTTCCTTTTCATGTATATCCTTTTCCTGAAATGCAATTTGTAAAATTTTTATTATAGTCCCTCGGTCAAGAAGCTTTAAGATATTTTCTAGTTTCTTTAATTAAAATGTGATGTCCTAGATGGAAATTGACGAAGGTCTTTCAAATACAAATGTAAATTTTCCTCCTTCATTTGCTTAACCACATTTCTTTGTGGAATTGCACACGTTTCTCTTACTTTCGTATAATCCTTCAACCGCATTAAGCACGTTCGTTTCGTGGGAATATTCGCTTTGCGTAAACATGTTTTTCAATTTTTCCTGATTATAAAAAAAAGTTCATATGTTCAAAGATTTTTAAGATAAACCCACACACTAATGCGAAAGTATAATAATCCTTTTTCACTTCCTAGTCCCGCAGGAATAGAAAAAACTTTCTGGTACATTAAATATTTGATTAAAATTGTTTTCGATGTACGATGAAGAGGAAAATCGATGGATTTAATCTTATCCTTGTCAAATTAAGATTTGTCAATTCGTGTGAAAGGAAACCACAAAATGGCGCAATTTTGTTATTATTTTCTTAATTCTTCTCATTGTTTCATCAAAAAAATCTTCTCGCATTATGCGGCAGCTTATCAACAGATTTAAGAACAAAGGAATAAATCCGCATTCAATTTTACAACTTGTTTTTACAAATTATTTCATTATTTCCATATGGAAAGCTTGTTGTGAAAATTTGCTTATATGAATTAATTGAAAACCAAATGAGGAAAGTTCATTGATCGCCAGCTGAATATTTTCCTCTTGAAAACTCTCTCAATATGATCTACAGCCAAATTAATATTTAAATATTAGCTTTTCTTTTTCTTTCCTTCAAGGCTTCAATTCACGCAATCATTTTATTTTCCACCGTCATGATTTTTGGTATTCTCGATTCAACGAGCTCGAAGAAAGTAATCGATCTTGATTTGATTTCTTTACTGTTTATATGCAAATTCATAAAAAATGAAGAAAATCTGGAAGGAAAATTATTTTATTAAGAAAATTTTTTATTGTAAATGAATGTGATTTTCCTGATTTTCGTCCTGAAACCTTTCAAATGTTTTTACTTCTAAAATTTCCATAATTTTAAGGGAAACATGCGCATCGCTATCGAAACTTGTCACAAATTCCAGTCGACAATTTTTGGAATAAAATTTTAATTTTTTTTTCTGTGTAAAAGCTTAAATTCATTCAGTCAAATGCGAGAAATTCAGCGTAGAAGTCTCAAGAATTTTCTTAAAATTTCTCTAAATGAAATCGCATTTTTATTTCTTTTATTTAATATGAAATTAAGTAATTAAGTCTCGATATTTTGAGTAAAACATTTCGATGTTGCAAAGATTTGTGGAAAAAAGACTTTTGCATTAAGCCTACCAGGATCAGCAGCGCTTACCAGATGGTTCCTTTGAATAACATCAGAACATAGCATTCATTTTGATAAAAATTTAAATTTTTTCACAAACATTATTGCAAGGTATAGAAAATCAATAAAAAGCTTCAAGCCAAAAGTTCATATTTGTTCTGACTATTTTCATCCATTCACTGAAATTCCTTTACGAAATATCATCGATCAACAAATGAATTTATTCGGTAAAGTTTCAACTTGAACAGCGATGCGTCAATCATGTTTATCCAAGTGGTATGTTCTTGGTTCGATTGAATTGACATTCTCAATGATGAAGCCTACGACGGATGATGTCATGCCAATATAAATTATTTAGAAGAGCTTCAATGGCACTTCGTCTCTCTTAGTTATAAGCTCTAAAGTTTATTACAGTGCGCATTCTTTTTATTCCAGGAAATAGCATTTGCCAAATCTGGATGCGGAACTGACAAGAGATAATGTCATTGACGTCGCCATTCTGTCTGCAATGGCAGAGAAAACTTCCTGAATTTGGACTTTCATTGAATTTATTATCAAATTGTTTATTTTTTCTTTTTTTTTTATTTGAGTTAGATTGTGAAAGTTCTTATGAAACTTGTAAACATTCAAAGCATCCAAATGACAATCAATCATAAAGAACTTGTCATAAATGACACTCGGAAAATGTAAAAAAATGTCATTTTTTTACTGTGTCACTTTTTTATTTGTCCTGAAAAAGCTCCATGAATCATTTTTAACAATTTTCGTTTGCAACATATTTCATTTTTGACAGAACTGAAACAGCAAACTTTTGTTGATATGTTAAAAGCTACTCAAATGTTAAATTTAGAAATTTAGTTATTTTCTTGAATTAAAATTGTGTGCATTGAATTAGACTTAGAGTCATGCAATTAAAGTCCAGTATCGGAAAACACAGAAACAAAATTAAATTGAAATAATATTCAATTAAAACTCAAAATGCGACTTCATGCCATGCTTAAATGCAACAAAAAATAATATTTGCACAAAGCTCAATTTTCTTTACGCTGTTTAGAGACATTTTAAAAGCTCATTTGAAATGATATTTTAGACAAATAAAAGTGCTCACAAATCAACCAAATTGCATTGAATCGAATGTAATGAAAACATCTTGTGCAACAGATGTCAATGGCAATTTTTCACTTCAAACATTTAATTCATCAGATGTCGACTACATTGGAATTGTGCAGTTACTCAACTGATATTCATACGAAATGATTCAGAGAAAAATGTCATGACAGGCAATTACATTTAATGCACTTTCATTTCTATATGCTTGTGAAATCGAATCTAGCTCTGAACATTTTCTAATTTTTCGATTGAAATATAGAGAAGAAAAACTGGCAACTGTATATAAATACTATAAGAAAGCTTGAAGTTTGTTTCGATAAAAAGCTTTCAATGAGTATTCTGAAAAATCAACCTTGTTTGCAATGGATTACATAAAATGCGATGAGCATGCTGAAGTAGTCAGCGTGAAAATTGAATTTTCTCGTGTGAAAAATTGGATGAGATTTCACGAGTGCTTTGCATGAGCCTTCTCATTGGCGTAAGCATAAAAAGCTAACGCGGTGTATCTAATTGAATGAGTTCTAATAACGAGCACTCAACAAATTGCGTTAAAAGCTTCTCAGTAACGGATATTTTTACGCGTGTTTTATCATTTTTGCGTTTTTGTTTTGCAATTTTTGCCTTTGCACAACTCTGATACAAATCTGGTGTCATTGAAAATTTACATTTTTAACGGTCTGCAAGCTTGTGTTGTGTACAAAACTTTATTAATTTAATGTTATTTTTTTTTTCTAAAACATAAAATAATGTTTTTAAATCTATTCAGATTTCTTTGTGAAATATTTTCTTAAGTAACTTTTTTGTCGTTAAGGAACAGAAAATTACACTTCATGACTTTCAACAATTTTCCAAGTTCACATACTGAAACACATTCTTTCAACAGAAAAAAAAAACACTTTGAAGAATTTTTAGGGTGTTTGATTGATGGTTGGCTCCTTTAACGAGCAACAATTTCTTTGCCATTTCTTATGAATTAGTTAAAGAATGGAAAAATGGGTTTGAGCAAAAAAGATTCCGTGTCGTGATGGAATTTTGAGTCGGTGGCATTTGCTGTTATTGCGCGTAAAAAAAAAGAAAAAAATGCGTAGGAAAAAGCGGAAAGAAGGAATGTTTGGATTTTGATTTAATGACATGCCAGCAAGCGAATGTGAAATCTCAGCCCACCCGCTACGCTTATTTCTTTTGTTATCGGTTACCATGAAAGCCTTTGCATAGCTTTCAATATTATTAAAGCCTCGGCGCTATACAACATTTACTTTCTTTGTTAATTCACTCTGTCATTTCTGTGATAAACATTAAATTTTTTAATTAATTATAAAATTAATTTCACGTAAGAATCACTTAGCACAATTTTCGCCTGAAAGATATGCAGCAAATCACCAAAACAGTTAACAAACAAGTTGAATGTTTGACAAAAATCTTTCATAGTTTTTTTTTTTATTGCTTTTTGGCTCGTCGACGTTTCTTCTTTTCAGTCAAAGACGAATCGTTCAAGTGAAAACAACGCAAAAAAATTAAAATTGAAAAATTGTTTGAAAATATTTTAAGTGAATCGGTGCCCTCGATTGCATTTCTCGCGAAATCAATTTGAAAGAAATTAATCGATCGAGAAAATTAATCATCGAAAAAAATAAAGAAGTTGATAAGAAAAAAAAAGGAAAAAGATATTTGTTGATAAGACAAAAAGTGAAAACAAACAAAAACAAAACGAAAACAAAAAAAAAAATGTTCTTAAAATTTTTTCAGCTGATTTTCATCATCATATTTGTTGTTGTGCAACAGTTTGCTGTTAGTGAAGGTCAGTTTGCATCGAGAAGCTTTAAGAAAGGATCCAATACATCATAATGTCATTATTAATTAATTAAGTCATTCAAACTCGGACAGATTTTGTTGCATGCAAAAAAAAAAATATTTTCTTGAGCCTAAGAAAAGTTTAACGCAGGAAAACTTTCATTTCATCAAGTCACGCAATTCTCATGATAATTCAATAAAACATCGGAAATAGCTTGATCCATAAATCTTTGAAATTCATCTGAGAAATTGAGAATGGGAAACAAATCAATTATTAAAAAAAAAGTAGCACAGAATGAATCGCAAAATTCAAAGGAAAACTTAAGAAAATGTGACTCAATTTAAGATGACTCATGATGAAAGATTGTGGAACAAATCAATTGTAAAATAGATTTTTGTCTGTTTTTGGGTTATGTTTTTTCCTTTTTTTTGTACAAATTCAAAGTCCAAGAAAAAATGAAAATTTTTTGCTTGCGAATGCAAATTTTTGTTCATTTTGCACAATTCTCGTCTTTTTTTATTTCGTGCCGTCAAAAGAAAATTGTGTTCTGCTGTCCGCAAATATTTTTAAACGTTTGTTTTTGTGTCCAATTTGTTCCATGTACGTATGTATGACAAGACAATTCGGATAAGTAAAATTAATTCACTGGATGAACAATTTTATGAGCTTTTAATGCGCTTAATTTAGTGTTAAATTGTAGATTATTGATGTTTGCTGTCTTCGTGACATATGATGACCCGAATCGTGATTCAGTTTATGATTTATTGTAATTTGCGGTCACACGATCATGAGATAATAATATAAGTTTTAAATAAATTCGCGTCTGGACATGCACAAAAATATTTTCCAATTGTCCATCGAATATTTTTCATTTGATCGTGAATTTTGCAGACTAAAAATAGCGAAAAAATAATAAAAAAAAAAAAAATGAAACAAAAATTCTTTCGCGTCGTAAATTCATTCGACGAAATTTTTTTTTTGATAAACAAAATAAAAAAAAAAAAAACATTTCACACTTTTTTTTTTTCACTGATAAGATCATCAACTGAGTATTTTTTTTGATAAGCGCATTGTGCCTGTACCAGCAACAATAAAATTCCATTCTACGTTATTCATCAAAATCATAAAAATTCCTTCTTATCTTGTTTGCACATTGCACAAGTTTGTTTACTTTTGTCTCTAAATGATGAGAATCTTTTTAACACATCTGAACAGCGCGTTTGTAAAATGTATTTTTGCGTGGGTGGGCATTGACCGTATATTTAAATTCATTTTCTTCTGATGCCAGAAGCTTATTCAACAACGTCATTAATGAATATGAGAATGGAATTACGCAAAATATGTGTAATAATTTTTAAAACGGATGGAAAGAACCTGAATCAGCTGCGAGTTGTGTCTGTTACTGATATTTCAATTAAATCGTCGCGTTCTCTCTCTTTCCCCCTCTCTCTCTCGGTTATGACGTTTGTCCGCAAATTTTTGGTTTTAATATTTCACCGCAAATATTTCTTCCCATGAAAAAAAAAAAAGTTCAAAGCTTCATATTTGATTCAGAAATAGCCCGCAGAATTTTATAGAAATTTTCCATTTTGAGCGGAAATTTTTAGGTTAATTAATGAAAATGTTTCACTGAATAATTTTCACAAGGATATTCATTTCCATGGTTTTGATTTAAAATGGTTTTTGCTTTGCAAGTGCTCCCCTCCTTCAGCCACTATGTAGATATTTCAATTAAATGCTTTTTGACTGAAAGTTAAACAAAATTTAATTTGTCATTTAAATGCAGAAACATGATTTTGTTTTGTTTAACTTTGTTCAATAATTTAATGAACATTTCAAATATTTCCGAAGGGAATTCAGCGAAAACTGAATGCTTTTTAATGAGATTTCTATCATGAGTTCACCATTCGATTACATTAATTAACGTAGAGATTTTTACTAAACTTTATTAACTAAATAAAAAATTATCTTTCATTTTAAACAGCAACTGACAATGAATGCTATGAACTAAAATGTCCTGATAAATGTCCGGCCGGCTTCAAGCAAAGTCCTTCAATTAAAATCCTCGCTCATTTAAATGCCGATACATTCAATCGGAATTCATCTAATATACACGCAAGAGAATTTTACAACAGTCGGGATCGTCGTGGAGCGTTCGACAGTGATGGATTCGATAATAAGCTATTAAATAAATGTTGCCCATTTATTTGTGTCTGTGATCCATCAGCATGTCCAGTTTTTGAATGTCCAGCACAACAAAATCTGGTGCGAGTAAAAGACTTTAAACCGAAACTTAACACGTGCTGTGGAACCTTCGAATGCCAATTGTCGTGCATAGCTGAAAGTGGAGAATTAGTTGCCGACGGTTTTGAGTGGACGGATAAAATTGATCCATGTCAGTTGCACCAATGCCTTAATGGAACAATTCGTACTCATATTTCATCATGTCTCGGACTTCATTGTGCACAAGAACATCGCATTCGACCCGACGGTGAGTGCTGCGACATTTGTGATACAAAAGATTCACTTTTCTGTCCAGAACATGATCATTTAAACTGTGACATCGCTTGTCGCTATGACTATCGAAAAGATCCACGAGGTTGTTATTTATGTGAGTGTACAACAAAAATGATGACAGCAATAACTTCAACACCATCTTTAACTGGAAATAATACAATCAGTCCTATTCGTGGCAAACAACCAGAAACACCGACGAATAATGATCGATGCTTGAAGGACATTCAAATTTATGTTATTATTTTAGCATTACTTATTTTATTGACATCAGTTGGAGCTCTTGTGTGGCATTATCATCGCCAGAAATACAATAGAATTCCGATGCCTAATTGTTGCAGCATTAATTAGGAGACTTATAAACTTTGAGTGAGGTAAGAACTTTCGTAGAATCTCAAGAAAATAGCATAAAATAGTATAAAATGTTTAAAAGAGTGTTGAAATTCAAGTTGGGTATTGAAAAGATTTAAAATGTTTCCCTTTAAAAAAAATTCGAAGGATCTCAAAGTTATTTAAATTAAAATTTCTCCTAGTAGAATTAGTAAAGTAAACTTAAAGCTTCAGCATTATGTATTCTAGTGAGAATTGTTTATAAATTTTTTCACTTTTAATTTAAGGAATTTAAAAAATTGAATTTAAAAGTCTCGAAATTTTTTTTTTTTCTCAAATTACCCAACGTCAAATAATTCATTCACGTCCGTGGAATTTTATTTTTTTTTTCTTTTTTTTTGGCTTTTGCATGAAAGAAAATTGTAAGGAAAATTGCCAAGAAAATTCCAACAAAAACAAAATTCCTTTCATGGAAATAGAGCCAAAAATTTTCTTCATCATTTTTCATTTATCGTACGAATAACAATGAGAAGTTATGTCCTTTTTCTTCTTTCTTTTTTCGTTCCACTTTGGCAAATGATAAGATGTCATCGGTAAAAGCTCTATGAAGGGTAAAATAATGTTCGTAAATGTCCATCGAAGATTTTCATTTCCATTTTACACGTGAATGGATTTTTCGCTCAACAATGAAAATGTTTTATTAATGATTTAAATGCCCTTCGGAACATCAGAATCATCGGAATTGATTACAATTATCAGGTGTTTTGTGGTTTAACATTTTGAGTTCAGAAATCAAATTTTTTCCGATTTCTATTGGTAAAAGAACTTTCCGAAAATTCGTTTTGAGAATTTTCCCACATTTATTTGCGTTATTCAAGTTCACTGAGCATAGTGTGGCTTTCAGGTTCTGCGGGACCATTAGTGTAAGGCTTCGACGCAAATCCCATCAATTTTTCCGCTCAAGCTTTTGGGTGGGTGGCACAGAAATGGTCAGAAAAAGAGAAACAGTTTAAACGGCTCAACGATGGGATTTATGTTCATTTTGCGTCGGATTCATTATCGTAAAAAAAAAAAACTGAACATTAATATTTTTTTTGTTCTACTGAAATTTTCCCTATTTCCCGCATTCCATGTTTATATCGTGCTCAGACCGTGGGAAAATGTTCATTTTTTGAAACTGAAACAGCTTGATATGGATTTGAACGTCAGGAAAAAAAATTAAATCGATATATTTTTTTTTTTTATCAACGGCACCAACGAAAAACGACATGAATAATTCCATATCAATTGGTGGAATTGATTTATTAATTTACTTCTTTTTTTTAGTTCATTGAATTAAAATAAATGAATAACATAAAGCAAAATGAATTAACAATTAAGATGTTCTAGTTTTAGTTGTCGCTGTAAGCAGATATCTCAATTAAAGTTGATCAAAATGTTTTTTTATTTAATATTATAAATGAAAACAAAAAAAGCAAACAACAAATATTTACAACTTTAAGCGATAGATTATATGTTTTCTGTGATACGAGATTTGTGAGGTTGTGCCTGTAAATGGCAAACGAGAGGCGAATGTTTTCAAATAATCATTTCGAGAGTAACAAAAATCGGCGCATTGTAAACTGATTCTACAAATATCAGTTTCATCAATTCAATGAAAAATTAGGAAATTTTTGGTTTCAAGAAATTTTTTCCAATTTGACGATTTATTTAAAAAAAGAATTACTGAAAGTTGTAGATTTTTATAGTCGCTTTTTATAAGTTGTACAAAGCGTTATAATCATGGATCAATAATACCCAGAATAAACTAAATAAATTTATTAAACTTAACCGTGTCTCTATTTCCCTGCACAAAAATTCCACAATTTGGCTTTTTATACGAATGGAAGGAAGTAGATTACTGCGCAATTTCAACATAAAATATAAATTTCAACATGGCAATGTTTGTAGTCGCAGGTGTGAGCAAGTGTTTTTTGAAACTCATCGGCAGTTGAATAAGAAAGGTGAAGCTTAAATGGTAATTTTATTTGAATTTTAATAAATTTATTTTTGTTTATGAAATAATTTCCAGGATATTTTTGCAAATTTGATTCGTGTTGTTGGTAGGAGAATCAATAAATGCTGCAGTGAAATGCGATTATGCCGCAGATAGCTGGTGTTTTGACAGCAAACTTCGGTATTTACCTCAATTCAATGAAGAAGGGAGCAACGCGCGTGTTACAGTAATTTGGAATTTTAATGACACCTTTCATTTCAATAGTCTATATTTATTTCATGATTTGGGTGCAAAACCTGATCAAAATATTATACAATTGGAAAGTATCCAGAAAACACAAAAGGAAAAGATATCAGTCACTTGTTATTCAGGATTTTCTTTGGAAATTGGGATTAAGCATGTTTTTATTCACTCTTTGCCACAAATTGAATTATTTTAAAACAAAAATCCTCTCAAGAGATAAAAGAAAAAACGATTAAAATGTTGATCAATTTACTTTGCGATACGATTGTTATGACTGAATGATGAAGAATTGTCTCTTTGTATCACTTAGTTTTTGTGTTCAGTTTTGATTCATAAATTGTGAGCATTTTATTACAATATTGCAATTATATAATTTCATTAAAAAATTGGCATACTCAATAAAGTTAAATACAGATCGAGAATAGGAGAAATATTATCTCAACGAGTCATCATCAAATATTGGTTCTGGTGACTTTTCTTTTTTCTTGTGACGAGCACATCGAGGACAATTAGCTCGAACGCCCAGAAAGCAAGCTCGGTGGAAGCATGAAAAGCATGAATCACATTTATAAACTCCTTCATTAAATGGAAAAATTGGCTCCATATTTTTACACAATTCACAAATAAATCCGTGACCACGACAAATCTGAAATTAAAAAATATTAAAATAGCATTATGATTCTATTGTATGGTTTACCTGGCATTTCATTATGTGATTTTTAAGAATAAGGAAGACATTTTGCAAGTAATCTTGTAGGCTACAATTCTCAACGCAAACAAGATCATAAAGACTGTAAAAGTCTGCATTCTGTATCAAATATCTTCTTTTTCTAAGGATGTTATCAATTAATTTGTCATTAAGAGCAAATTTACAAACATCCAGATACCGCTTCAACTCCATTAAATTATGACGTTTCTGACGAACGTTACCCAATTTTTGTACAAAGACAAAAAGCTTAGGATTAAGTTCCTCAAGTTTTATAACAGGCCGTTCGTAGAATAGATTGATCTCCTGAAGAGATTGTCTCGCTACAGGTTGCTGCTCAAAGTCCCAGTTGTGAATAATATTTCCAGGTATTATGCTGAAATTATTCCAATGACATGTCTTGCAAAAGTATAAACCAGAATAGTGACATTTTCTTGGCTCTAAATAACATTGGCTGTTCATTAATTGAACTTTACACTCCGCACAACGATAGAGTTGCATTGAAAGTCCAACTTCTGGGCATATTCTGAACTCGGGATGGCCTTTCTCTGATACAACAACATGGGCGCACACCCTTGAAACATATTTTAGGCATTTGACATGAACTATATATGAGCAGTCTGTACAGCTGTAGCACTGCTGAAATATCCAAATGACATTGGTGCACCAATCGCAAAACATTCTCTTCGGATGTTTTAAACTAACTAACTTGAAAATTTTAAAATAATGTCCACAAATATTGACTTCTTTTTGACTCTCACAAGTCGTATCAAAGGTTCCATTTAGGGCATTTAACTGAGCGAGGCGCAATCGTAAATCTATTAGTCGTCTGATGAGCCATTTCCTTTGTGGTGACATTTCAACTGACTCTTGAATTAGTAATTTGCACTTATCAATTGAATTAGTCAGCTCATTTTCTGTCATTTCTTGATATTCTCGAAAGAGATTTTTTGTTTCTTCATCAACATCCGCTGAAGTGTTTGTATAGTTTGTCTTCAAAGATAACTCCGATGATGAAGGGGATAAAGAACCCATTTTTATAGCTAATTTCTATTTTGTTCCTAAAAAAAAAAAATAAAACAAAACCTTGATAACAAAAACAAACTGGTATCGTACTTGATTCGTCTTTTTGTGCTGCTCCGACCGCTCAACCGATTGAAACGAATGCTGCATTGTGCACACTTCCATTATTCAAACGTGTTATTTTGTTATTTAAGTTGTTTTGAAAAAAATTAACGTGCTTTATGAACGAAATTCAAATTTTATAAATAAACGTCAACGTCTATAAATGCTTTCAGTCTTGCCATTATCGTACAAGTGACATAATGGATATTATCAAGATAATTTACTGTGCAATTCTCGTTGTTAATTTTTCATATCTGTCGAATGCCGCACGAATTTTAGGCATATTTCAAACACCATCCTACAGGTAAAGAATGGGCTAAAAGTTACGCCCGACCCCCGATCCATCTAGCTCTAGCAGAAACTGCACAATAAAATAATTATTAGATTATTATTATTATTATTATTAGCCACCAGATTGTGTATCGCCCATTGATGAAGGCATTAAGTGAGCGAGGTCATCAATTGACAATAATAACAACAAATCCATCCTTCCATGATCATCCAAATATTACAGAAATCGATCTGAGTGAAAGCTACGAAGTTTACAACAAAATATTGAATTATGTTAAAATCAAAGAAAAACAAATGTCCAGTTATAATGTTGTTAAATTATTCACAGAAACAATACTTGCTGTTAGCGATCACCAACTCAGGCATCCTAAAGTTCATCAACTGGCAGCCAGTGACAATAAATTTGATCTTATAATTCTAGAATATTTCAGTTTCTCACCTATGCTTGCATTCGCTGAAGTCTTCAATTGCTCTGTTATTGGAATCACATCAATGGACACGAGCGACGGGGTTCATGAAATGATGGGAAATAGTGTAAATCCAGCTGTCATTCCAGAATCGTTACTTTTTCCATGGGCTACGGGACAATTAAGCTTCTTTCAACGATTCAAGTCTACATTATTTTACGTTTCATGGAAATATGTTTTGCAACCAATTATGAATGATAAACTCATGGAGCAAGTCCACAAGCACTTTCCCGATGTGAAATCATCACAAGAGGATCTCGAGAAGCGCTTGCAGATGCTTATGGTGACTGCAAATCCTTTAATTGGAATGTCCCGACCATTGTCACCAAATACAATCCAATTAAGAATGATGCACATTGAACCACCGAAGGAGTTACCAAACAGCGATCTGAAGACCTTCCTGGACAATTCCAAGTATGGTGTCATCTATATGAGTCTTGGAACGAATGTCAAATCAAAAGATTTTAATCCAGCAGTGCGCAAAATTTTCCTTAACGTTTTCCAAAAGCTCAAATACGATATTTTGTGGAAATTTGAGGATGAAATTTTACCAGGGAAACCAAAAAATGTGAAAATTTCAAAATGGTTACCGCAACCAAATGTCCTTTCTCATCCGAATGTGAAATTATTCATTTGCCAAGGTGGCCAACAATCACTTGAAGAAGCAATCGATCGAACAGTTCCTGTGCTGGGAATTCCATTTGTTGGCGAGCAAGAAGGAAATGTTATGAGAATGGTACGAAATGGTGTTGCACAATTTTTAGATTTTCATGAAATCAATGAAAAATCTTTAATGGACGCGATAAATGAAACGTTGAAATTAAAATATAAGAAAAATATCACAAAACTACGAAAGCTCATTCACGATCAACCGATGACGAGCTTAGAAAGCGCTGTCTGGTGGACGGAATATGTAATCAGAAATAATGGAACTAAAGATTTATTTTATTCAGGTCGTGATGTACCATGTTATCAAAAATTCATGCTCGATATTTTTGCATTCATTGCATTTATTGCGTACTTGACCTATAAGTTAATTAAATTCATAAATCAATTGAAATTCAAGAAATCAAAAGTCGATTAAATAAATTGTTATGAAAACATAAGCTTCAACTAGTTTTTACTTTAAAAGCATTGAATAATGCGATGATCATGTTAAGACACACTACATTTACAGAATTTATGAGACACTTCATTGTTCTTGATTTCTCTCAAACGGAGGAGAATATTAAATAAACTAATATTTATATAACATATAATAATATTTATTAACTAATATCTTAATTAAAAGAAAACAATTCTCAACTTTTTTTTGAAATATGCGAAAATTACTTTTTGCCAGAACAAAGACAGTGAAATACCTAAGTGACAATTTTTTTATGTGTCCAGAGATAGTTAATTAATTCATAAAGTGTTTTAAGTATTATTATTATTTATTTTTAAGACACGAAAAATCCAGTAACCGGATAAGATAAAGATCTCTTCTTCTATATTCTCCCTGCAGAGCTTTCATGAATGTACAACCGCAGCCATCACTCAGTTGAGAGTGCATTTATAATTTATTTTCTTATGATAAATTTCAAATTTGTGATAGATCTGAAGCTTTAATGGACTTTAATTTAAATAATTAATGATGTCTACGTAGTATGAAGCATTTTAATACAAATTTATTTATTTGTTTTTCTAACGATACCTGCTCTGCCTGTGCATACGCATTAACACATTGTATAATTTGTTCTGTTCCACCGTTGAGATTCGCTAAATATTAATGTTGACTCAAAATTTTTAGCTTTTGTGCTGGCGACTTAAAACTGCTTAAATATCACGAACTGAGTTACGAGTCGTGTTTTTGTGTTTTGTTTGACTTTTCTGACTAAATAGAAAATTTAAAATAATATTTGTTTAAAATAATATTGTAAAAATCGGCTTAAAATAAGAACTTGAACAGTATCACTTTACTTCCACAAATAAATTCACCTTCGGCAGATAATTTACAATCTGTCAATATCTAAATAAATTCATATTTCAGGAATTGTCTAAGATTTTTTTGATTAGGTGCAAATTGATATCGTAATTATTTACCTGAATGTTCCACAAACACCAGCAATGTTAACAGATTCTAGGCAATTCTTTATCTACCACTTTAAAATCGAAACAACACTCATAGATTTACATAATATAAGATTCGTCAGGCGAAATTTAGGATTCAGTAAAATAAACGAAGCAAATATTATTAAACCAAATGCAAATTAAAAACCGCTCTTTTGAAGTCTTAAATTCTCTTTATTTTATTGTTTTTTTCAGGTTTAATTATTAAGATGAATTTATAATCCATAAGGTAACAATTATTCAAACATCTATATGATTGACAAAAATACACCTAAAAAAGAAAGTCAATCCTCAAAAGTCAGTATACAGTTCAAAAGAATAACATTGTCAAATATTTATTTATTATTGAATTATAATTAGTAAAAGGAAATAATTTTATCCAATTTTATTTATTTATTTACAGTTTTAAGAAATAAATTTATAAGTTGTGAAATTAATCTTCGTTGTGGTGAAATTTCTTAATGTGTTTTGTCAATCTATCAGGATCTTGATAAAATCTTATTGCAGACTGAGCATTGATAATTTTGCGATTAAGATTTTTTGGACAATAATTTTCATGTACTTTAAAATAATGAAGTTTTAAGAACTTAAAGCAAAAGGAACATGGAACAAGATCTGATGAAAACAGATTTCGCACTTTCCATTATAGTTTTAATAGATTTTGTTTTAGGATTTCTTTTTGATTTGCGATTGAAGCTTCATTGATTTTGCTAAATTTGTTTTCGTCCTTTTCTAGTTAGATTCAGGTTTTTTTATCATGTTTCATTGCTTCTTCCGGTCGAGAGTTTCTATCAATTGCTTCATTCAAACTTGGTTCCGTTTCTACTGTTTCATTAATATAACGTATGTTTAACTTCTTCCTTTGCTCTTCTGGTTCGAGAGTTTCTATCAACATTGCTTCCATTTAAACTTGGTTCTGTTTTATTGTTTCATTTAATAAATCGTATGTTTAAAGACTGAATTGGATTTGATTGTTTCTCATTCGTTGTTGTTTTGAAATTTCACAATCTGTACTTATAGATTTAAATGCCATAAAATCTTCTTCTGTTTCTTCCGAAATTGATTCAAAAATCCTTCGATTTTAAGCTGCGATGTACATCTAATGAACTCTTCTACACTTTCTCTGGCAATATTAACTTCACCTTTTATATGAATTCAAGAATTTTCTTCAGAATACTCATCTTGATGTCATTGAAAGTCAAAGTCGTTTTCAATTCATGCTGTTGCTTCTTAAACTCTCCTCGAAATAAGAACTTGATGATGACAGAATCACTTTATGTCCACAAATAAATTCACCTTCGGTAGATAAATTGCAGTCTGTCAAAAATTCCGATTCTAAATATTCCAAATTTTAGAATTTGTCAATTGTGATAAAAATTCCGCTTAAAATGAACTTGCTCCATTGTTGTTGATATATCGATGAATGATAGAAATATTGATGATGTTGTTCCCTTTAATTTCTATAATGAATGTAGCTTTATTTAAAAATATTCTAAATTTATATGATTTTTCGATTACCTGATAAATTCTTATTTACCTACCTGCACCTCCCCTCCATACAACTGCAACTTTTGTCTATTTTTCAAATACTTCATAATCTAGCAAATAAACCAAAACCTCATAATTCCAGGTTGTCTCTGAGAATAATTATTTTACTCTTGAAAGTGAAATTTCGTTTGAATTTATGATTACCAAAATTTTATTTCCTTAAATTATAATTTCACATATATACTGATACCTCTGCAATTTCTGAGTCAATGTTAGTTCTGGAAATCACAGCTCAGTATTTTAAACATGCAATCGACTGGTTAATGCTCTTTTTGTTATAACATTTTAACTATCATTTGGATGGATTATGATTTTTCATAAAGAAGAGCCGCAGTCTTTTGCTCGAGCACATTGGCCGAAATTTCCTTGTACTCCTCTACTTCGTTGGTTTTTCTTTTCGCAAACATCAGATATAACTTTGAGACCTACTAAAGGAGTATCCTGATTTATGTTGTAAATAATCTTGAACTATAATTTACATAACTTGTGATTTTTAAATTTGCGGTTTTCGTTTGTTTGCAGATTTCTTTACTCAAATACAAGACATCGACCATTTGGTGCCAAGAGCTGTCCCTGAGCTAATAGAGAAATTTGGGAACACTTTTTACCTATGAAAAGGACTAAAAATAGATTTAATGACAGATGCATGAGATAAATAGCAATCAAACTTGTTGTTTCTCGTTAGTTAATTATTATTTTTAATGATAATATTGCCACTCTAGAATAAAAAATAAAAATAGTTCTTGATACATTCCTATATTGCTTCTTAAAAGTTCTAATTTCCTCCTGATTGGGTTCGATTTATGCGGTTCAATTCTCATTCATGTTACCTCTCTATATTTTTATATGAAATCCTCCCACAATTAATAAGCTAAACTTTTTCAAGTGAGAAGTCAGGTATAAATTTTGTAAATAGTCGTCAGCGGTTATCGTGTAGCATAAGTTGAATCGTAAATCCGCACTATTAATTGTATGATTTCTATTTTATTATATTATTTGTTATTAACCCTTTTCTAACAAATAGGGTTGAGTTAAAAGAGAGCAATCCAGAGGATACAGAAGAAGTTATTACTTAGTTTATTTTTTCGGGGTAATATGTCATAATCTTAGGTAACCATCTAATCCATCTATGACGTTCAGTAACCCTGAAGTCTACCTCATACATAAGTAGTCTCATTCTGTATAGGTTCGTCAAGTTCCCTGTAGGCACAATTAAGTAAAATAAGTAATCAATTGTCTGCATTCTGTAAATCAAATTCTTCTTTTTCTGCATTCAAGTTTTATTTGTCTTCTTAACGACGAACAAATTATACGAACGAAATCACTTTCATTTGCTCCAATTTTTTTTTTTTGTTTTGCTTCAACTCTTGAGAAAATATCTAAAAGTTGACATAGTAAATTAAGTGTAGATAAAACTAGGAATTCTATGTATGTTGTATTTGTGTGGGAAAAAAAAAGAAGAAAGGGAAAATAACTAGTTTCATTGTACCATGTCACCGCGAATCTTCTCTGAAAGAAATTTCTGCTATTCATTCCTGGTCGTTATTATTTTTCCTTATTTTGATTCCATTTCTAGTCGAGCTCATCACATTTCACAGCTTCTAAGAGCGAAGAAAACAAATTATTACAGTGACCATTTACATTTAATATTGTAACTGGTATTGAATCGAATCGGAATTTTATGTGAATGATTCCCATTTTGTTTCTTTAAATCACAACGCGACTACAGTCAAATTGGAACTGAATCCGTAAAATTTTGATAAAAATTAAAAAAAATATTATTGCAAAAGCTTCATGAACTTTCTGCAATTGTTTGGGATTCAAAATAATTAAAGTTAATCTTGATTTCCAACGCTTGATCAAATAACATCAGCAGGTTCGGTTCAAATAATTGGTGATGAAACTTGTTACATTTTAGTGGATTTTATTTTAGTTTATGTTTTAATAATATTACGAATTTATGTCACAATGAAAAATGAACTTTACTGTTTTACAGCTTTTTATTCAGTCGATGTCACCATTGATCATTTTAATATGAAAGGAATTTTATTGCAAGATTTTTTGCATTACTCTAGAAAACCTCACATCCATTCTGATCTCTCGGCAAGGATGGCATGATAGCAAGGGCAAATAAAAATGGCTCAACCTTGTTTTCCATTTTTAAGAAAAAAAAAAGCCCCGGCCAATACACATTCCAAATTAACGATCTACAGATCTTACCTTCAGACCTGTCATGACTTATGCAGGAACTAAATTTTCTAAATTGTGCCGAAGAGCACATTAATAGATTACAAATCCAGCAAAACAAATGCTTTAGAATAGCTTTGAATCTTATGCCCGCATGCAACCCTATGCCCTGCATGAGCAATCAAAGGTTCCACTCATCAAAGAGTTCAATACATAAAGCATCGGCTTCCAAAACCAGTTTGATCGCCTTTAGAATACGTAACTTTTAATTTTTTTTTATTTTTCTTTACACCTGAATTGCAATGTTTTTTTTAATAATTTCCCTTGTGCAATAACTCAAATATTCGCTACACACTACTCACGTTAAGAACATCTTACATATTTTTTATTTTCAAATTAATTAAGTGCCGTCGATGCATAATCAGATATAAGTTCAACCATTAAGTAATTATACACAATTTTTTTTAAACTCATGTCAAATAAAAATCCTCTCTTCTTCTTCGTCAAGGACTTTTTAATAAAGCAAGATCGTTAGCTAGATAATACTTAAATATATTGCGCGTTTAGTAAATAATTATTCGCTTAATATTCAGTTTTCTAACCTTAAATATTATTATTTCTCGATTATTTCTAATAACAGTCGAAAAAAAAAAAACTTTAAATAAAAAAGCTCCACCGGATTCGATTCAGTAAACTATGGGACTTGTGGCCGTTTCGCACAATGAAAATTGGGACTGTAACATTATTTTTCTCGTCGCTTTGCTAATTTGCCAAAATGCTTCCTTTGGACATTCTATTATTAAGAAGGTACTTGTCGTGCATCAAATATAACTGTAAGGCCAGATTACAAATGCAATGCAAAGGCTTTCAGTCGTGCAGATCAAAGGATGAATACTTATTTTAATTTGGTGAGCCCATTTATTTTTCTATGTATCATTGGATGTATCCTACAAAACAACTACAAACAGTTATCGCTCAATTATTAATTCAACTATGGATATATGCGGATATCTTAATGGTACGAGTAGTAACCCTTTAGCAAAATATTACGTATATGGTCAGGAACTCAGTTCCACCAGGCTTATACACCCTTGTCCCTATTCGGTAAGTAGATACATTATTAATTGAAATGATCGCTTTCTAAGAAATATATTTTAAAGGGTGTTATTCAATTTTCGAACTATTCAGTCACTAAAAATTTTCATGGCCTTTTATACCCTGACGGGATATCAAGCTAATACGATACTTTTTATAAGTATGACAAAAATATTGCTACCATACTTGTTATAACTGAGCACACGGCTCAACACACAGGACTTTTAAAAAAAAAATTAGGATGTTCCAATCTTAATTAAATTTATTTCTATTTTATCGACTTCTCGATGAATTGCTATTATTAAGAAAAGATGGAGAGTAACTCAAAATCCAAAGGGTCCAAGAGCACATGAAAATTATCATTATCAAATAAGATCTATAAATTTAAATTATTTTTAATTCCGTATTTGTTGTATTTTGGGAAAATTGTTTTTAATTGCTTCACTATTTACAAAAATTCCGCAATATCATTTAAAACAAACTTTATCTTGCAGTTTTAGAAGATTACTGTTCCTCTCCTCTTTTCAAGTATTTTATAACAAATTTAGTCATGAATTCCTGAAATCAAATATATCACCTGAATAAATTTTAAAACAAATAAAAGTTGAGGAATTTAAAAAGCATGAGACTGCTGAGAAGAAAGACAGTACACTTTAAATACTTTCCCTTTTCTCTGCGCTCCACGTCCTAGGATTTATACACTGCAATATATAATATTATTACAAAGGATCACACATATGCACATTACTGCTCGTGAATTTTTCTAGGATCCCAAAAGAGAAACTTACTTTAGATTCAGAAACAAAATCGGAGTTCAAAAATAAGCAAAGCTCTACGTTCATTCTCCAAAAGATAAAGGAAAAAGTTTAAAAGGAAAAAGTTTAGATTCAAATACGAACCTGCTCGCTTCGCTTGCTTTTTTAGCAACACTAAATAAATCACTTTGATTTTTCACTGGTGACAGACATTATTAACTTTTTCTCATATTTAGCATTTGTATTTTTTTTATAAACTGCATTTGTACTTTTATGAATATAATTTTTATTATTTATAAACTGCAACAATTGTAATTTTTTATAAATACACATTTTTTAATTTTATAATAAAATTTTTGTGTTTTATACATTGCAAAAAAATTTAAACCGTTAATTAAATTCATGAATCACATTGAATATTCAGAAATCAAATTCAATAGCTTTTTGGGGTAACACATAAACTTAGTTATGCATTAACACATTGAAAACACTTTTGATATTTGATTGAATAAAATAATTTTTTTTTAACCCAAAATTTAATATTTTTGCATAAATTCGAAATCAAATTTGATGTTGTCATTCACTAAATATTAATGTTGACTCAAAATTTTTGTGCTGGCGACTTAAAACTGCTTATCACGAACTGAGTCAGTCTTGAGTCGTGTTTTGACTTTTCATCGGTGGAAAAATCAATTTTCCGACTTTTCCTTACGACTTTAGTATAAACGGATACAGAAATTAAGATCCGCCTCAATGAGATCTACATTCTTTCTTGAAGGTAAGCTCTTCCTTTATGTTCTATTATCCTTTTCAATCTATGCTTACCAGCAACTATAAGTTCAAATCACTCGTAAACCGAAAAATCCAGCAAGCCTGAGTCAACACAATGCCAAACATTTCATCATTTTTCATTAACAATCATTTAAGCACCATTTCTCAAAGATTTCATCATTTAAAAAGTATTTCCAAATTGTTCTTCTTTAAACACATTCAAATCAACATTGAACTTATTCATTTTGCTGCATCGTAAGGGTTTCGTCTATATTTGTAGCTGAAATCTGATAAATAAATATATAAATCAAGCTTCTAAGTTTCACAGTTTACTTGCCAGTTCAGTAAATGATTCATGTTTCATTAATTTCTTTATTAAAAACAATTCACGATTTACAATTTTCCCAAACGACAAAAAATATGTAAAAGTTGTTAAATTTAACAAATTCGCGAAACATACTAGGTTCAGTGAATTTTTGATTGGGACACAAGGAATGGGCGAAATCGAATCATACATTTTATTGCTTTTGAAGGCAAAATTATTAAATTTTCATCGCGCTTTTCAGTCATTTCTGTACATGTTTGAACTTTTGATACGGAAAATTAAAAGTTTCTTTGACTTGCAATGTCTTAAAACTGCTGTAAAGCAAGATTAACTCAAATCAACCGACCGCAAGGAACGCTATTAAAAGATCATTTAAGGCAATTAATATTCTTGTGATATTCATAATTTGTCAATTGGAGCATTGTTGGATGGAAACAAGATAGATATGCGACTCCGACTACCATTCAATTCAATCGTAATAAATTTGTATATTTTCATTTATTTTTGACGTTGACAGACAGTCAGCGCGTTATACTTGGACCACTACATTAATACATACAAAAATATGCTTTCAAACAGCCCCTAATTCAGCATTTAATTTTATGTTTGAATATTTTCATACGTATATAAATGGATGATAAAAGTAAAGTGATCCAAATGAGGGAAAGGCTAAGCAGAAATATAAACAACAGAACTAACTTTTATAGCGTCTTTCTCGCATTTCCAATCGTTAAACCCCATATAAATGTTTATTCTTTGTGCTCGTTATTTATATCGCCAAGCCAATGAAGAAGTCTGTTGAAGGGAAAGCTCATTTATGTGAATTGTTGTTGCTCTCGCTCTCGTTGGTGTAATATCCCAATGTGGTTAAAGAACGATATTGTAACTTAATCAAGCGAATTTTATATGCTTCAACATAATGGCCCATTGACTTTTTCAAGTTTCATTTCTCTGTCTCTCACTCACTTTGAATCTTATACTGTTATACTGACGCTGAAGCGAGTCATTTATAGCATCGATATTTTTGTATACATTATTAATTAAAATATTAAATTATTGCTTGAACCAACGATCGAAAGAAATTAAGCAAAAAATTAATTAAATAAATGAAAGCTCATTCAAATAAAACATCAAAAAGCTTGTTGGTGTCGTAATAAACGCAATAATTTTTTGGGTAGCTAGGGAATTTAGTTAAATTTACTCTGCTTTTAACGATTCCATTTCTCTTTTTTGTTTCCCAATTGATCAGCTTTGGATGAATCTAAAAATTGATATTTTAATTAGTTACTGAAATTTATAGAGAATTTTACTGCACCCTAGTTGTTTTGATTTGCTGGGCAAAATATGTAATTTCCGACGCATTTATTAGTGTGGTATGAGAAAAGACAGTTATTTTGGATTAAACTAATAAACAATCATAAAGTAAATTGTTTGCTCATTTGATGTTCACATCATATTAATAAAAATTGAGGTTTTATTTAAGGAAATATTACAGGCAAGTACATTTAAATGATTTTGCTTGGAAGGGAAAATAACATAGCCAGTGCTATCGATGGTAGGTACAATTCCAGCACATCCTGAGCTGAATAAATAAATTGTACACTTAGGACCACTGGAGAATCCAGACTAAAATGGTCCACCAATTAGATTTATGGCTGTTACTGCTATTTGCACCAATGCAGTAATTCTGTACTCTTTTGCACACATTTACTGTGGCACTCGTGTTCCGTGGCATGCCCATGCTTCGATTCTGAAGAACTGATAAAATCCTAATTTTCCTTTTGTTAAAAATTATAGGATTAAATTTGAACTCGCTGTAAATAAATGCGAAAACGAGAAGTAGGACAAACGAATTCATAATGGATAAAGTCTTTCTTCTCTGACGCATGGCAAGATTTATCTGTAAGAAAACTCTTCAATAATAATTTGATTCAGAGATCTATCTCTGATGAATATGGCGATTTGTCTGCAAGAAAATATAAAAGTCTTTCGCGTTTGAGTACACAAACTGGACTGAATTTTATTTGACATGTGAAATAATTTTTATGATGTTGCATTGCTGCAATAAAGAACAAAACAATAATTGGATCACATTTTGCTTATTTGATAATGAGGAAAATATTGAAGCAACTTTGTCATCAGCATACAAAAAATATGTTTATTATTCAATAATTTTAAGATGCAATTTTTGTTTCCGTAATTTAACATTAAATGCTCTTGGCTTAGAGCATCTGATGGAACAGCCATGAAACAATAAATTTTCAAAATCGACGATAATGCTTGAATTTATTAATCAAAATATTTTATACCCTTAATAGATTACTTTATATTCAAATATTTTCTACCATTTCTTTTATTGTACTCATTTTATTTCTTTTTCTCTCTATCAATTATACTTCTTTTATTGTCCTCATTTTTAAGATAACATATTCTTTCATTTAAAAGCTCAATCACTTCTTTCATCCCATCCTTAAAATGTAGTTCAATAAATTCAACCCGACTTTCGAGATTTTCGAGTTGTTCGTAAAATTTAAAACCATCCCAACTTCGGTTACATTCTTCATATTCTATATCTTCAAGAAGCATTAATTTAATTTCTTCTATGTTTAGCCATTTTTTTAAAGCAGTTACACATTTGTGAAACCATGTGCTATTTGCGGAACCATTTACGAAATGACTGGTATATTTTGAAGCTGAAATTAAAATGTTTTTAGATAAGACTATTTCCTTAAGTTCTTCCTCGTTAAATGTTTCTTCATGCATTTCCCAAATATCATCGAATAACTCATTGGGGTAACCCCTATAATATTCTAAAATGAAATGTAAAATTGTTCCGTCATTTAGTTTGATCCCCATTAGAATTTTCAATTCATCTTTTAACAAATAATTCTTAGCTTCGAAGAAATGTAAAATCCTGTTTGTTAATCCATGATTTATTTCCACTTTATTTCTGTAATCAGAAATATCTTTCGATATGACTTTAAAACTACATTCCGTATTTTCTTCTATCAAAATATTCCGCATTTCAGTTTCATTGAATTTAGTTCCGATAAATGTAAAAAATGATTTATTAAAATAGCCACTTCTGAAATATTGGCCACAGCATTTATTGGAGAATCTCATATTTCCCGTGATAAGGAATTTCTTAAACATTTCTTTACCCATAATGTCGTATATTTTTGGTAAAATAAAGTTAACAACTTCATTGTCTTCTTGCCAAGAAATAAAGAACAAATATTGTAATTATTGTAATTTTTTTTGTTATTATTTTTATCTTTTCATTATCGTCTTCAACAACTTCACAAAAAATATCCAGTAAATTTCCACATTTTCTAGTCTAATAACGGATAATGCCATAAGCATTCCGAAATCATCATCAAAAAATATTTTCAACGATTTTTTTCTGATAAAATATTTTTCAGTTTTTGAATAAGTGAATTTAAAAATGTTGCATTTTGTTTAGATGCGGCTGCTTCTATTACATTGGTATTGCAAAAAATGGTCTGTCCAACCGAGTCTTCATTCCAGTCTTGTAAGAATATTATAGAATTCTTCTTTTGAACATATTTCTGCATAAATTTCCCAAAAAAGATCAAAAAATTCAAATTCGCAAACTTCATTATCCAGAAATTTGTATAAGAGAAATGTGTCGAATGGATGATCCGGTTGTCTTAATAGAATTTCTTTTTTTTCATCGCGATCAAGGGATTTATGAAACAAAACCTTAAAATCTTTAAGTGTTTCAGGATCATTGATCCGAGAGATAGCGAATGAGTTTAAAACTTTTACAATAACATTTTTATTAATAAATTTCGAAGCTTCAAATAAGTTGTAAATATTTGAAAGTTTTTCGCAATAAAGATTACTAATAATATCTCCAATAACAAAGTTTTTAAATCTTGGATATGCATTAGAGATTGCTTTATAAAATTCTTCTGATTTCATTATTTCTTCAAATTCTTCGGTCAATGCGTCATTTATAAATGCTCTGATGACGACATTTCCGGCTTCACCCCAAAATTATGAAAAATGAATGTGCAAGATCATCTAAGATTTTCTTGAGAATTTAAGTTCTTCTTATTTCAATCAAAACTGATTCGGCATAGAAGTATTCAGCAAATGTTCGATGAACAAATTTATAATTTTTATCAGAAGTTCCTTCAGGTTTTTGAAGAATTCCAAATTGAACAATCAAATGTTTCTGACAGTAATTTCGGTACACATTACACAAATCCTCATTTTCACGCCAGGCCATTTCGATATTTGCTTGCTTTCTGTGAAACTCTAGGAGAGTTTCATTCCTTTCACTTTGATTTATGTTTTCCTCAAATTCAATTCGACATTTTACTTCGTTCCAGTAAATTATTAATTTTTGGATGAAAAAGTTATAAAATTTGAAAATATTAATTTTATTATTGTCTATTAAGTAATTAATTAAGTTCTCATTCGTATTACCGATGTCGTTTTTAAAAATTTCTGCGATCATTCGCAATTGCAAAGGAATTCCGATGAAATTACTTAAAACGATTTCATAATAATTTATGCTTTTATTAAATTTCTCGATTAATTCTTTGGCGATTTCAGTTAATTCTGTTTCATCTTTTTCGGAATTATTTGTTTGCCAAAATTGAACTAGGAAATTAATTTGATTTTCTTTTGTGAATGGTTGAAGTAGAAAAGATTTTTGTTTTAAAATTTTCTCAATTTCTTTTGCGAAATGTGTTCGGGTTGCGATCCAAAGTTGATTTGTTTTACTTTCACAATATGCTTTTATGAATTTTAGAATCACTTTTTGTGTATCCGAATTAATTTCGTCATAGCCATCAAGCATTAAAATAATTTTTCCGTCATTTAAAAGTTGCTGAAACAATTTTGATCAAAATTTTATTGATATTAAGAATTTGCATCAAACTTTCATAAAACGGAAGTTCAAGTTTTGCATGATCAGAAAACATTTCCGCGTATTGTTTTAATCAATAATGCAATCAATGATTTGAATTTCGTTTCTGTATTTTATATTTTAAGTGTTGTAATGTTGTTGTCTTCCCATAACCCGCACTTTGTGCAATAATGATTGTTTTTATTTCGTCAGCATGATCCATTATTTCATCTCCTTCGACAGTGAAATCATCTTTTGAAATCAATGTTCGGGAAATATAAATTTCAGTCATCAAAAATGTTTTGATCTTTTTCTCTTGAATTTCATTAAATATTTCGGAACATTCGAATATTTCATCGAGAGGAATTTTTTGCAATATCTTGGATTGAGGGCGCAATATTTGATTCCATTTGACTTTTACTCCACGAAATTCAACGACTTGAGAAAGAAAATAGTTTTGTGATATTTCTGGCAAATTATTCCACGTGAAAATATTTTGAGTTATTTGAACTTTTAAGTCTTTCAGAATTTTTTTTTCGTTAGTTTTGTTATCAAGTATAAAAACAACTTTAACGATGTTTTTCGTCAAGCTCGCAATCGAAGATGAAATGTCACCGACTATTGCAGCATCTTGAATGATATAAAATGTCGGCTTAATATTGAAAGTTGTAAGTTGAATGATCTTGTCTTTATGTTTCTGATCAACGATTGCTCTATACTTAAGATTACATTGTTACATTTTGATTCTGGTATGCCAATTTTGTTTAAAATATTTTAAGAGTAATCATTGGAACATTTGATTTTACCACCATCACTTCTGACTCTGGCTGAATAATTTCTGGCATATTTATGCAATTCCATTGAAAATCGATCGCTTTCTTATGAATTCCTAGTTGTTTATTGAATTCATTGATCATTGTACGCTCTTTTAAATTGGGATAAGCAGCTTGCATGTCCAGATTGCAGACATCGAAAATTTGAAAAGATCTTCATAAAGTATTCGTAATGCATCCAATTCTAATTGTTTCTTTTTATAGACAGCTATCATTTGTGGAACGCGCACAATTAATTCAGCAATTTTTCTGTCTTCGCTAGCATTTTGATAAACACGATTAACTATAACTTCTTTTCTATATTCTGCTTCCTCATATTTGCTCAGGATCGCTTTAAATAATTTTTCTCTATTAATGTCATTTGTTTTAAACGGTTTTACTTGGATTTTCATAAACCAAATCCATCGCCAGATGACATAGCTCATGAATCAATGTTCCTAAAATATCTTCACGTGATCGACGTGCAGCAATATAAATATGTTTGCAAATGGCAAATGGATAAACGTTTCCAGCAGTTGTTTGACGAGTGGTTGGATCAATTTCAGTGGTCGAGTCATTATTAAAATCGAAAATTATATCAACTAAATTGTAATTCGCGACAATTTTAAGAATCTGCTTGCATTCATCCATTTTATCAAGTTCTTCAAAATATTTGCGAATTAGTAGGAAATGATTTTCCGGATCGTTTGGGTTAAAATTCAATCGAGAAAATATCATCAATTGTAAAATGTGAGAGTCCTCAGGTTTTGGAAAATATTTGAGATAAGCTTGACGCAATTCACTCATTTCAAATGATTCTCCGGCGATCTTTTGTGAATCTTCATGTGGACCAAATGTGAAACCTTTGGAACGTAGAAAAGCAATGATTTCGTATTGTTTACATTCATAAGCTGTTTTAAGTGCTGAATTATTTTTAGAATCAAATGCAAATTTTAAATGAGGATTTAATCTAACGAATACTTCAACTTCTTCTAAATTTCCGTTTTTGATACTTTGGTGAAATGAACTATTGTTCGAACTTATCTGATTCGGTTCACTGCATAACACTTGCGGATTTTTCATTTCCGTTTCAAATGCCATATCCAAAGCACTTTTTTTTCCTTCGTCATTTTTCAGCGATGTATTAGCACCATGTTCGATTAAAAAGACTTACGATATCTGCATCGCCTGCGGTAACCGCAAGATGAAGTGGTGTATTGTTGTCCCAGTCATCAGACTGAAAGTTGACATCGGCACCATCTTCAATCAGTTTTGAATTTTGGTTCTACCATGCTGAATTTTCAATGTAAGTGCACTAGGGCGGCGCTCTTTCTTTTATGATTCATTTCTGCTGATATGTGAACTTGTTAACTGATGATTTGTGAAGAATCTTCTTGAAAAATCGATTACAGCTTGATGTTTAGGGTGGTGAATATAATCTAAAAATAGTTACAAAAATCTTATCAATGTAATAGATATTTTTGTTTCGAAGAAAATTTATTTGAAAGTTTCAATGTACGATGATGAAACCGTGGAAGTTGACTTTACACCTGAAAATATGTTATCTTAAAAGATATCAAAAAGATTTTCTCATCATGTAATGTATTTCAAAATTTCTCGCTTATTATTTGAGGAATATATTCGAATTTTGAAACTGATTCCTCATGAAACCCGCCCCCCCCCCCAAAAAAAGATATCGAATCGATCGTTCAACTACGCAATATTTCATTTATTCTTAAATCCCTTTTTTCTCCGCACCCTATACTCACTTTTTCTTTAAGTTTAGTACCCTGCCTCTCCTCTTTGTGAAAAGAAAACTTAGTGAAAGTTATACAGCTTTTGGCTCAAATTATGGAGCAAGTATTTGTAACGAAATGAAAAACGTCTGTTTACTTCGGAATTTTCCAAACGAATGCCCTTTAACTTTAATGTTGCTTATCTCTATTTCTATTGATTACTAAAGAATTCTCATATTGATATCGTTGTTTCAGCGCAATAATGATAAGATTATCGAATTGATAAGGATTATAAATTTATTTTGTAAATGACATCAGAAAATCGAGAGCACAAAATTATTTTTTCATGCGACTTTACTTTTCATTAAATATATACTTTAAAAGTGAATTTGCCTCCCATTCTTCAGAACTGTAATGATAGTCTGTTGACGATTATCAGTCAAAAACTAAGAATATTATAAGGCCAAAGTGAATAAAACTCTCTGTTAAATTTTCAACGGGTTCAGGATCTTGAGTAGGGGAAACTGTTTGAAGCAGGGTTCGACAGAATAAATACTTGCGACGAGAAATTGTGTAATTATTTAACACGAAGCACAATAGGTTTAACAATGCAAGAAATTTATTCTCTCCTAAAATTATTTAAGGGATATTAATTATATGAATTACATTTCAATATTAAATGGCATACTTTTTTCATCGACTGCAAAGTCGGGATTCAAACAATTTCTATGTCGTGCAGCTCTTTATGATTTTTCATGTTCTTTGTACAATAAAAGTTTTCCTTACATTTTCTTCTGGCCAGCAGTTTGATTTTTGGACAGGATTTTTCTTTTGGAATTTTATATTTCAGTGGAACTCGATCTAATAAATTAATAAGGGTTAATATTTCAGGATAATTTGGATAGACATTTTTCTACTTTTGTGTCTCAGATCGGATGGCTTCAAAGAACAAATTTTTATCATCGACCTTTGACCATGGGAATTTTACGTTCCATGTCACGCTGTGCAACCATCAGTTTTTCTTTTCTTTTAAAGTTAATGACCAGCATTGAGCACCGTAAGTGAATACACAGAGTCCATCAATCGTTTCTTGTGATAAAGTGGCAAACTACCCAGGAAAAATCTTTTCAGACTCCAAAATGATTTCCAAGCAGATGCAATACGGGCATCAACTCCATCTCTTGACGATTTGTGAAGGAGATCGCTTGACCCAAATATTTAAAAACCGAAACGACTTCAATCGGTTCACGAATAACAACATAGTTGGTTTCATTGCTAAACCATATTTATTTTAACCATATTTTGATTCCTTTGATAAACTTTCAAGTGTCGCAATTAAACCAGACTTTGTCACAGAAGTGGCAATTGCATCATCAGCAAACCTCAATTCATTTAGTTTCTTTCCATCAATAACAATTCCTCCTTGAGACCAATCGACGAACTTGAAATTTCTTTGCAAAACGCTGTTAAATTCTTTTGGTGAAAGGCTACATCTTGTTTGATGCCACGACCAATTTTGAATGGTCGACTTAATTTATCAATTCGGATTTAAGCTGTAGAGTTTTCATAGATTTTCTTCATAATCCTGATGTACTTTATTTCGATCTGATCATCCATCAACGCTCGCCACAGAAAACAGTGTTCGATGGAATCAAACGCCTTCGTATAATCAATGAGTCCGAAATGAATGTCTTGTTGATACTCATTGCACTTTTCGATCAATTGGTTAACTGTTAACTGTGAACAAGTGATCTGTTGTTGAAAAACTACTGCGAAAACCTGCCTGGTTTACTGGTTGAAGACTGTCCAGCTTATCTCTCAAACGATTGTAAATTATTTTGATAAACAATTTATACAAATGAGATATTTTAGTGATTGGACGATAATTAGCTATATCCGTTTTGTCGCCTTTCTTGTAAATTAAAATTATTGTCGACACCAACCACTGGATCGGAATTTCTTCGGTTTTCAAATTTTGATTGAAACTGTTCCTGATGTATTCAAGAGTGTCATGATCACATAATTTCAATAATTCAGAAGGAATACGATCAGACCCAGGTGCTTTCAGATTCTTCAAATTTGATAGTGCATGTGACAATTCTTCAAGCGAAATTTCTTCAACATCAATGGAAGTATTTAAATCAAGTTCAGTCTCTCTTCGTGTTTCCTCCGTTATTTGACTCGAATATAACTTTTCATAGTATGATGCCGCAATTTCCAATATTTCGTCACGATTCGAATGAATTACATCTCTGAGTTTTTGAGGAGTCATCGGTGTTATTAAAATTTTTCTTCAATTGCTGATGGAACTGTGATACCTTGATTTCATCTTTAGTAATACTGAATTTTTGGTAACCATGGAACCTCCGTGATTGATTTTTAAATTGAAGTGAAAATGTAGCACGAACCAATTTATGATCGGAGTCATAATCAAATTGATTTAGAACGTCAACGTTTTTAAACCTGAGTTTTTAGATCTTTCTGGATTAATATGAAATCTATTTCATTTGCCGCTTTACCCAGGCACCACGTCGGACGTCTTTTTAAGTTCTTCTTGAATAATGAATTCACAAAGAACAATTCATTTTCACGTACAAATTGAATAAGTCTTTCACCACGAGCATTTCGTTCGCCAAACCCAAATTTACCCATCACATCAGCACCATCATTTGAACCTATTTTGGCATTAAAATCTCCCATCACTATTAAATTATGGTCTTTAGCATTATTGATGTCGTTCTTGAGTAATCGATAGAAGGAATCAATGACATTATCTGGAGCCGATGAAGTTGGTGAATATAAAGACTGTCAATTGATTGGATGTTATCCTTCCATTTCTTATTAACTATGAAACCAACTCCTCTCTGTCGAACTTCACCGTTGAAAAACAAAACAAAATTGGGCCCTTTCTTTTGACTTCGCTCAGACCAATGACATCAAACTTAATTTTCTTCAAAGCTTCTTCCATTTTTAACAAATGAATTTTTGATGACATCGTATGGACTTGAATGTTGAATGTTGCTACGTGGAATTTTGGTGCATTTTTTCTGGATTTTTTGTTGGATTTCATTTACTGAGGGGATTAGCGGGTTATACAACCCACGCGGTGACCGAATCCGAATTGCGGGAGCCAACAAATTAATTAAATAACAGAGCGAACATTTTTCGTGTCTTTATAAAAATGCAAGGCTTGTTTTTATTGCTAAATAGCAATGTTATTCATAATATTGAATTGACGGATTGAAGCAATATGTGTATGCATGATGTGTATGCCAATTTTTGAAAACTGTCGAAGGTTTTCAAGGTTGGGGAGATGGGGAGTTGGAGAAACTTTCAAAACAATTTAATGGAAAACTTAGAGTACGATTTTGTTTTTGTTGAATATTTGTTCATGTAAAGTCTGTTTCTTTCCTTCAGGCTGCAAAAACTCCCATTTAATGATCCCTGATCCGAGCGTGATAAATTTAAATTTCTGAAGTTCAGCTTTAATTTTACAGGCGAATGATTAGAGAAAATAGGGTAGCAATAGCTTTCGTCCAAATTTTTAAAGAAAAGCGCTACTCCAACTGTTGCAAACCCTCAAAAACACGCTGCTCATTCAGTTGGCAAAATATGAAACGTCATATTTGTCGTCAAATAAAAAAATGAGATAGTTCAATACGCTTTCGCCAGCTTCTTCTTCATCCGATGCTTCTTGTTGCTGTATCTGACGAACGCCTGCAGGCTGCTGGCTCGATTGTTTCGATTGTATCGGTTGTCTCGGCCTTATGGACACAAAAGTTTCGTGCATCATTTGCCCAATAGGCTGCTGAACAACCTTTACCGCTTCAACCTGGTAAGCCGCTTCCAAATCTGTTGAATTCAAACAATCAAATAGAAACATTTTAATTGTTAATTAAACTAAAATAACTTACTTTAACTTAACTTTGATTGATTTTCATTTTCACAATCGCCGGCATGACCGAATTCCGAAGGACGTATACTTAAAAGAAACTCTTTGATGGTACTAATTCAATGCTTTCATAATAGTAATAATAATAATTGTTGCCCGTGGCCCCGCTCTAATTGTTTGTGGTGAAATGTTTATTGGTTCAACCTGGAGATGTATGGATGGATTATGATTTTCTACAGAAGAGCCTTATCCCTAACTTGGAGATTACTTGAATCTCCGAGAACGTCCCGCGAATATAATTTTTAATGGCATTGTAGTTTTGCGTTGCTTTGTCGATCATTTATTTATAAAATATTTTGGCACTCCACCTTTGTCTAATAAAGCTTCATTATTTTGCTCTATGCTGCCCCAAATTAAATAAGCCTCAGCTCAGCTAAATATTTCTTATATGAAGCGAACGTAAGCTTATTTCTGTTCTCTTTTTGTAGCTTATTCCGTAATTTGTCTAAATTATCCGATGGCACTATGTTGCTTAATAAAAAGTTATTTATAGGCGTACGTGTTGCTATCACTTGTAATTAATTTTAACTGATTTGAATGATTATAAACTGATTTAAGTCATATTTTAATGTATAATTAAATTACATTATAAATCAATTTTGAACATTTGATGAATACAAGCATCGTCATCAATTTATTTTACCTTCTCATCGTCCTCGAATATTTTAAGATTGTTTAAATAGAACCATCAAAATCGAAGAGGGATCCTTGTGCAATAAATCCAGCAATTAAATAATTAAATCGATATCGCCATCATGAAACGAATAATTTCGTTTTCGTCAGCAAGTTCATTTTGCAATTCTGCCTTATCATCGGACGCATGCAAACGGATGGTATCAGAACAGTAAAGGATCTTTGTCGCAAAATTTGAATGATTGAGAGATAAACATATGTGAAGAATTGCCTATTCCTGATTCAGATAATGTTGAACCAGGTAATAATTTCAATAGGCATAAGCTCGTACGATATTTGGCGGAAAGAAACTTCATACAGGGAATGAAGAAGAGTCAGTAGCAACACAAACTGAATAGACAAATACCATTTGTCCCCTATTATATAGGCAGTTCTGCAGTTCTTATAGGCAGTTGTCCATCCATCACATGATAATAGATCATTTCTCGATTGAAAATTTTAAGGCTACGAAATTTAGTCATTTGAAGAACCTGAAGCCTGAAAAATTATAAATGAAGCGATGAGGAAATGGTAATTTAGAACCCTCATACAGAAAACCAGATCATCAAATTTGCGGTAACGAAATGCTTCAAATTACCAAAGGAAAGCGACAACTTTGACCACGATATCTGAAGAGAATGATTAAACCTCTAGTCATTAAACACCCACATATTTTTAATTGCACAACTTCAATCTTACCGTGCCAAGACGATCTGCCAGCAACACAGATACTGAAAAATTCTTGTTAGAAATAGACTTATGGAGAATTTCAATATCTTCTGTGGAGACATTAACCTGCTTACCAGCAACTATAAGTTCAAATCAATCGTAAACCGAAAAATCCAGCAACCTGATCGTTTAAGCACCATTTCTCAAAGATTTCATTTAAAAAATATTTCTAAATTGTTCTTCTTTAAACCATTCAAATCAACATTGAACTTTATTCATTTGCTGCATCGTAAGGGTTTCGTCTATATTTGTAGCTGAAATCTGATAAATAAATATATAAATCAAGCTTCTAAGTTTCACAGTTTACTTGCCAGTTCAGTAAATGATTGATGTTTCATTAATTTCTTTATTAAAAACAATTCACGATTTACAATTTTTCCCAAACGACAAAAAAATATGTAAAAAGTTGTTAAATTTAACAAATTCGCGAAAAATACTTTCTAGGTTTGAACAGTGAATTTTTGATTGGGACACAAGGAAATGGGCGAAATCGAATCATACATTTTAATGCTTTTGAAGGCAAAATTATTAAATTTTCATCGCGCTTTTCAGTCATTTCTGTACATGTTTGAACTTTTCATACGGAAAATTTTAAAAGTTTCTTTGACTTGCAATGTCTTCAAACTGCTGTAAAGCAAGATTAATTCAAAATCAACCGACCGCAAGGAACGCTATTAAAAGATAATTTAAAGGCAATTAAATATTCTTGTGATATTTCATAATTTGTCAATTGGAGCATTGTTGGATGGAAACAAGATAGATTGCGACTCCGAGTACCATTCAATTCAATCGTAATAAATTTGTATATTTTCATTTATTTTGACGTTGACAGACAGTCACGCGTTATACTGGACCCCCTACATTAATACATACAAAAATATGCTTTCAAACAGCCCCTAATTCAGCATTTAATTTTATTTTATGTTTTAATATTTTTCATACGTATATAAATGGATGATAAAAGTAAAGTGATCCAAATGAGGGGAAGGTTAAGCAGAAATATAAACAACAGAATTAACTTTTCGATAAAACCCCATAAAAATGTTTATTCTTTGTGCTCGTTATTTATATCGCCAAGCCAATGAAGAAGTCTGTTGAAGGAGAAAGCTCATTTAAGTGAATTGTTGTTGCTCTCGCTCTCGTTGGTGTAAATCATCCCAATGTGGTTAAAGAACGATATTGTAACTTAATCAAGCGAATTTTATATGCTTCAACATAATTGTCCATTGACTTTTTCAAGTTTCATTTCTCTGTCTCTCACTCACTTTGAAGTCTTATACTGTTATACTGGGCGCTGAAAGCGAGTCATTTAATAGCCATCGATATTTTTGTATACATTATTAATTAAAATATTAAATGATTGCACGAAACCAACGATCGAAAGAAAATTAAGCAAAAATTATGAAAAATGACAACTCATTCAAATAAAACAACAAAAAGCTTGTTGGTGTCGTAATAACCGCAATAATTTTTTGGGTAGCTAGGGAATTTAGTTAAATTTACTCTGCTTTTACGATTCCATTTCTCTTTTTTGTTTCTCAATTGATCAGCATTGGATGAATCTAAAATTGATATTTAAATAAGTTACTGAAATTTATAGAGAATTTTACTGCACCCTACCTAGATTTGCTGGGCAAAATATGTAATTTGCCGACGCATTTATGGTATGGTATGAAAAGACAGTTATTTTGGATTAAACTAATAAACAATCATAAAGTAAATTGTTTGTTCATTTGATGTTCACATCATATTAATAAAAATTGAGGTTTTATTTAAGGAAATATTACACGCAAGTACATTTAAATGATTTTGTTTGGAAGGGAAAATATCATAGCCAGTGCTATCGATGGTAGGTACAATTCCAGCACATCCTGAGCTGAATAAATAAATTGTACACTTAGGACCACAGATTTATGCAGCTGTTACTGCTATTTGCACCAATGCAGTTAATTCTGTACTCTTCTTTGCACACATTTATTATGTCACTGGTGTTCCGTGGATTAAAGGATTAAATTTGAACTCGCTGTAAATAAATGCGAAAACGTGAAGGTAGGACAAACGAATTCATAATGAATAAAGCGTCTGTTCAGAAAACTTTCTCTGACGCATGGCAAGATTTATCTGTAAGAAAACTCTTCAATAATAATTTGATTCAGAGATCTATCTCTGATGAATATGGCGATTTGCCTGCAAGAAAAATATAAAAGTCTTTCGCGTTTGAGTACAAAAACTGGACTGAATTTTATTTAACATATGAAACAATAATTTTTATGATGTTGCATTGCTGCAATAAAGAACAAAACAATAATTGGATCACATTTTGCTTATTTGATAATGAGGAAAATATTGAAGCAACTTTGTCATCAGCATACAAAAAATAATGTATTTATTATTCAATAATTTTAAGATGCAATTTTTTGTTTCCGTAATTTAACATTAAATGCTCTTGGCTTAGAGCATCTGAATGGAACAGCTATGAAACAATAAAATTTTCAAAATCGACGATAATGCTTGAATTTATTATTCAAATATTTTACACCCACTTCTTTTATTGTACTCATCATTTTAAGATGACATATTCTTTCATTTAAATGCTCAATCACTTCTTTCATCTCATCCTTAAAATGTCGTTCAATCAATTCAACCCGATTTTCGAGTTCTTCGTAAATTTATTACCATCCCAACTTCGGTTACATTCTTCATATTCTGTATCTTCAAGAAGCATTAATTTAATGTCTTCTATGTTTAGCCATTTTTTTAAAGCAGTTGCACATTTGTGAAACCATGTGCTATTTGCGGAACCATTTACGAAACGACAGGTATATTTTGAAGCTGAAATGAAAATGTTTTTAGATAAGACTATTTCCTTAAGTTCCTCGTCGTTAAATGTTTCTTCATGTATTTCCCAAATTTCATCGAATATATTGGGGTAACGCCAATAATAGTCTAAAACGAAATGTAAAATTGTTCCTTCATTTAGTTTGATCCCCATTAGAATTTTCAATTCATCTTTTAACAAATAATTCTTAGCTTCTAAGAAATGTAAAATCGTGTTTGCATGAAGCAAAACAAGTTCTTTTTTTCTTTTATCTTCATATTTATCGTTTGACCTATAATACATATTTCTTCGATGACACGTAAAATCGTGTTTGTTTCATAGAGCCTAGGTTCGTTTATAGCTTTTTCTAAACTTGCAAAAGGATTATTTCTGTAATCAGAAATATTTTTCGATATGACTTTACCAGGACATTCCGTATTTTCTTCTATCAAAATATTCCGTATTTCACTTTCAGTGAATTTAGTTCCGATAAATGTAAAATGATTTATGAAAATAGCGACTTCTCAATATTGGCCAATAGCATTTATTGGAGAATCTTCATTATTTCTCGTGATAAGGAATTCCTTAAACATTTCTTTACCCATAATGTCGTATATTTTTGGTAAAATAAAGTTAACAACTTCATTGTCTCTTTGCCAAGAAATAAAAAACAAAATATGTAATTATTGTAATAAGGGCCAACAACTTTTTTCGTTATTATTTTTATCTTTTCATTATCGTCTTCAACAACTTCACAAAATAATCTCCAGTAAATTTCCATATTTTCTCGTCTATATATGATAATGCCACAAGCATTCCGAAATCATCATCAAAAATATTTTCAACCATTTGTTGTTACTGGTAAATAATTTTTCAGTTTTTGAATAAGTGAATTTAAAAATGTTGCATTTTGTTTAGATGCGGCTGCTACTATTATATTGGTAGTGAAAACACATTGTGTATGTCCGGCAAAATGAGTCTTCATTCTTGTAAGAATATTATAGAATTCTTCTTTTGAACATATTTCTGCATAAATTTCCCAAAAAAGATCAAAAAATTCAAATTCGCAAACTCTATTATCCAGAAAGTTGTATAAGGGAAGCGTGGCGAATGGAGTATACGGTCTTAATAGAATTTCTCTTTTTTCATCGTGATTAAGGGATTTATCAAACAAAACCTTAAAATCTTTAAGTGTTTCAGGATCATTGATCCGAGAGATATCGTATGAGTTTAAAACGTCTTCAATAACTTTTTTATCAATAAATTTCGAAGCTATAAATAAGTTGTAAATATTTGAAAGTTTTTCGCAATAAAGATTACTAATAATAGTATTTCCAAAAAATAGTTTTTAAATTTTGGATATGCATTAGAGATTGCTTTAAAAATTCTTCTGATTTCATTATTTCTTCAAATTCTTCGGTCAATGCGTCATTTATAAATGCTCTGACGACATTTCCGGCTTCATTCAAAATTATGAAAAATAATGTGCAAGATCATCTAAGATTTCTTGAGAATTTAAGTTCTTCTTAATTTCAATCAAAATAATTCGGCATAGAAGTATTCAGCAAATGTTCGATGAACAAATTTATAATTTTTATCAGAAGTTCCTTCAGTTTTTGAAGAATTCCAAATTGAACAATCAAATGTTCTGACAGTAATTTCGGTACAACATTACACAAATCCTCATCTTCACCCAAGGCCATTTCGATATTTTGCTTGCTTTCTGTGAAACTCTAGGAGAGTTTCATTCCTTTCACTTTGATTTATGTTTTCCTCAATTCAATTCGACATTTTACTTCGTTCCAGTAAATTATTAATTTTCGGATGAAAAAGTTATAAAATTTGAAAATATTAATTTTATTATTGTCTATTAAGTAATTAATTAAGTCTCATTCGTATTACCGATGTCGTTTTTAAAAATTTCTGCGATCATTCGCAATTGCAAAGGAATTCCGATGAAATCACTTAAAACGCTTTTATCATCTCTTATAACGCTTTCATCATCACTCAAATCGCTTTCATCACATTTATGTTTTTACTAAATTTCTCGATTATTCTTCGGCGATTTCAGTTAATTCTGTTTCATCTTTTTCGGAATTATTTGTTTGTGCCAAAATTGAACTAGGAAATTAATTTGATTTTTCTTCCGTGAATGGTTGAAGTAGAAAAGATTTTTGTTTTAAAATTTTCTCAATTTCTTTTGCGAAATGTGTTCGGGTTGCGATCCAAAGTTGATTTGTTTTACTTTCACAATATGCTTTTATGAATTTTAGAATCACTTTTTGTGTATCCGAATTAATTTCGTCATAGCCATCAAGCATTAAAATAATTTTTTTCCGTCATTTAAAAGTTGCTGAAACAATTTTTGCTCAAATTTTTATTGATATTAAGAATTTGCATCAAACTTTCATAAAACGGAAGTTCAAGTTTTGCATGATCAGAAAACATGTCGCGTATTGTTTTAAATCAATAAGTGCAATCAAGTGATTTGAATTTCGTTTCTGTATTTTATATTTTAAGTGTTGTAATGTTGTTGTCTTCCCATAACCCGCACTTTGTGCAATAATGATTGTTTTTATTTGTCAGCATGATCCATTATTTTATCTCCTTCGAAAGTGAAACCATCTTTTGAAATCAATGTTCGGGAAATATAAATTTCAGTCATCAAGCATGTTTCGATCTTTTTGTCTTGAATTTCATTAAATATTTCGGTACATTCGATCATCGAGAGAAATTTTTTGCAATATCTTGGATTGAGGGCGCAATATTTGATTCCATTTGACTTTTACTCCACGAAATTCAACGTCTTGAGAAAGAAAATTGTTTTGTGATACTTCTGTCAAATCATTCCACATGAAAATTTTTGAGTTATTTGAATTTTTAAGTCTTTCAGAATTTTGTTTTCGTTAGTTTTGTTATCAAGTATAAAAACAACTTTAACGATGTTTTTTCGTCAAGCTCGCAATCGAAGATAAAATGTCACCGACTATTTCAGCATCTTGAATGATATAAAATGTCGGCTTAATATTGAAAGTTGTAAACGTTGATCTTGTCTTTATGTTTGTGATCAACGAATTGCTCTATACTTAAGATTACATTGTTACATTTGATTGTGGTAAGCCATTTTGTTTAAAATATTTTTAAGAGTAATCATTGGAACATTTGATTTTACCACCATCACTTCTGGCTCTGGCTGAATAATTTCTGGCATGTTTATGCAATTCCATTGAAAATCGATCGCTTTCCCATGAATTCCTAGCTTTTTATTAAATTTCTTGAGCTTTGTACGCTCTTTTAAATTGGGATAAGCATCTTGCATGTCAGATTGCAGTCATCGAAAAGTTTGAAAGATCTTTATAATGTATTCGTAATGCATCCAATACTAATGGTTTATTTTTATAGACAGCTATCATTTCTGGAGCGCGCACAATTAATTCAGCAATTTTTCTGGCTTCGCTGTGATCCGCATATTGATAAACACGATTAACTATACTTCTCTTCTATATTCTGCTTCCTCATATTTCCTCAGGAGCGCTTTACATAATTTTTCTCTATTAATGTCATTTGTTTTAAACGGTTGACATTTTTCCATAAACCAAATCCATCGCCAGATGACATAGCTCATGAATCAATGTTCCTATAACATCTTCACGTGATCGACCTGCAGCAATATTAATAAGTTTGCAAATGGGAAATGGATAAAAGTTTCCAAAAGTTGTTTCACTAGTGGTTGGATCAATATCAGTGGTCGAGTCATTATTAAAATCGAAAACTATATCAACTAAATTGTAATTCGCGACAATTTTAAGAATCTGCTTGCATTCATCCATTTTATCAAGTTCTTCATAATATTCGCGAATTTGTTGGAAGTGATTTTTCGGATCGTTTGGGTTAAAATTCAATCGAGAAAATATCATCAATTGTAAAATGTGAGAGTCCTCAGGTTTTGGAAAATATTTGAGAAAAGCTTGACGCAATTTCATCTTTTAGGTAAATCTTTTGCAATATTTGTGAATCTTCTTGTGGACCAATGTGAAACCTTCGGAACTTAGAAAAGCAATGATTTCGTATTTTTTACATTCATAAGCTGTTTTAAGTGCTGAATTATTTTTAGAATCAAATGCAAATTTTAAATGAGGATTTAATCTAACGAATACTTCAACTTCTTCTAAATTTCCTTTTCCGATGCTTTCATGAAAGGAATTTCGTTTATCGATTAGGACTTTTAGTGTTCCATTTTCAGCATCAATTAAGTCACTTGGAAAACATCCATCAGCATTAATTATTTCTATTGATATTTCTTGATTGGAAAAGCCGTATGACTCAATAAAATTTACAATTTCAGGATTTTTTGATTCGATACCAATCATTAATAAGTTATATCCGCGATCATCTTTCATTGGCACATTAAATTTTTTGATAATCATTCAATAGCTGATTGCCATATAATGGAAGATTTAATAAAGCTTTGAGAGCCTTAACATATCCAGAAGTTATAGCGACATGTAATGGATGCACAGCAGTTAATTTCTCGTCTTTCCAATTCCATTTGAACAACATCAGAAATTGCAAGCTTAAAATGTCATTTGAAGTTGTAGCGTAATAAAGATACTTTTCTCATTAACATTCCATTTTGATTTAACTGAATTCTAGAAGATGTTTACGTTCTTTTAGAAACTTGTTTACAATAGTAGAAAATGTAAATGAAACAATTTCAACATTTGGAAAGTCATTTGGCACTTCGTTATTGATTTGAATATTAATGAGTTCATCATAATTGATAGTTTCATTATAAAATATGTTTTCAATTTCATTTGTCAATTTTGATTTAATTTGAATTATTATTAATTTCGATAAACCAAATACATTAAATGTTTCCTTTCTTAATGCTATCAAATCACCATCAATTTCAAAGTAGTGAAGAAAAAAACAAACGGAGCACTATTGATGGCTTCAATGACATTTCACTTTGTAACAATGATCGAAGTTCTTTAACTGATGGACATTGAGTTATACTTAGGATTTTGCAATTAATTAGTCTAACTTTGCGCTGGTCATGATTTCTTTAAAACTTAATGAACAAACATCTTCCAAACTTATCTCAATCGACTTAATGCTGTTATTGACAATTAAATTTTTGATTTTTTTATTTCCTGATTGCAGTGCCAGATCCAAAGCAGTTTTTCCTTCATCATTTTTCAGCGAAGTATTAGCACACCATATTTAATTAAAAGACTTACGATATCTGCATCGCCTGCGGTAACCGCAAGATGAAGTGGTGTATTGTTGTCCCAGTCATCAGACTTAAAGTTGATATCGGCATCATCTTCAATCTGTTTTTGAATTCTACTTCTGCCATCTGATTTGCAATGTATGTGCATAGGGCGGCGCTCTTTCTTTTACGGCTCTTTTCTGATATTGGAGAAAAATTTACAATTTGGTTTTCCATTGCCAAATCCAAATCCACTTTTAACTTTTCAAATGTTGATATCAGTGGTGTGAATATGTGTGTAAGCAGAGAAGGTGTGCTATTTTTGGATGTTGGAACTCCGACTTTTTTTTTTATTATCTAATTTATCCTTTTGAAAAATTGTTTGTAATTTGAGTTAGAATGTGGTGAAATGTTATCTGAAAATAAAAGGGCATTTATGGTTGATTAGATATTTTGGAGAAAATATTGTTTGACTTTAATAAACTACAATTACATAAATTACTTTAAAACCCCACGCAATGTGACTTTACCCTGAAACATATTTCTTACTCTCCAAACATCTGACTTTCGCATTATGATAGATGCAAGGAGAGTGCGACACTTTTGACTTCTGAAGAAGTTCTCAAACCCGAATTTTTTAATTCCCTCAATTGAAAATTGAAATCGAAAAGCATCGAGAATGAATGATGAAGGCATCAAAAAAGATTGCTTAGAGAAGCGTAAATGAAATGTTTTAAAAGCGAATCAACCATAGAATTTTACTGATTCAAATTCACAATGTTAGAAAAAAGGAATAAATTATTAATTGTAAAAAAAAATTAGTTCATTAGGAATTAAAAAATGAAAGCAAGCAATTTGTCTGACAACAGGGGATGAAGAATTATTTTTCTGGCGACGTGCGAAGCTGGATTGACGTGATTTAGAAAAGTTTTTATAACTTAATTTGGGAAAAAATTAAGTTTATCTGAAGAAGAATCTAGATATGCAGAACAGGAAATAATTCCTCAGAAAATCTAAGAGATCGTTGACCTCTTATTATTCGTAAACGGGCATTAAATCAAAAATACATTGAAATACTTAATTTGGTCGAAGAACAGTGCAATAATAGCGAAACCGATCGCAATAAAATCGCAGTCCCGAAAATAACTGGTTCATCCAACGCCAATCTTACATAGTCTAAATTCACCATGACCACATCCGAATAAATTATCGGTTCTCTTTCGCAATATTCATTCTATTCAATATTCTTTGCACTTTTACTCACTTTTTTCAAATATGTTCCTTCCCCTCTTATGGTAAAAAGAAAATTTGGTGCTTTTACTTTGTTTTTGCAGTGAAATGTATTTATTCGCATGGATGTTGCTTTTATCACATTAGCGATTGGATTTTGTTTTCTGATGTATTTATTTCAAGGTTAATGATCACTGGGTAGCTTGCATATAAAATACCAATTATATCTTACCTATTCTAGCAGTGAATATCTTGAAAACACTCTTTTGTCACAATGGTGACACTTTGGTAATGATTGATATTATTTATGAGTACTGCAACTAGAATGAATTGAAATGAGTATGACGCCATTGTGTCAATGATAAAATAATTACCGAAGGCTTTTTTGTGGAACGCTGTCGCAACAAAATCTGTTTTCACTGCTGTTGAGTGAGATATACGTATTCTAAAATGGTTGGATAGAATTAAAATGGAGAGTTTGCTAAATTTAACCTATTTGTTGTTTTAACGATTTTGACCGAAGAACTGTACGTCTGTTCGCTTTGAAAGTTTGCACGGAAAAGAAAGAATTTTCGAAAGTTATTTCGAAATAAATAAATAAATAAGGCAACGCTTTAAATTGTAGTGTGACGTAACTGTAGATCTTGGGGCATCATTGATAGGAAGCGATCATTATTTAATTAAGTCGTGGACGATCTGTGGAGATGAAGTAAGTGAACGCAATAGTCGCAATTGCGAAGACAACTAGTATAGCATAATCGACATCATCGCAGTAACTCGAATCAACATTTATTAAAGTACAATGAGCACGAAAACATTGGAACAAAAACAAAAAGTGACCAGCGCTGATAACGATAACGGCGGCAATCAATCAAGGTCGTCAAGATTGGCTCTCGAAAAAAGCGAGATAACATGAACGCGTTTATGCAAAATTTAAGACCTCTTCATGTTTTCTGTTATCAATTGTTCTAGCTCGCACTGATCCAGACTAAACATGTCATATCGCTACTTCAGAAGCTCTTTCCCAATATTAAATTTTAAATTCGTATGTTAATTAGCATAACTTGCTTGGTAGGATTCAAATACTGATAAATATTTCTTTCTTTTAGATACAATGAGTACATTAGGCGATCGTGTTTTGGGAACATCACTGCCGAAAATTGGCGAAAAGTCGCTATTTACAAAGGATCTTAAGGAAGCGCTAACGTATGCTGGTGTTGATTTTGTCGTGCATTCACTTATAGATTTGCCTACGCAACTACCTTATGGAATGACAATTGGTGTAATATTGAAACGTGATGATCCTCGCGATGCCTTAGTTTTGAATAGTAAATTTATTGGACGTAAATTGAAGGCACTGCCAGAAGGCTCTCTAATTGGAACATCGTCACTGAGACGTTCGGCTCAATTGTCGAGAAACTATATGCATTTAAATGTGAATGAATTTTCCTGAAAGTCGATGGCGCTGTTTTGGAGCTTGGATGGAAAAACGGAAATTGTTGATCTTATCAAATGTACATTAGTTTTTGATGGCGATGACGTTTTGCCAACTAAACGTCCGAAATTAACTCAAACTGATAATGGCGACAAGAGTCCAGAAATTATCAATGACGATCCATTTGAACTTCCGCACTCATCTGAAAATGATGATAAGAATGTTACCGAAATAATGAACGTTCACGGCAAATTAAATCAATCTCCCTGGAGTTGCCGCGAACATTTTATTTGAGTTCAGCATGACGAGTGTAAAGTCAATTTTAAGTTGTCTCCGGAAAATTTGAAGTTCTTGAAGATTTTTCAAACTTTGGGCTTTTTACCCGTCGAATTGTATGCAAATGACAGGAAATTAATATTAATTGCCCAATCAGTTGTCGTGATATTTCACGTTTTCTTATCATTTTTGCGATATTTCCTCGATTACACTTTATTGTTTCTAGTCTTGCAATTTTGGTTTGATATTTTTGCAATTTTTTGCTATCGTCCATCAATGTGTTGCCATTGAACGTCACAAGAAAGTTCTCACATTGCTCGGAGATATCGATACGAAAATCAAGCAGCATCTGAATATGCGAAGAGAATTAGAAATTCTTAATGTTAAATTGCAAAGAAAGATTGTCATTGTGTGGGCCATTTATTTATTAATTACTTTTTATTTTCCACTTTTGCTTGTGATGAAAGGTGAAAGTTCATTGACAATTGGTGATTCACTGTTTCGCATCGTGTCATGGTCAATAAGTGTAAATTTGATTGTGACAAAATTCTCTACTTTTACGTTTTAAATCGCACTTCAACGATTGGAAATTATAAAGAAATGTTGCACAAACATTTTAAGTCAACACAATTTCTGTGACAATTTTATTGCGCATCGAACAAATTCAAAACGTTTGAAAATTTAAGTTTAAAGGCAATTTATGGAATTGTTGGTTGCTTCAAGAAAATATTAACCAACTTAGTGGACCATCAATTCTTATACCTTCTTTGCATATACTGGTCAAATAGCGTACGCAATGTTTTATGTAGTTAGGAATGCAATTTTGGAGGAACAATTTATTGAACAAATCTTAAACATCGTCTTATGGATGATGTTGTTAAATGTTTTCACGATTTTCTATTTTATTGTGAGCCATAAAATACACGGCAAGTACTTGCGAATTGCCGGATTAATTCATAATATTGCACAAAATGCTCTCAACGATCGGCAACTTGTAGAAAGTATAAAGCTCTTCGCACTGCAAATTGGGCAACACCCAATGACCTTCATCAATATTTTTGGCATATTTTATTATGACAAGACCAATATCATGTTTAAGATATTTCATATTCTTTTCTTTAAACTCATTACCGAAATTTACTTTGAAAAAAGTTAAACCTTTTGTAAACCTGGTCATGAGCAGGTTTACAAATCGTCTAATCCGAAATTTTGGTTTAACTTGTTTAGTGAGAACTTACTATACTTAGATTCAGAAAAGACAAAATCTAGGTTCAAAAATAAGAAAAGCTCTACGTTCATTCTCCAAAAGATAAAGGAAAAAGTTAGATTCAAATACGAACCTGCTCGCTTCGCTTGCATTTTTTAGCAACACTAAATAAATCACTTTGATTTTTCACTGGTGACAGACATTATTAACTTTTTCTCATATTTAGCATTGTATTTTTTTTTATAAACTGCATTTGTACTTTTATAAATTCATTTTTATTATTTATAAACTGCAACAATTAATTTTTTATAAATAACATTTTTTAATTTTATAAATAAAATTTGTGTTTTTATACATTGCAAAAAATTTAAACCGTTAATTAAATTCATAAATCAATTGATATTCATGAAATCAAAATTCAATAGCTTTTTGGGGAAAAATAAGCTTCAATTCGTATTTACTTATTTAGAAACTTTTAGATTATTTCAGAATAAGTTTAAACTAGACTAGTCACTCAGAAAAACGTTGAATAATGCAATGATCAAGTTAAGACTACATTACAACTTAGTTATGCATTAACACATTGAAAACACTTTTGATATTTGATTGAATAAAAATAATTTTTTTTAACCCAAAATTTAATATTTTGCATAAATTCGAAATCAAATTTGATGTTGTCATTCGCTAAAATTAATGTTGACTCAAATTTTTGTGCTGGCGACTTAAAACTGCTTATCACGAACTGAGTCAGTCTTGAGTCGTGTTTTGACTTTTCATCGGTGGAAAACTCAATTTTCCGACTTTTCCTTACGACTTTAGTATAAACGGATACAGAAATTAAGATCCCCTCAATGAGATCTACATTCTTTCTTGAAGGTAAGCTCTTCCTTTATGTTCTATTATCCTTTTCATTCTATTATTAACCTGCTTACCAGCAACTATAAGTTCAAATCAATCGTTAACCGAAAAATCCAGCAAGCCTGAGTCAACACAATATCAAACATTTCATTTTTCATAAAATCATTTAAGCACCATTCCTCGAAGAATTTCATTTAAAAAAGTATTTCCAAATTGTTCTTCTTTAAACGCATTCAAATCAACATTGGACTTTATTGGTCGTGGAATTTTCTAGGTTCACAAAAGAAAAACTCTAGATTCAGAAAAGAAAAAGTCTAAGTAGGTTCAAAAATAAAGAAAACTCTGAGGTTCGATATGAGATATGATTGATTGATACACCTTGTGCGACCATCAATTGATTAATAAATAAATTGATTTATCATCGTGTATTAAATCATGTCGCACCGTGTGCGTATAATTTTATGTACATATTTCTGAATTATTATCAATTCAAGAAAGCTCACAGACCTCAAGCTAATAAATCTATCAAATTGTATTATTATTACTCAATTTTTATAATTTCTTCCAGAAACTTCAAAATAATGCAATGTTGTGTAGTACAATGTTGTAGGTTTCATTGAGACAAAAATTTATTTTCATATCCATCTATACTTAATATTTAAGCAATAGCCGGAAGGTTGGAAAACATATTGGTTGCATGTAGCTCTATCTATATTTATTTAGTTTTTTAACAAGCCTGTTGCATTCCTCCAGTTTTTTTAATAGGGGAAATCCTCGGGGAAATCAAACCAGTTTGGTTTTCATTATTCCGCCCTGTTATTTTTGCAGATTGTGTCCCCTGCTTTTACCACGCTATGGCCTCCGAACAGGTAAAAAATAAATATACCTTATATATACCTTGTATATTCATTTACTTTGATCAATTTTAATGGGAAAAGCAGCGAACCGGAACAAAAACATATAATAGTATTACCTTGGATCGTTCGTATTTGTGTATTTTTTTTTTGAGTGCATTGGCTTTGGTGTCACTTCTAAATACAAATAAAACTGCCTTGCTTAAATATCATATAACATCATAATCCATTGCAACAAATCTTAAGTTTTCCTTTTTGTTATTATTTTTTTTTTATTGTTTCATGTTTGACTGTTTAATTGTACACGAATTTATAATTGCATCATCCGGTTACCAATTGTATTTGACTGACAGATTAAGAAAAACAATGAATGGCGGCAACGATATCCGCAAGTCAATATTGATATTGCGGCCATTTCCTCTTGGAGCAACTCCATCCTGGTCTTCATCCTGGAAGCTTTCGATGCCTTCTGAAGTTGGAAACAGCTCCCTGAATTTGCGCTCGTAATTAGCTTTGCTGATTCCTTGCTTCTCCGCAAATGGAATCATCACATTTTTGAAGTCTTCCAAACGAGATGGCGATACAAGCACACCATTCTCACTGTCAGCGATAAGACTATTACAATGTTCTTGAGCTACTTGATTAACAGACATTATGTATTCCCTTCTAATTTCTTTATTTTTTCGATGTTCTCACACTGCGTTCATCTATTGAAACTGAAAAAATCCTACTCAAAGTTGTATAAGGGGTGGGAGATTAAAATTATTGCTTGAATGAAGGCTGCGCGGAATTTGTCGGGACAATCCCGGATTTTGCCCAAAAAATCGGCAACTTACGTCTCAAGTTCGAGGAGTTTTTCGACAAAATCAGGACTTTCTCACTTTCTCCATATCGTTCCGAATTTTGAGTGAAAATATCTAAGTAAAGTATGGGCTCGATTTAAAAGACACAAAAGTAAACGGCTATATTTTCTAAACTACAATAGGCTGAAGCAATCAGGAATATTTTCTGAATAGTGAAAGGCTCAAAGTTGATTATCTTTTTACTTCGTCAATTTCCGTTGCGAAGTGCCTGAGATATCGGTAAATAGAAAAAAACTTCCTGAAATCATCGTGAGCAAATTTATTAAAAAACCACAGTGATCAATTTAAAGCATCGCAAAAGAAGTGAAAAGGGAATGTAAGACGGTAGATCGCATCATAAGGCGGTACAAACAAACCTTGAGCATCGAAAAGTAAAGGGAGGTGGAAGAAAAAAATGTCCAGTCAATAAGAAATTGCCCTAACTCTCACTGCTTCATTTAAGCAAAATTAAGGTCTCTTTCAGCGGCAAAGTGCTCAAAGATATGGAAGTCACCAATAGTAATACCAATACTGGCAGAATACACTCACAAATATATATAGCAAAAATATCACTAGCAATAGCAACACTGGAAAAATATACTCGCAGATATATGTATCATTAGCACACTACTTAGCAATAATACAAGCCTGTAAATGCAAATGTTGGATGTTAGAAGCTTGCATATAAAATACCAATTATATCTTACCTATTCTAGCAGTGAATATCTTGAAAACACTCTTTTGTCACCAATGGTGACACTTTGGTAATGATTGATATTGATTGCAGAGTACTGCAGCTAGAATGAATTGAAATGAGTATGACGCCATTGTGTGATAAAATAATTACCGAAGGCTTTTTTGTGGAACGCTGTCGCAACAAAAATCTGTTTTCACTGCTGTTGAGCGAGATATACGTAATTCTAAAATGGTTGGATAGAATTAAAATGGAGAGTTTGCTAAATTTAACCTATATTATCATTACGATTTTGACCAAAAAACTGTACGTCTGTTCGCTTTGAGAGTTTGCACGGAAAAGAAAGAATTTTTAAGTTATTTAATTTATGTGCCCATACATAGAGATTATTTCGGTTTTAACATCG